>OY997264.1:625118256-627518256 GCA_963921465.1 Triticum timopheevii | reverse complement strand
GCCAAGTGCTGAACGGACAGCACCTCCGTGTTCAACACACGTACGGGACGAGCGACGTCTCCTCCTTCTTGATCCAGCAAGGGGGAAGGAGAGGTTGAGGAAGACAGCTCCACCGGCAGCACGACGGCGTGGTGATGGTGGAGAAGCAGTACTCCGACAGGGCTTCGCCGAGCACACAACAAAGGAGGAGAGGTGTTGGGGAGGGAGAAGGAGGCAACCAAAGGCCAAGGACTCAAGGTTTGAAGTCCCTCCTCTCCCCCACTATATATAGGAGGGCCAAGGGGGGGGTGGCCGGCCCTAGGAGATCCAATCTCCTAGGGGGGCGGCGGCCAAGGGGGTTTTCCCTCCCCCCCAAGGCACCTAGGAGGTGCCTTCCCCTCCTAGGACTCTTGCCCCCTTGAACCCTAGGCGCATGGGCCTATGTGGGGCTGGTGCCCTTGGCCCATGCAGGCCAAGGCGCACCCCCTACAGCCCATGTGGCCCCCCGGGGCAGGTGGCCCCACCCGGTGGGCCCCCGGGACCCCTCCGGTGGTCCCGGTACAATACCGATAACCCCGAAACTTGTCCCGATGCCCGAAACAGGACTTCCCATATATAAATCTTTACCTCCGGACCATTCCGGAACTCCTCGTGACGTCCGGGATCTCATCCGGGACTCCGAACATCATTCGGTAGTCACATACTTGACTTCCTACTAACCCTAGCGTCACCGAACCTTAAGTGTGTAGACCCTACGGGTTCGGGAGACACGCAGACATGACCGAGACGACTCTCGGGCAATAACCAACAGCGGGGTCTGGATATCCATGTTGGCTCCCACATGCTCCTCGATGATTTCATCGATTGAACCACGATGTCGAGGATTCGATCAAACCCTGTATACAATTCCCTTTGTCAATCGGTACGTTACTTGCCCGAGACTCGATCGTCGGTATCCCAATACCTTGTTCAGTCTCGTTACCCGGCAAGTCACTTTACTCGTACCGTAATGCATGATCCCGTGGCCAACACCTTGGTCACATTGAGCTCATTATGATGATGCATTACCGAGTGGGCCCAGAGATACCTCTCCGTTATACGGAGTGACAAATCCCAGTCTCGATCCGTGTCAACCCAACAGATACTTTCGGAGATACCTGTAATGCACCTTTATAGTCACCCAGTTACGTTGTGACGTTTGATACACCCAAGGCACTCCTACGGTAACCGGGAGTTACACGATCTCATGGTCGAAGGAATAGATACTTGACATTGGCAAAGCTTCTAGCAAACGAACTATACGATCTTTTATGCTATGCTTATGATTGGGTCTTGTCCATCACATCATTCTCCTAATGATGTGATCCCGTTATCAACGACATCCTATGTCCATAGTCAGGAAACCATGACTATCTATTGATCATAACGAGCTAGTCAACTAGAGGCTCACTAGGGACTCATTGGGTCTAAGTGTTCACACGTGTATTACGATTTCCGGATAATACAGTTATAGCATGAACAAAAGACAATTATCATGAACATTGAAATATAATAATCCTTTTATTATTGCCTCTAGGGCATATTTCCAACAGAATAATATTTGGAAGAAGGAAATACCACGGACCACAATATCATCATAAGAAAACCCTACCCAATATTATTCCAATCAAAATCACGCTAAATATTAATTTCTTCAATGTGGAAGAAAGAAAACAAAGGTGCATGTGCTTTGGCCGGAAATGGTATGATTCAAGTACTATGTAGCTTAGGGACTCATCACGTATGATGTTGATGCTTTGCTCTTAGGAGATAACTCCTATACATAATATATAAAGTAACAAATTATTATTATTTTATCTTAATTAGTAATAGTCATTATACATGATTATATTATTTTGAGCTATCGGGCTAAAAACCGAGGGAGCTAGTGTTGGCTCAATTAAGATCAACTCATTTTTCATTCGAGCTATATACGACATCATAGAGAACTCATTTATTTTTTAGCCGGCCTTGAATATCTACTACTTAAAAATAACCAGCATTAAAAAAAAGCATTCCTTTCTTGCTAGGTAAAACCGTTCGTCAACCGGTTTTTCCCTCTCCCACCATGTTTCTCCATTGTTTTTTTATCCAGCCTGTTTTTTTCCCCACGTCATATATGACCATACCTTTCTAATATGCCGCTCAATCATATTAGTTTACTTATTTTTTGCAGCACTACATGAACTCCACCTTAATTAACTTGTATTTTCCGAATTACGTCATTCGATTTCACACCATATTTCACCGCATCTTCCAGTATGCCGCTTAGCCATATTAATTTACTTATTATCATGTATGACCCAGGCTACCAAATTATTGAGATAAAAAATATTTGACCCCGTAGTAACACACAAGCACATACCTAGTCGAGCTAAAAAGGAGTCGTCTTCAGCGGCTCGTAGTTCGAGCTTTTCTTGCGGCCCAATTTGAGGACGGCAGCACCGACGGTTTTTTCGTACTAGTACTTATACTTACCGGCAATGCTACACGTACAAACGATTTACAGGCTTTTACAGGATGGTTAATCTTGATTGGTCAATAGGTGAGCGGGGCGGCCCATCCTCCTGAAAATCAGGGGGGAAAGGTTTGTGATTGGTTGTTAGATGGAAGGAGCGTGTAAAAGCGTGTAAGTCTTTGTATGTCTAGCATTTTTGTATTCTTACATCTAATTCAGCAGTAAGCGTTTTACGTGTTTTGCTTATCTCGGCGCTAGCATCTCGCCAGTTGTCTTTGCCCTATCTTTATGTTACTCCCACCATTTGCATAACCGAAAGTTTTAATCAATAATTTTTTTAAGGTTGATGTTGCATCGATGAAAGATTAGACCGAATCAATGACGCGCCTACAGCGATATCTCCCTTTCTGTTCCACTTTTTGTATTTTGATTGATGCATGGTTGCTTCAGAAAGCCAGAAAGCTCAATTTTTATATAATAAGAAAAGTAAGAGCAACTGGAATTTCAGTGTAGGCACAAGGAGGTTTGACACTCTGTTAGAAACTGGAAAAAGCCATTATCATGCATTAGGCGCCTAGTCCTTTTTTTCTAGTACTCCCTCCGTAAACTTTTATGAAATCGTCAGTAGTAATCTAAACGATCTTATAAAAGTTGAGAGTACTAGCTTTCTTGACACATTGAGTTGGAATGAAAAGCTAGACAGATGCCTTAGGCGCTAATTATCAGATCTACTTTATTATTTGTAAATTAGCTGCAGCTTTGCATGGGCTATATGCATTAAGATTAGTGATTCGAAACATTTTAAATTTGAGGTGCCGCCGTGATAGACCTCCCAGTTACAAAAGCAAATTAAAGCGCTAGTCACGAATCGCATCTCTCCACCAAACTTCCACTCAGCCTTCTCCTATATTTAAAAGCCTCCGCAAAACATAGCAGCATTCAGCAAGTAGCTTGAGAAAACCGAGCAAATTAAGCTCACTCTAGTGATCACTTGGCAACCCGGCCAGGAAGCGAGGAAGCAGCCATGGTGCTTCGCATGCAAAGCCTCAGCCCCCCTCGTCGGGTGTCGGTGGACGGCCCAATCATCGTCGGCGCCGGTCCCTCCGGGCTCGCCGTGGCGGCCAGCCTCGGCGAGGAGGGCATGCCATTCCTCATGCTGGAGCGCGAGGACTGCATCGCCTCGCTCTGGCAGAAGCGCACCTACGACCGCGTCAAGCTGCACATCCCCAAGCACTTCTGCGAGCTCCCTCGCATGCCCTTCCCGGAGAGCTACCCGGAGTACCCCACCCGCCGCCAGTTCATCGACTACCTCGAGAGCTACGCCGCCAGGTTCGACATTAAGCCCGAGTTCAACACCACCGTCCTCTCCGCGCACTACGACAACACCTCCGGACTCTGGCACGCGCAAGCCACCAGCGCGGGCGGTGCCCAGATGGAGTACATCGGCCGCTGGCTCGTGGTCGCCACCGGCGAGAACGCCGTCAACGTCGTCCCGGACATCCCGGGCCTCGGCGGCTTCTGCGGCGAGGTCACCCACGTCAGCCACTACAAGTCCGGCGAGCCCTACAGCGGGAAGCGCGTGCTCGTCGTCGGCTGCGGGAACTCCGGCATGGAGGTCTCCCTCGACCTCTGCGACCACGGCGCCCACCCTTTCATGGTGGTGCGCGACGCCATGCACGTCATTCCGCGCGAGGTGCTCGGCAAGTCCACTTTCGAGCTTGCCATGCTGCTCATGGCGTGGCTCCCGCTCTGGTTCGTGGACAAGATCATGATCTTCCTCGCCTGGGTCGTCCTCGGCGACCTCGACAAGCTCGGCATCCACCGCCCGGCTGTCGGCCCGCTCACGCTCAAGCACACGCAAGGCCGCGCCCCGGTGCTCGACACCGGCGCGCTCGCCAGGATCAGGAGCGGCCAAATCACCGTCGTCCCCGGCATCACCCGCTTCACGAACTCCGACGCCGTGCTCTCCGATGGCACCGCCGTGCATGTCGACGCTGTCATCCTCGCCACCGGCTACAGAAGCAATGTGCCACAGTGGCTCCGGGCAACGGACTTCTTCGGCAAGGACGGCTACCCAAAGACGGAGTTCCCCAACGGCTGGAAGGGCGAGTTTGGCCTCTACTCCGTGGGCTTCGCACGCCGCGGCATCTCCGGTGCCTCGGCCGACGCCGTGCGCATCGCCAAGGACCTCTGCCAGCTCTGGAAGGAGGAGAGCAAGCCCGCAAAGAAGGCCGGCCGCCCGTGCTATAGGAGGTCTATCTCCGTCGTCTTGTAATCTATCTAAGCAAGCTTTCAATCTGGATTTTCCTCATGTAACTTGGGTCCTGGAATTGTGTGGAGATCAGGGGATTTTTTTTTTTTTGAATATCTACTCAGGTGTGTCCCCCCTATCTGTAGGGTGTACGTACCAATGACAGGGAAGTGCAGTGATACACACGATCTGACAATGTTTTGCAGCACACCAGGTTAAATGCCCACACTAAACATTATGTACCATCCATGAAGAGAAGCCATGCGCGCCATGGAAATCTCCTTTCCTTTCACCAAAGCTACCAATGAAATTTGTTGGGGCATTTCTAACTGATCCCTAAAAGTTAAAGGAGTATCCGGCGGAGCAAAGTTAGAGGAGTAAAAATTTACTAGGTGGCTGCACCTAACCGATTACCTAAACGTTAGTGCAGTAAAAAGAAAAATTGTATAGATTTTGTGTTCTAGCCGCAAGAACTTTAAACACTTCACAATATATATCACGAAAACATTGAAATTAAAACATGCATAACATAACCGTCATAACATATAGTTTGGTCATCACGAATTTTTTTCAAATAAAAACATGCAAGGTCACCCAAAAGGCATCACTTCAAACACAATATTTGATTCAAAATCACCACAAACATAGCATGTTATATGTCGTGGATCGAGCCAACCAATGGCATGCACGAACTCAAATGAGGTGCTCGGTGAATAAAACATCATTGCCACCACCACCACCATCCTCTAGTACACATCATTGCTCCGTGTCCTGTGCCTCTTCCAAATGATGCCAAATGGAGTCGTAGGTGAGCTCATCAAGTCCCATGGTGGCCGAGGACTCCAAAGACGCTAAGAATTCAGCCGTGTTCATCTCCACACTACGACAATAACACAAACAAACTAAATCACCATCGTCCACCAACAATCACTATCGGCCGAAATGCGAAGAGGTTTTTATTTACCCTGTCGGCATTTCATCGAGCACTTAGCCGCCGGAGCAGTGGCCGTAGGGGCCGCCGGAGTAGCTGCACAAGGCGCCGGCCTTGGACAGGGCGCTGTTCTGGCCTTTCTTCTTCTTCTTCTTGGCCGCCTCGGCGAGGACCGCCGCCGCCGCCATCGGTTTTCTTGCTCTTTTTGCTCAAAGGAATTGCCGCGGTTGGAGGCAGAGCTTGAACCCAGTGGGCTTTTTCATCCCTAAGGCCTCCTTTAGTTCAAAGGAATTTTGTAGCAATTGTAAAGATAGGAACTTTGTAGGAAAAAAAAATCCTTTGAAGCCCTTTGGTTTGTAGGAAAGGATTCCTATTCCTATGTAGGATAGGATTCAATCTTTCACATTTCAAAGGAAAAAACATTAGTCTAGACTCAATGGAAAAATTCCTATCCTATCCATCAAATGACATGTCTTTCTCTATAGTAATTGAGATGTATGTCATCTCACTTCCTATGATTTTCCTATCCCTATACTATTCCTATCCTATGAACCAAAGGAGGCCTAAACATTTCTTGGGCACGGACGGCGACACATAGGTGGCTTCCATCGGCGACAAGCCGACGGCAGTGGCCGGAGAGGTGTGGGAAGGGTTCGGACTATCCATTCCGGCCGAAGGGTCATCAGTGGCGGCGGGGGAGGGGGCGTGGTGGCTCTGGTGGCGGGAGACAAGGCGGCGCGAGGTTGTGGGAGAAAGAGAGGCCGCCACTTTTACTCGTCCGCGGTGGGAATGAATATTTAGGGAGATTGGGGGGATTTTCGGCGATGGAGGATAATTTTTACCCCACTATACAGTTTAGGGAGGTGGCTAGGTGCGCCGTAAGGGAGGAACATAGAATTTATCCTCCCTTACGGCTAGATTGGGAATCGGTTAGAATGCCCTTAGAGCACTTGTCTTCAAACCACATGGTTGTTTAAGATGGTTGAATTCCAAAATACTTCCCTGTTTTAATCAATGTTTGGATCAAGATCCTTCCAAAAACCCTTTACTTCAGTAGGTTCCTCTGCTTGGTCTGATGTGTCTACAAATATGAAGATAAAAATTAATACATCGAAGTATAAATAATGCAACCACTACACATCGGCCGTGCTCCTCCTTCGTCCCGGGATACTCCATCTCCAAGTCAGCGGTGCGCTCCACTCCTTCTCCATGCCCTCGATGTCGTAGTCATCGAGAGTGTCGTCCGGAATGGGGGGTGGCGAGTGCACACCCGAATCGATGCAGGAGGGGTGACCTCATCGCTGGAGGAGGGGATAGCCCCGTTGAAAATATGCCCTGGAGGCAATAACATTGTATTATTTATTTCCATATTTATGTTTAAGAGTTTATGTTCTATGCTATAACTACTATGATCCGAGCAAATAAGTACCAAGCATAACAATGAACTCAAATTAAAAAAATACCCGTCTGTGGCGGCGAGGAAGACACGTTGACACGAGGAGTTTAGACCACAGGAGATGTTTGTTGTTGGTGTCAAAACCGGCGGACCTAAGGTAGGGGGCCCGTGTTGTGAGATCCAATCAATGGGTGACAGCAGACAAGGGACACAGTGTGTTTCCCCAGGTCCGGGCCCTCTTGAGAAGGTAAAACCCTATGTCCTGCTCTTGCTTATATTATGGCTGTATCAAAGTACAGAGTTGATATACCTTGAGATCGTGAGTTGTGAGATGAACTCTACAAACTAAACCCCCCGGTTTATATAGGCACCAGGGGTATCTAAGGTTACACATGGTCAGTTGCCACCTGGTAGGTTACATGCCGAATCTATTAGATATACTTGGAGTGCACGTCAAGTCCTCGGTGAAGCCCGATATGTTTCTGCCTCTGGTTAAAGGCCTTCGGAGTCCTTCCTCGTCAACGGGCTGTCAGTCTGGCCCATGGACTAGACCGACTAGGCCTGGGCCCCCCTAGTCCAGGACACTGTCAGTAGCCCCCAAACTGTTCTTCGATGCCGAGGACGACAATCTTCTTCGGATGCACAACTTCGGCTAGGAGTCTTCGGCTCAACAGGTGAGTTCCTATCAATGCCCCGGGCTAATCATCCGTACAGAACTTATGGACCCCCTGTCAGCTGATATTGCCCTTCTAGCAGGGGGTAACGCTAGCCAATCATGTGCCACTAAAACACATCTTCATTTGTCCGAAGCGCGTGGTTTGCTTAGTATTGAAGATGTAGGATCGAAAGTATGTCTAGAGAGGGGGGGGGTGACTAGACTACTTGGCCAAATAAAAATCTAGCCTTTTCCCAATTTTAAATCTTGGTAGATTTTAGCAACTTTGCACAAGTCAAGCAATCAACCTACTCATGCAATTCTAAGAGTATAGCAGCGGAAAGTAAAGACATTGCACATGAAGGTAAAGGGAATGAGTTTGAGGGAGCAAACGCAATGTAGACACGGAGATTTTTTATCCGTGGTTCCGATAGGTGGTGCTATCGTACATCCACGTTGATGGAGACTTCAACCCACGAAGGGTAACGGTTGTGCGAGTCCACGGAGGGCTCCACCAACAAAGGGTCCACGAAGAAGCAACCTTGTCTATCCCACCATGGCCATCGCCCATGAAGGACTTGCCTCACTAGGGTAGATCTTCACGAAGTAGGCGATCTCCTTGCTCGTACAAACTCCTTGGTTCAACTCCACAATCTTGACGGAGGCTCCCAAGTGATACCTAACCAATCTAGGAGACACCACTCTCCAAAAGGTAATAGATGGTGTGTTGATAATGAACTCCTTGCTCTTGTGCTTCAAATGATAGTCTCCCAACACTCAACTCTCTCACAAAGATTTGGATTTGGTGGAAAGATGATTTGAGTGGAAAGCAACTTGGGGAAGGCTAGAGATCAAGATTTATGTGGTTGGAATGGAATATCTTGGTCTCAACACATGAGTAGGTGGTTCTCTCTCAGAAAATGAATGCTGGAAGTGTAGGCATGTTCTGATTGCTTTATCCACGAATGAAGAGAGGGTGGAGGGGTATATATAGCCCGCGCACAAAATCTAACCGTTACACACAATTTACCAAACTCGGTGGGACCGAATCAGAAAACTCGGTCGGATCGATTTAGTTCAAAATGTGAACGTTAGGATTTTTGGTGGGACCGACATGTCAACTCAGTGGGACCGATTTCATTAGGGCTAGGGCATAATGTAATCTCGGTGAGACCGATTACACAAACTCGGCGGGACCGATTTTGGTAATAAGCTAATCAGAGAGTTGGTCAGGCAAACTCGGTGGGACCGATTCGCTCATTTCGGTGAGACCGAAACGTTACGAAAGGGAAACAGAGAGTTTGCATTACGAACTCGGTGGGACCGATCGCTCATCTCGGTTAGACTGAAACGTTACAAAGGGAAACAGAGAGTTTGTAATCCCATCTTGGTGAGACCGAGATCCCTATCGGTGAGACCGAAGTGACTAGGGTTTCTGGCAGTGGCTATGTCAAGTGATCTCGGTGGCGCCGGATAGATCAAATCGGTGGGGCCGAGTTTGACTTTTGGTTTGAGACATATGTGGATATGAGAAAGTGGTTGAAAGCTTTGGAGCATATCACTAAGCATTCTCAGCATGTAAGTCATTAAGCAACACCTCATCCCCTTTTAGTAGTATTGGCCTTCCTATGGACTCAATGTGATCTTGGATCACTAAAACTAAGATATAGAGTCTTGAGCTTGAACCAATATGTGTCCTTAGCATTTTGAGGGGTCCACATTCCCAATCCATGCTATGCCAATCATTGAACTTTCCTGAAATATTTATCTTGAAATGGCATTAGTTCAATGAGCTATATGTTGTTAGGAATTACCAAAACCACCCAGGGATAGTTGCACTTTCAATCTCCCCCTTTTTGGTAATTGATGACAACATATAGATCAAAGCTTCGACAAGTGATAATAAGGTTGAAATACATCATCGCTTTGAGAAGTATGTGAAAAGCAAGAGCTCCCCCTAAATTTGTGCATTATTTGAAATTTGCTTTTGAATGCAAATGCGCAATCGATTAGGATCATGGGTTACTCTTCAATGTCACATACATCTTGGTGGAGCGCTCAAAATGATATGAATTTAAAAAAACATGCACTCATCACCAAGCAAAGTGAATAATCATATATGAATATAAAAGATAATATCATCCAAGCAAACACTCACATGCTCATGCAAGTATCTCACACACAGACATAGAGTATCAAACAAGCACACAATAAAGTTCAACCAAACAAATAGCAAGAGAGACAAAAGAAGCAAAGCACTCTCTCTCGAAGCCTATGATCTATACATTTCTCCCCCTTTGGCAACAAGTTACCAAAAAGTTTGAAAATGCGTAGTGCTATGCGTCACTCAGGTTTGGTCTTCGGGAGGTGGTGTAGAGAGAACTCCAAGAACGAAGGCATCAGTTGATGTAGCTGGAGCTGGTGGAGTGGCTGCTGGAGGTGGCACTGAAGTTGTAGCTGCTGGTGCTGATGTGGTGGCTCTAGTGTCAGCCATGGGTACTGCAGCAGACCTCTAACCTCCAGGCACTCTCTGAAAGGCATCTGTGGTAGCCTTCCCTTTCTTCTCCGTGCTTCCTCCTGGAGCTACTCAACTGCTATCTGCAAATTAGTCACTTTCAGATCAAGATCATAGAATTTTTGTTCAATGATCCTCTCCAAGCTCTCCTGATTCTGAGTCAGGGTGGCCAAGCCCTTCTCAATCCTCAAAGTTGATTGGATCAGATATGCAAGTTGATCTTGTTTGCTCTTCAGGAACACTTGAGATGCCTCTTCAGCACTTGGCATCTTTGCAGCTTCTTCTCAAGCAAGTAAGTGTCAGTGCCCATCTTTGAGTTGATGAGCACCTGAATGTGTGGAGCATACCCACAAGATCTTTTCTGGTTAGCAGATGTCCTCTTGATTGTCTCTACAACCAGACTCATGACCTTGAACTTCTGAGGCACATCAAATAGCAACAACAAGTTGATGGAGTGGCCTCTAATCATCTTGTGATCTCCAGACTTGGGTGGCAGAGTATGCCTCAAGATAGTGTTGATAGTAGGCAGACCAGACAATAAATAATGTACAAATCCAAGCTTGTGTTTCTCCAAAGCTTTGTCTGGGATCTCCTTGTACATATTTGCCATGGAGTTGTTGTCTTTCTTCTTCTTGGCATACACATCCAAGTCATCCTCATGTTCTTCTGGGGCATTGATCAACTTGGCCCATTCATCAACAGTTGATTGGTACCTTGTACCTCCATACTATCCTTCCATCTGGATAGAAATGAGCAGTGGAGTAAAATTGCATGATTAGCTCATCATTCCTTTCGGTGAGCTTCTGTCCAACGAACTTGTCAACTCCACAAGCTTTGAAGCTGTCATGTACACCTGGGAAGTGATCTTCATTCTCTTTAATGTATTCCCAATCAACCCATCTCATGTCACAGACCATTGGCTTCTTGTCAAGCAAAATAGTCTCATAGAAGTCTTGTTGTTCTCTGTTGTGGAACCTGTAATCCACTGCAGTTCTCCTCCTCACAGCATAAGGATCATTCTTCCTCCAAAGTCTCAGACCTGCATCCTTCCTGATGTTCATGTCCTCTGCCACTGGATGAGTGTCATTGTGGTTTGGAATCTTTGGTTTGAGCTTTCTCAGCACTTGCTTCAGCATCTTCTTCTTCAACTTCAGGCATTGGGGCCTTGTTTTTCTCTTCAGCTGGAATGTTCCTGGTGCTTCTCTTGGGTGCAGACTTGGTGGTTTGAGCAGCAGCTTTGGGAGCAGTTTTGGGCTTAGATGTTGCAGCCCCTGATTTGATAGCATCCCCCATAAGCTTCTGGGACTTGGGTGCTGGTGCAGCATCCTCTTCCTCTTCCCCTTCATCATCAGATGGATCTCTCATCATGGAAGGCTTGCCAATGACTCTGGCAATGGTCTTCTTGACCCTCTCCTTCCTCTTCTTGCCTTCTCCAGCTTCTTTGGGTTCAAGAGTGAACTCCATTGTTTCTTCCAAGGCTGCTTTTCTCGGCTTGGATGTTGGCACTCTCTTGGCAGGTGCTTTCTTATGCACTCTTGGCTTCGTTGCAGCTGCAGTGCCATACTCCTTCTTCAGCACTTTCTTCCTTGAGGTGGCCTCATCCTCAACAGCCACATAGTCCTCATCCTCAGAATCTGAGGTTATCTTCTTCCTTGTTCTAGAGGTTGCCTTGGGCAAATTGCGCTGAGTGCTCATGTTGCTCTCATCATAGCTTCTAGAGGGGCTAGAGCCCTCACTTATTTGCACTTGCTCTTTAGATCTATTCTGGCTATCACTTTGGTCAGACATCTTCGCAAGCAAACTGACAGAAGACCCTGTGAATAGATATAGATGAGGTAGAGTAGATGAGTATCACAAAGTGCAGAGTTTTTGCAAAACAGATGAGTCAAAAACTTAGTTTTAGTTCTCCACAGAAAGCATTTCGGAGCTACCGATTTGTTAAATTCGGTGACACCGAAGCAACTTTTGGAGTCTAAACTAGTGAACTCGGTTAGACCGAGTCACAGTTCGATGACTCTGAGATTGCTAGGGTTTCACAGAGAGTTGAACTCGGTCACACCGATTTGCAAGTTTCGGTCAGATCGAGAACTGCAAGTGCTATGGCCTAAGCCAATTTGGTGAGACCGATTTCTAAAACTCGGTCGGTCCGAGATGAGTACGGCGGAAACCTAACCCTAAATTTTTGACACAAATCTAATCTAGTGGAGTTTTTTTCTGCATAGATTGATCTCATACGTGGTAAAGAACATGACATTGACCTTGTGCTTAGAATCGGAGGTAAAAAGAGAGCACAAGGGGTCGAACTCATACCTTAGTTCGGCGATGAGTTTGCTACGGCGGCAATGGCAGGGCAGAAATCTGTTGACGGCACGGAGACCAGCGGCGGGAGGTTGCTGGCGACGAGGAGACGATCCGGAGACCCGAGGCCGTAGAGCAGGATACGCGCGGGCTGAGGAGTTTGAAGAAATTTCCAAAGTCTCACCAGTGGGTATATATATCCCGACCCTGTCGGTGTGACCAAGTGGAACAACTCGGTGGCACCGAGATGCAGAATCGCAAGCGGTTACTGCAACTCGGTGTGACCGAAGGGTTCAAATCGGTTGCACCGAGATTGAAAACCTAGATCAACTTAGTGAACTCGGTGTGACCGAAGTGGATGACTCGGTCATACCGAAATACACAAAGAGGTTTTGGAAGTTTAAGTCTATGACGAATCGGGGACTCCGAGTGCTCCTCACACAGAGTGGTTCGAATCTGACTTGATCAAATTTTGTGATGTAGCATGAATAGAGTTTGAGACAAGAAAAGCATAGATAGCTAGAGGGAGTTCTTAGGCATTCTTGTCCATCCATTTGGCAAAAAGATAAAGAGACAAACAATCAAAGCAACAAATGGATGGCCTCGAATGAGTAAAATATGCATCCAACATGCTCACACAATAAAATGGCAAATGAAATATGTGACGAAGCATGCACAAACACTCTAGCACCTATCAAGCAATCGGCGATGACTAGGTCATCTATATATGAGTATATTGACTTAGGAATCAAATGAGAACATTTGATCATAGGTCGTACTCATCGTTTAAGCACAAGTGGGGTTACCACTTTTACATAAAGCATTGTTGTGTTCACACCGTTAGAGTTGCTTTAGATCAATTTATTAGAGTAAAGCTCCCCCTAGATGTGATATCCCCCCTAAGAGGGATGAACTAACCTTGGGTTTTCTCGATGATGACTTCATGTAGGTGGTGAAGATGTGGACGCTCAATGTTGATGAAGATCATTTGGAGCAGTCCATTGGAGTTAGTTGCACTTTCAATACCTACATGGGTTAGTCCCACAAGGAACAAACAAGGATATCCATAGACATAGAATGAAGTTCATGTATGATGATGTCCATGAAAGCATTAGGTTACCTTGTTCCTTGTCTTACCAACAAAAGGGTTTGTGACTCCTTGAACTAGTGCAAGATGTGTAAGTTGTATGTACTTGTCCTTGCCAAAATGATATGAGTGAAGTATGTTGGCGGAGTCACCCTCAAGGAACTCTCTAGTTCTTCTTCTTCGGGATCCACATCATATTGATGGGAATCCTTGGAGTTGTAGTCGTACTTGATGATGTACAAC
Organism: Triticum timopheevii; assembly: GCA_963921465.1. NCBI lineage: Eukaryota > Viridiplantae > Streptophyta > Magnoliopsida > Poales > Poaceae > Triticum > Triticum timopheevii. The sequence continues at coordinate 627,504,404 of OY997264.1, read as the reverse complement.
TTGATGTAGTCTTGGGAACCCACTTGACCAAGGCCTTGGGAGCTTCTTCAAATGCATCAATCTCCTCTTGAAGCTTATCCTTGCCTTTTTGCTTGTGGTCTTGTGGTGGAAGATCATCTTGAGTTTGTGTCCCTTGGAAAGAAGTAGGATCATACTTCTCCTGTTGAGGAACAAACTTCGTCTTGGGGTATTGATCTTCTTCCCACTCAACTCCATTGGCATTGAACTTTCGTTCAAAACCAACACCTTGATTATTCCGGTGCCTTCCTTGCTTGCATACAATTTCCTCAAACTGCTTACTTCCGACAAGGCTCTTGTAAACACCTTTCTCTATAATTCCCTTCAATAAGCTATTTTCTTGCTCAAGTGTAACTTGGCTAAGAGAATCATTAGTGGAATCAAGATAACTACTAGAAGCAACAACATTGGATTTAGCATGATTATTGTTACTACTAGAGGAAGAATCTTTCTTGTTCTTGTTGCTAGATTTAACTTGTGGCATGTAAGTAGACAAGAGTAAACGCTTGGCAATGTAAGAAGAACTTTTCTTGCGAAGATCATCATTGATTGCTTTTAAGAACCCATGCTCTTGCTCAAGGTTGAGCTTTTCAAAGAGTAACTTCTCATGAGTCTTTAAAAGTTCTCGATGATCTTCCAAGGTAGTTTCATGAGCTAACTTAAGAGTGTTTAGTTCTTTAGTTAGACGCTAAATCTCCTTCTTATCATTATCATTCATTTTATATTTATTATCATGATTAATAGCAAGTTCATCATAGTTTTCATAACTAGAGTTGTCAACAAGTAAATCATCATCACCTAGCAAATCATCTTCATCACTATTGAAATCAACATACTCGGGGTGTGATACCTTTGGGCCTTTAGCCATGAAGCATCTTCCAATTCCTTCATTTGGTGAGTCAAATATGTCATAGGAGTTGGTTGACACAAGTGCTAGACTGGCAACACCTTCATCTTGGGTATATTCGGAGTCAGAGTGATAACTTCTTTCAGAGTGATGATCGGAGTCGGAGCCAAATACCCATTCACCAACGTGAGCTTGATGTCTTCGTTTTGTGTAGCTCTTTGATGATTTGTCCTTCCTTTCCGGATCCTTGCTTCTCCGGGAGGTTCTTCGTTCATAATGATCATCTCTACTCCTTCTCTCTCTTGGTGGTGATTCTTCTCTTCTACTTCTTCTTTTAGGTGAATCTTCTCTTCTTTTGTAGGGATCCGTACACTCATTGGAGTAGTGTCCGGGTCTTCCACAATTGTAGCAATTACGTTCACGACTGAAAGATCTTTTGTCATTGTAGGACCTTGACTTGTAACTTCTTTCCTTGCTTCTACTCTTGTAGAACTTGTTGAAATTTTTCACCATCAAGCTCAATTCCTCATTGAAGGTTTGTTTCCCACTAGATGATGTAGGAGCATCACATGAGGCTTTGTAAGCACCACTTGACTTGTCGTGAAGCTCTTCCTTATCCTTGAGTGACATCTCATGAGCAACAATTCTTCCAATGACTTCCGTTGGCTTGAGATCTTTGTAATTAGGCATCATTTGGATCAATGTGCACATGATATCATATTTTCCATCCTAAGCTCTTAGGATCTTCTTGATGATGAATCTGCCGGTCATCTCTTCACTTCCTAAGCCGGTAATCTCATTTGTGATGAGAGCAAGCCTAGAGTACATTTCAGCGACACCTTCACCATCCTTCATTTTGAACTTGTCAAGCTGACTTTGAAGCACATCCAATTTGGATTCCTTGACGGAGTCAGTACCTTCGTGCATATCAATCAAAGCATCCCAAATTTCCTTTGCATTCTCAAGACGGCTGATTTTGTTGAATTCTTCAGGGCACAATCCGTTGAAGAGGATATCACAAGCTTGAGCATTGTATTATAGCATCTTCAACTCTTTCGTGGATGCTTCACGATTCGATTCTCTCCCATCGAAGAATTCACCTTGCAAGCCAATACATACAATAGCCCAAACGGCGGGGTTATGTCCAAGAATATGCATTTTCATCTTATGCTTCCAACTAGCAAAATTAGTACCATCAAAGTAAGGACCTCTACGGTGGTAATTTCCCTCGCTAGATGCCATACTCTCCTAGGTTGTGAAACCAAGGCTATGATCACCAAAAGCTATGGACATCAAGGCAAATGGAGACCGTAGCTCTGATACCACTTGTAGGATCAAAAGTATGTCTAGAGGGGGGGGGTGATTAGACTACTTAACCAAATAAAAATCTAGCCTTTTCCCAATTTTAATTCTTGGTAGATTTTAGCAACTTTGCACAAGTCAAGCAATCAACCTACTCATGCAATTCTAAGAGTATAGCAGCAGAAAGTAAAGACATTGCACATGAAGGTAAAGGGAAGGAGTTTGAGGGAGCAAACGCAATATAGACACTGAGATTTTTTATCTGTGATTCCGATAGGTGGTGCTATCGTACATCCATGTTGATGGAGACTTCAACCCATGAAGGGTAACAGCTGCACGAGTCCACAGAGGGCTCCACCCACGAAGGGTCCACGAAGAAGCAACCTTGTCTATCCCACCATGGCCATCACCCACGAAGACTTGCCTCACTAGGGTAGATCTTCACGAAGTAGGCGATCTCCTTGCCCGTACAAACTCCTTGGTTCAACTCCACAATCTTCATGGAGGCTCCCAAGTGACACCTAACCAATCTATCTAGGAGACACCACTCTCCAAAAGGTAATAGATGGTGTGTTGATGATGAACTCATTGCTCTTGTGCTTCAAATGATAGTCTCCCAACACTCAACTCTCTCTCATAGATTTGGATTTGGTGGAAAGATGATTTGAGTGGAAAGCAACTTGGGGAAGGCTAGAGATCAAGATTTATGTGGTTGGAATGGAATATCTTGGTCTCAACACATGAGTAGGTGGTTCTCTCTCAGAAAATGAATGCTGGAAGTGTAGGCATGTTCTGATGGCTTTATCCACGAATGAAGAGAGGGTGGAGGGGTATATATAGCCTCCACACAAAATCTAACTGTTACACACAATTTACCAAACTCGGTGGGACCGAATCAGAAAACTCAGTCGGACCGATTTACTTCAAAATGTGAACGTTAGGATTTTCGGTGGGACCGAAATGTCAACTTGGTGGGACCGATTTCATTAGGGTTAGGGCATAACGTAATCTTGGTGAGACCGATTACACAAACTCGGTGGGACCGATTTTTCTAATAAGCTAATCAGAGAGTTGGTCAGGCAAACTCGGTGGGACCGATTCGCTCATTTCGGTGAGACCGAAACATTACGAAAGGGAAACGGAGAGTTTGCATTGCGAACTCGGTGGGACCGATCGCTCATCTCGGTTAGACCGAAACGTTACAAAGGAAAACAGAGAGTTTGCAATCCCATCTTGGTGAGACCGAGATCCCTATCGGTGAGACCGAAGTGACTAGGGTTTCTGGCAGTGGCTATGTCAAGTGAACTCGGTGGCGCCGGATAGATCAAATCGGTGGGGCCGAGTTTGACTTTTGGTTTGAGACATATGTCGATATGAGAAAGTGGTTGAAAGCTTCGGAGCATATCACTAAGCATTTTGAGCAAGTAAGTCATTAAGCAACACCTCATCCCCTTTTAATAGTATTGAATTTCCTATGGACTCAATGTGACCTTGGATCACTAAAACTAAGATGTAGAGTCTTGAGCTTGAGCCAATATGTGTCCTTAGCATTTTGAGGGATCCACATTCCCAATCCATGCCATGCCAATCATTGAACTTTCCTGGAATATTTATCTTGAAATGGCATTAGTTCAATGAGTTATATGTTGTTAGGAATTACCAAAACCACCCAGAGATAGTTGCACTTTCAGAAGACTAGAAGCGTAGGTGTGTTCGGCAATCAATTACTGGCAATTTTTTCGAAACGCCACCGCACATGACATCATATATGTAAGTTATTGCTTATTCGAATCATGGTTCGAGGTAACCCTCTAATTTGCATGTCTTTTCAAAACAGAAATAGTGCCCGCGTTTTAGGGGATATCATCAATCAATTTGTTTCACCCAATGCAGCCATAACGGCATGATCAGCCAAAACGTGGCAATTTTTACGGTGCAGCGAAGGGGGTGCCTCGTCTTTTTTACTGATTCATAAAGAGAAGGAGGGCCACGAATCTTTCCTCCCAAGCTCTCCTCCTCTAGCGTCCAAATCTCCAAAGCACCCGCATCCCCAATCCCATTTCCAAGCCTAAAGCCTTCTCTAAGCTTCCGCATCTCGTGCCCATGGCTGATGCGAATCTGATGGGGAGGTGGGTGGCCTCCGAAGTCACCGATGCGACCATCGACGAGCTCCGGGCGGCGGGATAAATTCCCGCGGATGCCGCCTGCAGGGCTCCAGAGCCCGGCCAACGAGTCCCCACTCCCAAGCCTGGGGAACGGGTCAAGCCGAAGAGTAGTGGCGCCGAGTTCGCCTGCGGGGGCGCCAAGATCAGCAAGCTCCAGAAGCCGGAGTGGCTGGAGGGCACCTTCATAAAAAATGTGAAAATCTGGCAGCGTGAGTGGTTCTATATCACCGAGCCCCTTGCCGCGGGCCAGGCTGAGGCAGATGCCCTTCTAACATCTAAAACGGACCATGCAATAGAATGAAGAAAAAAAAGTAGTTCCAACTATTACTTCATTTATTCTCACCATCAATTTGTTTACCCTTTCTATCTCTTGTAGTTCTAACTATCTCTTGTAGTTAGTGAGTCTATGGTTGGTTGCTCAAAAGTCGAGTCATGTGAATGTGGTGTGTTGATCTAATGGCTTCAAGCAAGAAGATATCCTAGGTGGGGAGTAAATCAAAGAAACATATAGAAGTTGAAAGACTGGTCTTTTAAGTGTGTGAGAGTCGGATACTTAGGTCACCAAACATATAGGTCTGCCCTAAATTGAAAACTCTCCCGGAAGGTCTAAAGCATGCTGCTTTGTGTAAATTGATATTATTTTACAAGTTGTCTATAAAGTATGCACTTGAAAATGCCACACATAAAATATGTTATTTTTTCGTAGTTTCTTGGGAGTTAAGTTAACAGTCTTATGTTCTCTTATAATTTGCCCTGAAATTATGATTCGCCAATTCATCTACAAACTTTCATTCCTGAAACTTAAATATTTTCAAATTACACCCTCACCAGCATGGATTTTAATTTTGTGTGTGTTTTGGGGTATGCTTAAATTTGTATAGGTGGAAACATGTAGTTGGCAGCAAGTGTTTTGACTGTTTTGTTTGAAAAATATCCAATAGGACCTGTGGTTAATATCACATTTAGCAATGTTGTGATCATTTGCAACCAGATGTAGCGAAATATAATTTTGTTTCCTTATAATATGCATCTATTATGTACTTCATATCAAATTGATCATGATTTCTATGTACCATCACATAGCTTAACATGAAAAGTTAAAGTTAATCATCATAAAGAACAACCCAGAAAGTTATGGATGAGTTCACCAATCAATGATAAGGATGTAGATGATACAAGTTGCGAAAAGAAGATGCAGAGGACTCGGTCCTGAAATATTTGTCAATTGATTCCATAAGAATTAGGTAACTCCTTGACAAGCTAAAACAAGGATATATTGCTTACTTCATCATGGTTGGAGCATCAGATAATGGCGAAGGCTTCGGCGAGAAGAAGGCCATCAAACGAAGTGGGGAAAAGACAGATAGCCAATGGCACAAGACCGTGCAGATGTGCATTACGATGGTATCTATTCCATCACTAGCGAGTAAGTGATTTACAACTGCTGAGTTTTGCTTGCATGAAATTTCTTGTTGTTGTTGTCAGAGCCATGCCAGTCCCATATGTTGTGCCTCACCTAGCTAATTTTATTACAAATATTCTGAAAATTTCAGTAATTCTATCACATCAGTCTCCCAGTTATTTAGTTTTGTATATATATTGTGTTCTATTTTGATTATGATTTTCTTTTCAAAAAAACCCACTTTACAGCTACATGAATCCATTAATTTTGCATGAGTTTGCTGTGGTTGGATTTTTTTTTTGTTAACTTAGAGAATGTACTGCTGGCATAACGTTGCCAAACTGAATTTGTTCTCCTTCCTGTGAAGTGCTTAGAAATTTCTCCAATCTAGGAGGGTTTTCCTCTAAGAGGAGCTTGACAAGGTGCAGGCAAGGCCTCTGATCTCTGATCACAAGGTCTTCCTCGGTGTCCCCTTGTCTCACATGACTTTGCATATTTTTTTTTGAAATAGTCCAAAACAAATCTTAAACTTATAGACGAAAACTAAATCAGAACCTGAATTTGTAATCTCGGAAATCAGCACACCGAACTTTTTAATCCAGGTCTATTTTAAATCTTGAGGGTATTTAGCCGGTATTCGCTGACGTGGCAAGGGTCGGCTGGACATTAGGACGAACTGGGCCGGCCCATTAGTACAGTCGCTTGCTTTCTCTACTCTGTTTAAGTTCTTTTTGTTTTTTATTTCTTTATTTTATTTTCCCTTTTATGTTTTCAATTCTATTTTACATTTTCGTAATGACGAAACACATTTTTTAGAAGTACACGTACCCACTTGTCTTCCCCTAAAAAATGTACCCACTTGTCTTAGGAGCGACAAAAAAATACCAGCAGCCGCAAAAATAAGTTGCAGGTGTAGGAGGACTTGAACTCAGGACAACGAACTAGCAGAGACAGCACCTAGCCGGTAGCCCTAAGGGCTGATAGTCATTATAGATAGCGCGTCACATTAAAACTCACAGAAGTGTGAACAATTATTGAAACATTTCCCCAAAAAAAGTGAACAATTTTGAAATACCGATAATCTTTATCTTTACCTAATAATAAAGGATGGAGACTTTCATAGTTCTCCATACGTCACCTATTTATATCCGTCGATTTTATATTAGCTATAAAGATTGACGGTTGAGATTTAAAGTATGTTTAGAGTTGATGAAAATTACCCACCAATGCCACTCATAAGTGAGAAAAAAACAATTGGTTTTTTTCATGCCGTCATAGTTTTTTCGCTGGCCCTGCCCGATTTTTCTCTACATATATTGGGGCCTTGACCCACGCTGCCTCCTCTGCACAGGTAGGTCTTTCCCCCTAGCATCGCTTAACAATTCTAAAATTTCAGTACCAGTATAGTCTCGCCTCGCTGGGTTACAACTATTTTCACCGGTTCATATGTACGAGAGTTATCATGAGGATCAACAAGCCACGTTAAAATTTAATTTCCTCCCCAAAGGGAAGAGACCGAAGGAAAAGAAAGGGGAAGAAGTGCTCCTGAGACAGAGGTACAGAGGAGAACGGGCGCAAGGGAGAGAGAGGCCATCGAAGGAAGGGAAGGGCCGGTCGGCGAGTGGTAGCCATGGGCGCCGGTGGCCGGAGGAGGAGGTAAAGAGGATAATAAGGGCCGCAAGGGAGAGAGAGAGAGAGAGAGAGAGAGAGAGAGGCCATGGCAGAGGTTAGAGGAGAAGGGGCCGGCGTGGAAGAACGGCTCGCCGGAGCAGCGTGAGATCGGGCGAGGCAGGCGTGCCCTAGCGGCGACGCGTGCACGCGCTTGTGTCACGTGGGGATCGAGCAGACGCTCTCCTCCTGCCGCTCTCCTCGGCAAACCCTATTCGGCGCCTTAAGCGCCCGCTACAGGCGTTTCCGCAATCCGGCGCATACCCACCCTTTGCGCTGGGCCGGCCCATCTGCCTTTTCCTTTCTCTGTTTTTGAAAACGCAAAAAAGAGCACCTGCGGTGACTCGAGCAGACGACGTCCTGGTTTATAGTGCAACGCACTAACCACTCCGCCAAGAAACCCCACGTGATAAGTTAACTCTTTTGCATATGATTTGGTGAACTTTTCTTTTTCTTTTTTCTTTTTTCTTTTTTCTTTTTTTCGTTTTTCATTTTTCTTCTTATATCTTCTCTCCTAGTTCGACAAACTTTCTAATAATTCGGTGAACTTTTCTTTCAAATTCGATGAACTTTTTTAAAAATCGATGAACTTTTTTTTCTGTGTGTCAGAAAATAGAGGAAGTTTTGTTTTCAGATTCGATAAACTTTTTTCAATTTTGATGAACTTTTTCTAAATTTGATGAATTTTTTTCAAATTAGTTGAACTTTTTTGAAATCCGATGAACTTTTTTTGAGTTTGATGAACTTTTTCCAAATTCGATGAACTTTTTTTGAATTTGATGAACTTTTTTAAAATTTGATGAACTTTTATTTAACTTTGATGAACTTTTTTCAAATCTGTTGAACTCTTTTCAAATCCGATGATTTTTTTTTTCAAATTCGGTTAAGTTTTCCCACATTGATGAACTTTTCTTCAAATTCGATGGTTTTTTCAATATTGATGAACTTTTGTCAAAATCAATGAACGATTTTTGAGTTTCTGAACTCTTCTTCAAAAATGGTGAACGTTTTCAAATTCATGATTTTTTCAAAGTAATCGACAATATGCTGCTAATAAATAGCGCCTACACGCTGTTCATTTACACTTGTCGCTCGTATCCGTCCCAAATGTCCATTGGTTCTAGTAGTTAGCTAACTTGGTGTAGGACGCAACGACCTAAGTTCGAAACCAGGGAAATACACTATTTTCGGTTTTTGGCGTTATACATTCGCTGCCATCCGCCTTCATGGGCCGGCCCAACAAGGTGCGGCCGTGTGCGCCAGGGAGCTGTTCGGGCGCTTAAGGCGCCGAACAGGAGCTCTCCTCCTAGCGCTGGGGTGTTAGCGTGGGCTAGAGGTGGGCCGGTTCGGCCAGTTTGGATGTGGGGCGGGCTGGCACTATTTGGGCTGCTGGGAGGCTGTTGCGCGCGCCTTGCTGAACTCTCATTTTTCAAAAACGAAAAATAGTAAGGAGGAAAGAATTAAGAAAAATCTGTTTGAGCTGATTATTTTTGCATGTGGCTACTCTGACATATATCAAAGCTGCACAACTTGAATTGGAGTAATGGAGAATAGAGCATGGATTTAAAAATATTTAGAAACAAAAGGAATTTAAAATGCGAGTGTTTTATGGGTAAGTTACAAATAAACCCCTGTTTGGAACATTGTTTCCACTTTGAATACCCTTGTAAAAAATACAGGCACCATCCGTGGTTTTTTGTTTCTGCCCGCAAATTGCTCTTGCCGGTAAGTTACACCCGGAAGAAAAATATACATGTATTTATTTACATCGATTCCAAGTGCGTCCTAATGGAATAATTTATTTTAGCTCCCTAATAATATTGGGAGGTTAAGTTCATAGGTTATAAAGAGAATCGCCATGTGAATTTTCTTGATTTAAATAGACTAAAAATCCATGCAATTTATTCATTCACATTTAATTTGGGTTAGCAATTTTTAGTTCAAGTTGAGGGTTTGAAAAACCTGACTAAAAAATTAAAGCATCAATACATGATGCGATGCAAATGAAAATACACAAATATTATAATAATAAATATGGGAAAAACTAGAGAATTGGTTTTGGGGTGTTACAACAAGCCTAAATATGTGAAGGTGTTGCACAGAGCTTGGAGTGGGGCACGAGATGTCTGTGTATCTTTTTTTAGAGAATACCTTATACCGTGAAGTGCTTGTGTTCGTACCATGTCCAAATAAAGCAAAATGATGCATTCAAAATTTTAAATAGAAAATCTCACTCCGTCTGATGATAGAGCGAAGCTAAAGAAGGCACCGTCGGAGGACATGAATGCGGTAATTCAGACACCAAAAACCCTACCATCATCGACAACGGTGGTGGACATTAAAATGGCAATGTAAATGAGTCACTAGAAACATGCGATGATTTTTCCTTTCGGTGCAGTGCACAAACAGATTAAATAGATGCATGCAAAGATTAAAAGAAAACATCTTTTAATAAACACAATACAGACGTATTCATTCACTAAGTCACAAGCACGTACATATACTCATCCCTATGAATGCAGACACGCATATCATGCCATTATAAGCACCTTCAAGAGACTGGGCTAACGAGTCCTGAGAATGATCAAGTCACCACAAACGCCTCACTATCGATGCGACGTCGTCCCCCACTGAAAATATATTATGTCTTCGTACGGCACCGATGAGTCACACATGGGGTTTAATCCCTGTTGGGATTGAGGTACTACTGCCCTCCTAACCATCCAACTAGAGATTGCTATTTAGGGTCAAAGAGAAAGTGACCAATACATGTAACTATTCATACTTATTCAATGGTCACGCATGTATGCACCACAACAATAGACATTAAAGCATGATATGTATACCTCGGCATGCGCCCTCCTGCCCCACCATGCTTCGCTGATAGGTGTTTTGGTGCATAAATCAATTTTGTTTTCTGTTGCAACGTACGGGCATATGTGCTAATACTTTTTAATGCAAATAATTCACGAAACTCCACTTTTTTAAATGCGACACGGTAGCATTTTGCCAAATATGTGTGTTACATTTTCTTAATGACAATAACGCTTTAGAAAATTATACAAACATTTTCTTACATTGTTTATTAAAAAAAAGGTTTGAAAATTTGTTCCTATGTTTTAAAAAATATGTTTCAAATGGTGTTCACTTTTCCAAAATTGATTGTGTTTTTTGTCAAAAATTCATTTTTTCTAAAAATTATTCAGTTTTTTCAAAAATTCTTCCCACTTAAAAAAAATGATATTTCAAAAAATGTTCAGGCATGTACATTTTCAATATTCCCTTCAGAAAATGATTCAGATGTCGGCGATGCTCTATGTGGTTTAATTGCTCCGGCTGAGGGAGTCCTGCATTAGGGGGTATCCGGACGGCCGGACTATATACTTTGGCCGGACTGTTGGACCGTGAAGATACAAGACTCAAGCCTTCGTCCCGTGTCCGGATGGGACTCTCCTTTGCGTGAAAGACAAGCTTGGCGATCCGGATATTAGATCTCCTTCTTTGTAACCGATTCTGTGTAAACCCTAGCCTCCTCCGGTGTCTATATAAACCGGAGGGTTTAATCCATAGAGAAAGGATCATAATCATCATAGTCTAGCTTCTAGGGTTTAGCCTCTACGATCTCGAGGTAGATCAACTCTTGTAATACTCATATCATCAAGATCAATCAAGCAGGAAGTAGGGTTTTACCTCCATCGAGAGGGCCCGAACCTGGGTAAAACATCGTGTCCCTTGCCTCCTGTTACCATTGCCTTAGATGCACAGATCGGGACCCCCTACCCGAGATCCGCCGGTTTTGACACCGACATTGGTGCTTTCATTGAGAGTTCCTCTGTGTCGTCGCTGTAAGGCTTGATGGCTCATTCAATCGTCAACAACAACGCGGTCCAGGGCGAGACTTTCCTCCCCTGACAGATCTTCATGTTCGGCGGCTTCGCACTGCGGGCCAATTCGCTTGGCCATCTGGAGCAGATCAACAGCTACGCCCCGGGCCATCAGGTCAGGTTCGGAAACTTGAACTACACGGCCGATATCCGCGGAGATTTGATCTTCGACGGATTCGGGCCAACGCCAGGAACGCCGAACAGTCACGATGAGCACGGCTTAGACCTGTTGTCGGACAATACTCAAGATATCGCACCTGCAGGAGCTCCAGACCTAAATCTGGGGCAGATTGTGTCGTCCGAGGATGGGTGGATGGACCCCGCCCCGGAGGCCACACACTCATCGGTGGTAGAGCCGAACACAGACTCACCCCCAAGGAAGCCTGTGTCTCCGGACCCCCGGACTTGTGTCCGGCTGTAGGTCTAGACCGCGCGCCCCCGAGCTTGTCGATTCTGGTTGGGTCCGGTAATGGAATTCACCGCCGTGGATATCTTCCAGCACTCGCCCCTCGGCGACATGCTAAATTTATTAAGGTCTCTCTCTTTGTCAGGAGATGCTTGGCCGAACTATGTCCGACTTGAGGGGGAAGAAGGCGACGAAGAAATTCGTTTCCCACCCACCACCCACTTCATAGTTACTGTCGACGATGTAACAGACATGCTTGACTTCGACTCCGATGACACCAACGGTACGGACATCGGCGCAAGGGACGATTCTGCACCACCGCCCACGGGGCGCTGGACTGCCACCTCATCATATGATATATATACATGGTGGACACGCCTAAGGAGGACGATGGTGTCAAAACGGAGGATAAAACCCCCGGACAAAAGCCAAAACAACGGTGCAGACGCTGCTCTAAGTCCAGCCATAGTAAAAACAGCGATAACAGCGCTAGAAAGATCGACACCCCAGTCAACTCCAAAGGCGGCAACGAACATATGGACCCAGCAATGGAGCAGGATGAGCCAGGTCACACCGAACACTGCCCAGAGCAGACACCCGATCACAGTGATCCCGAGGGCCGAACTCATCAAACTGCCCCGGGACAGGAGCACAGTCCGGACGATGATGCATTCATCATCCCGGAAACACGTTTGGAACGAGATAACCTCCACAGAAGGCTTATGGCCACTGCGAGAAGTCTAAAGAAGCAGAAGCAAAGGCTTAAGGTCGCACGGGAAACGCTCAATCGCAGATGGAATAAAGTGCTAGACACTGAAGAAAAATACGGCGACGATCGCCACACAAAGAGCTATCCAAAGCGCAAGCTACTGCCAGAATTCGACGATGAGGCCGTTCCACCGAAGAACAATACGGCCAGTAGGCCGGACCAACCACTTCATAACCGCAATAGAGCAGCTACTGATAACGCACACGATTTACGTGAGCTCCTGGATAAAAAGGCCGGCGCGACCAGGTCCATCTATGGATCTAGAGGACACGCTGCGGTGCAGGATTATGGTCACCAAAATGATCAGACTGATCGAGTACCAGTTCGGAATCAGCACGAGACACAACAATAGTCGACAGCACGCCACAACATGTCTAGACACAGAGGGGCCGCTCACCCTCTGTGCTTCACCGAAGAGGTACTGGACCACGAATTTCCACAGGGTTTCAAACTCGTGAACATAGAGGCATATGACGGAACGACAGACCCCGGGGTCTGGATTGAGGATTTTATCCTCACATCCACATGGCTCGCGGAGATGACCTCCATGCCATCAAAAACCATCCCCTCAAGTTGATGGGACCAGCTCGGCACTGGTTGAAAAGCCTCCCAGAAAACTCAATCAGAAGTTGGGAGGAACTTGAGGATGCTTTCAGGGCCAATTTTCAAGGAACCTATGTCCGACCTTCGGACGCTGACGATTTAAGTCACATAATTCAACAGTCCGGAGAGTCCGCCCGCAAGCTTTGGAATAGATTCCTCACTAAGAAAAATCAAATTGTCGATTGTCCGGATGCCGAAGCCCTAGCGGCCTTCCAGCACAGTATCCGGGATGAGTGGCTCGCCAGACACCTCGGCCAAGAAAAGCCGAGGACAATGGCAGCCTTAACAAGCCTTATGACCCGCTTTTGCGTGGGTGAAGACAGTTGGTTGGCCCGTAGAGGCACCAGCGACCCAGGCACATCCGAAATCAGGATAGCAATGGGAAGCCACGACGCAATAAAAACAAACGTCGAAACAAGGAAGAAATTCCGGACAACACAACGGTCAACGCCGGATTCAGGGGCTCTCGACCCGGTCAACAAAAGAAGCCATTTAAAGGCAGCAAAGAGGGACCGTCTGGCCTGAACAAAGTCCTGGACAGACTGTGCCAAATTCATGGCACCCCTGAAACACCTACGAACCACACTCACAGAGAATGCTGGGTCTTTAAGCATGCCGGCAAGTTAAATGCCGAACACAAGGGAAGGGAAACACCAAGTGAAGACGAGGATGAGCCTCGCCAGCCGAACACTGGGGGATAGAAAAAATTTCCACCATAGGTAAAAACAGTAAACATGATACACACGGCTCACATACGTGAAGGAAATATGCCCTAGAGGCAATAATAAAGTTATTATTTATTTCCTTATATCATGATAAATGTTTATTATTCATGCTAGAATTGTATTAACCGGAAACATAATACATGTGTGAATACATAGACAAACATAGTGTCACTAGTATGCCTCTACTTGACTAGCTCATTAATCAAAGATGGTTATGTTTCCTAACCATAGACATGTGTTGTCATTTGATTAGTGGGATCACATCATTAGAAGAATGATGTGATTGACATGACCCATTCCGTTAGCCTAGCACTTGATCGTTTAGTATACTACTATTGCTTTCTTCATGACTTATACATGTTCATGTAACTATGAGAATTATGCAACTCCCGTTTACCGGAGGAACACTTTGGGTACTACCAAACGTCACAACGCAACTGGGTGATTATAAAGGAGTACTACAGGTGTCTCCGAAGGTACATGTTGAGTTGGCGTATTTCGAGATTAGGTTTTGTCACTCCGATTGTCGGAGAGGTATCTCTGGGCCCTCTCGGTAATGCACATCACTATAAGCCTTGCAAGCAATGTGACCAATGAGTTGGTTGCGGGATGATGCATTACGTAACGAGTAAAGAGACTTGCCGGTAACGAGATTGAACTAGGTATTGGATACCGACGATCGAATCTCGGGCAAGTAACATACCGATGACAAAGGGAACAACGTATGTTGTTATGCGGTTTGACCGATAAAGATCTTCGTAGAATATGTGGGAGCCAATATGAGCATCCAGGTTCCGCTATTGGTTATTGACCGAGAATAGTTCTAGGTCATGTCTACATTGTTCTCGAACCCGTAGGGTCCGCACGCTTAAGGTTTCGATGACAGTTATATTATGAGTTTATGAGTTTTGATGTACCGAAGGAGTTCGGAGTCCCCGATGAGATCGGGGACTTGACGAGGAGTCTCGAAATGGTCGAGACGTAAAGATCGATATATTGGACGACTATATTCGGAGTTCGGAAAGGTTCCGAGTGATTCGGGTATTTTTCGGAGTACCGGAGAGTTACGGGAATTCGCCGGGGAGTATATGGGCCTTATTGGGCCATACGGGAATAGAGGAGAGAGGCCGAAAGGAAGGAGGCGCGCAGCCCCCCTCTGGTCCGAATTGGACAAGGGGTGCAGCCCCCTTTTCCTTCCTCCTCTCCACCTCTTTCCCCCTTCTCCTACTCCAACAAGGAAGGAGGGAGTCCTACTCCCGGTGGGAGTAGGACTCCCCTTGGCGCGCCCCTACTAGGCCGGCCGCCCCCTCCCCCCTTGCTCCTTTATATACGGGGGCAGGGGCACCTCTAGGCACAACAACAATTGATCCCTTGGATCTCTTAGCCGTGTGCGGTGCCCCCCTCCACCATAATCCACCTCGATAATATCGTAGCGGTGCTTAGGCGAAGCCCTACATCGGTAGTACATCAAGATCGTCACCACGCCGTCGTGCTGACGGAACTCTCCCTCGACACTCGGCTGGATCGGAGTTCAAGGGACGTCATCGAGCTGAACGTGTGGTAGAACTCGGAGGTGCCGTAGTTTCGGTGCTTGATTGGTCGGACCGTGAAGACGTATGACTACATCAACCACGTTGTTCTAACGCTTCCGCTTTCGGTCTACGAGGGTACGTGGACACACTCTCCCCTCTCGTTGCTATGCATCACCATGATCTTGCGTGTGCGTAGGAAATTTTTTGAAATTACTACGTTCCCCAACAGTGGCATCCGAGCCAGGTTTTATGCGTTGATGTTATATGCACGAGTAGAACACAAGTGAGTTGTGGGCGATACAAGTCATACTGCTTACCAGCATGTCATACTTTGGTTCAGCGGTATTGTTGGATGAAGCGGCCCGGACCGACATTACGCGTACGCTTACGCGAGACTGGTTCTACCGACGTGCTTTGCACACAGGTGGCTGGCGGGTGTCAGTTTCTCCAACTTTAGTTGAACCGAGTGTGGCTACGCCCGGTCCTTGCGAAGGTTAAAACAGCACCAACTTGACGAAATATCGTTGTGGTTTTTGATGCGTAGGTAAGAACGGTTCTTGCTCAGCCCGTAGCAGCCACGTAAAACTTGCAACAACAAAGTAGAGGACGTCTAACTTGTTTTTGCAGGGCATGTTGTGATTTGATATGGTCAAGATGTGATGAGATATAAGTTGTTGTATGAGATGATCATGTTTTGTTGAAATTATCAGCAACTGGCAGAAG
Source organism: Triticum timopheevii (assembly GCA_963921465.1). Taxonomy (NCBI): domain Eukaryota; kingdom Viridiplantae; phylum Streptophyta; class Magnoliopsida; order Poales; family Poaceae; genus Triticum; species Triticum timopheevii. The sequence goes on along the minus strand of OY997264.1, from coordinate 627,488,360 downwards.
CCCTATGGTTGTCTCTTTGTTGCATAAGATGCAAGTGCTAAATGATTGCTTTACTTTATCGCTATGCGATAGCAATAGTTGCAAGAGCAATAGTTGGCAAGACGACCATGTGACGACACATTGATATAGATCAAGATGATGAAGATCATGGTGTCATGCCAGTGACGATAGAGATCATGGCAGTACTTTGGAGATGGAGATCAAAGGCGCAAGATGATCATGGCCATATCATGTCACATATTTTGATTGTATATGATGTTTTACATCTTATCTTGTTTTGTTTGATGGTAGCATTTTAAGATGATCTCTCACTAAAATTATCAAGAAGTGTTCTCCCTGAGTATGCACCGTTGCCAAAGTTCGTCGTGCCCAGACACCACGTGATGATCGGGTGTGATAAGCTCTACGTCCATCTACAACGGGTGCAAGCCAGTTTTGCACACGCAGAATACTCAGGTTAAACTTGACGAGCCTAGCATATGCAGATATGGCCTCGGAACATGGAGACCGAAAGGTCAAGCGTGAATCATACAGTAGATATGATCAACATAGTGATGTTCACCATTGAAAACTACTCCATCTTACGTGATGATCGGTTATGGTTTAGTTGATTTGGATCACGTGATCACTTAGATGACTAGAGAGATGTCTGTCTAAGTGGGAGTTCTTAAGTAATATGATTAATTGAACTTAAATTTATCATGAACGTAGTCCTGGTAGTATTTTGCAAATTATGTTGTAAGATCAATAGCTTGTGTTGTTGCTTTCATATGTTTATTTTGATATGTTCCTAGAGAAAATTGTGTTGAAAAATGTTACTAGCAATGATGCGGATTGGATCCGTGATCTGAGGTTTATCCTCATTGCTGCACAGAAGAATTATGTCCTTAATGCACCGCTAGGTGATAGACCTATTGCAGGAGCAGATGCAGACGTTATGAACGTTTCGCTAGCTCAATATGATGACTACTTGATAGTTTTGTGCACCATGCTTTATGGCTTAGAATCGGGACTTCAAAGATGTTTTGAACATCATGGACCATATGAGATGTTCCAAGAATTGAAGTTAATATTTCAAGCAAATACCCGAGTTGAGAGATATGAAGTCTCCAACAAGTTCTACAGCTAAAAGATGGAGGAGAATCGCTCAACTAGTGAGCATGTGCTCAGATTGTCTGGATACTTCAATCGCTTGAATCAAGTGGGAGTTAATCTTCCAGATAAGATAGTGATTGACAGAATTCTCTAGTCACCATCACTAAGTTACTAGAACTTCGATATGAACTATAGTATGCAAGGGATGCCGAAAACGATTCCCGAGCTCTTCGTGATGTTGAAAATAAACGAAGGTAGAAATCAAGAAAGAGCATCAAGTGTTGATGATTGACAAGACCACTAGTTTCAAGAAAAGGGCAAAGGGAAAGAAAGGGAAACTTCAAGTAGAATGGCAAACAAGTTGTCACTCCCGCGAAGAAGCCCAAAGCTGGACCAAAGCCTGAAACTGAGTGCTTCTACTGCAAAAGAAATGGTCACTGGAAGCAGAAATGCCCTGAATATTTGGTAGATAAGAAGGATGGCAATGTGAACAAGGGTATATTTGATATACAGATTATTGATGTGTACCTTACTAGTGTTTATAGTAGCCCCTGAGAATTTTGATACTTGTTTGGTTGCTAAGATTAGTAACTCGAAACAGGAGTTACAGAATAAATAGAGACTAGTTGAGGGTGAAGTGACGATGTGTGTTGGAAGTGGTTCCAAGATTGATATGATCATCATCGCACACTTCCTATACTTTCGGGATTAGTGTTAAACCTAAATAAATGTTATTTGGCATTTGCGTTGAGCATGAATATGATTTGATCATGTTTATTGCAATACGGTTATTCATTTAAAGTCAGAGAATAACTGTTGTTCTGTTTACATGAATAAAACCTTCAATGGTCATACACCCGATGAAAATAGTTTGTTGGATCTCGATCGTAGTGATACACATATTCATAATGTTGAAGCCAAAAGATGCAAAGTTAATAATGATAGTGCAACTTATTTGTGGCACTGCCGTTTGGGTCATATCGGTGTAAAGCGCATGAAGAAACTCCATAGAGATGGCTTTTCGGAATCACTTGGTTATGAATCATTTGATGCTTGCGAACCGTGCCTTTTGGGCAAGATGACTAAAATTCCGTTCTCCGGAACAATGGAATGAGCTACTGACTTAGTGGAAATAATACATACCGATGTATGTGATCCAATGAGTGTTGATGCTCGTGGCAAGTATCGTTATTTTCTGACCTTCACAGATGATTTGAGCAGATATGGGTATATCTACTTGATGAAACATAAGTCTGAAATAGTTGAAAGGTTCAAAGAATTTCAGAGTGAAGTGGAAAAATCATCGTAACAAGAAAATAAAGTTTCTGCGATCTGATCGCGGAGACGAATATTTGAGTTACGAGTTTGGTCTTCAATTAAAACAATGTGGAATAGTTTCACAGCTCACGCCACCTGGAACACCACAACGTTATGGTGTGTCCGAACGTCGTAACCGCACTTTATTGGATATGGTGCGATCCATGGTGTCTCCTACTGATTTACCACTATTGTTTTGGGGTTATGTATTAGAGACAGCTGCATTCACGTTAAAAGGGCACCATCTAAATCCGTTGAGACGACACCATATGAACTGTGGTTTAGCAAGAAACCCAAGTTGTCGTTTCTTAAAGTTTGGGGCTATGATGCTTATGTGAAAAAGTTTCATCCTGATAAGCTCAAACCCAAATCGGAGAAGTGCGTCTTCATAGAATACCCAAAGGAAACTGTTGGGTACACCTTCTATCACAGATCCGAAGGCAAGATATTCGTTGCTAAAAATGGATCCTTTCTAGAGAAGGAGTTTCTCTCGAAAGAAGTGAGTGGGAGGAAAGTAGAGCTTGATTAGGTAATTTGTACCTTCTCCCGAATTGGAAAATAGTTCATCACTGAAATCAGTTCCAGTGATTCCTACACCAATTAGTGAGGAAGCTAATGATGATGATCATGAAACTTCAGATCAAGTTACTACAGAACCTCGTTGGTCTTCCAGAGTACGGTCCGCACCAGAGTGGTACGGTAATCCTGTTCTGAAAGTCATGTTACTAGACCATGATAAACCTACGAACTATGAGGAAGCGATGATGAGCCCAGATTCCGCGAAATGGCTGGAGGCCATGAAATCTGAGATAGGATCCATGTATGAGAACAAAGTGTGGACTTTGGTGGACTTTCCCGATGATCGGCAAGCCATAGAAAATAAATGGATCTTCAAGAGGAAGACGGACGTTGATAGTAGTGTTACTATCTACAAAGCTCGACTTGTCGCAAAAAGGTTTTTCGACAAGTTCAGGATGTTGAATACAATGAGATTTTCTCACTCGTATTGATGCTTAAGTCTGTCCGAATCATGTTAGCAATTGCCACATTTTATGAAATCTGGCAAATGGATGTCAAAACTGCATTCCTTAATGGATTTATTAAAGAAGAGTTGTATATGATGCAACCAGAAGGTTTTGTCAATCCTAAAGATGCTAACAAAGTGTGCAAGCTCCAGCAATCCATCAATGGACTGGTGCAAGCATCTCGGAGTTGGAATATACGCTTTGATGAGTTGATCAAAGCATATGGTTTTATACAGACTTTTGGAAAGGTCTGTATTTACAAGAAAGTGAGTGGGAGCACTACAGCATTTCTGATAAGTATATGTGAATGACATATTGTTGATCGGAAATAATGTAGAATTATTCTGCAAAGCATAAAGGAGTGTTTGACATGAGTTTTTCAATGAAAGACCTCGGTGAAGCTACTTACATATTGAGCATCAAGATCTATTGAGATAGATCAAGACGCTTGATAAGATTTTCAATGAGTACATACCTTGGCAAGATTTTGAAATAGTTCAAGATGGAACAGTCAAAGAAAGAGTTCTTGCCTGTGTTGCAAAGGTGTGAAATTGAGTAAGACTCAAATCCCGACCACGGCAGAAAATAGAAAAGAGAATGAAAGTCATTCCCTATGCCTCAGTCATAGGTTCTATAAAGTATGCTATGTTATGTACCGGACCTATTGTATACCTTGCTCTGAATTTGGCAAGGGAGTACAATAGTGATCTAGGAGTAGATCACTGGACATTGGTCAAGAATATCCTTAGTGAGGACTAAGGAAATATTTCTCGATTATGGAGGTGATAAAAGAGTTCATTGTAAAAGTTACATCAGTGCAAACTTTTATACTGATCCAGATGACTCTAAGTCTCAATCTGGATACATATTGAAAGTGGGAGCAATTACATAGAGTAGCTCCATGCAGAGCATTGTGGACATAGAATATTTGCAAAATACATACGGCTCTGAATGTGACAGACCCGTTGACTAAGCTTCTCTCATGAGCAAAACATGATCACACCTTAGTACTCTTTTGGGTGTTAATCACATAAGCGATGTGAACTAGATTATTGACTCTAGTAAACCCTTTGGGTGTTGATCACATGACGATGTGAACTATTGGTATTAATCACATACAGATGTGTATATTGGTGTTAAATCACATGGTGATGTGAACTAGATTATTGACTCTAGTGCAATTGGAAGACTAAAGAAAATATGCCCTAGAGGCAATAATAAAGTTATTATTTATTTCCTTATATCATGATAAATGTTTATTATTCATGCTAGAATTGTATTAATCGGAAACATAATACATGTGTGAATACATAGACAAACACAGTGTCACTAGTATGCCTCTACTTGACTAGCTCATTAATCAAAAATGGTTATGTTTCCTAACCATAGACATGTGTTGTCATTTGATTAGTGGGATCACATCATTAGAAGAATGATGTGATTGACATGACCCATTCCATTAGCCTAGCACTTGATTGTTTAGTATACTGCTATTGCTTTCTTCATGACTTATACATGTTCCTGTAACTATGAGAATTATGCAACTCCCGTTTACCGGAGGAACACTTTGGGTACTACCAAACGTCACAACGTAACTGGGTGATTATAAAGGAGTACTACAGGTGTCTACGAAGGTACATGTTGAGTTGGCGTATTTCGAGATTAGGTTTTGTCACTCCAATTGTCGGAGAGGTATCTCTGGGCCCTCTCGGTAATGCACATCACTATAAGCTTTGCAAGCAATGTGACCAATGAGTTGGTTGCGGGATGATGCATTACGTAACGAGTCAAGAGACTTGCCGGTAACGAGATTGAACTAGGTATTGGATACCGACGATCGAATCTCGGGCAAGTAACATACCGATGACAAAGGGAACAACGTATGTTGTTATGCGGTTTGACCGATAAAGATCTTCGTAGAATATGTGGGAGCCAATATGAGCATCCAGGTTCCGCTATTGGTTATTGACCGAGAATAGTTCTAGGTCATGTCTACATTGTTCTCAAACCCGTAGGGTCCGCACGCTTAAGGTTTCGATGACAGTTATATTATGAGTTTATGAGTTTTGATGTACCGAAGGAGTTCGGAGTCCCGGATGAGATCGGGGACTTGACGAGGAGTCTCGAAATGGTCGATACGTAAAGATCGATATATTGGACGACTATACTCGGAGTTCGGAAAGGTTCCGAGTGATTCGGGTATTTTTCGAAGTACCGGAGAGTTACGGGAATTCGCCGGGGAGTATATGGGCCTTATTGGGCCATACGGGAATAGAGGAGAGAGGCCGAAAGGAAGGAGGCGCGCAGCCCCCCTATGGTCCGAATTGGACAAGGGGTGCAGCCCCCTTTTCCTTCCTCCTCTCCCCCTCTTTCCCCCTTCTCTTACTCCAACAAGGAAGGAGGGAGTCCTACTCCTAGTGGGAGTAGGACTCCCCTTGGCGCGCCCCTACTAGGCCGGCCGCCCCCTCCCCCCTTGCTCCTTTATATACGGGGGCAGGGGGGCACCTCTAGGCACAACAACAATTGATCCCTTGGATCTCTTAGCCGTGTGCGGTGCCCCTCTCCACCATAATCCACCTCGATAATATCGTAGCGGTGCTTAGGCGAAGCCCTGCATCGGTAGTACATCAAGATCGTCACCACGCCGTCGTGCTGACGGAACTCTCCCTCGACACTCGGCTGGATCGGAGTTCGAGGGACGTCATCGAGCTGAACGTGTGCTAGAACTCGGAGGTGCCGTAGTTTCGGTGCTTGATTGGTCGGGCCGTGAAGACGTACGACTACATCAACCGCGTTGTTCTAACGCTTCCGCTTTCGGTCTACGAGGGTACGTGGACACACTCTCCCCTCTCGTTGCTATGCATCACCATGATCTTGCGTGTGCGTAGGAATTTTTTTTGAAATTACTACGTTCCCCAACAATGCGTATCCAAGAGAAGGCGCAAACGTGCGCTCAGAGACGCATACGCTGTAGAGCCTGTCGCCCCCAAACTTAACCACTGGTCAGCCTGCCCGATCACCTTCGATCACAGGGACTACCTGACTAGTATGCGGCACGGAGGATCAGCTGCCTTGGTGCTCAACCCAATAATCGACGGATACCATCTCACTCGCGTCCTCATGGATGGCGGCAGTAGTCTCAATCTAATATACCAGGACATTGTCCGCGGGATGACCCATCCAGAATCAGCCAAAGTAACACCACCTTTGAAGGGGTGATACCGGGTGTTGAAGCCCGCTGCAGGGGCTCCCTTGTACTAGAGGTGACATTCGGTTCCCCAGACAACTTTAGAAGCGAAGAACTACTCTTCACCATCGCCCCCCTCCAAAGTGGTTATCATGCATTGCTCGGGAGAACGGCCTTCGCCCGCTTCAACGCAGTGCCGCACTACGCCTACCTTAAACTCAAGATGCCCGGTCCACGTGGCGTCATCATCGTTAACGGAAATATAGAGTGTTCCTTACGCGCGGAAGAGTATGCGACGGCTCTAGCAGCCGGACACTAAGCGGCCTCTAATATCAGAACGCATGATCGGTCGTTAAGACCACGGACACGGTTAGACGAGTCCGGAAGCCCAGATAAACCTGAGCTGGGCGCTATACATGTAATCCCATAGAGGACACTAGGGGCTACAGATATTCTATAAAGCCCACCTTTTGGCGTGACCTTATTAATAGGCCAATGTCTTACACTTCTACTATCCATTGATAATAGCCAACTCTTCGCACGCTTACTCTTCTACATGAGTTTTCCTTTTTACAGACACCATTCGTGCGATACCCTCCTAGGATACGGCACAACAGAGAGAAAGGCGCAGACGTGCAGCAGGGCCCCGCTCAAAGGTTTCTCTTTAGATTAAGCCCCTGTGTAAACCTTCTTTATTGTCTCTTGTTGCTTACACATCCCATGGGTACTACACCCACAGGGGATACTGCCGTTATTGGCATTTCGCCACGACAGACTAATGCACATACCTGGAAATACAGGGTTCATACTAAAGGGCGTTATTCAGCCCAGTATATGTTCTAAAGTTCGAATACCTTCGGGAGTGTTCGGCGTCGCGAGTTTGGCCTTATATGCATCTGCTCCGAATCATGTCTTTGGTCAAATGTTGGGTTTTCCCGGCTCCTGGGTTTGCTGCCTTACGTTCCATTCTTATCGGCTAAGGCAGCCAAAGGAGAACTACTGTGATTGTGCCCTGGTTATTCCGGATGAGCACCTCAGTAGAGAAAGCCGAAAACTGACTGTCATGATATAGCGAGAGACTGGTCAACCACTCGAGGACTCACCGGAATCTTTAGGATCCCTCCGCATTAACGAAGGACCGTTTCCCGGTCATGTACACACGCGCCCATATTTGGATGCACGCAAAGGTACTAGGGGCTACATAGTAGCCCCACCTTCAAACTCCTATGGCTAAGTGAAAGTGTTAAAGCTATATAGTCCGGTTGCCTAGTTCGACGTGCGATCACCTCCTTAATGGACCAAGATGTTGGATCAAGTGTGATTACGCATATTCTTGCGAACACCCCCGCATTGTATGTGTGGGGGCTGAAGCCAATGACTGCTGAGGGAGTCCTGGACTAGGGGGTGTCCGGACGGCCGGACTATCATCGACAATATGCCTTAACACGGGTGAGGGAGTCCTGGACACGCAATAATGGTGGCCTCCATATCTGTCCAATATGCCTTAACACGGGTGAGGGAGTCCTGGACTAGGGGGTGTCCGGACGGCCGGACTATCATCGACAGCCGGACTCCAAGACTATGAAGATACAAGATTGAAGACTTCGTCCCGTGTCCGGATGGGACTTTCCTTGGCGTGGAAGGCAAGCTTGGCGATACGGATATGTAGATCTCCTACCATTGTAACCGACTCTGTGTAACCCTAGCCCTCTCCGGTGTCTATATAAACCGGAGGGTTTTAGTCCGTAGGACGAACAACCATTACAACAATCATACCATAGGCTAGCTTCTAGGGTTTAGCCTCCTTGATCTCGTGGTAGATCCACTCTTGTACTACCCATATCATCAATATCAATCAAGCAGGAGTAGGGTTTTACCTCCATCGAGAGGGCCCAAACCTGGGTAAAAACATCGTGTCCCTTGTCTCCTGTTACCATCCGCCTAGACGCACAGTTCGGGACCCCCTACCCAAGATCCGCCGGTTTTGACACCGACATTGGTGCTTTCATTGAGAGTTCCTCTGTGTCGTCACCGATAGGCTTGATGGCTTCTTCAATCAACAACAACACCGTCCAGGGTGAGACTTTTTTCCCCGGATAGATCTTCGTATTCGGCGGCTTCGCACTGCGGGCCAATTCACTTGGCCATCTGGAGCAGATCGAAAGCTACGCCCCTGGCCATCAGGTCAGATTTGGAAGCCTAAACTTCACGGCGGATATCCGCGGAGACTTGATCTTCGACGGATCCGAGCTGCAGCCGAGCATGCCGCACTGTCACGATGGGCATGATCTAACTCTGCCGCCGGACAGTACCTTGGAGGCCGCACACGAATCCGCTCCGACCCATAGTCTAGAGCCGATTGCACAGATCGAGGACGGGTGGCTGGACACCGCCTCGGGAGCTGCGACTTCCACGGCGATGGAGCCGAACACTGACCTTGTCCCTTATAAAGCTCATGACTCTGAGGTTCCGGACTCCCTGCCGGACTCCGAACCTCCTGTGCCCCTGCCAATCGAATCTGATTGGGCGCCGATCATGGAGTTCACCGCTGCGGACATCTTTCAGCACTCACCCTTTGGCGACATCCTAAATTCGCTAAAGCATCTCTCGCTATCCGGAGAGCCCTGGCCGGACTATGGCCAGGATGGTTGGGATGCGGACGAAGAATAAATTCAAAGCCCACCCACCACCCACTTTGTAGCCACTGTCGACGATCTAACCAACATGCTAGACTACGACTCCGAAGACATCGACGGTATGGACGACGATGCCGGAGACGACCAAGAACCAGCGCCTACAGGGCATTGGAAGACCACCTCGTCATATGACATATACATGGTGGACACCCCAAAAGATGGGGACGGCGAAGAAGCAGCGGAGGCAGATTCCTTAAAGAAACAGCCCAAGCGCCGACGTCAGCGGCGCCGCTCTAAATCCCGCCAAAGCAAGAATGGAGACTCCAGCACAGGAGATAATAACACCCCAGAAAGTGCCAAAGACAATCCCCTCCTGCAAGACTCAGCACAGGAGGATGCAGAAGCAAGCCCTCACGAGAAAGCGGCAGACGAAGAGGTCGAGGATGATAATTACATACCTCCCTCCGGAGACGAGGCAAGCCTCGACGACGACGAATTCGTCGTGCCTGAAGATCCCGTCGAACAAGAGCGTTTCAAACGCAGGCTAATGGCCACAACAAATAGCCTAAAGAAAAAGCAGCAGCAGCTTCAAGCTGATCAAGACCTGCTGGCCGACAGATGGACCGAGGTCCTCGCGGCCGAAGAGTATGAACTCGAACGCCCCTCCAAGAGCTACCCAAAACGCAAGTTGCTCCCCCGACTAGAGGAGGAAGCATATATACCTTCATCACCAGCGCAAAATACGGCAAACCAACCACCCCGTGGTCGGGACAGAGAGGCACCTACGCCCTCCACCAAGACCGTACCCCGGCATCGCTCAAAAAGTACGAAGCCACGAGGGAATGCGCCGGACTTGCGGGATATATTGGAGGACAAAGCAAGGCAATCCAGATCTATCTATGGATCACGTGGGCGCCCCACGACCCACGACGAATACCGTCGCGCCGGATACAGCAACTCCGGCCGGGCCGAACACAGCAGACAACGCTCTCTTGAGCTACGACGTGACATTTCTCAATATAGAGGCGCCGCACACCCACTATGCTTCACAGACGAAGTAATGGATCATCAAATCCCTGAAGGGTTTAAACCCGTCAACATTGAATCCTACGATGGCACAACAGACCCCGCGGTTTGGATCGAAGATTATCTCCTTCATATCCATATGGCCCGCGGAGACGATCTCCACGCCATCAAATATCTCCCACTCAAGCTTAAAGGACCAGCTCGGCATTGGCTTAACAGCTTGCCCGCAGAGTCAATTGGGTGTTGGGAGGACCTGGAAGCCGCATTCCTCGACAACTTCCAGGGCACATATGTGCGACCACCAGACGCCGATGACCTAAGCCACATAATCCAGCAGCCAGACGAATCGGCCAGGCAATTCTGGACACGGTTCTTAACAAAGAAAAATCAAATCGTCGACTGTCCGGATGCAGAGGCCCTCGCAGCCTTCAAACATAACATCCGCGACGAGTGGCTAGCCCGGCACCTAGGACAGGAAAAGCCGAAATCCATGGCAGCCCTCACATCATTAATGACCCGCTTCTGTGCGGGAGAGGATAGCTGGCTAGCTCGCAGCAACAACCTCAGTAAAAATGCTGGCAGTCCAGATACTAAGGACCACAACAGAAGGTCGCGTCGAAGCAAAAACAAACGCCGCATTAACGGTGACAACAATGAGGATACGACAGTCAATGCTGGATTCCGCGGCTCTAAACCCGGTCAGCGGAAGAAGCCATTCAAAAGAACCACTCCGGGTCCGTCCAATTTGGACCGAATACTCGACTGCTCATGCCAGATACATGGCACCCCCGAAAAGCCAGCTAACCACACCAACAGAGATTGTTGGGTATTTAAGTAGGCAGGCAAGTTAATTGCCGAAAACAACGACAAGGGGCTGCACAGCGACAACGAGGAAGAGACCCAGCCGCCGAATAGTAGAGGTCAGAAGGGTTTCCCCCCACAAGTGCAGACGGTAAACATGATATACGCAACCCATATACCCAAGAGGGAGCGGAAGCATGCACTAAGGGACGTATATGCGATGGAGCCAGTCGCCCCGAAGTTCAATCCATGGTCCTCTTGCCCGATCACTTTCGATCGAAGAGACCATCCGACCAGTATCCGCCATGGCGGATTAGCCGCATTGGTTTTAGACCCAATCGTCGATGGATTTCACCTCATGAAGTCCTGATGGACGGCGGCAGTAGCCTGAACCTGCTTTATCAGGATACAATGCGCAAGATGGGCATGGACCCCTCAAGGATTAAACCTAAGAAGACGACCTTCAAAGGCGTCATACCAGGTGTTGAGGCCAATTGTACAGGCTCAGTCACACTGGAAGTGGTCTTCGGATCCCCGGATAATTTCTGGAGCGAGGAGTTAATCTTCGACATAGTCCCGTTCCGCAGCAGCTATCACGCTCTGCTCGGACGAACCACGTTCGCAAAGTTCAACGTGGTGCCACATTACGCATACCTCAAGCTCAAGATGCCAGGCCCTCGTGGAGTCATCACGGTCAACGGAAATATGGAACGCTCCCTCCGAACGGAGGAACATACAGCGGCTCTCACGGCAGAAATACAGAGCAGCCTTCTAAGGCAATTTTCGAGTCCGGCCGTTAAACGACCGGACACGGCCAAACGCGCCCGAAGAAACATCAATCAAGACCACCTGGCACGTTCCGAGCACGCGTAGCAATGCGGCCCCAACCCCAGCCCTCGCATGATTGCAAGACCAGCCCTCCGCGTACATCATTACGCTCTAGAGATACCATGGGCATAGGGGGAGGGGCACGACCACAACAGACCCAGAGTGCGGCTCGACCACACCAGGGGCTCCCAAGTGTGTCGCTCTTTTTATTTTTATTTTTATTTTCCTTCCTTTTATACACACGACTCCGTTCACCAGAGGCCCTGTCCGGCGGCGAACCTGCCGAACTCACGATGCAACAGCCAGGGAGGGAAAAAGGCTGCGACAAACACTCAGGTGGTCTCCATTACGAGCATTAAATTTGATTATATACACCAGTCCGCAGCCCACCCCTGGAGGGGGACATGTTTAATTAGTCAAATCCCTTGCTTACCGCACTATTTGTATCATTCCGCACTCATAGCAGAATTCCTTGAATAAATAATGCAGCACTTTTTGCCTATAATTGCATTACTTTACATATATGTTCATTAATGACATCTTGCACCCGTATATTTTGTTACGGCCGAATACACCAGGGGCTTATGTTCCCCGCATTATGGTGTGATAAGTCAGAACACTTTCACAAGTGCGGCACCCCGAACTTATAGCATTATATGAATCGGCTCCGAATCATGTCTTGGGTCAATAGTTGGGTTTGCCCGGCTCCCATGTTTTGGTACCTTACATTCCGTTCTGTCGGCTAAGGTAGCACTGGGAGAACCACTGCGATTGCGCCCCGGTTGAGCTGGGCGAGCGCCTCAGTGGAGAAAGCTAAAACTGACTGGCATGATAAGGCGAGAGACTGGTCGCTGTTCGAGAGGTCTTTTTGAGTCCCTAAAGACTTATGCCGCTTCAAGCGAAGAACCGGATAATGTCCGGCCAAGGCGTGGATAGCGCCCCAAACTCGGTCTTCCGAATACTAGGGGCTTCGCAAAAATTTAAAATTATAGAATTCTATGGCTAAGTGAGAGTGTGTTCAAGCATTATAAGTCCGGTTGCCTAGTTCGTTGTGTTGAGCGCCTCCCTAGATGGACCCAAAAATGGGAACAAGAGTGCTCAAGTTTATCCCGAACACCCCAGCACTCGTGGCATGGGGGCTGAAGCCGACGACTTGCCATCTCTCAGATTTTATAAACGGCCCCATAGAAGGTAGTATTTTAAATCAATAAGCGTTGCTTAGCGCATATGAACAAAGTTTTCAGCGCACAGGATAACACATTGCGAGTTTACTCAATAATTACATCTCTGGGGCACTCATCCGCAATCTTGCGGGCACCCTTCAGGACAGTCGTATAGTACATCTCGGGCGTATGATACTCCTTGTCCGCTGGCGGCGCGTCAGTGATAAGCCTCTCCGCATCCAGCTTGCCCCAGTGCACCTTTGCGCGAGCAAGGGCCCGACGAGCACCTTCAATACAGGCGGAGCGCTTGATGACCTCCACCCAGGGGCACGCATCCACCAGCCGCCGCACGAGGCTGAAGTAGCTCCCAGGCATGGCCTCTCCAGGCCACAGCGTACTGAGACCAGAAGACCTTCTCCATTGAGCTCCCCTCCTCGGCTCGGTAGAATGCGGCGGCATCAGACACGCTGCGAGGTAGATCTGCAAACGCCCCTGGAGAGCTCCGAATTCGGGTAAGTATCAGGAAGTTTACATTAACATGCTTGCTTTGCATGAAAAATGCCTAACCCGCCGCTATTTTCTTCACATCCTCAACCTCCTGAAGGGCATTATGGGCCTCGGCCTTGGCGGCTTTGGCACTTTCGAGAGCCGAGGCAAGCTCGGACTCTCGAGTCTTTGAGTCGCGCTCCAAACTCTCATGCTTTTCCATGAGAGCCTGGAGCTCTTGCCGCACCTCCGCCACCCGCGCCTCCTGCTTCTCTCGCTCTGCCCGTTCCGCGGCTGCATTGCGTTCGGCCGTGGACACAACCTCCTTCAGGGTTGCCACCTCGTTCATGGCCCCTGCAGTACCCACGTTATCCTTGTTATTTTTATTGCAACCTAAATCCTTTTCTGTAAGGTAACTATTCAAAGTGGTGTTACTCACCTTCTTTGTCCTCGAGCTGCTTCTTGGCACGGCCGAGCTCTTGCTCGGACCGCTCGAGATCTTGCTTCAAAGCACCGACCTCCGCAGTCAGTGCGGCAGAGGTCAGCAGCGCAGCCTGCAAACCCATATTGACATAATTTTTAGCAACCCTGCGTATATCTTTTTAGATCCTCAGTCCGGCTTTTCTTTCCGAACACCGAACCGGGCATCAGGGGCTACTGTCTATGCGGTATTACATTGCATATTTTTAACTTCTTACCTCAAAGCCTGTTAGAAGGCTACTGCAGGCTTCGGTCAGCCCGCTCTTGGTGAGCTGAACCTTCTGAATCACCGCACTCATGATAGTGCGGTGTTCTTCCTCGATGGAAGCGCCTTTGAGCGCCCCCAACAAGTTGTCCGGCACCTTCGGTTGGACGGGGGCCGCCGGCGTCACGGTCTTGCCCTTCTTGCGAAGGGGCCGCCTGCCGGACTTCGGAACCACTGCGGGTTCCGGCGTGGAGTCCGGCGCAAAGTCCGGGAGGCTGCCTTGCGGCGCCTCCGGAGCCTCCTCCTGATGGGTCCCTTCCTGGGATCCCACCTTGGCGTCCTCAGCGTCGCGAGGGGTGGAGGCAGTTGGGATGGAATCCACATCCGACGGAGCCAACGACCCGCTCGATGAAGCGGGGAGATAATCATCGGCCGGACTGCAGGCAGTGTGCGGCATTAGAAGGACACTATGTGACACAAAAGAAATTATAAATCATTCAGGAATCCGGATACTTACGATCTTGCCGGAGGCCTGGCCCTTGAGGGCCACTCTTCGTCGCCAACGCTGGCGTTGGCGGAGCTGTCCGGGGGAATAGTCCTTCCCCTCTTGGACCCTTCGGCCTCCCCTGTCGGGGAAGCCTTCCTCTTCCTCTCTCCTTCCTCTGGGAGAGAGTCTTCTTCCTCCTCCTCGCCTTCGGGGGAGGAGTCCGCCCCGGAGTCGTCGGACACCTAAAAACGGGAACTCTTTCGAGTACCCGTGGCCTCCTTCTTGGCCTTCTTCTCCGGCACCACATGCGGTGCTGGAACCAGCAGCCCCGCTAGACGGGCGTCTACTGGGTTTTCTGGCATGGGAGCCGGGCAGATGATCTGCTCGGCCTTCTTCATCTAGTCCTGTCAAAGGAAAATGGGAGATTGAAACCTGCGTAAAGTCAAACTATTAAAAACAAGTGTCCCGTAAAGGGATAGAATCACTTACCTCGTCAGCTAGACGCTGCGAGCGAAATCCACAATCTTCAGTGGCGGATGCGGGAGCTTCGGCGCCCTTGAACAGCACTCTCTAGGCGCCTTCGTACGTCGTGTCGAAGAGCCCGCTCAATGCCTGGTGCTGTGCCGGATTGAACTCCCACAATTTAAATACCCGTTGTTGGCAGGGGAGAATCCGGCGGATGAGCATAACTTGGACCACATTGACAAGCCTGAGCTTCTTGTTCACCAGCTTCTGGATACAGGCTTGGAGTCCTGTCAGCTCCTCCGAACTACCCCATAACAAGCCCTTCTCTTTCCAGGAGGTGAGCTGCATAGGGATACCAGATCTGAACTCGAGAGCCGCCGCCCACTTAGGGTCGCGCGGCTCGGTGATGTAGAACCACCCCGATTGCCACCCCTTGACGGACTCCACAAAGGCCCCTTCGAACCAGATGATGTTGGGCATCTTGCCCAACATGGCGCCTCCGCACTCCGCTTGAGTGCCCTTCACTACCTTCGGCTTGACATTGAAGGTCTTGAGCCACAAGCCGAAGTGGGGCTGGATGCAGAGGAAGGCCTCGCACACCACGATAAATGCCGAGATGTTGAGGATGAAGTTCGGCGCCAGATCGTGGAAATCCAGGCCGTAGTAGAACATGAGCCCCCGGACAAAGGGGTGAAGTGGAAAGCCCAGTCCGCGGAGGAAGTGGGGAAGGAACACGACCCTCTCATGGGGCCTGGGGGTGGGGATGAGCTGCCCCTTGTCAGGCAGCCGGTGTGCGATGTCGCTGGACAGATATCCGGCGCTGCGCAGTCTTTCGATGTGCCCCTCCGTAACGGAGGAGGCCAACCATTTGCCTCCCGCTCCGGACATGGTCAGAGAAGGTCGAGACGAGATGCGCGGACTTGGGCGCTGGAGCTCGAGTGCGCAGAGATGGATAAGCAAAGGAGGAAGAAGGCGTAGGTAAAAAGGGTGGATCCTTATCCCCTTATATATGGGCGGACGAAGACTATACGTCCCCACCGGCCTAGTAAAACTCGCTTATCTCCCAAGCGCCACCATCAATGGTGCGGTTGGGTTACCCACGTCCGTATTGATGAGAATCCCGGGATAAGGGGAACACGATCTCTGCTTCGACAAGACGTGCCAAGGAAACCGCTTCGCTAAACGCGCTGAGGTGGTATAATAAAAAACGATTCAAGTAAAGGCTTGGTAGTGGTGTGATGTCACGCCACAAAATAAGTCAGCAAATTGAACTTGTGTGCATAATATTCTCTCTACGGTGGAATGAGGAATTTATTTTGCAGAGCCGGACACTATCCTGGTGTTCACAATCTTCTATGAATTATTCGGAGGAGGAACCCGCCTTGCAATGCCGAACAATATGCGCGCCGGACTCATCGTCATTGAAGCCTGGTTCAGGGGCTACTGAGGGAGTCCTGGACTAGGGGGTGTCCGGACGGCCGGACTATCATCGACAGCCGAACTCCAAGACTATGAAGATACAAGATTGAAGACTTCGTCCCGTGTCCGGATGGGACTTTCCTTGACGTGGAAGGCAAGCTTGGCGATACGAATATGTAGATCTCCTACCATTGTAACCGACTCTGTGTAACCCTAGCCCTCTCTGGTGTCTATATAAACCGGAGGGTTTTAGTCCGTAGGACGAACAACCATTACAACAATCATACCATAGGCTAGCTTCTAGGGTTTAGCCTCCTTGATCTCGTGGTAGATCCACTCTTGTACTACCCATATCATCAATATCAATCAAGCAGGAGTAGGGTTTTACCTCCATCGAGAGGGCCCGAACCTGGGTAAAAACATCATGTCCCTTGTCTCCTGTTACCATCCGCCTAGACGCACAGTTCGGGACCCCCTACCCGAGATCCGCCGGTTTTGACACCGACAACGGGCAAGAGCCATCCGTGCACCCTCTATGCAGGCCAACCTTTTCATGGCATCGGTTCACGATATGGCACCAAGGAATTGTTGCACTAAACCAAAATAACTGTCCGGCTTCGGCCCCTTCGGCCATAGATGGTCTATTACAGACCTCATTGCAAGACCGGACAACCTATGGAGCTCGGCCACAATAGTCATCCTCTCACTCAGTGGCAACGGGCGCGTTGGAGCACTAAATTGCGACCAGAACAGCTTTTCCACTTCATTATCTTTTTGATCCTCGAAAAACTTGGCCGCATCACTGTACTCTTCGCCAGATCCGCATACGCGTCTGCAGGGCTCCAGCGTCGATCCAGAGGAGCGTATTTTGGATCTAAGAACTTCATCCGCAACAAATAGGGGTTTCCAGCCGCGATTTCTCCGGCCTGTCGAAGCTCCTCCTGCACATCCCTAATTTCGGAACGCATCTCCTTGGCCGCATCAAGGGCCTTCTTCAGGTTAATCGAATTAGCCTGATTCTCTTTTTCAAGGAGCTCATACCGGTTGGCAGCGTTTTTCAGCTCCACAGCCATCTCGGCTATTTTATCTTCACTTCGGTGATGAGCAGCCTATTCGGCTCTCAACTCTTCGGTCGCCTTTAGGGCAGCCGCATTGCTAGCCCGGGCTTGTTCCTTGGCTAGGGCAAGTTCCGCCCTCAGGGCCTCCACGGCAGCAGCTCTGCGTACAGTCCAAGCATATTACATTAACATTATGCTCCTCTTAATATTTCCTATAAAAAAAGGAAAGTAGAGCACATACTTTGTGACTCGTTAAGCCGCTCGTTCACAAGTGTGATGTCGGCATCCACAACTTCAATCTGCCGCCTCAGTTCGACGACTTCAATGGACCGGTCGGCTGCCGGACCCTTAGTAACCAGCACATGAATACAGTACGATCATTACTCAACAATGTGATCCTCCGTTTGGCGCCTAGGGCTGGCAACCAGAGTCTCAGGGGCTACTATCCATATGGAGCACACCTAGCGCGTGCGCCACAATCAAAAATTACGTATTTCATTACATACCTCAAAGCCTTTGAGCAGGCTCGTAAAAGCTTCATTCAACCCGCTTGTGGCGGATAAAATCTTCTCAAGAACCATGCTTATTAATTAACGGTGATCCTCCGAGAGAGCAGCTTGCTCCAGAAGGCCCGTCAGCGTATCCGGCTGGTCGCCGAACTGTGCCGGACCCTTCTTATCACCCCCCGTGGGAGCCGAACGCTTCGGGCTCAGGGCGGCCGAAGTACTAGCTTCTAGCCTCGGCAAATCTGGACTCCTCCGTGACGACACCTCGGGGTCGCCCGCCCCATGAGGCGGAGAGGCTGGTGGGGTTTTACTCTCCATCATTCTGGAAGAAGATCCCCCAAAGACGAACTCTATCGAGAAGATCTGCTAGCCGGATTGCAAAGGATGGATCCTGATTATTGTTCTCGGAGGAGGGAGCAGTAGCTTTGTATTTACGATTAACTTACAGCTCGGCTGAGGGCTGGCCCGTTTGCGGGCATGGCGCGGTGAGGACACCCGTTGGGGCAGGGCCCCCTGGTGAAGTTTTCTTCCCTTGTGTGGGCACCTCCGTCTCCAAGTCTTCGGAGGCGGCCCTCTTCTTCCCGCGGGGGAAGGAGACCCTAGATTTCCCTCCCCGACTATCCTCCTTCGTGGAGGTAGTAATTCCCCCGGTTTGGATGTGCAATGTGTGAAGTTCTGCTTCTCTGTTCTTCCCTTCGTCTTTCCCCGAGGGCACTTGACTTAGCACACGACTAAGCATCCAGGCTATGCCAGGACTAGGCGAGCCTTCAGGAAGTGGCGCCTTGCTGAGCCATTCCTAGCCGCCGATGGTTTTCAGAATAATGTTATGATAAATATAAACGAAGTGTTCGGTTTCTGAGTTACTTACTCGGGTATCTGGGCGGTTGCAGCTCAGGCCCGCATCCTCGGTGGTGTCCGGACACTTTACTTGTGGTCCGAAGAATAACTTACACATCCCTTAGAGTGTCATGCCGAAGAAGTGCAGAATAGTCCGCGGACCCTCCGGATTGAACTCCCACATCCGGAGAGGCCGACGTTTGCACGGCAAGATCCGTCGGACTGGCATTACCTGAATTACGCAGACAAGGCTAATGTCCCTCTCAAGAAGCTCCCGAATGCGGCTCTGCAATGTTGGTACATCATTGGCCGGCCCCCAATCCAGTCCCACATTGGCCCATGACGCCAGTTGAGGTGGAGGCCCCGAACGGAAGTCGGGGGCAGCCACCCACTTTGTGCCTCTGGGAGCCGTGACGTAAAACCACCTCCGCTGCCATAGATCGGACACCTCCGGGAAGAATCCCTCTGGCCATGGGGCGTCGGCGTTCCTGCTTATTACAGCACCTCCGCACTCCGCGTGTCGCCCCTCAATCATCTTCGGCTTCACATTGAAGGTCTTGAGCCATAAGCCGAAGTGCGGGGTGATGTGGAGGAAGGCTTCGCACACAATGATGAACGATGAGATGTGAAGGATGGCGTCAGGAGCTAGATCATGAAAGTCTAGCCCGTAATAGAACATGAGCCCTCTCACAAAGGGATCAAGGGTGAAGCCTAAGCCGCGGAGGAAGTGAGAAACAAATACGATGCTCTCGTTGGGCTCGGGAGTAGGGATGACCTGCCCTCGAGTAGGAAGCCTGTGCTTGATGTCGGCGGTCAGATATCTGACCTCCCTAAGCTTCACAATGTCCTCCTCTGTGACAGAGGAGGCCATCCACCGGACTTGAAGGTTGGATCCGGACATGATTGAAGATCCGAAGTGCTTAAGCTTGGGCTTCGGGTGTTGGAACTCGAGATGCGAAAAGGCACAAGCGTGGTAGAAAAGAGGGATAGGCCTCGACCCCTCTATAAAGGGGGTGAATATCAAGCATCCTCAGCGTAACCGCTTGGGACTTACCTAAAAACACAGAGTCATGCCAACAGGCGTCGTGGGGTTGCACGCGCCCGTATTGATGGAGGATCCAGCGATAAGGGGAACATGATCTCTGCTTTGGCAAGGCGTGCCAATGAAACCGCCTCGCAACGCGTAACGAGGCAGGCCAAGAAAAACCGGTTCATGTTGGGCCAGGCCACGGCGTAAGGGCACATCGTAAAAAAAATTGTCAGCAGATCAGATTTGTGAAGTGTTATGCTCTCCACGGTGGTGTGTGGAAATTATCTCACAGAGCTGGACACAATCCTTAATCTGCTTTGGAGTATTCGGAGATGGAACCCGCCTTGCAATGCCGAAGACAATCTACGCGCCGGACTCATCGTCATTGAAGCCTGGTCCAGGGGCTACTGATGGAGTCCTGGATTAGGAGGTATCCGGATGGCCGGACTATATACTTTGGCCGGACTGTTGGACCGTGAAGATACAAGACTCAAGACTTCGTCCCGTTCCGGATGGGACTCTCCTTTGCGTGGAAGACAAGCTTGGCGATCCAGATATTAGATCCCTTCTTTGTAACCGACTCTATGTAAACCCTAGCCTCCTCTGGTGTCTATATAAACCGAAGGGTTTAGTCCATAGAGAAAGGATCATAATCATCATAGGCTAGCTTCTAGGGTTTAGCCTCTACGATCTCGTGGTAGATCAACTCTTGTAATACTCATATCATCAAGATCAATCAAGCAGGAAGTAGGGTTTTATCTCCATCGAGAGGGCCCGAACCTGGGTAAAACATTGTGTCCCTTGCCTCCTGTTACCATTAGCCTTAGACGCACAGATCAGGACCCCCTACCCGAGATCCACCGGTTTTGACACCGACACCGGCCTCACAACATCGAACATATAAAGGACGCTACCCAACCCGCCATTCTGAGGCCTCTGCGCACGCGACGCTGGTTGGGCCGTGCGATTTTTTTACCGTGTTCTTTTTTGACTGTTGGCAATTGGTCAGTCGTCGGATTTTTTTCTCGTTGATTACTGCTTCGAAAGTGGATGACGAGTGGGCCTTGTTATGCGTGGGGTCGAGAGAATGGCGTGCGTTTTGCCCAATTCTGGGTAAGAAAAGCATCTAACCCTACATCGACGAGGGGCAAAAAGAGAAAAGCAACGCATCCGCCTCCTCTCTCCCTGCTCGTCTCCTCCTCCCACCCCAACGCCGCCCCTCCTCTCCCCGCTCATCTCCTCCTCTCCTCTTCCCTCGGCGCTGTCCCTTGTCTGCTTCCCACTCCGACCCGGGCCAGAGCCTCGCCGGCCGCTCCCCCCAGCCGGCGCCCCTCTCCAGATGCATCCTCCCCGAGATCCGGGTACGGAGAGAGTCGTGGTGGCAGGGGCAGATGTGTGAGGAAGACGAGGCTGTGGTCATGGTGGCGCGACGGAGGTCGTGGCTCGCCCCCCGCCGCCTCTCTCGCGCCCCCCCCCTCCCCCCCCCCGGCGTCCTTGCCTCTGCCATGGCCTCCGCCCTCCCTCTCCATCGACCTTCCCGAGCGTCTTTGCCTCTGCCATGGCCTCCGCCCTCCCTCTCCATCGACCTTCCCGAGCTCTCCATCTTCGGGGGTCGCCGCCATCCGATGCCGCACGCCATGATTCTAGATCGGCAGCAGGTCGAGAAGGAGCGGTTGCTGCAGTGAGGGCAGCAGGGTCCCCACCCATGTGGCTGCGTGCAGAGGGGGAGAGGTCAAGGACGGTTGCCAGTTCATGGAGGAGAGATGCGACACAATGGTGAGCTCTTTCTTCCTCCTTTCCTCATCTTCCCATGGTGAACTGAGCTCGTCCTTCCTTTTCTTCTTCTTATGCACATAGTGTTTGGGTTGCGGTTGATTCCTACACTGAGTTTCAGTGGTGGCATGGTGTCCATCTCCAGGCCGGTTGCAACCTTCTGCCCCCATCATTCCCCCATTAAATTGTACATTGGTCGGATCTGTTGGCATTAGGCAGCACAAGAATAGCAACATTTGTCAGCTTTTTCATGTGCAAGCTCAGCGGCGGCGGCAATGCTTGAGATAGAGTTAGGTCTGAATAAACAGAGATGAGCAGCAGCAGAGTTGGGTGCACAATATATACAATAAACAGAGATGAGCAGCAGCAGAGATGAGATATCTATCCAATTCTACATATATGCTTTAAAGTTCATTGCGACAACCTTGCTCATATGTTTCAATTAGTACAGAGCAAGGTTGGTTTAAAGTTCATTCTAAAATTCGTCTCTTTGTTGTATCATTTCTACATAATCCTTTAAAGTTCGAGAAATTTGGGTGCGAAATGCCTAGAGTAATATGTCACCCTTTCATCAGATTGCCAAGTTGGTAGCCGCTTTTGCGATTATAAATATATATATACTTCGAAAGAGATTGTCCATTTTTTACACAAAGTGCATCCACTTTTTGCCGTAACCCTCTCTACTTTTTTTTCTCATGCTATGTGGGTGAAATGATGATACCATGCCAACTTTCAACCTTGTGAGAATTCATTTATAGTGCTTTTCAATTTCAGGGCCGTTTAGCTAAAAAATGAGTAAATACATGAAAATTAGCAAATGATGTCAGACAGGGTTGAAAGTTGATGATGTGGCTTTGAATGGTGCATACTTAACGCACAAAAAGTCTAGAGTTGTAATAAGTAAAATGTCTTTGTAACAGATGAGTTTTTGTCCGAAACCCTGATACTTCGAAAGAGATTGTCTATTTTGTACACGAAGTGCATCCACTTTTTGCCGTAACCCTCTCAACTTTTTTGCACATGCTATGTGGGTGAAATGTTAATATCATACCAACTTTCAACCTTTTCAGAGATCATTTGTAGTGTTTTTCAATTTCAGGGTCATTTAAGCTAAAAAATCAGTAAATGAGCTGAAAATTAGCAAATGAAGTCAGAAAAGGGTTGAAAGTTGATGATGTGGCTTTGAATGGTGCATACTGAATGCATAAAAAGTCTGGAGTTGTAATAAGTTTTAAAAAATGAAATGCCTTTGTAACAGATGAGTTTTCGTCCGAAACCCTGATACTTCGAAAGAGATTGTCCATTTTGTACACGAAGTGCATCTAGTTTTTGCCGTAACCCTCTCAACTTTTTTGCACATGCTATATGGGTAAATAATGATACCATGCCAAGTTTCAACTTTTTCAAAGTTCATTTGTACACGAAGTGCATCTAGTTTTTGCCGTAACCCTCTCAACTTTTTTGCACATGCTATATGGGTAAATAATGATACCATGCCAAGTTTCAACTTTTTCAAAGTTCATTTGTAGTACATGAATGGTGCATAATGAACACACAAAAAGTCCGAAGTTAAAATAAGTTATTAAAAATGAAGCAGAGACGCAATGCTCACCGGCATGTTGCTTAGCTTCAGGCCTTGAAAAACTACACATAGCTCCGTGCAGTCTACACCATTTCCTAAAGGCCTGAAGCTAAGCAATGTGCAGGTGAGCATTGCGCCTCTCCTTCAGCGTTCCTCGTCTCTGCACACAGGGCTTATAAACCGCCGCGAGTCCCTCTCGCTTGGCGAGGTGGGACTAAATTTTAGCCACTTAAACAAATCTCTATCATTGTGGATGACCAAATATTTCTGAAATAATTAATGAAGCGAAGAGGCACTAGCTTAAGAGGAAGCTGACACAGTGACACTTTGACTGTCCTAGGAACTCACCTTACATCATCAGAAAGTGGATCAAGTTGACATCGCATAATACAACTAGGTTCAGCTTCATGATATTCAGAGCACAGCTCAACTTGAAAGTTCAAACCTCCATCCAACTCACTAGAACCTTCCCATATAATTTGTGGATGCCGAATGGGAAATGAAGTATTTACAAATTATCCAATCATAACAGTAGCATCCGAGTGACATTCATAGGTTGGTTCGAGTATTGTAATCACACACAGAAAAGGTCGTGTAGGAGATGATTTAGCATTATCATTAGCAACTTGTATGTTCATTTGTTTCCGATTGCAATACAAAACACATTTGTGTCACTATGACATCTGTGAATAGTGTCAGAAAAAGAAGTGGCATGCACAGCTAGATAAACATGCCTGTCCCGTTCATTCCCTGCTCCAGTACACATAATGCTGGGAAGACACAACTCAATAACACACGAGTGACCTTCTGATTCCACACCGGTCGTTTTACCAAATGACAGCATGAATTCACTACAACAAAGGAATCACAAGGTTAGAATTGCCAATTTCGCAGAGATGGTACCCGAACCAAAGTACACATGGAGCTGAAATAAGAAAGGACAGATTACATGCAGCACTCACACGACAAAGTGATTCCAGTTTATAAGATAAGCATACCTGTCCCGTTCATTCCCTGCTCCAGTACACACAATGTTGGGCAGACACAACTCAATAACAGATTCCACACCGGTCGTTTCACCAAATGACAGCATGAATTCACTACAACAAAGGAATAACAAGGTTAGAATTGCCAATTCGGTAGAGATGGTACCCGAACCAAAATACACATGGAGCTGAAATAAGAAAGGACAGATTACATACAGCACTCACACGACAATGTGATTCCAGTTTATAAAATTTAAGAAAGGTGACACAGAAGGTTCCAACAATAACCATGTTATCCAATTGTATAGTACTCCCTCCGTCCAAGTGACTCAACTTTGTACTACAGATGCATTATCTGGGAGTAGACTTCCATTTTTCTGAGAAAAAGGTCCAACTGCTTTGTCCTACTTTGCAGAACTAAACAAGCAAATAAAGACACGACACTTTTAATCAAGGACCAAGTCTTGCAGGACCATTGATAAAAATAAGAATTTGAGAAAGTTGGTTCTGTAATAGCTTCTTCAACTCCGATGCTCGCAGTCCAGAACAACTAAAAATATGCACACAGTACAGTGGCAGGTAGAAGAAACACGGTGCAAATCTGTTGGATATTCACCTACAGGATCGATCACATCAAAACACATGACAAATACGCACACGAAAAACTGATAGCCAAGGGCCCTTGTCATGCCCTCTTTCTCTTTATTTTCTCATTTTCTCACCATGTTACAAAATGCACGGCCGGGCTGTCTATATATATACCACTTTCATTCATGAGGCCATGACCGACCAGACAACCTGACCCTATACGTGTATGACCCCTAGTCCTACACGGACACAACCAAAGCTAACCTAGCATACCTACCCGAACTAGGACTAGTACTCGTACATGACACCTAGATCAACTTTGCTTTTCCTAATCTAATTACCGGCGAGCTTGATTTCCTTTCACTAATCTTAACAGAACAGTGTACGGAACATATTGTGGACTACACTTCTACTAATGTGTACGGAACTAGAGAATTGGGATGATTCTGCATGTACTAACCAATTTGTTTTGTACAGGATGGAATACACAGATCGACTGCCGACCAGACAGACAAAAAGGAAATAATTGCTTTGACTTCTTACGAGGTTAGGAAATGCAAGGGAAATGATGGGTACAAAAGTGTATGTTACCTTGTATTAGTCTTTGATTATTGGAATGACTCCTTTCAACTTGCGGCATTGCCTCATTAGCTCCTCACTGTTGCCACCGTCGACATCTAAAACTCGCAGGGAATTTGGGAGGCTATCTGGCAGTGATCTCAGAGCGGGACAAAAACGGATCCTTAATTCTTGCAGTGAACTTGGGAGAATATCTTTGGGCACCGATTCCAGGCAACAGGCTTGAATATGTAATTTTTTCAGAGAACATGGGAGGCCATCCTCAGGCAGAAACTTCCAGGCGTCACAAAGACCGATCGTTAAGTCTTGCAGTGAACTTGGGAGACTATCCTTAGGCAGCGATTCCAAGGAATGGCAGCCCCAGATCCTTAAATTTTGCAGAGAATTTAGTAGGCTGACATTGGGCAGCAATTTGAAGGAATTGCAGAAGTGGATTACCAAATTTTGCAGAGAAGTTGGGAGGTCCTCCGGCAGCGACTGGAAGGCCTGACAGCTGTAAATCCTTAATGTCTTGAGACTGGAAAGTCTATGTAGTCCTGCTGGGAGGCACTGCAGCTTGCTGAACTCGACAAAATTAAGCACCTGAAGTGAGGTGAGGAGCTGAAGGGCATCCTCTTGCTCCTTAGTGAAGCGCTCCATCTCATGATCGCGAGCAAGGTACAAACAGATGATGGAGGAGGAGAGGAGGCTGCAGATGGGCACAACAAGGAAGCCTGTGAGGTCATCTGTGTCTAGCTTCTGAAGTTTGCAGTATGTGTGCATCCGTGTGGGCTCCAAACTGGCGGATAATTTGTGGGTGTCATGAATGTATAGTTCTGTGAGGCAGCGATGGGTAAGGAGAAGCCATGTGCATGATGAGAGGAACTTGGGGCAACCACGTATGTGGAGGGAACGGAGGTCTTGAAGCGAACTGGTGAGTAGGCTCAGCTCTGGGCACTCATAGATGTCTAATTTCTGTAGATGAGAAGACGGGAGCAAAAGTCCAGCTTCTCCTCCCACTGCTATTTCCTCCCCTACTCTTATCCTCTGCTGCTGCTCCACCACACCAACACTTGTTATCTTTTCACAATCAGTTATTCCCAGCTCGCTGAGATATTGGAAATGAGAAAGCAACTGTGTCAATTCCTTCTCACGAGCGCCACAAGAACTAATCCTGAGGCGTTCAATTGGTAACTCATATATGATATCACTCTCACTGTCAGTCTGCAACAAGACATTGCTATTACCCGAGTAATCTATTTCGAGCGACTTCAGAGATTTTAACTTCTGGAGGTGATCCAGTGGCAGAGGAGGACAATTCATAATCTTCAGCACTTTTAGACCAGCTAGCTTAGAGAATGCCAACACATTCCAGAACATGCCATCTTCACCATCCTTGCCCGTAATTGTTAAACTTGCCCCCGAGCTGTAGCCCTTCGAGTAATTCAGCTGTTTTAAACCAGATCCTACCTGCTCTATCTTGGCAGAGCATGCGGCAGGGTTCCAAGGGACAGGAGGCAATGACAACAATTTTGGGCATTCTGTAATCTCAAGTTCCTGTAATCTAGGAAACCAGGTCATGTTCGCCTCTTGCTCTGATTGACAGCATGAAAGTGGCAGCTCCACTAGTTCAGAGCAATCTTTAACAATGAGAACTTCTAGCTGAGGGAACAAACAACAAGTGTTATTTTCAACCCATTTTCTCAACCTTGGTATCTTAACTAATTCTAGCCTTCTCAGATTTTGAAAGCTTTGACTTGGGATAAAACTTTGATGCTCTTCACCATGCTCACCAACAGACCATAACTCTCCTAGAGGTGGAAGAATTGTCCAACCTACATCATGCAGACGAAGAGATTCCAAATTTTTAACCGAGAGTTTCCCACCAAGCCATGACGGGCAAGTTGTGCCTCTATGCCCTCCAATGTGCAGATCTAGGAGATTGCAATGAGGTTTGAGACTTTCAAGAATATGTTCTTGCACAGAATGTATATCCTGTCCATAAGTACCCCACTGTAATACTAGCTTCTCTAAGTGGATTCTGCGTACCAATTTTGCTTCATTTGCTTCTTCCTTGCGTTCAACATTCTCAATGTTATGGATTCTCAGTAACCCACCGAGCTCTATCAATTGTCCTATCTGCCTTAATTCAAAACCGGTGCCTTGGACAAGAAAATGGCGTAATTTTACAAGGTTGCTCATTGCTCTGAGAACACCAATGTGGACATTGCAGCGTTGAACATCTAGGATCCTCAGGTGATAAAATCTTGGTATTTTGTTGTCCAAACATAATTGTGCAAGATATCCCGTTATCCGTAGGTAGCGAAGATGGACAAATCTCGGAAGGCCGCCGAACACATCCTCCAGACTATACTTATAAGATGCCTCAGACAAAAGAATAACACGAATGGATTTTGCTTCTGCAAACAAATCACCGAAAGTCTTTGCAAAGCTTCCATGGAATTTTCCAAATAACATCACAGTTTGTAGATTTTCAACTTTCAGCTTTTCATGTAATGTACTCAAGTCCCTCTTAAAATCCTCAAAGGTCATTTTATCATTGACATCTCTCTCATCTATAATGACAGACAAATGACGAACAGACGGGGAAGATTGTGCATATCTCACATTAGAACTAGATATGGTAAGACAATCTGATGATGAAACCTTCACTGCCAACTCATGCAATAGGTCATGCACAACATAACAAGGGCTGCCATCATCTTTTCCATTCTTCTTGAAAAAACCACAATTAACCAAGTCATTTAAATAACACAGCCCAACATCTTCAAGTGTTTTCCTTTGATCACATGTATCCAGAATATCAAACCCTATCCATAAGTGAACCAACTCTTTGCTACCAAACTCATAATCTTCAGGAAACAAACCACAATAGGAAAAACACTTTTGTAGATGGAAAGGGAGATAATCATAGCTAAGCTTTAGAGCTGGCATAATGTCATAGTTGCTGGTTTGAAACTCCCATTCTTTGCTTTCCAGAACTCTTGTCCAATGGTCCAATGTAAGCTGGTTTCTTAGTAATCTACCTACAGTTTTTGCTGCAAGAGGAAAACCCTTCAACTTGACCACTATTTCTCTGCCAACATCAAGCAATTCAGGATGGTTTTTCCATGACTGTTGGTGACCAAATACATATGCTTCAAATAGATGCATAAAATCTTCAGTTTCTAACTGACCCAGGTTTATTGAGTAATCAACTGTTTTTATCATTGTTGTGGTCTCTAGAATGCGAGTAGTGACTATAACCATATTACCTCTTGCCTCTCCTTTTCTGAAGGGAGCTAACAGTTTTTTCCACTC
This sequence comes from Triticum timopheevii, assembly GCA_963921465.1. Taxonomy (NCBI): domain Eukaryota; kingdom Viridiplantae; phylum Streptophyta; class Magnoliopsida; order Poales; family Poaceae; genus Triticum; species Triticum timopheevii. The sequence continues at coordinate 627,459,501 of OY997264.1, read as the reverse complement.
ATCTTCGTGATATGTCCACACATCATCCAAGACCAGCAAGAACCGCTTATGCTTTAACCTTTGTTCGATGAGCTCTTCCTCAATAGCATTTTTCATCTCACCATGGACCTTTGGGATTTGCTTCACAATCTCTTGTGCCAACTTATTTGCATCAAAACTCAGAGACACACATACCCAAATCATAACATCAAAAGAGCTCTTCACTTCTTGATATACATGTTGTGCCAAAGTCGTCTTCCCAATACCTCCTGGGCCAACAATATGAAGCATGGTGAGTCCATCGGCACAATATTTTCCATGGGTAATGCCCTCTACAATATTGTTTTTCTCGGTATCCCTCCCAAACAACTCTGGCTCTATTATTGCTGGGGTAGTTTTCAGTCTGTTTCTAGCAATGCTGCCTTGGGTAGGTTTGCGGAGCTCTAGATCAAGAATTTCCTTCACCTTAGCACAAATGGGATCTAGCTGTTGTACAATGTGTGCCATCTGTTTAGACATTTCCACACGATTAAACTGCAGGTTTTGTCCCTCATCATCTTCTTGGTCGTCAAGCCGGCTCCCACTAGCATCACACAAGCATGAGGGGAGCCTGAATTTGTTGGCAACCGCTCTAGCGGTGTGCCGCACATTGAGACCGAGGTTATGGATGGAGCCCCTGGGATGGTTATCAACGGCATTGTAGGTGCCGTTGAGCTTGTCTTGGATATGGAAGTAGTCCAGCTCATCAAGCACGCCGTCCGCCGCGTCCGCCAGCTGCTGCAGCATTTGCAGCAACTCCTTGAGTGCTGGGTTGGTGATGTCCCTGTCGTGCGCGGTGTAGAGTATCCCCTGCGCACGCAGCAGCTCCCCCTTGAGAGCGCTGATGTTGGGGCCAAGACTGTTGCTGGCCGCCCAGTTCTCCAACAAGCCATCCGAAACAGGGGCCAGCGCCTTGCCTACCACCGACAAGGCCGCACTGATGGCCGCATTCATCCTCACACCCCCTTCTGACAAATGTGTTTGAGATCCTGCTGAACACAGGAAGAGGAATGCGCTCGCAGTTAGTCACTAGCAAATAGCAATCCTACTTTTCCTCCAAAAAAGGGAAAAGGTTCACTTACACTAGGTGTTGGAGATCTCCAGCAGTAGGTGTTGACACTTGAGCTCTTGCAGAGAGGTAGGATTGCAGAGTCAGTCGGAGACGGGCAGACGAGTGCATAGACAGAGCCGTCGGCGTTCAGCCCACATTTCTAGCTAGTAGCTGCAAAACCCATTGGCATCTGCCAAATCAGCCGAGTACACTCGAACATTTGGATTGAGATACTAGTAGCCGACCAATACGTACCTGATGTTCCTACTCAAAGACGAATGGCGATTCGTCGGACGGCGCGGTGGTGGCTCCGGTGAGGGGATGGCGGAGCTACGACGAGGGGACGGCCGCAAGCACCTGCATCTGGATGGCGTTGACCTCACCGGATCTGGCTAACCACGAACGATCCCGATCCCGAGCCTGGACAGGAGCAAGAGTGCAAGACCAAGGAAGGAAGTAGGCGACCACTGCGGACCGCGGGGGAGGAAGACGAGTGGCTCGATTGTGCTCCTACTCGTGCGAGGTAAGAAATTCAATGGCGGGCGGAGAAGAGGGAATGGGAATCGATGAGGGAAAAGGCAGGGAGTGGGGGCTGGCAATAACTGGCGACTCCCTGTAGTTAGTTTATGCAGCGCGTCCTCGGCGTGAGAAGAGCAACGTTGCTGATGACCACACATTCGTATCACTCGAAATTAAAAAAAGTCACGTTAACTGCCACACGTGTGGCAGGAAGGGAGACGCACCATACGTCTCTAATGTAAACAGACTGCCATGTCATCGCATGCATGCATGCAGGAATCTTTTTTGATTTTCAGTTTTTAAAATGTTTTATCTCTTAAACGAAAAATCCGATTGAAAATTCGTTTTCACCATTAAATCCCTCGCGATGAGATCTTCGAAACTAGATCCCATGTTGATATGTTTTGATGAAAGAAAATTTGGATTAAAAGTTGCCATATCTATTGCATACGAATTGCCATGATGTTTACACTGAAGTTGCCATGATATGTTTCAGCTATTTTCTTCTACATTTGAAAATAAATTTTGACATTTATAAAAAATGGGGAATTAAGAAACTAGACTTGCCATGAACCATAAACTAAAATTGCCATGATACATGCACGTAAAATTGCCATGGTTCATACAAAAAATAATTTTCATGGTCAAAGTACTGGAGTTGCCATCATCAAAATACTAAAATTGCCATGATCTACAAACTAAAATTGCCACATGGCAACTTTAGTTTAAGCCCTATGGCAAATGCAGTGTAAACATCGTGGCAACTTCTGGCAAAAAAAATTCGTCGAAACATATCAACATGGGGTCTAGTTTTGAAGATCTCGTCGAGACGGATTTAATGGTGAAAACCGATTTTTAGTTCGCTTTTTTATTTAGGAGATACAACATTTTTAAGCCAAAAATTAAAAAAAAATCTGCTGATGTCATCTATTCATACGTGGCAAAAGGAGTGGTGATGGAGGCATGTGGGCGATGTGCAAACGCCCACACGTGTGGGCGTTAACATTTCCGTAAAAAATTGGATTGTCCAACTAGATCATCAATGCCTGATGTAGGCAAAGTCAAATCTTGCGTGCATGTTGGAGAAATGGAGGAGACCTCTTTAAATAGTGGAGAAGGAGCAGAAATGTCCATGTGCGTTTCGAGCCTCTGATTCTGATCCATGTTGTCACACACTGCAGTTGAATCTGACCATCCCTTGCCGCCGCAGCTGCAAGGCCAACTCTAACATGTCATCCAAAATGGACATTCGTTTTGTCCAGATTTTATTCATTTGGTCAGGCAAAATGATGGCATCGGGTCTTTTTTAGATGCGTTGCCAGTGCACAATAAAATACACAAAGTTTATAATCAAATTTAAATTGTCATGAATACATCAAAAGAAATTAAAAAAATGAGTGGATATATCTACTGGTTGTCAATGTGATTCCACATGTGCTCAACCAAGTTATTTTGGAGTTGCATATGAGTTTGCCAATCACGCATTTCATGATAAAATTGGGTGAATTGTTCAAACGTTGACGGTTCTTCGTGCTCAGGCACAACATTTCATCCTGAAATTGGAAGCCTTGGTCGTAGATGATGTAATCACGCTTATCGTATATGACCATGTTGTACATTATCACACAAGCGGTCATCGCCTCATAAAGCTTGTCGGTGCTCCATGTTAGTGCATGGTGTCGAACGATAGCTCATCGATATTGAAGCACACCAAAAGCACGCTCCACATCCTTCCTAGAACTCTTTTGGGATTGGGCAAATCTCTGTCTCTTCTCTCCTTTTGGATTGGATATTGTTTCACAAGAGTTGACTACTGAGAATAAATATCATCAGCTAGGTAGTATCCCTTGTTGTACTGGTGGCCATTGATCTCAAAGTTGACCTCTAGGCAGTGGCCTTCTGCAAGCCTTGCGAACACTGGAGAACGCTGAAGCACGTTGATGTCATTGTGAGAACCAGCCACGCCAAAAAAGAGTGCCAAATTCAAAGATCTTGTGAAGCCACTGATTCTAGTATTACAGCGCAACCTTTCACATGCCCCTTGTACTGCCCCTGTCAAGCAAATGGACATTTTTTTCACTTCCAGTGCATACAATTTATGCAACCAAGCATTCCCGGAAAGCCTCTATCTGCATAGATCGCTAATAATCGGGTTGTATCTGCGGCATTGGCTCTCTTAGGTACTCAGGGCCAAAAACTGCCACCACGGCCTTGCAGAACATGTACATTGATGAGAGGCATATGGACTCACTCATGCGGATGTACTCATCCACAAGATCACTAGGAATTCGGTATGCAAGCATAAGAATAGCCGTAGTGCATTTTTGATAAGAGGAGAAGCCAACCTTACCAAGGGCGTCCTCCTTGCACTCAAAATAATCATCATATGATACCACTTCCTCCCGAATACGATTAAACACATGTCTCGCCATCTGGAAGCGGCACCAAAATAGATGGGATTTCAAGAGCAGGTGCTCTAAAAGTAATTTGTGAAAAGCAGGCAATGACCGCTCTCTCATTTGTGGTTCAGTGATGGAACATGGACCGGGATTGATCCCCTGAACCTCGATCGCTGCCTAGCAATGTGGTCATTGACGACCAATGTAGCAACCACAAGATCCTCATCGTTCGGCGACGAATCATCTAATGAACAAAAGGTTGTTGAGAAAATACTCATCCCCACTATCCATCGTACCTTGCGAGCAAAGTGTCGAACACTTTGCGGTCATGGGGAGACCGCTACTTGGTTTTCCTGCCCGTTACCGTATATTGGCAGTTATTTTGCGGGCCGGGCGATTATAGCGGCCCTGCTAGAGATGCTCTTACAAGTAAGCTAACTGTCCAGCCTCACTTTTGGTAGTAGCAGATTCATGTATCATTGTTCATTGACATCTGACGCTCAATTTGGCAAATCGAGTATAGCTTCTCAAGGTAGAAAGTTCGGAATTCGGAGTAGTATTCTTGTTTCAGCAAATTCCGTGAGAACCAACCTATGGTTGGATGGCTAGAGAGACAGTGGTATCTCCAGCCCAACAGGGTTTAAGTCCTGGTGCACGCTTTATTCCTGAATTTATTTAAGGATTTTGGGCGATGCGCTTTCAGTGGGAGGAGACGTTCCCGTTGACGATGAGGCGCCTACAGTGACTTCGTAAATCTCGAGATGATATGCCGACCCAGTCTCTCGAAGATGCTCATAGGGGTAGGATGAGTGTATGCGCGTATGTATAAGCGCTTGTGTCTGTACTGTGTTAAAAAAGTCCGTGCGGCCTACCCGTCACAGAATATCAGTAGTGGAGAGACATCTCTCAAACATGTTAATCTTGAAAAATAGTTGTGGGATGGAATGGGGAAAGCAAATCTGGAAAAAAATAGTACATGACGCAGCATAAAACTATGATGTCATAATGATTCAAATATAAATAAAAAATAACTGGGAAAAATGTGGTCTTGTTTTTTTAGATAAAAGGCGATAGCCCGACTTTATAGATAAAGCCACCAGGAAGAGTCACAACCACCATGAAACCACAGAAGTTTAACAAGCCGAATAGAAAGTGCAGTTACAAGGCATCCAGCCTATTTGGCACGCAGGCCACCAAACCAACAACCAAAAACTACTAAGGAAGGTTCCGCCTAGAGTGCCGCAGCAGGGTAGACGCCGTAGAATTCATTCTGGATAGCATATCGTCGAAAGCCTCTAGATCCCCATCCTTAATCAATGATCTCCACTGCTGTAAAAAGATAGTGGCTTTGAATAAGCAATTGACAGGGTTAGTAGGAAAAATATGCTCAATAGTGAACTTGTTCCTAGTAGTCCAGAGCGCCCAACAAATCGTAGCCCAGCCCACCATGAAAACCCTCTTAGAACGGCCTACTAGGGAATTGATGCACTGTCTCAAATCACCAAAGGAGGAGGGGTTCCAATTAACCCCAAGCCAAAGTCTAATGCAACACCAAATGAATTTAGCCAAAGAGCATTGGAAAAAGATATGCTTAGTGTTCTCAAGGGCACCGCAAAGTTGACAGGAGTCCGAGCCCGGACCATTCCTCTTCTTAATCTGGTCAGCCGCTGGAAGTTTGCGACGGTGAGCTTGTCAGAGGAAGATCTTGATCTTAGGAGGGATGCGGGCCGACCAAATGGACTTAAACTTTTCCGTGCGGTTACCAGCGATAAGTTTCAAATAAGCCGACTTTACCGAAAAACACCCCGAAGAGGAGTGAGGCCAAACCATGGAGTCCTCTTCCTCCGAGAGCAGGGGGAAGCAGGCAATAAGACGATGCCATTCTTCCAACTCTACTGGGAAAAGAGAGCGCCGGAAATCTAGAACCCAGCCCTGAGCCAAGAGCTCAAAGATAGAGATCTCAGGGTCAGCACAAAAAGAGAACAGAGTCGGATGGGCCACCGCGAGCGTGGTGTCCCCAACCCACTAGTCTAACCAAAAACGTGTGGACTTACCATTATGAACAACAAACTTCACAAGGGACTGGAAAGCCGGTCTAATGCTAACCAGCTGGCGCCAAAATTGTGAGCCACCACAAGCGGTAGCGAACATAGGGCTGGAAGAAGGGAAATATTTCGCTTTTAGGATATTAAGCCACGCGGGACGGTCATCGAGGAACATAATCTTCCACCACCATTTTAGCAACAAGCATTTATTCATGATTCTGGTGTTAATGATGCCAAGACCCCCCATGCTCTTGGGTCTACAGATGAGATCCCACTTTACCATCCTGTATTTGCGTTTATTATCGGAGGAATTCCAGAAGAAAGCACCCCTCTGCTTATCGAAGCCCGCGTGCGTCCCTTCGGACAGCAGATAGAATCCCATAAGGAACATCGGGAGCGAGGAAAGGCAGGAATTGGTGAGGGCAACCTTGCCCGCCTGGGAATTGTATCGACCTCGCCACGGCAGAACTCTATTGCCAACTTTAGTCACAACCGGGGCAAAATCTATAGCCAACAACTTAAGAGGGGAAATCGGAAGGCCCAAATATTTAAGAGGGAAGGACCCGAGAGAGCAATTCAGAAGGTGAGCCACCCGTTGCGCCTCCTCACCAGATACCCCAGTCACAATTGTCTCGCTCTTAGAGAAGTTGATTTTAAGGCCTGACAAGGCTTCACAGCATAGAAGAATAAATTTCAGATTTGTGATGGAATGATCATTAAGCTCCACAAAAATGATAGTGTCGTCCGCATATTGTAAGTGAGAAATGCCATTAGGAAGAAGATGAGAACTAACAGGCGAAATATGGCCAGCAGCCGCTGCACGAGCCAAAATGCAGGAGAGAGCATCAGCCACAAAGTTGAAAAGCAGGGGGGATGCCGGATCCCCTTGTCTCAAGCCCCTACCATTCGCAAAGAAATTACTGGTCTGCCCGTTAACTGCCACCGCCGTATGGCCCCCAGAGACAAGTTGCATCAGGCGGTGGACCACCGAGCTTTCGAACCCCTTGGCCAACAACACTTGGCGAAGGAAGCTCCAACTCACCGAATCGTACGCCTTTTCGAAATCGAGCTTGAGCACCAGAGCCTTGGTGTTCTTGCTGCGAAGGTCATGGATAATCTCGTGAAGGCAGAGCACCCCGTCCAGGATGTATCTTCCCTTAATGAACGCGGATTGGAAAGGGCTAATGACTCTATGCGCGATCGGGGACAGTTTCACAGCCATACCCTTGGCTGGGATCTTAGCAAAGTTGTTAATGAGAGCAATAGGCCTAAATCGGGAGATTAGGTCAGCGCCTTTGACTTTAGGAATGAGGTTTGTTAGATGGCAATATTATCTATGTCATATTTTTCTCCAGATTTTGTAAGAGCTTTGAAAGATATCAACACTCAACCCGGGTCTGACTGCGCGCACCGGTGCACAAGAAGCCCCTGCACACTCAAGCATCTCCATAACTAGAATTCTATGTTCCATTATAACATACGTGTTCTTCAATCTATAGGGTTGATTTAAATACTTGCACTGCTACTAGCAGATACTATGACTTGAAGATTTCTTTGACAACATAGTATATGTTATAACGGGCACTGCTACTATTGTCCTAATGAAAAAGATACTATGACTTGCACTGTTACTACTCCCTCCGTTCCCAAATACTTGTCTTTCTAGGCATTTCAAATGGACTTAACATACAGATGTATGTAGACATATTTTAAAGTGTAGATTCACTCATTTTGCGCCGTATGTAGTCACTTGTTGAAATCTCTAGAAAGACAAGTATTTAGGAACAGAGGGAGTAGCAGATACTATAATCTTTTTTTAAGGGCAATAATCTTCATAATCTTCAAGATACTATAATCTTCAAGATACTATTGCCCTAATGGAAAAGATACTAAGACTTGCACTGCTACTAGCAGATACTATAATCTTTTTTTAAGGGCAATAGCAGGTGCTCTGCTTTTTCATTAGGTAGGGGGAGAGAAAACTTTACAAGGACAGGTTAGGGGGGAATCCGTTTGCAAGAGCAGTGACGGCTGTACATAAAAGAAACTACCACTAAATCTCCCACGCCTCCTGAAGGAGGCTAATGTTTTGTCGGATACTATTTTTTTTTTGCGGGTGCTCTAGAAACTAATCTACCACACTTATATCTTGATGCTGATAAAACTATGCTAATTCAGCCAAATTTGGTTATGTGCGAGTTATTATGCAGGAAGTACTGCTCCTTGAATTAACGTCTTGAGGACGACTTCCACCAAGTTCTTAGTTCGGGCACTTATTTACACCACACAGGCATGGAGTGTCACCATGAATCAGTTGCACCACACAGGCCATATGTAGTCGAAGATGACATGTTTCTGTGTGCTCTGACATCTTCTGTCCAAAGAGAATATTTTGCGAGCCTCCATAAAAGCATACGATGTTGCCAGGGACTTGTGTCTTCCAAAGAAGTTTCCATGACTCCGCATCTCGGTCGTTGCTAGATGATCCCGAGGTATCCAACCATGCCTCTCTTCTCAATTTCTCGTCCACCATCATTCTGTAAGCAGAACAAATGGATTAGTTTCCGTTTTTCTCAAAGTTCCAGGCCCATGAATCTGCAATGTCTGAGGTGCGTAGCATGATTTGTCTAATGGATGGAATATCAATGGGTAAGCATATTTCCTCCAATCTCTCAAGATCCCAGGTGGCCGAAGTATGATCTATCAGCTCAGACACAAATTCCGGTGGGTTGGGAGAGCAGCTGCCATGAGGCCGCATCATTTCATCTCGTGGAATCTAATTGTCGGTCTATATGTGAGTAGTCTCTCCATTCCCAATGCACCTGATCAAGCCTTGCTTCAATATATCCCGGCCCTCAATAATCACCCTCCATATCTGGCTTGGATGGACACCCAATTCAGCCGTCAAAATAGTTTCCATTGGAAAGTATACACTTTTTAAGATTCTTGCACTAAGGAATTCTGGGTCTTGAATTCTCCGTGCTTGCTTGGCTAGAAGAGCCAAGTTAAAAGGTTCAAAGTCCTTGAAACCAAAATCACCCATGCTTTCCAGTTGTGTCATCATTACTAGGGAAAAGCCTATACACAGAATCTTATCAGCAGCGTGCTTCAAAATAACTCGCTGCTGCTAACTAGCAGTAGCGCGGACAAATGAAACTCGCTGCTGAGACAAATATAGCAGTAGCGCGTCCACCCAAAGACGCGATGCTGCTATAATTCCTACGAGGCCGCCGCGAGGCTAGTTATAGCAGCAACGCGTTAAAATGAAGCGCGCTACTGCTACGTAGCATAGTAGCAGCGCATTTCTCAGATAAGCGCTACTGCTAAGTTTCCTACAAAAATTTAGTCCCACCTCGCTCCGTGAAGAGAGTTTCTACCACCTTAAATATGTTACTTCTCACACTTTGACAAGCACTTGATCTTCATTGAACTCTATGTGTAGAATTTGTGGCTGCAATATGAGTCTTCACCTGTTCCTAAACCGGTGAGGACTCACATTATCAAATCAGATTGTACACAAAAAGATCGTTGATGATCAATGTGTATTTTTGCATGCTGACACATAGCAGTAGCGCTTTACTGTGAAAAGCGCTGCTGCTAGATAGCTTAGCAGTAGCGTATTTTCCTGAAGAGCGCTACTGCTAAGCCATCCATCTCCCCGCGCCCCCGTCGCCCCTCTCCTCCGTCTGCGCCGCGCGCCCCCGTCGCCCCTCTCCTCCGTCTGCGCCGCGCGCCCCCGTCGCCCCTCCTCCGTCTGCGCCGCGCGCCGTCACCTCCTCCTCCTTGCGGGACTCGGTACCGGCCTCCTCCTCCATCCTCCCTCTCCACTCGCCGCTGGCCGGCCCCTCCTCGCTCCGCCTTCCTCCTCCGTCCTCCCTCAACTGGCCGCGCCGGCCGGCCCCTCCTCGCTCCACCTTCCTCCTCTGTCCTCCCTCAATTGGCCGCGCCGGCCGGCCCCTCCTCGCTCCGCCTTCCTCCTCCATCCTACTCTCTTCTCCCTCCTCGAGTCGCCCTCCTTCTCCCTCCTGCTCATATGCAACATTTTGATTTAGTTGATATAATTTAGTTGACTTAGTAGGCTAGTTGATTTAGTTGACTTAGAACATTTTGATTTAGTTGATTTAGTAGGCTAGTTGATTTAGTTGACTTAGAACATTTTGATTTAGTTGATTTAGTAGGCTAGTTGATTTAGTTGACTTAGGAACATTTTGATTTAGTTGATTTAGTAATCCTTTGCTCATATTGCTTTAGGAAGAATGGCGCCACCACCACCACCACTATGTCAACTATGCAAGTCAAGATGCGCCAGCAGCCTTGCAACTGGCAAGCTGTTCTGCATCTACTTCCAGCCGAGTTTTCGTCATGCGGCGGTAAGAAATTAGATGAAATGTAATAACTATTTTATTTTTAGTGTTGGCATTACTGCATTGTGTCATTTTGCTTGTTTTACACAGATCGTCCCATGCAATGTGAGGTTGAAATTCAACAAGCTGACAGGAGACACTGTGACATTTGAGGCTCCTGGTGGGCCGTACACTATGGAGGTCGAGAAAGGACACAATATGTCGCGGATTGGAGGAGATGGATGGGCCCGTTTCGTCGCTCGCATGCATCTTACTGGTGGTGAGTTGATCAGCTTCAACTTCCGAGCAGAAAGACCCAAGCTAGCTGTCATTTATCTCAACCTGGTGGAAGATGATGAAGATGACGAAGATGATGAAGATAATGAGGACCCACTCGATGAAGATGATGAGGACCCACTTCATGAAGCCATCGTAGCTCAAAGAACAAGGCTGAGTGAGGAGGAGGTGTCCAACCTGTGGGACATAATTCCGCCACGTGCTGACTTTGTCGGGGTGCCATTCGTGACTCGCTTGACAAATACCATGGTTGATCGACATGATATGGTATGTTATACTTACAAATGCAAATTAATAGTGTGAATTACTTAGTGTACAGTCCAATGATATGGTATGTTGTGTGGAATCTAGTCGATGATATATATGTTTTAGTGTAGAGTTTGATCACATGCTTATTAATTGATATGTTTTTCTGAAGGAAATATGCCCTAGAGGCAATAATAAAGTTATTATTTATTTCCTTATTTCATGATAAATGTTTATTATTCATGCTAGAATTGTATTAACCGGAAACATAATACATGTGTGAATACATAGACAAACATAGTGTCACTAGTATGCCTCTACTTGACTAGCTCGTTTATCAGAGATGGTTATGTTTCCTAGCCATGGACAAAAGAGTTGTCATTTGATTAACGGGATCACACCATTAGGAGAATGATGTGATTGACTTGACCCATTCCGTTAGCTTAGCACTTGATCGTTTAGTATGTTGCTATTGCTTTCTTCATGACTTATACATGTTCCTGTAACTATGAGATTATGCAACTCCCGTTTACCGGAGGAACACTTTGGGTACTACCAAACGTCACAACATAACTGGGTGATTATAAAGGAGTACTACAGGTGTCTCCGAAGGTACATGTTGAGTTGGCGTATTTCGAGATTAGGTTTTGTCACTCTGATTGTCAGAGAGGTATCTCTGGGCCCTCTCGGTAATGCACATCATTATAAGCCTTGCAAGCAATGTGACCAATGAGTTGGTTACGGGATGATGCATTACAAGAACGAGTAAAGAGACTTGCCGGTGACGAGATTGAACTAGGTATTGGATACCGACGATCGAATCTCGGACAAGTAATATACCGATGACAAAGGGAACAACGTATGTTGTTATGCGGTTTGACCGATAAAGATCTTCGTAGAATATGTAGGAGCCAATATGGGCATCCAGGTCCCGCTATTGGTTATTGACCGAGAATAGTTCTAGGTCATGTCTACATAGTTCTCGAACCCGTAGGGTCCGCACGCTTAAGGTTTCGATGACAGTTATATTATGAGTTTATGAGTTTTGATGTACCGAAGGAGTTCGGAGTCCCGGATGAGACCGGGGACATGACGAGGAGTCTCGAAATGGTCGAGACGTAAAGATCGATATATTGGACGACTATATTCGGAGTTCGGAAAGGTTCCGAGTGATTCGGGTATTTTTTGGAGTACCGGAGAGTCACGGGAATTCGCCGGGGAGAAGTATTGGGCCTTATTGGGCCCTGCGGGAAAGAGAGAGGGGCTGCCTAGGGCAGGCCGCACGCCCCCCCATGGCCTAGTCCGAATTGGACTAGGGGGAGGGGCCGCACCCCCTCTTTCCTTCCCTTCTCTCTTCCCCTTCCTAGTCTCCTACTCCTACTACATGGAAGGAACCCTAGTTGGACTAGGAAAGGGGGAATCCTACTCCCGGTGGGAGTAGGACTCCCCATGGCGCGCCCCTCCTAGGGCCGGCCTCCTCCTCCCTCCCTCCTCTATATACGGGGGCAGGGGGCACCCCATAGACACACAAGTTGATCTACGTATCGTTCCTTAGCCGTGTGCGGTGCCCCCTTCCACCATATTCCACCTCGGTCATATCGTCGCGGAGTTTAGGCGAAGCCCTGCGCCGGTAGAACATCATCATCGTCACCACGCCGTCGTGCTGACGGAACTCATCCCCGAAGCTTTGCTGGATCGGAGCCCGGGGATCGTCATCGAGCTGAACGTGTGCTGAACTCGGAGGTGCCGTACGTTCGGTACTTGGATCGGTCGGATCGTGAAGACGCACGACTACATCAACCGCGTTGTCATAACGCTTCCACTTACGGTCTACGAGGGTACGTGGACAATACTCTCCCCTCTCGTTGCTATGCCATCACCATGATCTTGCGTGTGCGTAGGAAATTTTTTGAAATTACTACGTTCCCCAACGGTGGCATCCGAGCCTAGGTTTTATGCATTGATGTTATATGCACGAGTAGAACACAAGTGAGTTGTGGACGATATAAGTCATACTGCCTACCAGCATGTCATACTTTGGTTTGGCGGTATTATTGGATGAAGCGGCCCGGACCGACATTACGCGTACGCTTACGCGAGACTGGTTCTACCGACGTGCTTTGCACACAGGTGGCTGGCGGGTGTCAGTTTCTCCAACTTTAGTTGAACCGAGTGTGACTACGCCTGGTCCTTGCGAAGGTTAAAACGGAGTCTATTTGACAAACTATCGTTGTGGTTTTGATGCGTAGGTAAGAACGGTTTTTGCTAAGCCCGTAGCAGCCACGTAAAAGTTGCAACAACAAAGTAGAGGACGTCTAACTTGTTTTTGTAGGGCATGTTGTGATGTGATATGGTCAAAACGTGATGAGATATAAGTTGTTGTATGAGATGATCATGTTTTATTGAAGTTATCGGCGACTGGCAGAAGCTCTATGGTTGTCTCTTTGTTGCATAAGATGCAAGTGCCAAACAATTGCTTTACTTTATCGCTATGCGATAGCAATAGTTGCAAAAGCAATAGTTGGTGAGACGACCATGTGATGACACATTGATATAGATCAAGATGATGAAGATCATGGTGTCATGCCGGTGACGATAGAGATCATGACAGTACTTTGGAGATGGAGATCAAAGGCGCAATATGATCATGGCCATACCATGTCACATATTTTGATTACATATGATGTTTATCTGTTATACATCTTATTATGTTTTGTTTGACGGTAGCATTTTAAGATGATCTCTCACTAATTATCAAGAAGTGTTCTCCCTGAGTATGCACCGTTGCGAATGTTCTTCGTGTTGAGACACCACGTGATGATCGGGTGTGATAGGCTCTACGTTCAAATACAACGGGTGCAAAACAGTTGCACACGCGGAATACTCAGGTTATACTTGACGAGCCTAGCATATACAGATATGGCCTCGGAACACGGAGACCGAAAGGTCGAGCGTGAATCATATAGTAGATATGATCAACATAGTGATGTTCACCATTGAAACTACTCCATCTCACGTGATGATCGGACATGGTTTAGTTGATTTGGATCACGTGATCACTTAGAGGATTAGAGGGATGTCTATCTAAGTGGGAGTTCTTAAGTAATATGATTAATTGAACTTTAATTTTTCATGAACTTAGTCCTAGTAGTATTTTGCAAATTATGTTGTAGATCAATAGCTCGCGTTGTTGCTTTCATATGTTTATTTTGATATGTTCCTAGAGAAAACTGTGTTGAAAGATGTTAGTAGCAATGATGCGGATTAGATCCGTGACATGAGGTTTATCCTCATTGCTGCACAGAAGAATTATGTCCCTGATGCACCGCTAGGTGACAGACCTATTGCAGGAGCAGATGCAGACGTTATGAACGTTTAGCTAGCTCAATATGATGACTACTTGATAGTTTAAGTGCACCATGCTTAACGGCTTAGAATCGGGACTTCAAAGACGTTTTGAACGTCATGGACCATATGAGATGTTCCAGGAGTTGAAGTTAATATTTCCAGCAAATACCCGAGTTGAGGGATATGAAGTCTCCAAACAAGTTCTATAGCTAAAAGATGGAGGAGAATCACTCAACTAGTGAGCATGTGCTCAGACTGTCTGGGTACTTCAATCGCTTGAATCAAGTGGGAGTTAATCTTCCAAATAAGATAGTGATTGACAGAATTCTCTAGTCACCATCACTAAGTTACTAGAACTTCGTGGTGAACTATACTATGCAAGGGATGACGAAAACGATTCCTGAGCTCTTCGTGATGTTGAAATCGACGAAGGTAGAAATCAAGAAAGAGCAACAAGTGTTGATGATTGACAAGACCACTAGTTTCAAGTGAAGGGCAAAGGGAAAGAAAGGGAACTTCAAGTAGAAAGACAAGCAAGTTGCCACTCCTGCGAAGAAGCCCAAAGCTGGACCATAGCCTGAAACTGAGTGTTTACACTGCAAAGGAAATGGTCACTGGAAGCGAAAATGCCCTGAATATTTGGTGGATAAGAAGGTGGCAAAGTGAACAAGGGTATATTTGATATACAGATTATTGATGTGTGCCTTACTAGTGTTTATAGTAGCCCCTGAGTATTTGATACTTGTTCGGTTGCTAAGATTAGTAACTCGAAACAGGAGTTACAGAATAAGCAGAGACTAGTTGAAGGGAAAGTGACGATGAGTGTTGGAAATAGTTCCAAGATTGATATGATCATCATCGCACACTCCTTATACTTTCGGGATTAGTGTTAAACCTAAATAAATGTTATTGGGCATTTGCGCATGAATATGATTGGTCATGTTTATTGCAATACGGTTATTCATTTAAAATCAGAGAATAATTGTTGTTCTGTTTACATGAATAAAACCTTCAATGGTCATACACCCAATGAAAATATTTTGTTGGGTCTCGATCGTAATACACATATTCATAATATCGAGGCCAAAAGATGCAAAGTTAATAATGATAGTGCAACTTATTTGTGGCACTGCTGTTTGGGTCATATCGGTGTAAAGCGCATGAAGAAACTCCATAAAGATGGATTTTCGGAATCACTTGGTTATGAATCATTTGATGCTTGCGAACCGTGCCTTTTGGGCAAGATGACTAAAACTCCGTTCTTCGGAACAATGGAACGAGAAACAAACTTGTTGGAAATAATACATACTGATGTATGCAGACCAATGAGTATGAAGGCTCGTGGCAAGTATCGTTATTTTTGACCTTCACAAGATGATTTGAGCAGATATGGGTATATCTACTTGATGAAACATAAGTCTAAAATAGTTGAAAGGTCCAAAGAATTTCAGAGTGAAGTGGAAAATCATCGTAACAAGAAAATAAAGTTTCTGCGATTTGATCGCAGAGACAAATATTTGAGTTACGAGTTTGGTCTTCATATAAAACAATGTGGAAGAGTTTCACAGTTCACGTCACCTGGAACACCACAGCGTTATGGTGTGTCCGAGCATCGTGACCGCACTTTATTGGATATTGTGCGATCTATGATGTTTCTTATTGGTTTACCACTATCGTTTTTGGGTTATGCATTAGAGACAGCTGCATTGACGTTAAAAGGGCACCATCTAAATCCGTTGAGATGACACCATATGAACCGTGGTTTAGTAAGAAACCCAAGTTGTCGTTTCTTAAAGTTTGCGGTTGCGATGCTTATGTGAAAAAGTTTCATCCTGATAAGCTCAAACCCAAATCAGAGAAGTGCGTCTTCATAGAATACCCAAAGGAAATTGTTGGGTACACCTTCTATCACAGATCCGAAGGCAAATTATTCGTTGCTAAGATGGATCCTTCTAGAGAAGAAGTTTCTCTCGAAAGAAGTGAGTGGGAGGAAAGTAGAACTTGATGAGGTAATTGTACCTTCTCCCTTATTAGAAAGTAGTTCATCACAGAAATCAGTTCCAGTGATTCCTACACCAATTAGTGAGGAAGTTAATGATGATGATCATGAAACTTCAGATCAAGTTGCTACCAAACCTCGTAGGTCTTCCAGAGTAAGATCCGCACCAGAGTGGTACGGTAATCCTGTTCTGAAAGTCATGTTACTAGACCATGATAAACCTACGAACTATGAGGAAGCGATGATGAGCCCAGATTCCACGAAATTGCTTGAGGCCATAAAATCTGAGATATGATCCATGTATGAGAACAAAGTATGGACTTTGATTGACTTGCTCGATGATCAGCAAGCCATGTTAAATAAATGGATCTTCAAGAGGAAGACGGACACTGATAGTAGTGTTACTATCCACTAAGCTCGACTTGTTGCAACAGGTTTTCAACAAGTTCAAGGGGTTGAATACGATGAGATTTTCTCACTCGTATCGATGCTTAAGTCTGTCTGAATCATGTTAGCAATTGCCCCATTTTATGAAATCTGGCAAATGGATGTCAAAACTGCATTCCTTAATAGATTTATTAAAGAAGAGTTGTATATGATGCAACCAGAAGGTTTTGTCAATCCTAAAGATGCTAACAAAGTGTACAAGCTCCAGCAATCCATTTATGGACTGGTGCAAGCCTCTCGGAGTTAGAATATACGCTTTGATGAGTTGATCAAAGCATATGGTTTTATACAGACTTTTGGAAAGACCTGTATTTACAAGAAAGTGAGTGGGAGCACTACAACATTTCTGATAAGTATATTTGAATGACATATTGTTGATCGGAAGTAATATAGAATTATTCTGCAAAGCATAAAGGAGTATTTGAAAGGAGTTTTTCGAAGAAAGACCTCAGTAAAGCTACTTACATATTGAGCATCAAGATCTATTGAGATAGACCAAGACGCTTGATAAGATTTTCAATGAGTACATACCTTGACAAGATTTTGAAGTAGTTCAAAATGGAACAGTCAAAGAAAGAGTTCTTGCCTGTGTTGCAAAGGTATGAAATTGAGTAAGACTCAAATCCCGACCACAGCAGAAAATAGAAAGAGAATGAGAAATCATTCCCTATGCCTCAGTCATAGGTTCTATAAAGTATGCTATGCTATGTACCAGACCTATTGTATACCTTGCTCTGTATTTGACAAGGGAGTACAATAGTGATCTAGGAGTAGATCGCTGGACATTGGTCAAGAATATCCTTAGTGAGGACTAAGGAAATATTTCTCGATTATGGAGGTGATAAAAGAGCCCGTCGTAAAAGTTACCTCATTGCAAGTTTTCACACCGATCCAGATGACTCTAAGTCTCAATCTGGATACATATTGAAAGTGGGAGCGATTAGTTAGAGTAGCTCCGTGTAGAGCATTGTAGACATAAAATATTTGCAAAATACATACGGCTCTGAATGTGACAGGCCCGTTGACTAAGCTTCTCTCACGAGCAAAACATGATCACACCTTAGTACTCTTTGGGTGTTAATCACATAGCGATGTGAACTAGATTATTGACTCTAGTAAACCCTTTGGGTATTGGTCACATGATGATGTGAACTATGGGTGTTAATCATATACAGATATGAATATTGGTGTTAAATCACATGGTGATGTGAACTAGATTATTGACTCTAGTGCAAGTGGGAGACTGAAGGAAATATGCCCTAGAGGCAATAATAAAGTTATTATTTATTTCCTTATTTCATGATAAATGTTTATTATTCATGCTATAATTGTATTAACCGGAAACATAATACATGTGTGAATACATAGACAAACATAGTGTCACTAGTATGCCTCTACTTGACTAGCTCGTTTATCAGAGATGGTTATGTTTCCTAGCCATGGACAAAAGATTTGTCATTTGATTAACGGGATCACATCATTAGGAGAATGATGTGATTGACTTGACCCATTCCGTTAGCTTAGCACTTGATCGTTTAGTATGTTGCTATTGCTTTCTTCATGACTTATACATGTTCCTGTAACTATGAGATTATGCAACTCCCGTTTACCGGAGGAACACTTTGGGTACTACCAAACGTCACAACGTAACTGGGTGATTATAAAGGAGTACTACAGGTGTCTCCGAAGGTACATGTTGAGTTGGCGTATTTCGAGATTAGGTTTTGTCACTCCGATTGTCGGAGAGGTATCTCTGGGCCCTCTCGGTAATGCACAACATTTTCTTATTCAGAAATTGGCAAAGAGCATATCTGTGAGTTATGGTATCGAGCCTGATGAAGAAGGCTCAGCTGGACTACGCCTTACTGCAAGGGGCTCCGTCACAACCTGTACTTACCGCGTGGACACGGACGGTCGCACACACTTAAGCTCGGTTGGGTGGAAGAAATTCCTAGATGGCAAAAATCTTCGTGTTGGACAGGCCATCCTAATTACTATCAGGAACACCAATCGCCCAGGCTTGAGGATGATGATTGTCTTCGATATCATCTAGAACTACATATGTGTGTGTGGCTATATTATCTAAAACTACATATGTGTGTGTGGCTATATCATCTAGAACTACGTACATATGTGTGTGTGGCTATATCATCTAGAACTACATATGATGATCGTCGTCGATATCATCTAGAACTACATATGATGATGGCCGTTGATATGACCTTGTACTGCTTGAGGATGCATGTTGGCTATGCATGAAATTGTTATCTAGTACTCCCTTCGTTCCAAATTACTCGTCGTGGTTTGAACTAAAACCACGACGAGTAATTTGGAACGAAGGGAGTACTACCGTACCTAGTAATGGTTTATGAATTTGATATCTACTAGCAGTACCTAGTATCTAGTATCTGAAAGGAGAACTGAAAGTGAAAGGAGAACTGAAAGGGAATGGTGCAGGGGGAAAATGATGAAAGATATAGCAGTAGCGACGGATGACGAAACCGCTACAGCTAGTTAATAGTAGCGCGTTCACAGCGTGTTCCAAAAAAGCGCTGCTGATATCGTCAACAGTAATAGCGCGGGTTGGGGCCGCGCTACTACTATGAGTTAGCTGTAGCGCCTTATTAGTAGCGCGGCCACCCGCGCTGCTGCTAGCCTTTTCCCTAGTAGTGCATAGTTTCCCATGAAACCCAATTAGGTTTACGATGTTCATCTTCCCCACCAAAATTTCCTGATTAACATGTTCAAATTTTCGCACAAACCCCATGGCAACTTGAAGCAGATATTGAATATACTGGCACTGCCTGAGCTGCTGTTGACATTGTTTGTTCAATTCATCCTTGCACTCCTGTGTTTGGTGGACGTAGTTTGGAAACCGGCCTACCATTGGTCGAATATCAATGAAAAAAATAGCGCGCTACAGAAAATAGCGTGGCCCCTGAAAATATGCTATTAGCGCGCTATAGCGTGCTATTAGCGAGGCATTGTACATCGATTTATTTAGCGAGACAATTCGCTATAGATTCTCTATATGCTATAGCGTGCTATTAGCGGCGCTATAGCGCGCTATTTTTTTCAGTGTCGAATATAGAAAGAAATGAAAAATCAGCAGTCTAGTGGTCCACAGAAATGAAAAATGTTCCAGTGGCCATCGCTGCGAGCCTGCAAAGTCCGCCCACGTCTCTCGCCGTGTTGACGTTGACTTTGACTAGTGCGCGCGCTGCTTGCGACTTGCTTTGTCTCGAGGCGGAGTTCTGCAGCGCTGCCACTGCAAGCACCGGGCAAAATGGCGTCGCAGCCGCCGGGAGCCGACGACTCCGTTGCCGACCTCGGCCTTCGGAGGCTGGAAGCCGCCGATGAGGCCGTAAGGAGGTGGGAGTCTCGGGGCGCGGCCGTCGAGGACAGCCACGGCGTCTCCTACTCGGCTGGTCTTGTGGCAGCGGTCAAGGATCTCATCTCCCTCCGCTCAGGTGGCGGCCTCTACGGCCGCCGCGCCGAAATCGCCTTACAGGTCAGGCTCACTGTCCAGCCTCACTTTTGGTAGTAGATTCATGGAGGAGTACCATAATTCACTAATATATCTGACACTCAATTTGGCAAATCGAGTATAGCTTCTGAAGGTAGAAAGTTCAGAATTGGGAGTAGTATGCTTGGTTTCAGCAAAGAAATATAAGAGCATTTAGATCACTACTTTACAGAGTGAGTACATGACGCAGCATAAACCTATGATGTCACAATGATTCAAATATAAATTAATAACTCGAAAAAAAATGTAGTTTTGTTAGATGCCAATATTTTCTATGTCATATTTTTCACCAGATTTTGTCAACTGGGATTTGATTGCGTGCACCGGTGCACAAGAAGCCCTGCAGACTGAAGCATCTCCATAACTAGAATTCTCTGTTCCGTTACAACATACGTGTTCTTCAATCTATAGGGTTGATTTTAATACTTCCAGAGCTACTAGCAGATATTATGACTTGAAGTATTAAAATACAGTATCTGCTAGTATCTCACTAATTGAGTGTTTCCCTAGAAACTAATCTACGGCACTTATATCTTGCTGCTGATAAAACTACGCTATGGAAGATCATCTAATTCAGCAACATTTCAGAAAATAATATGGAAGATCGTCAGACAATAATTCAGCAAAATTTGGTCATGTACGTGTTATGCAGGTTGTACTCGAATTGACCGCTTAGTTTCCCTGCAGGTTGCCATGGTACACCTTGAGGACGACTTCCGCCAAGTTCTTACTTCGGGCACATATTTACACGCCCCTAGCAGTCTCCAAGAATCACTGCACAACTGCATTGCCCCCTTCACGCGATCCTTCTAATTTTCGTCAATCCCCAACTTGGAAGATCTAAGCATCTCCTCATTTTCCACAAGTCCTAGTGGTGAGAGCCGAAGTTATGGTACTGGATATAGCAGAGGTCCTGTGTACATGGAGAAAGTGCACATGTATCTGATTGACCCTGAAGCTTCAATCTTGCTAAAGGAGATTGCTGAGCTTATGATCCTTCCTGGCCATGCACCAAACATGTGTCGTGATTACGGAGAAACACGCCACAACATGTTAATGCAATGCCTTTCTCTGCTCGGTGTTCAGATTGAGCAAAAAAACCACAACAACCCAGCAGCAGCAACTGCTAACAGTGCATGCAGCATGCAGCTATATGAGAAGAAGCAGAAAATGTGGATCCAAGCACTCAGAGTCGTTGTCAGCATAGTCCTCCCTGAAGAACGCGACGCTTGCGCTCAGATTTTCGGGTGTGATCGTAAGGTGGAGAAGGATTGTTTTGCCAGAGCCACCACACGATGTACTGGACAATTGCTCGCAGTTGGAAGTATGATGGCCAGTGTCAAAGTGAATGACCAGCAGTATCATAAAGTTCCCCTACTACAGATGCATGAAGAATTTACAAAGCTTGAACCGAGTATAAGTGGCCTCTTGTCTGGTGATGCCAAGGGTGTGATTTGTGAGCAGGCCAGCACGCTTCTCGGTAAGCTTGGGGAAACCGCATTGAATCTCCTTCTGGAGTTCCTGAATGTATGTTCCAACCTTGAACCATGCCAAAATACAATGCTTGATGGAGATATCCTGCCATTGACACGACATGTCATGGGTTTTGTCGAACAACTTAATGAGTACAGTGACACGATAAATCTTATATTATTACTCACTGTGGAGGAGGAGGACAACGAGATATCTAAGAGTCCTTGGGAACGCTATATGCTCATGCTGCTCGCACGTTTGCAGGTGAAGGTTGAGGAGAAAGCTGAATCTTACAAGGATGAGCGCCTGAAGTTCGGCTCATACTATCAGGCACGACGAAAGTGGTGAGAAGGAGGGGCGGGGGCGACCGCGGGGGCGACCTATGCGTCTGACTACGGGTGCGCCGTCCGGCGCCGGCGATCGCCGGCGGGTGGGCGGTCGATTTTGGGCGCTGATGGAATCTGACGACGAGGACGCGGATGACGATGGGGAGGCACCGCCGGTGGAGTCGCCGCCATCTCCATCTCCTTCGGATCTCATTTGCGAGTTTTTCCATTCAAGGTATACCGAAGAGGAGGTGGCTACCACGGTCGATCGGGTTATACCTCCGGACGATCCGGCACGCGTTGGTCTGCACGTCGGCGAGAGGATCGAGATGATCCGACGGGTCGTTCATCGGAAGACGGCGGCAACGGCGATCCGGCCGTGGAAAGGACCTATACCTAAGGTTAGTCTACCGAAACTTACATTGTTTGATATGATTCGACCGGAGGCTTGGGTTACGGTGAAGAGAAGAAAGAATGCGCGGCGGTCGGCCAGGCGCCAGGAAACGCCGGCGCCGGTCATGGCGGCCGCGGCGACCGCGATTCAAACGACGAGGGCGGCTAGGTTGGAACAGCTGCTGTGTGCGGCTGGGCCAGCGCTGCCGGTTTTGGGCCCGAGTGGAATTTGGCAGGAGCTAGATGGGTATGAGGCCCATGATGCTTCTGGAGGCCAACCTCATCCTATCGATGCCCCATGCACGTACGAAGACGTGCGTGAAACCTGTTCTGCGCCGTCGCCGTGTAGAGCTAGGGTTCGAAGGCGTGGACTTCGCGGCTACCCGGTGTGCGGGGATAATCGGGCAAGGAGGATCCCGCCCCTGCGAGTGATGGCTGGCCGGGGTGCCGCTCCGCCACCTGCTGCGGAAAACGGCGCGGTGGGGAGGGGCGGGGTGGCTCCGCCGCCGGCGGAGGGAGTGGGGCGTGGTGCCCTTGTGCCGCCCGGGCAGAGGCCTCCGGCGCCGGCCATGGGTGCTGCGGGACGGGGAGGTTCGGCTCCCACGCAGTAGCGCGGAGCTCCGCCTCCTCCCGGTCTGAGGCAACCGGCGGGGGTCGCCGCCCACCAGGGAGCCAGGCCTCCGGCTCCGCTGCCGCATGCGGCTGGGCGAGGCGGGCTAAGGCCCCCGGCGCCGGGAGCGGCGCCGTCTGCTGCTGGACGGGGTGGGCAAAGACCACCTGCTCCGGTGGTGGCACCCGCTGTGACAGCGGCGGCGGGTTCTGTAGGTCCCCGGCCCCCTGCGCCGGGTGTGGCTCCGGCTGGGCGTGGAGGTGTTACCCCCGGGACCATGCAGGCGCCTTCGGGAGGTCAGCACCGTGCACCTCCGCCGCATCTTGTCGCAAGGCCGACGCAGAACCGCATGGGGCAGACGCAGACTCAGGCGCGTCAGACTTATAATAGCAGAGGTTCAAATGATCCACGCCGAGGCTAGTGGGGTGATGACGGGTATGATGCATATGGTGTTGGTCAGCATCGAGGATCCTCTTCCACGGGAGGAGGCCGTGGATATGCGTGGCAGAGTGACGGGTCTGCGGAGAGACCGTTTCTCGGCCCGGCTGGAGGTTTTGTTGAGGGGGCCTCAGGACCGGAACATCGACAGAGAGGTGGTAATCATGGCTATCGTGGCCGGGGCGGGGGCCGTGGGAGGTTTCGCCGACCGCCTCTGCCTAGGGTAGCTGACCCTACGGTATCGGCAATGGAGACTGACCTTGTTCCCTCTGAGCTACCACCCCAGGCGATGGAGGTGGTGAATGCATTGGCCGTTGTGGACGTTCCTGAGACTGGGAAGGGGACCGAGGTCGCTGATAGGGCCGATGCTAAGAGGGCATCCAAATATGCGCGCAAGAAAGAGAGGATGCTTTGTTACCGGTGTGGGGAGAAAGGTCACTTCATTGCTGAATGCGTGGCTCAGCTATGTGAGTCTTGTGGCAAACCAGCGCATACCTCGGGGGAGTGCCCTCTTTTGCGGGAGCAGATTCCAGCTCTTACAGTGTATGGAGTATATTGTGCTGAGCTGATGTTTTTTGAGTCCGCGGCTGCGAGAGAGATTCCAGTTGATACTCAGAGCCTCACTACTGGATTGGTGAAGGTCACCCAGGGAGATGTCTCTCAGGCTCAGATTTTGCAGAGGCTTCAGGAGTTGGCTCCGGGTGATTTTCAGTGGGACCTTGTTTTCATTGAAGAACGAGTGTTCAGAGTTGACTTTCCATCGGTAGAGGACTTGCAGCGTTTGCTGAGCTTTGGGATGTGTAAGGTGCCAGGCACTAATTGTATTTTGGAGTTTCAGGAGTGGAAGAAAGTAGAGCCTAAGGGGAAGCCTCTCACTCAGGTGTGGTTACGTTTTTCTGGGGCACCATCTGAGGCCCTGACAGATGTTTGCGTTGTGGCTAGTCTGGGTATCATGGTTGGTAAAACGGAAAAGGTTGATATGGCATTCACTCGGGCCCAGGGGGTGGCCAGATTGCGAGTCAGTGTATTGGACATAGAGTTCGTACCGGACGTGGTCAATTGGACTTATAGGGGAGAGGTGTTCCCCCTTGAGATTGAGTTTGAGGACGCCGAGTTGTTTGCTGAGGCGGTTACTGGTACTGATGTTGATATGCACGAGGGGGACGATAATGCTGGTGCTAGGAGGGAACCGACTGATGAGGCTGGACAGGAGTCCAACGGATCGGGACCAATGACTCAGGGGCCCGAGACTGGATCCGGGGTTGAGCCGACCCCTGCTTCGTCTGTGCCTAAGAGCACGCTGCGGTTTGGATCTTTTCAGCCTGCGTCTGCTCCTCCTTGGCTTTGGAGTGATTGGGTGGACTCTGATGATGCTTTCGAGCGCTCGCTCCTGGTGTTGGACTTTGGATCGGCTGTCCGTCCTAAGGAGGGAGGCCGTGGTACGGGCTTGTCCGAGTCGACCTTGGGGAGGAGAGGCGATGTGGAGCCTCAGGTGGTTCCGTTGCTCCCAGGGTCCTCGGTGCCTTCGTGCAGCCGGACGGAGGTGGACTTGGTGGCTTCACCTAGGGGGGGTGTCGGGGCAGGCGGCCACGACTTCCTCTCCTTCTACGTTGTCACCGGTGTTGGCGGCTTCGCCGCCGTTGGCCGGCCGTGGAGGAGCCTGTCTGGGGCAGGTGGCCCCGGACGTGCACTGTGCGGGAGCTCTGCCTGCGGCTGTATCGCTGGAGGCGCTAGGCGGGCGTCAGGGGCAGGTGGCCCCGGCCCCTCTGGCGTCTACGGCTGTCGGGACGGCGGCGCTCTCGGGTTTGAGGGTGATGGCGGGGGGGGGGGGGGGGGGGGGGACTAGGGCAGGCGGCCTCGGCACCCACTTCCCCCGGCCTTCCTCCCATCCTCCGGAGGACTCCTTCGCCTCTACCTCCTCCGAGTACCGCTACTCGGGAGGAGGTCATTGCTTTCGGAGGGATCCTAGACCCGGTCTCCGAGGGGAGACGGATGAGCTCTCGTCTTCAGGACCTTCCGGAGGTTGATGATATGCAGCAACGGTGCGCTATGAGGGCAGCCAAGCTTCGTGACATTGAGGTCACAACCGGTATGTCAGTCAACTTATCCAATTCTATTTTGCATTTTTCTAAGGATGAGATTATTAATAATGCAAACCAAGTAGGGGTTTCGCTTGGGAATAACAATTCTGAAATTACAAACTCAGTTAACGATCTCCTAGATTTGGAAGCGGAACGTGCTTTAGAAACCATTAGAAACCTAGCGGCAGTAAGACCCATGAATGATGCTGAGGTTGATGCGTTGGGGGTAAGAGTGCTTGACCATTTTTGTGCGGATCTTGTTCCTCCAACTGCTGAGTCTGAGGAGGAGGAACTCAGTGTGGATGCACTAGTGCAGAACCGGGCATTAGCACCGGTTCGTAAGGCCCTATAGTGCTGGTTACATAACCGGCACTAATTTGTGGTCACTAAAGCCCCCCCCCCCTTTAGTACCGGTTCAGCACGAACCGGTGCTAAAGGGCAACCACGTGGCACGAGCCAGCTCCGGGGACCTGGAGCCCTTTAATACCGGTTTGTAAGACCAACCGGTACTATAAGGTTTGGAGGGTTTTTAGTTTTATGATTTCTTTTTCATTTAATTTTGTGTTTCCATTTTAATTCTTTTTCGTTCGCTGGTATTTTACGATACTACACACTGTACACGTTATGCATATATATATATATATATAAAATTTCTAGTAGAACCAATCATGCATATATATATATCACATCAATGTCTCACAAATTAAACCACCATATTAATTAATTCACACATACACACATGTATAGATATATACAATTTCTCCTACATATGAATGTTGCCTTCGGAGCCAGTCTAATTGGTGCCTTCGGAGCACGATGACAATTGAAAGTGGTTTTCATGGGGGCGGTAGCGGGTAATAGAATTCTCCATTCGGATTTATGACCTGGTCGAGCAAAAATCCCGCTATTTCCTCTTGAAGTGCTTCTACGCGCTCCGTTTCTATGAGCTTCTCCCGCACCTCTTTGAACTGTTAAGAAGGAGATCAATATGCATGTGTATTAGTTGTGTGACTAGCTAGATATCGATAATGGTGTAAAAATTGTGAATAGTGTTCTGACAAGCGTACCCATTGCTGTCTTTGAGATCTGCTCCTTTCGGACGCCATCATGCGAATGTTCTCGGAAACGCAGAATGCACACAGATCAGTCCCCTGCGCCTGCTTCAGGGCCTTTACGAGAATGGAATTTGATCAGATAAAAATTAATCAAGCATGATAATTAAAGAGATGGCAGCTAGCTAGCTAGCTAGTACTACTTAATTACTTACCTTGGGTCGAAACCATTGAAGCTTTTGTTTCCATTCACCTTCCGTGACGCTGATGAATCTTGCCCAAGCCCTGCCCGCCGACAAAGAAAATGAATAAAGGGGTTATTAAATAGTTCATATCATGAAATGACGAACTAAATAGGCCGAGATATATAGTTAATAATGATTGAAATTACCTGTTGACTATCCGATACAAGATGTTAAAGTCAGTGTTTTTTGAGATTAATGAGTCCAGTATTTCAACTGTTCCTTCGTCAACTTTAATGATACACAAGACCCAGTGAAATCTGCATGCACACACGTTTACATGTCTTAATTAAGCGGGCATATGTAAGCAAAAACATGTAGCTAGCTAGTAGGCAAAAAAAGAGAATTTGTAGTACAAGACAGTGTGACTCACCTAAAGTGGTAAGGAAGTAGTATATCTTCATTGTATTTGAGGCGCTTCAAGAACTCTAGCATGCTGTCCTCTACTTCCTTTGCATGATGTTCATTTATATTCCATGTGAATTCATTAACGGTGTTTGGGTCAATGAACCCAATGCCATAGCGTCCACCTTTTCTCATTTCATATATCTTCATCCTGCATAATACCACAGAAAAGAATATAGTGAGGATAATTACAGGTAATGATTGATCTCAAAAGGATCACTACAGCTAGCTTGAGACTTAAATTATAGAAAGAAATCACTTACAGACAATAGCAACTAACGATAGATTTGTCGAGTGCTTCCTTATTGTATAACTGAAACAGTTCTGAATACTCAACGGACCCAGCTTTCTCATGGTAGTAATGGTCATTCTTGACATTCACCTTGAGGGACACTCGATCTAAAATCTTGGTAATGTTCATGTACCATTGATGCAATTCATACATTCTCGTTGGGAGGTTCTTGACCATGTCTGGCGCGACCAAAGGTTGGCCCTGGACATATTTCCGTTTTACTTCATCCTCTCTAAGCAAAGGCATGGGCTCGATCTCGAGGAGTTGTCCAACAGTGATGTTGAGAACTTCAGCCTGCATTATATGCTCCTCCGTTATTACCACATTGCCCACCTCGGGAACATGCACTGTTTGCCCACAATAATATTGGGGGCGCGTACTGTCACCTGTTGTTGGCACAACAAGCGAGGGGATCGATTGCGCCGCCTGTTCTCCCAGCTGGGGAATGGTTTTCCCGCATTTTTTGGCAGCTGCTTCTTGTTTGCTCGATCCCGATGTAGACGTGCTCGCCTCCCTTTGTAGAAGTGCTCAATTTAACTTCCTGATGTGGCGCTCATAGTCTGTGTCAACAGGCTTGGAAGCTGGTGGTTGAGCCATACGAATGAAGTGGTCAATCGTTTCCTCAGGCACTTTCTCCCTTGGCGGCGGTGGCGGTTTCGGTGCAAAATGGGCTTCCACCTCGGCCTTCGATATGGCTGTGATTTCCTCCTCGGACTTGTCATAAGACCTCTGTGGAAGAGACTTCAGGCTTGGACCATATTTATACCTCTTGCCTCCGCCTGTACTTCCTGTACAACCTCGACTCGTACGGCTACGCACCAGAGCTGCGGGGTGTCTCTGCGATTGATGAGGCGGCGGAGACGGCTGACGGGACTGAGTTGGACGAGGAGGAGTGGCCTGAGGTTGTGCCGGACTTGGAGGAGGAGTGGACGTCTGATGCTGTGGCGGACTTGGAGGAGGAGGATTGTCCTGACACTTTGCCGGACTTGGAGGAGGAGGATTGTCCTGACACTTTGCCGGACTTGGAGGAGCGGGAGTCTGCTGACTCGGTGGCGGACTTCGACGAGGACTCGGGTGACGCGGTGTCGGTGGCCTTGGAAAGATGATGCAATCCTTTTTCCATAGGATGATACGATGTTTGGCCTCTCCGAGAAAGCGCTCTCCATCACCTCCAGCAATGTCAAGCTGTAGCCCCGAATATGGGTCCAACACCTCATCAACCACGACACGAGCAAAGCCCGCTGGAATCGGGTTGCAATGGAAGGTTGCCTCGGGGGGATTTGTGAAAGCACAGCCGTCCGCCACCTTCATGGATATGTTCTTCATTTTGACGTGTAGCTCACAGTTAGTGTTCTCCGTGATGTCATCCACGGGGTATCTACCCAGCATTGGGTCGTCCGGGACGGAACCCACGCTGCTTCTCGGCATGGATGGGCCGGTGCTATCCAATGCTGGATCATCCGCAAGCTGCTGTAGCTGCTGAGACCCCCTTTGATGGGTAAGTGAGTCGATCTGCTCCTGCTGCCGCTGGAATTTGACTGCCAATTCCGCTTGACTTGCTTCTAGGCCTTGAAGGCGTTCATAGTCCCGCTTCCTCTGCTCCTCCTCCATCTTCCTCTTCTTCTCCTCCGCAATCTTCTTTCTCGCACGGGTTCTGTAGTCGTTGTTCCAGTCTGAAAACCCCTCATACCACGGCAGAGCGCCCTTGCCTCGTGTTCTTCCCGGGTGTTCAGGATTTCCCAGGGCACGTGTAAGCTCATTGTTCTCTCTGTTGGGCTGGAACACCCCCGTTCGTGCCTCTTCTATTGCAACAAGTATCGCATCGTCGGCTCCCTTCAGACTTGCCCTCGTCGAAACATTGCCTGTCTCCCGGTCCAACTCCCCCCCCCCCCATGCGCATAGAACCAAGTCCTGACCCTGGAGGGCCAGCTCTTAGTAGCCGGAGTGACACCTGCATCCTCCATCTCTTTCTCAGACTTATCCCACTTAGGCATTGCCACCGCATAGCCACTTGGCCCCAGCTTATGGAACTTATCTTTTTTTTCGGCATTCTTCTTGTTTATTCTCGACCGTTCCTTAGCTAATTCCGAATCCTTGAATTTCACGAAATCGGCCCAATGATCACGTTGGTTCTCCAGTGTTCCCTTGAATACTGGAGTCTTCCTTCCTCTGTTGACGTACTTGTTCCATTCACCATTCTTGTAGTTCTTGAATGCAGTCGCCATCATCTTAAGAGCAGCCTCTTTGACTTTCTGCACATCTGCTTCTGTGAAATGATCTGGTAGGGTGAAATGTTCCATGAGAGTATCCCAAAGCAGATCTTTCTGATTCTTGTCGACATAAGTAACATCTGGATGTGGCTTTGCTGGCGCTCTCCATTCTTGAAGTTTGATCGGGAGTTGGTCCTTCACAAGAACTCCGCACTGACGAACGAACTTGTCCGCAATCTTCTTAGGCGCTAATGGTTTGCCAGTAGGGCCGCATGCCTCGATATTGTACTTTACGCCTGGCTTCAACTTTTTGTTCGGGCCTCGTTTCGTCCTTTTGTCTGAAGATTTGCTCGATCCGGATGGCTGAAAGAACAAAGATCGATTCGTTAATATATCTTCAAGTCATTTAAAACATGTGATGATCACCAGATGCCTGCTTATATAAATATATATACCTCGTCGGTGTTTGTTGTTTCAGGATCATGTTCTTCGTCATCGTCATAATCATTCATGACTTCGTCATGATCAAATATCATATCACCCTCTCCGGTGTTGTTTAGAAATTCGGAGCCGTCATAATCTTCTTCATTTTGATTATCATCTGCCCCACGTATCATATCGAACATGGTATGTTCTCCCTCTCTGTCGGTATTGTCTGCCATAGCTTTTGTTTAACTAATCCAAAAGAAATATAAAACAATTTAGTATTCAAATCTCGAATAATAGATATAATCTCGAATACATCGTCCAGAATAATATATAATATTGAATAGTACATCACTGGCTATTAGCTAATAAAGATCGAATACTACAGAAGAATCTAGGACACTCGCGATTCCTCCAGCGCGGGCAGTGGACACCCAAAGAGAAGGAACCCTCACAGGATCATAGCTGAAGTGAGATCCCCGAAGATACTGCCACGTATTGGAGAACCTGCCGCCCTTTAACGCAACCATGTAGCGATGGACGTGCTCGTCCTCCTCCCTGACACGGCGACGTACCACCTCCGGCGGGGCCGGGTCCCTCCGCACCGAAACTGGCCCACGCGAACGCCACCAAACGAGATCAGGGTCGACGACTGGACCCGCGGCCGGGTTCCTCGTCAAGCGGCGCGCCCCTCCAAGCAGCACCTCCCAGTGCCAGCCCGGCGGAGCCTAGTCCCGTACATGGGTCAGCTGGACGTCGTCGCGGACGGGTCGACGGCGAGGATGCGGGCCGGGCATCGTCGAGAACAAATACTAGCTATATGCCCGCAAAAAGTAACATTTTTTTAATGATTGAATTTTGATAACTAAAATTTCTAACATTTCTATATAACTAACATTTCTATAACATTTCTAACAATGCTATATATAACTAACATTTCTATAACATTTCTAATATTTCTATAACTAAAAAACAAAAAAAAATTATAACATTTCTATATATATAACTAACATTTTTATAACAATTTCTATAACTAAAGAACAGAAAAATTTCTAACAATTCTAACTTTTTTATAACTATATATTTCTATAACTAAAAAAGAGAAAAATTTCTACAATTTCAAACATTTCTAACAAATCTAACAATTCTAACATTTCTAACTATTTCTAAAAAACAGAAAAATTTCTAACAATTTCTTAAAAACAGAAAAATCTATAACTAAAAATGTATCTGTGTGTGTGCGCGCTCACCGGCCGGCTAGGCGAGAGGCGACGGGGGGCGCGCGGCGACGGGGACGGCGACGGGCGCGGCGACGACGGGGCTGCGACGACGGGGACGGGGACGTACGGGCCGGGGCGGCCGGCGACGGTGCAGAGGAGAAGAAGCAGAGGGAGATGAGAAACTGACGAAATTTCGAAGTGTTTTCTTATATAGAAGGCACCTTTAGTACCGGTTGGAGCCACCAACCGGTACTAAAGGTCTGTTTTGGCCAGGCCAAGCGGCGGGAAGCCACCCCCTTTAGTACCGGGTGGTGGCTCCAACCGGTACTAAAGGCCCCGCCTTTAGTACCGGTTTGTGCCACGACCCGGTACTAAAGGGGGTGCGCTGGCGCAGGTGCGGTGCGGAAGTTTAGTCCCACCTCGCTAG
Organism: Triticum timopheevii; assembly: GCA_963921465.1. NCBI lineage: Eukaryota > Viridiplantae > Streptophyta > Magnoliopsida > Poales > Poaceae > Triticum > Triticum timopheevii. Next base: position 627,427,668 of record OY997264.1, on the reverse strand, counting down.
TCGAGGGGCTACCGCACTGGTTTATAAGCCCCAGTGCGGTAGCTCTCTCGAGCTCCTCTCCTAGTCAGGCCTACTGGGCCTACCTGTCCTCCTAGCCTTGTGGGCCAATTGGGCTTTCGGGGGCCTGCATCCTCGCCCGATGAAAGGTTGTGTCGCTAGTCGTATGCAGGCCGCTTTGGCCCAGTTGGCGGGCTTTTTTTTTCTTAATTTTTTTTGCTTTTTTTTGTTTTATTTATTTTTGAGTTGTTTTTTGCTGTATTTAGAGTTTCTTTGTGAATATTTTTGCTTTAGGTACAAAAAATTACAAACTTTCTGTTAGTGCCGGTAGATTTCAAATTTGAATAGTTTAAATTTTGAATTATTTGAAATTTGTGTGAATCACTAGTTTGTGAATAACTTAACTTTGAAAAAAGTTTTTTCAGTGATTTTTTTTTCTTATGTTCAATATTAGTGTGTTTTATCATTATATTCAATTTAGTAATGCTTAGGTTATTTAAAAAATGAAATGCCTTTGTAACAGTTCAGTTTTCGTCGGAAACCCTGATACTTCGAAAGTGATTGTCCATTTTGTACACGAAGTGCATCCAGTTTTTGCCGTAACCCTCTCTACTTTCTTGCACATGCTATTTGTATGAAATTATGATACCATGCCAACTTTCAACCTTTTCTGAGTTCATTTGAATTGCTTTTCAATTTCAGGGTCATTTAGCTGGAAAAAAATCAGTAAATGCATGAAAAGAATTTGTTTGCACATAAAATTTCTTCGCGTTTCAAATGCCAAAACACATAACTACCCTAACTATTACAGACATTCCCTCCTGGGTGTGAAACACAGAAGAAAGTGATGATAGTGAAGCCGATCACATCCCAGATCTTTGGGTGTGAAATTTTTCTTCGCGTGTGTCCCTTTGCGCCGTAACCATGGAAAATCTTCATCATTTAACGGGATGCTCGGGTCAATATTCACTGTGAATGGAGCAATTTCATCAAACTTTTCATAATCTTCTGACTTGTCTGTCTTGTCATCCACTCCCACGATGTTTCTCTTCCCAGAAAGAACTATGTGCCGCTTTGGCTCATCGTACGATGCATTCGCTTCCTTATCTTTTCTTTTTCTTGGCTTGGTAGACATGTCCTTCACATAGAAAACCTGTGCCACATCATTGGCTAGGACGAATGGTTCGTGTGCATACGCAAGATTGTTGAGATCCACTGTTGTCATTCCGTACTGCGGGTCTTTCGTTACCCCGCCTCGTGTCATATTGACCCATTTGCACCGAAACAAAGGGACCTTTAAACCACGTCGATAGTCAAGTTCCCATATGTCCTGTATATAACCATAATATGTTTCCTTTCCCGTCTTGGTTTCTGCATCAAAGCGGACACCACTGTTTTGGTTGGTGCTCTTCTTATCTTGGGCAATCGTGTAAAATGTATTACCATTTATCTCGTACCCTTTGAAAGTCATTATATTCGAAGATGGTAACTGGGACAGCAAGTACAGGTCATCTTCAATAGAGGTGGCATGCATGGTACGTGTCTGCAACCAGTTGGCGAAACTCCTGGTTTGTTCATGTGTAATCCACTCATCAGACCGCTCCGGGTGTTTGGAGCGTAGCAAATTCTTGTGTTCATCCATATACGGAGCCACCAAGGTGGAATTCTGTAGAACTGTGTAGTGTGCTTCAGTGAGAGAATGTCCGTCCATACATATTATTTGTTCCCCTCCTAGCGTGCCATTTCCATCCAGTCCGCCCTTATGCCGCGATTCAGGAACACCAATCGGCTTAAGGTCAGGAATAAAGTCAATACAAAACTCAATGACCTCCTCATTTTGATGGCCCTTGGAGATGCTTCCTTCTGGCCTAGCACGGTTATGAACATATTTCTTTAAGACTCCCATGAACCTCTCAAAGGGGAACATATTGTGTAGAAATACAGGACCCAGAATGTTAATCTCTTCGCATAGGTGAACTAGGACGTGCGTCATGATGTTGAAGAAGGATGGTGGGAACACCAACTGGAAACTGACAAGACATTGCACCAAATCATTCTGTAACCTTGGTATGATTTCTGGATCGATTACCTCCTGAGAGATTGCATTGAGAAATGCACATAGCTTCACAATGGCTAATCGAACGTTTTCCGGTAGAAGCCCCCTCAATGCAACCGGAAGCAGTTGCGTCATAATCACGTGGCAGTCATGAGACTTTAGGTTCTGGAACTTTTTCTCTGCCATGTTTATTATTCCCTTTATATTCGACGAGAAGCCAGACGGTACCTTAATACTGAGCAGGCATTCAAAGAAGATTTCCTTCTCTTCTTTGGTAAGAGCGTAGCTTGCATGACCCTGATGTATGCCGTCTTCTCCGTGCATATGTTGCTGGTCCTCCCGTGCCTCAGGTGTATCTTTTGTCTTCCCATACACGCCCAAGAAGCCAAGCAGGGTCACGCAAAGATTCTTCGTGACATGCATCACGCCGATTGCGGAGCGGACCTCTAGGTCTTTCCAATATGGCAGGTCCCAAAATATAGATTTCTTCTTCCACATGGGTGCGTGTCCGTCCGCGTCCTTCGGAACAGGTTGTCCGCCAGGACCCTTTCCAAATATCACCTTCAAATCCTTGACCATATCATGTACATCAGCACCAGTACGATGGCGAGGCTTCGTCCGGTGATCTGCCTCACCTTTGAAATGCTTGCCTTTCTTTCTTACGAGATGCCTGCTCGGAAGAAATCGACGATGTCCCAGGTACACATTCTTCTTACAACTATTCAAATATATACTGTCGGTATCATCCAAACAGTGCGTGCATCCGCGGTATCCCTTGTTTGTCTGTCCTGAAAGGTTACTGAGAGCAGGCCAATCATTGATGGTCACGAAAAGCAACGCCTTGAGGTCAAATTCTTCCCCCATGTGCTCATCCCACGCATGTACACCTGTTCCATTCCACAGCTGTAAGAGTTCTTCAACTAATGGCCTTAGGTACACATCAATGTCGTTGTCGGGTTGCTTAGGGCCTTGGATGAGCACTGGCATCATAATAAACTCCCGCTTCATGCACAACCAAGGAGGAAGGTTATACAAACATAGAATCACAGGCCAGGTGCTATGGTTGCTGCTCTGCTCCCCAAAAGGATTAATGCCATCTGCGCTTAGACCAAACCATACGCTCCTTGCGTCATCTGCAAACTCCTTCCCGTACTTTCTTTCGATTTTTCTCCACTGCGACCCATCAGCGGGTACTCTCAACTTTCCGTCTTTCTTACGGTCTTCTCTGTGCCATCTCATCGCCTTGGCATGCTCTTTGTTTTGGAACAAACGTTTCAACCGTGGTATTATAGGAGAATACCACATCACCTTGGCAGGAATCTTCTTCCTGGGGCGCTCGCCCTCGACATCACCAGGCTCATCGCGGCTGATCTTATAGCGCAATGCACCACATACCGGGCAAGCGTTCAAATCCTCGTACTCACCGTGGTACAGGATGCAATCATTAGGGCATGCGTGTATCTTTTGCACCTCTAACCCTAGAGGGCAGACAGCCTTCTTTGCTTCGTACGTACTCTCGGGCAATTCGTTGTCTTTTGGAAGCATATCCTTTATCATTACCAGCAACTTTCCAAATCCCTTGTCAGATACACCATTCTCTGCCTTCCATTGCAGCAATTCCAGTGTGGTGCCCAGCTTTTTCTTGTCACCTATGCGATTCGGGTACAACAATTTTTTGTGATCCTCTAACATGCGCTGCAACTTCTTCTTCTCCAAATCACTTGCGCAGTTTCTCTTTGCATCGGCAATGGCCCGACCTAGATCATCAACGGGCTCATCTGATGCCTCTTCTTCAGCTTCTTCCCGCATTGCCAGCTCAGCTTCTTCCCGCATTACCGGCTCAGCTTCTTCCCCCATTGTTGTATCATCGTATTCAGGGAACCCATGGCCAGGATAGCTGTCGTCGTCCTCTTCTTCTTCATTGTCTTCCATCATAACCCCTCTTTCTCCGTGCTTGGTCCAAACATTATAGTGGGGCATGAAACCGGACTTAAACAGGTGGACGTGAATGGTTCTTGACGTAGAGTAATTGTGACCATTCTTACAGACACCACATGGACAATGCATAAAACCATCCGCCCGCTTGTTTGCCTCAGCCGCAAGCAGAAAAGTATGCACGCCCTCAACGAACTGGGGAGAGCATCGGTCATCGTACATCCATTGCCGGCTCATCTTCATTACACAACACCGAATAGACCAAATTAATACAAGTTCATACATAAAGTTCATACAACACTTAAATGCAACAAACAAATAACTCTCTAGCTAAAGCATTTAAATGCAACAACAAATGCGATCAAGATCGCAACTAAGGTAACAATTGATCCAACAGCATAATGATACCAAGCCTCACTATCGATGGCATATTTTCTAATCTTTCTATTCTTCAAGCGCATTTTCTCCATCTTGATCTTGTGATCATCGACGACATCGGCAACATGCAACTCCGATTCCATCTTCTCCCCCTCAATTCTTTTCAATTTTTCTTTCAAGTACTCGTTTTCTCTTTCAACTAAATTTAACCTCTCGACAATAGGGTCGGTTGGAATTTCCGGTTCACATACCTCCTAGATAAAAATATCTATGTCAACTTGATGGGCATAATTTGTCATAAACACGAAATGCAACTAATAGTTTTAAAAGAGAATATACCACATCCGAATCATAACAAGGACGAGGGCCGACGGGGACGGATATCAAAACCATGGCACTATGTATAACAAACAACGTACGGGTAAGATAATTATTACATGATTAACTATATATCCAAATCACACAAACATCAATTTTTTATATAAAATTACATGAACAAGAGGCTCACCACAAGGTGGTGCCGGTGACGGGACGGTGCGGGCGATCGACGGTGGTTACGACGGAGATTTAGAAGGCACTAAGTAAACCACACCTACATATGCAAACTAAGTGTTATTTTTGACCTCAAATTGCATATAAATCAAGCACATATATATATATTTCCTCCCAAATTACTAAACTCACAAATTAGTAACTATATAAAGCATTGCAAGAGCTAATCTAGCAATGAGAGATGAAAGGACAAAGTTGCTAACCTTTGTGATCATTTGAATGGATGGGGGCCTTCAAATCTTGACAAATTTTGGGCAAAATTTGTGAGGAGCTCGAGGGGAAGGGGAAGAACAGAGGAGAGGAGAGGGGAAAGGGGGAAGAACAGAGCGAGCTGGACGAAGGGTTTATATGCAGGAGGACCTATAGTACCGGTTCATGGCACGAACCGGTACTAAAGGTGCTGGACGGGGCCCAGACTGACAACATCCTGCCACCACCCTCATTGGAACCGGTACTAAAGGTTAGCCACGAACCGGTACTAATGAGAGCGGCCCGGCTAGCCGTTGGAACCGGCACTAATGTATACATTAGTGCCGGCTCTAATACAAACCGGCACTAATGTGCTGCACGTTTGACCCTTTTTCTACTAGTGATGATGTAGTGATTCCACCACCAGAGACCGGTTATGAGGACCGGACGGCGTTCAATACTATTCCAAAACGTAAGTGGAAGCGGAAGGTGTACCCCGCATCCGCGGTATGTAGGAGCGCTAGGATTCGTACGGCCAAAAAAATTCTATGATGACCTATGAAAGGAATATTCTGGAATAGCAGAGGTCTCAAGGACTTGGTTAAACGAAGGTTTCTCGCTGAGGCGTCTTTAGAGCACCGATTAGATTTCATTGCCCTCTCTGAAACTGGTCGGGATAATTTTGCGCCACAGTTTCTTAGCACGCTTTCGGGAGGTGTAGATTTCGATTGGCATTGCCTTCCTCCAAGAGGGAGATCAGGTGGCATCTTGCTTGGTGTGAGGTGTGATTCCCTTGAAGTTCGTAGCATTGTGATGGGAGACTTCGCGGTCAAATTTCGGGTTAGATCTAAAGCAGATGGGTTTAACTGGGTTCTGGTGGCGGTGTATGGGGCCGCACAACCTGAGCTTAAACCGGAATTTCTGGCTGACCTGGTTCGTATTTGCGGGTCTGAGCAACTCCCAATTTTGGTTGGGGGGACTTTAACATCATTCGGAGGAGAGAGGAAAAGAATAACGATAACTTTGACGGAAGATGGTCTTTTATGTTTAACACCATCATTGAGAGTTTGGATCTGAGAGAGATCGAGCTTTTTGGTCGACAGTTTACCTGGGCCAACTCTTTACCTAATCCGATGTATGAGAAGTTGGATCGGGTACTAGCAAGTGCCGAGTGGGAACAGAAGTTCCCTCTCGTGACGGTTCAGGCTCTCACGCGCGGGATCTCGGACCACACGCCTTTGTTCGTAGACTCAGGCGAGCCCAGACATGTGGGAAACAAAAATACCTTCTCATTCGAAATGGCGTGGTTTGAACGAGAAGGTTTCCTAGATCTCGTAGCCAGGGAGTGGGCTACAGACGCAGGGGGCAGATCGTCTGTCAAGAGATGGCAGAATAAGATCAGGCATTTGAGGAGTTTTCTCCGGGGATGGGCTAAGCACCTTAGTGGAGCTTATAAGATTGAGAAGGACAGACTTCTTGCTCTTGTACAATCCCTAGATATTAAAGCTGAATCAACGATTTTGCAACCTGCTGAATTGCATTTTAAGCTCGATGCGGAGAAGAGGTTGAAGGAACTTCTCCGCGAAGAAGAGTTGAAGTGGGCGTTGAGAGCTAAGGTTCGCAAAGTGATCCAGGGGGATGCGAACACTCAATTCTTTCATCTCATTGCTAATGGAAAACACAGAAAGAAGAGAATTTTCCAGCTTGAGCAAGACGAAGGCACAATTGTTGGTCATGATAATCTGAAACTTTACATCACCGAGTATTACAAGCAGTTACTTGGACCTCCGGAGGATAGTGTTGTGTCCCTCGATGAGTCCAGGAATGAGGATGTGCCTCCACTAACTGCTGCTGATAATGCTATTTTGGTTGCTCCGTTTACGGAAAAGGAGGTTTTTGATGCCATCTCACAGATGGAGAACAATAAGGCTCCCGGGCCTGATGGGTTTCCGGCGGAGTTCTATAAAAAATGCTGGCATATTATTAAGGGGGATCTATTACCTATGTTCCATGATCTTTTTGCTGGACGGCTTCAACTTTTTCACTTAAATTTTGGAACAATAACACTACTACCAAAGAAGACCGATGCTCTGAGGATTGAGCAGTTCAGGCCTATATGCCTTTTGAATGTTAGTTTCAAAATTTGTACCAAGGTGGGGACCAATAGGCTCACACAGATTGCGCATTCTTTGGTGCAGCAGTCCCAGACAGCTTTCATGCTGGATAGAAACATCCTGGAGGGGGTGGTGGTCTTGCATGAAACGCTCCATGCATGAAATCCATTCGAAGAAACTAGATGGAGTTATCTTTAAAGTGGATTTCGAGAAAGCGTACGATAAAGTTAAGTGGCCTTTCCTACAACAAGCATTGCGTATGAAAGGTTTCGACGAGGTCTGGAGAAGCCAGGTTGAATCTTATACGCAAAAGGGGAGTGTTGGAATTAAAGTGAATGACGACATCGGTCATTACTTCCAGACACACAAGGGCCTACGGCAAGGGGACCCGATGTCCCCTATTTTGTTCAACATTGTTGTGGACATGTTGGCAATTTTGTTAGGAAGAGCCAAGGAGGCTGGCCAAGTGGGAGGCTTGGTGCCTCATTTAGTGGATGGAGGAATTTCCATTCTTCAGTACGCTGATGATACTATCATCTTTATGGAGCATGACTTAAGCAAGAAATATGAAGCTGCTGCTATGTTTGTTTGAACAATTGAGTGGGCTCAAAATTAATTTCCACAAAAGCGAATTGTTCTGCTTTGGTAGAGCCAAGGAGGAACAAGAGGCCTACAAACAATTGTTTGGGTGTGGTTTGGGGGAGTTGTCATTCACATACTTAGGAATTCCTATCCACCACCGTAGGCTTACGAACAACGAATGGAAGTGTATTGAGGATCGATTCGAAAAGAAACTAAGTTGCTGGAAGGGTAAGCTCATGTCCTATGGAGGCCGTTTAATTCTTATTAATTCGGTTCGCACGAGCATGCCTATGTTTCTTTTGTCTTTTTTCGAAGTCCCAGTTGGTGTAAGGAAAAGACTGGACTTCTATCGATCGCGTTTTTATTGGCAGGGAGATGAGCTAAAAAGAAAATACCGTTTAGCAAAGTGGGATATCATCTTTAGACCGAAGGACCAAGGGGGTCTCGGGACTGAGAATCTTGAAGTTAAGAACAGATGCCTTCTCAGTAAGTGGTTGTGGAAGTTATCTACCGGAACTGACGCCACTTGGGCACAAATCCTTCGTAATAAGTATCTTGAAACCAAAACGTTGTCTCAGGTCACGGTAAGACCAACTGATTCACCCTTTTGGAAAGGGCTTATGAAAGTTAAGCTTTCATTGTTTCAGAGGACAAAGTATATTGTTGGTAATGGTGCCAGCACGAGATTCTGGGAGGATACTTGGCTCGGAGGTGCGCCCCTTGCAATCCAGTACCCGTCGTTATATCGTATTGTCCAACGACGCGAGGCTTTTGTTGCAACGGTCTTTCATTCGATCCCCCTTAATATTCAGTTTAGAAGGCCGTTAGTGGGTAATCGTTGGGAGGATTGGCTACATCTAGTTAGGAGACTGATGAATGTCCAACTTTCACAACAACCCGATAAACTACACTGGAATCTCACTAGGTCGGGTGAATTTACAGTTAAATCAATGTATGTTGATGTCATCAATTCGAGCTCGATTCCTAGCTCCAAGCATGTGTGGGATGTCAAAGTTCCTTTGAAGATCAAAGTGTTTATGTGGTTTTTACACAAACAAGTTATCTTAACAAAGGACAATTTGACAAAGCGTAATTGGACAGGGCCTACTAGGTGTAGTTTCTGTGATCGGGGTGAAACAATTAAGCATCTTTTTTTTGATTGCCCACTAGCTAGAATTCTATGGACGACTATCCATATTGCTTTCAATATTCCTCCACCGAATTCGGTTAACATGTTATTTGGAACATGGCTAAACAGGGTAGAGCCCGGGTTAGCAAGACATATTCGCGTGGGGGTGTGTGCCTTAGTGTGGGCGCTTTGGAATTGCAGAAATGATCTGGTCTTTAACAGAACAACAAACATTCATTTTCTGCAGGTTATCTTCAGAGCTACGGCGCTAATCCGTTCATGGTCGCTACTCACTCCGACGGAGGCCAGAGAGCATTTGGTTACTGGATCTACCCGATGGGAGACGGTAACTCGGGATATGTTCAACCGGTTTGGATGGCGGTCATGTAATAGGATAGGCAATTAGTTTACCTGTCTATTTTCGAGCCAACCGGTTGTGGTTTATCTTTTTTGGCTAGCTTGTGTATCTAGCCTTTTGGTTCTGTGTGAGCCGTTATCTATTTTTTTTATGTTATTGCGGAGACTTTGAGACATTGTTGAACCTTTTTATTAATAAAATGGCCGTATGCATCATGCTGATGCAGAGGCCGGGGATCACCCCTTTTCGAAAAAAAACAAAAAAAAACAAGGATGAGCGCCTGAGGTACATTTTCCTCATGAATAATGCAACTTAAAGGCTCAGGGTCTTCTGATCTGAGTATGTCCATGTGGGACGATTGGAATCGCCAACAGCTTGTCGTACGGGTGGAACAGTATGCGACAGCTTACCTTCGAGCATCATGGACTGGAGCTCTGTTTCAGTTGAGTGATCAAGGTGTGCCGAGCCACCATATGAGATACGAAACCAACTGGGTGAAAAAAAGCCTTAAGAGTTTCAATTCGGCACTCGGAGAAATGAGCAGGGTCCAAAAGACATGGAAAGTGCCCAACCCTCAACTTAGACAACACTTACGGTTAGTTATATTGCAGCATGTTTTCCACGCTTATCGCTCACATTTACGAAGGCCAAGGCCGGGCTTCGATATAGAGAAGCACGTAAAGTACACTCTTGACGACATAGAGAATCATGTTTTAGACCTGTTTGAGGGTTAACAAGGACCAGCGTCCAACGGTAAGTAGCATACAAACAAATGGAGGTGAATGGTCAATCGTATGTAGCAGAGTATGGCCTATTTGGCCTTATTAACATGTAGTACTAGTGTACATGTACATCCGTAATATATTTTGTGTTTATTGATCAATAGTTCATATTTCAGAGCACTAGACACAGACAAATGCCTATACTGGTGTGGTGTCCATACATATCGCACCGCGACATCATGGGGATCAGGATTTTGTTGTATAAACCGCGCTGTGTTCACTTCATATTGGCGATAAATCACTCCACATTTCTCTCCCTTGTTTCGCCGTCTCACTTTTGTTGTTTTACACTGACTACCACTTTGTTGCACATTTGCAGGCTCCTTCGTTCCTTCCTTTCATGCCTATTATCATTCCAATACCGCAGCTCACGCCAGCCCAACATAGTCTGCTCGCCCAAACATCACAGTTTATCCTACAGAACAACAAAATATACAACAACAAGAAACTCAAAAATATAATTATTCCAATCATTTACACAAGTATATATACAGTCAGTATCCCAAATATACATACTGCTCACAAATTACAAGTAGACTCATACAGAAAACAGAAGGGCTAGCAATAAGTTTTGAAAAGCACTATAAAATACCATCTTTGGTAGTAATCCACAGACACAACACAAACATCAGCAACCTGGGCCAAGGGTGAACTCCGAAACCTGGCTACCTGCCTTCCAGTTCAGTATAGGTCAAGTGGTTCCCTGATGCGGTATCCATGTCATCGGCAGGAGCTCTTCCGACGAAGAACGCGGCACGCTTCGGAGCAGGAAGCTCGACGTCGCCACACAGCATCCTGAGCACGAGAGGCATGGCCGGCCTGTCGCCTGGCAGCTCCTGCACGCACAGAAGGCCCACCTGGATGCACCTGCAGACCTCGTCCTTAGAGTACGTGGTGCCCATCAGCGCGTCGATGAGCTCCGAGGCTCTGCCTTCCTGCCACAGCGTATTATGGGACGCCTGATGGTTATTAGTAATAAGTTGTTTTAACAGCAAAATGGTACTCCTTCCGTCCAAAAAAGCTTATCCTAAGCTTGTCCCTCAAATGAATGTATCAGCTTGTTCCTCAAATAAATATATCTAGCACAACTTGGTGCTAGATAAATCTATTTGAAGAACAAGTTTTTTTGGACGGATGGAGTAGATAGGAGAAGGCAGTGTCATCTGTCTTACATGGCCCACAAGGTTCATTGACCATTCGTGATCGATGAGGGAGCTGTTCCTGCGGCCACACACAATCTCCAGGATCAACACGCCGAAACTGAAGACGTCAGATTTCTCGGAGAATTTGCCCTCCATCGCGTACTCCGGGGCGATATAGCCACTACATTTCGACAGATTTTAACACATTAGCCTGAAGCCATGTTCATTTATACTAGGTGAACAAAAGAGAGAAGGAGACTTACTAGGTTCCGACAATTCGGTGAGTAAGGGCTTGACGTTGGTATTCACCGAAAATTCTAGCCATGCCGAAGTCAGATATCTTGGGGATGAAATCATCATCAAGCAGAACATTGCTTGCTTTCAGGTCCCGATGAATAATTCTCAGCGTGGAATCCTGATGAAGGTACAGTAACCCTTTCCCGATCCCCTGAATAATATTGTACCGCAGTTTCCAGCCCAACACTGATCTCTTAGTTTCATCTGATATAAATTTGTCATCAGGTAGACAAGTTCAGTTACAGACTTGCTGATAAAAAATTCATGCAGCCCGAATCGCCGGAACCAAAACTGAACTTACCAAAAATGAATGAGTCAAGGCTGTTGTTAGGCATGTATTCATACACCAGCATCTTCTCTTCTCCATGAACACAGCAACCAAAAAGCCTAACCAAGTTTCGGTGCTGCAGTTTGGACAGAACAGTCACCTCGTTCTTGAACTCTTCTGATCCCTGACTGGAGCTGTTCGACAACCTCTTGATAGCGATTTCCTGGCCATCTGGTAGTCTCCCCTGCAAGCATCATCAACTCAAATTGGTCAAGTGATGATCTAAATACATCGCCAAGAACAAAATCAAAGCTCGATCATATCACTGGAACAAGATGAAAAAGTTTGAATTGCTCTACCTTGTAAACTGGACCAAATCCACCAGCACCAAGTTTGTCTTTGAAATTGTTTGTTGCTGAAAGAACTGTGCTGAACTCAATCAAAGGTGAGCTCAGAACAGCTCTTTTCAGTGAATTGCTTTCAAATGCGTTTTCGTCTGCAAATGGTTTAGCTTCTTCATTAATGGCCCTTTGTGGCCTCCCTTGGATCCTCCTTGTGCCTGCAGTTTGGCCAAAAGATTGATGTGAAGCAGTTGATAGCTATTTATGCAAATCAAATTGTTAGCTGTTTATCAGGAGAAAAAGAAGAACAACATGTAAAGGAAAATCATTCAGAAACATGCAAGAAAGAAGTTAGAACCCATTGAGTCACCTATTTTCTTGATGATGAACCTCGACACGCATCCAACTACGCAGAAAACCATGATACTAATCGGGAAGCCTATACCTACAATCTGTTCAGTCTGGTTTTTATAGCTCGCATAGTGGGATACAAGTCAGGGAGGAAATTGCGCGGTTTTGCGAGCCAAGGCGTTGACAATGCACAATTTTCCCCATCAGAAGCAGTTAGTCAACTAGATGTGGGTGGCGTGATGCTTAAAAAACTGTCAGCCCTACATGACCGTGGACATGATAGACTTTGCTTGCTTGACACCTCCCATCTGGTCCAACTTCTCGGGCGAGCGCCGCACTTGTCTATGGTATCACGATTTAACTACTGCAGGATAAACTGCATGCCCGTGCCACCTGCAAACACGCGGTTTCTGAAGATGTAGGAGTACATAATAAGTGAGAGTTGAATGGCATTGGTTGGGTAAGAAGATGATTCGACAGGGACAAACGCATACAAAATTAACTGCAAACGATTAGTCCTGGATCACTCCAGTCAAACGTGCAAATCTGTATATCTTGTACTCCCGCGGTTCCTAAATATAAGTCTTTTTAGAGATTACACTATAGACTACATACGGAGCAAAATGAATGAATCCACACTCTAAAATGGTGAAATCACCCATCCCGGCACCGACAGGCTAGTGTGATGGGGAGATCTGTATGGTGGGGGGCCGGGTCATCGAGTCGGCGAGCGGTCGCGGTTGCACGCGGCGGATTCCTACCGTTCATCGTCGGCGAGATACTAGCCGCCGGACGGTGGGCCTCGGTGCCGCCCATCCATCACCCCCTCGACCGAGCACGGCGGGCATGTCCCAGTGTAGGTTGACCTAGGTGGGCGAGCGCAGCCCAGGAGGGGCGCAAACACGCGAAATCACTAATTAAGAAGTACTCCTTTCAAAGATCACTTCCACCTTCTCAGATTGCGACAAGTGGCGCATCGCATGTGCGTCACTTGTCGCAACCTAGCAGTTTTCCCTTTTTTCGTAGATCCGTATATCCAAAACGTTTTTATCTCTTAAACTGTGTGTCCAAATCACAAACCATTTTCGCTGTTGGATTCCTCGCGTTGAGATCTTCAAAAGTAGATGCAATTTTGATAGGTTTTGACGAACTTTTTTTCACAAAAAAACAACACCAGGAGCACATATTTTTCCTTTTCGAGAGGCACGGCCATGCATCTCGCGGAAGCTAATTCATGCCTCTCGTGGAAGAAAAACCGTGGCTCTCGTGGAAGAAAAAAATTTAAGAAAACACCTTATTTTTCATTTTCGAGAGACACAGCCGTGCCTCTCCCGAAAGCAAATCTATGCCTCTCGCGGAAGGGAAAAAGGAATACACATTTTTTTTTCTGTTTTGAAGAGGCACGGCCATGGCTCTTGCGGAAGCAAATCCATGTCTCTCGCGAAAGCAAAAAAAAATGTTTTTTCACTTCTAAGAGGCACGGCCGTGCCTCTCGCGAGAGCAAAAGAAAAAAAAATAAGAAAACGCGTTTTTTCCCATTTCAAAAGAAAAAAACATGTTCTTTCATGGAAAAAAAATTGAATGAATTTTTTCTGTCTAAAAGCTAAGAAAGACAGGTGAAAAACCAAAAAAAAAAGGAAAAAACCATCTAAAAGCAAAAAATGTGCGTGAAAATATAAAAAAAATCAAGAGGGATTTCCCAAAGCGTGACAAGTGGCTGCGGTTGAGAGCGCACCACTCTCGGCCCACCCCAAGTGACTCTCCTCGATTAGTTCCTCTAGCAAACAGGCGTTTTGCTTCAGGCGCCGGTTTCAGTTCATTCTGCAAACCGGAGCACACACCTTCCATCTTTTCTCCTTTTCCATTTTCTTTTTATTTGGAACTATTTTGTTCAGTTTTCTATTCTTTTGGCCAACTTGAATGTTTTTTTTTTCAAAATCTGATGTACTTTTTTTCAAGTTTGATGAACTTTTTTCGAATTTGATGAACTTTTTTCAAAACCGATGAACTTTTTTCAAAACCTATGAACTTTTTTCGAATTTGATGAGTTTTTTTTCAAATTGGATGAACTTTTTTCAAATTCGATGAACTTTTTTCAAAACCGATGAACTTTTTTCAAATCTGATGAACTTTTTCTGAATTCGATGAACTTTTTTCGAATCCGATGAACTTTCTTTGAATTCGGTGAACTTTTTCGAATTGAATGAACTTTTTTTGAACTTTTCTTAAATTTGATGAACCTTTTTTTGAATTTACGTTTTATTTTTTGAGATAATTTGTATTGAGTATATATTAATGTTTAACTGCGCGAAACGGTTAACTAGGACTGTTTTTTGTAGTAGACAACAAAGTTTGTTTGGTCAGGTGGTTAGTGAGGTGCACTCGCAAGAACGTGATCCTGAGTTCGAATCTCAGCGATCCTCAGTTTTTATTGTTTTTTTCATTTCAACAGTGAACCAGTGCAAGCGCGCGTTGGCCCGGCCCATGGCAGCGACGCTGCAGGCGCCAGCTGGTTAACGGGCGCCTGCAGCGCTGACTAGGAGCTCCCGTGTGCGAAAGGGTTCGGTGAGGGAACTGCACGGACCAGGCCAACTGATCGCTGGTGTATATCATCTTCCTTTATTAGATTTTTATACATCAAGAACATTTTCTAATACACGTTTAACATTTTTAAAATAAAAATTTAACAACTTTTTATACATGGTGAATTTTTTCTATCCACATTTTTAAATACATAAAAACGAACCTCAATTGGTAGCAGCAGCAAGCTACATACTAATAGTTTGTACTATATGGGCACAGACCAATTGACTTGTGAAGTTGAGTTTAATTACGTTGGTAGTCTCTCTTTACTATGGATGTCTCGGTATCATAATAAAACTCAGGATAACTAGATTTCTGTATAATGCACAATTTTTCATATGAAGAACAGGCAGGAGATCTCACATGTACGAAATCAAACCAAGGGATCTAGACTAGCATGTCAGATAATCAAATTATATGCCAAAGTACAATGGATAATATTTTATGTTCTTCTATATTATAATAACGGTGTCAATTTAAATCCAAGTACAAAAGCATGCACAGATTGTTAACCTATTACATTTTCGATGACCTAGAAATTTCTACAAATACGATTACCTAACATATACTAGAAACCACTATTAAGATATTTGTTAGTGTGTACGATTTACAAAATCTCTACCGTGATATTTATTACTATTAAAAGAATGAACACTTGCCTATATACAATATATACTTTATACAATATTTAAAAACTAATTCAAAGAATTTATTTAAAGTAGAACAAGATTTTTTGTTATATCTTATAATTTAAACTTTGCACTATTTTTTTTCATTAATATATATATATATATATATATATATATATATATATATTACAACTGCATAACAAGAAATATTGTGACTATTATTTATAAACCAACACTGGTATGCGGCGAACTATGAAGTAGAAGCAATTAAAATTATACCAATTAAAATTATAATATCCTACAATTAGTTTAAAATAAGTATAAACATTTGGTATAAAAAATAATTGTTTTGTATCACTATGGTTCTATAAAATGTTATGGACCACCTCTATAATCATTAGTGGCTGCCTCTTGAGGCAAAATTCTGCGCAATCAAGCTGTCGTATTTGAGGCGGGATTATGCGCACTAATCAAACTGTCATATGTATTAATGTGTCAATAATGAATTTGGTTAAATGATCTTTTCAACCATATGAAAATTTTCAAACTTGAAGCGAACAGATAGTTGTACAAGTAATGAACAAACTCGTTACAATGTTTGTCTCACAGTACTTAGAAGTACTATATTTGAACGGAGTTGGTACTAAAATTTCACGGACTCTTATTCGCGAATGAACAAAATGTAAATCCACTGAAAGGTAATATAAGAAGGAA
Organism: Triticum timopheevii; assembly: GCA_963921465.1. NCBI lineage: Eukaryota > Viridiplantae > Streptophyta > Magnoliopsida > Poales > Poaceae > Triticum > Triticum timopheevii. Next base: position 627,411,271 of record OY997264.1, on the reverse strand, counting down.
GTAACTAAATTTGTGTGATAATAAGTTTTAGAAGAAGAATTTGATCGTGCGTGCATAAAAAGAAATTTCAATCTCAGAGGACAATGTAAGAGACAATATCAAGCCTACAAACAATCGTATTTAAAAATTAACTGATTATAACTCTATATGTTTTCTTTTACCCGGTACTTGCTTTCAGAGATCATTATTAGTCTTGCTAATCACGAGTAAGCAGAGGCATGAACATCAACGATCAATAATTTAGTTAATAAACCATGAAATGGAAAAAGGTTAATTTGCTCCCTCCAAGAAACATCATAGTTTAAACCACACACACACACACACACACACGCGCGCGCGCGCGCGCGCGCGCAGTTTTGATTCAGTTTTGATGAGGTGTGTATAGAGAAGAAAATAGTGAAGATTAACCTGGGAATAATCTAATGCCATCGTGAAATATATTGTCCACCTCTCTCCAGTCAAACGTGCAAATCTATATATCTTGTAGCTGTTGAAATATATTACCCGCCTCTCTCCACCGGTTCGGACTTTTGAAGCAACTAGCTAGAGCATAAATTCAATATGGTATCCGAGCCAAGAGGTCTTGAGTTCAAGACTCTGCCAATGCAGTGTAAAAAAAATCTTGCGGCCTACATAAATCTCATGTCTAAGGACTAAATAAGCCTAGTACCATCCTTGTCACCCTTGATATGCCGCAACGAGAATTGCTTGATTATTGATACCACTTACGAGACTCGGGGGGGGGGGGGTGAGCATCCGGACTTACCTACTTATCAAACATCGACAGGCTGATGTGATGGAGAGATCTCTACGGTGGGGGTTCGACACATCGAGTCAACGAGTGGTCCTAGTGGATTCCTCCCATTCATCGCTAGCGAGATAGTCACTGCCGTACAACAGACCTCGGCGCTGCCCGCCGCCCACCATCACCTCCCCTCGACCGAGCACAACGGGCATTGGGCATGGCCCAGTGTATGGCCTAGTGTAGGATGACCCGGGTGGGCGAGGGCAGCCCGAGACGAGTTCAAACGCTATGTCTCCCTTATACCGAGGGTATCATCTGTCTCGCTGAAGCTTTCTTGACAGGGGCAAAGCCAGGATAAAACATCGTTGGGGTCAATACAAACAAGTAGAAGTAATGTATCCCCTAAAAATGGCAATAATATATGGCGAAGAATGTGTAACTCGTATTAAGTAACATGTCTATAATATTTTTAGGTAACATGTCTATAATGTTTTAAGTAACATGTCTATAATGTTGGATTATAGATGGACTTAGGCCCATATAAGACAATAATCCCTGATTAATCTCTAAGACCCATTTAGGTGCATGCCAAGTGTGAGAAGTTTAGTATCATACTGCTATTGTAAGAGGAGTGAGATCCCTTTATAAGGGCTGCTCTACCACATGTCATTGGGAGCTTCGAAAGAGGGGCTATACACGCGTGCTCCCCCTCCTCTGCCGCACGCCTCGCCTCGTCACAACTTGAGCGCCGTGGGTTACGGGAATGAGCCGGGCTAAAGCTTATTTTTGCGTGTCAAGAATGATTAACTAATCCGGGATGAACGAATGAGTCGCTAACAGATGCGCCACTATCCGAGACGTTGGACCGTGGGCTGTTTGTGTTCCCGGGATACTTCGACTCCCTTCACGGGTGTGCGACCCTTCGCTAGGAACGATGACACCCTTTTCGGAGGTGTGTCGACTCGGTCATGGGACTAAGACCAGGCCCATGACTCCCTACTTGACGGCCTATATAAGAGTGCTCTTGCCAGTGGAGTGACCTAGATCGCTCACTCCCTCTTGCACAACCCTAGCCGTCATATATTGTTTCTTCCACTATGCTGCTTCCGGAGATCCCATGTCGACGAGCGCATGCACGGTTGGTCGGGTGAGCAGGTGCCTCCAGAACCCTGTCATTCGAGATCCTGCCCGGGAGAATGGCAATAAGGTTTTTGGGGAGCGTCTCGACGCGACTGCTGCCAATCTGGCCCCGTCTTTGTCCTCCTATACTTCCACTACTTCCCCCGCATCGACACCATGGTCGACGAAGCTGCCGCCAAGAAGAAGGCCACGGATGATGCTGAGGCTTCTACTGCCGCCGCCGTGTTGGCCTGGCCAACCGTGTTGGGGAACGTAGTAATTTCAAAATTTTCCTACGCACACGCAAGATCATGGTGATGGCATAGCAACGAGAGGGGAGAGTAATGTCCACGTACCCTCGTAGACCGTAAGCGGAAGCGTTATGACAACGCGGTTGATGTGGTCGTACGTCTTCACGATCCGACCGGTCCAAGCACCGAACGTACGGGGCCTCCGAGTTCAGCACACGTTCAGCTCGATGACGATCTCCGGCCTCCGATCCAGCAAAGCTCCGGAGATGAGTTCCGTCAGCACGACGGCGTGGTGACAATGATGATGTTCTACCGGCGCAGGGCTTCGCCTAAACTCCGCGACAATATGACCGAGGTGGAATATGGTGGAGGGGGGCACCGCACACGGCTAAGGAATGATCCGTAGATCAACTTGTGTGTTTATGGGGTGCCCCCCTGCCCCCGTATATAAAGGAGTGGAGGAGGAGAGGGCCGGCCCTCTCTATGGCACGCCCTAGGGGAGTCCTACTCCCACCGGGAGTAGGATTCCCCTTTTCCTAATCCAACTAGGAGTCCTTCCATGTATTAGGAGTAGGAGACAAGGAAGGGGAAGAGAGAAGGGAAGGAAGGAGGGGGTGCGGCCCCTCCCCCTAGTCCAATTCGGACTAGGCCATGGGGGGGCACGCGGCCTGCCCTAGGCAGCCCCTCTCTCTTTCCCGTATGGCCCAATAAGGCCCAATACCTCTCCCCGGCGAATTCCCGTAACTCTCTGGTACTCCGAAAAATACCCGAATCACTCGGAACCTTTCCGAACTCCGAATATAGTCGTCCAATATATCGATCTTTACGTCTCGACCATTTCGAGACTCCTCGTCATGTCCCCGATCTCATCCGGGACTCCGAACTCATTCGGTACATCAAAACTCATAAACTCATAATATAACTGTCATCGAAACCTTAAGCGTGCGAACCCTACGGGTTCGAGAACTATGTAGACATGACCTAGAACTATTCGTGGTCAATAACCAATAGCGGAACCTGGATGTCCATATTGGCTCCTACATATTCTACGAAGATCTTTATCGGTCAAACCGCATAACAGATACGTTGTTTCCTTTGTCATCGGTATGTTACTTGCCCGAGATTCGATCGTCGGTATCCAATACCTAGTTCAATCTCGTTACCGACAAGTCTCTTTACTCATTACATAATGCATCATTCCGTAACTAACTCATTAGCTACATTGCTTGCAAGGCTTATAGTGATGTGCATTACCGAGAGGGCCCAGAGATACCTCTCCGACAATCGGAGTGACAAAACCTAATCTCGAAATATGCCAGGCCAACACGTACCTTTGGAGACACCTGTAGTGCTCCTTTATAATCACCCAGTTACGTTGTGACGTTTGGTAGCACCCAAAGTGTTCCTTCGGTAAACGGGAGTTGCATAATCTCATAGTTACAAGAACATGTATAAGTCATGAAGAAAGCAATAGCAACATACTAAACGATCAAGTGCTAGGCTAACGGAATGGGCCAAGTCAATCACATCATTCTCCTAATGATGTGATCTCGTTAATCAAATGACAACACATGTCTATGGTTAGGAAACATAACCATCTTTGATTAATGAGCTAGTCAAGTAGAGGCATACTAGTGACACTATGTTTGTCTATGTATTCACACATGTATTATGTTTCCGGTTAATACAATTCTAGCATGAATAACAAACATTTATCATGATATAAGGAAATAAATAATAACTTTATTATTACCTCTAGGGCATATTTCCTTCAGTCTCCCACTTGCACTAGAGTCAATAATCTAGTTCACATCGCCATGTGATTTAACACCAATATTCACATCTGTATGTGATTAGTACCTATAGTTCACATCATCATGTGATCAACACCCAAAGGGTTTACTAGAGTCAATAATCTAGTTCACATTGCTATGTGATTAACACCCAAAGAGTACTAAGGTATGATCGTGTTTTGCTTGTGAGAGAAGTTTAGTCAACGGGTCTGTCATATTCAGAGTCGTATGTATTTTGCAAATATTCTATGTCCGCAATGCTCTGCACGGAGCTACTCTAGCTAATTTCTCCCACTTTCAATATGTATCCAGATTGAGACTTAGAGTCATCTGGATTGGTGTAAAAACTTGCATCGTTGTAACTTTTTACGACGGGCTCTTTTATCACCTCCATAATCGAGAAACATCTCCTTAGTTTTCACTAAGGATATTCTTGACCGCTGTCCAGTGATCTACTCTTAGATCAAAATTGTATTCCTTTATCAAACTCAGAGCAAGGTATACAATATGTCTGGTTCACAGCATAGCATACTTTATAGAACCTATGACTGAGGCATAGGGAATGACTTTTAATTCTTTTTCTATTTTCTGCCATGGTCGGGTCTTGAGTCTTACTCAACTTCACACCTTTGCATCACAGACAAGAACTCCTTCTTTGACTATTCCATTTTGAACTATTCAAAAATTTATCAAGGTATGTACTCATTGAAAAATCTTATCAAGCGTCTTGATCTATCTATATAGATTTTTATGCTCAATGTGTAAGCAGCTTCACTGAGGTCTTGCTTTGAAAAACTCCTGTCAAACACTCCTTTATGCTTTTCAGAATAATTCTACATTCTTTCCGATTCACATATACTTATCAGAAATGCTGTAGTGCTCCCACTCACTTTCTTGTAAATACAGGCTTCTTCAGAATTCTGTATAAAACCATATGCTTTGATCATACTATCAAAGCGTATATTCCAACTCCGAGATGCTTGCACCAGTCCATTGATGGATTGCTGGAGCTTGCACACTTTGTTAGCATCTTTAGGATTGACAAAACCTTCTGGTTGCATCATATACAACTCTTCTTTAATAAATCCATTAAGGAATGCAGTTTTGACATCCATTTGCCAGATTTCATAAAATGTGGCAATTGCTAACATGATTCGGACAGACTTAAGCATCGCTATAGTTGAGAAAATCTCATTGTAGTCAACACCTTGAACTTGTCAAAAAACCTTTTTGCGACAAGTCGAGCTATGTAGATAGTAACACTACTATCAACATCCGTCTTCCTCTTGAAGATCCATTTATTTTCTATGGCTTGCCGATCATCGGGCAAGTCCACCAAAGTCCACACTTTGTTCTCATACATGGATCCTATCTCAGATTTCATGGCCTCCGGCCATTTTGCGGAATCTGGGCTCATCATCGCTTCCTCATAGTTCGTAGGTTTATCATGGTCTAATAACATGACTTTCAGAACAGGATTACCGTACCACTCTGGTGCGGACCGTACTCTGGAAGACATACGAGGTTCTGTAGTAACTTGATCTGAAGTTTCATGATCATCATCATTAGCTTCCTCACTAATTGGTGTAGGAATCACTGGAACTGATTTCAGCGATGAACTATTTTCCAATTCGGGAGGAGGTACAGTTACCTCGTCAAGTTCTACTTTCCTCCCACTCACTTCTTTCGAGAGAAACTCCTTCTCTAGAAAGGATCCATTTTTAGCAACGAATATCTTGCCTTCGGATCTGTGATAGAAGGTGTACCCAACAATTTCTTTGGGTATTCTATGAAGATGCACTTCTCCGATTTGGGTTTGAGCTTATCAGGATGAAACTTTTTCACATATAAGCATCGCAACTCCAAACTTTAAGAAACGACAGCTTAGGTTTACTACTAAACTATAGTTCATACGATGTCGTCTCAACGGATTTAGATGGTGCCCTATTAAACGTGAATGCATCTGTCTCTAATGCATAACCCCAAAACGATAGTGGTAAATTAGTAAGAGACATCATACATCGCACCATATCCAATAAAGTGCGGTTACGACGTTCGGACCGAAGGAAATATGCCCTAGAGGCAATAATAAAGTTATTATTTATTTCCTTATATCATGATAAATGTTTATTATTCATGCTAGAATTGTATTAACCGGAAACATAATACATGTGTGAATATATAGACAAACAGAGTGTCACTAGTATGCCTCTACTTGACTAGCTTGTTAATCAAAGATGGTTATGTTTCCTAACCATAAACAAGGAGTTGTTATTTTATTAACAAGGTCACATCATTAGTTGAATGATCTGATTGACATGACCCATTCCGTTAGCTTAGCACCCGATCGTTTAGTATGTTGCTATTGCTTCCTTCATGACTTATACATGTTCCTATAACTATGAGATTATGCAACTCCCGTTTACCGGAGGAACACTTTGTGTGCTACCAAACGTCACAACGTAACTGGGTGATTATAAAGGTGCTCTACAGGTGTCTCCGAAGGTACTTGTTGAGTTGGCGTATTTCGAGATTAGGATTTGTCACTCCGAATGTCGGAGAGGTATCTCTGGGCCCTCTCGGTAATGCACATCACTTAAGCCTTGCAAGCATTTCAACTAATGAGTTAGTTGCAAGATGATGTATTACGGAACGAGTAAAGAGACTTGCCGTAACGAGATTGAACTAGGTATTGGATACCGACGATAGAATCTCGGGCAAGTAACATACCGATGACAAAGGGAACAACGTATGTTGTTATGCGGTCTGACCGATAAAGACTTCGTAGAATATGTAGGAACCAATATGGGCATCCAGGTCCCGCTATTGGTTATTGACCGGAGACGTGTCTCGGTCATGTCTACATTGTTCTCGAATCGTAGGGTCCGCACGCTTAAGGTTTCGATGACAGTTATATTATGAGTTTATGAGTTTTGATGTACCTAAGGAGTTCGGAGTCCCGGATAAGATCGGGGACATGACGAGGAGTCCCGAAATGGTCGAGACGTAAAGATCGATATATTGGACGACTATATTCGGAGTTCGGAAAGGTTCCGAGTGATTCGGGTATTTTTCGGAGTACCGGAGAGTTACGGGAATTCGCCAGGGAGAAGTATTGGGCCTTATTGGGCCCTGCGGGAAAGAGAGAGGGGCTGCCTAGGGAAGGCTTCGCGCCCCCCATGGCCTAGTCCGATTTGGACTAAGGGGAGGGGCCGCACCCCCTCCTTCCTTCCCTTCTCTCTTCCCCTTCCTTGTCTCCTACTCCTAATACATGGAAGGACTCCTAGTTGGACTAGGAAAGGGGGAATCCTACTCCTGGTGGGAGTAGGACTCCCCTAGGGCGCGCCATAGTAGAGGGCCGGCCCTCCCCTCCTCCACTCCTTTATATACGGGGGGTGGGGGGCACCCCATAGACACACAAGTTGATCATCGTGATCGTTCCTTAGCCGTGTGCGGTGCCCCCCTCCACGATATTACACCTCAGTCATATTGTAGCGGTGCTTAGGCGAAGCCCTGCGACAGTTGAACATCAAGATCGTCACCACGCCGTCGTGCTGATGGAACTCCTCCCCGTACTTCTGCTGGATCGGAGTTCAGGGTGCGTCATCGAGTTGTACGTGTGTCAAGAACTCGGAGGTGCCGGAGTAACAGTGCTTGGATCGGTTGGACCGGGAAGACGTACGACTACTTCCTCTACGTTGCGTCAACGCTTCCGCTTCGGTCTACGAGGGTACGTAGACAACACTCTCCCCTCTCGTTGCTATGCATCACCATGATCTTGCGTGTGCGTAGGAATTTTTTTGAAATTACTACATTCCCCAACAGTGGCATCCGAGCCTAGGTTTTATGGTTTGATGTTATATGCACGAGTAGAACACAAGTGAGTTGTGGGCGATATAAGTCATACTGCTTACCAGCATGTCATACTTTGGTTCGGCGGTATTGTTGGATGAAGCGGCCCAGACCGACATTACGCGTACGCTTACGCGAGACTGGTTTTACCGCCGTGCTTTGCACACAGGTGACTAGCGGGTGTCAGTTTCTCCAACTTTCGTTGAATCGAGTGTGGCTACGCCCGGTCCTTGTGAAGGTTAAAACAGCACCAACTTGACAAACTATCGTTGTAGTTTTGATGCATAGGTGAGATTGGTTCTTGCTTAAGCCCGTAGCAGCCACGTAAACTTGCAACAACAAAGTAGAGGACGTCTAACTTGTTTTTGCAGGGCATGTTGTGATGTGATATGGTCAAGACGTGATAAGATATAAGTTGTTGTATGAGATGATCATATTTTGTTGAAGTTATCGGCAACTGGCAGAAGCCCTATGGATGTCTCTTTGTTGCATAAGATGCAAGTGCCAAATAATTGCTTTACTTTATTGCTATACGATAGCAATAGTTGCAAGAGCAATAGTTGGTGAGACAACCATGTGATGACACATTGATATAGATCAAGATGATGAAGATCATGGTGTCGTGCCGGTGACGATAGAGATCATGACAGTACTTTGGAGATGGAGATCAAAGGTGCAAGATGATCATGGCCATATCATGTCATATATTTTTATTGCATATGATGTTTATCTATTATACATCTTATTCTTGCTTTGATTGACGGTAGCATTTTAAGATGATCTCTCACTAATTATCAAGAAGTGTTCTCCCTGAGTATGCACCGTTGCCAAAGTTCGTCGTGCCCAGACACCACGTGATGATCGGGTGTGATAAGCTCTACGTCCATCTACGACGGGTGCAAGCCAGTTTTGCACACGCGGAATACTCAGGTTAAACTTGACGAGCCTAGCATATGCAGATATGGCCTCGGAACACGGAGACCGAAAGGTCGAGCGTGAATCATATAGTAGATATGATCAACATAGTGATGTTCACCATTGAAAACTACTCCATCTCACGTGATGATCGGTTATGGTTTAGTTGATTTGGATCACGTGATCACTTAGATGACTAGAGAGATGTTTGTCTAAGTGGGAGTTCTTAAGTAATATGATTAATTGAACTTAAATTTATCATGAACTTAGTCCTGGTAGTATTTTGCAAATTATGTTGTAGATCAATAGCTCGCGTTGTTGCTTTCATATGTTTATTTTGATATGTTCCTAGAGAAAATTGTGTTGAAAAATGTTAGTAGCAATGATGCGGATTGGATCCGCGATCTGAGGTTTATCCTCATTGCTGCACAGAAGAATTATGTCCTTAATGCACCGCTAGGTGACAGACCTATTGCAGGAGCAGATGCAGACGTTATGAACGTTTGGCTAGCTCAATATGATGACTACTTAATAGTTTTGTGCACCATGCTTTATGGCTTAGAATCGGGACTTTAAAGATGTTTTGAACATCATGGACCATATGAGATGTTCCAGAAATTGAAGTTAATATTTCAAGCAAATACCCGAGTTGAGAGATATGAAGTCTCCAACAAGTTCTATAGCTAAAAGATGGAGGAGAATCGCTCAACTAGTGAGCATGTGCTCAGATTGTCTGGGTACTACAATCGCTTGAATCAAGTGGGAGTTAATCTTCCAGATAAGATAGTGACTGACAGAATTCTCTAGTCACCATCACCAAGTTAGTAGAACTTCATGATGAACTATAGTATGCAAGGGATGATGAAAAAGATTCCCGAGTTTTTCATGATGATGAAATCGATGAAGGTAGAAATCAAGAAAGAACATCAAGTGTTGATGGTTAACAAGACCATTAGTTTCAAGAAAAGGGCAAAGGGATAGAAGGGAACTTCAAGAAGAATGGCAAGCAAGTTGCTGCTCAAGTGAAGAAGCCCAAGTCTGGACCTAAGCCTGAGACTAAGTACTGCAAAGGGACTGGTTACTGGAAGCAGAACTACCCCAAGTATTTGGCGGATAAGAAGGATGGCAAAGTAAACAAAGGTATATTTGATATACATGTTATTGATGTGTACTTTACTAGTGTTTATAGCAACCCCTCGGTATTTGGAACTGGTTCAGTTGCTAAGAGTAGTAACTCGAAACGGGAGTTGCGGAATAAACAGAAAGTAGTTAAGGGTGAAGTGACGATGTGTGCTGAAAGTAGTTTCAAGATTGATATGATCATCATCGCACACTCCCTATACTTTCGGGATTAGTGTTGAACCTAAATAAATGTTATTTGGTGTTTGCATTGAGCATGAATATGATTTGATCGTGTTTATTGCAATACGGTTATTCATTTAAGTAAGAGAATAAACTGTTGTTCTGTTTACATGAATAAAACCTTATATGGTTACACACCCAATGAAAATGGTTCATTGGATCTCGATCGTAGTGATACACATATTCATAATATTGAAACCAAAAGATGCAAAGTTAATAATGATAGTGCAACTTATTTGTGGCACTGCCGTTTAGGTCATATTGGTGTAAAGCGCATGAAGAAACTCCATGCTGATGGGATTTTGGAATCACTTGATTATGAATCACTTGATGCTTGCGAACCAAGCCTCATGGGCAAGATGACTAAGACTCCGTTCTCCGGAACAGTGGAGCGAGCAACTGACTTATTGGAAATAATACATACTGATGTATGCGATCCAATGAGTGTTAAGGCTCGCGGCGGGTATCGTTATTTTCTGACCTTCACAGATGATTTGAGCAGATATGGGTATATCTACTTGATGAAACATAAGTCTGAAATAGTTGAAAGGTTCAAAGAATTTCAGAGTGAAGTGGAAAAATCATCGTGACAAGAAAATAAGGTTTCTACGATCTGATCGCGGAGACAAATATTTGAGTTACGAGTTTGGTCTTCAATTAAAACAATGTGGAATAGTTTTACAAATTCATGCCACCTGGAACACCACATCATAATGGTGTGTCCGAACGTCATAACCGTACTTTATTGGATATAGTACAATCTATGATGTTTCTTACCGATTTACCAATATCGTTTTGGGATCATGCATTAGAGACAACTGCATTCACGTTAAATAGGGCACCATCTAAATCCGTTGAGACGACACTATATGAATTGTGGTTTAGCAAGAAACCAAAGTTGTCGTTTCTTAAAGTTTGGAGATGCGATGCTTATGTGAAAAAGTTTCATCCTGATAAGCTCAAACCCAAATCGGAGAAGTGCGTCTTCATAGAATACCCAAAGGAAGTTGTTGGGTACACCTTCTATCACAGATCCGAAGTCAAAACATTCGTTGCTAATAAATGGATCCTTTCTAGAGAAGGAGTTTCTCTCGAAAGAAGTGAGTGGGAGGAAAGTAGAACTTGATGAGGTAACTGTACCTGTTCCCTTATTGGAAAGTAGTTCATCACAGAAATCTGTTCTTGTGACTACTATACCAATTAGTGAGGAAGCAAATGATGATGATCATGTAACTTCAGATCAAGTTACTACCGAATCTCGTAGGTAAACCAGAGTGAGATCCGCACCAGAGTGGTACGGTAATCCTGTTCTGGAAGTCATGTAACTAGACCATGATGAACCTACGAACTATGAGGAAGCGATGATGAGCCCAGATTCCGCGAAATGGCTTGAGGCCATGAAATCTGAGATGAGATCCATGTATGAGAACAAAGTGTGGACTTTGGTGGAGTTGCCTGATGATCGGCAAGCCATAGAAAATAAATGGATCTTCAAGAGGAAGACGGACGGTGATAGTAGTGTTACTATCTACAAAGCTAGACTTGTCGAAAAAGGTTTTTGACAAAGTTCAAGATGTTGAATACAATGAGATTTTCTCACTCGTATCGATGCTTAAAAGTCTGTCTGAATCATGTTAGCAATTGCCGCATTTTATGAAATCTGGCAAATGGATAAACAAAACTGCATTCCTTAATGGAGTTATTAAATAAGAGTTGTATGTGATGCAACCAAGAGGTTTTGTCGATCCTAAAGGTGTTAACAAAATGTGCATCTATGGACTGGCGCAAGCATCTCGGAGTTGGAATATACACTTTGATAAGTTGATCAAAGCATATAGTCTATACAGACTTGCAGTGAAGCCTGTATTTACTAGAAAGTGAGTGGGAGCACTACAGCATTTCTGATAAGTATATGTGAATGACATATTGTAGATCGGAAATAATGTAGAATTATTCTGCAAAGCATAAAGGAGTGTTTGAAAGGAGTTTTTCAAAGAAAGACCTCGGTGAAGCTGCTTACATATTGAGCATCAAGATCTATAGAGATAGATCAAGACGCTTGATAAGTTTTTTCAATGAGTACATACCTTGACAAGTTTTTGAAGTAGTTCAAAATGGAACAGTCAAAGAAAGAGTTCTTGCCTGTGTTACAAGGTGTGAAATTGAGTAAGACTCAAAACCCGACCACGGCAGAAGATAGAAAGAGAATGAAAGTCATTCCCTATGCCTTGGCCATAGGTTCTATAAAGTATGCCATGCTGTGTACCAGATCTATTGTATACCCTGCTGAGTTTGGCAAGAGAGTACAATAGTGATCTAGGAGTAGATCACTGGACAACGGTCAAAATTATCCTTAGTGGAATAAGGATATGTTTCTCGATTATGGAAGTGACAAAAGGTTCGTCGTAAAGGGTTACGTCGATGCAAGTTTTGACACCGATCTGGATGACTCTAAGTCTCGATCTAGATACATATTGAAAGTGGGAGCAATTAGCTAGAGTAGCTCCGTGCAGAGCATTGTAGACATAAGAAAATTGCAAAATACATAACGGATCTGAATGTGAAAGACCCGTTGACTAAGATTCTCTCACAAGCAAAACATGATCACACCTTAGTACTCTTTGGATGTTAATCACATAGCGATGTGAACTAGATTACTGAATCTAGTAAACCCTTTGGGTGTTGGTCACATGGCGATGTGAACTATGGGTGTTAATCACATGATGATGTGAACTATCGATGTTAATCACATGGTGATGTGATCTAGATTATTGACTCTAGTGCAAGTGGGAGACTGAAGGAAATATGCCCTAGAGGCAATAATAAAGTTATTATTTATTTCCTTATATCATGATAAATGTTTATTATTCATGCTAGAATTGTATTAACCGGAAACATAATACATGTGTGAATATATAGACAAACAGAGTGTCACTAGTATGCCTCTACTTGACTAGCTTGTTAATCAAAGATGGTTATGTTTCCTAACCATGAACAAGGAGTTGTTATTTGATTAACAAGGTCACATCATTAGTTGAATGATCTGATTGACATGACCCATTCCGTTAGCTTAGCACCCGATCGTTTAGTATGTTGCTATTGCTTCCTTCATAACTTATACATGTTCCTATAACTATGAGATTATGCAACTCCCGTTTACCGGAGGAACACTTTGTGTGCTACCAAACGTCACAACGTAATTGGGTGATTATAAAGGTGCTCTACAGGTGTCTCCGAAGGTACTTGTTGAGTTGGCGTATTTCAAGATTAGGATTTGTCACTCCGAATGTCGGAGAGGTATCTCTAGGCCCTCTCGGTAATGCACATCAGTTAAGCCTTGCAAGCATTTCAACAAATGAGTTAGTTGCAAGATGATGTATTATGGAACGAGTAAAGAGACTTGCCGGTAACGAGATTGAACTAGGTATTGGATACCGACGATCGAATCTCGGGCAAGTAACATACCGATGACAAAGGGAACAACGTATGTTGTTATGCGGTCTGACCGATAAAGATCTTCGTAGAATATGTAGGAACCAATATGGGCATCCAGGTCCCGCTATTGGTTATTGACCGGAGACGTGTCTCGGTCATGTCTACATTGTTCTCGAACGGTAGGGTCCGCACGCTTAAGGTTTCGATGACAGTTATATTATGAGTTTATGAGTTTTGATGTACCGAAGGAGTTCGGAGTCCCGGATGAGATCGGGGACATGACGAGGAGTCTCGAAATGGTCGAGACGTAAAGATCGATATATTGGACGACTATATTCGGAGTTCGGAAAGGTTCCGTGTGATTCGGGTATTTTTCGGAGTACCGGAGAGTTACGGGAATTCGCCGGGGAGAAGTATTGGGCCTTATTGGGCCCTGCGGGAAAGAGAGAGGGGCTACCTAGGGAAGGCTGCGTGCCCCCCATGGGCTAGTCCGAATTGGACTAAGGGGAGGGGCCGCACCCCCTCCTTCCTTCCCTTCTCTCTTTCCCTTCCTTGTCTCCTACTCCTAATACATGGAAGGACTCCTAGTTGGACTAGGAAAGGGGGAATCCTACTCCCGATGGGAGTAGGACTCCCCTAGGGCGCGCCATAGTAGAGGGCCGGCCCTCCCCTCCTCCACTCCTTTATATACGGGGGCGGGGGGCACCCCATAGACACACAAGTTGATCATCGTGATCGTTCCTTAGCCATGTGCGGTGCCCCCTCCACGATATTACACCTCGGTCATATTGTAGCGGTGCTTAGGCGAAGCCCTGCGACAGTTGAACATCAAGATCGTCACCACGCCGTCGTGCTGACGGAACTCCTCCCCGTACCTCTGCTGGATCGGAGTTCGGGGTGCGTCATCGAGCTGTACGTGTGTCAAGAACTCGAAGGTGCCGGAGTAACGGTGCTTGGATCGGTTGGACCGGGAAGACGTACGACTACTTCCTCTACGTTGCGTCAACGCTTCCGCTTCGGTCTACGAGGGTACGTAGACAACACTCTCCCCTCTTGTTGCTATGCATCACCATGATCTTGCGTGTGCGTAGGAATTTTTTTGAAATTACTACGTTCCCCAACACGGACATACCATAACGTTATGGTGTTCCAGGTGGCGTGAGCTGTGAAACTATTCCACATTGTTTTAATTGAAGACCAAACTCGTAACTCAAATATTCATCTCCGCGATCAGATCGCAGAAACTTTATTTTCTTGTTACGATGATTTTTCCACTTCACTCTGAAATTCTTTGAACCTTTCAACTATTTCAGACTTATGTTTCATCAAGTAGATATACCCATATCTGCTCAAATCATCTGTGAAGGTCAGAAAATAACGATACTTGCCACGAGCATCAACACTCATTGGATCGCATACATCGGTATGTATTATTTCCAATAAGTCAGTATCTTGTTTCATTGTTCCGGAGAACGGAGTTTTAGTCATCTTGCCCAAAAGGCACGGTTCGCAAGCATCAAATGATTCATAACCAAGTGATTCCGATAATCCATCTTTATGGAGTTTCTTCATGCGCTTTACACCGATATGACCCAAACGGCAGTGCCACAAATAAGTTGCACTATCATTATTAACTTTGCATCTTTTGGCATCAATATTATGAATATGTGTATCACTATGATCGAGATCCAACAAACTATTTTCATTGGGTGTATGACCATCGAAGGTCTCATTCATGTAAACAGAATAACAATTATTCTTTAACTTCAAATGAATAACCGTATCGCAACAAACATGATCAAATCATATTCATGCTCAACGCAAACGCTAAATAACATTTATTTAGGTTTAACACTAATCCCGAAAGTATAGGGAGTGTGCGATATTGATCATATCAATCTTGGAACTACTTCCAACACTTATCGTCACTTCCCTTCAACTAGTCTCTGTTTATTCTGTAACTCCTGTTTCGAGTTACTAATCTTAGCAACCGAACAAGTACTAGTCTCTGTTTATTCTGTAACTCCTGTTTCGAGTTACTAATCTTAGCAACCGAACAAGTATCAAATACTCAGGGGCTACTATAAACACTAGGAAGGCACACATCAATAATCTGTACATCAAATATACCCTTGTTCACTTTGCCATCCTTCTTATCCACCAAATATTCAGGGCATTTCCGCTTCCAGTGACCATTTCCTTTGCAGTGTAAACACTCAGTTTCAGGCTATGGTCCAGCTTTGGGCTTCTTCGCAGGAGTGACAACTTGCTTGTCTTTCCACTTGAAGTTCTCTTTCTTTCCCTTTGCCCTTCTCTTGAAACTAGTGGTCTTGTCAATCATCAACACTTGATGCTCTTTCTTGATTTCTACCTTCGTCGATTTCAACATCACGAAGAGCTCGAGAATCGTTTTCGTCATCCCTTGCATACTATAGTTCATCACGAAGTTCTAGTAACTTAGTGATGGTGACTAGAGAATTCTGTCAATCACTATCTTATCTGGAAGATTAACTCCCACTTGATTCAAGTGATTGAAGTACCCAGATAGTCTAAGCACTTGCTCACTAGTTGAGCGATTCTCCTCCATCTTTTAGCTATAGAACTTGTTGGAGACTTCATATCTCTCAACTCGGGTATTTGCTGGAAATATTAACTTCAACTCCTGGAACATCTCATATGGTCCATGACGTTCAAAACGTCTTTGAAGTCCCGATTCTAAGCCGTTAAGCATGGTGCACTAAACTATCAAGTTGTCATCATTTTGAGCTAGCCAGACGTTCATAACTTCTGCATCTGCTCCTGCAATAGGTCTGTCACCTAGTGGTGCATTAAGGACATAATTCTTCTGTGCAGCAATGAGGATAAACCTCCGATCACGGATCCAATCCGCATCATTGCTACTAACATTTTTCAACACAATTTTCTCTAGGAACAAATCAAAATAAACATATGAAAGCAACAACGCAAGCTATTGATCTTACAACATAATTTGCAAAATACTACCAGGACTAAGTTCATGATAAATTTAAGTTCAATTAATCATATTACTTAAGAACTCCCACTTAGACAGACATCTCTCTAGTCATCTAAGTGATCACGTGATCCAAATCAACTAAACCATAACCGATCATCACGTGAGATGGAGTAGTTTTCAATGGTGAACATCACTATGTTGATCATATCTACTATATGATTCACGCTCGACCATTCGGTCTCTGTGTTCCGAGGCCATATCTTCATATGCTAGGCTCGTCAAGTTTAACCTGAGTATTCTGCGTGTGCAAAACTGGCTTGCACCCGTTGTAGCTGGACGTAGAGCTTATCACACGCGATCATCACGTGGTGTCTGGGCACGACGAACTTTGGCAACGGTGGGAGAACACTTCTTGATAATTTTTAGTGAGAGATCATCTTAAAATGATACCGTCAATCAAAGCAAGATAAGATGCATAAAGGATAAACATCACATGCAATCAATATAAGTGATATGATATGGCCATCATCATCTTGTGCTTGTGATCTCCATCTCCGAAGCACCATCGTGATCACCATCGTCACCGGCGCGACACCTTGATCTCCATCATAGCATCATTGTCGTTTACGCCATCTATTGCTTCTACGACTATCGCTACCGCTTAGTGATAAAGTAAAGCAATTACAGGGCGTTTGCATTTCATACAATAAAGCAACAACCATATGGCTCCTGCCAGTTGCCGATAACTTCGGTTACAAAACATGATCATCTCATACAATAAAATATAGCATCACGTCTTGGCCATATCACATCACAACATGCCCTGCAAAAACAAGTTAGACGTCCTCTACTTTGTTGTTGCAAGTTTTACGTGGCTGCTACGGGCTTAAGCAAGAACCAATCTCACCTACGCATCAAAAACACAACGATAGTTTGTCAAGTTGATGCTGTTTTAACCTTCGCAAGGGCCGGGCGTAGCCACACTCGGTTCAACTAAAGTTGGAGAAACTGACACCCGCCAGCCACCTGTGTGCAAAGCACGTCGGTAGAACCAGTCTCACGTAAGCGTACGCGTAATGTCGGTCCGGGCCGCTTCATCCAACAATACCGCCGAACCAAAGTATGACATGCTGGTAAGCAGTATGACTTATATCGCCCACAACTCACTTGTGTTCTACTCGTGCATATAACATCAAACCATAAAACCTAGACTCGGATGCCACTGTTGGGGAACGTAGTAATGTCAAAATTTTCCTACGCACACGCAAGATCATGGTGATGGCATAGCAACGAGAGGGGAGAGTAATGTCCACGTACCCTCGTAGACCGTAAGCGGAAGCGTTATGACAACGCGTTTGATGTAGTCGTATGTCTTCACGATCCGACCGGTCCAAGTACCGAACGTACGGGGCCTCCGAGTTCAGCACACGTTCAGCTCGATGACGATCTCCGGCCTCTGATCCAGCAAAGCTCCAGATATGAGTTCCGTCAGCACGACAGCGTGGTGACGATGATGATGTTCTACCGGCGCAGGGCTTCGCCTAAACTCCGCGACAATATGACCGAGGTGGAATATGGTGGAGGGGGGCACCGCACACGGCTAAGGAACGATCCATAGATCAACTTGTGTGTTTATGGGGTGCCCCTGCCCCCGTATATAAAGGAGTGAAGGAGGGGAGGGCCGGCCCTCTCTATGGCGCGCCCTAGGGGAGTCCTACTCCCACCGGGAGTAGGATTCCCCTTTTCCTAATCCAACTAGGAGTCCTTCCATGTATTAGGAGTAGGAGACAAGGAAGGGGAAGAGAGAAGGGAAGGAAGGAGGGGGTGCGGCCCCTCCCCCTAGTCCAATTCGGACTAGGCCAGGGGGGGGCGCGGCCTGCCCTAGGAAGCCCCTCTCTCTTTCCCGTATGGCCCAATAAGGCCCAATACCTCTCCCCGGCGAATTCCCGTAACTCTCCGGTACTCCGAAAAATACCCGAATCACTCGGAACCTTTCCGAACTCCGAATATAGTCGTCCAATATATCGATCTTTACGTCTCGACCATTTCGAGACTCGTCGTCATGTCCCCGATCTCATCCGGGACTCCGAACTCCTTCGGTACATCAAAACTCATAAACTCATAATATAACTGTCATCGAAACCTTAAGCGTGCGGACCCTATGGGTTCGAGAACTATGTAGACATGACCTAGAACTATTCGTGGTCAATAACCAATAGCGGAACCTGGATGTCCATATTGGCTCCTACATATTCTACGAAGATCTTTATCGGTCAAACCGCATAACAACATACGTTGTTCCCTTTGTCATCGGTATGTTATTTGCCCGAGATTCGATCATCGGTATCCAATACCTAGTTCAATCTCGTTACCGGCAAGTCTCTTTACTCGTTACGTAATGCATCATTCCGTAACTAACTCATTAGCTACATTGCTTGCAAGGCTTATAGTGATGTGCATTACCGAGAGGGCCCAGAGATACCTCTCCGACAATCGGAGTGACAAAATCTAATCTCGAAATACGCCAACCCAACATGTACCTTTGGAGACACCTGTAGTGCTCCTTTATAATCACCCAGTTACGTTATGATGTTTGGTAGCACCCAAAGTGTTCCTCCGGTAAACGGGAGTTGCATAATCTCATAGTTACAGGAACATGTATAAGTCATGAAGAAAGCAATAGCAACATACTAAACGATCAAGTGCTAGGCTAACGGAATGGGCCAAGTCAATCACATCATTCTCCTAATGATGTGATCTCGTTAATCAAATGACAACACATGTCTATGGTTAGGAAACATAACCATCTTTGATTAATGAGCTAGTCAAGTAGAGGCATACTAGTGACACTATGTTTGTCTATGTATTCACACATGTATTATGTTTCCGGTTAATACAATTCTAGCATGAATAACAAACATTTATCATGATATAAGGAAATAAATAATAACTTTATTATTACCTCTAGGGCATATTTCCTTCAAACTGAAGGGTATGATTCGTGCATCCCCTATTTGCTCATTCATGTGCTAGTCGTATATATGTTGTACATAGATGTTTCGGTTCTATGTACAGTATGTGCTCACATGCTTAGGTATCAATATGAATTGCATACCGAATTTGCCATGCTTACTGTTAACTCGTGGACTAGTCTAATCGAAAATATGCCAATATTATCAAGAATCCAAAAACCTTATCTTAGGCACTTTTCGATTCAAGGCTTTGCCGCTACTCTGAAACCAGAAAAGTTTACTGGAGCACATTTTAAGCGTTTGCAGACAAGGACCACCTTGTGGTCAACAGTGATGAACATGTTCTGGATTGGTGATGTGCCTCCCACTAAAACGATTGCTCCTGATCTGGAGAAGGTGTTTAGGGAGGCAACCACCATCTTTGTAGGAGTAGTTCTGAGTGTGATTGGAAATAAGTTGGTTGACGCATATATTCATATGTGGGTTGCCAAATACTTGTGGGATGCACTCGAAGTTAAGTTTGGTGCAACCGATGCTGAAAACGAACTGTATGCCATGGAGTAGTTCCATGATTACAGGATCGTTGATAACCATTCTGTATTGGACCAAGCTCATGAGCTACAGTGCATCGCTAAGGAGATGGAGCTCCTGAACTGTGAGCTACCGTACAAGTTTGTCACGGTTTATATTATTGCAAAACTCCCTCTTGGGTGGAGGAACTTTGCTACTTTCCTCGAGCACTTAAAGACATGAATTCTCTATTGAGGATGTCATCGTCTATCTAAGTGTTGAATAGAACTTGAGAGCAAATGACTCACATGTGAAAGGGGCATAGGGTTCTTCTAGTGCCAATGTAGTGCAGAAGAATTTTCACAAGTTCAAGGGAAAGAACACTATCTAGCAGAATATTACCTTCAAGAAGAAGGGTATGAAGAAAGACAAAAAGAAAGACGGTTGCTTTACTTGTGGTTCAGAGGAACATTGGGCAAACAAGTGCCCAAACAAGTACAAGAAGATGATGTATACTACACAACTTTATTCTTGTAGACACGTGTTGGGCCTCAAAGCGTAGAGTTTTGTAGGACAGTACAATTTTCCCTCAAGTGGATGACCTAAGGTTTATCAATCCGTGAGAGGGGTAGTATGAAGATGGTCTCTCTCAAACGCGCATGCAACCAAATAAAAGAAATCTCTTGTGTCCCCAACACACCCAATACAATGGCAAATCGTATAGGTGCACTAGTTTGGCAAAGAGATGATGATAAAAGTGTAGTATGGATAGTAGATATGAGTTTTTGTAGTGCGAACAATAAAAAACAGCAAGGTAGTAAATAGTAAAATGGAGCACAAACGGCATTGCTATGATGGAAAATGAGGCCTAGGGTGCATACTTTCACTAGTGCAATCTCTCAACAATGCTAACATAGTTGGATCATATGATTATCCCCCATAGTGCGATGAAGAATCACTCCAAAGTTACTATCTAGCGGAGAACATAAGAATAAATTATTTGTAGGGTACGAAACCACCTCAATGCTATTCTTTCCGTTTGATCTATTCAAGAGTTTGTACTAAAATAACACAAAGCTATTCTTTCCGTTCGATCTATCCTAGAGTTCGTACTAAAAAAAACACCAAAGCAAATTCATATTCATAATACTCAATCCAACACAAAGAACTTCAAAGAATGCCCCAATATTTCTACCGGAGAAACAAAAGACAAGAACGTACATCAACCCCTATGCATAGATTACCCCAATGTCACCGCGAGAATCCGCGAGTTGAGTGCCAAAACATATATCAAGTGAATCAATACGATACCCCATTGTCACCATGAGTATTCAATTGCAGGACATACATCAAGTGTTCTCAAATCCATAAAAGTATTCACTCCCATAACAACGAAATCTCAAAGGTAAAAACTCAATTCATCACAACAAGATTGAGAGGGGAAAACACCATATGATCCGACTATATTAACAAAGCCCGCGATACATCAAGATCGTGTCATCTCAAGAACATGAGAGAGAAGGATTAAACACATAGCTACTGGTACAAACCCCCAGCCCCGAGGGTGGACTACTCCCTCCTCATCGTGGTGGCCGTCGAGATGATGAAGATGGCCACCGATGATGATTCCCCCCTCCGGCAGGGTGCCGAAACGGGGTCTAGATTGGAACTCGTGGATACAGAGGCCTTGCGGCGGCGGAACTTCTGATATAGGGCTACCCCGAAGGGTTTTGGAATATTTGGGAATTTATAGGGCGAAGAAGGGGTGCGGGAGGCCACCGAGGTGGGCACAACCCACCTGGGTGCGCCTGGGGGCCCAGGTGCGCCTTGGTGGGTTGTGCCCCCCTCGAGGCACCCCCAGGTGCTGCTCTAGCCCATCCTGAGTGTTCTGGTCCATAAAAAATCCTCCATGAGTTTCGCAATGTTTGGACTCTGTTTGATATTGATTTCCTGCGATGTAAAAAACAAGCAAAGAACAGCAACTGGCACTGGGCACTGGGTCAATAGGTTAGTCTAAAAAATGATATAAAGTTGATATAAAATGATTGTAAAACATCCAAGAATGATAATAAAACAGCATGAATACTTCATAAATTATACATATGTTGGAGACGTATCAGCATCCCCAAGCTTAATGCCTACTCGTCGTTGAGTAGGTAAATGATAAAAGAAATAATTTATGAAGTGTGAATGCTAGCAAAGTGCATAAGTTTCATCAATGACAATATAACTTCTCACGACCAAGTAGCAACCAATTCACATGTTAAGGTTCAAACAATGAATTCTCTTGAAACTCAACAACCTATGTTCTAAGTCACCAATCAATTGTAATTCAACTTATTAAAAAGATTCTAAGTATGAGCTCCACGTACTCAACCATCATATAGTCTTCTATGATTGCTAACACTCACTGCATACACATGATCAAAACGTTTCAACCGGACACATAGAAAGATAGGGGCTCATAATTTTGCCTCCCAACGTATTCACCTTTGGGTGATGTCAACAATAATAACTCATGCTACCCATATCCAACTGGATATATGTGCCTAGATCTTTCCTCACCATATAATGCTTGCCAAATGAGAAAAATAAAAAGGAATAGAGAGAAAAACTGTGACTCTTGCACGAAAGTAAACACATAAAAGTAAAAGATAGGCCCTTCGCAGAGGGAAGCAGCGATTGCCATGCGCTTATTTGTTTGTATGCTCAAACCCTTAGTGCAAAAGAACGTCACGTTATATTGCCCCTTATGATGCAACCTTTATTATGCAGTCTATCACTTTTATTCTTTGCCATCACAAGTTCGTTCAACGCTCAATTTTCTCTTACACTAAGTGATCTAACACTTTTAGAAGCAATTTTTATTGCCTTATTGCACCGATGACAACTTACTTGAAGGATCTTGCTCAATCCTTAGGTAGGTATGGTGGACTCTCGAAAATAAGATTTGGGTTTAAGGGTTTTTGGATGTACAAGTAGTATCTCTACTTGGTGCGGAATTTTTGGCTAGCAAAGATAGGGGGCAAGCACCACATGTTGAAGGATCTATGATAGTATAACTTCTATGTGAATATGAACAAACATAAATCATTACATTGTCTTCCTTGTCCAACGTCAACAATTTTGGCATATAGTATTTTGATGGGGGCTCACAATCACAAAAGATTTCCAATATAGTTTATTTGCATGTGAAAGTTCTCTTCCTTGTACTAATTATTCGTGAATTGATTGTATGACCAATATTGTGATTGTCAAGCCTCAAAAGATTTCGCTTTCTAAACCCAATGTGAAGCTACCACTAGGCATGATATGATTTCAACTTCATGACATTCAATTTATTCAACAATCTACTCATAGGATATAAGTGAAGCACTAGAGCAATTCCATAGAAAAGGGCTTCGTTGACGGGATGTGAATGCCGCTTACCTAGCCTCCCTGGCAACTAATGGAGGAATCTATTTTATTTAAAAACTTTCAGGTCTAAGTATTTTATTAGAACAGCAAGCAAAACAAAACAAAATGACATTCCAATAATAGCACCCATCATGTGAGGAAGCAAAAACTTAGGCACAACCGATACTAACTGATAGTTGTTGAAGAAAAAAGGTGGGATGCCTACCGGGGCATCCCCAAGCTTATATGCTTGAGACTTATTGAAATATTATCTTGGGGTGCCTTGGGCATCCCCAAGCCTGAGCTTTTGTGTCTCCTTAATTCTTCTCATATCACGGTTTTCCTAAATCTCAAAAGCTTCATCCACACAAAACTCAACAAGAACTGGTGAGATAAGTTAGTATAAATAAATGCAAAACCTTATCATTCTCTACTATAGAAAATCACTAAAATTATTATTAAACATTTCATACCAAATGCCTCTGCATATTTAATAGTCCTATCCTCAAACAGAATCATTAAACAAGTAAACATATGCAAACAATGCAACCATAACAGCAATCTGCCAAAACAGTACAGTCTGTAAAGAATGCAAGATTCGTCAAACTTACCTAACCCCAAAAATTATGAAACAAATACCACACTGCAGAAAACTTATCAGATCTCATTTTGCAAAAAGTTTCAACATTTTATCATATTTTGACTTTTCCAGGGAATTTTTGCAACATCGATAAACTTTCTGTTTTGAAACAGCAACATGTAGACTTGCAAAATAAGCATGGCAAAGGCTACCCTTGACATTTTTATTGAAATAAAAGATTCAAAACATTATTCTAAATAACATCAAGAAAATCCTAACAAAATATATTGACGCTCCAAGTAAAACTCATTTCATGTGACGAATGAAAACATAGCTCCAAGTGAGGTTACCGATAATGTTGGAGACGAAAGAGGGGATGCCTTCCGGGGCATCCCCAAGCTTAGTTGCTTGGATCTTCCTTGAATATTACCTTGGGGGTGCCTTGGTCATCCCCAAGCTTAGGGTATTGTCACTCCTTATTCTTGTCAGATCGACATTTCACCCAAAACTTGAAAACTTCAATCACACAAAACTTAACGAACTTCGTGAGATAGGTCAGTATGATAAAGAGCAAGCCATTTCACTTTGGTACTGTCAAACAAAAGATTCATACATTTTTCCACACAATTCCTACTGTATCATATCATTTCCACAATTTATATTGAGCAATATAATACATAGAAACTAGGGAACAAGCAAACTATGCGTTGAAAACAGAATCTGTCAAAAACAGAATAGTCCGTAGTAATCTGTACTCAAACCACGCTTATGCTACTCCAAAAATTATGAAAAAAATTGGACCGAGTGAGAAATTTGTATATTAATCTTCTGCAAAAATAATCAAGCCAAAAGCACCCTTCTGTTAAACATGAGAGCTATTTTCGTGAGCGCAAAAGTTTCTGTTGTTCAGCAAGATCAAATAAACTATCACCCAACATGATCCCAAAGGCTTTACTTTGCACTTTATTGAAACAAAAGCAATAAAACATGATTAGTACAGTAGCCTAATCATGTGAACACACAAAAACAGTAGGTAAAAGTGTTGGGTTGTCTTCCAACAAGCGCTTTTCTTTAATGCCTTTTAGCTAGGCATGATGAGTTCAATGATACTCACATAAAAGATGAGAACTGAAACATGAAAAAGAGCATCATGAATAACATGGCAAGCACATTTAATCCTAAACCACTTCCTATGCATAGGGATTTTGTGAGTAAATAATTCATGGGAACAAGAATCAACTAGCATAGGAAGGCAAAACATGCGTAACTTCAAAACTTTCAACACATAGAGAGGAAACTTGATATTATTGAGATATGTAAAAGCATATGTTCCTCTCTCATAATAATTTTCAGTAGCATCATGAAGAAAGTCAACAATATAACCATCACATAAATCATTCTTTTCATCACATAAGCAAAATTATTCTCATGAATAGTGGTGGGAGCAAACTCAACAAAATAACTATCATGAGATTGTAAATTAAAATCATGACGAAAAGTTCCATGGGTATAATTATTCAATATAGCATACATGTCATCACTATAATCATCATAGATAGGAGGCATGCTTTCATCATAATAAACTTGCTCATCAAAACTTGCGGGACTAAAAATATCATCTTCATCAAACAAAGCATCCCCAAGCTTGTGGCTTGCATATCATTAGCATCATGGATAGTCAAAGAATTCATGCCAACAACATTGTCATCATGCTCATCATTCATGACAATCATTTTATTAAATTCTTCTTCTATCAATTGAGCACAATTTTCCGAACCATCATTTTCAAGAAAGATATTATAAATATGATCAATAATGTGATGCAACCTCAATTCCATTTTTTATGTAGTTTTATTTTATAAACCAAACTAGTGATAGAACAAGAAACTAAAAAATTCGATTGCAAGATCTAAAGATATACCTTCAAGCACTCACCTCCTCGACAACGGCGCCGAAAAGAGCTTGATGTCTACTACGCAACTTTATTCTTGTAGACACGTGTTGGGCCTCTAGGTGTAGTGTTTTGTAGGACAGTAGCAATTTTCCCCCAAGTGGATGGCCTAAGGTTTATCAATCCGTGAGAGGTGTAGGATGAAGATGGTCTCTCTCAAACGAGCCTGCAACCAAATACAAGAAATCTCTTGTGTCTCCAAAACACCCAATACAATGGCAAATTGTATAGGTGCACTAGTTCGGCGAAGAGATGATGATAAAAGTGTAGTATGGATAGTAGATATGAGTTTTTATAGTGCGAACAATAAAAAACAGCAAGGTAGTAAATAGTGAAACGGAGCACAAACGGTATTGCTGTGATGGAAAATGAGGCCTAGGGTGCATACTTTTACTAGTGTAATCTCTCAACAATGCTAACATAGTTGGATCATATGATTATCCCTCATAGTGCAATGAAGAATCACTCCAAAATTCCTATCTAGCGGAGAATGATGTCTACTACACAACCTTCTTCTTGTAGACATTGTTGGGCCTCCAAGTGCAGAAGTTTTGTAGGATGGTAGCAAATTTCCCTCAAGTGGATGACTTAAGGTTTATCAATCCGTGGGAGGCGTAGGATGAAGATGGTCTCTCTCAAACAACCCTGCAACCAAATAACAAAGAGTCTCACACCCAATACAATGGTAAATTGTATAGGTGCACTTCGACGAGGAGATGGTGATACAAGTGCAATATGGATGGTAGATATAGGTTTTTGTAATCTGAAGTTATAAAAACAGCAAGGTAACTAATGATAAAAGTGAGCACAAACGGTATTGCAATGCTAGGAAAAAAGGCCTAGGGTTCATACTTTCACTAGTGCAAGTTCTCTCAACAATAATAACATAATTGGATCACATAAAAATCCCTCAAGGTGCAACAAAGAGTCACTCCAAGGTCACTAATAGCGGAGAACAAACGAAGAGATTATTGTAGGGTACGAAACCACCTCAAAGTTATTCTTTCCAATCAATCCATTGGGCTATTCCTATAAGTGTCACAAACAGCCCTAGAGTTCGTAGTAAAATAACACCTTAAGACACAAATCAACCAAAACCCTTATGTCACCCAGATACTCCAATGTCACCACAAGTATCTGCAGGCATGATTATACGATATGCGTCACACAATCTCAGATTCATCTATTCAAACCAACACAAAGAACTCCAAAGGGTGCCCCAAAGTTTCTACCGGAGAGTCAAGACGAAAACATGTGCCAACCCCTATGCACAAGTTCACAAGGTCACTAAAACCGCAAGTTGATCACCAAACCATACATCAAGTAGATCACGTGATATCCCATTGTCACCACAGATAAGCACATGAAGGACATACATCAAGTGTTCTCAAATCCTTAAAGACTCAATCCGATAAGATAACTTCAAAGGGAAAACTCAATCCATTACAAGAGAGTAGAGGGGGAGAAACATCATAAGATCCAGCTATAATATCAAAGCTCGCGACACATCAAGATCGTGCCAAATCAAGAGCACGAGAGAGAGAGAGAGATCAAACACATAGCTACTGGTACATACCCTCAGCCCTGAGAGTGAACTACTCTCTCCTTGTCATGGAGAGCGTCGGGATGATGAAGATGGCCACCGGTGATGGATCCCCCTCCGGCAGGATGCCGGAACAGGCTCCCGTGAGGTTTTTGGTGGCTACAGAGGCTTGCGGCAGTGGAACTTTCAATCTAGGTTATTTTCTGGAGGTTTGGGTATTTATAGGAGGGTTTGGCGTCGAGTACAAGTCAGGAGGACCCACGGGGAGTCCACGAGGCACATGGGCGCGCCCCAGGGGGTGGGGGCGCCCTCCACCCTCATGAGCCCTGTCGGTGTCAAATCCGGCGGATCTCGGGTAGGGGGTCCCGAACTGTGCGTCTAGGCGGATGGTAACAGGAGACAAGGGACACGATGTTTTTACCCAGGTTTGGGCCCTCTCGATGGAGGTAAAACCCTACTCCTGCTTGATTGATATTGATGATATGGGTAGTACAAGAGTAGATCTACCACGAGATCAGAGAGGCTAAACCCTAGAAGCTAGCCTATGGTATGATTGTTGTTCGTCCTACGGACTAAAACCCTCCGGTTTATATAAGCACCGGAGAAGGTTAGGGTTACACAAAGTCGGTTACAATGGTAGGAGATCTACATATCCGTATCGCCAAGCTTGCCTTCCACGCCAAGGAAAGTCCCATCCGGACACGGGACGGAGTCTTCAATCTTGTATCTTCATAGTCCAGGAGTCCGGCCGAAGATGATAGTTCGGCTATCCGGACACCCCCTAGTCCGGGACTCCCTTAGTAGCCCCTGAACCAGGCTTCAATGACGACGAGTCCGGCGCGCATATTGTCTTCGGCATAGCAAGGCGGGTTCCTCCTCCGAATACTTCATAGAAGATTTTGAACACAAGGATAGTGTTCGGCTCTGCAAAATAAGTTCCACATACCACTGTAGAGAGAATAATATTTACACAAGTTCAATCTGCTGACGTATTCCATGGCGTGACATCACACCACGGCCAAGCCTTTATTCGAATCATTTTTACTGTCCCACCTCAGCGCGTTTAGCGAGGCGGTTTCCTTGGCACGTCTTGTCAAAGCAGAGATCGTGTGCCCTTATTCCGAGATTCTCATCAATACGGGTGTGGGTAACCCAACCGCATCATTGATTACGGCGCCTAGGAGATAAGCAAGTTTTACCAGGCTTGTGGGGACGCATAGTTTCGTCCGCCCATATAAGGGGATAAGGATCCACCTTTTTACCTACGCCTTCTTCCTCCTTTGCTTATCCATTTCCGCACACTCGAGCTCCAGCGCCCAAGTTCGCACATCTCGCCTCAACCTTCCCCAGCCATGTCCGGAGTGGGAGGCAAGTGGATGGCCTCCTCCGTCACGGAGGGGCACATCAAGAGACTGCGGAAGGCTGGATACTTGTCCAGCGACATCGCGCATCGGCTCCCCGACAAGGGGCAGCTCATCCCCACCCCAGGGCCCCATGAGAGGGTGGTGTTTCTCACCCATTTCCTCCGCGGACTAGGTTTTCCACTTCACCCATTTGTCCGGGGGCTGCTACGTCTCGAGCTTGTGTTGGTTTTCCCTGAAGAGGAAGGGATGATGCATCACAGTAGCGTAAGTATTTCCCTCAGTTTTTGAGAACCAAGGTATCAATCCAGTAGGAGGTCACGCGCAAGTCCCTCGTACCTGCACAACACGATAGCAACTCGCAACCAACGCTTAGGGGTTGTCAATCCCTTCACGGTCACTTACGAGAGTGAGATCTGATAGAGATAATATTTTTGGTATTTTTGATAGATAGATGCAAAGTAAAAAGTAAAGGCAAAGTAAAAACAAAGCAAGTAAATAAAGTGATATAGATTGATATGATGAGAATAGACCCGGGGGCCATAGGTTTCACTAGTGGCTTCTCTCAAGAGCATAAGTATTCTACGGTGGGTGAACAAATTAACGTTGAGCAATTGACAGAATTGAGCATAGTTATGAGTATATCTAGGCAATGATCATGTATATAGGCATCACGTCCGTGACAAGTAGATCGAAACGATTCTGCATCTACTACTATTACTCCACTCATCGACCGCTATCCAGCATGCATCTAGAGTATTAAGTTAAAAACAGAGTAACGCCTTAAGCAAGATGACATGATGTAGAGGGATAAATTCATGCAATATGATAAAAACCCCATCTTGTTATCCTCGATGGCAACAATACAATACGTGCCTTGCAACTCTTTCTGTCACTGAGTAAGGACACCGCAAGATTGAACCCAAATCCATGCACTTCTCACATTGCAAGAACTACCAATCTAGTTGGCCAAACCAAACGGATAATTCGAAGAGACTTGCAAAGATAACTCAATCATACATAAAAGAATTCAGGGAAGAATCAAATATTTTCCATAGATAATACTGGATCATAAACCCACAATTCATCGATCTCAACAAACACACCACAAAAAGAAGATTACATCGAATAGGTCTCCACAAGAGAGGGGGAGAACATTGTATTGAGATCAAAAAAGAGAGAAGAAGCCATCTAGCTACTAGCTATGGACCGAAGGTCTGAAGTAAACTACTCACACTTCATCGGAGGGGCTATGGTGATGATGTAGAAGCCCTCCATGGTGGATGCCCCCTCCGGTGGAGCTTCGGAACAGGCCCCAAGATGGGATCTTGTGGATACAGAAGGTTGCGGTGGTGGAATTAGGTTTTTGGCTCCTGTTCTGATCATACGGGTATACGTAGGTATATATAGGAGGAATGAGTACGTCGGTGGAGCTCCGAGGGGCCCACGAGGTAGGGGGCGCACCCAGGGGGCGCGCCCTCCACCCTCGTGACCTCCTCGGAAGCTTCTTGGGGTAGGGTCCAAGTCTCCTAGATCACGTTTGGTTGGAAAATCACGATCCTGAAGGTTTCATTCTGTTTGGACTCCGTTTGATATTCTGTTTCTTCGAAATACTGAAAAAGGCAAAAAACAGCAATTCTGGGCTGGGCCTCCAGTTAATAGGTTAGTCCCAAAAATAATATAGAAGTGGAAAATAAAGCCCAATATAGTCCAAAACAGTAGATAAAGTAGCATGGAGCAATCAAAAATTATAGATACGTTGGAGACGTATCAAGCATCCCCAAGCTTAATTCCTGCTCGTCCTCGAGTAGGTAAATGATAAAAAAAGAATTTTTGATGCGGAGTGATACTTTGGCATAATTTCAATGTAAATCTTCTTAATCATGGTATGAATATTCAGATCCGAAAGATTCAAGACAAAAGTTCATATTGACATAAAAATAATAATACTTCAAGCATACTAACAAAGCAATTATGTCTTCTCAAAATAACATGGCCAAAGAAAGTTATCCCTACAAAATAATATAGTCTGGCTATGCTCCATCTTCCCCACACAAAGTATTTAAATCATGCACAACCCCGATGACAAGCCAAGCAATTGTTTCATACTTTAACATTTTCAAAACTTTTTCAATCTTCACGCAATACATGAGCGTGAGCCATGGATATAGCACTATATGTGGAATAGAACGGTGGTTGTGGAGAAGACAAAAAGAGGGAAGATAGTCTCACATCAACTAGGCGTATCAACGGGCTATAGAGATGCCCATCAATAGATATCAATGTGATTGAGTAGGGATTGCCATGCAACGGATGCACTAGAGCTATAAGTATATGAAAGTTCAACAAAAGAAACTAGGTGGGTGTGCATCCAACTCGCTTGCTCACAAAGACCTAGGGCATTTTGAGGAAGCCCATCATTAGAATATATAAGCCAAGTTCTATAATGAAAAATTCCCACTAGTATATGAAAGTGACAAAATGAGAGACTCTCTATCATGAAGATCATGGTGCTACTTTGAAGCACAAGTGTGGTAAAAGGATAGTAGCATTGTCCCTTCTCTCTTTTTCTCTCATTTTTTTTATTTGGGCCTTTTCTCTTTTTTTATGGCCTCTATTTTTTTTTGTCCGGAGTCTCATCCCGACTTGTGGGGAAATCATAGACTCCATCATCCTTTCCTCACTTGGGACAATGCTCTAATAATGATGATCATCACACTTTTATTTTCCTTACAACTCAACAATTACAACTCGATACTTAGAACAAAATATGACTCTATATGAATGCCTCCGGCGGTGTACCGGGATATGCAATGAAACATGAGTGACATGTATGGAAGAATTATGAAAGGTGGCTTTTGCCACAAATACGATGTCAACTACATGATCATGCTAGCAATATGACAATGGTGGAGCGTGTCATAATAAACGGAATGGTGGAAAGTTGCATGGCAATATATCTCGGAATGGCTATGGAAATGCCATGATAGGTAGGTATGGTGGCTGTTTTGTGGAAGGTTTGTGGTGGGTGATTGATACCGGCGAAAGGTGCGCGGTATTAGAGAGGCTAGCAATGGTGAGAGGATGGGAAAAAATGCGTATAATCCATGGACTCAACATTAGTCATAAAGAACTCATATACTTATTGCAAAAATCTAGAAGTTATCAAAGCAAAGTATTACGTGCATGCTCCTAGGGGGATAGATTGGTAGGAAAAGACCATCACTCGTCCCCGACCGCCACTCATAAGGAAGACAATCAATAAATAAATCATGCTCCGAGTTCATTACATAACGGTTCACCATATGTGCATGCTACGGGAATCACAAACTTCAACACAAGTATTCCTTAAATTCACAACTACTCAACTAGCATGACTCTAATATTATCACCTTCATATCTCAAAACAATTATCAAGCATCAAACTTATCTTAGTATTCAACGCACTCAAAAGAAAGTTTCACATATCTTGAACACCAAGTATATTAACATTACCATGCTATTAACGACTCTCAAAATAATCTAAGTGAAGGATGAGAGTTCAAGTTTCTTTAAAACAAATCCACCACCGTGCTCTAAAAGATGTAAGTGAAGTACTAGAGCAAAAAATATCAAGCTCAAAAGATATAAGTGAAGTACATAGAGTATTCTAACAAATTTCAATTCATGTATGGCTCTCTCAAAAGGTGTGTACAGAAAAGATGATTGTGGTAGACTAACAAGCAAAGACACAAGTAATACAAGACTCTCCAAGCAAAACACATATCATGTTGGTGAATAAAAATATAGCTCCAAGTAAATTACCGATGGAAGTGGACGAAAGAGGGGATGCCTTCCGGGGCATACCCAAGCTTTGAATTTTTGGTGTCCTTGGATTATCTTGGGTGTGCCATGGGAATCCCCAAGCTTAGGCTCTTGCCACTCCTTGTTCCATAATCCATCAAAAGAATTCACCCAAAACTTGAAAACTTCACAACACAAAACTCAACAGAAATCTCGTGAGCTCCGTTAGAGAAAGAAAACAAAAGACTACTTCAATGTACTGTAATGAAATCATTCTTTATTTACATTGGTGTTAAACCTACTGTATTCCAACTTCTCTATGGTTTATAAACTAATTTACTAGCCATAGATTCATCAAAATAAGCAAACAACACACGAAAAACAGAATCTGTCAAAAACAGAACAGTCTGTAGTAATCTGTAACTAACGCAAACTTCTGGAACTCTAAAAATTCTACCAAAATATGAAGTCCTGGAAAATTTGTTTATTGATCAGCAGCAAAAAGAATCAACGCAAAATCACTCTCCAGTAAAAAACGACATCTAATCTCGTGAGCGCTAAAGTTTCTGTTTTTCAGCAGAATCAAATCAACTATCATCGTAGGTTATCCTATAGGTCCTACTTGGCACAAACACCAATTAAAACATAAAACCACATCCAAACAGAAGGTAGATTTATTATTTATTGCTAAACATAATAAAAAACAGAAAACACAAAATAAAATTGGGTTGCCTCCCAACAAGCGTTATCGTTTAACGCCCCTAGCTAGGCATAAAAGCAAGGATAGATCTAGGTATTGCCATCTTTGGTAGGCAATCCATAAGTGGCTCTCATGATAGATTCATAAGGTAATTTTATTTTCTTTCTAGGGAAGTGTTCCATGCCTTTATTTAAAGGAAATTGGAATCTAATATTCCCTTCCTTCATATCAATAATTGCACCAATTGTTCTAAGGAAAGGTCTACCAAGAATAATAGGACATGAAGGATTGCAATCTATATCAAGAAAGATAAAATCTACAGGCACATAATTCCTATTTGTAACAATGAGCACATCATTAATTCTTCCCATAGGATTTTTAATAGTGGAATCCGGAAGATGCAAGTTTAGAGAGGAATCATCAAAATCACGGAAATCTAGCAAATCACATAAAGTTTTGGGAATAGTAGAGACACTAGCACCCAAATCACACAAAGCATGAAACTCAAAGTCTTTAATTTTAATTTTAGTAGTAGTTTCCCACTCATCATAGAGTTTTCTAGGGATAGAAACTTTCATCTCAAGTTTTTCTTCATAAGATTGCATCAAAGCATCAACAATGTGTTCGGTAAAGGCCTTATTTTGACTATAAGCATGAGGAGAATCTAGCACGGATTGCAACAAGGAAATACAACCAATCAAAGAGCAATTTTCATAATTAAATTCCTTGAGATCCAAAATAGTGGGTTTAGCAACATCACGGTTTTTATTTATTTCAATCCCACTTTCATCAATTTCATCATCAAGATCTAGAAACTCCGAATTCTTAGAACGCCTTCTAGGTAAAGGAAGATCATATTCAGATTCAACAAGATTCATATTGCAAAACAAAGATTTGATAGGTGACACATCAATAACTTTTAGATCTTCATCTTGATTTTCATAGAGATTAGAAGAACACGCTTCAATAAAGGCATCTTTGGAAGCACGCATCCTAGCGGTTCTTTCTTTGCACTCATCAATGGAAATTCTCATGGCTTTGAGAGACTCATTGATATCATGCTTAGGAGGAATAGATCTACGCTTTAAAGGATCAATCTCAAGAGAAATTCTATCAACATTCCTAGCTAAATCAACAACTTTAAGCAATTTCTCTTCAAGCAAAGCATTAAAATTCTTTTGTGAATTCATAAACTCTTTAACACTACTCTCAAATTCAGAGGGCATCTTATTAAAATTTCCATAAGAGTTGTTGTAGGAATTTCCATAATTATTAGAAGGATTACTAGGATAAGGCCTAGGATTAAAATTCCCTCTATAAGCATTATTTCCAAAACTATTCCTACTAATAAAATTCACATCCATAGATTCATTATTATTCTCAAGCAAAGTAGATAAAGACATATCATTGGGATCAAGAGGAGTATTTTTAGGAGCAAACATCTTCATAAGTTCATCCATCTTTTCACTCAAAACATTGATTTCTTCTATAGCATGCACTTTTTTACTAGAAGATCTTTCGGTATGCCATTGAGAATAATTAGCCATAATATTATCAAGCAATTTTGTAGCATCTCCTAACGTAATTTCCATAAACGTGCCTCCCGCGGCCGAATCTAAAAGATTTCTAGAAGCAAAATTCAATCCGACATAAAATTTTTGTAGGATCATCCATAAATTCAAACCATGAGTAGGACAATTGCGAAGCATCAATTTCATTCTTTCCCAAGATTGGGCAACGTGCTCATGATCAAGTTGTTTAAAATTCATGATATCGTTCCTAAGAGTGATAATGTTAGCGGGAGGAAAATACTTAGAGATAAAAGCATCTTTGCACTTGTTCCAAGAATCAATACTATTTTTAGGCAAAGATGAAAACCAAACTTTAGCACGATCTCGAAGTGAAAATGGAAATAACTTCAATTTGACAATATTGTTATCCGTATCTTTCTTCTTTTGCATATCACACAAACCAACAAAATTGTTTAGATGAGTAGCGGCATCTTCACTAGGAAGGTCGGCGAATTGATCTTTTATAACAAGATTCAGCAAAGCGGTATTGATTTCACACGACTCATCATTATTAAGAGGAGCAATTGGAGTACTAAGGAAATCATTATTATTGGTATTCGAGAAATCACACAATTTGGTATTATCTTGCGCCATGGCAACAAGTAATCCAACACACAAGCAAACGGAAAGGCGAGAAAAAGGCAACCGGGAAAGAGAGGAGGAGATTGGGAAAGAGAGGGCGAATAAAACGGCAAGGGTGAAGTGGGGAAGAGGAAAACGAGAGGCAAATGGCAAATAATGTAATGCGAGAGATAGGGATTGTGATGGGTACTTGGTATGTTGACTTCTGTGCAAGCCTCCCCGGCAACGGCGCCAGAAATCCTTCTTGCTACGTCTCGAGCTTGCGTTGGTTTTCCCTGAAGAGGAAGGGATGATGCAGCACAGTAGCGTAAGTATTTCCCTCAGTTTTTGAGACCAAGGTATCAATCCAGTAGGAGGTCACGCGCAAGTCCCTCGTACCTGCACAACACGATAGAACTCGCAACCAACGCTTAGGGGTTGTCAATCCCTTCACAGTCACTTACAGGAGTGAGATCTGATAGAGATAATATTTTTGGTATTTTTGATAGATAGATGCAAAGTAAAAAGTAAAGGCAAAGTAAAAAACAAAGCAAGTAAATAAAGTGATATAGATTGATATGATGAGAATAGACCTGGGGGCCATAGGTTTCACTAGTGGCTTCTCTCAAGAGCATAAGTATTCTACGGTGGGTGAACAAATTACTGTTGAGCAATTGACAGAACTGAGCATAGTTATGAGTATATATAGGCAATGATCATGTATATAGGCATCACGTCCGTGACAAGTAGATCGAAACGATTCTGCATCTACTACTATTACTCCACTCATTGACCGCTATCCAGCATGCATCTAGAGTATTAAGTTAAAAACAGAGTAACGCCTAAGCAAGATGACATGATGTAGAGGGATAAATTCATGCAATATGATAAAAATCCCATCTTGTTATCCTCGATGGCAACAATACAATACGTGCCTTGCAACTCTTTCTGTCACTGAGTAAGGACACCGCAAGATTGAACCCAAAGCCATGCACTTCTCACATTGCAAGAACTACCAATCTAGTTGGCCAAACCAAACGGATAATTTGAAGAGACTTGCAAAGATAACTCAATCATACATAAAAGAATTCAGGGAAGAATCAAATATTTTCCATAGATAATACTGGATCATAAACCCACAATTCATCGGTCTCAACAACACACCGCAAAAAGAAGATTACATCGAATAGATCTCCACAAGAGAGGGGGAGAACATTGTATTGAGACCCAAAAAGAGAGAAGAAGCCATCTAGCTACTAGCTATGGACCCGAAGGTCTGAAGTAAACTACTCACACTTCATCGGAGGGTCTATGGTGATGATGTAGAAGCCCTCCATGGTGGATGCCCCCTCTGGCGGAGCTCCGGAACAGGCCCCAAGA
Source organism: Triticum timopheevii (assembly GCA_963921465.1). Lineage (NCBI taxonomy): Eukaryota > Viridiplantae > Streptophyta > Magnoliopsida > Poales > Poaceae > Triticum > Triticum timopheevii. The sequence continues at coordinate 627,374,517 of OY997264.1, read as the reverse complement.
TGGGATCTCATGGATACAGAAGGTTGCGGCGGTGGAATTAGGTTTTTGGCTCCTGTTCTGATCATACGGGGATACGTAGGTATATATAGGAGGAAGGAGTACGTCGGTGGAGCTCTGAGGGGCCCACGAGGTAGGGGGCGCGCCCAGGGGGGAAGCCCTCCACCCTCGTGACCTCCTCGGAAGCTTCTTGGAATAGGGTCCAAGTCTCCTGGATCATGTTCAGTTGGAAAATCACGATCCCAAAGGTTTCATTCCGTTTGGACTTCGTTTGATATTCTGTTTCTATGAAATACTGAAAAAGGCAAAAAAACAGCAATTCTGGGCTAGGCCTCCGGTTAATAGGTTAGTCCCAAAAATAATATAAAAGTGGAAAATAAAGCCCAATATAGTCCAAAATAGTAGATAAAGTAGCATGGAGAAATCAAAAATTATAGATACGTTGGAGACGTATCAGGGGCTCATGTTCTACTATGGCCTGGATTTCCACGATCTGGCCCCGAATTTCATCCTCAACATCTCGGCGTTCATCGTCGTGTGCAAGGCCTTCCTCCGCATCCAGCCCCACTTCGGCTTATGGCTGAAGACCTTCAATGTCAAGCCGAAGGTAGTGTGGGGCCAGCAGGCGGAGTGTGGAGGCGCCATGGTGGGCAAGATGCCCAACGTTACATGACTCGAGGGCTCCTTCATGGAAACCATCAAAGGGTGGCAATCGGGGTGGTTCTACATCACCGAACTGCGTGACCCTGAATGGGCAGCGGCCCCCGAGTTCCGATCTGGCATCCCCACACGGCTCACCTCCTGGAAAGAGAAGGGCCTGACATGGGGTAATTCGGAGGAGCTGACCAGTCTCCAAACCTGTGTCCAAAACCTTGTGAACAAGAAGATCAAGCCTGTCAACGTAGTCTAGGTCATGCTCATCCGCCGGATCCTCCCGTGCCAACAACGGGTCTCCACCTTGTGGGAGTTCGATCCGGCACAACACCAAACCTTGAGCAGGCTCTTCGACACTACGTACGAAGATGCCTGGAAGGTGCTGTTTAAGGGTGCCGAGGCTCCCGCATCCGCTACCGAAGATCGTGGATTAAGCTTGCAGCGTCAAGCTAGCGAGGTAAGCTATCTTTCCCTTTACAGGACATTTATTTTCCATAGTTTGACTCTATGCGGGATCTAAACTCCCTTGCCTCTGACAGGCCTGGCAAAAGAAGTCCGGGCAGGTTAACTGTCCGGCTCCCTTGCCAGAAGACCCAGCGGACGCCCGATTGACGGGGCTGCTAGTTCCGGCGCCTTATGTGGTGCCGGAGAAGAAGGCCAAGAAGAAGGCCACGGGAACCCGAAAGAGTTCCCGGCGCCAGGTGTTATCGGACTCATCGTCCGATGACTCTGAGGCGGACTCCTCCCGCGAAGACGAGGAGGAGAAAAAGGAGGCCTCTCCCCCAGCGGGGGGAGAGAAGAAAAGGAAGGCCTCTGAGGGAGTCCTGGACTAGGGGGTGTCCGGACAGCCGGACTATCAATATCCGCCGGACTCCAAGACTACGAAGATACAAGATTGAAGACTCCGTCCCGTGTCCGGATGGGACTTTCCTTGGCGTGGAAAGCAAGCTTGGCAATACGGATATGTAGATCTCCTACCATGTAACCGACTCTTTGTAACCCTAGCCTCCTCCGGTGTCTATATAAACCGGAGGGCTTTAGTCCGTAGGACAACATACATTACAACAATCATACCATAGGCTAGCTTCTAGGGTGTAGCCTCCTTGATCTCGTGGTAGATCTACTCTTGTACTACCCATATCATCAATATTAATCAAGCAGGACGTAGGGTTTTACCTCCGTCGAGAGGGCCCGAACCTGGGTAAAAACATTGTGTCCCTCGTCTCTTGTTACCATCCGCCTAGACGCACAGTTCGGGACCCCCTACTCGAGATCCGCCGGTTTTGACACCGACATTGGTGCTTTCATTGAGAGTTCCTCTGTGTCGTCACCAATAGGCTTGATGGCATCTTCAACCAGCAACGCTGTCCAGGGTGAGACTTTTCTCCCCGGACAGATCTTCGTATTCGGCGGCTTCGCCCTGCGGGCCAATTCACTTGGCCATCTGGAGCAGATCGAAAGCTACGCCCCTGGCCGTCAGGTCAGATTTGGAATCTTAAACATCATGGACGATGTCCGCGGAGACTTGATCTTCGACGGACTCGAGCCACAGCCAAGCGCGCCGCACTGTGATGACGGGCATGATCTAGCTCTGCTGCCGAATAGTGCCTTGGTGGTCGCACACGGATCCGCTCCGGCCATTAGCCCGGAGCCGATCGCCCAGATCGAGGGCCGGTGGATAGACGCCGCCCTGGGGGCTTCAACATCCACGGCGATGGAGCCGAACACCAATCTTGTCCCCCGCGAAACTCGTGATTCCGAGGCGCCGGACTCCGAACCTCCCGCGCCCCTACCAATCGATCTGGATTGGGCGCCGGTTATGGAATTCACCGCCGCGGACATCTTCCAATACTCGCCTTTCGGCGATATCTTGAATTCACTAAAGCATCTCTCGTTATCAGGAGAGCCTTGGCCGGACTATGGCTAGGATGGTTGGGGTACGGACGACGAAGAAATTCAGAGCCCACCCGCCACCCACTTTGTAGCCACTGTCGACGATCTAACCGACATGCTAGACTTTGACTCCGAAGACATTGACGGAATAGACGACAATGCTGGAGACAAACAAGAAACAGAGCCTATAAGGCACGGGAGGACTACCTCGTCACATGACATATATATGGTAGACACCCCAAAGGAGAGCGATAACGAGGACCAACGGGCCGCGGCAGAAGACCACCCCGCCGATAAACGACCAAAACGGCGGCGCAGGCGCCGTCCTAAGTCCCGCCTCGACAACAACGTTCCCAAAGAGCCCGCAATACGGCAGGGCTCACAAACGGACGACGAACACGTAGATAAGCAACCGTCCGACCATGACGAGTCAGATAATCAGTCCAGGCCAGGTGAAAACAACAGTCCGGATGGCCTCACGCCGGACACACCGCCGGAGAGCAAGAACCTTCGGAAAAGACTCGTCAGTACTGCAAAAAGCCTGAAGAAGGAAAAATGGAGGCTCAAAACAGCGGAAGACACACTCAGAATGAGATGGAGCAAAGTGCTCAAAAGCGCAGATAAGTACGGCAACGGCCACCAATCAAAGAGCTACCCGAAGCACAAGCTGCTACCAGAATTCGACGAGGAGGCCATAGAGCCCCCACCATCTAAAAATAAAGGGGCTGCCTGGTTGGATAGACGGCCAGATGATAGGCCAAATTCTGACAGCGGTGCTACACATAAACCAACCAACGAACTTGGAAGGATAGATGGCCCAGCCAGATCCATCTACGGGCCAATGGAGAAGGCCCCAGGAAGCAAGGCAACACGTCAAGTGTCCGATGATAGCGGCACACACAAATACAGGGGCGCCGCACACCCACTATGTTTCACCGACGAGGTGCTGGACCACGAATTTCCAGCAGGATTTAAACCCATAAACATGGAGGCCTACGATGGAACAACAGACCCTGGAGTCTGGATAGAAGATTATATACTACATATACATATGGCCAGAGGAGACGATCTCCACGCCATAAAATACCTACCCCTCAAGCTCAAAGGGCCAGCCCGTCATTGGCTTAAAAGCCTCCCAGAAAACACTGTTGGAAGTTGGGAAGAGCTCGAGGACGCGTTTAGAGCAAATTTTCAAGGGACTTATGTCCATCCTCCGGATGCAGATGATCTAAGTCATATAACTCAGCAGCCCGGAGAGTCAGCGCGGAAATTCTGGAACAGGTTCCTTACGAAAAAGAACCAAATAGTCGACTGTCCGGACGCCGAAGCCTTAGCAGCTTTCAAGCACAATGTCCGAGACGAATGGCTCGCCAGGCACCTCGGTCAAGAGAAACCGAGGACAATATCCGCACTAACAAACCTCATGACCCACTTCTGTGCGGGCGAGGATAGCTGGTTAGCACGATGCAGCACCAGCGACCCAAGTACATCCGAGATAAGAGATGGAAACGGAAAATCACGGCGCAGAAAAGAGCAGCGCCGGAATAAAGAGAAAAGCCCAAAGAGCGCGGCAGTCAACGCCGGATTCAAAAGCTCGTGGCCCAATAATAAAACACAACCTCTTAAGGATGACAGTGATGAATTGTCCAACTTAAACAAAATTTTGGGTCGGATATGCCAAATCCACAGTACCCCCGGAAGGCCGGCAAATCACACCCACATGGATTGTTGGGTTTTTAAACAGTCCGGCCGACTAAATGCCGAACACAAGGGGCTCGACGCGTCAAGCGAAGAAGATAAACCCCACCAGCAGAGCACCGGAAAACAAAATACTTTCCCACAAGGGGTCAAAGCAGTAAACTCACTTCATGTGATAACACGGAAAAACAGTGCGGCACTTTCTAAAAAGAGCTTCGCACGGTCCAACCCAGCAGACCATAGAGATTGGATATCAAAACCAATCACTTTCGACCACCTGGACTATTCCAGAAACGTTCGAAATACGGGACGGACTCCCCTGATATTGAATCCCATAATAGACGGATTACAATTTACAAACGTCCTAATGGACGGAGGCAGTGACTTAAACCTGCTATATTCAAACACAAACCGTAGGATGGGGATAGACCCTACCAAAATTCGACACAGCCGCACTTCCTTCAAAGGAGTGACGCCAGGCCCTTACGTCAAGTGCACAGGCTCTATATTACTAGAAGTCGTGTTCGGATCGCCGAACAATTTTCGACGCGAAAAATTAATTTTTCATATCGTCCCATTTGAAAGTGAATATCAAGCACTCCTGGGACGAAAGGCTTTTGTCCGCTTCAACGCCATACCGAATTACGCGTCTCTTACACTCAAGATGCCCGGTCCGCGTGGCGTCATTTTAGTGCGAGGGTCACTTAAAGACCCCGGACTCGGATAGACGAATCCGGCTTCAGCAGGCTAGGGGCTCCCTAGCCGCATACCCCTTCACAGGGGGCTGCGTGCACAAATAACCGCGGGTTCATACAAACCCTGCTTTAATTATTTATATTTCTTATTTTACACATATTTTTCGCACGAATTGTCTCTGCAACTAAACGTTCCTCTCTTTCTACAGATGAACAACATGCATACCCGTCCAGGATAACGGCGCAACGGAGACACAGGCGCAGACATACAGTAGGGACCCGTTGTGAGGATTCTTTTCAGATTAAGACCCTGCGTAAACCTTTTTTACTGTCTCTTGTTGTTATTCTCCCTTGGCTTCTTCCTATAGCCAACGCGGAGCCTGACGTTTTGGCATCGGCCGCGCCAGAAGACCATGCCCGTACCTGTACACTAGGGGCTTAGGGCATCTCTGCCCATTATTATAAAGACCGAACACCTTAGGGAGTGTTCGGCGTCTCGAGTTAGGCATTATATGCATCAGCTCCGAATCATGTCTTTGGTCAAATGTTGGGTTTGCCTGGCTCCTATATTTTGCTGCCTTACGTTCCGTATCACCGGCTAACGCGGCACCAGGAGAACTACTGCGATTGTGCCCCAGTTCGGCTGGGCGAGCACCTCAGTAGAGAAAGCCGAAAACTGACTGTCATGATACAGCGAGAGACTGGTCAACCACTCGATCGACTACCGGAATGTTTAGAATTCCCCGCTTTGACGAAGGACCGTTTCCCGGTCAGGCACATACGCACCCCGAATACGGAGATGTGCGGTGCCACCAGGGACTATATCGTAGCCCCACCCTTGAGCTCCACTGGCTAAGTGAAAGTGATAAAGCATTATAGTCCAGATTGCCTAGTTCGCTACGCTACCACCTCCTTAAACAGGACCGAGACGTCGGATTAAGTGTGAAAACGCGCTATTTTTGCGAACACCCCCGCACCCTGTGCGTGGGGGCTGAAGCCGAAGACTTCAATCTTTCAAATTATACAAATGTATACGTAAACGGCCGCACAGGAGAAGTTTTACTACTTGGACGCACAAGTATAAAAAGCAGTTATAACATAATCATCGTTTTACAAGCTAATACGTTCATTTGAACGTGATATTTTCCGAGCATTGCGACTCTATTACACGAGCGCCACGCATAACTTCCCCGAAGTAGTGCTCGGCAGGGACCCGGCTTTCATCCGAACCCTGGGAGGCAACAGCGGTGGCATCCATCTCCGGACAATGCGCCTTCACACGGGCAAGAGCCATCCGCGCGCCCTCGATGCAGGCCGACCGCTTCATGTCCTTTATATGCGGCACCGCTCCAAGGAATTTCTGCAGTAAGCCGAAGTAGCTCGTCGCCTTGGACCTCTCTGGCCAGACATGGGCCACGATGTCAGTCATGGCAAGTCCGGACAATCTATTTAGCTCGGTCCATTCGGCCAACCGGTCTGTCAATGGAAGTGAGCGATCCGGACTGTGGAATTGAGACCAATATAGCTCTTCCGTCTCGTGATCCTCCTGGCTCCGGAAATGCTTAATGGCGTCGGCCGCACTTGCAGCTAAATCCATATACGGATCCTCCGGACTCCACAGTCGCTCAAATTGAGCATACTTTCCATCCATAAACCGGTGACGCATCAGAAAAGGCTTGCCAGCCACGATATCCCCGGCCTGGCGCAGTTCCTCCTTCATAGCCTGCATTGCAGAGCGGGAATCCTTTTCTTCGGCGGTGGCCTTCTTCAGGTCTTCCCGCTCAGATAAGCACTCCTTCTCAAGAGCCTCATTGCGGTCGGCAGCATCCTTTACTTTCATGGCCAATTCGGCCACCTCCGCCCTACTTAGGCAGTGCGCAGCCTTTTCGGCTTTCAACTCCTCGGCCACCTTCGAGGCAGCCGCGTCACTCCTTCGGGCTTGCTCCTTAGCTCGAGCAAGTTCAGCCCGAAGGGTCTCCACAACAGCAGCACCGTCTGTACAACAACATATAATTTATAAGAGGAGGGCTTCGACCCCCTTAAATAAAGCGACTGCGGAGAACTATCTTACCTTGCGACTCGTCAAGTCGCCTGTTGACAAGTGCGATGTCCGCATCCGCCAAGTCAAGTTGCCGTTTTAATTCGGCAAACTCACTAGTCCGGCTAGCCCCCGGACTATCCGCCACCTGTATAGGAACGACGGAATTCATTACTTTAGATTTCGATCCTCGGTACGCTGTCGTTTCCGACAACCTACTGAGTCTCAGGGGCTACTATCTATACAGGGTGCATTTTTATGTGCGAAACTGTTAAAAGACAAAAGGGTGCGTCATTCTCGCATACCTCAAATCCCGCTAGCAAACTCGTGGCGGCATTGTGCAATCCGCTTTCGGCGGACGAAATCCTTCCAATCACCATACGCATTAACGCACGGTGATCTTCTAAAATGGACGCCCTCGCAGATTTTTTAGTTCTCCTGGCCGGATACTAGTGGGTGCCGAACTCTCTGGCCCCTCCGGACTCGGGGATACCCTCCGTGACGATACTTCAGGCTCGCCCGCCTTATCTGACGGTGCTGCAGACGGAGGTGTATCGCTCTCCATCATCTCCGGAAGAAGGTCCCCCGAAGATGAACTCATCTGAGAAGGCTGCAGATCTGAACTGCAAGATAAATATTTTGGTTACCCACAGAAGCATAGATGAAGGTATTTCCCTACTAATTAATTCCCTCTTTTCATACTCACGGCTCGTTGGAGGGCTGATCTTTTGGCAATGATTGTGCGTCCGGATTCTCTCCGGATGCCGGGCCCCCCGATGAAGATCTCTTCCCACGCTTAGGGGCTTTGGCCTCCGGATCTTTGGAGGCGGTCCTCTTCTCCCCCTGAAGGGAGGGGTTCTTGATTCCCCTCTCCTCAGATGCCCCTTTGGGCGAAATGTTAGCTCCTCTATTTTCCCCTTTGCCCCCATCTGTGGGCGCAACCTCCAACATTCTGACCAGCACGGGCTCCAGTGCGGTCTCTGGGAGGGGGGCCGGACACCTTATCAGCCTTGATCGCGCCACCCATTCCTGAGAAGAGTAACGAGTCAGGAGGCGTACTCTAGAAAGGCGTATAAGCAGAAAGTTCGGACTTCGAGCTATTTACCTGAGTATCCGGGTGATTGCGGCTTAGGCCTGCGTCCTCGGCTAGTTCCAGACACGCCACCTGCGGTCCGAAGAACAACTTGTACATCTCCACGGGTGTCGCACCCATAAAGTGTTGGAGAATCCAAGGTCCCTCCGGATTGAACTCCCATAGACGGAGAGGACGGCGTTTGCAGGGAAAAAGATGCCTGATTAGCATAACCTGCATCACCTTGATCAGGTTGATCTCCCTCGCTTGGAGGTCTCGAATCCGGCCCTGCAGTGAGGGCACGTCTTCGGACGACCCCCAATTGAGCCCTTGGTTGACCCACGACATTAGCTGGCGTGGAGGTCCCGGGCGGAATGAGGGCGGCGGCTTTTGCTTGCTGCCCTTCGGAGCGGTGATATAGAACCACTCCTACTGCCACAGCCCGAGTTCCTCTTGGAAGGAACCCTCGGGCCACGGGGCATCGGCCTTTTTGCTTATGGCCGCCCCGCCGCACTCCGCTTGACGCCCCCCGATCATCTTCGGCTCCACCTTGAAGGTCTTCAGCCACAGGCCGAAGTGGGGAGTGACGCGGAGGAAGGCTTCGCAGACGATAATGAATGCGGAGATGTGGAGGATGGACTCCGGAGCCAAGTCGTGGAAGTCCAGCCCATAGTAGAACAGGAGCCCTCTCACGAAGGGATCCGTCGGGAAGCCTAAACCCCGACGGAGGTGGGATACGAAGACGACGTATTCACCGGGCTCAGGGGCGGGCACGACCTGCCCTTGGGCAGGCAACCTGTGCGAAACCTCGTAGGCCAGGTACTTGGCTTCACGTAGCTTCAATATGTCCTCCTCCGTGACGGAGGAGGGCACCCACCGACCCTAGAGGTCGGAGCCGGACATGGTTGAGGATCCGAAGCGCTCGAATCTGAGGCTCTGGGTGTTGGAACTGGGAGCGGGGAAGAGATTCGATGCGAGATTGAAGAACAAGGACGAGCCTTGGTCCTCTTATAAAGGGGATGAAATACCAAGGGCCGTCTCCGTGACCGTTTGGGATTCACCTTCGATAGAGGAGGCGTGGCGACGGGAACGGTTGGGTTACCCACACGCGTATTGATGAGAATCCCGGAATAAGGGGAACACGATCTCTGCTTCGACAAGATGTGCCAAGGAAACCGCTTCGCTAAACGTGCTGATGTGGTATAGTAAAAAACGATTCAAACAAAGGCTTGGTAGCGGTGTGATGTCACGCCACGTAATACGTCAGCAGATTGAACTAAGTGTACATTTTATTCTCTCTATGGTGGAATGTGGAATTTATTTTGCAGAGCCGGACACTATCCTGGTGTTCATGATCTTCTCTGGATTATTTAAGGGAGGAACCCGCCTTGCAATGCCGAACATTATGCGTGCCGGACTAATCGTCATTGAAGCCTGGTTCAGGGGCTACTAAGGGAGTCCTGGACTAGGGGGTGTCCGGACAGCCGGACTATCAATATCCGCCGGACTCCAAGACTACGAAGATACAAGATTGAAGACTCCGTCCCGTGTCCGGATGGGACTTTCCTTGGCGTGGAAGGCAAGCTTGGCAATACGGATATGTAGATCTCCTACCATTGTAACCGACTTTGTGTAACCCTAGCCTCCTCCGGTGTCTATATAAACCGGAGGGCTTTAGTCCATAGGACAACATACATTACAACAATCATACCATAGGCTAGCTTCTAGGGTGTAGCCTCCTTGATCTAGTGGTAGATCTACTCTTGTACTACCCATATCATCAATATTAATCAAGCAGGACGTAGGGTTTTACCTCCGTCGAGAGGGCCCGAACCTGGGTAAAAACATTGTGTCCCTCGTCTCTTGTTACCATCTGCCTAGACGCACAGTTCGGGACCCCCTACCCGAGATCCGCCGGTTTTGACACCGACAGCCTCTCCAACTGGGGAGGCCGGAGGGTCCAAGAAGGGAAGGACCATTCATCCGGATTACTCCACCAACGCCGACAACGGCGAAGAGGAGTGGCCACCGAGGGCCAAGCCCCTGGCGACATCGTAAGTGTCCGGATACCAGAATAACTCATGGCGTTTCGTTTGTCGTATAGAATCTCCTAACGTCGAACATAACCCCGCAGCCCGCCCAAGGACGGGCTCGACACATCAACGAGCGGCTCCCTGACACCATCGGACGTGGATAGCACTTCACTTTCGGCCGTCTCCTCTCCTCGCACTGCGGATGACGCCGAGGTGGGGTCCCAAAAGGGGCCCAGCCAGGAGGAGGAGGTCCCGGAGGTGCCGCAAGGCAACCTCCCAGACTTTGGGAACGAGGGAGATCAAACCCCAAAGGGTTCTGAGTTCGGCCCTGGGCCGGACTCCGCACCGGAACGTTTAGTGGTTCCGGAGTCCGGCGGGCGACCTCTTCGTAAGAAGGGCGAGACTGCGACACCGGTGACCTCCGTCCAACTGCAGGCGCCGGATAATTTGCTGGAGGCACTTAACGGTGCCTCCAATCGATGAGGAGCACCGCACTGTTATGAGTGCGGTGATCCAGAAGGTTCAGTCCACCAAGAGCGGGCTGACCGAAGCCTGTACCAGCCTTCTAACAGGCTTTGAGGTATGTATTGAGATATGTAAAAATATTACCGCATAGACAGTAGCCCTTGATGCTCAGTTTGGTGTTCGGAAAGAAAAGCCGAACTGAGGATCTAAAAAGATATACGCAGGAGTCTAACATAAGCATGTCAATATGGGAATGCAGGCTGCGCTGCTGACCTCTGCCGCACTGACCGCGGAGGTCAATGCATTGAAGCAGAACCTCGAGTGGTCCGAGAACAAGCTCGGCCTTGCCAAGAAGCAGCTCGAGGACATGGAAGGTAAGTAATACCTTATGGAAGTATATAAAATCTGTGCTTGCCAAAAAATAACAGGAATAACGTGAAAATTGCAGGGTCCGCGAACGAGGTGGCGACCCTGAAGGAAGCGGTGTCCAAGGCTGAAAGCAATGCGGCCGCGGAACGCACCGAGCGAGAGAAGTAGGAGGCGCGGGTGGCGGAGGTGCGGCAAGAGCTCCAGGCTCTCGTGGAAAAACATGAGAGTTTGGAGCGTGACTCAAAGACTCGAGAGTCCGAGCTCGCCTCGGCTCTTGAGAGCGCCAAAGCCGCTAAGGTCGAAGCCCAAAAAGCCCTCCAGGAAATTGAGGCAATAAAGAAGATAGCGGTGGGTAAGGCATTTTTCATGCAAAGCAAGCACGTGAAAGTGAATTACTTGTTACTTACCCGAATCCGGAGCTCTCCAGGAGCATTAGGAGATCTGCCCTATAGTGTGTCCGACGCTGCCGCATTCTACCGGGCCGAGGAAGGGAGCTCGACGGAGAAGGTGTTCTGGTCTCAGTTTGCTGAGGCCGGATACCCGGTGCCTCTGAGCGACCAGCTGAAGCAGCTGGTCGAGGTCCATAAGGTGGCCGAACAGGCCATGAAGGGCCTTATAGCTCGGTTGTGGCCGAAGGAGACCATGCCTGGGAGCTACTTCGGGCTGGTGCGGTGGCTAGTGGACGCCTGTCCATGGATTGAAGTTGCTAAGCGCTCCGTCTGCATTGAAGTGCACTGGGGCAAGATGGACGCTGAGAAGCTTGTGACGGACGCTCCTCCGCCGGGCAGGGACTATCGCAAGCTCGAGATGTATTATGAGAACGTCCTGAAGGGTGCCCGCCTTATAGCGGGTGAGGGAGTCCTGGACTAGGGGGTGTCCGGACAGCCGGACTATCATCGTCAGCCGGACTCCAAGACTATGAAGATACAAGATTGAAGACTTCGTCCCGTGTCCGGATGGGACTTTCCTTGGCGTGGAAGGCAAGCTTGGCGATACGGATATGTAGATCTCCTACCATTGTAACCGACTCTGTGTAACCCTAGCCCTCTCCGGTGTCTATATAAACCGGAGGGTTTTAGTCCGTAGGACAACAACCATGACAACAATCATACCATAGGCTAGCTTCTAGGGTTTAGCCTCCTTGATCTCGTGGTAGATCCACTCTTGTACTACCCATATCATCAATATCAATCAAGCAGGAGTAGGGTTTTACCTCCATCGAGAGGACCCGAACCTGGGTAAAAACATCGTGTCCCTTGTCTCCTGTTACCATCCGCCTAGACGCACAGTTCGGGACCCCCTACCCGAGATCTGCCGGTTTTGACACCGACAAAGGTGCTTTCATTGAGAGTTCCTCTGTGTCGTCACCGATAGGCTTGATGGCTTCTTCAATCAACAACGCAGTCCTGGGTGAGACTTTTCTCCCCGGACAGATCTTCGTATTCGGCGGCTTTGCACTGCGCGCCAATTCACTTGGCCATCTGGAGCAGATTGAAAGCTACGCCCCTGGCCGTCAGGTCAGATTTGGAAGCCTAAACTTCACGGCGGATATCCGCGGAGACTTGATCTTCGATGGATCCAAGCCACAGCCGAGCGTGCCGCACTGTCACGATGGGCATGATCTAACTCTGTCGCCGGACAGTACCTTGGAGGCCGCACACGAATCCGCTTCGACCCATAGTTTGGAGCCGATCGCGCAGATCGAGGACGGGTGGCTGGACACCGCCTCAGGAGTCGCAACTTCCACGGCGATGCAGCCGAACACTGACCTCGTCCGTTATAAAGCTCGTGACTCCGAGGCGCCGGACTCCCTGCCGGACTCCGAGCCTCCTGCGCCCCTGCCAATCGAATCCGATTGGGCGCCGATCATAGAGTTCACCGCTGCGGACATCTTTCAACACTCACTCTTTGGCGACAACCTAAATTCGCTAAAGCATCTCTCGCTATCCGGAGAGCCCTGGCCGGACTACGGCCGGGATGTTTGGGATGCGGACGACGAAGAAATTCAAAGCCCACCCACCACCCACTTTGTGGCCACTGTCGACGATCTAACTGACATGCTAGACTACGGCTCCGACGACATCGACGGTATGGACGACGATGCCGGAGACGATCAAGAACCAGCGCCTACAGGACACTGGAAGACCACCTCATCATATGACATATACATGGTGGACACCCCAAAAGATGGGGACGGTGAAGAAGCAACGGAGGCGGATTCCTTAAAGAAACAGCCCAAGCGCCGACGTCAGCGGCGCCGCTCTAAATCCCGCCACAGCAAGAATGGAGATTCCGGCACAGGAGATAATAACACCCCAGAAAGTGCCGAAGACAACCCCCTCCAACAAGATTCAGCGCAGGAGGATACAGAAGCAAGCCCTCACGCGAGAGCGGCAGACGAAGAGGTCGAGGATGATAATTACATACGTCCCTCCGGAGACGAGGCAAGCCTCGACGACGATGAATTCGTCGTGCCTGAGGATCCCGTCGAACAAGAGCGTTTCAAACGCAGGCTAATGGCCACAGCAAATAGCCTAAAGAAAAAGCAGCAGCAGCTTCAAGCTGATCAAGACCTGCTGGCCGACAGATGGACCAAGGTCCTCGCGGCCGAAGAGTATGAACTCGAATGCCCCTCCAAGAGCTACCAAAACGCAAGTTGCTCCCCCGATTAGAGGAGGAACCATACATACCTTCATCACCAGCGCACAATATGGCCGACCGACCACCCCGTGGTCGCGATAGAGAGGCATCCAGGCCCTCCATCAAGACTGTACCCCAGCACTGCTCAAAAAGTATGAAGCCACGGGGGAACGCGCCGGACTTGTGGGATATATTGGAGGACAAGGCAAGACAATCCAGATCTATCTATGGATCACGTGATCGCCCCACGACCCACGACGAATACCGTCGCACCGGATACAGCAACTCCGGCCTGGCCGAACACAGCAGACAACGCTCTCTTGAGCTACGTCGTGACATTGCTCAATACAGAGGCGCCGCACACCCACTATGCTTCACAGACGAAGTAATGGATCATCAAATCCCTGAAGGGTTTAAACCCGTGAACATTGAATCCTACGATGGCACAACAGACCCCGCGGTTTGGAACGAAGATTACCTCCTTCACATCCATATGGCCCGCGGCGACGATCTCCACGCCATCAAGTATCTATCACTCAAGCTTAAAGGACCAGCTCGGCATTGGCTTAACAGCTTGCCCGCAGAGTCAATTGGGTGTTGGGAGGACCAGGAAGCCGCATTCCTCGACAACTTCCAGGGCACATATGTGCGACCACCAGACGCCGATGACCTAAGCCACATAATTCAGCAGCCAGATGAATCGGCCAGACAGTTCTGGACACGGTTCTTAACAAAGAAAAATCAAATCGTCGACTATCCGGATGCAGAGGCCCTCGTAGCCTTCAAACATAACATCCGCGACGAATGGCTGGCCCGGCACCTAGGACAGGAAAAGCCGAAATCCATGGCAGCCCTCACATCATTAATGACCCGCTTCTATGCGGGAGAGGATAGCTGGCTAGCTCGTAGCAACAACCTCAGTAAAAATGCTGGCAGTCCGGATACTAAGGACCACAACAGCAGGTCGCGTCGAAGCAAAAACAAACGCTGCATTAACGGCGACAACAATGAGGATACGGCAGTCAACGCTGGATTCCGAGGCTCTAAACCCGGTCAGCGGAAGAAGCCATTCAAAGGAACCACTCCGGGTCCGTCCAATTTGGACCGAATACTCGACCGCTCTTGCCAGATACATGGCACCCCCGAAAAACCAGCTAACCACACCAACAGAGGTTGTTGGGTATTCAAGCAGGCAGGCAAGTTAATTGCCGAAAACAATGACAAGGGGCTGCACAGCGATGACGAGGAAGAGACCCGGCCGCCAAATAGTAGAGGACAGAAGGGTTTCCCCCCACAAGTGCGGACGGTAAACATGATATACGCATCCCATATACCCAAGAGGGAGCGGAAGCGTGCACTGAGGGACGTATATGCGATGGAGCCAGTCGCCCCGATGTTCAATCCATGGTCCTCTTGCCCGATCACTTTCGATCGAAGAGACCATCCGACCAGTATCCATCATGGCGGATTCGCCGCATTGGTTTTAGACCCAATCGTCGATGGATTTCACCTCACGAGAGTCCTGATGGACGGCGGCAGTAGCCTGAACCTGCTTTATCAGGATACAGTGCGCAAGATGGGCATAGACCCCTCAAGGATTAAACCTACAAAGACGACCTTCAAAGGCGTCATACCAGGTGTTGAGGCCAATTGTACAGGCTCAGTCACACTGGAAGTGGTCTTCGGATCCCCGGATAATTTCTGAAGCGAGGAGTTAATCTTCGACATAGTCCCGTTCCGCAGCGGCTATCACGCTCTGCTTGGACGAACCGCGTTCGCAAAGTTCAACGCGGTGCCACATTATGCATACCTCAAGCTCAAGATGCCAGGCCCTCGTGGAGTCATCAGGGTCAACGGAAATATGGAACGCTCCCTCCGAACGGAGGAACATACAGCGGCTCTCGCGGCAGAAGTACAGAGCAGTCTTTTAAGGCAATTTTCGAGTCCGGCCGTTAAACGACCGGACACGGCCAAACGCGCCCGGAGCAACATCAATCAAGACCACCTGGCACGTTCCGAGCACGCGTAGCAATGCGGCCCCAACCCCAGCCCTCGCATGATTGCAAGACCAGCCCTCCGCGTACATCATTACGCTCTGGAGATACGATGGGCATAGGGGGAGGGGCACGACCACAACAGACCCAGAGTGCGGCTCGACCACACCAGGAGCTCCCAAGTGTGTCGCTCTTTTTATTTTTTATTTTCCTTCTTTTTATACACAGGACTCCGTTCACCAGAGGCCCTGTCCAGCAGCGAACCCGCCGAACTCACGATGCAACAGCCAGGGAGGGAAAAAGGCTGCGACGAACACTCAGGTGGTCTCCATTACGAGCATTAAATTTGATTATATACACCAGTCCGCAGCCCACCCCTGGAGGGGGACATGTTTAATTAGTCCAATCCCTTGCTCACCGCACTATTTGTATCATTCCGCACTCATAGCAGAATTCCTTGAATAAATAATGCAGCACTTTTTGCCTATAATTGCATTACTTTACATATATGTTCATTAATGACATCTTGCACCCGTATATTTTGGTATGGCCGAATACACCAGGGGCTTATGTTCCCCGCATTATGGTGTGATAAGTCTGAACACTTTCACAAGTGCGGCACCCCGAACTTATAGCATTATATGAATCGGCTCCGAATCATGTCTTGGGTCAATAGTTGGGTTTGCCCGGCTCCCATGTTTTGGTACCTTACGTTCCGTTCTGTCGGCTAAGGTAGCACTGGGAGAACCACTGCGATTGCGCCCCGGTTGAGCTAGGAGAGCGCCTCAGTGGAGAAAGCTAAAACTGACTGTCACGATAAGGCGAGAGACTGGTCGCTGTTCGAGAGGTCTTTTCGAGTCCCTAAAGACTTATGCCGCTTCGAGCGAAGAACCGGATAATGTCCGGCCAAGGCATGGATAGCGCCCCGAACTCGGTCTTCCGAATACTAGGGGCTTCGCCGAAATTTAAAATTATAGAATTCTATGGCTAAGTGAGAGTGTTCAAGCATTATAAGTCCGGTTGCCTTGTTCGTTGTGTTGAGCGCCTCCCTAGATGGACCCAAAAATGGGAACAAGAGCGCTCAAGTTTATCCCGAACACCCCAGCACTCGTGGCATGGGGGCTGAAGCCGACGACTTGCCATCTCTCAGATTTAATAAACGGTCGCACAGAAGGTAATATTTTAAATCAATAAGCGTTGCTTAGCGCATATGAACAAAGTTTTTAGCGCACAGGATAACACATTGCGAGTTTACTCAATAATTACATCTCTGGGGCACTCATCCGCAATCTTGCGGGCACCCTTCAGGACAGTCTTATAGTACATCTTGGGCGTACGATACTCTTTGCCCGGCGGCGGCGCGTTCGTCAGGAGCCTCTCTGCATCCAGCCTGCCCCAATGCACCTTTGCGCGGGCAAGGGCCTGAAGGGCACCTTCAACACAGGCAGAGTGCTTGATGACCTCCACCCAGGGGCACACATCCACCAGCCGCCGCACGAGGCCGAAGTAGCTCCCAGGCATGGCCTCTCCAGGCCACAGCCGGACTATGAGGCCCTTCATGGCCTGCTCGGCTACCTTGTGGAGCTCGACCAGCTGCTTCACCTGGTCGCTAGGGGGCACCGGATGTCCGGCCTCAGCGTACTGAGACCAGAAGACCTTCTCCGTTGACCTTCCCTCTTCAGCCCGGTAGAATGCGGCGGCATCGGACACGCTGTGAGGCAGATCTGCAAACGCCCCTGGAGAGCTCCGAATTCGGGTAAGTAACAGGTAATTTACATTCACATGCTTGCTTTGCATGAAAAATGCCTTACCCGCCGCTATCTTCTTCACCGCCTCAATCTCCTGGAGGGACTTATGGGCCTCGGCCTTGGAGGCTTTGGCACTTTCGAGAGCCGAGGCAAGCTCGGACTCTCGAGTCTTTGAGTCGCGCTCCAAACTCTCATGCTTTTCCATGAGAGCCTGGAGCTCTTGCCGCACCTCCGCCACCCGCGCCTCCTGCTTCTCTCGCTCTGCCCGTTCCGCGGCCGCATTGTGTTCGGCCGCGGACACAGCCTCCTTCAGTGCTTCCACCTCGTTCGTGGCCCCTGCAGTACCCACGTTATCCTTGTTATTTTTGTCGCAACCTAAATCCTTTTCTGTAAGGTAAAAATTCAAAGTGGTGTTAGTCACCTTCTTTGTCCTCGAGCTGCTTCTTGGCACGGCCGAGCTCTTGCTCAGACCGCTCGAGGTCCTGCTTCAAAGCACCGACCTCCGCAGTCAGTGCGGCAGAGGTCAGCAGCGCAGCTTGCAAACCCATATTGACATAATTTTTAGCAACCCTGCGTATATCTTTTCTAGATCCTCAGTCCGGCTTTTCTTTCCGAACACCGAACCGAGCATCAGGGGCTACTGTATATGCAGTATTACATTACATATTTCAAACTTCTTACCTCAAAGCCTGTTAGAAGGCTACTGCAGGCTTCGGTCAGCCCGCTTTTGGCGAGCTGAACCTTCTGAATCACCGCACTCATGATAGTGCGGTGCTCTTCCTCGATGGAAGCGCCGTTGAGCGCCTCCAACAAGTTGTCCGGCGCCTCCGGTTGGACGAAGGCCGCCGGCGTCATGGTCTTGCCCTTCTTGCAAAGGGGCCGCCTGCCGGACTCCGGAACCACTGCGGGTTCTGGCGTTGAGTTCGGCGCAAAGTCCGGGAGGCTGCCTTGTTGCGCCTCCTGAGCCTCCTCCTGATGGGTCCCTTCTCGGGATCCCACCTCGGCGTCCTCAGCGTCGCGAGGGGTGGAGGCAGTCAGGATGGAATCTACATCCGACGGAGCCAACGACCCGCTCGATGAAGCGGGGAGATCATCATCGGCCGGACTGCAGGCAGCGTGCGGCATTAGAAGGACACTATGTGACACAAAAGAGAAATTATTCAGGAATCCGGATACTTACGATCTTGCCGGAGGCCTGGCCCTTGAGGGCCACTCTTCGTCACCAACATTGGCGTTGGCGGAGCTGTCCGGGGGAATAGTCCTTCCCCTCTTGGACCCTTCGGCCTCCCTTGTTGGGGAAGCTTCCTCTTCCTCTCTCCATCCTCTGGGAGAGAGTCCTCTTTCTCCTCCTCATCTTCGGGGGAGGAGTTCGCCTCGGAGCCATCGGACGATGAGTCCGATATCACCTGGCGCCGGGAACTTCTTCGGGTTCCCGTGGCCTCCTTTTTGGCCTTCTTCTCCGGCACCACATAAAGTTCCGGGACCAGCAGCCCCGTCAAGCGGGCGTCCGCTGGGTCTTCGGGGAGGGGAGCCGAATAGTCTACCTGTCCGGATGACCTCTGCCAGTCCTGTCAAAGGCATTGGGAGTTTTAGATCCCGCATAGAGTCAAACTATGAAAGAAAATAAATGTCCCATAGAGGATAACGAAGCTTACCTCGCCGGCCGGGCGCTTCGTGCTGAATCCGTGATCTTCAGTCGCGGACGCAGGGGCTTCTCCGCCCTTGAACAGCACCCTCCAGACGGCTTCATACGACGTGTTGAAGAGCCCGCTCAGAGTCCGGTGCTGTGCCGGATCGAACCCCCATAGGTTGAAGGCCCATTGTTGGCAGGGGAGAATCCGGTGGATGAGCATGACCTGGATCACATTGACAACCCTAAGCTTCTTGTTCACCAGGGTCTGAAGACAGGACTGGAGTCCTGTTAGCTCCTCCGAACTGCCCCATAGCAAGCCCTTCTCTTTCCAGGAGGTGAGCTGCATCGGGATACCAGATCTAAACTCGGGGGCTGCCGCCCATTTTGGGTCGTGCGGCTCGGTGATGTAGAACCACCCCGATTGCCACCCCTTGACGGACTCCAGCCCCTTCGAGCCAGATGACATTGGGCATCTTGCCAAACATGGCGCCTCTGCACTCCGCTTGGACGCCCTTCACTACCTTCGGCTTGACATTGAAGGTCTTGAGCCACAAGCCGAAGTGGGGCTGGATGCAGAGGAAGGCCTCGCACACGACGATAAACGCCGAGATGTTAAGGATGAAGTTTGGCGCCAGATCGTGGAAGTCCAGGCCGTAATAGTACATGAGCCCCCGGACAAAGGGATGCAACGGGAAGCCCAGTCCGCGGAGGAAGTGGGGAAGGAATACAACCCTCTCATGGGGCCTGGGGGTGGGGATGAGCTGCCCCTTGTCGGGCAGCCGGTGCGCGATGTCGCCGGAAAGGTATCCGGCGCTGCGCAGCTTGGCGATGTGCTCCTCTGTAACGGAGGAGGCCAACCATTTGCCTCCCGCTCCAGACATGGTCAGAGAAGGTCGAGACGAGATGCGCGAACTTGGGCGCTGGAGCTCGAGTGCGCGGAGATGGATAAGCAAAGGAGGAAGAAGGCGTAGGTAAAAAGGTGGATCCTTATCCCCTTATATATGGGCGGACGAAGACTATGCGTCCCCACCGGCCTGGTAAAACTCGCTTATCTCCCAAGCGCCACCATCAATGGCGCGGTTGGGTTACCCACGTCCGTATTGATGGGAATCCCGGAATAAGGGGAACACGATCTCTGCTTCGACAAGACGTGCCAAGGAAACCGCTTCACTAAACGCGCTGAGGTGGTATAATAAAAAACAATTCAAGTAAAGTCTTGGAAGTGGCTTGACGTCATGCCACGAAATACGTCAGTAGATTGATCCTGTGTACATATTATTCTCTCTACGGTGGAATGTGGAAATTATTTTGCAGAGCCGGACACTATCCTGGTGTTCACAATCTTCTATGAATTATTCGGAGGAGGAACCCGCCTTGCAATGCCGAACATTATGCGCGCCGGAATCATCGTCATTGAAGCCTGGTTCAGGGGCTACTGAGGGAGTCCTGGACTAGGGGGTGTCCGGACAGCCGGACTATCATCGTCAGCCGGACTCCAAGACTATGAAGATACAAGATTGAAGTCTTCGTCCCGTGTCCGGATGGGACTTTCCTTGGCGTGGAAGGCAAGCTTCACGATACGGATATGTAGATCTCCTACCATTGTAACCGACTCTGTGTAACCCTAGCCCTCTCCGGTGTCTATATAAACCGGAGGGTTTTAGTCCGTAGGACAACAACCATGACAACAATCATACCATAGGCTAGCTTCTAGGGTTTAGCCTCCTTGATCTCGTGGTAGATCCACTCTTGTACTACCCATATCATCAATATCAATCAAGCAGGAGTAGGGTTTTACATCCATCGAGAGGGCCTGAACCTGGGTAAAAACATCGTGTCCCTTGTCCCCTGTTACCATCCGCCTAGACGCACAGTTCGGGACCCCCTACCCGAGATCCGCCGGTTTTGACACCGACAGCGGGTGAACTGTAACACCCCAAAAAAATTGACCATGTTTTGAATTATTGAAATATTTCCAGGAGTTCTAAATTCTGCTTTCTGGATTTTCTTTTGATTTCAGAACCACTTTTCTTTAATATTGAAGAGTTTTTACCCCAAGTGAAAACTTTCCAAAAATATTATTGGACTTCTATGCTCTCTCAATAAAACAATTCTTAATCAGTGGTTTTATTTGCATAATTGTTTTTCCTGAGCTTTATTCTTTTAAAGTGATTTTCAGAGCCTCTTTTGCACTGCAACCATTTGATAAATGCATCTAAAATTTTTACCAAAATTTGGGGATGACATATGATGTCCCTAAATCACTTTTATGCAAAAACATCTTCTGTTCATTGGAGATTTTGAGCTCTACACCTAATTTTCAAATCTGGTCCAGTGGGCAATTTTGCACTACAACCTATTTAAATATTTCTTTAAAACTTCCACCAAAATTAGGGGAGGTCAGTAGGAGTATATTATCCATATTTATGCAAAAACCCAGTTATGTCCTTTGAAAATTTTGAGTGAATCAACCTCATTTTCATTCTGGTCCAACTTGAGGATTTGTACTGCAGCCATATTTTTACTTGCTCTTTTACCCATGCTTCTTTTTCCTACTTGTAGTCCTTCCTACCAAACCCTTAAGTCCAAGAGCATGAACCCATTGGAATATTTTTGGTCCATGAAATGATAACCTTTAGGTTCTGTCTAGAATTGGTTTTCTCAAATAATTGCACTAACAAGTTTCTTTGTTTGGCAAACTAACCTGACCACCACCACCTACACCTAAAGAGACTAGGATCTGGAGACTTTGGCCACCCCAAGAGTTGCCTAGGGGCTCCTGTCATTCTGTCGAACACCTTGAGTTCATGAACAGATTTGACATGCTCATGAGTTTGCATTGCAGACTTGCCACAGCAGCCAAACGAGCATGTCCACTAGCATCACAGCTATCACTAGCCTAGATCTATTGATCACCAGCCCCTCATATGCCCTCAAGCACACGCTGGCATTTCGGCAAACACATAGCGTGCATGCACTGGGCGCGCCCAGAGCGCACGTTTTGCACGCGTGCGCACAACCGAGCCGCCACGTTTGCTCGCCCACGCCCCTAGCCTTTGCTCGCCTGCAGAGCCGCGCCTCTCCCTCGACCACTCGCCAGAACGCGCCAAGCTGCCCTGGTGCCCTACAGCGCCGCCTTCAGAGCCCCCTTGGCGGCACGCCGGCGTCCGCAGTGCGCCTTTGCCACGGACGGCGCCGCCTGAGCCACAACTCGTCATCTGGCCTCATGAATAGGCCGCCCTTATCTCTGAGCCGTCCGCTAGTGCCGACCCTACTCCGGCCATCGCCACGTCGCTCTGCCGCAACAGAAACGGTCGGCCGACGATCTTATCCCCGGCGAAGGCAGAACCGACCTTCCCCGGCTATATATAGCCCCAGGCCTCGCTCGAGCCTCGTCAGGCAGCCCCGTACCACCCCTCTAGCATGCCCCACGACCAGAAACAACGACGGGAGGCCTTCTTCCTCGCCTCCGACCGATTCGGCCGTCGCTGCTCTCTGGTCCGTTTCGTCGCAACCAGGCCTTTCCCCGTCAATCCAGCACCGCCAAACTTCTCCCCTTGACCTTGAGGAGCCGCCCAGCCGCTCAAACACGATCGAAGGCCACCATAGCCCAAACCCCCAATTCGGCCGAAGCTACCTCCGCCGCGAAGCGCACTGCCGGCGACTCCCTCCGTCCCCACCTGCCTAGTGACCACCGGGAGGACCGCCCTGGACTGGCGGATCCATCCCCGCCCTCGGGACCCCGTGAGGAGCCGCCAAACGCCGGCGGCGATTGTCGGAGTTCCGCCCCCGTTCGGACAGAGGAAGAGGAGGGAAAGGCGACTGGTCAAACCTGACCAGTGGGCCCCCTGGACCCACTGTCAGCGACCCATGCGCCAGTCCATGCTGGAGTAAGTGAAGATGTACTTCCAGAATACGCCTTCGACGTGGTTAGTTTCGAAGCGTTTTTCTTTTTCTGTTTTATTTTAGAAACAGAATTTGACCAAAACTTTGATTGTCTATAACTTTTTAAATATAACTCCAAATGAGTTGATTCTTCTTCCTACCTCTCTCAAATATTGTCTAGTTTATTTTAATATTTATTTGAAAAAAATTCAGACAACTTTTTTGTATTGTTTTTAAAGTATGTGTTATTTGAATATTTTTAAATAGGATTTTTGGAGAGAGGAGAAAGCTTTCTAAAGTTTTGGAATGCACCCTGCCTCCCCATGACTTGAAGGCAAGCATTCTGAACCCTGGCATAATTTTGTGTGTGTCGTCTGACACAGTTGCAATATCACCTCGACACGGAGTATCCGTTAATTTATGCGGTGATATGTTCAAACTCATGAGTGCATACTG
This sequence comes from Triticum timopheevii, assembly GCA_963921465.1. Taxonomy (NCBI): domain Eukaryota; kingdom Viridiplantae; phylum Streptophyta; class Magnoliopsida; order Poales; family Poaceae; genus Triticum; species Triticum timopheevii. Next base: position 627,351,247 of record OY997264.1, on the reverse strand, counting down.
ACAATTTCATGCTATTGGAGTTTGATATGTTTGGGATAGTAGTCACCATCATATGCCTTTCATGCCTACCGGGAGGAAGTCGGGAGAGCCTCTGTCTTGGGTAGACACAAGCTTGTCTCTGGTCTTTGTTGAGGTGGTTGTGTTCGGTACGGCAAAGCAAGGCATGACGAGTGGTGACTTTGTCCGCTGGTTCAAACATATTTGTTATGCTAACCATGCAGGTAATACTTAAAACTCCTGAATCGACCTTAGATCGAGTCTTGTTCCGGTAACCCCCACACTTTTTTCATACTACCACTTGTCCCTGCCATAGGTAGGGTATGGTTCAGTAAGTTGTCAACCCCTTTCTAGCACACACCGTACAGAGGGGCCGGGATGAGGGTTCCATGGCCATGGATTAAAGCCAGTCATCCGGTCAGGGGGCATGGGTGTTTCAGTTGTAGCCGAGGGGGTAGCTCCCCCAGTTTGTGCGCGGTATAAATTTTTGTGATCCCATTCTAGTCGAGGTTGTAGCCTCCCCACTTAGAGTTTTGCTTAACTAGTGTCGTGGGTGATTCCAGACACCGATGAGTCAAACTGGTGTGTGCGGTTGGGTGTGTTTTCAACTAAAAGACCGTAAGCGGAATTAGTCCGGATGGACTAACGGAATCCGTTACTCGTGGGTAAAGAGTACACCCTCTGTAGAGATTAAATCTATTCGAATAGCCGCGTCCATGGTTAAGGACTACGGTCTGGGTTGGGTCAAGTGTCGGTCTTAGTGTCGGTCTTCGGAGGAAAAACAACTAAGTCAGAACATTGATTTTGACCAGTGACATATGATGATTATGATTATTATTATTATTGTGGACTAACTATTTTCATTACTTGATTTATCGAGTATCCCTGGGACGGTTCTACCTCCTGGATATTCACTGTGATTTATTCTGTTATAAGCCCTTTATGTGGTGTCGCATAGACGCCCGACTGTGGCATGTTTGTTATTTAATTACCATATAAGCCCTTTATGTGGTGTCCCATAGACGCCCGACTGTGGCATGTTTGTTATTTAATTACCATATAAGCCCTTTATGTGGTGTCGCACAGACGCCCGACTGTGGCATGTTTGTTATTTATTTACCATATAAGCCCTTTATGTGGTGTCGCTGAGACGCCCGACCGTGGCATGCTTGTTATGTATTCACTTTATAAGCCCTTTATGTGGCATCGCACAGACGCCCGATTGCGGCATGTTTGTTACTTATTTCACTTATGAGCCCGTTCTGTGGTGTCGCTCAGACGCCCGACTGAGGCATTCTATTTCTACTCTCTAATTGCATTATTCATGTTATACGTGAATAACTTGTTTGCATGCATCATGGATTTTATTTCTGTGACTGACGTTGTGATCATAAAATATTTCAGAACATGATTATCGTTTGCTATATTATACCTGTGTTCATAATGTTTGCGAGTACATTCAAAGTACTTACTGGTTTGTCCCTGGCTATTGTCTTGGCCAGATTTCTTGCTTGGAGAGGAGCGTTGCGATGACAGCCCCAGAATCTAATCAATGGTGATAGCAGCCTCGCGAAGATAGGAGTTAACCTAGTCAGTTGTTCCTGTGGGAAATGGAGTCCCATAGACGCCGATGATCCACAAACCGCTTCCGCCATCAACCACTAGAAACCTTGTGTGGTACTCATAGGCCAGAATGGTCTTGTACTACATATTATGTATTTTGCTTGGAGTTATTGTATCAAGTTTGTGCCTCGCCAGCTAACAGTAATCCTGGGGCTGGTGAGCATAAGGGCCATTTTCTGGGAAACTAAAATCCCGAAAATCCGGTCCTGACAGACTTGGTATCAGAGCCAGGCTGACCATTGGGTAAACCTATCTTAGCCAGGTCGAAAAACCTAGGTTAACCAACCCACCAGACCCTAACCTAACCCCGGCCAAGCTTCTCGCGTAAGATTGCCCCACAGTGACCCGACACCTTTTGGCAGTCGGTGCCCAACCTATCAGCCTAGCCTGTCGATCAGGCACCAGTGACCGACACCTAAATTGTCTCATTCGCAAGCGTGCAAAGGAAGACTCCGCCCTCTTTTTCTATAAGAAGGGCACGCTAAGCTCAACACAGCACAACACAACCACCTTCCCCAAACCGAGCCATAATGCCTGGCCCCGTCGTGCACAATGAAACCACAACAAACAACCTTGGAGGATTTGTAACCGTGCTAGCAAACCTCACCCGTCGTGCCTTTGCAATAGAGGAGCCCCCAGAATATGTTGTATACCAAGGACCCATGAGCGGTGAGAGCCATCAATTCTGGGCCACTGTACACATCTATGGTAGGGGTCTATCACCAGAACGCCCCTACAGGTTCACCGGAAGGACAACTTCCTTTGAGCCACAAGCCATTCAACTAGCTGCTCGAGAGGCTATAGTTCAACTCCGGCACTTGTCGCCCAGAGTTAACTGTCGCTTGTTCTACTACTACCCCAGCCGTGACGGGTATGGTAGGCCACCCTAGGTTGTCAACGGAGATCACGAGACGGATCCTGCATTATTGCATCTAGTGCGCTATGTAGGTGCACTAGAGGAACTGTTCGATCAAATCACCTCGATCTGATCGCAGCTCGTGGAGAGCTGGTCCGCCAAGCCCCGACGAGAGGAGAAGATGAGCCCGACGCCGACAACCCTGTCGTGCTATTCGGACACCCGATCGAGTCCTTGAGGACTGCCCCAACCATCGACCACAATACTTTGGTGTCCCCAGAAGTGCTTCATCGCCTTTTGGGAACACGCTCCAGTGGGATTGTGGCCAACAATCCCCGGGATGGTCATCATCGCTACCCCGACCTGGCAGCCCCTCAACCCCCTCAAGCTAATCCCGACGGCGAAACCCGTGGAGAAGCCTCGACGTCCACAAGCCAGGCTCGTTTAGATATAAACGACGTAGACTAAGTCAATCGAGTAGTACCGAGTCTCAGTACGCTCGCGCCCTGTAATTATGTAACCTTGCATTGACTTGAATAATCGTAGCCATATGGTTATATGGTTGTGCCTCTGTTTTAAATAATAGCCTTGCGTTAAATATGTGAGCATGCGATTGCATTTTTTTCGGGCACAGCTACCAAGATCACACCGACGACTCCCACAGTAATACGTCACTTTTACGAGATATGTGTAGCTGTAGCATTGACCCCGACCCCATGGAGCAGACGCGATCGACTAGTTACCTTTCACCACAGTAAATAACCCAGCCCCAATGTTGTATAAAAACGCCACCTCGTGACCTTGCCAGGTACCCTTCACCTTAAGCACCACTCGCACAACCATTTCCATTGCCATGCCGAGCCCTAGTATTTATCTGAGGACTCCAAATGCAACCCCAGGTAGCTTTGTTAAAATTTTGTGGGACTTTACCTGCAGTACCATGAGTGCTATCCATCCACCCCAGTATGAGTTGCTCAAATCGAGGATCACCACATCCACCTCGAAATATTGGGCAGTGGTGCACGTCCCTCCCGCAAACCCAAACCAAGACCCCACGGAAGCCTCCTTCGTGGGGAAATCTATGCTGACTCCTCATATGGCCATAGAAGTTGTTGCGTATGAGGCACTTACACGCCTTCGATTCGCGGTACCCTATGCCAGCGAACGGGGGTATTATTATTTCCCGAGTCATGCAGCACCCAGAGAAGTAGCATCTTTTCCCGGTGGACGAATCGAGAGAGACCCAGTACTGGCCAATCTTGCCCAGTATGTCATCGCTCAAGAGCATTTGACCCAGCGAGTAATGGGCTATCTCTAGAGCCTCGCTGATTTGAATCCTCAGATCGCCATCGGCAGACCACTGAGGCCCAACCAGGAGAAGCACATTCATCGACTGGTCAATCCACTCCCCCCGATAGAAGAAGAGTGTGCCCCGATTCCAGAGACTTTTTCTCAGGACCCTGTCCAATTACCATTATCGTTGTAGATGTCATTACTGTGTTTATTGTCCCTGCAGTTATTTTTGTGTTGCAACTTGTGTGTGGTATCCTAAATTTGTGCGATGAATTAAATTGTTGTTTTCAGTTAATGTGAGTGATTTTACTTCGGCAAAATTGTATTAACTGTTTTTCACTCTCGGTAAATCCTGAAGTGAGATTTTTTTTCGGAGTTGTTGCAGCATACATTTCTTCACGACATAGATTTTTATTTCACGCAGCACCATAACAGCAGACTCACGATCCCAACCACGCGACCTAGTGCAAATCCACGTGCACATTTTTGCACCAAGCTAATCACCTCCCTAACACCCCACAGTCTCAGAGGGAGACATTTATGAGTAATTACTCGGGTACAAGTTACCTCCGGCACTCTGACAGCAGTTAGCGCCTAACACCGCACCTAATCATCGTGGTCACCGCCACCGCGGAGAGCTAACACTCGAGCGGCTGCATCACGACGATCATCGAGGATCATCACGCACAGGAGCACGGAGAACCCCAGCGATGCCGCCAACCGTCCGCACATCAGGATCACGTACCAGTCCGGCATCGCCTCCGCCATTAGAGCCTCGTCTCGAGCTCCTGCAGGAAGAAATGAAGGAGAAAGGAGGAGGAGGAGCGAGGTCAGATGAAGGAAGAAGAAGGAGCACCGCGGTCGTTTAATAGCTCGAGATCGGTGTACGGTGGGCGAAGTCCACCAGCGCTGCTCGTCGCTCGATCGCCGGTGTTCGGAGGTGAATCCGCGAGCAGTGCCGACAGCACACTGGCCCGCGAGGTGAGTGCATGTTGCGCCGGCAGCTAGCACGCCGTGCACTACCGCAGTACGGCCTAGATGCCCTACGAGCTAGACGTCGCCGGTGGAGAAAGCGCGGAATAGCACGCGGGAGAGAGGAAGAAGAGAGAGCCAGAGGTAGAGGAAGAGGCCAACAGTGGGCCTGGGTCCACCTGTCAGCCACAGAGAGCCCTGTGCTCTCGGGTACGACCAGTGGTTTTTTCAGTAATTTAGAAGTTTATTCTAAAATTACTGTAACCGATAGTAGAAACCGACCGTAAATTTTTCCACACAACGCCAGTGTGCCACACTGTGGTTTTACACCACTTATTGTCCTCTCACTGTAGCTACGTTTTAATTACAGGAGTAGGATGGTTGTTTAGGAGTAAAAAAATTCAAAAACAACCCTTATCAAATCTCGAGGACGAGATTTTTTTAAGGGGGGTAGTGTTGTAACACCCAAAAAAATTTAACCATGTTTTGAATTATTAAAATATTTCCAGGAGTTCAAAATTCTGCTTTCTGGATTTTCTTTTGATTTCAGAACCACTTTTCTTTAATATTGAAGAGTTTTTACCCCAAGTGGAAACTTTCCAAAAATATTATTGGACTTCTATGCTCTCTCAATAAAACAATTCTTAATCAGTGGTTTTATTTGCATAATTATTTTCCTGAGCTTTATTCTTTAAAAGTGATTTTTAGAGCCTCTTTTGCACTGCAACCATTTGATAAATGCATCTAAAATTTTCACAAAAATTTGGGGATGACATATGATGTCCCAAAATCACTTTTATGCAAAAACATCTTCTGTTCATTGGAGTTTGAGCTCTACACCTAATTTTCAAATCTGGTCCACTGGGCAATTTTGCACTACAACCTATTTAAATATTTCTTTAAAACTTCCACCAAAATTAGGGGAGGTCAGTAGGAGTATATTATCCATATTTATGCAAAAACCCAGTTATGTCCTTTGAAAATTTTGAGTGAATCAACCTCATTTTCATTCTGGTCCAACTTGAGGATTTGTACTGCAGCCATATTTTTACTTGCTCTTTTACCCATGCTTCTTTTTCCTACTTGTAGTCCTTCCTACCAAACCCTTAAGTCCAAGAGCATGAACCCATTGGAATATTTTTGGTCCATGAAATGATAACCTTTAGGTTCTGTCTAGAATTGGTTTTCTCAAATAATTGCACTAACAAGTTTCTTTGTTTGGCAAACTAACCTGACCACCACCACCTACACCTAAAGAGACTAGGATCTGGAGACTTTGGCCACCCCAAGAGTTGCCTAGGGGCTCCTGTCATTCTGTCGAACACCTTGAGTTCATGAACAGATTTGACATGCTCATGAGTTTGCATTGCAGACTTGCCACAGCAGCCAAACGAGCATGTCCACTAGCATCACAGCTATCACTAGCCTAGATCTATTGATCACCAGCCCCTCATATGCCCTCAAGCACACGCTGGCATTTCGGCAAACACATAGCGTGCATGCACTGGGCGCGCCCAGAGCGCACGTTTTGCACGCGTGCGCACAACCGAGCCGCCACGTTTGCTCGCCCACGCCCCTAGCCTTTGCTCGCCTGCAGAGCCGCGCCTCTCCCTCGACCACTCGCCAGAACGCGCCAAGCTGCCCTGGTGCCCTACAGCGCCGCCTTCAGAGCCCCCTTGGCGGCACGCCGGCGTCCGCAGTGCGCCTTTGCCACGGACGGCGCCGCCTGAGCCACAACTCCTCGTCATCTGGCCTCATGAATAGGCCGCCCTTATCTCTGAGCCGTCCGCTAGTGCCGACCCTACTCCGGCCATCGCCACGTCGCTCTGCCGCAACAGAAACGGTCGGCCGACGATCTTATCCCCGGCGAAGGCAGAACCGACCTTCCCCGGCTATATATAGCCCCAGGCCTCGCTCGAGCCTCGTCAGGCAGCCCCGTACCACCCCTCTAGCATGCCCCACGACCAGAAACAACGACGGGAGGCCTTCTTCCTCGCCTCCGACCGATTCGGCCGTCGCTGCTCTCTGGTCCGTTTCGTCGCAACCAGGCCTTTCCCCGTCAATCCAGCACCGCCAAACTTCTCCCCTTGACCTTGAGGAGCCGCCCAGCCGCTCAAACACGATCGAAGGCCACCATAGCCCAAACCCCCAATTCGGCCGAAGCTACCTCCGCCGCGAAGCGCACCGCCGGCGACTCCCTCCGTCCCCACCTGCCTAGTGACCACCGGGAGGACCGCCCTGGACTGGCGGATCCATCCCCGCCCTCGGGACCCCGCGAGGAGCCGCCAAACGCCGGCAGCGATTGTCGGAGTTCCGCCCCCGTTCGGACAGAGGAAGAGGAGGGAAAGGCCGGTTTGTATTAGAGCCACCTGGTGCCCTACAGCGCCGCCGTCAGAGCCCCCACTAGTAGAAAAAGGGTCAAACGTGCAGCACATTAGTGCCGGTTTGTATTAGAGCCGGCACTAATGTATACATTAGTGCCGGTTCCAACGGCTAGCCGGGCCGCTCTCATTAGTACCGGTTCATGGCTAACCTTTAGCACCGGTTCGTGCCACGAACCGGTACTACTGAGGGTGGTGGCAGGATGTTGTCAGTCTGGGCCCCCTCCAGCACCTTTAGTACCGGTTCGTGCCACGAACCGGTACTATAGGTCGACGTACATAAACCCTTCGTCCACCCGAGCCACTCTGTTCTTCCCCTTTCCCCTCACTTCTCCTCTGTTCTTCCCCTTTCCCCTCGAGCTCCTCACAAATTTTACCCAAAATTTGTCAAGATTTGAAATTCCTTATCCATTCAAATGATCACAAAGGTTAGCAACTTTGTCCTTTCAACTCTCATTGCTAGATTAGCTCTTCCCATGCTTTGTATAGTTACTAATTTGTGAGTTTAGTAATTTGGGAGGAAATATATATATGTGCTAGTATTTGATTTATATGCAATTTGAGGTCAAAAATAACACTTAGTTTGCATATGTAGGTGTGGTTTACTTAGTGCCTTCTAAATCTCCGTCGTAACCACCGTCGATCGCCCGCACCGTCCCGTCACCGGCACCACCTTGTGGTGAGCCTCTTGTTCATGTAATTTTATATAAAAAATTGATGTTTGTGTGATTTGGATATATAGTTAATCATGTAATAATTATCTTACCCGTACGTTGTTTGTTATACATAGTGCCATGGTTTTGATATCCGTCCCCGTCGGCCCTCGTCCTTGTTATGATTCGGATGTGGTATATTCTCTTTTAAAACTATTAGTTGCATTTCGTGTTTATGACAAATTATGCCCATCAAGTTGACATAGATATTTTTATCTAGGAGGTATGTGAACCGGAAATTCCAACCGACCCTATTGTCGAGAGGTTAAATTTAGTTGAAAGAGAAGACGAGTACTTGAAAGAAAAATTGAAAAGAATTGAGGGGAGAAGATGGAATTGGAGTTGCATGTTGCCGATGTCGTCGATGATCACAAGATCAAGATGGAGAAAATGCGCTTGAAGAATAGAAAGATTAGAAAATATGCCATCGGTAGTGAGGCTTGGTATCATTATGCTGTTGGATCAATGGTTACCTTAGTTGTGATCTTGATCGCATTTGTTGTTGCATTTAAATGCTTTAGCTAGAGAGTTATTTGTTTGTTGCATTTAAGTGTTGTATGAACTTTATGTATGAACTTGTATTAATTTGGTCTATTCGGTGTTGTGTAATGAAGATGAGCCGGCAATGGATGTACGATGACCGATGCTCTCCCCAGTTCGTTGAGGGCGTGCATACTTTTCTGCTTGCGGCTGAGGCAAACAAGCGGGCGAATGGTTTTATGCCTTGTCCATGTGCTGTCTGTAAGAATGATCGCAATTACTCTACGTCAAGAACCATTCACGTCCACCTGTTTGAGTCCGGTTTCATGCCCCACTATAATGTTTGGACCAAGCACGAAGAAAGAGGGGTTATGATGGAAGACAATGAAGAAGAAGAGGACGACGACAGCTATCCTGGCCATGGGTTCCCTGAATACGATGATACAACAATGGGGGAAGAAGCTGAGCCGGTAATGCGGGAAGAAGCTGAGCCGGCAATGCGGGAAGAAGCTGAAGAAGAGGCATCAGATGAGCCCGTTGATGATCTAGGTCGGGCCATTGCCGATGCAAAGAGAAACTGCGCAAGTGATTTGGAGAAGAACAAGTTGCAGCGCATGTTAGAGGACCACAAAAAATTGTTGTACCCGAATTGCGTAGGTGACAAGAAAAAGCTGGGCACCACACTGGAATTGCTGCAATGGAAGGCAGAGAATGGTGTATCTGACAAGGGATTTGGAAAGTTGCTGGTAATGATAAAGGATATGCTTCCAAAGGACAACGAATTGCCCGAGAGTACGTATGAAGCAAAGAAGGCTGTCTGCCCTCTAGGGTTAGAGGTGCAAAAGATACATGCATGCCCTAATGATTGCATCCTCTACCGCGGTGAGTACGAGGATTTGAACGCTTGCCCGGTATGTGGTGCATTGCGCTATAAGATCAGCCGCGATGAGCCTGGTGATGTCGAGGGCGAGCGCCCCAGGAAGAAGATTCCTGCCAAGGTGATGTGGTATTCTCCTATAATACCACGGTTGAAACGTTTGTTCCAAAACAAAGAGCATGCCAAGGCGATGCGATGGCACAGAGAAGACCGTAAGAAAGACGGAAAGTTGAGAGTACCCGCTGACGGGTCGCAGTGGAGAAAAATCGAAAGAAAGTACGGGAAGGAGTTTGCAGATGACGCAAGGAGCGTATGGTTTGGTCTAAGCGCAGATGGCATTAATCCTTTTGGGGAGCAGAGCAACAACCATAGCACCTGGCCTGTGACTCTATGTTTGTATAACCTTCCTCCTTGGTTGTGCATGAAGCGGAAGTTCATTATGATGCCAGTGCTCATCCAAGGCCCTAAGCAACCCGGCAACGACATTGATGTGTACCTAAGGCCATTAGTTCAAGAAATCTTACAACTGTGGAATGGAACAGGTGTACGTGCGTGGGATGAGCACATGGGGGAAGAATTTGACCTCAAGGCGTTGCTGTTCGTGACCATCAATGATTGGCCTGCTCTCAGTAACCTTTCAGGACAGACAAACAAGGGATACCGCGGATGCACGCACTGTTTGGATGATACCGACAGTATATATTTGAATAGTTGTAAGAAAAATGTGTACCTGGGACATCGTCGATTTCTTCCGAGCAGGCATCCCTTAAGAAAGAAAGGCAAGCATTTCAAAGGTGATGCGGATTACCGGACGAAGCCTCGCCACCGTACTGGTGCTGATGTACATGATATGGTCAAGGATTTGAAGGTGATATTTGGAAAGGGTCCTGGCGGACAACCTGTTCCGAAGGACGCGGACGGACGCGCACCCATGTGGAAGAAGAAATCTATATTTTGGGACCTGCCATATTGGAAAGACCTAGAGGTCCGCTCCGCAATCGACGTGATGCACATGATGAAGAATCTTTGCGTGACCCTGCTTGGCTTCTTGGGCGTGTATGGGAAGACAAAAGATACACCTGAGGCACGGGAGGACCAGCAACGTATGCACGGAGAAGACGACATACATCAGGGTCATGCAAGCTATGCTCTTACCAAAGAAGAGAAGGAAATCTTCTTTGAATGCCTGCTCAGTATTAAGGTACCGTCTGGCTTCTCGTCGAATATAAAGGGAATAATAAACATGGCAGAGAAAAAGTTCCAGAACCTAAAGTCTCATGACTGCCACGTGATTATGACGCAACTGCTTCCGGTTGCATTGAGGGGGCTTCTACCGGAAAATGTTCGATTAGCCATTGTGAAGCTATGTGCATTTCTCAATGCAATCTCTCAGAAGGTAATCGATCCAGAAATCATACCAAGGTTACAGAATGATTTGGTGCAATGTCTTGTCAGTTTCGAGTTGGTGTTCCCACCATCCTTCTTCAACATCATGACGCACGTCCTAGTTCACCTATGCGAAGAGATTAACGTTTTGGGTCCTGTATTTCTACACAATATGTTCCCCTTTGAGAGGTTCATGGGAGTCTTAAAGAAATATGTTCATAACTGTGCTAGGCCAGAAGGAAGCATCTCCAAGGGGCATCAAAATGAGGAGGTCATTGAGTTTTGTATTGACTTTATTCCTGACCTTAAGCCGATTGGTGTTCCTGAATCGCGGCATAAGGGCAGACTGGATGGAAAAGGCACACTAGCAGGGGAACAAATAATATGTATGGACGGACATTCTCTCACTGAAGCACACTACACAGTTCTACAGAATTCCACCTTGGTGGCTCCGTATATGGATGAACACAAGAATTTGCTACGCTCCAAACACCCGGAGCGGTCTGATGACTGGATTACACGTGAACAAACCAGGAGTTTCGCCAACTGGTTGTAGACACGTACCATGCATGACACCTCTATTGAAGATGACCTGTACTTGCTGTCCCAGTTACCATCTTCGAATATAATGACTTTCAAAGGCTACGAGATAAATGGTAATACATTTTACACGATCGCCCAAGATAAGAAGAGCACCAACCAAAACAGTGGTGTCCGCTTTGATGCAGAAACCAAGACGGGAAAGGAAACATATTATGGTTATATACAGGACATATGGGAACTTGACTATCGGCGTGGTTTAAAGGTCCCTTTGTTTCGGTGCAAATGGGTCAATATGACACGAGGCGGGGTAACGGAAGACCCGCAGTACGGAATGACAACAGTGGATCTCAACAATCTTGCGTATGCAGACGAACCATTCGTCCTAGCCAATGATGTGGCACAGGTTTTCTATATGAAGGACATGTCTACCAAGCCAAGAAAAAGAAAAGATAAGGAAGCGAATGCATCATACGATGAGCCAAAGCGGCACATAGTTCTTTCTGGGAAGAGAAACATCGTGGGAGTGGATGACAAGACAGACAAGTCAGAAGATTATCAAAAGTTTGATGAAATTGCTCCATTCACAGTGAATATTGACCCGAGCATCCCGTTAAATGATGAAGATTTTCCATGGTTACGGCGCAAAGGGACACACGCGAAGAAAAAGTTTCACACCCAAAGATCTGGGATGTGATCGGCTTCACTATCATCACTTTCTTCTGTGTTTCACACCCAGGAGGGAATGTCTATAATAGTTAGGGTAGTTATGTGTTTTGGCATTTGAAACGCGAAGAAATTTTATGTGCAAACAAATTCTTTTCATGCATTTACTGATTTTTTTTCCAGCTAAATGACCCTGAAATTGAAAAGCAATTCAAATGAACTCAGAAAAGGTTGAAAATTGGCATGGTATCATAATTTCATACAAATAGCATGTGCAAGAAAGTAGAGAGGGTTACGGCAAAAACTGGATGCACTTCGTGTACAAAATGGACAATCACTTTCGAAGTATCAGGGTTTCCGACGAAAACTGAACTGTTACAAAGACATTTCATTTTTTAAATAACCTAAGCATTACTAAATTGAATATAATGATAAAACACACTAATATTGAACATAAGAAAAAATAATCACTGAAAAAACTTTTTTCAAAGTTAAGTTATTCACAAACTAGTGATTCACACAAATTTCAAATAATTCAAAATTTAAACTATTCAAATTTGAAATCTACCGGCACTAACAAAAAGTTTGTAATTTTTTGTACCTAAAGCAAAAATATTCACAAAGAAACTCTAAATACAGCAAAAAACAACTCAAAAATATAAAACAAAAAAAATAAAGCAAAAAAAAATTAAGAAAAAAAGCCCGCCAACTGGGCCAAAGCGGCCTGCATACGACTAGCGACACAACCTTTCGTTGGGCCAGGATGCAGGCCCGCGAAGGCCCAGTAGGCCCACAAGGCGAGGAGGACAGGTAGGCCCAGTAGGCCTGATTAGGAGAGGAGCTCGAGAGAGCTACCGCACTGGGGCTTATAAACCAGTGCGGTAGCCCCTCGACTAGCGAGGTGGGACTAAACTTCCGCACTACACCTGCGCCAGCGCACCCCTTTAGTACCGGGTCGTGGCACAAACCGGTACTAAAGGGGGGGGCCTTTAGTACCGGTTGGTGCCACCACCCGGTACTAAAGGGGGTCGCTTCCCGCCGCTTGGCCTGGCCAAAACAGACCTTTAGTACCGGTTGGTGGCTCCAACCGGTACTAAAGGTGCCTTCTATATAAGAAAACACTTCAAAATTTCGTCAGTTTCTCATCTCTCCCTCTGCTTCTTCTCCTCTGCACCGTCGCCCGCCGCCCCCGCCGTCTCCATATCCCTCGACGCCGCCCCGGCCCGTCGCCGCCCCCGACGCCGCCCAGTCCCCTTCGTCGCCGCCCCGTCGTCCTGTCCCCGTCGTCACCGCCGCCCCGTCCCGGCTGCGTCATCACCGTCCCCGTCGTCGTCGCCACCCCGGCCCGTACGTCCCCGTCCCCGTCGTCGCCGCCCCGGCCCGTACGTCCCCATCCCGTCGTCGCCGCGCCCGTCACCGTCCCCGTCGCCGTCCCCGTCGCCGCGCGCCCCCCGTCGCCTCTCGCCTCGCCGGCCGGTGAGCGCGCACACACACACACATACATTTGTAGTTATAGATTTTTCTGTTTTTAAGAAATTGTTAGACATTTTTCTGTTTTTTAGAAATAGTTAGAAATGTTAGAATTGTTAGAATTGTTAGAAATGTTATAAATTGTTAGAAATTTTTCTGTTTTTTAGTTACAGAAATAGTTATAAAAAAGTTAGAATTGTTAGAAATTTTTCTGTTTTTTAGTTATAGAAATAGTTATAAAAATGTTAGTTATATATATAGAAATGTTATAATTTTTTTTCTGTTTTTTAGTTATAGAAATATTAGAAATGTTATAGAAATGTTAGTTATATATAGCATTGTTAGAAATGTTATAGAAATGTTAGTTATATAGAAATGTTAGAAATTTTAGTTATCAAAATCAATCATTAAAAAAATGTTACTTTTTGCGGGCATATAGCTAGTATTTGTTCTCGACGATGCCCGGCCCGCATCCTCGCCGTCGACCCGTCCGCGACGACGTCCAGCCGAGCCATGTCCGGGACTGGGCTCCGCCGGGCTGGCACTGGGAGGTGCTGCTTGGAGGGGCGCGCCGCTTGACGAGGAACACGGCCGCGGGTCCCGTCGTCGACCCTGATCTCGTTTGGTGGCGTTCGCGTGGGCCAGTTTCGGTGCGGAGGGACCCGGCCCCGCCAGAGGTGGTACGTCGCCGTGTCAGGGAGGAGGACGAGCACGTCCATCGCTACATGGTTGCGTTAGAGGGCGGCAGGTTCTCCAATACGTGGCAGTATCTTCGGGGATCTCACTTCAGCTATGATCCTGTGAGGGTTCCTTCTCTTTGGGTGTCCACTACCCGCGCCGGAGGAACGCGAGTGTCCTAGATTCTTCTGTAGTATTCGATCTTTATTAGCTAATAGCCAGTGATGTACTATTCAATATTATATATTATTCGAGACGATGTATTCGAGATTATATCTATTATTCTGGACGATGTATTCGAGATTATATCTATTATTCGAGATTTGAATACTAAATTGTTTTATATTTCTTTTGGATTAGTTAAACAAAAGCTATGGCAGACAATACCGACAGAGAGGGAGAACAGACCATGTTCGATATGATACGCGGGGCAGATGATAATCAGAATGAAGAAGATTATGACGGCTCCGAATTTCTAAACAACACCGGAGAGGGTGATATGATATTCGATCACGACGAAGTCATGAACTATGATTATGACGATGACAAAGAACATGTTGATCCTGAAACAACAAACACCGACGAGGTATATATATTTATATAAGCAGGCATCTGGTGATCATCACATGTTTTAAATGACTTGAAGATATATTAACGAATCAATCTTTGTTCTTTCAGCCATCCGGATCAAGCAAATCTTCAGGCAAAAGGACGAAACGAGGCCCGAACAAAAAGTTGAAGCCAGGCATAAACTACAATATCGAGGCATGCGGCCCTACTGGCAAACCATTAGTGCCTAAGAAGATTGCGGACAAGTTCGTTCGTCAGTGCGGAGTTCTTGTGAAGGACCAACTCCCGATCAAACTTCAAGAATGCAGAGCGCCAGCAAAGCCACGTCCAGATGTTACTTATGTCGACAAGAATCAAAAAGATCTGCTTTGGGATACTCTCATGGAACATTTCACCCTACCAGATCATTTCACAGAAGCAGATGTGCAGAAAGTCAAAGAGGTTGCTCTTAAGATGATGGCGACTGCATTCAAGAACTACAAGAATGGTGAATGGAACAAGTACGTCAAATGAGGAAGGAAGACTCCAGTATTCAAGGGAACACTGGAGAACCAACGTTGTTGGGGATATTACCACTAGGTGTAAACCGGCCAGCCTGGGCCGGGTTAACTCCGTTAGTGGTATAAGCAGAAAAAGGCCCAAGGCCTGTAGTCGGTTTAGAACTTGTAGCCGTAAACCGGCCTGATGTATAACTTGTATTGTAAGTTAGGAATAGAGAGATACCAACCGGGATACGAGTATGAACCGGTTGGGACTCTATGAACCGACGGGTGTCACCTGTGTATATAAGGGGGCGACCCGGCGATGGTTCAAGGACAGACAACCACAACTCGAGCCTAGGCGAAGCTTATTTGCTCCCTAGCCATCGAGACCACATCAATTCCATCACAACTAGACGTAGGCTTTTACCTTCATCGAAGGGGCCGAACTAGTATAAAACCCTCATGTCTTTGTGTCCGCTTTACCCCCTTCAAGTAAACCCGTGGCGATGGCTCCACGACTAAGTCCTTTCGCTAGGACATCTGCCGTGACAAATCCACGACAAACGTGATCATTGGGACAATTTCGTGAAATTCAAGGATTCGGAATTAGCTAAGGAACGGTCGAGAATAAACAAGAAGAATGCCGAAAAAAAAGGATAAGTTCCATAAGCTGGGGCCAGGTGGCTATGCGGTGGCAATGCCTAAGTGGGATAAGTCTGAGAAAGAGATGGAGGATGCAGGTGTCACTCCGGCTACTAAGAGCTAGCCCCCCAGGGTCAGGACTTGGTTCTATGCGCATGGGGGGGAGTTGGACCGGGAGACAGGCAATGTTTCGACGAGGGCAAGTCTGAAGGGAGCCGACGATGCGATACTTGTTGCAATAGAAGATGCACGAACGGGGGTGTTCCAGTCCAACAGAGAGAACGACGAGCTTACGCGTGCCCTGGGAAATCCTGAACACCCGGGAAGAACACGAGGCAAGGGCGCTCTGCCGTGGTATGAGGGGTTTTCAGACTGGAACAACGACTACAGAACCCGTGCGAGAAAGAAGATTGCGGAGGAGAAGAAGAGGAAGATGGAGGAGGAGCAGAGGAAGCAGGACTATGAACGCCTTCAAGGCCTAGAAGCAAGTCAAGCGGAATTGGCAGTCAAATTCCAGCGGCAGCAGGAGCAGATCGACTCACTTACCCATCAAAGGGGGTCTCAGCAGCTGCAGCAGCTAGCGGATGATCCAGCATTGGATAGCACCGGCCCATCCATGCCGAGAAGCAGCGTGGGTTCCGTCCTGGACGACGCAATGCTGGGTATATACCCCGTGGATGACATCACGGAGAACACTAACTGCGAGCTACACGTCAAAATGAAGAACATATCCATGAAGTTGGCGGACGGCTGTGCTTTCACAAATCCCCCCGAGGCAACCTTCCATTGCAACCCGATTCCAGCGGGCTATGCTCGTGTCTTGGTTGATGAGGTGGTGGACCCACCATATTCGGGGCTACAGCTTGACATTGCTGGAGGTGACGGCGAGCGCTTTCTCGGAGAGGCCAAACATCGTATAATCCTATGGAAAAAGGATTGCATCATCTTTCCAAGGCCACTAACACCGCGTCACCCGAGTCCTCGTCGAAGTCCGCCATCGAGTCAGCAGACTCCCGCTCCTCCAAGTTCGGCAAAGTGTCAGGACAATCCTCCTCCTCCAAGTCCGGCAAAGTGTCAGGACAATCCTCCTCCTCCAAGTCCGCCACAGCGTCAGACGTCTCCTCCTCCAAGTCCGGCACAACCTCAGGCCACTCCTCCTCGTCCAACTCAGTCCCGTCAACCGTCTCCGCCGCCTCAGCAATCGCAGAAGAGACACCCCGCAGCTATGGTGCGTAGCGGTACGAGTCGAGGTAGTACAGGAAGTACAGGCGGAGGCAAGCGATATAAATATGGTCTAAGCCTCAAGCCTCTTCCGCAGAGGTCTTATGACAGGTCCGAGGAGGAAATCACAGCCATATCGAAGGCCGAGGTGGAAGCCCATTTTGCACCGAAACCGCCACCGCCGCCAAGGGAGAAAGTGCCTGAGGAAACGATTGACCACTTCATTCGTATGGCTCAACCACCAGCTTCCAAGCCTGTTGAGACAGACTATGAGCGCCACATCAGGAAGTTAAATCGAGCACGTCTACAAAGGGAGGCGAGCACGTCTACATCGGGATCGAGCAAACAAGAAGCAGCTGCCAAAAAATGCGGGAAAACCATTCCCCAGCTGGGAGAACAGGCGGCGCAATCGATCCCCTCGCTTGTTGTGCCAACAACAGGTGACAGTACGCGCCCCCAATATTATTGTGGGCAAACAGTGCATGTTCCCGAGGTGGGCAATGTGGTAATAACGGAGGAGCATATAATGCAGGCTGAAGTTCTCAACATCACTGTTGGACAACTCCTCGAGATCGAGCCCATGCCTTTGCTTAGAGAGGATGATAAAACGGAAATATGCCCGGGGCCAACCTTTGGTCGCGCCAGACAAGGTCAAGAACCTCCCAACGAGAATGTATGAATTGCATCAATGGTACATGAACATTACCAAGATTTCAGATCGAGTGTCCCTCATGGCGAATGTCAAGAAGGACCATTACTACCATGAGAAAGCTGGGTCCATTGAGTATTTAGAACTATTTCAGTTATACAATCAGGATGCACTCGACAAATCTATCGTCAGTTGCTATTGTCTGTAAGTGATATCTTTCTATAATTTAAGTCTCAAGCTAGCTTTAGTGATCCTTTTGATCAATCATTACCTGTAATTATCCTCACTATATTCTTTTCTGTGGTATTATGCAGGATGAAGATATATGAAATGAGAAAGGGTGGACGCTATGGCATTGGGTTCATTGACCCAAACACCGTTAATGAAATCACATGGAAGATAAATGAACATCATGCAAAGGAAGTAGAGGACAGCATGCTAGAGTTCTTGAAGCGCCTCAAATACAATGAAGATGTACTACTTCCTTACCACTTTGGGTGAGTCACACTGTCTTGTACTACAAATTCTCTGTTTTTGCCTACTAGCTAGCTACATGTTTTTGCTTACATATGCCCGCTTAATTAAGACATGCAAACGTGTGTGCATGCAGATTTCACTGGGTCTTGTGTATCATTAAAGTTGACTCCGGAACAGTTGAAGTACTGGACTCACTAATCTCAAAAAAAACTGACTTTAACATCTTGTATGGGATAGTCAACAGGTAATTTCAATCATTATTAACTATATATCTCGGCCTATTTAATTCATCATTTCATGATATGAACTATTTAATAACCCCTTTATTCATTTTCTTTGTCGGCGGGCAGGGCTTGGGCAAGATTCATCAGCGTCACGGAAGGTGAATGGAAACAAAAACTTCAATGGGTTCGACCCAAGGTAAGTAATTAAGTAGTACTAGCTAGCTAGCTAGCTGCCATCTCTTTAATTATCATGCTTGATTAATTTTTATCTGATCAAATTCCATTCTCGTAAAGGCCCTGAAGCAGGCGCAGGGACTGATCTGTGTGCATTCTATGTTTGCGAGAACATTCGCGTGATGGCGTCCGAAAGGAGCAGATCTCAAAGACAGCAATGGGTACGCTTGTCAGAACACTATTCACAATTTTTACACCATTATCGATATCTAGTCACACAACTAATACACATGCATATTGATCTCCTTCTTAACAGTTCAAAGAGGTGCGGGAGAAGCTCATAAAAAGGGAGCGCGTAGAAGCACTTCAAGAGGAAATAGCGGGATTTTTGCTCGACCAGGTCATAAATCCGAATGGAGAATTCTATTACCCGCTACTGCCCCCATGAAAACCACTTTCAATTGTCATCGTGCTCCGAAGGCACCAATTAGACTGGCTCCGAAGACAACATTCATATGTAGGAGAAATTGTATATAGCTATACATGTATGTATGTGTGAATTAATTAATATGGTGGTTTAATTTGTGAGACATTGATGTGATATATATATGCATGATTGGTTCTACTAGAAATTCTATATATATATATATATATATATATATATATATATATATATATATATATATATATAAATAACGTGTACAATGTGTAGTATCGTAAAATACTAGCAAACGAAAAAGAATTAAAATGGAAACACAAAATTAAATGAAAAAGAAACCATAAAACTAAAAAACCCCCAAACCTTATAGTACCGGTTCGTGCTGAACCGGTACTAAATGGGGGGGGGGCCTTTAGTGACCACAAATTAGTGCCGGTTATGTAACCGACACTATAGAGCCTTACGAACCGGTGCTAATGCCCGGTTCTGCACTAGTGCCCCTTGGCGGCACGCCGGCGTCCGTAGTGCGCCTCTGCCACGGACGGCGCCGCCCGAGCCACAACTCCTCGCCATCTGGCCTCGTGAACAGGCCGCCCTTATCTCCGAGCCGTCCGCTAGCGCCGACCCTACTCCGGCCATCGCCATGTCGCTTTGCCGCAACAGAAACGGTCGGCCGGCGATCTTATCCCCGGCGAAGGCAGAACCGACCTTCCCCGGCTATATATAGCCCCAGGCCTCGCTCGAGCCCCCTCAGGCAGCCCCGTATCACCCCCGTAGCACGCCCCACGATCAGAAACAACGGCGGGAGGCCTTCTTCCTCGCCTCCGACTGATTCGGCCGCCGCTGCTCTCCGGTCCATTTCGTCGCAACCAGGCCTTTCCCCGTCAATCCAGCACCGCCAACCTTCTCCCGTTGACCTTGCGGAGCCGCCCAGCTGCTCAAACACGATCGGAGGCCACCATAGCCCAAACCCCCAATTCGGCCGAAGCTACCTCCGCCGCGAAGTTCACCGCCAGCGACTCCCTCCGTCCCCACCTGCCTAGCGACCACCGGGAGGACCGCCCTGGACTAGCGGATCCATCCCCGCCCTAGGAACCCCGCGAAGAGCCGCCAAATGCCGGCTGTGATCGCTGGAGTTCCGCCCCCGTTCAGACAGAGGAAGAGGAGGGAAAGGCGACTGGTCAGACCTGACCAGTGGGCCCCTGGACCCACTGTCAGCAACCCACGCGCCAGTCCACGCTGGAGTAAGTGAAGACGTACTTCCATAATACGCCTTCGACGTGGTTAGTTTCGAAGCGTTTTTCTTTTTCTGTTTTATTTTAAAAATAGAATTTGACCAAAACTTTGACTGTCTGTAACTTTTTAAATATAACTCCAAATGAGTTGATTCTTCTTCCTACCTCTCTCAAATATTGTCTAGTTTATTTTAATATTTATTAGAAAAAATTTTAGACAACTTTTTTGTAATATTTTTAAAGTATGTGTTATTTGAATATTTTTTAATAGGATTTTTGGAGAGAGGAGAAAGCTTTCTAAAGTTTTGGAATGCACCCTGCCTCCCCACAACATGAAGGCAAGCATTCTGAACCCTGGCATAATTTTGTGTGTGTCGTCTGACACGGTTGCAATACCACCTCGACACGGAGTATCCGTTATTTTATGTGGTGATATGTTCAAACTCATGAGTGCATACTGACAGTTTCATGCTATTGGAGTTTGATATGTTTGGGATAGTAGTCACCATCATATGCCTTTCATGCCTACTAGGAGGAAGTCGGGAGAGCCTCTGTCTTGGGTAGACACAAGCCTGTCCCCGGTCTTTGTTGAGATGGTTGTGTCCGGTACGGCAAAGCAAGGCATGACGAGTGGTGACTTTGTCCGTTGGTTGAAACATATTTGTTATGCTAACCATGCAGGGAATACTTAAACCTCCTGAATCGACCTTAGATCGAGTCTTGTTCCGGTAACCCCCACACTTGTTTCGTACTACCACTTGTCCCTGCCATAGGTAGGGTACGGTTCAGTAAGTTGTCAACCCCATTCTAGCACACATCATACAGAGGGGCCGGGATGAGGGTTCCATGGCCATGGATTAAAGCCAGTCATCCAGTAAGGGGGCACGGGTGTTTCGGTTGTAGCCGAGGGGTAGCTCCCCCAGTTTGCGCGCGGTATAAATTTTTGTGATCCCATGCTAGTCGAGGTTGTAGCCTGCCCACTTAGAGTTTTGCTTAACGAGTGTCGTGGGTGATTCCAGACACCGATGAGTCAAGCTGGTGTGTGCGGTTGGGTGTGTTTTCAACTAAAAGACCGTAAGCGGAATTAGTCCGGATGGACTAACGAAATCCGTTACTCATGGGTAAAGAGTACACCCTCTGCAGAGATTAAATCTATTCGAATAGCCGCGTCCATGGTTAAGGACTACAGTCTGGGTTGGGTCAAGTGTCGGTCTTAGTGTCGGTCTTCGGAGGAAAAACAATTAAGTCAGAACATTGATTTTGACCAGTGACATATGATGATTATGATTATTATTATTGTGGACTAACTATTTTCATTACTTGATTTATCGAGTATCCCTGGGATGGTTCTACCTCCTGGATATTCACTGTGATTTATTCTGTTATAAGCCCTTTATGTGGTGTCGCATAGACGCCCGACTGTGGCATGTTTGTTATTTAATTACCATATAAGCCCTTTATGTGGTGTCGCATAGACGCCCGACTGTGGCATGTTTGTTATTTAATTACTATATAAGCCCTTTATGTGGTGTCGCATAGACGCCCGACTGTGGCATGTTTGTTATTTATTTACCATATAAGCCCTTTATGTGGTGTCGCTGAGACGCCCGACTGTGGCATGCTTGTTATGTATTCACTTTATAAGCCCTTTATGTGGCGTCGCACAGATGCCCGACTGCGGCATGTTTGTTACTTATTTCACTTATGAGCCCTTTCTGTGGTGTCGCTCAGACGCCCAACTGAGGCATTCTATTTCTACTCTCTAATTGCATTATTCATGTGCTACGTGAATAACTTGTTTGCATGCATCATGGATTTTATTTCTGTGACCGACGTTGTGATCATAAAATATTTCGGAACGTGATTATCGTTTGCTATATTATACATGTGTTCATAATGTTTGCGAGTACATTCAAAGTACTCACTGGTTTGTCCCTGGCTATTGTCTTGGCCAAATTTCTTGCTTGGAGAGGAGCGTTGCGATGACAGCCCCAGAATCTAATCAATGGTGATAGCAGCCTCGCGAAGATAGGAGTTAACCTTGTCAGCTGTTCCTGTGGGAAATGGAGTCCCATAGACGCCGATGATCCACAAACCGCTTCCGCCATCAACCACTAGAAACCTTGTGTGGTACTCATAGGCCAGAATGGTCTTGTACCACATATTATGTATTTTGCTTGGAGTTATTGTATCATGTTTGTGTCTCGCCAGCTAACAGTAATCCTAGGGCTGGTGAGCATAAGGGCCATTTTCTGGGAAATTAAAATCCCGAAAATCCGGTCCTGGCATGAATGCTCCAAAGATGTAATTTTTGAGTAAACTTGCATTTGTTATCCTACACGCTTGAAAACTTGTTCATATGCGCTAAGCAACGCTAGTGAATTTAAAATATTACCTTCTGTGCGGCCGTTTATTAAATTTGAGAGATGGCGAGTCGTCGGCTTCTGCCCCCATGCCGCGAGTGCTGGCGTGTTCGGGATAAACTTGGGCACTCTTTTTCCCATTCTTGGGTCCTTCGAGGGAGGCGCTCAACACAACGAACAAGGCA
Organism: Triticum timopheevii; assembly: GCA_963921465.1. Taxonomy (NCBI): domain Eukaryota; kingdom Viridiplantae; phylum Streptophyta; class Magnoliopsida; order Poales; family Poaceae; genus Triticum; species Triticum timopheevii. The sequence continues at coordinate 627,328,654 of OY997264.1, read as the reverse complement.
ACCGGACTATAATGCTTGAACACTCCCACTTAGCCATAGAATTCTATAATTTTAAATTTCGTTGAAGCCCCTAGTATTCGGAAGACCGAATTCGGGGCGCTATCCACGCCTGGCCGGACAAAGCCGGCTCCTCGCTCTAAGCGGCATAAGTCTTTAGGGACTCGAAAAACCTCTCGAACAGCGACCAACTCTCGCCCTATCATGACGGTCAGTTTCAGCTTTCTCCACTGAGGTGCTCAACCCACCTCAACCGGGGCACAATCGCAGTGGTTCTCCCAGTGCTACCTTAGCCGATATAACGGAACGTAAGGTACCAAAACATGGGAGCCGGGAAAACCCAACTATTGACCCAAGACATGATTCGGAGCCGATGCATATAATGCTATAAGTTCGGGGTGCTGCACTTGTGGAAGTGTTCGGACTTATCACACCATATTTCGGGGTACTTAAGCCCCTAGTGTATTTGGCCGTACCAAAGCATACGGATGCAACATGTCATAAGTGAACATGTATAGATAATAATAAAAAAGGAAATGCAATAATAGGCAAAAGCTGTGCATTGTTTATTAAAAAAAGTTGCGGTAAAAGCAGAACGATACAAATAGTGCGATAAGCAAGGGACGAGACTATTTGACATGTCCCCCTCCAGGAGCGAGCTGCGGGATGATATGTAAAACAAGTATACTGCTCGTTATAGAGACCACCTGCACACTCGACGTAGCTTTCTGCTTCCCTGGATGTTGCATCGTGTGTTCGGCAATTCTACTGCCGGACAGGGCTTCTTGTGAAAGGAGTCCTGAAAGTAAAAAAAACAAGAATGACACAATTGAGAGCCCCTGGTGCGGTTGAGCCGCATTCTGGGCCTGCCGTGGTCGTGGCCCTCCCCCTATACCCATGGTATTTCCAGAGCGTAATTATGTACACGTAGTACTGGTTTCGCAATTTTGCAAGGGCTGGGGTTGGGGCCGCATTGCTATGCGTGCTCGGAACGTGCCAGGCGGTCTTGTTGTAGGTTACTCCGGGCACGCTTGACGGTGTCCGGCCGCTTAACAGCCGGACTCGAGAATTGCCTTAAGAGGCTGCTTTGTACTTCCACCGCGAGAGCCGCTGTATGCTCCTTCATTTGGAGAGAGTGTTCGGTGTTTCCGTTGACCGTAATGACTCCTCGAGGGCCTGGCATCTTGAGCTTGAGGTATGCGTAGTGCGGCACCGCATTGAACTTTGCAAAAGCGGTTCGTCCGACCAGTGCGTGATAGCCGCTGCGGAACGGGACTATGTCGAAGATTAACTCCTCGCTTCGGAAGTTATCCGGTGATCCGAAGACCACTTCAAGTGTAACTGAGCCTGTACAATTGACCTCTACACCTGGTATGACGCCTTTGAAGGTCGTCTTTGTGGTTTTAATCCTTGAGGGGTCTATGCCCATCTTGCGCACTGTATCCTGATAAAGCAGGTTCAGGCTGCTGCCGCCGTCCATCAGGACTCTAGTGAGGTGAAATCCGTCAACGATTGGGTCTAGAACCAATGCGGCGAATCCGCCATGGCGGATGCTAGTGGGGTGGTCCCTTCGATCAAAAGTGATCGCGCAGGAGGACCACGGATTGAACTTTGGGGCGACTGGCTCCATCGCATATACGTCCCTTAGTGCACGCTTCCGCTCCCTTTTGGGTATGTTGGTTGCGTATATCATGTTCACCGTCCGCACTTGTGGGGGGAAACCCTTCTGTCCTCTATTGTTCGGCGGCCGGGTCTCCTCCTCGTCATCGCTATGCAGCCCCTTGTCATTGTTTTTGGTAGTTAACTTGCCTGCCTGCTTGAACACCCAACAATCCCTGTTGGTGTGATTGGCTGGCTTTTCGGGGGTGCCGTGTATCTGGCACGAGCGATCGAGTATTCGGTCCAAATTGGACGGGCCCGGAGTATTTCTTTTGAATGGCTTTTTCCGCTGACCGGGTTTTGAGCCTCTGAATCCGGCATTGACTGCCATATCCTCAGTATTATCACCATTAATGCGGCGCTTGTGTTTGTTGCGACGCGACCTGCCGTTGCTGTCCTTGGTATCCGAATTACCAGGGCTCTTGGTCATGTTGTTACTACGAGCTACCCAGCTGTCCTCTCCCGCGCAAAAGCGGGTCATGAGTGTTGTGAGGGCTGCCATGGATTTCGGCTTTTCCTGTCCTAGGTACCGGGCAAGCCACTCGTCGCGGATGTTATGTTTGAAGGCTGCAAGGACCTCTACATCCAGACAGTCGACGATTTGATTTTTCTTGGTTAGGAACCGTGTCCAGAATTGTCTGGCCGATTCTTCTGGCTGCTGAATTATGTGGCTTAGGTCATCGGCGTCTGGTGGTCGCACATAAGTGCCCTGGAAATTGTCGAGGAATGCGGCTTCCAGGTCTTCCCAACAACTGATTGACTCTGCTGCCAGCTGCTAAGCCAATGCCGCGCTGGTCCTTAAAGCTTGAGTGGGAGGTTTTTGATGGCGTGTAGATCATCACCGCGGGCCATGTGGATATGAAGGAGATAGTCCTCGATCCAGACCGCTGGATCTATTGTGCCATCGTATGATTCAATGTTTACGGGTTCGAAACCCTTCGGGATTTGATGATCCATCACTTTGTCTGTGAAGCATACTGGGTGTGTGGCGCCTCTGTATTGGGCTATATCTCGACGTAGATCAAAAGAGCTTTGTCTACTGTGTTCGGCCCAGCCGAAATTGCCATATCCGGCGTGACGGTTATCATCACGTATCATGGGGCGCCCACGCGATCCGTAGATCGATCTTGTTTGCCTTGCCTTGTCCTCAAGTATATCCCGCAGGTCTGGCGCATTTTCCCGTGCCTTGGTGTTTTTTGTGCGGCGCCGGGGTGCGGCTTGGGTGTAGGGCCGGGAGGCCTCTCTGTCACGGCCACGAGGTGGCTGGTCGGCCGTATTATGCGCTGATGATGTAGGTTTAGGTGCTTCCTCCTCTAATCGGGGTAGCAGCTTGCGTTTTGGGTAGCTCTTGGAGGGGCGTTCGAGTTCATACTCTTCGACCGCAAGGACTTTAGTCCATCTGTCGGCTAGCAAGTCTTGGTCAGCTCTAAGCTATTGCTGCTTTTTCTTGAGGCTGATTGTCGTGGCCATAAGCCTGCGTTTGAAACGCTCTTGTTCGACGGGATCCTCAGGCACGACAAATTCGTCGTCATCGAGGCTTGCCTCGTCTTCGGAGGGAGGCATATAATTATCGTCCTCTACCTCTCTGTCTGCCGCTCTCTCATGAGGGATGGCTTCTCCATCCTCCTGCGCTGAATCCTGCTGGAGGGGGTTGTCTTCGGCACTGTCCGGGGTGTTATTGTCTCCGGTGCTGTAATCTCCGTTTTTGCTGTGGCGGGATTTAGAGCGGCGCCGCTGAAGCCGGCGCTTAGGCTGTTTCTTGGAGGGGCCGTCCTCCATTGTTCTATCGCCATTCCCATCTTTTGGGGTATCCACCATGTAAATGTAGTATGACGAGGTCGCCTTCCAGTGCCCTGTAGGCACTGGTTCTTGGTCATCTCCTGCATCGTCGTCCATACCGTCGATGTCTTCGGAGTCGAAGTCGAGCATGTCGATTAAGTCATCGACAGTGGATACGAAGTGGGTGGTGGGTGGGTTTTGAATTTCTTCCTCGTCCGCATCCCAACCGTCCTGGCCATAGTCCGGCCAGGGCTCTCCTGATAAAGAGAGAGACTTTAGTGAGTTCAGGATGTCGCCAAAGGGCGAGTGCTGAAAGATGTCCGCGGCAGTGAACTCCATGATCGGCGCCCAATCGGATTTGATTGGCAGGGGCGCGACAGGTTCGGAGTCCGGAGAGGAGTTCGACACCTTGGAGTCGCGAGCTTTGCAAAGGACAGGGTTGGTGTTCGGCTCAATCGCCATAGAGATAGTAGCCCCCGAGGCGGTGTCCAGCCACCCATCCTCGATCGGCGCAGTCGGCTCCGAGCTAAGGGTCGGAGCGGATACTTGTGTGGCCTCCAGGGCACTGTCCAGTAGCAGAGCTAGATCATGCCCATCGCGATAGTGCGGCGCGCTTGGCTATGGCTCGAACCCGTCGAAGATCAAGTCTCCGCGGACGTCAGTCGTATAGTTCAAACTTCCAAATCTGACCTGATGGCCAGGGGCGTAGCTTTCAATCTGCTCCAGATGGCCAAGCGAATTGGCCCGCAGTGCAAAGCCGCCGAATACGAAGATCTGTCCGGTGAGAAAGGTCTCACCCTGGACCGCATCGTTGTTGATGATCGGAGGAGCCATCGGGCCTAAAGATGATGACACAGAGGAACTCTCAATGAAAGCACCAATGTCGGTGTCAAAACCGGCGGATCTCGGGTAGGGGGTCCCGAACAGTGCGTCTAGGGACACGATGTTTTTACCCAGGTTCGGGCCCTCTCGATGGAGGTAAAACCCTACTCCTGCTTGATTGATATTGATGATATGGGTAGTACAAGAGTAGATCTACCATGAGATCAGAGAGGCTAAACCCTAGAAGCTAGCCTATGGTATGATTGTTGTTCGTCCTAAGGACTAAAACCCTCCGGTTTATATAAGCACTAGAGAGGGTTAGGGTTACACAGAGTCAGTTACAATGGTAGGAGATCTACATATCCGTATCGCCAAGCTTGCCTTCCACGCCAAGGAAAGTCCCATCCGGACACGGGACGGAGTCTTCAATCTTGTATCTTCATAGTCCAGGAGTCCGGCCGAAGATGATAGTTCGGCTATCCGGACACCCCCTAGTCCGGGACTCCCTCAGGCCCCACGGGTCTCTTCTCCGATAACTTTTTGTTCCAATATTTTTTATATTTTCCAAAAAAAATCTCCGTTGATTTTTAGCGCATTCCGAGAACTTTTATTTCTGTGCAAAAACAACACCACTGTAGTTCTGCTGAAAACAGCGTCAGTCCGGGTTAGTTTTAACCAAATCATTCCAAAAGCATGTAAAAATATTATAAACATGGCATGAATACATAAAAAATTATAGATACGTTGGAGATGTATCAGCATCCCCAAGCTTAATTCCTGCTCGTCCTCGAGTAGGTAAATGATAAAAACAGAATTTTTGATGTGGAATGCTACCTAACATATTTATCAATGTAATCTTCTTTAGTGTGGCAAGAATATTCAGATCCATAAGATTCAAAACAAATTTTTAATATTGATATAAAAAGATAATACTTCAAGCATACTAACAAGGCAATTATGTCTTCTCAAAATAACATGGCCAAAGAAAGCTTATCCCTACAAAATCATATAGTTTGGCTATGCTCCATCTTCATCACACAAAATATTCAAATCTTGCACAACCCCAATTTCATCCAAGCAATTGTTTCATACTTTTGTATTCTAAAACTTTTTCAACTTTCATGCAATACATGAGCGTGAGCCATGGACATAGCATTATAGGTGGAATAGAATGGTGGTTGTGGAGAAGACAAAAAAGGAGAAGATAGTCTCACATCAACTAGGCATATCAACGGGTTATGGAGATGTCGATCAATAGATATCAATGTGAGTGGGTAGGGATTGCCATGCAACGGATGCACTAGAGCTATAAGTGTATGAAATCTCAAAAAGAAACTAAGTAGGTGTGCATCCAACTTGCTTGCTCATGAAGACCTAGGGCATTTGAGGAAGCCCATCGTTGGAATATACAAGCCAAGTTCTATAATGAAAAATTCCCACTAGTATATAAAAAGTGACAACATAGGAGACTCTCTATCATGAAGATCATGGTGCTACTTTGAAGCACAAGTGTGGTAAAAGGATAGTAGCATTACCCCTTCTATCTTTTTCTCTCGTTTTTTTATTTGGGCCTTTCTCTTTTTTATGGCCTTTTTTTAGTCCAGAGTCGCATCCCGAATTGTGGGGGAATCATAGTCTCCATCATCCTTTCCTCACTGGGACAATGCTCTAATAATGAAGATCATCACACTTTTATTTACTTACAACTCAAGAATTACAACTCGATACTTAGAACAAAATATGACTCTATATGAATGCCTTCGGCGGTGTACCGGGATGTGCAATGAATCAAGAGTGACATGTATGAAAGAATTATGAATGGTGGCTTTGCCACAAATACGATGTCAACTACATGATCATGCAAAGCAATATGACAATGATGATGCGTGTCATAATAAACGGAACGGTGGAAGTTTGTGACAGCCAGATTTTTGGCCCTTTCTTTTTCTTTTGTTTTTCCGAGGTTTTTGCTTGAGTTTTCTTTTTTCGTGGCTTTGTGGTCTGGAAACTGAAGAAGATGCCCTCTTCTTTGTTTCCAAAGTGGCTTGTCATTCCCAAATCCTTCCCTAGACCCTGTCATTTCCACCTTGGACCAAATCACAATATTCTTTTTATTGGGAATATTCCTTTTTCTATTAAACGAATAATCTTTTTGCCCTAGGATGTGAAGCAAACTATATTTCCCTCACTCCTAAAATTCCCAAACAATTCTCATAAATTTTTTGGGTCATATCTTTCTCAAATATGGCAAAATATTTTATTTTCCATGATTATCATCATGCTCCAATAATTCATTTCCTATTCTGCCCTAATTGGCACATTGTGAACCAAGTGCTATTTTCCTTTGCCCAATTAACCTCAAACTCCTTGGACACCTTTTCCTGTCCATATCATTGCCACATGCCAAAATGCAACCTCATTTGCCAAGTAATTATTTAATTATGATTTTCCAAAATTTCTATCCAAAAAGAAGCTTTGTGAAGGAGAAACAAGCTAGGCATATCCAAATGAGTTGCAATTTTTCATGGCCTTTCATATAATCCTATCATAGCCCTCCACCAAAGTTGAGCTCATGTTATGCCTCCATGTGAGCACTGCTTCAAATCTTTGTTTCTGCCGAAAATTTCAGATTGTGAAGCAAGTATATTTTATCTTGGTCCATTATGGCTGCCAATTTTTCTAGGCCTTCTATTATCCATATAACCTATCTCCACCCAATTTGGGCATATTTCATCAACCCATTATTCCTCTAGAATTTTTGCAAGTTTCTGTTCAAAGGAGATGTTTGTGAAGCAAGTACTAGTTTGGCTTGGCCAATTGGTATGAGACTTTTTGAGCATCTTCATATGACCAAATGACTCTGCCTTGCCCAATTTGAGCTCAATTTGACACTCCCTCTGAGTGCACCTTCCTGATCAAGTTTCTGGACCAGATTATGCAGTTGCAAAACAAGTGCATTAAATCTTGGTCCATTTCTTGCCAAACTCTTTAGACAAACTATTTAATGAGTTACCTAGCTGGTGTCCCCACTGCACATCACAAACACTTGGTTACTGGTTTGCTTTGGGGCCATCTGCAAATCTCTTGTTTGCCCCTGGACCCAGTTATTTCTTTGTTTAGACTCAGGGCACTAAGGTCATTCACTAGACATGGTCGGCCACGCCAAAACTAGCCATTTGCTCCAGTGCCGGTGGAGATCATGCTGATGTCATGCCTAATTGCGTGCTCTAGATTGTTCCCGGCACTGTGCCCATTGTCTTCCTCGTCGTCTCAACCTCCATTCATGTCCTGGAGCTCCCACGTGATGCCTTGCGTCTCCCTGCATCAATGGCTCATCGTTGTTCGCCATAAATGAGCCGCTAGCTCCATGCTCGTGCCGTGCCCCGCCACTGTCCACCATTAGAGCCCTGTTGAAGCTTGCCAATGAAGCTCTAGAGCCATCCCCTTGGCTATATAAGCGTGCCCCGAGTCTTCCCGAAGCTCCCAAGCCCCTCCATGCCTCTCCCGACCCCCGGAGCCCTCGGTCCTCTCCTATTTTCGTCGGAGTTTGCCTCGGCCGCTGCAGTTCCTCTTTGGTTCCGGCAAGCTCGAGCCTCCTCCCCTCCTCTGGTGTTGTCCACTGCCTCCCCCACACTCCCGCGGTTCGCCCCACCCACTTGCACCCTCGCCGGAGCCCCTGCTTCGCCGAGTACCTCCTCCACCCGTACCGCCTCTGCCTCCCCATGGCGCCACCCATCCCCTCCGTTCCACACCTCCCTGGTGCCCCCTTTGCCTCTGTATGGATACGTTGTGTCGCCCCGCAACTGTCGGTGGCCTCGCCTTGGCTAATGGTGGCCGGAGCCGGCCGGACCACCACCGCCCCGCCGCCTCTATTCCTCCCTGTCGCTGCGCGCCGCCGCAACCTCGGACTTCCCCGACGCCTGCTAGCCCTCGGGATGGATGCGGGAGACCAGGCCGCAGCCGCCGGTGGTCGCCGCTCAGCCTGGGATGGCCGGGGTCGTCCTCCTGGTCTCCGGCAGCGCCCCTACCCCGCTCCTCTGGTGCGGTCGGGCACGGGCAAGAGGAACGAGGAAGAAGACACGAGCGCTGCCCCCCCACCATGCCAGTGGGTCGCACGTTTCAGCCTCACGCGTTGACCGGGCCGGCCCGCTGGCATGGCTAAGTGGAGACGTACTCCGCGGAGTACGCCTTCCCTTACCGAAAGCGCGTCCCATTTCTTCTTCGGTCGTAAGTATGTTTTCATCTCCAGAAAGCGTATTTGCTCAAAACCCGTTTCTGCCTTATCCACTCAGGGACTTGTTTGTGATGATATTTTTGCAGATTAGTCCCTGAACTTCCTCACCTCACAACTTTTTGCTCGTAACTCCAAATGAGGTGATTCCAAAGCCCATTTCTTCGTATCATCGAGCCCGTTACGTGGGTCACACTTTCACCATATGTTAACATTTTAAAAATGACCATTTTATCCTTGCACCTAAACAGCCCCTTTGGGAGAGGACTGTTTCCGGCGAATCTTTCCACGGCTTAACCGCACTTCTCCCCGGTGCCTTCTTCATCCTCAGGCAAGCCACAATAACCACTTGCATGATAGTCATGCAGTAGCCATACTTTTCAACTTGAATATTTAATAAATGTTTGCTTATTTAAATTATGGTTATCGTTATTTCGGTGTTGCTTAAAGTTTCATGTTCACCCTCGTGTTATGTTGTCTTGCACCTTGTTATCTTGTACTAGTTGCTAGTATTCCTTTCATATGCTTATGATTGCTATTAGTGCATGTTGATGTTAGTGATGGTTTTCAGTGCATGACTATCGTCTGTTCCGAGTGCCATCATATGCATGTTCCATTGCTCTCAGTTTGTTAAATGCTTGCATGGTAGATTGTTGATATGTTCTTGCGTGATATTTATTATTGATGCCAGTGGTCATGGTAGGTTTCTATGAGTAGTGTGTACTTGTGATATTCATGCACGTCATTATGCAATGCTCAGTCGGATATGATTCATTGTTGATATGGTCGATAGTTATGTTTTTACCCTCATGCTTATATTGATATCATGATCATGCATTGTAATTGCATCATGTTATTTTATCATGGCTCAACATATTTGCATTCAAGTTTAACCGGATTAAATTGAACTTGAACAACTGTTGGTTGAGTCATGGTGCCACCATATCAAGTTGACCAGTGCAACCACGCTTACCTTTATGGCAGGGTCCTAACTGGGTCTATTGTCATGCCTCTCGCCGGTGCCTCCAATGAGGGAAGGTTATGGGCGTGCGGTACCCTCGCCCGGTAAGCAGACATAACCTTTTGTGCCCATAGTTGGATGATAAGCGCTTTTGTCCCTGTTTGGGACCGTTTTGCCACGATGTGGCCGTTTTGCCACGACGATGGCCGTTGGTGCTGGGGTAGACACGGGGCCACCCATGACTTAGCCCAATGGGGAGTGAGTCGGAGTGGCCGGGAGGGTGTCATGGCAGTAGGACGGTTTTGTAGGAACATCGTTGGTCCACCCAAATGGGAGTGCGAGGCCATGGGTTCCGTGGTGTGGGTACAGTGTGCTAACCTCTGCAGAGTTTGTGTTAAATCTATCGATAGCCGTGCCCGCAGATAAGGGCCCAATTCGTGTCGGTCACACTATGGGTCAATAGTAATAATAATAATGTGCTTAATAACAACCCCGGTTCGATGATGAGATAAGTTGATTATGTGATCCGTGAATGATCACCGTTTGGTTACGAGGTGACCCGTTGAACCAAGAGTGGTTCCATTTGTGATCCGTGAATGATCACCTTTTGGTTACGAGGTAACCCGTTGAACCAAGTGTAGTTCCGTTTGTGATCCGTGAGTGATCACCGTGGTATCGAGGATACCAAGTTGTTGGATATTCGTGATGTTGTGCGAGAATCATGGGTAAAGATCAAGCTCCTTGTGGTCATTTAATGATTACTGCAGCATTGTTTATACCAGGCTTGATTTGATCCTATGATGATTGTGTGATGTCCGAGGTGGGTAAGTGATGCATGTGTTGGTTACGAGGTAGCCCGAGCAGAATAAGTGGTGCATATAGTGTCATCATGTTGCATGCTAGTATCGTCAGATTCATATGTTCATGCCATGCTCATGTTGTTCTAACTGTATCATGTTCATGTTGTTCATGCCATGTTGTTTTGATGATCTCATGATAATTCCTGCTTAACCTGTAATTGACATGTTGTTGTTGGCCTTGAATGCTTCTAGATTATTCTGAGCTTGCAAGTACATTCAATGTACTGACCTGGCGTGTCATGCCAGTTTGCAGGTCATGCCAGATTTGAATGCTTGTTTGTCGTGGATTCTTTGTTTGTGAGCTAGGATAAGCGTTCCAACCAGAGTCCTGCGGAGTGGAGTTCACCACCGTCATCGTTCGAGTTGTTCTGGTGCTTGCATAGAGCAACAATGGCAGGCATAGTGTCGCTGTGCCGATGTAATTCCCTGTTATATCGGAAACCCTTGTGCCCAAATAGATTGTAATAAAGAGCTGATTTGTTCTATGCTAAGGAGTGTCGTATTCCAGAAGACTTCATCTCGATCTCTGGGCTGGAATACGGGGCGTTCCGGTTTTCTCTGAGCCGGGGTGCCTCAGGCTTGGTATTAGAGCAGGTCTGGCCGTAGGACGCCGTAGACCGCGCGAATGTTAGAAAGCGGTAGTATACACCCCGGTTGGTTTGTTGCACTTGATTGCTGCATTTGTTTGTCGCATAGCATGCATATAGATTATTATTTTGTCACTAATGGTTAATTTTGTGAGTGTAGGTGGCATCATTTTCGATCCACCGCCTGCACCCTCCTTCTTAGCATGTCTGCTCTTTGGTGTTCGGCGTCATCTCTGTCCCAGCAGAGTGATGTCCTGGTACCCAGTGTTCCAGGCACCATTTGCAGGAGTTAGGCTCAAGTATCGCGTATATTTTTCCGCCACCCACCCATATTATTTTGGTGATAGACTTGTTTCTATCCCGAATCATGCCATCCATCTCATACCTCTGGCAACCCTTACTGATCTTGGTTATCAGAAAATGGCAATGTCAGCGAGCCTTGCTTATCCACCGCTACCCTACCCAGTCATTCTATTCTTTGGACGTGTACGAATCCCTTTCGTACGCTTGATGATGATGTGGTCGTGACTTTTGTGTCTCGCTACTTGATTGTCAAGTCCGTCCACACTTGTGTATCCGTCCAGATGCAATCGGTGTTCAGTATGTGCTTGGTGTAGCCTTGGTTACGCCAATCCTTCCACACATGGATATAATTTTCATGCACACCGCCATAGCATATTAGACCGTAATACCAGAGTTTCCGCGAGATTTATGTGCTTAGGCATACATGCATATTATTGTGTGAGTAACAGTAATATGTGATGAGTGCTGGATTAATTATATTAGGAGTATGCTAGTGTGCTTTTGTTTTAGTCGTTTCTTTGTTTCTTTCTTTGGGCCTTCGGTGTTACATATTTTCCCCCTATTAAAGTTGCTCATCAGCCGACACCGGACCCGAAGAGTCAGCAGAAATGCATATATTTGGAAACTCAGCTAAACAATATGGAATTCTCAGCCGACTGCATTGAGATTTGGGGATATCTGATCATGATACTGAATAATCAAGTTTGTCTCAATGTGCACTCCTCATAGCAGAAATGATCAAATTAGCAAGAAGATAAATTGTGTGCAAAGGTTGACAGAATAGTATCAAAGGTATGGCTCAGATACAAGTTTAATTTTTCATTGAGGATGATTTTGGAACCCGATGTACCTGGAAGCAAGCAAAAATATGGCGTATACTCAGAAAGGAGGATAGTCCTGCAAAACCCCGTTTCGTACAAGAAATCTATAGCAAAAATATTAACATGGTTATATGTGTGGAAATCGGTCCGCATATCACAATAAGAAGCTTCTGGTGTAAGTAACCCAATCTTCCCTCGCAAGATACCAGAGAAGCTTCCAGGGCAAGATTCATCTATCTTGCCCAGTACGATACATGGATGAATTCCCATGCGATGTTGTTCGGGAACGTAGTAATTTCAAAAAAATTCCTATGCACACGCAAGATCATGGTGATGACATAGCAACGAGAGGGGAGAGTGTTGTCCACGTACCCTCGTAGACTGTAAGCGGAAGCTTTATGACAACACGATTGATGTAGTCGTACATGTTCACGATCCGACCTATCCAAGTACCGAATGTACGGCACCTCCGAGTTCAGCACACGTTCAGCTCGATGATGATCCCCGGGCTCCGATCCAGCAAAGCTTCGGGGATGAGTTCCATCAGCATGACGGAGTGGTGACGATGATGATGTTCTACCGGCGCAGGGCTTCGCCTAAACTCCACGACGATATGACTAAGGTGGAATATGGTGGAGGGGGGCACCGCACACGGCTAAGGAACGATCTGTAGATCAACTTGTGTCTCTGGGGTGCCCCCCTGCCCCCGTATATAAAGGAGCAAGGGGGGATGCCGGCCGGCCCTAGAGGGCGCGCTAGGAGGAGGAGTCCTCCTCCTAGTAGGAGTAGGACTCCCCCTTTCCTACTCCTACTAGGAGGGGGAAGGAAGGGGGAGAGGGGGAAGGAAAGAGGGGGGCGCCGCCCCCCCTCCTAGTCCAATTCGGACCAGAGGGAGAGGGGGCGCGCGGCCCACCCTGGCCGCCCCTCTCTCTTTCCACTAAGGCCCATGTGGCCCATTATCTCTCCCGGGGGGGTTCCGGTAACCCTCCGGCACTCCGGTTTTCTCCGAAAACGCCCGGAACACTTCCGGTGTCCGAATATAGCCGTCCAATATATCAATCTTTATGTGTCGACCATTCCGAGACTCCTCGTCATGTCTGTGATCACATCCGGAACTCCAACCAAACTTCAGTACATCAAAACATAAACTCATAATAAAACTGTCATCGTAACGTTAAGCGTGCGGACCCTACGGGTTAGAGAACTATGTAGACATGACCTAGAACTATTCTCGTTCAATAACCAATAGCGGAACCTGGATGCCCATATTGGTTCCTACATATTCTACGAAGATCTTTTATCGGTCAAACTGCATAACAACATACGTTGTTCCCTTTGTCATCGGTATGTTACTTGCCCGAGATTCGATCGTCAGTATCCAATACCTAGTTCAATCTCGTTACCGGCAAGTCTCTTTACTCGTTACGTAATGCATCATCCCGTAACCAACTCATTGTTCACACTGCTTGCAAGGATTATAGTGATGTGCATTACCGAGAGGGCCCAGAGATACCTCTCCGACAATCGGAGTGACAAAACCTAATCTCGAAATATGCCAACTCAACATGTACCTTCGGAGACACCTGTAGTACTCCTTTATAATCACCCAGTTACGTTGTGACGTTTGGTAGTACCCAAAGTGTTCCTCCGATAAACGGGAGTTGCATAATCTCATAGTTACAGGAACATGTATAAGTCATGAAGAAAGCAATAGCAATATATTAAACGATCAAGTGCTAGGCTAACGGAATGGGTCATGTCAATCACATCATTCTCCTAATGATGTGATCCCATTAATCAAATGACAACTCTTTTGTCCATGGCTAGGAAACATAACCATCTTTGATAAATGAGCTAGTCAAGTAGAGGCATACTAGTGACACTATGTTTGTCTATGTATTCACACATGTATTATGTTTCCGGTTAATACAATTCTAGCATGAATAATAAACATTTATCATGAAATAAGGAAATAAATAATAACTTTATTATTGCCTCCAGGGCATATTTCCTTCAGTCTCCCACTTGCACTAGAGTCAATAATCTAGTTCACATCGCCATGTGATTTAACACCGATATTCATATCTGTATATGATTAACACCCATAGTTCACATCTTCATGTGACCAACACCCAAAGGGTTTACTAGAGTCAATAATCTAGTTCACATTGCTATTTGATTAACACCCAAAAGAGTACTAAGGCGTGATCATGTTTTGCTCGTGAGAGAAGCTTAGTCAACGGGTCTGTCACATTCAAAGCCGTATGTATTTTGCAAATATTCTATGTCTACAATGCTCTGCACGGAGCTACTCTAGCTAATTGCACCCACTTTCAATATGTATCTAGATTGAGACTTAGAGTCATCTGGATCAGTGTAAAAGTTTGCACCGATGTAACTTTTACAACGAACTCTTTTATCACCTCCATAATCGAGAAACATCTCCTTAGTCCTTACTAAGGATATTCTTGACCGCTATCCAGTGATCTACTATTAGATCAAAATTGTATTCCTTTGCCAAACTCAGAGAAAGGTATACAATATGTCTGGTTCACAGCATAGCATACTTTATAGAACCTATGACTGAGGCATAGGGAATGACTTTTCATTCTATTTTCTGCCATGGTCGGGTCTTGAGTCTTACTCAATTTCACACCTTACAACACAGGCAAGAACTCCTTCTTTGACTGTTCCATTTTGAACTATTTCAAAAAAATTATCAAGGTATGTATTCATTGAAAAATCTTATCAAGCGTCTTGATCTATCTATATAGATCTTGATGCTCAATGTGTAAGCAGCTTCACCAAGGTCTTTCATTGAAAAACTTTTATTCAAGTATCCCTTTATGCTATCCAGAAATTCTATATCATTTCCAATTAGTAATATGTCGTCTACATATAATATCAGAAATGCTACAGAGCTCCCACTCACTTTCTTGTAAATACAGGCTTCTCCAAAAGTCTGTACAAAACCTTATGCTTTGATCACACTATCAAAGCGTTTATTCCAACTCCGAGATGCTTGCACCAGTCCATAAATGGATCGCTGGAGCTTGCACACTTTGTTAGCATCTTTTGGATCAACAAAACCTTCTGGTTGCATCATATACAACTCTTCTTCCAGAAATCCATTCAGGAATGCAGTTTTGACATCCATTTGCCAGATTTCATAATCATGAAATGCAGCAATAGCTAACATGATTCGGACAGACTTAAGCATCGCTACGGGTGAGAAAGTCTCATCGTAGTCAACCCCTTGAACTTGTCGAAAACCTTTCGCAACAAGTCGAGCTTTATAGACAATTACATTACCATCAGCGTCAGTCTTCTTCTTAAGGATCCATTATTCTCAATGGCTTGCCGATCATCGGGCAAGTCAACCAAAGTCCATACTTTGTTCTCATACATGGATCCCATCTCAGATTTCATGGCCTCTAGCCATTTTGCGGAATCTGGGCTCATCATCGCTTCCTCATAGTTCGTAGGTTCATCATGGTCAAGTAACATGACTTCCAGAATAGGATTACCGTACCACTCTGGTACGGATCTTACTCTGGTAGACCTACGAGGTTCAGTAGAAACTTGATCTGAAGTTTCATGATCAATATCATTAGCTTCCTCACTAATTGATGTAGTTGTCACAGGAACCGGTTCTTGTGATGAACTACTTTCCAATAAGGGAGCAGATACAGTTATCTCATCAAGTTCTACTTTCCTCCCACTCACTTCTTTCGAGAGAAACTCCTTCTCTAGAAAGGATCCGATTTTAGCAAAGAAATCTTGCCCTCAGATCTGTGATAGAAGGTGTACCCAATGGTCTCTTTTGGGTATCCTATGAAGACACATTTCTCCGATTTGGGTTCGAGCTTATCTGGTTGAAGTTTCTTCACATAAGCATCGCAACCCCAAACTTTAAGAAACGACAACTTGGGTTTCTTGCTAAACCATAGTTCATATGGTGTCGTCTGAACGGATTTAGATGGTGCCCTATTAAACGTGAATGCAGCTGTCTCTAATGCATGACCCCAAAACAATAATGGTAAATCAATACGAGACATCATAGATCGCACCATATCTAGTAAAGTACGATTACGACGTTCGGACACACCATTTCATTGTGGTGTTCCGGGTGGCGTGAGTTGTGAAACTATTCCGCATTGTTTCAAGTGTAGACCAAACTCGTAACTCAAATATTCTCCTCCACGATCAGATCGTAGAAACTTTATTTTCTTGTTATGATGATTTTCCACTTCACTCTGAAATTCTTTGAACTTTTCAAATGTTTCAGACTTGTGTTTCATTAAGTAGATATACCCATATCTGCTTAAATCATCTGTGAAGGTGAGAAAATAACGATATCCGCCGCGAGCCTCAACATTCATTGGACCACAAACATCAGTATGTATGATTTCCAACAAATCAGTTGCTCGCTCCATAGTTCCGGAGAACGGCGTTTTAGTCATCTTGCCCATGAGGCACGGTTTGCATGTACCAAGTGATTCATAATCAAGTGATTCCAAAAGCCCATTAGTATGGAGTTTCTTCGTGCGCTTTACACCGATATGACCTAAACGGCAGTGCCACAAATAAGTTGCATTATCATTATCAACTCTGCATCTTTTCGTTTCAATATTATGAATATGCGTATCACTACGATCGAGATCCAACAAACTATTTTCATTGGGTGTATAACCATCAAAGGTCTTATTCATGTAAACAGAATAACAATTATTCTTTAACTTCAAATGAATAACCGTATCGCAATAAACATGATCAAATCATATTCATGTTTTACGCAAACGCTAAATAACATTTATTTAGGTTTAACACTAATCTCGAAAATATAGGGAGTGTGTGATGATGATCATATCAATCTTGGAACTATTTCCAACACTCATCGTCAGTTCCCCTCAACTAGTCTCTGTTTATTATGTAACTCCTGTTTCGAGTTACTAATCTTAGCAACCGAACAAGTATTAAATACTCAGGGGTTACTATAAACACTAGTAAGGCACACATCAAACACCTGTATATCAAATATACCCTTGTTCACTTTGCCATCCTTCTTATCCACCAAATATTTAGGGCATTTCCACTTCCAGTGACCATTTCCTTTGCAGTGTAAGCACTCAGTTTCAGGCTTTGGTCTAGCTTTGGTCTTCTTCACGGGAGTGACAACTTGTTTGCCATTCTACTTGAAGTTTCCCTTTCTTTCCCTTTGCCCTTTTCTTGAAACTAGTGGTCTTGTCAATCATCAACACTTGATGCTCTTTCTTGATTTCTACCTTCGTCGATTTCAACATCACGAAGAGCTTGGGAATAGTTTTCGTCATCCCTTGCATTATAGTTCATCACGAAGTTCCACTAACTTGGTGATGGTGACTAGAGAACTCTGCCAACCACTATCTTATCTGGAAGATTAACTCCCACTTGATTTAAGCGATTGTAGTACTCAGACAATCTAAGCACTTGCTCACTAGTTGAGCGATTCTCCTCCATATTTTAGCTGTAGAACTTGTTGAAGACTTCATATGTCTCAACTCGGGTATTTGCTTAAAATATTAACTTCAACTCCTGGAACATCTCATGTGGTCCATGACGTTCAAATCGTCTTTGAAGTCCCGATTCTAAGCCGTTTAAGCATGGTGCACTAAACTATCAAGTAGTCATCATATTGAGCTAGCCAAACGTTCACAACGTCTGCATATGCTCCTGCAATAGGTCCGTCACCTAGCGGTGCATCAAGGACATAATTTTTCTATGCAGCAATGAGGATAAACCTCAGATCACAGATCCAATCCGCATCATTGCTACTAACATCTTTCAACACAGTTTTCTCTAGGAACATATCAAAATAAACATATGAAAGCAACAACGCGAGCTATTGATCTATAACATAATTTGCAAAATACTACCAGGACTAAGTTCATGATAAATTAAAGTTCATTAATCATATTACTTAAGAACTCCCACTTAGACAGACATCTCTCTAGTCATCTAAGTGATCACGTGATCCAAATCAACTAAACCATGTCCGATCATCACGTGAGATGGAGTAGTTTTCAATGGTGAACATCACTATGTTGATCATATCTACTATATGATTCACGCTCGACCTTTCGGTCTCCGTGTTCCGAGGCCATATCTGTATATGCTAGGCTCGTCAAGTATGACCTGAGTATTCCGCGTGTGCAACTGTTTTGCACCTGTTGTATTTGAACGTAGAGCCTATCACACCCGATCATCACGTGGTGTCTCAGCACGAAGAACTTTCACAACGGTGCATACTCAGGGAGAACACTTCTTGATTATTAGTGAGAGATCATCTTAAAATGCTACCGTCAATCAAAGCAAGATAAGATGCATAAAGGATAAACATCACATGCAATCAATATAAGTGATATGATATGGCCATCATCATCTTGTGCTTGTGATCTCCATCTTCGAAGCACCGTCGTGATCACCATCGTCACCGGCGCGACACCTTGATCTCCATCGTAGCATCGTTGTCGTTACGCCATCTATTGCTTCTACGACTATCGCTACCGCTTAGTGATAAAGTAAAGCAATTACAGGGCGTTTGCATTTCATACAATAAAGCGACAACCATATGGCTCCTGCCAGTTGCCGATAACTTCGGTTACAAAACATGATCATCTCATACAATAAAATACAGCATCACGTCTTGACCATATCACATCACAACATGCCCTGCAAAAACAAGTGAGACGTCCTCTACTTTGTTGTTGCAAATTTTACGTGGCTGCTACGGGCTTAGCAAGAACCGTTCTTACCTACGCATCAAAACCACAACGATAGTTCGTCAAGTTAGTGATGTTTTAACCTTCGCAAGGACCAGGCGTAGCCACACTTGATTCAGCTAAAGTGAGAGAGACAGACACCCGCCAGCCACCTTTAAGCACGAGTGCTCGTAACGGTGAAACCAGTCTCGCGTAAGCATACGCGTAATGTCGGTCCGGGCCGCTTCATCTCACAATACCGCCGAACCAAAGTCTGACATGCTGGTAAGCAGTATGACTTGTATCACCCACAACTCACTTGTGTTCTACTCGTGCATATAACATCAACGCATAAAACCTAGGCTCGGATGCCACTGTTGGGGAACGTAGTAATTTCAAAAAAATTCCTACGCACACGCAAGATCATGGTGATGACATAGCAACGAGAGGGGACAGTGTTGTCCACGTACCCTCGTAGACCGTAAGCGGAAGCGTTATGACAACGCGGTTGATGTAGTCGTACGTCTTCATGATCCGACCGATCCAAGTACCGAACGTACGGCACCTCCGAGTTCAGCACACGTTCAGCTCGATGACGATCCCCGGGCTCTGATCCAGCAAAGCTTCGGGGATGAGTTCCGTCAGCACGACGGCGTGGTGACGATGATGATGTTCTACCAGCGCAGGGCTTCGCCTAAACTCCACGATGATATGACCAAGGTGGAATATGGTGGAGGGGGGCACTGCACACGGCTAAGGAATGATCCGTAGATCAACTTGTGTGTCTCTAGGGTGCCCCTACCCCCGTATATAAAGGAGCAAGGGGGAGGCCGGCCGGCCCTAGAGGGCGCGCCAGGAGGAGGAGTCCTCCTCCTAGTAGGAGTAGGACTCCCCCTTTCCTACTCCTACTAGGAGGGGGAAGGAAGGGGGAGAGGGGGAAGGAAAGAGGGGGGCGCCGCCCCCCCCCCCCTCCTAGTCCAATTCAGCCAGAATACACGTCTGTCTCGGGAATCAGATTCTCATGTATATGCCATGAGCATACCACCAAGATCTTACAAGTCACTCGGATGAGGATCTGACAACCACGTGAGGATGGTTAAGAGAAGAAAGCCAATATACACCATAGTGTGACAAAGGATTATGAGGATTAACGACATCAATGAGCTCAATACAAGTACCTGTGAACCTGGAAAATGATCCTGATGAGCCCTTGTCCCCTTTTTCTCCAATGACGCCACCACGCCTATGATCTAAGCTGTTTTTAGCTATCCGGGGTGGACGCCGATTTTTATTTATCCCTTCAACGATTGTCACGAGTGCTGAGCTACTTTTCAGCAGGCTAGTACAACTGTTGAGTTTCTTTTTGTGATAGTAGCCCTATAGCTGCTTTTTGGCTATTTTAGGGAGCTGCCACCTTCTTCTTATCGACCCGGTCTCATGCTCCGAGCTGCTTTTCGGCCGTCCTGAGCCGTGGTTGAGTTATTTCAGTAATGTCCCAGATCTGAGTTGTAAAGACCGTTCTGGTGGCTACTGATTTATTTGCCGATTTCTTGCAAGGGTTCGGATGATCATTTCCCAACGATCAGAACTTGAGAGGTGTTGAACCTGCCATTTAATGGGTTACCCTGTCAGAAAAATGAGGATAAGCTATGATTGCCGAAAAATTGCACCAACAGTACCTATGGTCATACAAAGAAGCAATATGGCCCAGCTCTTTTAGCCAAGGATCCAGACCAAGAAAACAATAATGAAGGAGCAAGACCAGTGATGCAAGTATGAAAATTGTTGCACGACCCCATGGTGCGGATACCTAGGATAGTCTAAGTCAGTATTGATCCACATGGATATGCATACAACATGAGTAATCGGTATGAGGAATAACAATCTCAAAGCATGAGTCCTCACTTATGTGAATCATCATGGATATCCTATCGTGAACAAAAAATTTCCGTCAGAACCACCGTCAGTCAAGTCTGCAGATATTATCATACAGGTTAAACCCTTATGCTAGCCACGACAGGCGAGAATCAAATATTTGGCATGGAACCAGTTAAGATGATTCAGAAACTTCTGTGATGAGTCAGACCCTGTTAGGAAACGGTTATGCTTCAACTCACAGTTTGAAACCCGGAAGACCTACCTTTAGCGGAGAAACCCAATGCGAGGAGTCAGAGCTTGGGTGTTCCTCATAAAAATCTGATCACCACCTCATGAAAGGTTATCAGTACCGGATGACACACCCAGCGGAAATCCCTCTCAAACTGGTGTGACAAGGCATATATTTCAGTAGGAAAACAAATCACACTCAACTAAGTCAGCAGATCTAAAGAGAAATGGGAGCCTCTATAAGAATGAACAAGCAAGGTAAGATCTGTCAGAATGTGGATACAGTAAAGCAAACTACCCCAGGGCCAGTCAGATAAAAATTTAGTGGGAACAACAATAAAAGAAAAAGGATACCCGAGTTGGAAACGGTTTCCTTAAGTCAGAGTATTCATACTTGTTCCCTAAGCAACCAAATCTCGAGGACGAGATTTCTTTAAGGGGGTAAGGTTTGTGACAGCCTGATTTTTTGCCCTTTCTTTTTCTTTTGTTTTTCCGATGTTTTTGCTTGAGTTTTCTTTTTCCGTGGCTTTGTGGTCTGGAAACTGAAGAAGATGCCCTCTTATTTGTTTCCACAGTGGCTTGTCATTCCCAAATCCTTCCCTAGACCCTATCATTTACACCTTGGACCAAATCCCAATATTCTTTTTTATTGGGAATATTCCTTTTTCTATTAAAGGAATAATCTTTTTGCCCTAGGTTGTGAAGCAACGAATATTTCCCTCACTCCTAAAATTCCCAAATAATTCTCATAAATTGTTTGGGTCATATCTTTCTCAAATATGGCAAAATATTTCATTTGCCATGATTATCATCATGCTCAAATAATTCATTTCCTATTTTGCCCTAAATGGCACATTGTGAAGCAAGTGCTATTTTCCTTTTCCCAATTGACCTCAAACTCCTTGGACACCTTTTCCTGTCCATATCATTGCCACACGCCAAAATGCAACCTCATTTGCCTAGTAATTATTTAATTATGATTTTCCAAAGATTCTGTCCAAAAAGAAGCTTTGTGAAGGAGGAACAAGCTAGGCATATCCAAATGAGTTACAATTTTTCATGGCCTTTCATATAATCCTGTCATAGCCCTCCACCAAAGTTGAGCTCATGTCATGCCTCCATGTGAGCACAGCTTCAAATCTTTGTTTCTGCCCAAAATTTCAGTTTGTGAAGCAACTATCTTTTATCTTGCTCCATTATGGCTGCCAATTTTTCTAGGACTTCTATTATCCATATAACCTATATCCACCCATTTTGGGCATATTTCATCAAGCCATTATTCCTCTAGAATGTTTGCAAGTTTCTGTCCAGAGGAGATGTTTGTGAAGCAAGTACCAGTTTGGCTTAGCCAATTGGTATGAGACTTTTTGAGCATCTTCATATGACCAAATGACTTTGTCTTGCCCAATTTGAGCTCAATTTGACAATCCCTCTGAGTGCACCTTCCTGATCAAGTTTTTGGACCAGATTATGCAGTTGCAAAGCAAGTGCATTAAATCATGGTCCATTTCTTGCCAAACTCTCTAGTATTGTAGTTCTTCCTAAGCTAATCACCCTAGACAAACTATTTACTAAGTTACCTAGCTGGTGTCCCCACTGCACGACACAAATACTTGGATCCTGGTTTGCTTTGGGGCCATCTGCATATCTCTTCTTTGCCCCTGGACCCAATTATTTCTTCGTTTAGACTCAGAGCACTAAGGTCATTCCACTAGACATGGTCGGCTACGCAAAAACTAGCCATTTGCTCTAGTGCCGGTGGTGGTTACGCTGATGTCATGCCTAATTGCGTGCTCTGGCTTGTACCCGGCCCTATGCCCGTCGTCTTCCTCGTCGTCTCCACCTCCATTCATGTCCTGGAGCACCCCCGTGATTCCCTGCATCTCCCTGCATCGATGGATCATTGTGGTTCGCCATAAATGAGCCGCTAGCTCCACGCCCGTGTCGTGCCCCGCCATTGTCCACCATTAGAGCCCTGTTGAAGCATGCCAGTGAAGCTCTAGAGCCCTCCCCTCGGCTATATAAGCGTGCCCAGAGTCTTCCCGCAGCTCCCAAGCCCCTCCCACGCCTCTCCCGACCCCCGGAGCCCTCGGTCCCCTCCTATTTTCGCCGGAGTTCGCCTCGGATGCCGTGGTTCCTCTTTGGTTCCGGCGAGCTCGAGCCTCCTCCCCTCCTCTGGTGTTGTCCACTGCCTCCCCCACACTCCCGCGGTTCACCCCACCCACTTGCCCCCTCGCCGGAGCCCCTGCTTCTCCGAGTACCTCCTCCACCCGTACCGCCTCTGCCTCCCCATGAGGCCACCCATCCCCTCCATTCCACGCCTTCCCAGTGCCCCCTTTGCCTCTGTATGGATATGTCGTGCCGCCTCGCAACTCCCGGTGGCCTCGCCTCAGCCAATGGTGGCCGGAGCCGACCGGACCACCACCGCCCCGCCGCCTCTATTCCTCCCTGTCGCCGGGCACCGCCGCGACCTCGGACTTCCCCGACGCATGCTAGCCCTCGGGACGGATGCGGGAGACCAAGCCGCAGGCGCTGGTGGTCGCCGCTCGGCCTGGGATGGCCGGGGTCGTCCTCCTGGTCGCCGGCAGCGCCCCTGCCCCGCTCCTCTGTTGCGGTCGGGCACGGGCAGGATGAACGAGGAAGAAGACGCGAGCACTGGCCCCCCTCCCCTGCCAGTGGGTCCCGCACGGCAGCCTCACACGTTGATCGGGCCGGCTCGCTGACGTGGCTAAGTGGAGACGTACTCCACGGAGTACGCCTTCCCTTACCGAAAGCGCGTTCCATTTCTTGTTCGACCGTAAGTACGTTTTCATCTCCGGAAAGCGTATTTTCTCAAAACCCGTTTCTGCCTTATCCACTCAGGGACTTGTTTGTGATGATATTTTTGCAGATTAGTCCCTAAACTTCGTCACCTCACAACCTTTTGCTCGTAACTCCAAATGAGGTGATTCCAAGCCCATTTATTCGTCTCGTTGAGCCCTGTTGGCCACACTTTCACCATATGTTAACATTCTAAAAATGACCATTTTACCCTTGCACCTAAACAGCCCCTCCGAGAGAGGATTGTTTCCGGCGAATCTTTCCGCGGCTTCACCGCACTTCTCCCCGGTGCCTTCTTCATCCCCAGGCAAGCCACAATACCCACTTGCATCATAGTCATGCAGTAGCCATGGTTTTCAACTTGAATATTTAATAAATGTTTGCTCATTTAAATTATGGTTATCGTTGTTCCGGTGCTACATAAAATTTCATATTCACTCTCGTGTTATGTTGTCTTGCACCTGATTATCTTGTACTAGTTGCTAGTATTCCTTTGATGTGCTTATGTTTGCTAGTAGTACATGCTGATGTTAGTGATGGTTTTCAGTGCATGACTATCGTCTGTTCCGAGTGCCGTCTTATGCATGTTCTGTTGCATTCAATTGGTTAAATGCTTGCATGGTAGATTGTTGATATGTTCTTGCATGATATTTATTTTTGATGCCAGTGGTCATGCTAGGTTTCTTTGAGTAGTATGTACTTGTGATATTGATGCACGTCATTATGCAATGCTCAGTTGGATATGATTCGTTGTTGATATGGTCGATAGTTATGTTGTTCCCTCATGCTTATATTGATATCATGATCATGCATTGTAATTGCATCATGTTATTTTATCATGGCTCAGCATATTTGCATTCAAGTTTAACTGGATTAAATTGAACTTGCACAACTGTTGGCTGAGTCATGGTGCCACCATATCGAGCTAACCAGTGCAACAATGCTTACCTTTATGGGAGGGTCCTAACTGGGTCTATTGGCATGCCTCTCGCCGGTGCCTCCAACGAGGGAAGGTTATGGGCGTGCGGTACCCTGGCCCGGTAAGCAGACATAACCTTGTGTGCCCGTAGTTGGATGATAAGCCCTTTTGTCCCCGTTTGGGACCGTTTTGCCACGATGTGGCCGTTTTGCCACGACGGTGGCCGTTGGTGTCTAGGGTAGACACGGGGCCACCCATGACTTAGCCCAGTGGGGAGTGAGTCGGAGTGGCCGGGAGAGTGTCATGGCAGTAGGATGGTTTTGTCGAAACATCGTTGGTCCACCCGAATGGCAGTGCGAGGCCATGGGTTCCGTGGTGTGTGTACAATGTGCTAACCTCTGCAGAGTGTGTGTTAAATCTATTGATAGCCGTGCCCGCGGATAAGGGCCCAGTTCGTGTTGGTCACACTATGGGTCAACAGTAATAATAATGTGCTTAATAACAACCCCGGTTCGATGATGGGATAAGTTGATTATGTGATCCGTGAATGATCACCATTTGGTTATGAGGTAACCCGTTGAACCGAGAGTGGTTCCGTTTGTGATCCGTGAATTATCACTGCTTGGTTATGAGGTAACCCGTTGAACCAAGTGTGGTTCCGTTTGTGATCCATGAGTGATCATCGTGGTATCGAGGATACCGAGTTGTTGGATATTCGTGATGTTGTGCGAGAATCGTGGGTAAAGATCAAGCTCCTTGTGGTCATTTAATGATTACTGCGGTATTGTTTATACCAAGCTTGATTTGACCTAAGATGATCGTGTGATGTCCAAGGTGGGTAAGTGATGCATGTGTTGGTTACGAGGTAGCCCGAGCAGAATAAGTGGTGCATATAGTGTCATCATGTTGCATGCTAGTATCGTCAGATTCATATGTTTATGCCATGCTCATGTTGTTCTAACTGTATCATGTTCATGTTGTTCATGCCATGTTGTTCTGATGATCTCATGATAATTCCTGCTTAACTTGTAATTGCCATGTTGTTGTTTTCCTTGAATGCTTCTGGATTATTGTGAGCTTGCAAGTACATTCAATGTACTGACCTGGCGTGTCATGCCAGTTTGCATGCCATGCGGGATTTGAATGCTTGTTTGTCGTGGATTCTTTGTTTGCGAGCTAGGATAAGCGTTCTAGCCAGAGTCCCTGCGGATAGGAGTTCACCATCGTCGTTGTTGTTTTGTTGCTAGAGTTATTCCGCTACTTCGAGTTGTTCTGCTGCTTGCATAGAGAAACAGTAGCAGGCGTAGTGTCGTTGTGCCGATGTAATTCCCTGTTATATTGGAAACCCTTGTACCCAAATAGATTGTATTAAAGAGCTGATTTGTTCTATGCTAAGCAGTATCGTATTCCAGAAGACTTCATCTCGATCTCTGGGCTGGAATACGGGGCGTTCCGGTTTTCTCTGAGCTGGGGTGCCACAAAGGTTGCATGGCAATATATCTCGGAATGGCTATGGTAATGCCATGATAGGTAGGTATGGTGGCTATTTTGAGGAAGGTAAATGGCGGGTGTATGGTACCGGCAAAAGTTGCGCGGCACAAGAGAGGCTAGCAATGGTGGAAGGGTGAGAGTGCATATAATTCATGGACTCAACATTAGTCATAAAGAACTCGCATACTTATTGCAAAAATCTACAAGTCATCAAAACCAAGAACTACGCGCATGCTCCTAGGGGAAGGGTTGGTAGGAGTTAACCATCGCGTGATCCCGACCTCCACACATAAGGTGGACAATCAAAGAGATACCTCATGCTTCAAATTTGTTACACAACGGTTACCATACGTGCATGCTACGGGACTCACAAACCTCAACACAAGTATTTCTCATATTCACAATTACTCCACTAGCATGACTTTAATATCACCATCTTCATATCTCAAAACAATCATAAAGAATCAAACTTCTCATAGTATTCAACGCACTTTATATGAAAGTTTTTATTATATCCCTCTTGGATGCCCATCATATTAGGACTAAATTCATAACCAAAGCAAATTACCATGCTGATCTAAAGACTCTCAAAATAATATAAGTGAAGCATGAGAGTTCATCTATTTCTTCAAAATAAAACCACCGCTGTGCTCTAAAAAGATATAAGTGAAGAATTAGAGCAAAGACAAACTACTCCAAAAGATATAAGTGAAGATCAATGAGTAGTCGAATAATTGTGCAACTATGTGAAGACTCTCTAACATTTAAGAATTTCAGATATTGGGATATTATTCAAACATAAAGCAAAACAAAATAAAATGACATGAATCTCCAAGCAAAACACATATCATCTGGTGAATTAAAATATAGCTCCAAGTAAAGTTACCGATGAACGAAGACGAAAGAGAGGATGTCTTCCGGGGCATCCCCAGGCTTAGGCTCTTGGTTGTCCTTTAATATTACGTTGTGAAGCCTTGGGCATCCCCAATCTTAGGCTCTTGCCACTCCTTATTCCAGAGTCCATCGAATCTTTACCCAAAACTTGAAAACTTCACAACACAAAACTCAACAGAAAACTCATGAGCTCTGTTAGTATAAGAAAATAAAATCACCACTTAGGTACTGTTGCAAACTCATTTTAAATTCATATTGGTGTAATATCTACTGTATTCCAACTTATCCATGGTGCATACCCTCCGATACTACTCATAGGTTCATCAAAATAAGCAAACAACACATAGAAAACAGAATCTGTTAAAAACAGAACAGTCTGTAGTAATCCGTAACTCTTGAATACTTCTGTAGCTCCAAAAATTCTGAGAATAAATTGGTGGACGTGAAGAATTTGTCTATTAATCTTCTGCAAAAAGAACCAACTTAAAAGTACTCATCTGTAAAAATTGACATTTATTCTCGTGAGCGCAAAGTTTCTGTTTTTTACAGCAAGATCGCATTAACTTTCACCCAAGTCTTCCCAAATGTTCTACTTGGCACTTTATTGAAACAAAAGCTATAAAACATGATTACTACAGTAGCTTAATCATGTGTACACACAAAAACATTAGGGGTAAATATTGGGTTGTCTCCCAACAAGCGCTTTCCTATAATGCCTTCCCAGCTAGGCATGATGATGACAATGATGCTCACATAAAAGATAAGAAGTGAAACATAACGGGAGCATCATGAAGCATATGACTAGCACATTTAAGTCTAACCCACTTCCTATGCATAGGGATTTTGTGAGCAAACAACTTATGGGAACAAGAATCAACTAGCATAGGAAAGCAAAATAAGCATAACTTCAAGATTGTAAACACATAGAGAGGAAACTTGATATTATTGCAATTCCTACAAGCATATATTCCTTCCTCATAATGATTTTCAGTGGCATCATCAATGAATTCAACAACATAACTATCACATAAAGCATTATTTTCATGATCCAAAAGCATAGAAATTTTATTACTCTCCACATAAGCAAATTTCTTCTCATGAATAGTAGTGGGAGCAAACTCAACCAAATAACTATCATGTGATACTTTATTCACAACATTTATTTGAGCATTAAAATCATGATGATAAGTTTCATGGATATCATTACTCTTTATAGCATAAATGTCATCACAATAATTATCATAGATAGGTGGCATGCTATCATCATAATATATTTTCTCATCAAAACTTGGGGGACTAAAAATATCATCTTCATAAAACATAGCATCCCCAAGCTTGTGGCTTTGCATATCATTAGCATCATGGATATTCAAGGAATTCATACTAACAACATTGCAATCATGCTCATCATTAAAATATCTAGTACCAAACATTTTATTGCATTCTTCTTCTAACACTTTGGCACAATTATCGAAATCCTTATTTTCATGAAATATATTAAAAAGATGAAGCATATGTGGCAACCAAAATTCCATTTTTTTGTATTTTTCTTTTATAAACTAAACTAGTGATAAAACAAGAAACTAAAAGTTTCGATTGCAAGATCTAAAGATATACCTTCAAGCACTAACCTCCCCGGCAAGGTGCCAGAAAAGAGCTTGATGTCTACTACACAACCTTCTTCTTGTAGACGTTGTTCGGCCTCCAAGTCCAGAGGTTTGTAGGATAGTAGCAAATTTCCCTCAAGTGGATGACCTAACGTTTATCAATCCGTGGGAGGCGTAGGATGAAGATGGTCTCTCTCAAACAACCCTGCAACCAAATAACAAAGAGTCTCTTGTGTCCCCAACACACCCAATACAATGGTAAATTGTATAGGTGCACTAGTTCGGCGAAGAGATAGTGATACAAGTGCAATATGGATGGTAGATATAGGTTTTTTTAATCTGAAATTATAAAAACAGCAAGGTAACTAATGATAAAAGTGAGCACAAACGGTATTGCAATGCTAGGAAACAAGGCCTAGGGTTCATATTTTCACTAGTGCAAGTTCTCTCAACAATAATAACATAATTGGATCATATAACAATCCGACAAGGTGCAACAAAGAGTCACTCCAAAGTCATTAATAGCGAAGAACCAATGAAGAGATTATTGTAGGGTACGAAACCACCTCAAAGTTATTCTTTCCGATCAATCCATTGGGCTATTCCTACAAGTGTCAGAAACAGCACTAGAGTTCGTAGTAAAATAACACCTTAAGAAACAAATCAACCAAAACCCTAATGTCACCTAGATACTCCAATGTCACCACAAGTATCCGCGGGATTTATACGATATGCATCGCACAATCTCAGATTCATCTATCTATACCTACTAATAAAGCAAGGTGGGTTTCTCCAATTTTTTCATCCGTTCACCCATATTATTGATATTTTTACTATCCGAGGTGGTATTATTATTTGTCGTGAGCCCCATCACATTATTCATCGCTCACATGAGCCTCAACCCACACAAAAGTCAGATTCGTAAGGCTCCCACATCTCTCACATGGGCCTCAGCCCACCAAAAAAACTCCAGTTTGAAGTTGAGAAAAAATTAATTACCAATGCTAGGATTTGATCTCATGACCTCGCTATCATGAAAGCGCTGCGGCTACCAACTGGGCCAGCCACACGTTCCTAATTTATTGTGTGTTCCCTACAAATAATAGACGCTTTCGGTTGAACTGGTAACAATATTGGGCCTCCATTGGCCTCAGACAAAAAAAGTTGACCAACTTCCTAGCCTCTTACCGTCTATTGTGTTAGAATAGAGTGTTAGTTGATAACTAATAGTCCCACCTCGATACTTTTCATAAAATCTCGCCAATTTATATATGTTAATGGCTTTTTTGAGAATAAGCGAGGCACCTTGAATTTAATAAGGTGGATCAAAATTGATCCGTCGAGAAAAGGAAGGATATTATATTGAAAAGGAGCGAAAATCCACGTACTGACTAAATAGAAGGAAGGAAATTGATACATGGAAAAAAGGAAGGAAGAAAATTGAATCGGAACGGAAATCAACCTGCTTCCAAATAAGAAGGAAGAAAATTGATACATGGAAGAAATGAAGGAAAGAAATTGAATCGGACGCATGGAAATTAAATCCACATGCTGCTATATACTAAGAATACTAGGCCTGTAAGAGTTCTTTTTTCTGGGTTTTTTGAACTTTTTTTTACCACTGTTGTAAAAATGACATGTGTGCTGTTGGTGGAATAGTCTGCACATAAAGGGACTTTTTCACTATTTTGACTCTTTCAGCAAACTTTGTCACAAAATGAACTCGACATGAAAGTATTTCATGATCTGACCCTTTTTAGCAACGCCATAGGCCGCGGCGTTTCTGTCCAAGATAGCAACGCCGAGGTAGCTAGCGCTTTTGTCCAACAAAGAAACGCCGAGGTAGCTCGCGTTTCGGACCATGTAAGAAACGCCATAGGCGTTGGCGTTTCTGACCAAGTAACAAACGCCATATGTCTTGGCGTTGCGGCCCTGGTTACCGAGTAGTGTCTTGCCTTGGCATTTCTAAGAAGGCCAGAAACGCCGCTAGCCTTGGCGTTTCTGACCCGACGTCTCTGGCAGCTGAGGAGGAAGACCCTGACGAGGCAGCGAGTGGGTTGGGTGCTAGCGAAGAAACGCCAAGGCCTATGGCGTTTCTCACCTGGTCCAAAACGCGAGCTACCTCGGCGTTTCTTTGTTGGATAGAAGCGCTAGTTACCTCGGTGTTGCTATGTTGGGCAGAAACGCAGCGGGCTATGGCGTTTCTAAAAGGGTTAGATCGTGAAATACTTTCATATCGAGTTCACTTTGTGACAAAGTTTTAGCAAAATAGTGATTTCGGCCCACATAAAGCACGTTTTCATTGGTTTTGGAGTCCACCGCTTTGACTGTCTCCTGCCACTTTGACTGCTTGGGCATGTGTTGATTCTGGTTTTCACCGAGTGTCTTCTTGTTTGCCACGTATCAGTTTTGTAGCACGTTCTGATTTCTGGGTTTGCCACGTTAGAGTTTCTAGGTCGGTTCCTTTCGACAGCAGGTTTTCTGGGCTCTTCCAATGGCCTGCGCGTGTGTTTTCTCTTTCTCTTTCCTTACAGTTTTCTACACACGTGGATCACCATCTGGAAGACTCCCCTGAAGTCTCGATCTTCACCGCATACGCAGGCCATTGCTCCACCGCCGTATGGGCCTATAAAGAGGCTCTCTTCCTCCCCTGAAGTTTCCTACGTCGCCTCCTCCTAGCCCTCCCTGTCCGACCGCTGAGATTCCATCTCATCTCCCGGCGCTGTTCCTATCCCATCTCCTCTCCGCGTGACCCAGATGAGGAATCAACGATGACGGCATGCGGGAAGCGCGCATGGGGGGCACTGCCGAGGCGGCGGCGCCGGGCGCGGAAGCTACCTCTACCGACAACAACACGAATCATCAAGCGGCCGCAACGCTGCCATCTCAGCTGTCGGCGTCCTCTTCTGCGCCCCGGCCACGGAGGAGGACTGCCACAGCTGCTGTGGATTCTCATCGTCCGTGCAGTGCAAGGACGGGGATCATCCTCTTTGTGCAAGGGCAGCACATCGGGAGCCGGCAAGCCGCAACAACTAGCTTGCCTCACCCCTCCTCGTCGACGCCCTTCTATCTGAGCCTGTTGAACGCCGCGGTCATCTACTACATGGGAAGAGCTGCGACATGCTGCTTCACCTCTAATGGCTTTTTGCACCGGTACTTACCCTTCTTTTGTTGCCTCAGCATCACTCCCTTCCTGTTCCTGGTCTTGCAATGATCAGATTAACGCAGCAGGGTAGATACATATTGCGAACTGCTTCTACTACCTCGACAGAGTCAGGTTTTTGGTCCCTTTTTTTCTAGAATACCGATTTTTTGGATCCCCTTTCACCACTCAAGCTCTGAATGTCTGATACTCATATGTGGTAATGTGATTTCTTTGGGTCCCCTTTTACCACTCAAGTTCTGAATGTCTGATACTCATATGTGGTAATGTGAATATGTTGACCATCATCATCATGTATCAAAATGAACAGCTATAACGCCCTCAAGTTTGCTAATGTATGTGTTCTCCATTCATTTCATTGAGAAGATCCAATGGCCGTGAACAATTTTTTTAAAAGAAATGATTATATTAACTTCGATCGCTAGCAGCTGCCATTCATGAGTGTTATTTGCA
The DNA here is from genome assembly GCA_963921465.1 of Triticum timopheevii. Lineage (NCBI taxonomy): Eukaryota > Viridiplantae > Streptophyta > Magnoliopsida > Poales > Poaceae > Triticum > Triticum timopheevii. Next base: position 627,296,441 of record OY997264.1, on the reverse strand, counting down.
TTGGCTTTTTACCGTTCTTGCTATTTATTCTTTCATACAGGTCAAAAGACTGCAGGCATGCAGAATACATCTCTGAAGGACCTTGCCATGACTATTATCATTCGACCGTGCATGTGTGAACTCCTAGGATATGGGAATTTGGAAGCCAGGAAACATGGGCACTATTTCAGCTGGATTTTGTTGTAGTAGATCGCCAGGTTAGGCTGAACAAAGGGCAAGTATTTTATAGTGTTTTGCCTCCTGTGAAAAGTTGATGATCTGAAATACTGAACAAGTTTGTTACTCTGACAGAAAACCATTATGGAGGGGGACGTGTGGTGCAGAACCGAATAGACAAAGAACATGCTGAAAGAGGGCCCCATCTATCGAATCTGAAATTCTGATGTTCGATTAGGTTTGCTTCTTGTGTTTACGGAGAGCCCATGTCTGATTAGGTTTGCTTCTTGTGTTTTCAGAGAGCCCATGTCTGATTAGGTTTGTTTCTTCTGTTTTCGATTGGTTTACTTGTTTGGATAGGGAGGGAAAAGGAGTTAAGAGATAAAGAGAAGGCCCAGCACCTCTATTTGCATGTCAAATCTGAAGTAGAGAGCTGCATCAAGTATCTGAAGGAGAAGAGAGAGAAGGATCCCTACAGGAGTACACTGAAATACCCACATTGAACCCTCAAGCTGAGATGATCACTTTGTCATTAGTTAGGATCCAAACCAATTGTTTATATTGTTCATGTTAATCTTTTATATACAATAGTTACTTTTTTATTAATTTTACCTCAAATTAATTGTAGTTTATTCAAATTAGAAGGTCAATAAATATTAAAAACTAAATTCAAAACTGTAAATTTCAATGTGAAGTACATTTCAGTGGATTTACTAAGCTAGGCAGGGGCTCTCATTCCAAACAGTGACTGAGTGAAGGACCAGAAACTTTTCCAGTCACTAAATGTTCTTTTGTTAATACTATCTACCAGTATATTGTGCTAAAGGCCAACAAAAGAAACTAAGCACACAGTGGTTGTGCGTCCCTAGATGGATAGATAGTAGTTTTTTTGCATTATATTGAGAAATGGAATCTCTGTTGGCTGGAATATGCAACGTAATGGAAGGCTAATAGCGTATACGATACCACCAACTCAAATAAATTTTGCATTAAGCATCATGTCTATCAACTCAAATAAATTTTGCATTAAGCATCATGTGACTCATGTCTTCTCTGTAGCAATCTCAATTTGTCATCTTGTGCTTATTTGCTTGAAAACAGTAAATTTGTAATGCTATTTGAAGAAACAGACTGCCATGGGGAATTGAGCGAAGTATGGAAACTGCCCAATATGATTCAGAAAGGAAGAAAATTATATTGAAAATCCACGTGAGATTTGTATAACCGTGTCATTATTTTGGAAAATACCCAGAATATTCCACAAAATCGATAACAATTAATTTCCTAGACCACAAGCCTTTGATTTCTTTTTTAGAAAGTGAGATAACATTTGCATTGAAAATCTAGCGTACACAATATCAAGGGCAAATACCCACAATATTCTGCCAAGTACGCACGCTAATTTCCTAGACCACAAGCCATTGATTATTAATTTTAGAAAGTGGGATAACATTTGCATTGAAAATCTAGCATACACGCTAGCCACAATATCATGGCACTTTTTTGTATAATATCATAAAGAGACTGGGTTTATTGTGTAGTCATAAAGGTCACGTGAAGTTATTTTGTGCAATAGCTGAAACTGGATTTATTTGTAGTCAGAAAGATTATGAGGGCTAGGCAACGAATAATAGGATGAAAGATGCCTCTATTTTTTATTTACCCTCTTTTCTTTGTTAGGAGCGAGTACCTCGTGGAGGGCGGCACTCATGTCTAGCTCAGTTAGACTAATTTTTTATGTTTTAGATACCTCTTTGTGCTAGCGCAATTGAATGATAGTGAGTCGTGTGATGGCCAATCTCATTGTCTTAAGGTTTAAGATTGAACCACATTCAAACATGTCCTAATTAGGCATACACCGTGATCACTGTGGGAGGGACGGGAAGGATATTAAGTGATGATACATGTGGGACACTGTTCAAATGTAGGACATGCACCTACTAGGATGTGCTTTTGAGCCATACTTGTTGTGCTAGGCCTGTATGATGTTAGTTTTATCCCGTTGCAACGCACAAGCATATGTGCTAGTTCAAACCAACACAAAGAACTCAAAGAGTGCCCCAAAGTTTCTACTGGAGAGTCAAGACGAAAACGTGTGCCAACCCCTATGCATAAGTTCACAAGGTCACTGAACTCACAAGTTGATCACCAAAACATACATCAAGTAGATCACGTGATATCCCATTGTCACCACAGATAAGCACATGCAAGACATACATCAAATGTTCTCAAATCCTTAAAGACTCAATCCGATAAGATAACTTCAAAGGGAAAACTCAATCCATTACAAGAGAATAGAGGGGGAGAAACATCATAAGATCCAGCTATAGTAGCAAAGGTCGCGATACATCAAGATCGTGCCAAATAAAGAACACGGGAGAGAGATCAAACACATAGCTACTGGTACATACCCTCAGCCTCGAGGGTGAACTACTCCCTCCTCGTCATGGAGAGCGTCGGGATGATGAATATGGCCACTGGTGATGGATCCCCCTTCGGCAGGGTGCCGGAACAGGCTCCCAAGAGGTTTTTGGTGGCTACAGAGGCTTGCATCAGTGGAACTTTCAATCTAGGTTATTTTCTGGAGGTTTGGGTATTTATAGGAGGGTTTGGCGTCGAGAACAAGTCAGGAGGACCCACGGGGAGTCCACAAGGCACAGGGGCATGCCCCGGGGGTGGGGGCGCCCTCCACCCTCATGGGCCCCACGGGCCTCCTCTCCGATAACTTTTTCTTCCAGTATTTTTTTTGTATTTTCCAGAAAAAATCTTCGTTAATTTTCAGCGCATTCCGAGAACTTTTATTTCTGCACAAAAACAAGACCACGATAGTTCTGCTGAAAACAGTGTCAGTCCGGGTTAGTTCTAACCAAATCATACCAAAAGCATGTAAAAGTATTATAAACATGGCATGAATACATAAAAAATTATAGATACGTTGGAGACGTATCAGAGAACATAAGAATAAGATGTTTGTAGGGTACGAAACCACCTCAAAGCTATTCTTTTCGTTGGATCTATTCAAGAGTTCATACTAAAATAACACAAAGCTGTTCTTTTCGTTCGATCTATCCTAGAGTTCGTACTAAAATAACACCAAAGCAAATTCATATTCATAATACTCAATCCAACACAAAGAACTTCAAAGAGTGCCCCAAGATTTCTACCGGAGAAACAGAAGACGAGAACGTGCATCGACCCCTATGCATAGATTACCCCAATGTCACCGCGGGAATCCGCGAGTTGAGTGCCAAAAATTATATCAAGTGAATCAATATGATAGCCCATTGTCACCACGAGTATTCAATTGTAGGACATATATCTAGTGTTCTCAAATCCATAAAAGTATTCAATCCTATAACAATGAAATCTCAAGGGAAAAACTCAATTCATCACAACAAGATAGAGAGGGGAAAACACCATATGATCCGACTATATTAACAAGCCCGCGATACATCAAGATCGTGACATCTCAAGAACATGAGAGAGAAAGATTAAACACATAGCTACTGGTACAAACCCTCAGCCCCGAGGGTGGACTACCCCCTCCTCATCGTGGAGGCCGCCGAGATGATGAAGATGGCCACCAGTGATGATTCCCTCCTCTGGCAGGGTGCCGGAACAAGGTCTAGATTGGATCTCGTGGATACAGAGGCCTTGCGGCAGTGGAACTTCTGATCTACGGCTACCCTGAAGGGTTTTGGAATATTTGGGAATTTATAGGGCGAAGAAGGGGTGCTGGAGGCCACCGAGGTGGGCACAACCCACCTGGGCGCGCCTGGGGGCCCAGGCACGCCCTGGTGGGTTGTGCCCCCCTCGGGGCACCCCCTCTAGGTGCTGCTCTGGCCCATCTTGAGTGTTCTGGTCCATAAAAAATCCTCCATGAGTTTTGCGGTGTTTGGACTCCATTTGATATTGATTTCCTGCGATGTAAAAAACATGCAAAAAAACAGCAACTGGCACTGGGCACTGGGTCAATAGGTTAGTCCCAAAAAATGATATAAAGTTGTTATAAAATGATTGTAAAACATCCAAGAATGATAATGAAAAAACATGAATCCTTCATAAATTATAGATACGTTGGAGACGTATCAGAAGACAGTACATGACTCCAAGTATGTCAATGTGACTATGAGCAACAATGATGGGGCATCTGGGTTTGGTAATCTGTTTGCAATACTTTAAGTTTGTCAATCCACTGATTAGTGGGTTGACACAAGTGCATATATTCATGTGTCTGCTGATATGCCTATGTTCTCTTCTTACCAGGTCACACGAGACTGCTCCGTCCTAATGGGGAATGGCTTGCATGCTTCTGTTCATGGTGTTGACACGGTAGATCTGAGTTTACTTCGGGAAAGGTTGTGCAACTAAAGAACGTGCAACATTTCCCCGCCATCAAGAAGAATCTCGTTAGTGGCCCTCTTCTATTTAACGAAGGGCTTAAATTAGTATTTGAGTCCAATAAAGTAGTCATATATCAATATGGACTATTTTTTGGAAAAGTATATGATTGCGGTGGTTTGTTCCGCCTTTCCCTTGCGGATTTATATCATAAAGTCATGAACCAAATTCATGCTAATATGAATGAATTTGAGGTTTGCCATTCATGTATTTGTCACATTAAGTTCTGCAGTATGACACGGATAGCTAAGATGGATCTCATCCCGAGTTTCACTTTAGCCAAACGCTCTAAGTGCCATCGGTGTGTGCAACCAAAGCAATCTTTTAAGCCTCACAAGCTTGCAAAGGAGAAACACTTGGCACCACTAGAGCTCATACATTTAGATATGTGCATATGAATGTTGTGTTAACTAAGGGTGAAAAGAAATATTTCATGACATTGATTGATAATTCCATTAGATTCTGCTACGTGTATAGGCTAAGCACCAAGGATGAGGCTCTACACTACACTAAAATCTATAAGGTAGAAGTTGAGAACCAACTTGAAAATAAAATAAAACGAGTTCGGTCTGATCATGGTGGAGAGTACTTTTTTAACAAGTTTGATTTATTCTATGCAGAACATGGTATTATTCATGAGATGACGCCTCCCTATTCACCCTAGTGAAAGTCAAACGGGGTTGCTGAACGGAAAAACCATACTCTAACAGATTCGATTAACACCATGTTAGGTACATCTTCTTTATCCAAGGCACACTAAAATAAACACTTTCATGGTGATACACATTTGTCATAGTAGGACAAATTTTCTATCATGCATGTACATTCATGACGATTTAATGATAGAATCAAGATAGTCATACCTATGTTGTCGTAGAAGTGTTCCATGACAATACTAAAATTATGATCACGGAAGTTTCCACTTCCATGACGATAAATACCGCATCATGGAAGTTTTTTTATCAAGGGTAACCGACACGAGGCTTCAACCGTAACGGATCATTGTCAAGCTATCGGGTCCGGTTTTGGATCCGATAACCCGTTAACACCCAGGACCAATGGTGATTTTTTCATGTGTAAATTTCTCATTCGCTAGCGCATCCACGTGTCAGCTCGGCATTGCAAAAGATGTCATTCATCCAATGAACGAGACGCGCCCATGACACTTCGACACGTGGCACGGCCCAAATGTGCCCATTTACCTAAATGGGCGGGCCCATGCTACTTCTTGTGCTTCCGTTGGTTTTTCCCTTGAAGAGGAAAGGGTGATGCAGCAAAGTAGAGATAAGTATTTCCCTCAATTTGAGAACCAAGGTATCAATCCAGTAGGAGACAATGCACAAATAACCGAATACCTGCACAAACAATCAAACAAACTTGCACCCAACACGATAAAAGGGTTGTCAATCCCTTCAGGGTTACTTGCAAAAGTGAGATCTGATAGAGATAGATTAATGATAAAGTAAATACTTTTGGTATTTTTGGTTTATAGATCGGAAAGTAAAAGATTGCAAGAATAGTAGACCGGAAACTAAAAGTGTAGATTGGAAACTTATATGATGGAAAATAGACCCAGGGGCCATAGGTTTCACTAGAGGCTTCTCTCAAGATAGAAAATAAAATGGTGGGTGAACAAATTGCTGTCGAGCAATTGATAGAAAAGCGCAAAGTTATGATGATATCTAAGGCAATGATAATGAATATAGGCATCATGACCGTGTCAAGTAGACCGAAATGATTCTGCATCTACTACTATTACTCCACACATCGCCCCCTATCCAGCATGCATCTAGAGTATTAAGTTCATAAAGAATGGAGTAATGCATTAAGTAAGATGACATGATGTAGAGGAATTAACTCAAGAAATATGATGAAAACCCCATCTTTTTATCCTCGATGGCAACAAAACAATACGTGCCTTGCTGCCTGTCGGTGTCAAAACCGGCGGATCTCGGGTAGGGTCCCGAACTGTGCGTCTAGGCGGATGGTAACAGGAGACAAGGGACACGATGTTTTTACCCAGGTTCGGGCCCTCGCGATGGAGGTAAAACCCTACTCCTGCTTGATTGATATTGATGATATGGGTAGTACAAGAGTGGATCTACCACGAGATCAAGGAGGCTAAACCCTAGAAGCTAGCCTATGGTATGATTGTTGTAATGGTTGTCGTCCTACGGACTAAAACCCTCCGGTTTATATAGACACCCGAGAGGGCTAGGGTTACACAGAGTCGGTTACAATGGTAGGAGATCTACATATCCGTATCGCCAAGCTTCCCTTCCACGCCAAGGAAAGTCCCATCCGGACACGGGACGTAGTCTTCAATCTTGTATCTTCATAGTCTTAGAGTCCGGCTGACGATGATAGTCCGGCTGTCCGGACACCCCCTAGTCCACGACTCCCTCAGTAGCCCCTGAACCAGGCTTCAATGATGATGAGTCCGGCGCGCATAATGTTCGGCATTGCAAGGCGGGTTCCTCCTCCGAATAATTCATAGAAGATTGTGAACACCAGGATAGTGTCCGGCTCTGCAAAATAATTTCCACATTCCACCGTAGAGAGAATAATATGTACACAGGATCAATCTGCTGACGTATTTCGTGGCATGACGTCAAGCCACTTCCAAGCCTTTACTTGAATTGTTTTTTATTATACCACCTCAGCGCGTTTAGCGAAGCGGTTTCCTTGGCACGTCTTGTCGAAGCAGAGATCGTGTTCCCCTTATTCCGAGATTCCCATCAATACGGACGTGGGTAACCCTACCGTGCCATTGATGGTGGCGCTTGGGAGATAAGTGAGTTTTACCAGGCCGGTGGGGACGCATAGTCTTCGTCCGCCCATATATAAGGGGATAAGGATCCACCTTTTTACCTACGCCTTCTTCCTCCTTTTCTTATCCATCTCCGCGCACTCAAGCTCCAGCGCCCAAGTTCGCGCATCTCGTCTCGACCTTCTCCGACCATGTCTGGAGCGGGAGGCAAATGGTTGGCCTCCTCCGTTACGGAGGAGCACATCGCAAAGCTGCGCAGCGCCGGATACCTTTCCGGCGACATCGCACACCGGCTGCCCGACAAGGGGCAGCTCATCCCCACCCCCAGGCCCCATGAGAGGGTTGTATTCCTTCCCCACTTCCTCCGCAGACTAGGCTTCCCGTTGCATCCCTTTGTCCAGGGGCTCATGTACTATTACGGCCTGGACTTCCACGATCTGGCGCCAAACTTCATCCTTAACATCTCGGCGTTTATCGTCGTGTGCGAGGCCTTCCTCTACATCCAGCCCCACTTCGGCTTGTGGCTCAAGACCTTCAACATCAAGCCGAAGGTAGTGAAGGGCGTCCAAGCGGAGTGCGGAGGCGCCATGTTGGGCAAGATGCCCAACGTCATCTAGCTCGAAGGGGCCTTCGTGGAGTCCGTCAAGGGGTGGCAATCGGGGTGGTTCTACATCACCGAGCCGCGCGACCCAAAATGGGCGGCAGCCCCCGAATTTAGATCTGGTATCCCGATGCAGCTCACCTCCTGGAAAGAGAAGGGCTTGCTATGGGGCATTTCGGAGGAGCTGACAGGACTCCAGTCCTGTCTTCAGACCCTGGTGAACAAGAAGCTTAGGCTTGTCAATGTGATCCAGGTCATGCTCATCCGTCGGATTCTCCCCTGCCAACAACGGGCCTTCAACCTGTGGGGGTTCGATCCGGCACAGCACCGGACTCTGAGCGGGCTCTTCAACACAACGTATGAAGCCGTCTGGAGGGTGTTGTTCAAGGGCGGAGAAGCCACCGCGTCCGCGACTGAAGATCGCGGATTCAGCACCAAGCGCCCGGCCGGCGAGGTAAGCTTCATTATCCTCTATGGGACATTTATTTTCTTTCATAGTTTGACTCTATGCGGGATCTAAAACTCCCAATGCCTTTGACAGGACTGGCAGAGGACGTCAGGACAGGTAGACTGTCCGGCTCCCCTCCCCGAAGACCCAGCGGACGCCCGCTTGACGGGGCTCCTGGTCCCGGAACTTTATGTGGTGCCGGAGAAGAAGGCCAAAAAGGAGGCCACGGGAACCCGAAGAAGTTCCCGGCGCCAGGTGATATCGGACTCATCGTCCGATGGCTCCGAGGCAGACTCCTCCCCCGAAGACGAGGAGGAGAAAGAGGACTCTCTCCCAGAGGAAGGAGAGAGGAAGAGGAAGGCTTCCCCAACTGGGGAGGCCGAAGGGTCCAAGAGGGGAAGGACTATTCCCCCGGACAGCTCCGCCAATGCCAACGTTGGCGACGAAGAGTGGCCCTCAAGGGCCAGGCCTCTGGCAAGATCGTAAGTATCCAGATTCCTGAATAATTTCTCTTTTGTGTCACATAGTGTCCTTCTAATGCCGCACGCTGCCTGCAGTCCGGCCGATGATGATCTCCCCGCTTCATCGAGCGGGTCGTTGGCTCCGTCGGATGTAGATTCCATCCCCACTGCCTCCACCCCTCGCGACGCTGAGGACGCCGAGGTGGGATCCCGAGAAGGGACCCATCAGGAGGAGGCTCCGGAGGCGCCACAAGGCAGCCTCCCGGACTTTGTGCCGGACTCCACGCCGGAATCCGCAGTGGTTCCGGAGTCCGGCAGGCAGCCCCTTTGCAAGAAGGGCAAGACCGTGACGCCGGCGGCCTTCGTCCAACCGGAGGCGCCGGACAACTTGTTGGAGGCGCTCAACGGCGCTTCCATCAAGGAAGAGCACCGCACTATCATGAGTGCGGTGATTCAGAAGGTTCAGCTCACCAAAAGCTGGCTGACCGAAGCCTACAGTGGTCTTCTAACAGGCTTTGAGGTAAGAAGTTTAAAATATGTAATGTAATACCGCATAGATAGTAGCCCCTGATGCTCGGTTCGGTGTTCGGAAAGAAAAGCCGGACTGAGGATCTAAAAAAGATATACGCAGGGTTGCTAAAAATTATGTCAATATGGGTTTGCAGGCTGCGCTGCTGACCTCTGCCGCACTGACTGCGGAGGTCGGTGCTTTGAAGCAGGACCTCGAGCGGTCTGAGTAAGAGCTCGGCCGTGCCAAGAAGCAGCTCGAGGACAAAGAAGGTGAGTAACACCACTTTGAATTTTTACCTTACAGAAAAGGATTTAGGTTGCGACAAAAATAACAAGGATAACGTGGGTACTGCAGGGGCCACGAACGAGGTGGCAACCCTGAAGGAGGCTGTGTCCGCGGCCGAACGCAATGCGGCCGCGGAACGGGCAGAGCGAGAGAAGCAGGAGGCGCGGGTGGCGGAGGTGCGGCAAGAGCTCCAGGCTCTCATGGAAAAGCATGAGAGTTTGGAGCGCGCTCAAAGACTTGAGAGTCCGAGATTGCCTCGGCTCTCGAAAGTGCCAAAGCCGCCAAGGCCGAGGCCCATAAGTCCCTCCAGGAGATTGAGGCGGTGAAGAAGATAGCGGCGGGTAAGGCATTTTTCATGCAAAGCAAGCATGTGAATGTAAATTACCTGTTACTTACCCGAATTCGGAGCTCTCCAGGGGTGTTTGCAGATCTGCCTTGCAGCGTGTCCGATGCCGCCGCATTCTACCGGGCTGAAGAGGGGAGCTCAACGGAGAAGGTCCTCTGGTCTCAGTACGCTAAGGCCAGACATCTGGTGCCCCCTAGCGACCAGCTGAAGCAGCTGGTCGAGCTCCACAAGGTAGCCGAGCAGGCCATGAAGGGCCTCATAGTCCGGCTGTGGCCTGGAGAGGCCATGCCTGGGAGCTACTTCGGCCTCGTGCGGCAGCTGGTGGATGCGTGCCCCTGGGTGGAGGTCATCAAGCGCTCCGCCTGTGTTGAAGGTGCCCGTCGGGCTCTTGCCCGCGCAAAGGTGCATTGGGGCAGGCTGGATACAGAGAGGCTCCTGACGGACGCGCCGCCGCCGGGCAAAGAGTATCGTACGCCCGAGATGTACTATAAGACTGTCCTGAAGGGTGCCTGCAAGATTGCGGATGAGTTCCCCAGAGATGTAATTATTGAGTAAACTCGCTATGTGTTATCCTGTGCGCAGAAAACTTTGTTCATATGCGCTAAGCAACGCTTATTGATTTAAAATATTACCTTCTGTGCGGCCGTTTATTAAATCTGAGAGATGGCAAGTCGTCGACTTCAGCCCCCATGCCATGAGTGCTGGGGTGTTCGGGATAAACTTGAGCGCTCTTGTTCCCATTTTTGGGTCCATCTAGGGAGGCGCTCAACACAACGAACAAGGCAACCGGACTTATAATGCTTGAACACTCTCACTTAGCCATAGAATTCTATAATTTTAAATTTCGGCGAAGCCCCTAGTATTCGGAAGACCGAGTTCGGGGCGCTATCCACGCCTTGGCCGGACATTATCCGGTTCTTCGCTCGAAGCGGCATAAGTCTTTAGGGACTCGAAAAGACCTCTCGAACAGCGACCAGTCTCTCGCCTTATCATGACAGTCAGTTTTAGCTTTCTCCACTGAGGCGCTCGCCCAGCTCAACCGGGGCGCAATCGCAGTGGTTCTCCCAGTGCTACCTTAGCCGACAGAACGGAACGTAAGGTACCAAAACATGGGAGCCGGGCAAACCCAACTATTGACCCAAGACATGATTCGGAGCCGATTCATATAATGCTATAAGTTCGGGGTGCCGCACTTGTGAAAGTGTTCGGACTTATCACACCATAATGCGGGGAACATAAGCCCCTGGTATATTTGGCCGTACCAAAATATACGGGTGCAAGATGTCATTAATGAACATATATGTAAAGTAATGCAATTATAGGCAAAAAGTGCTGCATTATTTATTCAAGGAATTCTGCTATGAGTGCGAAATGATACAAATAGTGCGGTAAGCAAGGGATTGGACTAATTAAACATGTCCCCCTCCAGGGGTGGGCTGCGGACTGGTGTATATAATCAAATTTAATGCTCGTAATGGAGACCACCTGAGTGTTCGTTGTAGCCTTTTTCCCTCCCTGGCTGTTGCATCATGAGTTCGGCGGGTTCGCCGCCGGATAGGGCCTCTGGTGAACGGAGTCCTATGTATAAAAATAAGGAAAATAAAAAATAAAAATAGCAACACACTTGGGAGCCCCTGGTGTGGTCGAGCCGCACTCTGGGTCTGTTGTGGTCGTGCCCCTCCCCCTATGCCCATGGTATCTCCAGAGTGTAATGATGTACGCGGAGGGCTGGTCTTGCAATCATGCGAGGTCTGGAGTTGGGGCCGCATTGCTACCCGTGCTCGGAACGTGCCAGGTGGTCTTGATTGATGTTGCTCCGAGCGCGTTTGGCCGTGTCCGGTCGTTTAACGGCCGGACTAGAAAATTGCCTTAAAAGGCTGCTCTGTACTTCTGCCGCGAGAGCCGCTGTATGTTCCTCCGTTCGGAGGGAGCGTTCCGTATTTCCGTTGACCGTGATGACTCCACGAGGGCCTGGCATCTTGAGCTTGAGGTATGCATAATGCGGCACTGCGTTGAACTTTGCGAACGCGGTTCGTCCGAGCAGAGCGTGATAGCCGCTGCGGAACGGGACTATGTCGAAGATTAACTCCTCGCTTCGAAAATTATTCGGGGATCCGAAGACCACTTCCAGTGTGAATGAGCCTGTACAATTGGCCTCAACACCTGGTATGACGCCTTTGAAGGTCGTCTTTGTAGGTTTAATCCTTGAGGGGTCTATGCCCATCTTGCGCACTGTATCCTGATAAAGCAGGTTCAGGCTACTGCCACCGTCCATCAGGACTCTCGTGAGGTGAAATCCATCGACGATTGGGTCTAAAACCAATGCGGCGAATCCGCCATGACGGATACTGGTCGGATGGTCTCTTCGATCGAAAGTGATCGGGCAAGAGGACCATGGATTGAACTTCGGGGCGACTGGCTCCATCACATATACGTCCCTCAGTGCACGCTTCCGCTCCCTCTTGGGTATATGGGTTGCATATATCATGTTTACCGTCCGCACTTGTGGGGGGAAACCCTTCTGTCCTCTACTGTTCGGCGGCCGGGTCTCTTCCTCATCCTCGCTGTGCAGCCCCTTGTCATTGTTTTCGGCAATTAACTTGCCTGCCTGCTTGAATACCCAACAATCTCTGTTGGTGTGGTTAGCTGGTTTTTCGGGGGTGCCACGTATCTGGCAAGAGCGGTCGTGTATTCGGTCCAAATTGGACAGACCCGGAGTGGTTCTTTTGAATGGCTTCTTCCGCTGACCGGGTTTAGAGCCTCGGAATCCGGCGTTAACTGCCGTATCATCATTGTTGTCGCCGTTAATGCAGCGTTTGTTTTTGCTTCGACGCGACCTGCCGTTGTGGTCCTTAGTATTCGGACTGCCAGCATTTTTACTGAGGTTGTTGCTGCGAGCTAGCCAGCTATCCTCTCCCGCACAGAAGCGGGTCATTAATGATGTGAGGGCTGCCATGGATTTCGGCTTTTCCTGTCCTAGGTGCCGGGCCAGCCATTCGTCACAGATGTTATGTTTGAAGGTTGCGAGGGCCTCTGCATCGGACAGTCGATGATTTGATTTTTCTTTGCTAAGAACCGTGTCCAGAACTGTCTGGCCGATTCATCTGGCTGCTGAATTATGTGGCTTAGGTCATCGGCGTCTGGTGGTCGCACATATGTGCCCTGGAAGTTGTCGAGGAATGCGGCTTCCAGGTCCTCCCAACACCCAATTGACTCTGCGGGCAAGCTGTTAAGCCAATGCCGAGCTGGTCCTTTAAGCTTGAGTGGGAGATACTTGATGGCGTGGAGATCGTCGCCGCGGGCCATATGGATGTGAAGGAGGTAATCTTCGATCCAAACCGCAGGGTCTGTTGTGCCATCGTAGGATTCAATGTTCACGGGTTTAAACCCTTCAGGAATTTGATGATCCATTACTTCGTCTGTGAAGCATAGTGGGTGTGCGGCGCCTCTGTATTGAGCAATGTCACGACGTAGCTCAAGAGAGCGTTGTCTGTTGTGTTCGGCCCGGCCGGAGTTGCTGTATCCGGTGCGACGGTATTCGTCGTGGGTCGTGGGGCGCCCATGTGATCCATAGATAGATCTGGATTGTCTTGCCTTGTCCTCCAATATATCCCGCAAGTTCGGCACGTTCCCCCGTGGCTTCATACTTTTTGAGCGGTGCCGGGGTACGGTCTTGATGGAGGGCCTGGATGCCTCTCAATCGCGACCACGGGGTGGTCGATCGGCCGTATTGTGCGCTGGTGATGAAGGTATGTATGGTTCCTCCTCTAATCGGGGGAGCAACTTGCGCTTTGGGTAGCTCTTGGAGGGGCGTTCGAGTTCATACTCTTCGGCCGCGAGGACCTCCGTCCATCTGTCGGCCAGCAGGTCTTGATCAGCTTGAAGCTGCTGCTGCTTTTTCTTTAGGCTATTTGCTGTGGCCATTAGCCTGCGTTTGAAACGCTCTTGTTCGACGGGATCCTCAGGCATGACGAATTCGTCGTCGTCGAGGCTTGCCTCGTCTCCGGAGGGAGGTATGTAATTATCATCCTCGACCTCTTCGTCTCCCGCTCTCTCATGAGGGCTTGCTTCTGCATCCTCCTGCGCTGAATCTTGCTGGAGAGGGTTGTCTTCAGCACTTTCTGGGGTGTTATTATCTCCTATGCCGGAATCTCCATTCTTGCTGTGGCGGGATTTAGAGCGGCGCCGCTGACGTCGGCGCTTGGGTTGTTTCTTTAAGGAATCTGCCTCCGCTGCTTCTTTGTCGTCCCCATCTTTTGGGGTGTCCACCATGTATATGTCATATGACGAGGTGGTCTTCCAGTGTCCTGTAGGCGCTGGTTCTTGATCGTCTCCGGCATCGTCGTCCATACCGTCGATGTCTTCAGAGCCGTAGTCTAGCATGTCGGTTAGATCGTCGACAGTGGCCACAAAGTGGGTGGTGGGTGGGCTTTGAATTTCTTCGTTGTCCGCATCCCAACCATCCCGGCCGTAGTCCGACCAGGGCTCTCCGGATAGCGAGAGATGCTTTAGCGAATTTAGGATGTCGCCAAAGGGTGAGTGTTGAAAGATGTCCGCAGTGGTGAACTCCATGATCGGCGCCCAATCGGATTCGATTGGCAGGGGCGCAGGAGGCTCGGAGTCCGGCAGGGAGTCCGACACCTCGGAGTCACGAGCTTTATAAGGGACAAGGTCAGTGTTCGGCTCCATCGCCGTGGAAGTTGCGACTCCCGAGGCGGTGTCCAGCCACCTATCCTCGATCTGCGCGATCGGCTCCGAACTATGGGTCGGAGCGGATTCGTGTGCGGCCTCCAAGGTACTGTCCAGCGGCAGAGTTAGATCATGCCCCTCGTGACAGTGCGGCACGCTCGGCTGTGGCTTGGATCCATCGAAGATCAAGTCTCCGCGGATATCCGCCGTGAAGTTTAGGCTTCCAAATCTGACCTGACGGCCAGGGGCGTAGCTTTCGATTGGCTCCAGATGGCCAAGTGAATTGGCGCGCAGTGCGAAGCCGCCGAATGCGAAGATCTGTCCGGGGAGAAAAGTCTCACCCAGGACTGCGTTGTTGTTGATTGAAGAAGCCATCAAGCCTATCGGTGACGACACAGAGGAACTCTCAATGTAAGCACCAATGTCGGTGTCAAAACCGGCGGATCTCGGGTAGGGGGTCCCGAACTGTGCGTCTAGGCGGATGGTAACAGGAGACAACGGACACGATGTTTTTACCCAGGTTCGGGCCCTCGCGATGGAGGTAAAACCCTACTCCTGCTTGATTGAAATTGATGATATGGGTAGTACAAGAGTGGATCTACCACGATATCAAGGAAGCTAAACCCTAGAAGCTAGCCTATGGCATGATTGTTGTAATGGTTGTCGTCCTACGGACTAAAACCCTCTGGTTTATATAGACACCGGAGAGGGCTAGGGTTACACAGAGTCGGTTACAATGGTAGGAGATCTACATATCCGTATCGCCAAGCTTGCCTTCCACGCCAAGGAAAGTCCCATCCGGACATGGGACGAAGTCTTCAATCTTGTATCTTCATAGTCTTGGAGTCCGGCTGACAATGATAGTCCGGCTGTCCAGACACCCCCTAGTCCAGGACTCCCTCACTTCCCCTACTGTCACTGGGAAATGACACCGCAAGATTGAACCTAAAGCTAAGCACTTCTCCCATTGCAAGAAAAACCAATCTAGTTGTCCAAACCAAACCGATAGTTCGAAGAAACTTGCAAAGATATCAAATCATGCATATAAGAATTCAGAGAAGATTCAAATAATATTCATAGATAAGCTGATCATCAATCCACAATTCATCGGATCTCAGCAAACACACAGCAAAATGAAGGAAATATGCCCTAGAGGCAATAATAAAGTTATTATTTATTTCCTTATTTCATGATAAATGTTTATTATTCTTGCTAGAATTGTATTAACCGGAAACATAATACATGTGTGAATACATAGACAAACATAGTGTCACTAGTATGCCTCTACTTGACTAGCTCGTTTATCAGAGATGGTTATGTTTCCTAGCCATGGACAAAAGAGTTGTCATTTGATTAACGGGATCACATCATTAGGAGAATGATGTGATTGACTTGACCCATTCCGTTAGCTTAGCACTTGATCGTTTAGTATGTTGCTATTGCTTTCTTCATGACTTATACAATGTTCCTACAACTATGAGATTATGCAACTCCCGTTTACCGGAGGAACACTTTGTGTGCTACCAAACTTCACAACGTAACTGGGTGATTATAAAGGTGCTCTACAGGTGTCTCCGAAGGTACATGTTGGGTTGGCGTATTTCGAGATTAGGTTTTGTCACTCCGATTGTCGGAGAGGTATCTCTGGGCCCTCTCGGTAATGCACATCACTATAAGACTTGCAAGCAATGTGACCAATGAGTTGGTTACGGGATGATGCATTACGTAACGAGTAAAGAGACTTGCCGGTAACGAGATTGAACTAGGTATTGGATACCGACGATCGAATCTCGGGCAAGTAACATACCGATGACAAAGGGAATAACGTATGTTGTTATGCGGTTTGAGCGATAAAGATCTTCGTAGAATATGTAGGAGCCAATATGAGCATCCAGGTTCCGCTATTGGTTATTGACCAAGAATAGTTCTAGGTCATGTCTACATAGTTCTCGAACCCATAGGGTCCGCACGCTTAACGTTACGATGACAGTTATATTATGAGTTTATGAGTTTTGATGTACCGAAGGAGTTCGGAGTCCCGGATGAGATCGGGGACATGACGAGGAGTCTCTAAATGGTCGAGACTTAAAGATCGATATATTGGACGACTATATTCGGAGTTTGGAAAGGTTCCGAGTCATTCGGGTATTTATCGGAGTACCGGAGAGTTACGGGAATTCGTCGGGGAGAAGTATTGGGCCTTATTGGGCCCTGCGGGAAAGAGAGAGGGGCTGCCTAGGGCAGGCCGCGCGCCCCCCCATGGCCTAGTCCGAATTGCACTAGGGGGAGGGGCCGCACCCCCTCCTTCCTTCCCTTCTCTCTTCCCCTTCCTAGTCTCCTACTCCTAATACATGGAAGGACTCCTAGTTGGACTAGGAAAGGGGGAATCCTACTCCCGGTGAGAGTAGGACTCCCCAGGGCGCGCCATAGTAGAGGGCCGGCCCTCCGCTCCTCCACTCCTTTATATACGGGGGCAGGGGGCACCCCATGAACACACAAGTTGATCTACGGATCGTTCCTTAGCCATGTGCGGTGCCCCCCTCCACCATATTCCACCTCGGTCATATTGTCGTGGAGTTTAGGCGAAGCCCTGCGCCGGTAGAACATCAACATCTTCACCACGCCGTCGTGCTGACGGAACTCATCCCCGACACTTTGCTGGATCGGAGTCCGGGGATCGTCATCGAGCTGAACGTGTGCTGAACTCGGAGGTGCCGTACGTTCGGTACTTGGATCGGTCGGATCGTGAAGACGTACGACTACATCAACCGCATTGTCATAACGCTTCCGCTTACGGTCTACGAGGGTACGTGGACGAACACTCTCCCCTCTCGTTGCTATATCATCACCATGATCTTGCGTGTGCGTAGGAAATTTTTTGAAATTACTACGTTCCCCAACAGTGGCATCCGAGCCAGGTTTTTATGGTTTGATGTTATATGCACGAGTAGAACACAAGTGAGTTGTGGACGATATAAGTCATACTGCCTACCAGCATGTCATACTTTGGTTCGGCGGTATTGTTGCATGAAGCGGCCCGGACCGACATTACGCGTACGCTTACGCGAGACTGGTTCTACCGCCGTGCTTTGCACACAGGTGACTGGCGGGTGTCAGTTTCTCCAACTTTAGTTGAACTAAGTATGGCTACGCCCGGTCCTTGCGAAGGTTAAAACGGAGTCTATTTGACAAACTATCGTTATGGTTTTGATGCGTAGGTGAGAACGGTTCTTGCTAAGCCCGTAGCAGCCACGTAAAACTTGCAACAACAAAGTAGAGGACGTCTAACTTGTTTTTGCAGGGCATGTTGTGATGTGATATGGTCAAGACGTGATGAGATATAAGTTGTTGTATGAGATGATCATGTTTTGTTGAAGTTATCGGCAACTGGCAGAAGCCCTATGGTTGTCTCTTTGTTGCATAAGATGCAAGCGCCAAATAATTGCTTTACATTATCGCTATGCGATAGCAATAGTTGCAAGAGCAATAATTGGCGAGACGACCATGTAACCACACATTGATATAGATCAAGATGATGAAGATCATGGTGTCGTGCCGGTGACGATAAAGATCATGACAGTACTTTGGAGATGGAGATCAAAGGCGCAAGATGATCATGGCCATATCATGTCACATAGTCTGATTGCATATGATGTTTATCTGTTATACATCTTATTCTTGCTTTGATTGACGGTAGCATTTTAAGATGATCTCTCACTAATTATCAAGAAGTGTTCTCCCTGAGTATGCACCGTTGCCAAAGTTCGTCGTGCCCAGACACCACGTGATGATCGGGTGTGATAAGTTCTACGTCCATCTACAACGGGTGCAAGCCAGTTTTGCACACGCGGAATACTCAGGTTTAACTTGACGAGCCTAGCATATACAGATATGGCCTCGGAGCACGGAGACCGAAAGGTCGAGCGTGAATCATATAGTAGATATGATCAACATAGTGATGTTCACCATTGAAAACTACTCCATCTCACGTGATGATCGGTTATGGTTTAGTTGATTTGGATCACGTGATCACTTAGATGACTAGAGAGATGTCTGTCTAAGTGGGAGTTCTTAAGTAATATGATTAATTGAACTTAAATTTATCATGAACTTAGTCCTGGTAGTATTTTGCAAATTATGTTGCAGGATCAATAGCTTGCGTTGTTGCTTTCGTATGTTTATTTTGATATGTTCCTAGAGAAAATTGTGTTGAAAAATGTTAGTAGCAATGATGTGGATTTGATCTACGATCTGAGGTTTATCCTCATTTCTGCACAGAAGAATTATGTCTTTAATGCACCGCTAGGTGACAGACCTATTGCAGGAGCAGATGCAGACGTTATGAACGTTTGGCTAGCTCAATATGATGACTACTTGATAGTTTAGTGCACCATGCTTAACGGCTTAGAATCGGGACTTCAAAGACGTTTTGAACGTCATGGACCATATGAGATGTTCCAGGAATTGAAGTTAATATTTCAAGCAAATACCCGAGTTGAGAGATATGAAGTCTCCAACAAGTTCTATAGCTAAAAGATGGAGGAGAATCGCTCAACTAGTGAGCATGTGCTCAGATTGTCTGGGTACTTCAATCGCTTGAATCAAGTGGGAGTTAATCTTCCAAATAAGATAGTGATTGACAGAATTCTCTAGTCACCATCACTAAGTTACTAGAACTTCGTGATGAACTATAATATGCAAGGGATGACGAAAGTTATTCCTGAGCTCTTCGCGATGTTGAGATCGGCGAAGGTAGAAATCAAGAAAAGAGCATCAAGTGTTGATGGTTAACAAGATCACTAGTTTCAAGAAAAGGGCGAAGGGAAAAGAAGGGGAACTTCAAGAAGAACGGCAAGCAAGTTGCTGATCAAGTGAAGAAACCCAAGTCTGGTCCTAAGCCTGAGACTAAGTGCTTCTACTGCAAAGAGACTGGTCACTGGAAGAGGTACTACCCCAAGTGATTGGCGGATAAGAAGGATGGCAAAGTGAACATAAGTATATTTGATATACATGTTATTGATGTGTACTTTACTAGTGTTTATAGCAGCCCCTCAGTATTTGATACTAGTTCAGTTGCTAAGATTAGTAACTCGAAACGGGAGTTGCAGAATAAACAGAGATTAGTTAAAGGGTGAAGTGACGATGTGTGTTGGAAATAGTTCCAAGATTGATATGATCATCATCGCACACTCCCTATACTTTCGGGATTAGTGTTAAACCTAAATAAGTGTTATTTGGTGTTTACGTTGAGCATGAATATGATTTGATCATGTTCATTGCAATACGGTTATTCATGTAAGTTAGAGAATAATTGTTGTTCTGTTTACATGAATAAAACCTTCTATGGTCATACACCCAATGAAAATGGTTTGTTGGATCTCGATCGTGTGATACACATATTCGTAATATTGAAGCCAAAAGATGCAAAGTTAATAATGATAGTGCAACTTATTTGTGGCACTGCCGTTTAGGTCATATCGGTGTAAAGCACATGAAGAAACTCCATAAAGATGGATTTTCGGAATCACTTGGTTATGAATCATTTGATGCTTGCGAACCGTGCCTTTTGGGCAAGATGACTAAAACTCCGTTCTTTGGAACAATGGAACGAGCTACTGACTTATTGAAAATAATACATACTGATGTATGCAGACCAATGAGTATGAAGGCTCGTGGCAAGTATCGTTATTTTCTGACCTTCACAGATGATTTGAGCAGATATGGGTATATCTACTTGATGAAACATAAGTCTGAAATAGTTGAAAGGTTCAAAGAATTTCAGAGTGAAGTGGAAAATCATCGTAACAAGAAAATAAAGTTTCTGCAATCTGATCGTGGAGATGAATATTTGAGTTACGAGTTTCGTCTTCAATTAAAACAATGTGGAATAGTTTCACAGCTCACGCCACCTGGAACACCACAACGTTATGGTGTGTCCGAACGTCGTAACCGCACTTTATTGGATATAGTGCGATCTATGATGTCTCTTATCAGTTTACCACTATCGTTTTGGGGTTATGCATTGGAGACAGCTGCATTCACGTTTAAAATAGGGCACCATCTAAATCCGTTGAGACGACACTGTATGAACTATGGTTTAGCAGTAAACCTAAGCTGTTGTTTCTTAAAGTTTGGGGCTGCGATGCTTATGTGAAAAAGTTTCATCCTGATAAGCTCGAACCCAAATCGGAGAAGTGCGTCTTCATAGAATACCCAAAGGAAATTGTTGGGTACACCTTCTATCACAGATCCGAAGGCAAGATATTCGTTGCTAAAAATGGATCCTTTCTAGAGAAGGAGTTTCTCTCGAAAGAAGTGAGTGGGAGGAAAGTAGAACTTGATGAGGTAACTGTACCTGTTCCTGAATTGGAAAATAGTTCACCACTGAAATCAGTTCCAGTGATTCCTACACCAATTAGTGAGGAAGCTAATGATGATGATCATGAAACTTCAGATCAAGTTACTACAGAACCTCGTAGGTCTTCCAGAGCACGGTCCGCACCAGAGTGGTATGGTAATCCTGTTCTGAAAGTCATGTTACTAGACCATGATAAACCTACGAACTATGAGGAAGCGATGATGAGCCCAGATTCCACGAAATGGCTTGAGGCCATAAAATCTGAGATATGATCCATGTATGAGAACAAAGTATGGACTTTGATTGACTTGCTCGATGATCAGCAAGCCATGTTAAATAAATGGATCTTCAAGAGGAAGACGGACACTGATAGTAATATTACTATCCACTAAGCTCGACTTGTTACAAAAGGTTTTCAACAAGTTCAAGGAGTTGAATACGATGAGATTTTCTCACTCTTATTGATGCTTAAGTCTGTACGAATCATGTTAGCAATTGCCCCATTTTATGAAATCTGGCAAATGGATGTCAAAACTGCATTCCTTAATGGATTATTTAAAGAAGAGTTGTATATGATGCAACCAGAAGGTTTTGTCAATCCTAAAGATGCTGACAAAATGTGCAAGCTCCAGCAATCCATCTATGGACTGGTGCAAGCATCTCGGAGTTGGAATATACGCTTTGATAAGTTGATCAAAGCATATTGTTTTATACAGACTTGCAGTGAAGCCTGTATTTACAAGAAAGTGAGTGGGAGCACTACAGCATTTCTGATAAGTATATGTGAATGACATATTGTTGATCGGAAATAATGTAGAATTTTTCTGCAAAGCATAAAGGAGTGTTTTAAAGGAGTTCTTTAAAAAGAAAAGACCTCAGTAAAAGCTACTTACATATTGAGCATCAAGATCTATTGAGATAGATCAAGACGCTTGATAAGATTTTCAATGAGTACATACCTTGACAAGATTTTGAAGTAGTTCAAAATGGAACAGTCAAAGAAAGAGTTCTTGCCTGTGTTACAAGGTGTGGAATTGAGTAAGACTCAAAACCCGACCACGGCAAAAGATAGAAAGAGAATGAAAGTCATTCCCTATGCCTTGGCCATAGGTTCTATAAAGTATGCCATGCTGTGTACCAGATCTATTGTATACCCTGCACTGAGTTTGGCAAGGGAGTACAATAGTGATCTAGGAGTAGATCACTGGACAGCGGTCAAAATTATCCTTAGTGGAATAAGGATATGTTTCTCGATTATGGAAGTGACAAAAGGTTCGTCGTAAAGGGTTACGTCGATGCAAGTTTTCACACCGATCTAGATGACTCTAAGTCTCAATCTGGATACATATTGAAAGTGGAAGCAATTAGCTAGAGTAGCTCGCAGAGCATTGTGGACATAAAATATTTGCAAAATACATACGGCTCTGAATGTGACAGACCCGTTGACTAAGCTTCTCTCACGAGCAAAACATGATCACATCTTATTAGTCTTTGGGTGTTAATCACATAGCGGTGAACTAGATTATTGACTCTAGTAAACCCTTTGGATGTTGGTCACAAGATGATGTGAACTATGGGTGTTAATCATATACAGATATGAATATTGGTGTTAAATCACATGGCGATGTGAACTAGATTATTGACTCTAGTGCAAGTGGGAGACTGAAGGAAATATGCCCTAGAGGCAATAATAAAGTTATTATTTATTTCCTTATTTCATGATAAATGTTTATTATTCATGCTAGAACTGTATTAACTGGAAACATAATACATGTGTGAATACATAGACAAACATAGTGTCACTAGTATGCCTCTACTTGACTAGCTCGTTTATCAGAGATGGTTATGTTTCCTAGCCATGGACAAAAGAGTTGTCATTTGATTAACGGGATCACATCATTAGGAGAATGATGTGATTGACTTGACCCATTCCGTTAGCTTAGCACTTGATCGTTTAGTATGTTGCTATTGCTTTCTTCATGACTTATACAATGTTCCTACAACTATGAGATTATGCAACTCCCGTTTACCGGAGGAACACTTTGTGTGCTACCAAACGTCACAACGTAACTGGGTGATTATAAAGGTGCTCTACAGGTGTCTCCGAAGGTACATGTTGGGTTGGCGTACTTCGAGATTAGGTTTTGTCACTCCGATTGTCGGAGAAGTATCTCTGGGCCCTCTCGGTAATGCACATCACTATAAGCCTTGCAAGCAATGTGACCAATGAGTTGGTTACAGGATGATGCATTACGTAACGAGTAAAGAGACTTGCCAGTAACGAGATTGAACTAGGTATTGGATACCGACGATCGAATCTCGGGCAATTAACATACCGATGACAAAGGGAATAACATATGTTGTTATGCGGTTTGAGCGATAAAGATCTTCGTAGAATATGTAGGAGCCAATATGAGCATCCAGGTTCCGCTATTGGTTATTGACCAAGAATAGTTCAAGGTCATGTCTACATAGTTCTTGAACCCGTAGGGTCCGCACGCTTAACGTTACAAGGACAGTTATATTATGAGTTTATGAGTTTTGATGTACCGAAGGAGTTCGGAGTCCCGGATGAGATCGGGGACATGACGAGGAGTCTCTAAATGGTCGAGACGTAAAGATCGATATATTGGACGACTATATTCGGAGTTCGGAAAGGTTCCGAGTCATTCGGGTATTTATCGGAGTACCGGAGAGTTACGGGAATTCGCCGGGGAGAAGTATTGGGCCTTATTGGGCCCTGCGGGAAAGAGAGAGGGGCTGCCTAGGGCAGGCCGCGCGCCCCCCCCCATGGCCTAGTCCGAATTGGACTAGGGGGAGGGGCCGCACCCCCTCCTTCCTTCCCTTCTCTCTTCCCCTTCCTAGTCTCCTACTCCTAATACATGGAAGGACTCCTAGTTGGACTAGGAAAGGGGGAATCCGACTCCCGGTGGGAGTAGGACTCCCTAGGGCGCGCCATAGTAGAGGGCCGTCCCTCCCCTCCTCCACTCCTTTATATACGCGGGCAGGGGGCACCCCATGAACACACAAGTTGATCTACGGATCGTTCCTTAGCCGTGTGCGGTGCCCCCCTCCACCATATTCCACCTCGGTCATATCGTCGCGGAGTTTAGGCGAAGCCCTGCGCCGGTAGAACATCAACATCATCACCATGCCGTCGTGCTGACGGAACTCATCCCCGACAATTTGCTGGATCGGAGTCCGGGGATCGTCATCGAGCTGAACGTGTGCTGAACTCGGAGGTGCCGTACGTTCGGTACTTGGATCGGTCGGATCGTGAAGACGTACGACTACATCAACCGCGTTGTCATAACGCTTCCGCTTACGGTCTACGAGGGTACGTGGACGAACACTCTCCCCTCTCGTTGCTATATCATCACCATGATCTTGCGTGTGCGTAGGAATTTTTTTGAAATTACTACGTTCCCCAACACAAAAAAGTATTACATGGAATATATCTCCAAGAACATCGAGGAGAACATGGTATTGAGAATCAAAGAGAGAGAAGAAGCCATCTAGCTACTAGCTATGTACCCTTATGTCTGTGGTAAACTACTCACGCTTCACCGGAAGGGCAATGGTGTCGATGTAGAAGCCCTCCATGATCGAATCCCCCTCCGGCAGGACGCCGGAAAAGGTCCCTAGATGGGATCTCACGAGTACAGAAGGTTGCGGCGGCGAAAAAGTGTTTTCGTGAATGCCTCTGTTGGTTTGGGGATATGTGGGAATATATAGGCGAAAGAATGAGGCCAGGAGGTGCACAAGGGGTCCACAAAAAGGTGGGGGCGCCCTACCCCCCGGGCGTGCCCTCCGTCCTTGTGGCTGCCTGGTGGCTCCTCCGACTTCACCTCCAAGTCTCCTGGTTGTCTTCTGGTCCGAGAAAAATCATCCTGAAGGTTTCATTCCGTTTGGACTACGTTTGGTATTCCTTTTCTGCGAAACTCAAAAACAGTGGGAAAACATGAACTGGCACTGGGCTCTAGGTTAATAGGTTAGTCCCAAAAATAATAGAAAATAGCATATTAATTTATATAAAACAGCCAAAACAGATAATATAATAGCATGGAACAATAAAAAAATTATAGATACGTTGGAGACGGATCAAGCATCCCCAAAGCTTAATTCCTGCTCGTCCTCGAGTAGGTAAACGATAACAGCAGAATTTTTGATGTGGAATGCTACCTAACATATTTATCCATGTAATTTTCTTTATTGTGGCATGAATGTTCAGATCCATAAGATTCAAAACAAAAGTTTAATATTGACATAAAAACAATAATACTTCAAGCATACTAACAAGGCTATTATGTCTTCTCAAAATAACATGGCCAAAGAAAGCTTATTCCTACAAAATCATATAGTCTGGCTATGCTCCATCTTCATCACACAAAATATTTAAATCATGCACAACCCCAATGACAAGCCAACAAATTGTTTCATACTTTTGATGTTCTCAAACCTTTTTAGCTTTCACGCAATACATGAGCGTGAGCCATGGACATAGCACTATAGATGGAATAGAATATGGTGGTTGTGGAGAAGACAAAAAGAGCAAGATAGTCTCACATCAACTAGGCGTATCAATGGGCTATGGAGATGCCCATCAATAGATATCATTGTGAGTGAGTAGGGATTGCCATGCAACGGATGCACTAGAGCTATAAGTTTATGAAAGCTCAAAAGAAAACTAAGTGGGTATGTATCCAACTTGCTTGCTCACGAAGACCGAGGGCAATTTGAGGAAGCCCATCATTGGAATATACAAGCCAAGTTCTATAATGAAAAATTCCCACTAGTATATGAAAGTGATATCATAGGAGACTCTCTATCATGAAGATCATGGTGCTACTTTGAAGCACAAGTGTGGAAAAAGGATAGTAACATTGCCCCTTCTCTCTTTTTCTCTCATTTTTTGGGCCTTTCTCATTATTTTTGGCCTCTTTTTCCTTTTTTTTATTTTTCGTCCCGAGTCTCATCCCGACTTGTGGGGGAATCATAGTCTCCATAATCCTTTCCTCACTGGGGATAATGCTCTAATAATGAAGATCATCACACTTTTATTTACTTACAACTCAAGAATTACAACTCG
Source organism: Triticum timopheevii (assembly GCA_963921465.1). Lineage (NCBI taxonomy): Eukaryota > Viridiplantae > Streptophyta > Magnoliopsida > Poales > Poaceae > Triticum > Triticum timopheevii. The sequence continues at coordinate 627,270,326 of OY997264.1, read as the reverse complement.
ATACTTAGAACAAAATATGACTATATGAATGCCTCCAGCGATGTACCGGGATGTGCAATGAATCAAGAGTGACATGTATGAAAGAATTATGAATGGTGGCTTTGCCACAAATACGATGTCAACTACATGATCATGCAAAGCAATATGAAAATGATGAAGCATGTCATAGTAAACGGGACGGTGGAAAGTTGCATGGCAATATATCACTGAGTGGCTATGGAAATTCCATAATAGGTAGGTATGGTGGCTGTTTTGAGGAAGGTATATGGTGGGTATAAGAGAGGCTGGCACTGGTGGAAGGGTTGGAGTCGTATAATCCATGGACTCAACATTAGTCATGAAGAACTCACATACTTATGGCAGAAATCTATTGGTTATCGAAACAAAGTACTGCACGCATGCTCCTAGGGGGCGGATATATTGGTAGGAAAATACCATCGCTCTTCCCCGACCGCCACTCATAAGGAAGACAATCAAAAAATAAATCATGCTCCAATTTCATCACATAACGGTTCACCATACGTGCATGCTACGGGGATCACAAACTTTAACACACTTATTTCTCAAATTCACAATTACTCCACTAGCATGACTCTAATATCACCATCTTCATATCTCAAAATAATCATAAAGAATCAAACTTCTCATAGTATACAATGCACTTTATATGAAATTTTTTATTATATCCCTCTTGGATGCCTATCATATTAGGACTAAATTTATAACCAAAGCAAATTATCATGTTGTTTAGAGACTCTTAAAATAATATAAGTGAAGCATGAGAGTTCATCAATTTCTATAAGGCCACCCCCATGCTCTAAAAAGATATAAGTGAAGCACTAGAGCAAAATTGCTTAGCTCAAAACATATAAGTGAAGCACATAGAGTATTCTAATAAATCACGATTCATGCGTGTCCCGCTCAAAAGGTATGTACAGCAAGTATGATTGTGGCAAACTAAAAAGAAATGACTCAAATCATACAAGACGCTCCAAGCAAAACACATATCATGTGGTGAATAAAAATATAGCCTTAAGTAAAGTTACCGATAGACGAAGATGAAAGAGGGGATGCCTTCGAGCGCATCCCCAAGCTTAGGCTCTTGGTTGTCCTCGAATATTACCTTGGGGTGCCTTGGGCATCCCAAAGCTTAGGCTCTTGCCACTCCTTATTCCATAGTCCATCAAATCCTTACCCAAAACTTGAAAACTTCACAACACATAACTCAACAGAGAATCTCATAAGCTCTGTTAGTGTAAGAAAATAAAACACCACTTTATGTTACTGTTGTGAACTCATTCTTTATTTATATTGGTGTAATATCTAATGTATTCCAACTTTTCCATGGTTCATACCCCCCCCCCCCCAATACTACCCATAGATTCATCAAAATAAGCAAACAATACAAAGAAAAACAGAATCTGTCAAAAACAGAACAGTCTGTAGCAATCTCTAACTCTCGAATACTTCTGCAACTCCAAAAATTCTTAAAAAAATAGGACAACTTGGGAAATTTGTGTAACAATCCAGAGCAAAAAGAATCAGATCAAAATAATATTTCAATAAAATCCAGGAAATTATTTACTGGGCGCAAAAGTTTCTGTTTTTCAGCAGGATCAAAACAACTATCACCGTAAGCTATCCCAAAGGTCTTACTTGGCACAAACACTAATTAAAACACAAAACCACATCTAACTAGAGGCTAGATGAATTACTCAAAGAAAAACATGAACAAAAAGCAAAGAACAAAAAATAGAGTTGTGTTGCCTCCCAACAAGCGCTTTTCTTTAAAGCCTTTTAGCTAGGCATTGAGATTTCTATTATGCTCACATGAAAGACAAGAATTGAAGCGCAAATAGATCATCATAAAACACGTGAAAACACATATAAGTCTAATATACTTCCTATGCATAGGCATTTTATAAGCAAACAAATTATCAAGTCAAGCAAAAACTAGCATATGCAAGGAAGAAGAAAGAGACCATAGCAATCGCAACATGAAGAGAGGTAATTTAGTAACATGAAAATTTCTACAACCATATTTTCCTCTCTCATAATAATTACATGTAGGATCACTAGTAAATTCAAAAAAATAGCTATCACATAACATATTCTCAACACGATCCACATACATGCGAAGTTGACACTCTTACAAAATAGTGGGATTAACATTAACTAAAGTCATGACCTGTCCAAACCCACTTTTATCAAAAATTTCATAAGATTGTGCATTCTCCAAATATGAGAGATCTAAAGTTGACACTCTTCCAAGCCCACTTTCAATATTATTTCAAACACCATTATCAATCTCATATTCATCATGGGGCTTAAATAAATTTTCAAGATCATAAGAAGAATCACCCCAATCGTGATCATTGAACAAGTAGTAGACATAGCAAAATTAGCATCCCCAAGCTTAGGGTTCTGCATATCATTAACACAATTGTCATTAATAGAATTTATAGTAAAATCATTGCAATCATGCTTTTTATTCAAGGTGCAATCGTGAATCTCTTCATAAATTTCTTCATCACAATTTTGAGATTCACGAATTTCAAGCAAAACTTCATAAAGATAATCTAGTGCACAAAACTCACTAGCAATTGGTTCATCATAATTGGATCTCTTAAAAATATTAGCAAGTGGATGAGGATCCATAAACTTAGATTTTTAGCAAGCAAATAGAGGGCCCATGGTAACACAAACAAAGATAGCAAACGATTAAACACTACTAGGGAAAACCCTAGTAGTAGCGCTTGTTTTGTAGCTAGCAGTACCGCTTGTACAAGCGCTACCACTAAGGTGCTACAGCTAACTATTAGCAGTAGCGCTGGAATGCCAACGCTACTACTATACCAAGTTAGCAGTAGCGCTTGATTTAGTAAAGTGCTATAGATAATAGAAAGTAGTAGTAGCGTTTCTTTTAAAAAGCGTTGCTGCTAACTTTTCCTGTATTTTTGAAAATACAGCTTATTTTTGTTGTGGTTTTATATAAAGTACTTTCATCATGTGATTTTATGAACATGATTGGTTATTATATATAACAGTGGGTGAAATGAATGTGGAGTAGATTCAAGTGAAGGCAACCATGTGGTGCATGTCGAAAGTACTACTAAACCAAACTTGATCTAGTTTGGATTAGTAGTACTTTTGATGTGCACCACATGCTGCCTCCACTCGAATCTATTCCATGTTCATTTCACCTACTGATATATATAATAACTCAGCATGCTCATATAACAACTTAGCATCATGCATCATCGATCATAATAATACATAACTCATCATTGGTATCATAATAACAAGTCCTACTCATCATCATCGATCATACAACTTCTACTCGATACCACATCATCATCATAGTCATCTAACCAATCCTACTTAGCTATTCTTAGCACATGATCGCACATGATTGATACGTCTCCAACGTATCTACTTTTCCAAACACTTTTGCCCTTGTTTTGGACTCTAACTTGCATGATTTGAATGAAACTAACCCGGACTGACGCTGTTTTCACCAGAACTGCCATGATGTTGTTTTATGTGTAGAAAAGAAAAGTTCTTGGAATGTCCTGGAAATCCATGGAGGCACTTTTTGGAATTAATAAGATTTTTTGGCGAAAGAATCAATACCAGGGGGCCCACAGGCTGTCCACGAGACAGGGGGCCACTACTAGGGAAAAGCCTAGCAGCAGCGCGGGTTTGGGCCCTCTCAGTAGCGCGGGTACCGGCACTACTAATAAGGCGCTACAGCTAACGTATAGCGCGTGTTGACACACGCTACTGCTACACATGAATAGCTGCAGCGCTGTTTTGAAAAGGACGCTACTGGTATTATCTGTAGCGCCGTTTTGGTGTAGGCGCTACTGGTAAGTCGGCGCTACTGCTAAATCCCCCCTCGCTACTACTAGTTTTATTAGTTTTTTCCCTGCAGATTTGTTTTTTATTTGTTTTGCATTTGAATAGGCTTTATACAATAATCTTTAGCATATCATCCACATACAAATGTAATCATAGCATATACATACAATTAGTCTCATCAAATCATGTCATCATCATAATCATCATCCAACACAAAGTGGTCTCTCGTCATCAATCTCGAAAATAGCGATACAAGTCTCGATTACTTGCAAATACATCATCATCCATCTAAACAATGATATACATGAGAATAGCTATCACTTTGAGTACATGAGTTCGTACCCCTCTCTCGCATTAGCGTGAACCTAAACTAAGTACTGCGTGTCGCTCGGAAACCGAAAACCGGTACACCTGGGCCTGACACTCCGGCCACTTGTCGTATATATACTCCTGGCGTAGCACTTCTTCGCCATTTACGATCTATGCACCTGCATCGTCACATGAGTCAATGATATGCAACATATATAGTTGAGCAACACAAAGAGACAGACTTGGCACAAATAGAAACAACATGTCATAAGCATAAATAACAAAGTTCATCGTACCCAAATGACCTAACTAGAGTGATTTTCGCTAGTCGAGGAGGACGGTTTAATTACATCACAAATAAAGTTTCACCGTGCATAACTCAAAGTTTTGTCATAAAAGAAACTATGGACTAAACGGACACATTGTCATATATCGACAATCACTCCATCATGTCGTGCCATCCATCCAAGTCAGGGAGATAGTCATCGAGCTTTGTGAAAGGCTTCATGTCGAGACACTGAGAGGCTATCCATGTTCGGACGTCTTCCCGCGACATTTGTCCTTCTGCATGGAACATCCCTGTTTTTCCGACGACCTCATTCATGATGATTTGGGCAAGTTCGCGCTGGATGTTATAGAACTCAGCTCGAAGTCGATGATCCTCGATATCTCCAATGTCCTTTGCCCATTGCAGAATATGGGCATCGCTAGATCTAGGTGCCATGTGAAGGTTCTGGTGATCCCGTCGGTACTCCAGCATGTGGTGTAGGACATAGAATCCATCATTAAGAGAATCGTTCGGTTGCTGGATGCAGCAGAAGTCGGTCTTATGGCTGAAGGCGTGCCTGCCGCCCCTTTTCTTCTTGTCCCTAACATCTCCACCCCTTCCTTGGTAGTAAAACATAGCACTGTCGAGAACATCTTTGATGTGGGTGTAATCCTTTTTGTGAATGTTCTTCGACGAGTCCAAGTAAAGAGCGTGGGAGAATCGGGGGTAGAGGATGATGAGGACGGCGCGCCCGCCGCTGCGCAAAATAAGTACACCTCAAATTAATTAGCCTCCACCGTGCAAATGAATTATTGAAATCGAAGGAAGGATAGCAGCGCGGATGACTTACACGGGATGATAAGGCACGAGAATCGCCTCCTTTTCCTTATTGGCGAGCATGAAACTGACGATGTAATCCCTCGCGTATTCACGATGTTGTGCACAGACTCCCAAGAAGGCCTCGTGCATGTAGTACGGGTCAGCGACACAGATATGAGCTATCTGCTCAACCCCAATGATGTAGCTCATGTGCAAGGCATAAAGGCGGACAAAAGTAAAATCCAGCTTCTTCACGCGAAACATGTCGAATATGTAATCGAATCGGAGGAAGAACTTATCCGCGGGGAAGCCCTTGACGTACGACATTTGCTGCGGAACGTTAACCACGTAGAGTGGGTATCCTGGATCTTTCGAGGTGATGAGGCCTTTCTCTACCCGCAGCACATCGTCATGAAGTCTCCTTAGATCGCCGAATCTGGCCCGTAGCACTGTTTCAGGTAGGATTGGTTTACCGGGGATATGCCATTTATCCGCATCGGGGATATCTACACGGTCCCGAAGCCGAGGCTGCTGAGGCGGCTGGATCATAGAATCAGCTTTTTTGCCTTTCCTCGCTCTCTTCCTAGGCTTCTTTACCACCGGATGGTCGTCAATAACACGTTGAGACGGTAATTCAGGCACCGACTCATGATGCTCAAACCCTGAGGAGGCGCCAGTCTAGACATACTGTTCAGCGCCATCATCATCCTCATCCTCATCCATGGCGACGTCATCAGCCTCTAATGGAGCCACCTGCTTACCCCGTCCACTATCACCCAACCCGACACCCGACGCTAATTGGGTAGGTGGGGTGTTGATGTTCATACCTTGCTGAGGCTGCGTGCTCGTGGGTGTGCTCCCGGCCGCCTCCAGACGAAGCAGACTCTTTGGCCACAACAGGACCCACCCATTGCAACAATCACCAAGCCGCCGCGGGGTCTCGTCGTCATCCCCCACTAGTATTAGAGGAGGCAAATTCCCGTGGCCCGGTTTGACACTGGCCACGGAAACCTTGAAGACGTTCGGGGGGATCGACCGGCTGTGGAACAATGGTTCCTTCGGCTCCATTATCGTCCCCTTCCCCACGTCCACCTTCTGTTCGCCGATGGTGTACAATACGGTGCACGGGGTTTCGTCGGCCTGCAAATAAAAGTCTGTGACGTGAGACATCCGAAAGGCAACGAAAACGGGAGATTATACATTTATATTGAAGGGGGCCGGTGTGGAAGATACCGTGAGGGCGTCGAGCTCAGCCAAAGAGGAGGAACCACCGAGCACGTCCGGTGCGGAAGCCGGTGCGGGAGCCGGTGCGGGAGCAGGTGCGGGAGCCGGTGCGGGAGCAGGTGCGGGAGCAGGTGCGGGAGCCGGTGCGGGAGCATGTGCTGCCAAGAAGTCAGCAAGGGGAAAGTCCTCTGCATTTTTTTTTGGATTTTCCCTTGTCCAAGTGTGAATGCCCGTCACCAAGGAGGTAGATATATCTGCAATCGCCTGTTTTGCGGCAGCTATCGCTGTTGCGACTGTCTGAGATGATTTCTTCTCAACCGCAATCTCAACCTTCTTGTCGATGCTTTCTTCAGTTAACCTCCGTCTTTCCTTTCTCTCCTCCGTGGTCTCACGGTAGTACTTCTTCCACGTGGCGCCGTCTCCGACACCGTGCACGCGTCCATACGACGGTCGAGTATCCACCGGTTGTCGTTTCAATATGTTCAATGCCCGGTTGAATGGAGTGTCCCACTTGGGCCTCGCCAATGCCTCAGACGGCGAGTCGCTTTCGGCCGCAATCCGGCGTTGCTCTCTCTGCAAAAGGCACAAGGATCGTTTACAAATATGACTAACGTGTGCAGTCGAATTGATCAGAAACTAAAATTACCAGTAGTCTCATGAACTCCGTAATGACCGGTGTTGTCTCATAAACCTTCTTCAATGGGTCCCAACAGTGGCGGGCCCTCAGGACGTCACGCTCCTGCGGGACGGTGAAATCCGCCAAGGGGTCTGGGATGCCCAGACTCGCGGCTTCCGCATCCTCCTTGGCCCATTTGGACCTCTTTCCGCCGTAACCACGGCTTCCGAGGTGGTGGGTCCCAATGTTCCTCTTTTGAAGCCCCTTCATGTACTTAGACTTTTCTTTGGCAGCTTCGGCCTCGCAAGCCTCCTTGAATATTTGAAACTGCTCTTCCGTGATTGTCGGACTTTCCTTTACAATCTCGGAGTAGAGTTCCCCATCGTTGATCTTTGCTTTCACTCGATTTTTTCAGGCGGCCAACGCGTTGCTAAACTTGGTCATGGCGTGTTTGTTTATCTTCTTCATTGCCGGGTCATTGTATGGACCTTCATAATCCTTCTCATTCCGGCCCGGGAACAAGAATATCTGGTGAAACTTCTTTAGGAGGGAGCTCCTCATATTTTCTATCTTCTTTAGATTCTCATTGTTGATGGTGGCGGTTGTCCGTATGATGCAGCCTATTTGATTGCCGTAGCACGCGCGCGCTTCCTCGGGCGCCTTTGGCTCAAAATTGCCGTTGTCCACCTCCGTGACCACCAGTCTAGTAGTCCTGAGTTTGTTAGGAACCCGTTGCCTCTTCGCTTTCGGTGCTACACCGGATCCGCTCCCCGAGGCAGCACCGGTCTCAGCGCCGGTCTCGATGCCGGTCTGAATCTCAGCGCCGGTGTCAGTCTCAGCACCGGTCTGCGTATCGGTCTCAGCACCGGTCTGCGTGTCGGTCTCAGTCCCCGATGCCGGGCCCAGCAACAACATCGGTTGATCGTCGGTAAAGCTAAAAAATTCGTCTGCCGCCCGGTAGACGTCGTCGCAATCACCAGAACCCTGTCCTTCATCGTTGCTAGCCATGTTTCCTATGATTAAATCTAGTCAATTAATTCTAGACCTAATAAAATGAATAATGACATAAAAAAGGACTATTGTTTTGCAGGAATGTTGACTCCTTCTTGGTGCGGCAAATCCCGGGCACTCGATATGTCCTAGTTTGTAGCACAAGTCATGCCGAAATTCACGGGAAATTTTGGCATGACCTTTGCTAAAAAGTGGACAAATTGAGAACCTGAAATTTGCCGAAACAGAAATGAATCAACATTCTGGCAAAACATAGGCCACTCAGCATCATTCCCTGGAAACAACAAAGCCACCACATGGGCACAATCGAACAACTTCAATGAAAAGATATAACATGACCACTTCAATGAAAAATAAAATTTGCCTAAACTCTTTTCCTTGAAAAATAGTGGTCTTTTGAAAAATCAAAAACCTTTGCCAATCTACTTAACCTAGCTTCTTAATCCAACGAACCTAATTAACCTACCTATTTAACCTAGTTAGTTAATCTAGTTTACCTAGATAATTAACCCTAATTAAACTAGTTAACGCAGCTAGTTCTCTGTCAAAGCCTAAAATAAATTTTTGCACTAATTAACATGGATAATTAACCTAATTAAACTAGTTAACCTGACTAGTTCTCTTTCAAAGCCCTAACTAAGTTTTTGCACTAACCTAGATAATTAACCTAATTAAACTAGTTAACCTAACTACTTCTCTGTCAATGCCCTAACTAAATTTTTGCCCTAACCTAGATAATTAACCTAATTAAAACTGCCTAACCTATGCATGAGAGAGAGAGGAGGGGTGGGGGCTTACAGATGATGGCTCCGGTGGTGGCGACGGAGGCAGTGTGGTGGCGAGGGAGGCAGGGGCGTCTCCGGTGACGGCGAGGGAGGCAGGGGCGTCTCCGGTGACGGCGAGGAAGGTGGCGTCGATGGCGGCTCCGGTGGCGTTGACGAGGCCGCGCGGCTCCGTGGCGTTGGGGGCGGCTCATGGCTCTGGTGCGCGTCGTCGGCGGCGGCGAAGTGTGGGGCGATGAATCGGGGAGACGGCGGCGCGCGCGCGGGGTGGGTTTGTGCGATTTGGGGGAAGTGGTGGCCGGGGGGGAAACGGTTTTTTGGCTAAGTCAAACTTAGCGGTAGCGCGTTTCGCAAAACGCGCTATAGCTAAGTTAGCTATAGCGCTTTCCTCAAAACGCGCTGCTGCTATAGCTAATTTCCTATTCTGTTTCTATAGCGGGGGTCTAGGGCACGCGCTGCAGCTACGTTAGCTATAGCGCCTCTTACAAACAAACGCTGCTGCTATGCCTTCCTCCGATTTTTCACTTTTTCGTTTATTTTGCTTTACATTTTATTTTTCCCTTTCTCCTTTTTCTATTTCTTTCATTTTCATTTAAATTTCTATTTGTTTATCATCTTATTTTATTTCCGTTAGTAGTAGCGCTCTTCTCTGGAAACGCGCTGCTAACTGTGCTCTAGCAGTAGCACGTTTCTGTTAAGCTCGCTACTGCTATGCGTAGCCTAGCATTCTACCAATGGGAATATTAGTAGTAGTGCTTTTTTTACTACAGGCGCTACTGCTAAGTTTGTGTCTGTAGCGCGGTTTTCAATAGCTCGCTACTGCTACATAGCACTAGCGCAGTTTTTTGAACCGCGCTGCTGCTAAGATTCTGTGTATAGCCTTTTCCCTAGTAGTGGGCGCCCCACCCCTAGGGCGCGGCCTCCTATCTCATGGGCCCCCTGGACCTCCACCGACCTCAACTCCAACTCCATATATTCATGTTCGGGGAGAAAAAAATCAGAGAGAAAGTTTCATCGCGTTTTACGACACGGAGCCGCCGCCAAGCCCTAATCTCTCTCGGGAGGGCTGATCTGGAGTCCGTTCAGGGCTCCGGAGAGGGGGATTCGGTGCCGTTGTCATCATCAACCATCCTCCATCACCAATTTCATGATGCTCAGCGCCGTGCGTGAGTAATTCCATTCTAGGCTTGCTGGACGGTGATGGGTTTGATGAGATTTACCATGTAATCAAGTTAGTTTTGTTAGGGTTTGATCCCTAGTATCCACTATGTTCTGAGATTGATGTTGCTATGACTTTGCTATGCTTAATGCTTGTCACTAGGGCCCGAGTGCCATGATTTCAGATCTGAACCTATTATGTTTTCATGAATATATGTGTGTTCTTGATCCTATCTTGCAAGTCTATAGTCACCTATTATGTGTTATGATCCGACAACCCCGAAGTGACAATAATCGGGATACTTCTCGGTGATGACCGTAGTTTGAGGAGTTCATGTATTCACTATGTGCTAATGCTTTGTTCCGGTTCTCTATGAAAAGGAGGCCTTAATATCCCTTAGTTTCCGCTAGGACCCCGCTGCCACGGGAGGGTAGGACAAAAGATGTCATGGAAGTTCTTTTCCATAAGCACGTATGACTATTTACGGAATACATGCCTACATTACATTGATGAACTGGAGCTAGTTCTATATCACCCTATGTTATAACTATTGCATGAGGAATCGCATCCGGCATAATTATCCATCACTAATCCATTGCCTACGAGCTTTTCACATATTTTTCTTCGCTTATTTACTTTTCCGTTGCTACTGTTACAACTACTACAAAAACCCAAAAACATTTATCTTTACTTTTGTTACCATTACCTTTATTATCATACCACTTTTGCTACTAAACACTTTGCTGCAGATACTAAGTTATCCAGGTGTGGTTGAATTGACAACTCAACTGCTAATACTCAAGAATATTCTTTGGCTCCCCTTGTGTCGAATCAATAAATTTGGGTTGAATACTTTACCCTTGAAAGCTGTTGCGATCCCCTACACTTGTGGGTTATCAATGATCAGAGTATTAGCTAGAACCTACTACCTTATCTTAGGTAAAATAGCATAAAACAAGATAGCCCTGACTCTCCATTATGGAGAATGGAGATTATCCTATCTCCAATTCTTGCACTTCGCCTAATGCTGCTTCCAAGTACCTCCTTACGAGTGACCATACATTTTTTCCAATCTTTGATTGTCATGTCGTCGTTGCTTTTAGAAATCCGATATGAATAGGAGTGATTCGTAGGATGACCTGGCCGTATATTCAAAACATCAAGGCGACCTTTCTGAAACATCAGATGAGGCACACACTCCTGCGGTATTATCTGTTGAAAAACATAGTAATAACTTCGTAGTTAGCAATGTAGTTAAGTTTTAGAAGAATTTATGCAAAAGGTGCACAGATGTCGTAATACTAAAAAATCTTACCATGAGATCTCTATGGATGTTAGCATAGTTCAACACGTGCACTAGTGGCACATATTGACCATAATGTGGAGGAGTTTGATAATAGACATTGTAATTCTCAAGATCAGTACAAAATGCGACCAGACAATTTTTCTCCTGATAAGTTAAATCAGAGCCATCGGTGTAGTAGGTTCTGTCTACCATCTTCTGCACATTCTTTGAATAACGAAAATAAGCTATCAACGGAAATAAGCTATCAAATATTTTGAAATAAACAATATAAATTACTTAATAACTATGTTTGAGAAACTCACATAGCGGTAGAATTGGAAGCGTATCAACAAGGACCCAAATGTCCAAATTATCTACCTCGATGTCAGGATCACCAAGATCCATGGTGATAAGCATACCCTCTTGAAAATCATACATCTTGCAAAGTGCTTCCAAATCCGGGCAACCAAAATGGGATACGCTCTCAGAATTGTATAGATTTACCTCAAAATCTATACCATGATGGGTCCTTAGGTGAATTTTCGTTGTTTCATCCCTCTCATGATCTTCAAAACCCATCCTCTCCAAAACATAGCATCTTGCATGGCATGGGATAAGCTAGTCGAATTGTAAAAGACAAAAATTACACGTTGAAGTATAGTAGAAGTCGAGCTTAATTACGCAAAAACACTTTGCGTTGTAGTGTACCATTTCACAATCGAAGGCCTCCTCGAGCTTAATGTTGAAGCGTCGACCTTCTACAAAGTGATGCTTGTTGCAGAAACCCCAGTTGTCGCCGCACCAGGAGCACTCCGCGAGACTTTCGTCCGACGACATTTCCTATGTTCATAATTCAAGGATTAAACTTCTAAAATTCAATATATGTACTACAAAAACTAAATTAGATCATTATTATTCAGCACGGGTTGACTATCGGTCCGTCTAGTCTTTTTTTTTGAAAACTCTCTGCTCACGTGGTGTATATATTTGACCGTTGGTGATGGCCGCTCCTCCCTTCGTCCCCGAGTGCATTAAACCAAAATGTCTAGCGCACGGGAACGAAGGAGAAGCGACCCCTGCGACAACACTCGGCATTCTTCTTTGTTCTCTCATATATGGTGGACACACACCCTCACAGATTTTTTGACCGTCGGTGATGGTCGTTACAACTCCCTCCCCTAGTTCCTAACAAAGGTCTAGCACAAGGAGAAGAAGGAGAAACGACCACCACAACAATAGTTGGGTTTCTTCCTCTCTCATATATGGTGCAAACTTTCTCCCTCACTCATTTTTTGATTGTCATGTATGGAGCCTCGATAGACTTAAAGTCAACCCGAAATGTCGTTTAATTATCTTTCTATAAAATCCAGGCCACTCGATATTTCCTACATGTTCTAGCACAAGTCATGCCAAAATTCATGGAAAAATCCGGCATGACCTTTGCTAAAAAAGGACATATCGAGCGCCTGAAATTTGCCGGAACGAAAATTAATCAACACTCCGGCAAAACATAGGCTACTTGGAGGACATATCCTATTTGCATTCAAACTTGATGGTCATTGAATTTCAATGGTTGAAAATATAAACAAAAACATTTCAAAATATCTTATAGGACTCATATTGACACGGAGATTTGGCTAGTTTCACCTCGAGGTCAGAGGGGGCCTGTGACGGGGACGACAACGGCGACGACATGGAGATTTGGCTGCAAAAACAAAATAGTATTCAAAATAGTGCTCTCCAATTTGAGCATTCAAAATAGGAGTAGTTCTCCAATTTAAACATGCAGTGGCTGGTCTCACCTCGAGGTCAGAGGGGGTTGGTAACAGGGAAGATGGCGGGGATGATGCAGGGGCTCCTTTATTTCTGCAAAAACAAAATATAAACAAAAACATTATTATCATCATCCTAGGACTTAGTGAAACCCTATGTCTAAAACTTTCTCCTAAACTTATAAAACCTAGTTCTAACCCTAATAATTTGTACTGCCCATCTATCCATCCATTTGTCTAAACCTAGTTCCAACTCTAAAAATTGGTCAATCCTTGTTCTAACCCTAAAAAATGAAAAGACCTATACATTTACTAAAAATCCCCTAGTTCTAACCCTAACATATATCCATCCATCCATCCATCCATCTATCCATCCGTTTGTCTATCTACGCAATATATCAAAAAAACAATGTTCTAACCATCTATCTATCTATCTATCCATTCATCTATCTATCCATCTATCTATGCAATGCAGGAGGGATCAGAGGGAGGGAGAGGGTCAGAGGGAGAGGGCTGGGAGGGAGAAGGGTGAGGGATGTAGGGAGGGAGCAGGGAGGGAGAAGAGCAGGGGATGGAGGGAGAGGCAGGGTCGGAGGGAGGGAGGGAGAAGGGATGGATGGAAGGAGAAGGGAGGGAGGGAGACATACCGGGCGACGGTGGCAGTGCGGCGACAGCAGCGTGCGGTGGCAGCGGGGGTTGGACGATGAGAGTGTGGGAGGGAGAGTGATCAATCGGGCTGGCGGGGGAGAGGATAAGGTATCATTAGTCGTAGCGCTGGCTGGTGGCCTAGCATTACTGCTATATCTCTAGAGGTAGCACTAGTTCCAGCCAGCCGCTACTACTATGGGTAGCCCCTGTCGGTGGCCATGGGACCACTTAGTAGTAGCACTGCCAGGGGGCCCATCGCTACTGCTACTTTAGTACTTGTAGCGCTTGTTGTCAACCAGCACTACTACTAAGTGGCAGTAGCGCTGGACCCATAACCAGCACTACTAATAAGCTGTTGTTTAAAGGCTTTTCCCTAGTAGTGAAAAAGGAAAACAAAACAGACTAATGGAAGAAGGGCGTAGAAAAGGAAAATCTTTTCGAAAATCATTTTAGAAGTGGGGGAGAGGAAAATGAGAGGCGAATGGCGAACAATGTAATGCAAGAGATGAGTGTTTATGATGGGTACTTGGTATGTCTTGACTTGGCGTAGATCTCCCCCCGGCAACGGCGCCAGAAATTCTTCCTGCTACTTCTTGAGGGTTTTTCCCTTGAAGAGGAAAGGGTGATGTAGCAAAGTAGAGATAAGTATTTCCCTCAGTTTGAGAACCAAGGTATCAATCCAGTAGGAGACAACACACAAATCACCGAATACCTGCACAAACAATCAAACAAACTTGCACCCAACGTGATAAAGGGGTTGTCAATCCCTTCACGGTTACTTCCAAAAGTGAGATATGATAGAGATAGATAAACCATAAAGTAAATATTTTCGGTATTTTTGGTTTATAGATCGGAAAGTAAAGATTGCAAGAATAGTAGATCGGAAACTAAAGTTGTAGATTGGAAACTTATATGATGGTAAATAGACCCGGGGGGCATAGGTTTCACTAGAGGCTTCTCTCAAGATAGAAAATAATACAGTGGGTGAACAAATTACTGTCGAGCAATTGATAGAAAAGCGCAAAGTTATGATGATATCTAAGGAAATGACCATGAATATAGGCATCACGTCCGTGTCAAGTAGACCGAAACGATTTTGCATCTACTACTATTACTCCACACATCAACCGCTATCCAGCATGCATCTAGAGTATTAAGTTCATAAAGAACAGAGTAATGCATTAAGTAACATGACAAGATGTAGAGGAATTAACTCAAGCAATATGATGAAAAACCCATCCTTTTATCCTCGATGGCAACAATACAATACGTGCCTTGCTGCCCCTACTGTCACTGGGAAAGGACACCGCAAGATTGAACCAAAGCTAAGAACTTCTCCCATTGCAAAAAAAACCAATCTAGTTGGCCAAACCAAACCGATAATTCGAAGAGACTTGCAAAGATATCAAATCATGTGTATAAGAATTCAGAGGAGATTCAAATAACATTCATGGATAAGCTGATCATAAATCCACACTTCATCGGATCTCGGCAAACACACTGCAAAAAAGTATTATATCGAATAGATCTCCAAGAACATCAAGGAGAACATGGTATTGAGAATCAAAGAGAGAGAAGAAGCCATCTAGCTACTAGCCATGGACCCGTAAGTCTGTGGTAAACTACTCAACGCTTCATCGGAAGGGCGATGGTGTTGATGTAGAAGCCCCCTGTGATCGAATTCCCCACCGGCAGGATGCGAAAAAAGGTCCCTAGATGGGATCCCATGGGTACAGAAGGTTGCGGCGGTGGAAAAGTGTTTTCGTGGATGCCTCCGTTGGTTTGGGGATATGTGGGAATGTATAGGTGAAAGAATTAGGTCAAGAGGTGCACGAGGGACCCACAAGGGTGGGGGCGCGCCCTCCGTCCTTGTGCCCGCCTCGTGGATCCTCCGACTTCATCTCCAAGTCTCCTGGTTGTCTTCTGATCCAAGAAAAATCATCGCAAATGTTTCATTCCGTTTGGACTCCGTTTGGTATTCCTTTTTTGCGAAACTCAAAAATAGGGAAAACAGGAACTGGCACTGGGCTCTAGGTTAATAGTTAGTCCCAAAAATAACATAAAATAGCATATTAATGCATATAAAACATCCAAAACAGATAATATAATAGCATGGAACAATCAAAAATTATAGATACGTTGGAGACGTATCAGCCCACCCAACGACCCACAAGATTTTTTCTGACACTAGTAGGTCGGCCTGTTAACAATGTGCCATGTTTTGAGCCAAATTACGGCCCATATAGGATCAGGCCTATTAACAACATGACCTATTTTGGATCGACTTATGATCCATATTAGATTCTCCCATTAACAAGCCACTGTGCTTTTTGGCCCATCGAAGGCCCGGTTTGTATTTCGGTCTTTACTCGTTTAACAGTTTGGTCTAATATTCTTTTCAGCCTATTAGCGGCCTTGATGCATATGGGTTGTTGTCGGCCCGGTTTCACTTTCGGCCATTTAACAGCCCGTGTTGGATTTGTGCCTATTTTTGGTCTGAAGTGACTTTCGTTCTCTTAACGACCCATAGTCTTCGTGGATAAATTTCAGTCCAACCTGACTATCGACCTGTTAAAGGTCTGTGACATAGTTGGGCCTAATTATGGCCCGCTTTGCATTTGGCCTGCTTACAACCCAGAATGTTATTGGGCTAACCAAGGCCACAGATAAATTTTGGCATGTTAACGACTCATATGTAGTTGGGCCAATCATGGGCATACGTAAGTTTCAGCCTATTTTCGGCCCGTAAATTGTTTGCCTCAATTCAGGCCCAATCTACTTTTCACCCTATTAAAAGCTCATGATTTTTTCCGGCCTAACTAAGGCCCGCAGTTTACTGGGCTTCTTAAAGGCTTGAAACTATTAGTGGGCAAGTTTACGTTTAGGCCTGCTAATGGCCCGAGATGATTGTGGGCCCATGTTTCGGCCAATATGTACGGCATTGCGGGCCAGCCCGTTTGGGTATCCTAATTTTTTACATATATACCAACGTTTTGTCCTGTTAGCTGCGTCAAAGCCTACAACCTTTTCAGCGAGCGACAACAACATTTACATTAAATAAATTACAGCATTGTGACTAAGAATAAACCTAGACCATACGACAAAGAAATTGCGATGTATTATATCCACTAGGCATCAAAGATTGTACCAGTGATAATAAAGCGCAACCACACAGCAGAGTACATAAAATGGGCATCAAAGATTGCCACCAGTGCAAATAAACACACCGACAAAATAAACACAGATCGACAACACTTCAACACAATTCAAGAAAGGTTAGCCCTTCCCGGGAGCTGCAACGCAAGCAGCTGAGCAAGCTGATGAGACTGCACTTGTTTGACACTTACACCCTCCAAATCTAGTTGCATAGCATCAATAGACGTCATGTACTTCTAGTTAGTCTTCCATACAGATTGGAGCTCTAGTAGGAGTTGAGCTGAAGCATGTCTTTCTGCTTGAATTTGAGACTGAAGAAGTCGAACAGATTCACACAGCGACTTCATCGAGCTTCTGTCACTACTATTAGCGAGTAACTCCGACACTATATCAAGACATGACTTTGAGGTTGTATCTCTATCCCTAGATGTGTTTCCTTCTTTGCTGCAGTATTTGTTAGAGTGCAAGCACTGGGATCGTCTCACTATCATTGTGATAGTTCTTCCTGGCATCAGTGATATTACCCTGAAAGAGAAGCAAGCAGACAGATAACAGGTTTTGCACGTATAAGCATCAGTGTTGTCAATTCATATCATTTCTTGGTGGCAAATAAAGAGACACAATTTAAAATAGCATTAACATAATAGGCATTGTTCATAGTAAGACATGGCAGGAAATGGCATTGTGCAAAAGTGGCCAGCTTCACCACACCACTGGATTACAGATCAAGAACACCATACATGCAGTACAAGCATCAATGGTGAGTGTAATATCAATTTATCCCATTTCAGATTGGTAATAAAGAGACACGATTTAAATAACATTAACATAATATGGCATTGTTCATAGTTAAGACATAGCAGGATAGGACATTGTGCTGGAGTTGGTAGTTTCCCCACACCACTTAATTACAAATGAAGAACACAAGTATACATGCAGTGAAGAAAATCACTTGCTCTGTTTAGTTTGATTTATATGGTATGAATAACGAACTTGGTTGTACAACTAAAAGTTGAAATTGAGAAGGACAAACTTATATATGTATATAAACTTCTTTGTAATAAACTTTGGACATGCAATTTGATGCAAACGACAAAAATAAACAGCAGTTGCAGTCATAGCTAGCCAAATATACACAACAAAGTTTGAAGACACGAGACGGACAAACTTGTGTTAGTAGTGAAGACCGGCTCTATAAAGCCCTTGTCCATGTTGATGTGGGGGGGTGGCTATTCAAGAAATTTACCATAGAGTCTTCTTTAAAAGCATTGCATTTGTTCTACATTTTGTTAAGAGGAAATATAGATGTGATAATATAGAAACAAATATATATTATTTAAGTTAAGATACAGAGTGATGCTACATAATCAACTAGCTATATATTAAGTACAACACACAGGCAAAAGGTACTGACAAAAGCAATGCAGAGCTAAACTTCTTTAGTAGCATTGTTTTATTCAACATTTTGGTAAGAGTAAATATAGATCTGATGTGTAGAAAATGGAGGGCAAGGGAAAATAAGCTGCAAAGTGATGGTACATGAACAACTAGCCGACAATATTAGTTCAGTGATAAAGGACAACAAATACTTATAAGAACAATGCAGAGCTAAACTTCTTCATAAGCATTGGGTTTATTCTACATTAATGCAAGCACTAATATAGATCTGTAGATTTAGAGCGAACAGTGGATATCAAGCTATCATGCACACTAATGTCACATAATCAACCATGTATGAATGTAAGTACATCGATAGGACAACAGGTACTAACAAGAGCAAAGCAGCGAGCAGCATAGTTGCAATATCCTTGGTTTTGTGGCGCTGATTCTATCGCCAATATAAGTGGGGTGCTATCTAATTTCTCCGGTGCCACCACATTTTTGAAGGACTTTGCTTGTACTCCTTCAGGTTTGATTAGGCAATCACTCTCTTCCTTTTGGATGTCTGATACATAAGAACAACATTTGAATGAAAAAACATGGTATGATGATAAATGGAATAGGTATTGATAATAGATGGGCATGACATCTTCACATATTGATGAGTAAACTAAGCAGATGGCGGTGCAACAAAGTAGAAGAAATGCAAGATACGTGCAACCAACAAAAACCTTGCCAAATTAGAACAGACACCTTGTTGGGTGAACAAGACTGCCATTGACTCCATTAGCATAGAATAGTTATTAGGATCATATTCTAAACACGAATCTGTAGGTGGGAAGCGTGTGGGTTTCATTGCATCTAGAATGGAAGTCGGTCCCGTGAATCATTTGTTTGATTCATTTATATGCATTATAGCCCGTGCAACGCACATGTGTTCTACTAATATTCTTTTATTTGTGAGCCAAATTGTTACTTGGGTGACTAGTGGAGGTCGATATATCTCACTATCTCTTGCTGAATATGAATAACGCAACCCGGGAGTCACCAATTTCATACGATGTTGCTGCAGCCATAAACGGAAAATCTTAAAATTGCTCAAACCGGAGGAACATGATTATTCGACTTAAAAATGCAAAACTTAAAATATATCAAGAGAAACTGAAAGGTTGAACATTTTGTGCTACTATAATGATCTAGGAAAGAAAAGTGGTTTGAAAGATCTCAGATGACTCAACAAAAACCGAAAGACATTTAGAAAATAAATTCCAATCTGAATAGCTCCTACCATGGATAAGCTCATATTAACCCACCAATTTTGGATGTAATTGTAATTTTTCCAGGAAGTTTGGGGAAGAAATTGGAATGGACTAATACACATTCATACAAACATCCTTCTTAGGGTACGTAATATATACTTCAAATTCCAGAAAGGCCATTAGGTCACCTTTGGAAGCTAAAGGCGAAAGTTTTAGTTGCTTTCCTTCTTTTTGTTTTGTAAAAAAAGATAACATAAAAGTACTCTTTTATTTTGTTACTTCTTCAATTTCTTTTGGAAACCTAAAATCAGAAAATGTTTTCTTTTGTATTTATTTGTTGTTTCTTTTCACCGTTTAAAGAATATTTTGGAAAATAACAAAACTTTTTACTATATTGATTGTATGACTCTTATCTGTGTCTTCTTTAAGACTACAACAATCACACAACATTTTATTTCCATTTGCATTTTGATGCATTTTATGATATATGAAAAGAGAAAACGACAAAAAAATTGCTTTTTCTTTTTTACCTTTTGTCTTAAGTTAATAAAACTAAACAATATATATTATTTTGTGCTCTCCCTCATGCTTACTTCTTTATTTTTGAGTATTCTAGCTTCATTCCATGGTCAAGTCTGCATGTGTGTATTATTATTACTATTGATCATTCATTTGAGCATGTGACAAAGCAATAATGATGCTATGTGATGGAGTGCTATGGCAGGAAAGCTGTTGTGATCATATTTACTTTGCTTATGTGCAGATTTTCATTAATGTGTTATGTTCATATCTCATATTTTACCAGTCATGTGCATAGTGATAGTTTGATGAATCAATCTTTTCCATGCAAACTTTTTATTAACTAGTGAGTTATATTAACTATTAATGAAAAAAGTTGAATAATAATATATTGTGCTAATATAGTATATCATCTTTGAAACTTGGGCGATTGACCTGGGGTATGATCATGCATGTTCTAAAAAGCCTAACATAAGTCTCGGTGATACAGAGTATTAATGTCCTACCTAACCATATTACCACTTAATAATTACTTGTGCAAAATGCATGATTGTGATCTTTTATACTATCTAGTTGGTCGCTCCTAGTCGTGTGCTAGGGTTCACCTGTACTACCATGACTTCTGATTATGATCCAAAATACTCGAGTCAAGTTTAGCCATTAAGTGTATGTTATACCTACATATCCATATAAGTTCATTAGGTCATTCCAAGTAAATTTTCATAGGCACGACAACAAAATAAAATAGGTTAATAAATGTTATTGTTTAAGTTTTTGATGATTTGGGATAGGTTCACCTCACTCCGGGTTTGTATAAGTTTAAATCTTGAACGAATAAGTTTTTGATGGTTTTGAATAGGTTACTAAATAGGTGCACCTCTACTCCGGGTTTGTATTCCTAGTCATCACCGGAACTTCATTGATGTCTCCACAGATAGTAATGTCAATCTTAAAATTTACAAACTTGCGATATACTATGTTATCACTTTATATTGGTCATAATCCAGTTGACGCTTCATGTTATTGCATTATTAGTCACTATTTTGTTAAGATGATATCTTGGGAATACATTGGTCATTAAACAATTTTTATTCACTTGATAACTCTCACATGATATTCTAACTTAAATATATTGATTAATTTTGCACATTTGTGAAGGAAGGTGATCACAAAAGTTTCTTTGTCACTTCACATTGTCCATTGAATTGCTTGTAGAAAGAAAGGGTCAAACCTTCGGGGAGCCAATATGTCCAAAACACTTACATTTTTCTTAACATTATGCTTATTTTTCGTCCTCTAAACTTTCTTAAATAACTAAAAACTAACTGGACCGACTTTGTTTTCAGGAGAATTACATTGGGATTATTTATTATATGGAAAATAAACTTCACCAAGAAGAAACTAGAAAATCCAGCAACAACTTTGGAGGAAAATGGGCCTGAGCCAGGAGATGGGGCCGTGGGGACTCTACGTCCACATGCCCTAGGTTCTTGGGCGTGTGGTGGGTTCACACACATCCCTTTCTTTGTAAGAACCCTCAAGCGATTTTTTTAGCGTATTTTCCCCGGAGCTGAGACACCGCCATTGCTGTTCTTCGTCCTGGATGGTTGTTTGGAAGCTGATCCTGCCTCCGGAGTGGAAATTTCGTCACCATTGAGTCCATCAACTCCTTCTCCACCATCTCAGTCATGCTTTACTCGCCCACATTAGAACAATCCGATGTATGCACACGAGGTGATGGGAATTGGATTATGCCAATAATGTAATAGTGTCTAGATTGATGGGCCTTTGACACCTTGTATGATGATCGTTCACCAGTCCTCCGACCTTGCCGGCATGGAGCGAATTCTAAGTGCTCCAAAGAAGAAACTGAAAAGGAAGAACACTAGTGGCATAGAAAAAAGGTTACCCTCAGGGCCAGTCGAAGAAACAAAGTAGTGCTCCCACAACAAACGATGTTGGCCTCCACATTGATCCCTTAAAGACAGGTCACAAGAGCGCCAAAAGCACCCCAACATCTCAGTGATGAAGTCGTTAGAAAGACTGGTCGCAAGCAGTGTGATAAGGATGTTGTCTTCACGTGGCGGCTGCTAGAAAGACAATTAAGCAAGGGTAGCATGCATATCATATACTACTCCTACTACCTTGTACTAATTAAAATGTCTTGAATGGTCCAAACAACACTTTGCAGTACGATAACAACTCAAAATGATAACAAGTTCAGGCAAATAACCAAATCACAGGCATCCGATCTACTATGAAATTATTGCAATAAATTGAGAAGACCTGCAAAAAGATCACAGGTCACAGTATGTGGCGATCCTCGTCACACCGTGCGCCAGGTCGAGACGGAGAACATCGGAACGTCGTCCCGGTAGATGAAGATGCATCGGCCTTCATTCTCACTGCAAACCCTGTACGCCCTGCTATCGCCGGCCAGCATGTGTGCTAGGATCGCTGTCTGCGCCATGGTGCCGGGGCTCATTCTTGCAGGCACGAATCCTGCGGCTTCCATCCGCGCCGCCCAGTCCACCATCCGCTCGTGGCGCTCTCGGCGCTGCGCGCCATCATAGGCAATGATATCCCTAATCTGTGGCAGGAGCAAGCACCGTTCCACGACCGCGCGCTCCAGTGCCGACCCGCGCGCAGGTACGCTCTCCTCCAGGGCGTCGAACAGAGCCCCGTAGTACTTGAGCGCGTTCCCGAACCGGTCCGTGAACTCCACGCCGTTGTGGCTGGCCTCCTGCTCCGTCACTACCATAAGCTTCGGCGATAGTTCAGCTAGGTTCCGGAGGAGCGCGTCGGCCCTCGTCATGGTAGCATGTGCCTGCCCTTTTCCTTTCCTGTCGTGAGGACGAGTAGCCACTTCTGCAAACTCGTCGGCGAGCAGACGGTGGAGCTGTAAGGTGGAGACGACGACCAATGCTTCACCGCTCCTGACATCGAGGGGCTCGATGCTGAGCAGCTGATTAATATGGAGTCTCACCGGGTGGAACTGGAAGCCGACGTGCAGCTGCTCGGCTTCCAAGGCGAGGAGCGCAGCGGTGCTGGACAGGAACTCCTCCTCCTCGTTGACAATGGTCAGGCGGAGGATTTGGTGGTGTGTGCTCGCCCCAGGGCGGTTGGCGAAGAAGCGGAGGAGCAGAAGCCACTGGCCGGGGTCAGCGCCGCCGAGATCGACGACGTGTAGCACGGCATTCCTCTCGGTCTGCACAGCGTCGATGATGGCATTGTTCGCTGCGGTCCCGGCGAGGCGGAGGAAAGGGCACATCACAGCGAAGTGGCGGCGTGCTGCGGCGGCCGCCGGTGCCGGGGTAGGCGTCGGCAGCTGCAGAGCGCGGCACACGCCCTGCCATGGCTGGACAATGCGCAGCGCCAGAGCATCGGCAAACGAAGCCACGAGGCGATGCACGGGCTCGCCGTCGTCCGTTGCAAGACTGCATATCATCTCTAGCCCCTTGTTTACCAGCTCCTTCTCCCCTTTGTCCAACGCGGCAGCGCAGGAATATAGAAGCTTGAAAAGGTGTATCGCGCGCTCCTCGTCGTGATTCTGCGGTGCAGGTGCAGTCGGACGAGTAGGCGCCGCTGCCGACCTCACGTCCGGCAGCAGGAATGTCATAGCACCGTCGATGTTTGAGCGCACGAATGTCCCGTTCACTCCGTTTCCGAAATCCACCGTCAACGCTGTCTTTAGAGGTACCGGCGCATACACTGGCCTGGTCGACTCCTGACCTCCATTGTCAGGATTCATGATCGATCTGCACACATGAATCATGGATTGAATATTAGTAATCAACATGCGAAAAACGACAAAAGACATCACGTACGAGATGCTCAAATATGCGACATATAAATTGTCATTTTGTATGATCTCATAATTCTGTATATATATATATAGTAATCTAAGTGGTAAGCGAGCCTGCTAACAATCCAAAATATATACTAAGTGTGCAGTCAACGTTCTAAAACTCCCACCTATGATACACATGTAATTGTGCACGTGCACGAATGAACAATTTGATACTCCCTCTCTAAACTAATATAAACAACTAATATAAACGTTTAGATAACTAAAATAGTTATTTAAACACATTTATATTAGTTTACGGAGGAAGTGGTATTTTGAGGTGCTTTACCTCTTCCACTGCCGTAACTCCCCTATAGCTGAGCAATGGTAGGAGCTAAATACAGTGTGTCGGTCTTGTTCTGCACTTTAAATAGGCCACATATCTAAAACTACAATGACACCGACACTTGAACACTCAAAGATAGTCTACAGCCGGGCCTCTTAGAGCATCTACAACCGGACCTCTCAAACCCGTCTTATACGCCCGGGCTGGCCGCCCGGTCATTGCCCGGTCATGGGTTTTTTACCGAGACGGGCGCCTCAAACGCCCGGGCTGACCGGCACCCCACATGTCCAGCCCAAATATAAGGCGGATATGGGGGCGCCCGGGCACGCCCGCCGACCCTGCTGCAGGTCGTAGCGGTCCCACGTGCAGCGACAGAAGCTCCTCCATCTCTCATCGGTGCAACCAAATTTTAGTCCCACATCGCCAGCCGAGGCGGACGCCGCCCGGCTTAAATAGCTACGCCAGTGTAGGTTTATCAATTCTAGCATGTGTGATCGAGATATATTTGACACTAGATTGCATATCATTGACTGATGATTGTTCATCGAGTGTCAAGTTTGTCTTGATCATATACGTTGATACCTCTACTACAATGACAGTAGATTTAAAAAAAATCATGCATGGACTTGATTCAAAAAAGACAAGCCGATACCAATGTTCCCTTTGCGAGGGATATAGACCCTGACTATGAAACATAGAAGATTAATAGTAAAAGTACATATCCTTAACAAAGGATGCAATGATGTCAGAAGTTTGTCCCTTCTCGACGACCCGGAGATATTTAAGCTGGTCGACTAACTCATCAGTCGGCAAGGTGGGACTAATACGGGTGTGAAAATATTAAGTATGAGCAATTTTCGGTGCCCAGCCAGCCCAAGGCGGACAGGATGATCGACGTGCATGGCCCTACATGTAACAGATGTTTTGAAAATAGAATACGTGGTTGTAAATTCTAAAATTTGAGGCACGCCCGGTCACTGTCCGCGGGCGCGTCCGGACGCGTTCGCGGGCGTTTGAGGGTCCAAATTTGCAACCTCCCGCTGTAGATGCTCTTAAACCCGTCTCAAACGCCCGGGCAGGCCGCCCGATCGCTAGCTGGTCGCGAAAAACTGACCCAGACGGGCTCCTTAAACGGGCCTAAAACACCCAGACTGACCGGCACCCCTTATACCCTTCCCAAATATAGGACGGTTATGGGGGCATCCGGACGCATTTGGGCCCGTCCTCAACGTCGCCTTGGCCCAGCCTGGCCCACCCGGACCCCACAAATATCCCCATCTGGAAAAACCCTAGACACTGGTCGATCCGAACTCAACTTCACTCCCATGTCTGTCCACTCCACCTCCGATCCCCTCCCCTCCGATCCGATGGCCGGTGACGGAAGCAGCGGCGGCTCTGGCAGAGAATCTGACGCCTCGACTATGTATGTGGAGGAGGTCGCCCTCCGCATCGCCTTGAGGCGGTCGCTGCTCGACCAAGGAGCCAGTGGCAGATCTTCTTCCTCAGCGCCCATCGCCCATCGATGCAGTGTCGACAACGTCGCCGGCCCGTCCCGCCCGGCGCGCAGCTCTCTGGCCGCTCCGCTCTCATCGTTTAGGTACACCGACAACCTCCCTTTGTTCCAGAAGTGGTTCCGGGCCACCGCTGGGTCCTCGTGCTCGCGCAAGCGCCGACGCACACGAGGACGCCCAAGTCCGAGGCACGAGGAGCCCGCCACAACGACAACGGGCAAGGGAGAGGGCGGCAGCGAGGGATGCGCTGACCACACGGCAGTCACACGCGACCGCGTCGGTCGATCTTGATGTTGTGCTCCTCGTGTTGGTCCACCACCGCTCTCGCGCGACGGCAGAGACGGATGTGTGGCGCCTCTGCTGCGAGAATGCCAAAGCACTCCGACTCACCATCGAGTTGTCGGAGAACGGGGCAAGCAAGGAGGCGGCGGTGAAGGGAAGGTGGCCCGCCATGCCAAGGAGTAGGACCACCTGCTCCGCAGGTTATCGGGCCAAAGTTGCTGCTCGGACTCCAACTTGATGAGCTGCTCCACCTCCAGCTCTGAAGACGACGTACCACCACACGTCGATGCCTACAGAGAGGAGGGGCTTAGCCGCATCAACGACCGGAAGGGGATGGGGCTCGTGAGGAAATTGTGATTTCCTCCGCCCTTCACCCTTGTGTTTATATTTTAACTATGTTTTAATTAGTTTGTAGTATGGGCTTGCACTGCTCCGACAAACTATGCTCCTTTTGTCCGACGATGAAATGGTGATCTGATAAACTGTGTGTGATGATCGTCTTTTATGTAGCGTTGCATGCTTTTGTATGGTTTTGAGGTTTCGGATATGAGGGATGCGGGTTGGAAGCCACCAAATGAGGTGTGCCTGTTCAATGCCCGCGGACGCGTCCGGGCGCGTCCTCGGGCGTTTGAGGGCTCGGATTTGCCCATCGCGGTTGTAGATGCTCTAAGATACTAATATAGTATATTCCACATTTCTTCTCCGTGCGACAGTCAATGTTATTTCCAATATTGATTGTCATTAGTAAATAATGTTGTTTATAAATAATTATAGGTAATGCTATTTCCAAGATTAACTACCATTAATGCAATTAATGTTGTTTCTAGAGAATTGCTTAATGTTTATTCCAGATTGACGATGATGTATTGAATACATCACTGGAGCAATATGGGTCATTCGATATCATTTGGATTCACCACACTCGTTCTTTTATAGGTAGTACTAATAATGTACATGTATGGACGTTAATATCAGACAAACGTGGGGGGCTTTGTGGCCGTCCAGACCGCTACCACACCCGCGTTTGACCGCACTGACCCACCCAAACCTAGTCCCTCACTGCGAGTGCTTCCCTCCCGAAATGGTCAACGTAGCTCTAGAGTGTCAGTGCCACATTCATATCCTCCTAGAGCGGACGCGGCCTCTCACTGGCGCCAGCACTGAAGCAGCGCACCGATCAAGAGAGCGCCACCCGTGCCACTTCTCAGTGCATGCGACTACTCCGCGTTCAAATGACACCATGGCTAGTTGTCTGGCCATGTGCCACCCACAGTTATGACATGCGGTTGCCGAGGAACCTACTCCGGTGCCACTCGTCTATCCCTCTGCCTCCCACCATTACCATTCGCCCGCTATATAAACTGCAGCCTCGGCCATGGCCGCATTCATCCTCGTTCGGTCACTTTCTCCTCTTCCGCACCACTCCCCCCGCCTCCTCCCGCTCCAAAGCTCTTTGGGACGGACTATCTCCAGAGCAGAAGAAGGAGATGGCCGCCATTGCTACCGGCTGGCAAGCCGGCAGGCAGTCGGAAGCCGACTACGTCCCAATGGATGACGTGGTCGAGGATGATCCGGCGCCACCCTCCTCGCCGACGCATTTCACCATGACCATCGGCGAGGTCCATGCCCATTACATGGACATGGTGCGGGAGGAGCGGGAGGAGCAGTTCTAGGCGCAGGCTAACGCCGCCTAGAACCTCCAACTTCTCCAAGAGCACTAGCAGGTGGAGGAGCGGCCCAACGCCGGCAGGGCGATCACGCTAGATGCGGACATGGTGGAGCAATCAGCGCTGCTTGAGTCATACCGCTCCACCCATGAGATTTGCATCTCCCGCTGACGGTTCCGGCAACGATAGGCGGAACCGGAGGCCGCCTACAAAGAGTTCAATGAGGCAGCGGACGAGGTGTGGGACAAGACTGACAACGAGGAGGGGGACATCACCGGTTCCATTGAGGCCGTGCCCCGCCACCACGACCACAAAGTCAGCACGTCTAACTGCGCCGCCGGGAGCAAGGAAGAGTAGTGCATGGTAGGTCGCCGCTGCTCTGGTCCCAAGTAGGGTATGGGGCGGGTAGAGCAATATCATACCCATACCCGTGTAGTCAATGGGTACAAAATTCTACCCATACACGTACCCATAGGTATGAAACTTTACCCGTACCCGTACCCGAACGGTACTCATACCCATTGGGTACCCAACGGGTAGATCAAACAATACACAAGTTATTTATAATTTTATATTCATCTATAGCATATCTACCAAAAGAACATTGATCTCAACTCCATAACAAAAAGATGAGTACATGTCAATAATCTCAATTAAAATTGACAATTGGTGACAATTATAACATAGGTTCACAAGCTCACGGCACAACTTTAACATAGGTACACTTGTGAATCACGGGTAAGGTTCACATTTCAATATAAATGGGTAGGGTATGGGTATACCCATGGGTAAAAGGTTGTACCCGTGCCCTGCCCATGACTTAATGGGTAGGGTATGGGTACTATCCGCGGGTATAAAATTATGCCCATACCCTGCCCATGCGGGTACGGTACCCGCGGGTACCCATACCCATGGGTAAATTTTCCATCTTGGTCCCAAGAAGGCCACTGCTCCTCCTCTCCCGTTCAAGGCAAGCTTGGTGGGATGAATATCAGTGGTCGATTAGCCGCTTGGCGGCGACATGGAGGCTGACAACTTCACTTCTTGGGGCTCCGGAGGCAAAGCTGGAGCACGCTGAGGCGGATCTGGAGAAGGAGAAGCTTCAGTTCTCGGTGCTCATGGCTGGACACGGGGAATGGGCGCCAGTGATCATTTATATTAGGTAAATTAATTATACCTCCAGAGTCGGACGAGCACCGCTTTTATTTGAAGTATGTCCGAAATGTAATGAATTCCATCATGTTTATATGAATTCCACTGTGTTTGCATGAATATCTGCCATTTTATATGAAAATTCTACCGTGTTTGCACAAAATTCGTCCAGTTAGTTCAAATAGTAGTTGAAATGTATGCGGGAAGCGTTGGATGGTGGGCCTCCAGCATCATTGTCCGTGGACTGGTCCCCTCTGTTTGTGGATGGATGCGGGAGAAAAGTTGCGGATCGATGTTAAAGATGCCCTTTGTAAAATGATATATAGATGACTTGTTTTCCTTTAACAGTAAACGGGATCAACATTCTGTGAGACAACTCACCGCGTGACCGACCACATTTGGGTTTTATGTTTAAATTATGTTTCAAAGCACGTTTCTCTAGATCAATGTTGCATTTTTATGTGACTAATTACCTTTATAACATGCATAGATGACAAACCTTTTGCATTGCTTTGCTAAAAGGGTGACATATGATATGTCAATCTCTTAAACTCGAAAATAGTTCAAATGGAAAAGGGCGACCCTTAGGTGCATTGAAGGAAAACAATTAAAGAGGCCGCCCATAAGACATGGGAATGGAAAACCCTCTAGGAGGCTCAAAAGCAAACCTCGGTTGGACGGGTTGGTTGACGGCATCGATGGTCATTAATGAGTCATCATAATAACTCACTGAAATTTTTTGTATTGTGTTACAGATATTTCACAATGCATGAATGACCATGCCGCCATCAAACATATGTTTTTGTTGTCACAATATTGAGCCTCTTTAAAATGCATCATAAGTCCTAAAATTATTGGAGGTATGTCAGTTTAGTCCTATAACGTTGAAACTGTAGTTTTGGGTCCTAAAACTATTTAAGGTTTGTCAGTTTAGTCCTATAACTTTGAAACTACAATTTTGGGTCCCAAAACTATGTAGGTTTGTTCAACTTAGGTCCTAAGTTTGTATTTTCAGCATCTATGGTGCATTTTTTTTCAAATAAGACTTCATATGTGTTTACTTCCCTAAAAGTGGTCCATGCACGTCCACGTTGCAGTGTTGTTGCAACCTGCACGCCCACCACCTGTGGGGCCATGAGCTGGAGTGCAACCTTGCTAAGAGGTTTGATGCGGCCGCCGGGGAGACTCTGAGCCAATCGGGCTGAAGGACCCATCCCACACCTCTCTTTCTCTCTCATGGCATCGTCGTTGCCCCGACACCATGCCATAGAGTGGGTCATGCAGGTTGTTGTTTGTGCAAGAGCATGGCCACATGTGGGGAGTTCTTGCTACAATCGGACAACGCGTTGGAGTGCGTGGAAACTGAAAAGTTGGCACAAAGGTCGGCAAGAGTGACGCAGCCCCAGCAACAGCCATAGGTGGGTAGCAATTGGACGTTGTGCGACATGTCATTCTGCTACTGCGGGGCGAGACTGAGATGACCGGCCTACTCTCCTTAGTACAGCTCAACTCATCATGCCACTGATGGCCTGCAGTTTCAAAGTTATTGGACTAAACTGACACACCTCCAATAGTTTTAGAACTCAACACTGCAGTTTTGAAGTTATAGGACTAAACTGACACACTTGCAATAGTTTTAAGACCGAAAACAAAAGTTTCAAAGTTATAGGACTAAATGGACACACCTCCAATAGTTGTAGGACATGTGATACATTTTATTGAGGTAGGTGAAGTCCCATGTTGCATGAATTGGCATTGAAGCGGATCTATTAATTACAGAGTTTTCAAGCTCGTTTCACCAATATACACATCACCTCTAACAAGACCCCTCATCGCACATGGTTGGTCTAACAATGCTTGAGAAATAGTTGTAGCACAGGGAGACCCAAATATGTGTGTTTGTGAAGAGGCGGACCCTGAATAGTAGCACACCTAGTGCAAATTATAGCACATGGATAGTAAATGAGCATGTACAAAATTCCTAGGTTTTATATAAACCTAATCACTCCTCACTAAGCCCAACCCTTCTCACTCTTTCACCCTCTCCTGATATAAATGAGAAAATGACGGCCTCTTTCTCTCCTCCCGCCGCCACCCCTCCACCCATAGACATTGCTCATATCCGCATTCTTACGTTCACCTCCGGATTGCCGCTCCCCTCCATGCATGCACTCCTCCACCATGGTGGTCTCTCCCTATCTTTTTTTCTATCTCCCAGTTTGCACCCATCGACCCACCGGCCATGCGAGGACGCCACCATTTTAATATCACTGAGATAGTGCAAAACCTAAAGATAAGAGGATTTCTACTGATGGGTACCATCCTTGATGCAAGGAACATGAAGCAGAGTCCTTCATAGACAATTATGTTTATTATCAATTCTATCATGTACAGTTATAGTTTGTTTCTATCATCTCTTTATGTATTATGTGATCATGGTGGTACATCCATCTTCAGATCGGGCGCCAAGAAAACACCACGTATCCTTAGATCCATTTGTACTAAATCAGCGACAACTAATATGGAATGGGGGGAGTAACAAAGAACAAGTTCCTAAACATGGAGAGGCTTCAGTGCTGAACTAGATGTTCCTTTGGTAGCGAACCAACTGAATGCACCTGATGAACGGCGAGAGGGGCAAAAGTATCATCGATCACTCTATTTTCATATATCAATTATGCTAGTTCATATATGAATGGGCCATCACTTATGTTTGTTCATGTATGTATGGTCAAAATTGAATGGTCAATTTATTATGTTGGTTCATATATAAATGTTATCTATTACTTCATCTTGTTGATGAATGGGTGAGCTATATGGATGTAACATATGCAAAAGTCAATGGATGATTGTGATATATGGATGTAATATACGTGAATATGAATGAATGGATGGTTGAAAAGGATGGCCGTGATCATTTGCAATGAGATCTACATCATGGATGGTCATTCGACATTCCTCGTTTGCAATCTGTGAAAACTTGCAAGCATGTTGTTTCATGTTTGTGATGAGAGATTCTCACATCAATGATATGCCATTGGCAATGAAGTTGTTTAACCATTTACAGCATGGGATGGTTCTGTGGTTGTGTTTCTACCAATTGGTGGTAGAACGCTTGGATTGACCTAAGTATTGTTGCCAAAATGATTGGGCTAGAGTTGGCTAACTAGACTTCAGTAACATGTCACACTAGTATGGCGTCAAGTTGGATTTACATGATGGTTAGGGTTTCACCACAAATCAAAGAGGTGTTCAATGATGACATGGAAACCCTATGACTATACTTGGAATGTTTGATGATGATGTTGATGTCATGTTGAACATTTACATGTTGCCTATGTGCTTAAGGAAAAAAGTGAGTGTCAACATGTCACCGTAGTATTTTGGTGAGGGCCCAAATGAAAAACTTGCACTTATTCGAAAAGATGTTATTGAGCAAATCGTGGATTCACTGAATTACATGAGTTATGAAAACTGGGCCATGGAGTTGGCCCTCAAATACAACCATTACGTAGATCGAAGGAAGAAAATATCATTTGGTTACATGCTTTAGTATGATAAATAAAATATCATCACTAGAATAATAAACATATTCAAAGCTCCTCTTGATCGTCATGGCAATATGGGCATTAGCAATTCATGGCCAAGAATGTCAATATACATTAGACAAGGCAAAGGTGACGAAATTGAGGGATCCAAGAGGTTTGAGCATGGACCATAGTGGTGGATGAGCATCAACGATGGAAACCATTGTAACCATTCATCTTTATACTTTCTCTTTTAGTGATACCAATGATGGTGACAGTAGTGAAGAGTTCCATTCCCACAATTTTTGTGAAGTATTTAGGTCTAGATTAATGGTATGGTGGTATTGATCCCACCCCTTAACAAAAAAGGGCCAGGCAAGAAGACTTGATGTGTCTATGTCCAAGGCGGTAAAAGTTTTTAGTCTACCAAACTTTGTTCAGTTTGATACAGCCTGGCCCCATTAGTGTAATGTTTCGTCCTCCATTGGAATTAACTCCTGATTTTGTACATCTTGTTCTTCCCCAATTAAGCAAGACACTGGTGAGTTTTTTTTAAGATTGTACAATGATGATGAACCTTGCCGCAATAGAGGGAAACTTGCTTCCCCCTTTTGAGCAAAATTCGCCCATTCTGCCAATGATTGGCTACATATGAACTTTGGCCAACCATTAGATATGCAACCAGTAGTCAGAACATATGTACAATATATCAATGCAGAACCATCTACCATAGTATCTTCGTGCTTATCCAAATTAAATGATATGTTATTATTCTATTCTGTTTAAAATGCGAACAAGTATTGGCCCAAAAACTACTCTGCCAGGTTGGCTAGGATTCTAAAATTTAGGTGATGCATTTAAAGTTAAAGTTTGTTTCATTATTTATTGGGTTTGTCTATACTTAAGCCGTATATAGTTAGCTACATTTTTTGCAAGCCCTTTTGGATATAGATCCACATTCTTTCAAGAAACACCAAGATCTACAAATCATTATATTAAGATATGGACAGATATATTACAAGAGGGTGGTGTTAATGTGGGCACAAATGCCACACATATTGAACTCCATAGAAATACAAGAAAGGGCCTACATCCTCTGAAATACCACGGTGTTGTTTAGCTCTCCGTAGGCAGAAGTTAACCTAGAATTGCTTAACCACTCAGTTGTTATGATATCATTTTATAACCGATGACATGGCATTGTAGTCAAGCCATATGTAGTGAAGCATAAATGAGACTGTCAAGTTGAAGTCCTGCCTTCCTCCATTGGCGCAGTCATTGAGGCGGCACCGCGGGGAGTATATCACAACATTATCTTTGAGAAGGCCAATTAGCCCTCAATTCCCTCAAGCCATTGAACAAGAACTCACATGCAAATATCTAGAAGTCTCAAGATGCTCTTCGCTGACTGTAGAATGCCCTTTGGTTGGAGAACCATAGTCTCATCAAGACAGTCAAGTATCCAAAAAGGGTCCTTTCAGGTGAACCACATGAAGAATAGTGCCTCGATGGTGCCTAGTTTTTTCAGATAAGTATTTCTCCTCACTACTTATGTGGTACCACAATGAAGGCATGGCACTATCAGGAGCTTAATGAACCATTTTAGGTCCACTTATATAGCATCATATCTTCCATATCCACTTATATATCATCACATCTTCCATGTCCACTTCGGGATGCCTATTATGAAGTGAGATCTAAAATAGCAAGAAATGTTTGATAGTTGGGATGGACAACTTTCCCAAGGATGATTAATGCGTGTGCGTTACTCTACAAGGTAGTAGTAGTTGATTACTCTTTGAATAACTGCTTAATCAACCATGACATGGACACATTGGATTCAACACATTTGTGGAATCTGGCTAACAATCTTTCCATACTAGAATTCGTTTTCCTTTCCTAAGAAGAACTTAACAAGTATGTAAAATCACTTAAAATAGCTTAGAGGCATAAATTGAAACCTTGGTTTTCCATTCCTCTCTTGAGAATTGTAGCCAAAGGCATTTGATGCACTTGGAATCATTGTCAAATGCCGAGTTGTGGAGGCCAAGATTTCTTAATGATTGTATCCTAGGTAACTTGAGATCACTCGCCCTTGCCATCATGCCCTATTTTGCACCAAAATCCCCTATGAGAGGTGTCGATAGTACTTAATTAACTATGGATAGAGGTTCACCTAGATCATTTATAACTATGGTTGATGACATGGGTGTTTTCTCAAATATGGCTCCTTGTCATTGGAGAGCATCAGAGCTTTCTAACTAGTCGGTTGATATGTGATCTTCTCCAAACATCATACAAGTGTTTAGATGAAAAAAGAAGACATTGAAATGGGGTTGCCAATATTTCTCAAAGAATGAATGGTTGATGATAGATGTTTACATGATTGATGTCATACTTGGGTGTTCATAAAGCGGTGAATGACTACTAAGGAGGTATAATGTATGAGGAAAAGGATCATGACTTAGGAATTCCTGGGGTCTCTCAGGATCACAAGTAGTCATGCTAGGTAGGCACTCAGAGGAAAAAGGATGAAGGTTTAGGGAATACATGATCCTAACTTATCCAGGAGATTTTTCCTAGTTAGGGACCATGGCAATACCATATTGAATATTGAACACTTGCCATCGGAGAAGCTGTCACTATATAAGGACCTAGAGCCCCATATACACTAGCAATAAATAGGGCTATTAGCCGTCTCGGGGTCCTGAACTTAGGTAAGAGTACCATCTTCTTAGTCTCCTATGCAATCCTCTTGGATTCTAAACCCCCTTTCTATTAGCTCTACATGATCGTTTCCATGATCTAAACATTGGTGCCGAAGTCGTCATCGACATCAAAAGCATTAAACTAAATATTACAACTCGTGGTCTGGGTATCAAATAATTTCTACGATGTTCTTTGTGTAACTGGTGGTATCCTTCCACATGCTATAGTAAGTTAGGCCCAAACCAACATTACCCCACTAAAACCACCATTGTCATCTTACACTTATATTGTCATGGAAACGGAACCCTTGAACTACACATCGCCACCATTATCTTACCAGGCTCACCTCTTTACTCCCACATTCTCCATACGTAAAAGTTTTACCATTTGTAAGATAGCAAAAATAATAATTATGCTTTCATACTAGCCATGATGAAGTCAATAACAAGGTAGGCTACAATGGAACAAATATGGATTATGTGGAGGGCACATTTGCGTAAAAGGGCACTTAACATTGAAGATTTGCCGACCAAATCTCGGTCCTCACTAGCTTGAGATTGAAATCATTGTTTCTTGGATGCCCATGCATGTGATCAGATGTGTTGCAACTACTTGAAATCAAAAAATCAAGACTATGTGGGAAATGGTCAAGAGAGGCCGAGAGATGTGTGCTCTAAAATCTTACACTAGTTTAGGGTGCTAGTAACAATACCACCTAGAGCAAAAAACTGACAAGTTCTACTAGAGAGAAGAAGCAAAGGCCAAATTTGAAGACCTCAAGAAACTCCTACAATACAACCCACAGTTGGCACCCATGGCACAATCAGCGTCATTCTCGCCATTTAATATCTGCCACTACCCAGGTTGTCACCGCGGTCATGGCTATGGAAAGAGAGGAGCCGGGAAAGGAATAGCGGGTTTAGCACCAGTGAAGTGCTGGGCCCATGCAAGAATCAGTACCCACACTACCAGAAAATCCTGTATGACATGTTCATGGCAGCCCGCAAGTTGCTCCACTACTTCCAAGCCAACATCATCATGTTAGTCAGCCATGCCCCAGCGAAGAAGGTCGCTAGCTTTTGCAAGAAATTCATGCGAGGGCATGCGGTCATCATGCAGCCCCATGAGCATTGGTGGGCATGGCTTCTTCTAGCCTCACGCCTCCCGCGACACTAGAGATCGTCCGCAAGTGTGTCGGTTGTCAACAACTCACATAGAAGTCCCACATGCAGGCCACCGCCCGCAAAACAATACCTCTAATATGGTCATTTGCTATAGGGGGGATGGACAGGGTGGGGCCCCTCACAACAATTCCAGGCAGCTTCAAGTTCCTTCTAGTCACCATTGAGAAATTGACAAAGTGGATAGGGGCCAAGACCGTTAGGAATGTTGAGGCCGACACAATGATCAAGTTCATCTCTAGCATCACACATAGATTGGGCATGCCCCAAAATATCATTACTGATAACGGCACGGACTTCACGATAGACACATTCGAGGAATTCTTCCAAAATTGGAGAAGCCAAATAGACTAGTACTCAATATCACACCTGCAGTCCAACAGACAGGTAGAGCGAGCCAATGGGAAAATCATGCAAGGTCTGAAGCCTTGGCTCATCACCCTTCTGATGCAAGCAAAAGGGAAGTGGGTTGACGAGCTCCCATTCTTTCTCTGGAGCCTCTGAACGATGCAAAACCACTCCATCGGCTACACACCTTTCTTTATGGTATAAGGGGTAGAGGTCGTAGTATCTTCTGATATAGTGTACAACTCCCCGTGCATTGCGTGCACGACCAGGATGCCACGGAAGAATCCAGGAAGGACGACATCAATGCCAAAGAAGAACCAAGCTCATTTCCTTCAATCACACAGTTGTCTACCGGCAAAAGTTGTGCCAGTACCAAGGCGACTTGTCCAGGCTCGTGAGTTCAACAACAGCGACATTATCTCCGCCTCGAGCAGAAGTCGTGGAAGAACAAGTTCGCATCCCCATGGAAGGGACCCTACATCATTCATGAAGCCCACAACAACGGGGCCTACTACCTTCGCAATTGCAAGAAAGGCCGGGTTACAACATGTGCTTAGAATGTTGCTGAGCTACGTCTCTTTTATGCAGAAGTTGCCTTTAGCGATCATGTTTTTTAGCGTATATGTTTTAGCTCGATCCTAATAAACTAGTCAAGAAAGGAATCATTGCTACTCTCCCATGTCGATCTACTATCTCAATTGATAAATAAACAATGAACACTCTGACCAAGAGGTGGAAACAAATGTAACTCTCTACTCGTCTGGATCAGGGGTTGCATATTGTGCACAGCGGACCTCTCCATGACCAGCACAAAGGTTGCATCATTCATTCCCTCTACTTGTCCGAACCCAAGGGCTACAATGCCATTACCGACCTCCCAGTGTCACCGACACATGGATGCGTCGACGTAAGACATAACCACTGAAAATAAGGGTGGTCCCCTCCCACAGGGCATAACCATGGAAAGCCGGATACTAGAAATATTCTTGGTCGCCCGGCTCCTAACATAAACATAAATACAAAGAACTTTAGGCAATATCATAAGTTTGGTCAGGAGCAAACCATCTTTCACACTAATATTAAATTCAAGCGCGCTAAAAATGCATAAACTGAATTTTTATGCGTGTAACCTAGGCCACAAAGGTCATTCTATCTTTTCAGGCTACTCCACGCCTACATCTAGGTCACAGTTTGCCGCCACCATCTTGGCGGGATCCTTCACTTACTCGAAGAAGTCCAAAACTTGGCAGTCCTCGGGAAATGAAGTAGCGACGATCATCATGGAAATACTCGGATGGTGCGCCTTAAGCAGTGCGAGGACAATCCAGGCTCCTTCAAAAGGTCCATTATAGCCCACAAGCAAACTTCTACCATGCTCGGGTTCCACATTGACCCTAGTATCCGAATAAGGGCCTTTTCCAACTACTGCAACAAGGGCAAAAGCATACTCAAACTCTCCTCCCCAAAGACGATGCCCATCTCCAGGGAAATACCGGCACTCAAAAGGGAATAAAAATGCCCTAACATAAAAAATCTTGAGACAAATTGATCAGGAGGAAACTTACAAACATTTCATAGCTTCAACAAGATTTTTAGCACGCACTTACATGCGGCTCCTCCAACTCCAGGGAAGCTTGTCGACCGAACTCATGCAAGGAAGCAGCTTCCGCAATGACTAATGTGCACTCTCAAGCCTCTGCAGTAGCCAGGTCGGTTCTGAGCGTCATGACGCACTGCTGGAGCACACCCTCCGCACATCACTTCTCTTTGAGAAGGTCACAGAGGATGGAAATATTTTTGTTGGACTCCGCTATAGACTTGGCATGGGAAATTACTCCAGACACGAACAGGCCTCTTTGAGATCGGCATCAGTGATAGAGAATATCATTGGCTTCTTTCCATGATAGGCCTAACCATCGTAGCATTTTTATAATACTGGTTTTCCGCTACATCATAAAAAGAAGATATTTATGTCATCTGCAAGCTTATCACATAATAAGGTAGCATAGGTAACTCTACTGATAGATGGATCATCAATGGAGTCCTCCAAGATAGTGGTTTGGGACCTCCCTTCAACCAGTAACCGTCAAAGCTCTTCGGCCTCAGTTTAAGCCGGTCCTTGCACTGATGCAGTACCTATGGAACCGAAACAAGTCAAAAATTCATGTCTGGGGCTAACAATCAAATAATATCTACAAGGCTCGGAGTATAATGGGAATAGGAAGCGTTCCTCTAAGGGATTACCTCCATTCTGGGATGGATCTTTGCCCAAGTCTCTTGAAAGCATTTCCTAAGGCTCGGGCACGCTTGCTGCTCTGTCGTAGGCATCCATCTCCTCAAGAACGACATGACTGTCAGCTTCCTCTTCAGGCATGAAGGAAGTGTTGGAGGATGGTGTGCCTGTAGGACAGGTCTCTAGCTCTGATGACCCCCCCCCCCCCCCCCCCCCGTCCATAGTGGTTAGACCCACGGCTTCATTGGTAGCTCTGAAGGAGAACGTGTGATCGCCATCATAGACGGTCTCTTTTCGTGCCTCCTGATAGGCGAGCGCTCTCTGTGCCCCGTAGAGACCGCAGGCTCCGGTGCAAGACCGTTAACTAACTCCAAGGGGCTCATGACAAGGGAGACTGCCTCCCAAAACAAAAGGAAAATAACCAAGGGAATGAGCACCTGCGGAGGCTCCCGGTTTGCTAGTTTCTTCTTTAGTCGAGGTGACTAGCAACAATGCTTCAGCATCACGACACCAAAAAAGAGAAGATGACTTGAAATAATGACAAGTGCATACTCAGGTTGCGGTTTTTGTGCTCCAATGTTGGGGCATTTTCGCAAAACGTCATAACAAAAAGGGATCGGCACCTATGAATTCATCGCATGAGAAGGCGACATCGACGGGCACGTCTCCGATGCAACAACGGGCTTCAACAATGGGCACGTTGCGACTTCCTGTCGGGGCTCCAGCGCGTTGACAGGCTGCGCCGGATGGGTCACCACGACCCACTTTTGAACCTTTGTTGGGATGACAGTTTGGGTCAACTGGACCGCCGATGACTCCCTTTGGGGCACCTTGTTTCTTGTGGCCAACAACAAAGTGTTCATCCTCTACAGTCCCTCTCGCGGTTTCTTCAAAGGTGTCATGGCCTGCGTAGTTTGCTGCTGCAGCATACATACTAACACCGCTGATACCTCACGACAAGGCTATGGGGCTCCAAAAAATAGGCTTTGAAAGTTTGGGCATGGGGCAGAAATAACATATCAATCAATCGGCCGAAAGCGGTCAAGTAGTAAAGCAAGAAAATTGCGTTGACCTTGCTTGGAGAGTTACCCCAATGAAAGGGTTCTACCGTGACCTCTGGGAAGATCTCATCCATGGGCACGTGGGTCACAAAGTACATGTGCGACTTCAACTCGGATTGTGAGACTTTCAGGACGTTGGGACGATAGGGGTCATTCCGAACTCTGTACTCATACATTGGGTGCTCCTTCCATGCCAGTGGCTAGATGTTCCTCTCTATCCACGTCTTCAAGATCTACATACCAGTAAGTCCTACATCCTTGAGCTGGTAGACCACCTCCACCAACTTAGTGTTTTTCATGGAGAGCTCGGTTGCCGAGCTCTAAGATTGTAGCTCATGTGGCGGTTCATTTGTGAAAACATGCAAGCCCATATCCGTATGTATCTTCGGGAGGTCTAAAGCATAAAACCAATCTCATTGCCATGACTCTATCATCTGTGGCATTGGTAGCTTGAAGTATCCAGAGCCTGGACAAGGTTGAATGACCGCTCTGCCACAATCCGGAGTCTAGACATTCTCCTTGTGAGGTGTCACCTCCAAGAAATAGCACCAAAAGGCCAAAATGTAGGGTTGTTCCAAGAAAGCACTCACCTACGGTAATGAAAGAGGCAAGATGTAAAACCCTATTTGGGGTGAGATGATGGTTGGCACCCATAATAGGTAATCCCTCGGACAAAGCTGTGTCAAGGCATGGAGAGATTACGGCGGATGAAGGAAGTATGGACGGCCAGTATCCAATGCTAAGGCTCCGGGACCCTGTCCAATGACTACATGGTGAGCCATGACCGAACACTCCATTTGGGCAGAAGTCACCTTGCGACTAATCCCTATAGATTATTGAAGTTGGTCGTAGAAGACCTCCAGTTCCCCGGTCCCTTTTGCGACGCACCTGCCAAGGCCAGGGGAGGAGGCTGGAAACTTGAGGATTCCTCCGTTGTGATGCTCCCATGGCCAGCCACCACATCACTCCCGCTCATCCTGGCCACCCTGGGTCTGTGCTTCCCCGCCGCAATGGAGGACGAATATTAGGAGAATTGGAGGAAGGAAATGTGCTATTTGCACTTACCTCCATCAGTTTGTAAAGCCATGCACGGATGTGAACTGGCGGCATGACTCCTGAATATTGCACCAAAACAAGAAGCAACACGTGGAGCGTTGGCTCGGGACACGAGTGCAAAACTACCACTATCACGCGGTTTGGGCCTTGGCCCGTGGTCGAGAGCCTCTTCAGCGGCCCAACTGAATGCTCCAATTTTGACTCTTCTCCGACGCAGTGATGTTCTTGTGAGCCATGGACACAAGGGACTCGCTACTTCAAGTCGGGCGTGACGAAGGTTGTGAACCTGGGGGCTATGGGCCGAAGGCCCTGTGAGATCACCATGCCTAGAGACATTATGCTAAGCCCAAGAATTCTGAAGATTGGACTGGAAGGTCGGGCATCCACAGAGCCCCAAGAATGCCTGAAGTTGTGCAAATACTGGCGCTCTGGAAACATGAGGAGCCCACGTGGGTTCTCGTCCCCCAACATACTAAGACATTCCAACTATAAAAAAGCTCGATAGCTATAGACACTACAGTTCACCGGGGGTGGCTTGCCTAAGGGAAGCTCGGCAATAGGTCCACCACGGGTCCACATGGCCTAAAAGGATCCTGGCGAAAGGAGGGATCCTGGAGGCCTGTAAGGAGCTCAATATCATCTAGGAGTGCAAGACAAGCAATGTGGCGGTTGGAGGTCAGCTAGATTCATGTATACCCTAGCCCTTGTCATCTATATAAGACCGGTCATGAGGGTTAGCGAGGCCATATATCTACTCTTGTAGAAACATACTCTCAGTAGTCACATATCATCCCCCCATTATAACCCTCGCACGAGCCACTCAACCATAAATACAAAAAAATAGGATGTAGGGTGTTACCCCTCAAGCGAGGCCCGAACCTGGGTAACTTCCTCGTGTGATTTTTGATCTGCTACTTCCGGCCACGTTCGCTACCCTGCCGAGGGTTCTCAAAGTTTCACCTACAATTAGATATTATAACAACTAGGAATAAGTCAACTACAATCCCGCACCAAGTGTAGGAGGCACCCATCTTAAGTTTAGGTACTTAACAAAATATGCAAATATAGTGCTAGGGATACTTTCAACTAAACACATGGACAAATCTTAGTTTCATGCCCCAAGTGGAATTTAAAAAAAAAATCAAATATACACATCAATAGAGAAAAAGCAAGAACTAAGGGATATGTTCATGAATATCTATAAGACATTTCATCACTAGAAATAAACACTTCAACTTCCAAATAGAAAAATATGGTAACTTCAAATTGTGAAGAAGATTAACCATGATATAAGACCTCCATCTTATTGTTCCGCCAAAATTCTATACCACTTCATGACATGTCATTATATATTAATTTCCATTGACCTTTTAAAGGGATTATTGGGGACCATCCTCGTTATGCATTTTATTATGGATATGTCTTAATAAATTCAAATCATCTAAAGATCTATCATCAGCTATTCATTGAAAACAACGAAACTCGGCCATGAGAACGGGTATGTATTCACATTCGTCCACTTATTTACAAATGGATAACTATTGACACATTGTAAATAATATCATTGTCTTAACACTTGCATGTAGTACTATATATTACAATGATAAGAGCCACGTACCCAAGTTATGGCACTTTCTTCGTCAAAAGTGTTCCCCATGAATGAACTGGACCCCTACATGAATGATGGCAACATTGTAAATCCTATGGTATATTTGATGCATCGATATGTGAATGTTTTCTTGCTACCCTATAAAATAGTCCCTTCACTTTTGTTTTGGTATTTCATTTGGGACAATAGAATATTAAACTAAACACTTCTTTTTGTGCGCCTAGATTCTCATGAACTATGAATTTTGCACGATCCAAGGGCTAGTATGGTCGATACCTCAAGTAAATATTTATGGAATATGCTCATTAAAATCATGGTAAACAAGGTAGACATTTAATTACTAAAATATTCTTTGGAATAATGTTAAATATTATACTCCATTTTAAAAATATTATTCATAAGATGGACATATAATTATTGAAATATTTAAGTAGAAATTAATGATAACAATCTCACCAAGGAAATTTATATATTGGAGGCATTAATTTATGAGATATCCAAATTCAAGAACTTTAAATGCTCAATTCGATAGATATTGTAAATAGATTGTGCGGACCACTCTCTTTTTAGGAATATCTTTTTGTGGTTGTATCCTATTAAATTCAGATCATCTAAAGATCTAGCACGAATAATGCAACCAAAACACTAGAAGTCATCCATGAGAATTGTTCACCCACAAAACAGAAAACAATAGAGTATTTTTAATAGGTTTACAACAAAAATCAACCTACACAATGTAAACAATAGTATTATTTTAACACATGCATGCAGTATTGGGGTGATTTTGGTAAGATGAATCAAACCTACTGTAAAATCTGTAAACTATAACAAATAACTTTCAAATAAATTTAAAATACTCCCAACTAAAGTTCGTGAATCTAGACGGCTTACCAGTTAAAACTCGTCCGAGACAAATCGAGATTGAAGTCTTTAAAATTCCCAAGAAGATCTTTGAGAGAATCTATAAAGAACAACACTGGCATAATGCTTAAAAAGGCAATAAATTTCCATAAGGACGGATCTACTCGGAGTAAGAAATTTGCACCTTTCTCTTCGCGATGGAAATAGATAGATAGATATAGAGAGGGAGGAAGGGAGGGTGAGAGACAGAGTTTGTGTAAGGGAGAGAGAGCAATGTGCAAGAAAATAAGGAACTATCTGTATATATATACTCAAGAAATGCATATATACTCATTAAAAACATATGTATTTACGCATTAAAAGCATATACATATATATGTACTCATTAAAAGCATCATTAATATGGTAGAAATTTAATAAAAAAATATTCCTTGGAAGAAAATTAATGATTATATTCATTAAGAGCAAGGTTGTTTATAAGATAGACATTTAATTATAGAAATATTTTAGTAAACATTAAATGATAATAATTTCATTAAAAACTTTATATATTGGCGACATTAATTTAATAGGGATCCCAATTCATGAACTATAAATGTTCAAATATAGGTATTGTAAAGGGATTAATTGTGGGCTCACCCTTATTCTATATTTGGGGTGGGGATGTATCCTATTCTCTCCCTATCTTTACCTAATAATAAAGAGAATTGAGTTTCTGTCGTCCGTCATAAGAATTACCCCCGTAGTTGCTAATAATTACCCCCTTGCCACCAGTAAGTGAAAAAAACGGTTCGGTTTTTCCCTTCTCAAGTCGCCGCTAGCTTTAGTTTATTACGGGTGAAAGTCCTTTGTATGCCAAAAGCGTTTGTGTAGCACAGTGGCATGTGCCTCATGGCTG
The DNA here is from genome assembly GCA_963921465.1 of Triticum timopheevii. Classification (NCBI taxonomy): domain Eukaryota; kingdom Viridiplantae; phylum Streptophyta; class Magnoliopsida; order Poales; family Poaceae; genus Triticum; species Triticum timopheevii. The sequence continues at coordinate 627,226,030 of OY997264.1, read as the reverse complement.
CATGTGGGAGTTCCGGGTTCGATCCCTGGTTCTTACATTTATTTATTTTTTGTATTTATTTTTTTATACTTTGCTTTGTTTGGGAGTCAACCTGCAGCTCAGAGAAAGAGAGCCGAGAAAATTAGTTGCAACACGCTAGATGTTTGCAAATGCATAAATTGGCATCATTTTGTTAGCCATTTTGATCGATCTCACATTTAACTGATAGCTTCAGTTTAGTTTATACACAACTGGGAAAAAACACAGTGCATGATGAACATAAAAGGTGGTATCATGCATCAGAAGAAGATTCACTTACTTTCTCAAGTGAAATCAAAATACTGGCCCTGTAGTTAATCAAACAAGCAAGCAGTAGCAGTATTATGCTACAAGAATAATACAAGTCAGCTAGCACCATTATGGAATTGTGTTTTTAGTACTTATCTTCAATGTATATATTGTAATTTACGTTCTTTTGCATATTTTGGTTTCAACATTAGCATATTTTTGATCTAGATTATCAGATTAGCACATGTACTCTTAAAAACGGGTGTTAAGGCAATCATGTAGTGATGCATATATGACATGGAATTCAAGTTCTGACCAAGTCACTAGAAACATATAGCAGTCTTTCTTCCAGATGATCGACAGAAAAGTAAAATTAGGAGGAAATACTCAAATCACATAGCAATCGCATTTCAACCCTAATAACAGTTAGTCAATTATCATTCATTTGCAGAATTTTTGTTTTGCCACGTTGAGTAAAAATCGAGCACAATTCCATATATGTGTGTGTGTTAATTGATGGTGGTCTGATCTATTTTTATTGACGTCCGTATCAGATCCCGGTAAAATATCCTTCGTTTTTATTTCAGTTGTTTTACTGAGATTATTTTCCTAGGAAACTACCATTGCATGTGCAGAAAACATAACATCATAAAATACAACATCTCATCTTTATCTTGGCGAGTCCGATTATGCATATATTATTTTGAGATTATATAACGAGCAATGGTAGCGTGAACAACTTTATTCGAACCATGATCTTACTTCTTACAGAAGATATATAGATGAAAAATATAATGTACAATACTCCTAAGGCGGATATGATATTAGGCAATGGTATGTACACTTTCATGTCATTGTACACAATAGTAAAAAAGGCGTCAATCCAGATACGACGAGGACGTAAAAACACATACTCCATCCGTCTCAAAATAAGTGTCTCAACCTTAGTACAACTTTGTATGAAATTTAGTATAAAGTTGAGACACTTATTTTGTTACGGAGGGAGTATAATCCTTTCATTTTTTTTTCATGCATGTTTTCACACCATGACAATGTTTTACTAGGGTGTTCCGTTGCAACGCACGGACAATTTTTCTAGTCTCTACCTAATAATAAAGCAAATTAGGTGTCGGTCGTCCGTCACGCACTTTTGCAGAAAACTCCCTGTATTTTTTATGAATTAACCCGCAGTACACACTTAAGTCATAACCGAACCGTTATTTTACATTTTTACGGAAACCCCCCTGACGTATTAGATAATTCACCCGCCGATCATATATAAGTCAAACAAATGTTTTCCTAAATTATCCATATCTTTTAAACCGTAACTCTGATTTTAACATGTTATATATGAAAATTGATTAGAAAAATGTGTAGAATCTGATATGATGTTATTTCGTTTGTTAAATATTTTTTAAATATTACTTTGGAAGATATTTAAGTCAAAAAAATATTTTTCTTAATTATCCATATCTATTAAACCGTAACTCCGATTTTAACATGTTATATATGAAATTTGAATAGAAAAATATGTAGAATTTGAATATAATGTTATTTTTACATATTAAAAATTTTAAAATATTATTTTAAAAGCAAACTTGTAACCTATAGGGCACGTCCGTTTTTCTTTCGTAACGCGACGATCTGGATTGCAAATAAACAACCACTAAAATCATAAAGAGACGAAAGAAAACATCGATAACCACACATGAGCACCTCTGAAAAACTGGCAGGGGAAAAACAACATTCAAACACACTTTGGTTAGCGTGAACACTGAGGCCACTGAGTGTGAGAAGGAGGATAAGCGGCAACACAAAAATGATGCCTTGCTAAAATAAAGGGCTTGAACATATTATGGTATTCGGTTAAGAGTGTGTGTTATTTTTTTCTCCCGTTGCAACGCACGGGCTCTTTTTTTGCTAGTAATAGTAAACCAGCGATTGTCGTCCGTCGTGTGCTTTTGCAAAAAGACCCTTCTCTTTTTTGGAAATTGAACCCGCACTCCCTACGTAAGTGGCTCTCGTAAAACGATTCGGTAAAAAAAAATCCCTTTCGCGTATCCTCTGTTTCTTGGTATTCAGACCGGCAGTTGGAGGCCGCCGCAGCGATCGGGGTGGACGAGGTGGCGGAGCAGGGGCCCCGGTGAGTGGGGAGCTGGAGGCACAGCGCATCCCGGCGCCGCACGGGGACTACGAGTCGGCGGTGCACCTATCATCCACCAGCGCAGACCCCGAGACCATGCCGACGAGGAAGGAGAGAATCAGGATGAGGAGGATGCCGCTGCAGCAGCGAAGGTAGCCAGCAGCCTGATGAAGCATCTATGGCCCAGCTTCTCCGGCGCGCCATCCGGAGATGGGACGGACGGATCGAGGCGGAGGACGATGGAGAGGTGGTCAGAGGCGGCGAGCTCCAAGGCAGACGGGGTGATGCGGTTCCAGATGGACGACGGCTTCGCGGGCGGCTGTGCTGAATCAGCTGACGTGGCCCAAGAGGCGGACGAACGGGCGCTCCTCTCGCCGTCCTCCTCCCGACGGCAGGCCAGGCAGGCGGCAGGAGCTTCTCCGTTCTGCTTGACGACCTCAAGGTCCCGCTCTTTGGGGCGCTGCTCCAGCAGAGCAGCAGCACGCGCCTCGAATTGCAGGGGCGGCCGCCGTGGTTTGTGGACGTGCTGCGAGCGCCGACCAGAATCTCCATCAAATCCCATCACATTGCAACTTTCAGAGGAACATCCAATGTCGCTGGCGGAGGAAAATCATCCGTCCAACCGTACTATGCCGAGTTCGCCGGCGGAAGAAGAACACCCGTCGAGCCCTCCATCGCCTGAGGCGGCTACACCAGAGGTATTTCTCCCCCTGAAAGTTACTACACCTGAGGCTAGCATGTTTGCATCTCTGATTTTTTTTAGAGATTTGTTCAGGATTGTTTGTTGTCTGAACAAGACACATATCTGAAGATTCAGTATTGACTTACACCTTGGAGTTTACATCTGTTGTTAGAATAAATCCGAGGCACTTCGTCGATGATCCGAGGACCAAGCAATCACACGAGCACGACACCGAGATTTGTTAACGAGGTTCACCGATATGGCTACATCCCCGGGGCCTGACTACGGGCGCTCCTCCCCGTGACACCGTCACAATACCGCACACCGGCCACCCGGGCGCCGGCAACCGCCGCCGGCTCCCCCTTGCGCGCCTGTGCTATTATGCTGGCCTAGGTTACATCGTGTGTTTACCCCCGCTATATATGAGAGGCCTAGGATACAAGTGTCCTACTAGGACACGACTCCACATCCTATGTAAACACAATACAACTACAAGTCCAACTGTAACCTACCTTGTACACTATATTCGACACAACTCCAACAAACTCCACCTTGGCGAATATGCTCCACCACCCTGGATTTGTACATGCGTCAAACTTCCATGTACATTGGACTTGAGCTTATCCCATGAGTACCGCTGCTACCTCCAAAGACTCCATATGACTCCACCTGCAACTTGTAGTCCCTTCTTCTCTTGACCACGGTCAACACTCGAGCAAAATTAAGTTCCTTGTTACTCTAGTTTGTGCTCCCAACTTCCAGAGTATCAGTCCAACGCCATCAGCCACCGATCACCGACCTGCATGAAAGTGAACAACTCACATACTGGGCGCTACACATAAGAGTTACCTGAACTCAACATCACCGCTCCTTTCATGACCGCCTGTCTGAAACATGAAGGAATTTCACCGTTGCTTGTAGTCATCCCGAGTCAAATTCGCAGTTGTCTCACCACATGTATGACCACCAGAGCCCTGGCCTGTCTCCATGTCCCGTGCTACCGCACGCCCCGCCGCTATTACCGCGTAGAGCCTCCGCTGTCCCGGTCGAGTCTCAAGGATCGTGAAACCCACACCACTCAACCCCCACTGCAGAGTACCATCGGTCATCGCCAACCGATGACGAGTTTCACGCTTCCATCGGACCACTGGGCTCCAGTCCGAACTGCATGTCCCTCGCTTTTCCCCTTGCTGAATAGGCTTCGATTCCCTGGATCCTTACACCGTAGCCCCTCAATCCAGCTCCACCTTCAACATGACTCCATGGTAGATGATCAGTCCATCCTCACGCCCCGTCGACTTCAAGCTCCGTGTGTACACCACCTTGAATCAACCCCGCGCCATAGTCTTGTCGAAGCCACACAAGCCCTCTGGGCCTGTGCCACGTGTTTCCACGCCCAGAAGTCGGTCACCATCGGCATCACCCTCCTATGTCGTCGTCGCTGATCCCACCACCGTCTTCTGTACCAACCGACTCGTGTCGATCCCGTCAGACTGGCTAGTCCGACCAAGCCGAACTTGTTCGACTGCATGACACGCTTGAGGCTCCCAAATCGTCTTCCGCGAATTTCCGTCCATCACCTGACAATTCCATCTTAGCTGACATTACTTCCTACAATGCCTTCAAGCATCCCCATTGTGCCAACAAATCTTTCACCCTTGTCTGCCATAACCCAAGGTTTTCAGTTCCGTGAACTTCTCCACCTCAAACCCGATGCCCGATGACGTCATGATTCTTCGTATGACTGACATTGTGAAAAAGAAACCGAGCAGTCTTCCCGTGATCCCCAAGTACACGAACGAAACCTCCGTGTACTGCTACTAGCGGTCAACGAACTAGTTGGTCTTCACGTCAAAGTGCTCCCTTGGCTCAACTCCAATGCTAGCGCAACTTGCTTTACCTCAGCTCTTGCCTTCCTGATGGATGCACACAACAAACGATGGACTTTTCCTGCCGCCGATCTCGATCTGCCTCTTGCCGTGCCAATGAGGACTCGGTCCTCTCTTTTGGTCCAAAACAAATCTCAATCAGTACCTAGATGTACACGACCCTGGTCTTGCGCGCCTCCGTACGCACGCGTACACGCGCACCAGCGGCCGCTTGGCCTGTGACTTGCCTGCCTGCACTCGTACTCGTACGGTACGGCTTCTCCTCCTGCGGCCGACGCCACGCGCCTTGCGCTTCGCAGTCAGCATCCTGACCTGCTGCCTGTCTATCCGCGCGCGACACGTCGCTACATCTTGCCGAGTCGCCGATCACGACCTACTGCTGCAACTCACCACCGCCTAGGCATCGATTGCTTCTTCATCCTCTAGACCAACGATCCACAGCCTTCGAACGACCTAGCTCTGATACCACTTGTTAGAATAAATCCGAGGCACTTCGTCGATCATCCGAGGACCAAGCAATCACACGAGCACGACACCGAGATTTGTTAACGAGGTTCACCGATATGGCTACATCCCCGGGGCCTGACTACGGGCGCTCCTCCCCGTGACACCGTCACAATACCGCACACCGGCCACCCGGGCGCCGGCACACGCCGCCGGCTCCCCCTTGCGCGCCTGTGCTATTATGCTGGCCTAGGTTACATCGTGTGTTTACCCCCGCTATATATGAGAGGCCTAGGATACAAGTGTCCTACTAGGACACGACTCCACATCCTATGTAAACACAATACAACTACAAGTCCAACTGTAACCTACCTTGTACACTATATTCGACACAACTCCAACATCTGTTGTGGTGTTCCTCTATTCTAAACTGAACCATGCTAATCCGACCAAGTTTGGGCCTATCACATAGTCAAAAGTTTGAGTGATAGTTATGTTCCAGTTGCATTTATATTCAGATTTCACAGAAGGAACAAAGTTCCAGGAAAAACAACCTGTTAGTGTGTTCCTTGACATTATACACCTGAGCACCCCTACTGTTAGCACCAAAATTAGCATTATTCTTGGCATGTATATGAATGCTTTGTTTGCATGATTATTTGATTGAAGTAGGGCAGAATAACAGTAAACTGAACCATGAAATTTTAGAATCAGAAAGTAGGCATATACATCGTCATTAGCTCATTTTTCTGAAGTTGCTCCATGTTACTCCAGTTTTAGGTTCTGTCCACTGATGTTCATCAGACATGTCACAGTGCGTGTATGCTCTAAGCGATAGGCAACGGACTATGGGGAACATATTTGTTTTTTATAATCATTTTCTGATTGTTGTTTTCCTGTAGGATATGTCATTACTTTTTTTAGTGGGTAGTGACTGCACTACCTAACTGACTATGATGTACTACCTCTGTTTCAACTGATTCCAGCTCAATGTGTCATCACTATTTAAATTATTTATTAGATGCTCGATGAAATTCAGAACTAAGAAATTTTTTCTTCTGTCTTTTCAGTGATGGGAGGTAGATTGAGCTGATAAATTTCTGCACCCACCTTGAGGTCTATAATGTTCTCCTAATTATATGCAGCCCAATTCATATAGATGTATTTGTTTGAGGGAGAGGACTATCTGTGATCAGAAGCAACAGTATGTGATCATCATGTGTGCGAGAGATGGCAGGAGTATGTGATATGTATTTCTGTGTATACTACTAATATGTATTGACTGTTCATGTTGGTACAGTAGGTTCATGATTGCTTATGGAAACAATAAAATTACTTGAGGAGGATTTTATGAGTATGTACTTTGAGACTTGAGAGGCTGTTATTGACATGGATTCTCCGTCTACTAGAGAGGCTGGTGTCAAATCAACATCGGAACAAGGGCAATAGAAGTGGAATGAGGTGAAGTCCTATTGATACCTATAATTCATTAATTAACTCAAACAAATGATACTAGACATCAACTACTGCAATTGATCCATGAATATTTGTTAGGTTGTAGTATCTATCTAACATCTAGAAGGGAAAAATGCGATGAACATTTTTTTCTCAAGGTTACGTATATGAGTATATCTTTAAAATGTGGTACAGAGAGCAGAAGGTCTTAAATGCTTGCAAATCCTCAGTTTTAAGAGAATAAGATACAGTCTTAATTTATTTCCAGATTTATTTTTGTATTATTGGAATTCTGAACAGGACAAGGTTGTTAGCTCGTCGTGTGGTTGATTTGGTTTTTGGAAATTCTTTCGCATACTATGTTTGAGCGCTTTTGTTCTTGAGTTCTTCTGGTGGAGGGAATCAGAAGTGATTCTTCTGCAATGTGAGGAGATCTCCAAATCAAGCCAGCCTCCAAGAGAAGAGAACAAGTAGTAGGAGTACACGAATAATGGTGAATGGACATGCGGCTACGCGCGGTTGGTATCCACGCCGCTCGCCCCCCGCGTGATTCGTGCAACTCCAATACGCACTAGCCGTATAACGTTCTCCACTCCCCGTATTGCATGTGGTATTGACGCGTATCACTCACCTGACATGCGCAGCACATGGCAGGGCTTGGCATTGAACCGAGCAGTTGGGCTCTACCATCCCAGCCCCAACGGCTAGCTGCGAGACGCTCCCTGCTGAATTTTTTAAACAACTGGCTTGCTTATAAATTCTCATGCCGACCAATCATTCTATCTATCTTCATTTCTCTCATCTCGCCGAAGCCACACACCATGTGTTCATCAAAGTCCCAGGTTAGCTCCACACCTCCTGCGTCGGTGTATCGGCACGTTGGGGTCATCTGATTTCGCATGCGTCGGTACATTGGCATGTAACACTGCTTGAACAGAATCAAGCATGACAGAAGAACCTTTTCATCCTGGGCGTCGTGAACCTGCTGCTCATGGCCATGACCTGCATGCACAAGTTTGTGATGAAAGGGTCATTAAGACCGGCCATGCCCCAAGGCTACGTAGTGACGGATACGTTAGTCGCGCGAGTCAGTGGAAAATTGTTTTAACCATGACAAGAAACAGGGACGACATTGGCCACGCGCGACGTGTGCACCACATCCACCCTAACGGCAATAATTCATCTCTCGGTCAGCCAGCATGCATTAGGGCAAATAAATACAGCCCAGAGGGAATCAATACACCCAGCTGCCCTGCGACACATAAAGGCACCCGGCAACGCAACGGCCTTTTCCACTAGATCGGCTGTCAATCCCACGCATGGGGTTACCACTGCTAATCCCTCTCTGCAAACCCTATGAGTGTTGTTTCCAGCGCGCTCACCCTTTCAGCGCTTGTTGATCTGTCGTCTGGCATCGCAGCTCTCCTTTTCCTGAAACAGTGCACTGGAGAGGCTATAAGATCAAGATGGATGTTTAGACAAAAAACAAGCAGCGACAACTAGAACTTACCTCTGAACCCAGCCAACTTTATCATCAAGCGCTATGTATCTGTTCGCTACCCTTTCAATCTTTTTATCGTCAGAGTTGGTCGTATCGGTTCTTGGAAGAACCTCAACCGAATCTAGCAAATTTGCAAATCTGCCGCTTGGGTCATCTTCAGCCACCTCTCTCAAAGTCACGAGCTACCCCAAATGGCTTCCAAAAACCAGTGAATCCGGGATTAATGGCAAAGCGCCCATCTCACTGGAGGAGCCAGATCCGATGATTGGACCAAACAATGTCGTAATGCTTGGGGATCCAGGCAAACAAGAGATTAAAACAAGCGTTCGCGTACCCTCGTGGGCAGAACAAAGCAATGCATCAGGCAAATGGTTTTGACGGACTAACCTCATCTCAGTCTGTGAAGAACCCATCTCCACTCCTAACTCTATTCTTTCGCAGTCGATGGCTTGGGAGAAATCTGCAGTGCCAGGAACAATATGGGGCACGTGCTCAATCACATCCACCCAGCCCCGAGAGCAGTTATTCCATCGCCCGGGTCGCCGTGTGTGTCGCGTATTCATACCATATTAAATGACGCCCTGGGCCACTGTCTTTGTGTATAACACGACGTATTTGCCGAGCTGGTAATTAACCAGGCAGGTATTTGCGAATGGGCTATATTAATTAGCCATCGCGACGCACGGGCGGACGGGCTGGATTTCGGCAGCGCGTGGCTGCATGTCCCAAAAATCCGCGTCGTAGGAGTACATCTCTATCCAGACGAGCTGAATCTGAACGACTCAGATTGTCATGTTACCGTGTTCCAGTCCGGCAGATGTGCAAGTGCAACTACATTGGTTGAGTGTAAGGCAGATTGATTCATCTGCGTGAAGCCAGTATGACAAGGCTAAGTCTGCACAAGGTAAAAAAACACAATAAATTTGGCCCCTTGATATTTTTGTTTATGGGTTGTTTTTCAGGGGAGCTCATAGTTTAGCAGTTCTCTTCTGTGCTAATTTGAATTGTAGGTGGCCCATTGTTTAATTGCACATGCACATTATTAATTGTGGTTTGCATCGTCAATCTGCACTTTGGTAGGAGCACTTAGGAGTTCCTGACTATTCTCTGGGCAACCTCCTATATTTTATAGTAGTTCAACTTAGCCTTTATTCGTGGCAAACCGTGATTCTGTACTACACCTTGAAATCTTTTTTAAGTCTGAATTGCGTGGTTTACTGACTGAATTTACCCACTAGCTCAGCTGATTTATGCAAAGTACAGTAGTAACTTTGTTTGGATCTGAACTTATATCACTCTAAGAACTTCTACATAGAATGATTTATCATCACTAGAATATTTATGCCCCGTTGTAATGCACAACTTAAGTGTGTGAACATATCAATATAAAATGATTGGCCGGATTATGTTTTTTATGCATTCTAGAAGTGGCATTTCCGTGAAATTACAAACTAGCTTTACATTTTTCTCGGAACACTTGGTGAAATTTTATTGGAGAATATTTTTCTCCTTTTCCATCGTTTGTTGCCCATTCGTCTCGTTCTCCTGTTTGTCATGAGTAATGTGATGTGTTGAAATAGAGGGCGTAAATTTGTGGGGGCTTTTAGCCATGGGGCTATTGGGCTAGAGGCATGTGATATATTTTTCTCCCGTTGCAACGCACGGGCCCTTTTGTTATATATCCAAATCGTCTAATAACCAGTCACCAACTATTCATTTGAAACACCGTAACTCAGTCGTGAAGATTCTTGAAATGTATTGACGTCGGAACACTGATTTACCATAGAAAGCAACTCACACAACCTAAACAATTGTATTGTTGTAAAACATGCATGTAGTATGGGGGTGTCTGTTTTCATTTGCATGTGCATAGTAATGAGGTGAATCCTAGCTACCCTAAATGGTGACAGAACAAGACGATGCTTCCCATTTTAGAATCCTAGCTACCCTAAATTTTCAGCTGCTCCTGGCCCCTTTGGCATGTAGATCAACCAACCTCATATCCTTTGTTCAACAAGCTGCTTCTCAGTTGGAGTTCAAACGTAAATGGAACGTGGCCTTTGCTGCATGTGCTATCACTCTATGGCAAGCGCGTAATGATCGCATCTTCAACTCCCGATCATGGACAGACTACTACATTAGGTTCCATGCTGCCGACATGATATGTCTCTGGTGCTGCAGAGCCACCCAGCAGCAGGACAAAGAAGATCTTATGTTTTGGGGCAATCTCCTCTCCAGCTGACAAGGTTAATTTGCTTCTCTGGGCTAATTTGATCAACGGCTAGGACAGCTTCCTATCTTTTCTTTTCCTTTGCCTTTGTTTCCCTTCTCTTTCTTCCAGGCTGCTTGTGGCCTTGCACCCTGGTGCATCATGCAAGCAATGTAACCGAACCTTCCCAGGCCTTGTGCCTGTTTTGAAAATATAAGGTAGGCTTTTGAGCCACCTTCTCATTTTCAAAAAAAAAGAATCCTGTAAAGGAGAGAATCTTCAATTAAATCGTGACAGAACAAGACGAACCGACAGTCGCTGCCTCTTACGGCCTTGAATTTTTTTCTCTATCGTTAACATGCACGAATACAACTGTCATGTTAAAATTTGAAAATTTCAGGGCTCATTTGGCATTTTTAAGACATTAAGTAAGTTTCTACCCATTTAATGATCGTAATTAAAATTTGGACTACATATACATGCAACAGCAAACCAAAATAGGTTGGGAAAATCATAGTTGTGTCTTTGTGTGCTTGTTTCTGCCTGATGCAATAAATTGGAATGAAATTTCAAACATCTTGGTGTCACGGCTTGGACACAAAAAGTAAGAATCTTGGTTTTTAGATTCCAAAAAAATCAAAAAATGTTCTGAATACATGAAACTTTGAATGATGGCATGACATGGCACCAAGATGCCGTGATATTTTTTATCAATTTGAGTAACACAAATAGCATTTATGTATTACATTTTACCATAATACCAAAGTAGTAACACAAATAGCATTCATGCATTACATTTGGAAAGAAAACGTAAATATCTGGCAAGTCAACTGGGTGCCATACTGCCATGTGACTGGCACTTTGTTTCGCCTCCTGGGGTTTGAAAGGTGAGCAGCATGGGTTATTAATCGCAGGCAGTTCTAGAATGGGAACTGTCAACAATGTGAAGTCACACACGGCTTTTGCTTTGGGAATTATGTGCAAATTGAAGCCAATGAACTTTGGCTACCAGTGCGTCTAGCAGTCTCCCCCCCCCCCCTATTTTACTGCTCACGTCGATCAAGATTTCGGATGCCTATAAATACTAACATGACGATATTGTCCCTGCCTTCATGCTCATCTGCACACTAGTAGGGGAACCCTTAATTAGCGGCGCTCAATAGTGATGACTGGCAGCATTCGCAATGCGCACAGTTAGTACGACGCGCGCTGCTGGTGAGTTCAGACTATCAACGCGCGGGCTGGACACTGCTAGTCTTTGATAGCTAGCAGCTTTCGAGTTAGACGTTGCGAGTGTGTGTTACTTCAGCAGCGTTTCTGCTGCGAAGTGTTGTTGACTCGTAAAGCACTAGTTGCATGTCCACATGACAAACGCTGCTAATACGGAATTCAAGTAGTAGCTATGATTTTAGCTTACACGATGTTGATTTAATTTCCCAGACAGAAAATGAAATCATTTATATTGTTTCGCATCATTTTGATCCTGTTCTGCAGCCAAACAAAATAATGTAACTCGGTTGGTGTAATTGGTAGCTTTTTTAAATTTAAGTTTTACCACATAGTGCAAATGTACAACTGGTTTATTTAAATAGTACACATAGCAGTAGTCATACCATAGGAGGATTAGTCCTAATTAATTTTTCTGCCACTTTTGTAGCCCAACTGGTTGCCATGGTAGCTTTTATGATCCAAAGGATTAATTATGCTTCCATGACACCTTTTTGGGCTAGCAAAATATAAGGAAACATTATGTAACATAAGTTCAACACACTTAACTAACATGCATACTAAATAGTAATGTTCTCAAAGATGCACTCTTGAAACCCCTCTCAAAGATGCACTCTTGAAACCCCTACTCGTCAGAGGACGGGTGCTGGTTGGGGCATCTCCATCCTCCATGGTGGTGGGTGTCGGGGCTCTAGGACCGGGGTACCCAGGCCCGTTTGCCCACGGCCCATCGCGCGGCATCATCAAGGGGCCTGGCGCGGCCCAGCGTCAAGGCTTCACAAGGCAAGGCCCTCGCGAGAGCCCTCGCCTCACGAGGCGAGCATCGGCAGGCGTCGTCAAGAGCTCCTAAGGGCTTCCCGCGGGGTGGCCTCCTCAGGCTGCCTCCTAAGGCCCCTCGCGGGGCAGACATCTCTATGCTCGCCACCCCGCCTCGCGATGCACGTGGGTGATGCGGACCGCAACAGACAGAGCCAGAAGGGCGCCAGCGGGCGCAGACAAGGACACTTTCCTCTTTGGTGCTAAGAAAACAAGATATCTCGCCGGTTCCCAAAGCAGTCCCTAAAGGTTGCCGTTCTGGTGCTACAAGACCAAGACATGGGCTCGCCAAGACGGAGGCCATCGCCGAGCCTGCCTGCGCGTCATGGATAGAAGCTTTGCAGGCGAACACCACATTTAGTCAAGATAAGATGAACTACTGTCCCCTTTCAAATGTGGATACTGTGGCATCCCTTCCCGCCTAGAGCTTTCGGGGGAAGAGGACCAAGGCGAGTATAAGTATAGATTAGACTGCACCATAGAGAGGGATCGAGTTCATCCACCCCTCAAGCCCGAAGTCGCTCCTAAAGCCTCCGAGAGCCTCTTGTACTAGTTCATACTCATCCTCCCTCACGAGGCAATCCACCATAAAGCAGGAATAGGGTATTACACGGCAAGGTGGCCCAAACCTGGGTAAATCGTCGTGTTTTTTCCATCCTCCCTCTCCCTCGAGCACGTCGAAGCATCGCCGTGAGGTGGTGAGTAGCAGGGCTAGTGCAGCGGAGTTCGTCGCGCACACCCCAGAGTTCGAACCTTTCTTCGGGTCCGCGGAGCCCCGATTCTGACATTTGGCGCGCTAGGTAGGGGTGTGCCGGTGTTCTTCCGCTTCATTTCATCCCAGCTCCCCCGTTCTCATGGCCGACGCTCGTCGTGTTCGTCCTGAGCATCGTGCGGCTCGTGTTGCCCAGACGGAGCCTGCTGGTCGTGCCGGTCACCGCCACTCTCCACCGGCCACGGCCAACGCTGCTACTGATCCCGCCGCTCATGAGCAGCAGGACTCTTCTCTGCCGCCCTCCAGGCCGCACCGCTACGCCTTCGCTCACCCCGGCCACGGCTTCGTCCTCCCATGCGTGGTTAACATTTTTTTTCAAAATGCATGATTAATAGTTTTTAAATACATGATCAAAAAAATTACTTATTCGACACATAATGGGCCGGCCCAGTTAGATGCGGCAATCAGAATTGAACCCACAACTTACTTATTCGACACATGGTGTAGTAACCAATACGCTATGGCACCTTTTCGTGAAACTTTGTATATATTCCCGTCCTTCACTTGTGCCGCACATTGGTTTTATTCTTTTTCTATTTTTCCCTTTTTCCCTTTTCTTTTTATCTTTTCTATAGTTCCTTTTCATTTTTCACTTTATTTTCCGTTCTTTTTGTTTTATTTTTTTTCTTTTCAAATTCGATGAACTTTTTTCAAATATTATAATATTTTATTTCAAACTTGTGAACTTCTAGATTTTTGATGAAATTTTTTGAAAAATGATGAACTTTTCTCATAATCAATGAACTTTAACATTTTTAGAATATCGATGAACAATTTTTCATTTTGTGAATTTTTTCCGAATTTGATAACCTTTTTCAAAATCAATGATATTTTTCAGATTTGATGAACTATTTTTTCAAGTTCAATGAACTTTTTCCAAAATCGGTGATCTTTTTTTCAAAATCGATGAACTTTTTCCCAAAATCGATGAACGTTTTTCAAAATTTTGAACTACTTCAAGTTTACTGAAGCTTTTAAAAAATCGGTGCTCATTTTTTCAAAATAAATCGATATTTTTAAAAATTATGAACGTTTTTCAAAGTAAATGATTTTTTTTCAAAAATTTGAACTTTTTTGAAAATTTGGATGATCTTTTTATAATTAGTGATTTTTTCTTTTTTTCCTGATTATTCATATTTTTTTCTCAAAAATTCAATGCTCAATGGTTGACCCCGTTAAGGGAAGCCGGGGGAAGCGCGTGTCATGAGCGATCTGTTCGGCTTGTTATTGGGCCGGCCCAAGTACCCAAGCGCATGGGCGCTGGTTTGGTCTACTAGCGCATAAGGCGCCAGTGAGGAGGCCTCGGCAATAGAGGGGAGCTTGAGTGCTTGACAGAGCTCCTCGTGTGGGTCCTGACACGCCGGACCGAGGAGGTGGCCTTCCCTTGCGTCGCTGGTTATGACCCTGTGCATTGGTGTTAGCCACAAAATCCAAGCTACCGTCAGCCTTACGTTTGTTACCTCCTTGATTTGCCGGGTTGTGCTGAGAGCCCTTGCCGTTGCCATTCCTCTTTCCCTTCCCTGCCTTCTCATCATCAGACTCGGGAACCTTGGTACTATCAGAATCGGCATACTTGACCAGAGCCGCCATCAGCGTGCCCATATCATTGCAATCACGTTTGAGCCGCCCCAGCTTTTGTTTCAAAGGTAAGAAACGACAATTCTTCTCCAACATTAAGACTGCAGAGCCGGCGTCCATCTTGTCAGATGAATGTATTATGGCCTTAACCCGGCGTACCCAATGGGTTGTAGACTCACCCTCTTCCTGCTTACAATTCGTCAGATCCACGATCGACATGGGCTGTTTGCACGTGTCTTTGAAGTTCTGGATGAAACGGGCCTTTAACTCCGCCCATGAACTGATTGAGTTAGGTGGCAGGCCTTTCAACCAGGTGCGGGCGGTTCCATCCAACATCATGGTGAAGTACTTAGCCATGGCCGCATCAGAAACCTCCAACGGCTCTATAGCCATCTAGTAGCTCTCAATCCATGCCCCAGGCTGTAAGTCGGCTGTATAATTCGGCACCTTCCTTGGTCCTTTAAAATCTTTGGGCAACCGCTCGTTACGTAGAGACGACACTAGACACGGGACACCTCCAGTCCGGGTGGCTATACCTGCCTCAACAGAAGTCGCCGGGTAAACCAGATATGGCTGATAAGCCGTCAACTGAGCCGCTTGCTCAGCCGCCCGTTCAGCCTCTTGCCGTAGTCTCTCTTGCTCTACCAAGTTAACGGCCTCATGACGTGGCGGATTACCGCCACCCGGCTGGTCACGGCATCTGACATTGCTTGATACGGCCGCTGAATCCATGTGCCTGCCGTAACTTGGGCTTCGGCTTGGACGAGGGGTCGAGTGGATCCTGTCTCGGCTGTATGAGTACGCCTCCTGCTGTACTAAAGCCGTCTGAAGAAGTTCCCTGACCAGACGACTTTCAACCACAGTCAGAGAGTCGCCATCGATTGGTAGAGCCGCCAATCGGGTTGCCGCTGCTATCATGTTTTCCAGTGGGTTGGAGTAATGATCCGGGGGTGTTGGTACGTACTGAGGCGGCGCCATGTTCACACGGGGAGGTCCCATCACTGGCGGCTAAAACGGTGCTCCGTCCCTGAGTGTCACAACATGGTCTGTTCCTGTGCGCGGAGGGAGCCACGGCGGATTGCCTGTCTGTGGAATAAGCCACGGCGGGTTACTGGGTCCTGATCCTGGCGTGTTAAAAAGATTCCGAGGGTCATAAACCGGGGGAAGTTGAGACTGGGTCTTCTGATGCCTTCTCCTCATGACCTCATTAGCCGTGTTCTGGTCTTGTGTAAGCCGGAAAGCGTGCGCCTCGATCTGCTGAGCCTAAACGTCCATAGCCGCTCGCTCCGCGGTTATCCTAACATCCTTTGCTGCCAGGTCCTCCTTAGCTTGTGCCATATCCAACCTTAACTGTTCCACCTCTGCATCATGACTGGCTTGATCCGCCGGGCTAACTACAGCGGTTAACAGGATGGTCAGCTTGTCGGTGAGATCCATTAACACCTGAGCCGGTGAACGCACTGGGCCTCCTGCCCTGGCTGCCGCTGACCCGGAAGTTACGGCTGCTGCTGTTGCAGATTCTTGGATGGGTTGGGTGCCGGCCATGAAGGTCCCGACCCTGCATGACGGCTCAAGACAATCCGGAATACTGCTGCCATCGGAACAGCCGCCGAGCCCGCCATCCTGTAGTTGGTACAATGAATCCCTCTCACCAGTGGACGACTCACCGTCAGAGTAGATGGCCGCCTCACCATCAGAGGCAGATCCTTCAGAGACCCCTACATGGATGAATCCCACGAAGGCACGCTTCACAGCCGGAAGATCTCGGGTGGGTCTTGCACGCTGAGCCGTTTCGACGAGGTCGGTGCAGATGTCCGACTCAGGGCCCGGCTCGCCGATCTTGCCGATGAAGACATGGATTCCGCCAAAGGGGACCCGGTACCCGTACTCAACTGAGCCGGCCTCGGGGCCCCAGCCTGCGTCGTCGATGTAGAGTTTGCCGCGACGACTCTTGGTCATCAGGCCCACAGCGTATCCCTTGAGCCCTTCGAAGTTGCCCTTCAAGAACTCAAATCCACCGTGCGCTGGCTCCACGGTGGGCGCCAACTGTCATGGAATTGTCACGTCAGATGTCCTAGTGAAAGGACTTAGTCGTGGAACCATCGCAACTAGGAAGCTTGAAGGGGTTAATCAGGACAAGAGACACGAGAGGTTTATACTAGTTCGGCCCCTTACGATGAAGGTAAAAGCCTACGTCTAGTTGTGATTGGAATTATGTATGTCTCGATAACCAGGAAGCAGAATCACTTGACCTAGCTCTCGAGAAGTTGTTTCGTCCCCTGAACCGCCGTGGGTCGTCCCCTTATATACTGAGGTCGACGCCCAGCGGCTCTACAGAGTCCCGGCAGGCTTATAGATTGTATCCGGCTCGGTCTCTTAATCTTTCTTGCCTTACAATACAAGTTACATGATCAAGGCGGTTTAACACTACGGGCCTCAAGTCACCTCTCGGCCGTTGGGCCTTTACTAAGCCGCCGTCTTCAAGCTTGAGCTTCTGTCTTCAAGAATGCTTGTAAGTATAAACCGGCTCCTCTTGGCGGGTCATACTAATAGCTATATCCCCAACATTAGGCCCCAGACTTGATTTGAACTAGTTCATGTCAGTCTTCAATATTTAAAGAAAAATTTCCCCACCTCTTATTTAAGAAGATTCATGTAACCCGCCATGACGTCATCCTTCAAATTTGTGGTAACCCGCCATGACGTCACCTGTCATAAATGTATGCTTTGTCCAACACATCTCAACGGATCTTTATCTTAATGACCATCCGAAAATCGAAGCGCCTTTGTAGTTGGATAATTATATTTTTCAGCCTTCTCGTTTTTCGCACCCACTCTCAGGTTTTTCCTTATAAATAGACCCGACTAGGTCTTTCTTCATTCTTCCCTTTCCTCATCTTCTTCCTCTCGCCCCTACTGTCGCTCGAGCTCCGCCGCCGTCGCAGCGCACCTTCGTCTCCTCGACTTTGGCCGCTGCATCAACCTGAATCCGTCCAGAGAACGGCGGCGCCCCTCCGCAACAGATATACCACTGTAAGTTTTCCCCTTTCTGCCTCTTAGATCCATGCTAGGGTTAGCGAGTTCCTCTGTACAGCTCGTAGTTCATCTCAGTTCTTCGTGTTTCTTCTACCGTGGCTTCTTTTGATCCAACAGTAGCATAGATCTCATGCGGTAGCTGTTCCGCACCCATTTTAGGTACTAGCAGATCCTCTTTCTTTGTAAAGAATCCTCATTAGAATGCATGAACTCCTCTGTACCATGTTTTTGGATCTAGAAATTTTTCTTTTCTGAACCTTGGTTGGATCCAAAATAATTACCGCAAACTGTGGAACTTGTTTGTCCTGCACTTAGGAAAAATCCATAACATGTTGAACTTGCTAGTCATAGCGGCTCTGACTGCCGGTTTAAGAAAGTTATAATCTGAACTTCTCATGTTAGTTGAAATAACGTTGATGGCATTAACACACTTATGGTGGCTTACGTAACCCGGATGGAAATATCCATATACCATTAGGCCCCTTCATAAGTCGCCATAGTTCATTCCAGCAATGCTTTTCCTGCCCGGATTAAGTTTGAACCGGCCTTATTTATCTTGTATTTGGGTTTTCAAACATAATGGCACCCAAGGCACCTACCACTTGCAATTGGGTGAAATCCATTGTTACCGACAGCACCTTAGATGACTTCGTCAAAATCGACTATCTGCCCAAGAAAGAAGTCATGCCTTACCGTGCTCCTTACCCGGACGAAGAAATCCCTCAGCCCAAAGATGGAGAGGTGGTTGTCTTTACTGATCATATGAACCGGGGTTTTACTCCTCCCGGTTCAAAAAATTTCAGAGACGTGCTGAAGTTTTTTGACCTTCGCCCACAAGACATTGGACCCAATTCCGTGTCTAACATCTGCAACTTCCAAGTGTTCAGCGAAGTTTATCTTGTTGAAGAACCAAACTTGCTACTTTTCAGAGAGTTGTTCTATTTGAACCGCCAGACAGAGTGTGCCAGCGGTCAGAGCTTGGAACTTGGTGGGATTTCAATTCAGCGTCGCAGGGATGCACTTTTCCCCTATGCAAACCCGCCAAGCCATCCAAAAGATTGGAACATGACGTGGTTCTACTGCAAGGACACCTCCCCGACTGACGAGAATCCTCTGCCCGGCTTTCGTGCCCTCCGGCTTGACACCAATCATCACTTGCCCGACAAGATTACCACCGCAGAACGCAGATCCCTCTCTCCTACTATAGCCAAGATTAAACCTCTGTTGGGGAATGGGTTGACGGGCATTGACCTGGTTCGAGTCTGGCTTGCCTGGCAGGTTATCCCATTAAGCCGCCGCACCGTTTTAATGTGTGAATACACTGGCGCCAAGAATGACCCCCTGCGCCATAGCCCTGACGACTTACCTGCTCATGTTGTTGATGACATGACCAAATCTCTTCTCAACGAGAGTCTGGCGGATTGTGGCAGAGTGGGTCTAGCCCCGTTCTGCAAAGACAACCCGACTCCAAAGGTAAAAAAACACCCATGTAAAAATGTTTACCTTATTTTCTTAATGTTTCATCCATATTCACAATATGCTTACTCCTTGCAGGCGGGTGACAAATTTTGGAAAGTTAAATATGATCATGAAGCGTCTAAGAAAGCCAGGAAAGAAAAGAGAGCCGCCAGGAAAGAAGCTGCCCAAAGGAAGGGCAAGAAAGCTACTGCTTCCAATTTGCTTCGGCTGTCAGACTCTTCCGAGTCAGAGGTGGCCCTTGACTCCCTTGGCTTATTCTTTAATCATCTTATTGACACTGATCATCAACAGGAGGACACTGGGACAAGCCGTAGCAAGGCTGACGAGGTAACTATCCTTTCCTCCGACTCAAGACAGAAAACCCGCAGAGTGACCCGGAAAGTAAGATTTTCTGATCCTCTAGCTCATCACGATCCTCAATTTCTTTTGAAGTGGCAAATTCATGAGAGCCGAAGACAGACCCGGACCAGCAAGGACGCGGAGCTCTCCTCTGGCTTACCAAATACTCCGAGGAAACGCCGAAACGAGGTTATCTCTATTTTAACTAAATTATATCCCTTGGTGGGTCTCTTTTGTCAACCACTCAATTCCTCTGACTCGGATTATCAGGATACTTCTCCTCCTTCCGGTGAGTCATTGCAGTCCAATCTGCCGACTTTCAAGACTGCACCAGGGTATAATAAACCATTTACTTTTGCAGCTATTATAATCTTCTTACTTGTGTGTTAATCTTTTTATCTGAATGCAGTGGTCAAGCTAAACCCAGCAAGAGGGTTAGAAAGAATAAACCGGCTGATGAAAGAGTCGCCACTAATGAACCGGCTCCGAAAACAACCGTGCCGGAGTTAAAGCCGCCACCAGAACCAGCACAAGATGTGTCACCTAGTGACTTGCCCACTGACCAAGCTGCTTCCGGGTCAGAAAATCCTCAACCTCCAAGCCCAACTCGGACAGCTGATCCTTCCAATACTGATGTCGAGATCACCGGAACTGGTCATACTGACCCGGGGAGGCCAACTGTGCTAGCCAAATGCCCCGCCAAGGAAGAACTTCTGGACCAGCGCCGAGTCAAGATGGATGTCACAATTATACTCATAAGAGTATTGGAGATGTCTTCTCTGGCTATATGAGCCAAGTGCACAACAGCCGGAATCTTGAAATTGATATGGTGAAGCAGGTGCATCATAAATTCGAGGTATAACCCGTTTTGTCGTTTGTTCCTTATCCTTCAGTATGTTAGCCCCCAAGTCTGTTGCTTGAGATACTTATGGTGTAGACTTAGAAACAAATTTGACAACATCACAAAAGAATAAAATTCTAGCTTATCATGTAGTCCCCAAGGGGCGGCTTAACCAATATGGTTGAGCCGGCTCCTTATAGAGAAACTCTTATAGGTCTTTAAACAACAATATGCATTAGCCCCCAAGTGCCAAGTGTTATTGTTTACAAAACGCTTGGGACTTAGAATACTGCATAAAGAACTTACTTGATTTTATATTTGCACAGGCTACCACCGGTCAACTTGAATCGGAGCTGACCAATTTGAAGAGCCGCCTTGAATTCCAAGAGTCAGAACTTGAGAAAGCTAATAGTAAGTTCGAGTTCAGTGTTTCTGAACAGGAGAAAATTAAGAAAGAGTTTGAAACTGAAAAGAAAGCCTGGGCGGATGAGAAGACCGCATTGATAAGCCGGGCTGAAAAAGCAGAAACAGCTCTTGAAGAAGTCACTGGAGAGTTGTTCGGGTTGAAGCGCCATATTTCCCAAATGGTCGCAGCCATCTTCGGTAAGTCGCCTTGCCTTTGTATTTATGTCTTAAGCCGTGCAATAGAATATGTACTAGAATTTCACTTTTCTGAGTATGCTTTGTGCAGGCCCCAGAAGCGCAAATTTGAACCACAACATGCTGACAAAGCTGAAAGCTGTGTATACCTTGGTGGAACAGTTGTACACCGGGTCACAACGTACTCTTGCTTCGGTGGCCTTATCCAATGAGGTTCCAATCCTCCTGCCCCGGGTCTTGAGTAAGCTTTCAGTCCTTCCGCAGCGGATCAATGAGTTAAGACGGTCAGCTGCAAGATTCGGAGCCATAAATGCTCTAAGTCGGGCTAAGGCCTGGCTACCTGAACTAGACCCGGAGGATATCGCCATTGGTTATCCAAGCCTCAAGGAAGATGCCACGCCGTTTGAAGAGGCGGATTTCCTTGCCTGTGTCCAAGAGGTGCGCCCCGTGGCGACTCTGATAGCCACGGAAGTAGATTATACCAAGTACCAGGCAGGTTACGATGAACGAAATCGAAGGATTCCAACACCTGAATATGATGTGACCAGCCTGATTCCTCCAATTCGTAAGCATACCTTTGCTCCTGAAGTTGACCCGGCTAGTCTTGTTGATGATGAAACAGAATTTGAAGCCTTAAAGAACATTGACTGGTCATCATCAACCTTCCAGGAAAAGGAGGACACAAGCACGGAGAGGGCTAACCCGGACGCTTCCGGCCAATCTTCAGGGTGAAGCTGTCATGGCGACTCAGCACCTGGTGTTTAAAAAACAATGCAAACTATTTGGACTTAATAAGTCCTGTAATAGGGTAAAGGTAACTCTGTTGTGGCCATGCCATCGTGCATGTTTTTATGCTTAACTTTTTTAAGCCGCCTTGTTATATTCATGCACACAGTTTGATCATTGTTGAAAATCTGTCCTTCAAATAAGCTGCTAAGCAGGTCAAAAATGTGATAAACATAGATTAGCTGGTTGATGAAAACACAACTATAATAAAATTTTCCACTGGCTCCACCGGTTCATATGACCCGGCTAGTAATGATGAAGATCAGATATTTGGATACCCGGAAAGTACATCTATGTTTAAGGGTCGACGACTCATCAGTCGATATTGAACCGGGCTACAAACATTATATTTACAGTTGTAAGCCTCAGGAAAAAATCTTTAAGCCAAATAACGGGGCTTCCAAAGAGAACTTAAACCAAAAAGAGAAGTAATAATGGCAAGGCCGCTGATTCGAATACGATCAGTGAACCGTCCCAGAGGAGTTTAAGCTAGCATTCAAATATGATCATGTAGCCCCCAATGGCTTTGGCATTGCGCCGATCAAGAGGGTACTGACAGTTGTGTTCTCTTTGGTTCTAATACAACCTATGTTTGAACAGGAAGCCCCCTAATGACCTTGAGAGTTTTTTAACGACTCTGATTCGAATACGATCAAAGTCGGTTCCCAAATGGGGTTAAGCTATGATTCGAATACGATCAAGAAGCCCCCAAGTGAGCTCGGCAGTGTGCCAATCAAAAGGGTATCGACAGCTATGTTCTCTTTGGTTCAAATACGACCTATGTGTTAGAGTTGTGTCGAATATAGTGTGCAAGGTAGGTTACAGTTGGGCTTGTAGTTGCATTGTGTTTAGATAGGATATGGAGTCGTGTCCTAATAGGACACTTGTATCCTAGGCCTCTCATATATAGCAGGGTAGACACACGATGTAACCTATGCCAGCATAATAGCACAGGCGCACAAGGGGGAGCCGGCGGCGTGTGCCGGCGCCCGGGTGGCCGGTGTTCGGTATTGTGACGGTGTCACGGGGAGGAGCGCCCGTAGTCAGGCCCCGGGGATGTAGCCATATCGGTGAACCTCGTTAACAAATCTCGGTGACGTGCTCGTGTGATTGCTTGATCCTCGGATGATCGACGGAGTGCCTCGGATTTATTCTAACAAGTGGTATCATGAGCAAGGTTACGGGAGGTCGATGTGCGTTGATCTAGAGGATTGGATGACCGAAGAATCGATCAGTCGCCGAGATGAGGTGACAATGTATTGGAAAGATCGGTCGGATTGACGGAAGCAACACGCGGTCCACACGCACATATGGAAGTTCCAGCGAGACAAATTGATCATTCGATCTGTTTAGGCGACTGGCGGCGTAGTAGCTGGCTCGGGCGACGCGGTGCAGCGGCAGGCTTGGGCGACGCAGAAGCGGTGCAGCGCGTGACATGGGAAGCCCAAGAAAGGCTCGTGAAACCAGTGCGTGAGCGGTGGGCCATCATGGCCCTGCGCGGAGCAGCCCTTGGCATGGGACAATGACGTGTGTGTGCAGGCGTGTGGTGCGGCACGTCACAACGCAATCAGGAGTGCTTACGAGATTTGTTTGAGAAGAAAAGGAGGACCGGGTCCTCGTGTACGGCACGGACGGAGGCAACAGAACAAATCGGCAGATGAAATCCATTGGTTGATACGTATACATCGGAAAACACGCACAGGGCAAAGCAATAGCAGCATCGGGAGTTGAGCTAGAGCAACTACACGTGAAGATCAAAGTTTTTGGTTGAATTGCTACTAGTACTGGGAGGTGACCACGTTAGGTTTGCTTATGTACTTTGGCATCGTGGAAAGAATCTCGGTTATTTTTCACAAGGTCAGCTGTACGAAGAATCATGACGCCATCGGGCATCGGGTTTGAGGTGGAGAAGTTCAATGGAACTGAAAACCTTGGGTTATGGCAGACATGGGTGAAAGATTGTGGGCACAACAAGGATGCTTGAAGGCATTGCGGGAAGTCATGTCAGCTAAGATGGAATTATCATGTAATGAATGGAAATTCACGGAAGATGATTTGGGAGCCTTGAAGCTTGTCGTTGCAGTCGAACAAGTTCGACTGGGTTGGACTGGACAGTCTGACGGATTGACGCGAGTCGGTTGGTACAGAAGACGGTGGTGGGATCGACGATGATGACATAGGTGCATGATGCTGATGGTGACCGACTTTTGGGGCGTGGAAACATGTGGCGCAGGCCCCGAGGGCTTGTGTGGCTCCGACAAGACTATGGTGCGGGGTTGATTCAAGACGGTGCACATGAGAGCTTGGAGTCGACGGGGCGCGAGGGTGGACTGATCATCTACCATGGAGTCATGTTGAAGGTGGAGCTAGATTGAGGGGCTACGGTGTAAGGATCCAGGGAATCGAAGCCTATTCAGCAAGGGGAAAAGCGAGTGACATGCAGTTCGGACTGGAGCCCAGTGGTCTGATGGAAGCGTGAAACTCGTCATCGGTCGGTGATGATCGGTGGTACTCTGCAGTGGGGGTTGAGTGGTGTGGTTTTGCGACCCTTGAGACTCGACCGGGACAGCGGAGGTTCGACGCGGTAATAGCGGCGAGGCGTGCGGTACGCACGGTGCATGGAGACGAACCAGGGCTCTGGTGGCCATACATGTGGTGAGACAACTGCGAATTTGACTCAGGATGACTACAAGCAACGGTGAAATTCCTTCAAGTTTCAGACAGGCAGTCAAGAAAGGAGCGGTGATGTTGAGTTCAGGTAACTCTTATATGTGACACCAATATGTGAGTTGTTCACTGTCATGCAGGTTAGTGATCGGTGTGTGATGGCATTGACGGATACTCTGGAAGTTGGGAGCACAAACTAGAGTAACAAGGAACTTAATTTTGCTCGAGTGTTGACTGTGGTCAAGAAAAGGAGGGACTACAAGTTGCAGGTGGAGTCATGTGGAGTCTTTGGAGTAGCAGCGGTTCTCACGGGATAAGCTCAAGTCCAACGTACATGGAAGTTTGACGCATGGACGAATTCAAGGTGGTGGAGAATATTCGCCAAGGTGGAGTTTGTTAGAGTTGTGTCGAATATAGTGTGCAAGGTAGGTTACAGTTGGACTTGTAGTTGTATTGTGTTTAGATAGGATATGGAGTCGTGTCCTAATAGGACACTTGTATCCTAGGCCTCTCATATATAGCGGGGTAGACACACGATGTAACCTATGCCAGCATAATAGCACAGGCGCGCAAGGGGGAGCCGGCGGCGTGTGCCGGCGCCCGGGTGGCCAGTGTGCGGTATTGTGACGGTGTCACAGGGAGGAGCGCCCGTAGTCAGGCCCCGGGGATGTAGCCATATCGGTGAACCTCGTTAACAAATCTCGGTGCCGTGCTCGTGTGATTGCTTGATCCTCGGATGATCGACGGAGTGCCTCGGATTTATTCTAACACTATGTTTGAACAGGAAGCCCCCTAGTGACCATAATTTTGAACAGCTAGATTTGAATAGAATCGTAAGCCGGATCATAACAGGCTGAGCCGGATCAAATATGACCCCGCCCCGAACGATCTTGTGATAAAAGATGATAATAATAAATGAAAATTTTACCTTGTGAGAAGGGAAAAAAGGACAAAGGTCCTGCTTTATTATTTATCATAATATATACATCGGCAAAATATGTACATCAGTGGAGCCTATGGCTCAAGTGTAGTAGGGCCGGAGATGAGCAATATTCCACGGCCTCCGGGTCTCCTCCTCCGACTTATGTGAATCTTTGTGCTCTCGAACGTCAATAAGGTAGTATGATCCGTTATTTAAGTTCTTGCTGACCACAAATGGTCCTTCCCAAGGTGGGGATAACTTGTGAGCATCAGTTTGATCCTGGATGAACCGAAGCACTAGATCACCTTCCTGAAAAGATCTGGACTTAACTCGGCGGCTGTGGTAACGGCGCAAATCCTGTTGATAAATCATCAAACGGATGGCTGCCAAATCCCGATGTTCATCTAACAGATCAAGAGCATCCTGGCGTGCTTGTTCATTGTCTTCCTCCACATAAGCCGCCACACGAGGTGAATCATGACGGATGTCGCTAGGGAGAACCGCCTCAGCTCCGTAGACCATGAAGAAAGGCGTATAACCCGTAGATCTGTTAGGAGTAGTGTTGATGCTCCATAACATTGAAGGTAACTCCTCAACCCAACAACCCGGCGTCCGTTGCAAAGGGACAAAAAGGCGGGGCTTAATGCCTTTCATGATCTCTTGATTGGCTCTCTCGGCTTGACCATTGGACTGAGGGTGAGCCACTGATGAAACATCAAGCCGGATATGCTCACGTTGACAGAACTCCTCCATGGCGCCTTTAGACAGATTAGTGCCATTGTCAGTTATAATGTTGTGTGGAAAACCAAAACAAAATATCACCTTCTTCATGAATTGAACCGCCATGGCTGCATCACACTTACTGTCCGGCTCTGCCTCAACCCATTTTGTAAACTTATCAACCGCCACCAACAGGTGAGTCTTTTTATCTTTGGATCTCTTGAAAGGCCCAACCATGTCAAGCCCCCAGACTGCAAATGGCCAAGTAATTGGAATCATCCTCAATTCTTGAGCCGGCACATGAGCCCGCCTTGAGAATTTCTGACAACTGTCACATTTACTGACCAGATCTTCTGCGTCTGCATGAGCCGTCAGCCAATAAAACCCATGACGAAAGGCTTTAGCCACGAGAGATTTTGACCCGGCGTGATGACCGCAATCTCCTTCATGAATCTCACGGAGAATCTCTTGGCCTTCTTCAAGAGAGATGCAGCGCTGGAAAGCCCCTGTAACACTGCAATGATGTAACTCGCAAATGATAATCGTCATGGACTTAGACCGCCGGGTTATCTGCCTGGCCAAGGTTTCATTCTCAGGCAACTCGCCCCGTGTCATATAAGCCAGATATGGCACCGTCCAATCTGGAATGACATGAAGAGCTGCCACCAACTGTGCCTCAGGGTCTGGGACAGCCAAATCTTCCTCTGTAGGTAGCTTGACAGAAGGGTTATACAAAACATCCAAGAAAGTATTAGGCGGCACCGGCTTACACTGAGATCCCAGACGGCTTAAGGCGTCAACCGCCTCATTCTTTCTATGATCAATGTGTTCCACCTGATAACCCTTGAAGTGCTCCGCAATTGCATCAACCTCCCGGCGATAAGCCGCCATGAGAGGGTCCTTTGAGTCCCATTTGCCTGACACTTGCTGAGCCACGAGATCTGAGTCGCTGAAGCACCTGACCCGGCTTAAATTCATCTCCTTAGCTATCCGGAGACCATGGAGCAAGGCTTCATACTCAGCTACATTGTTAGTACAAGGAAACATCAACTGGAGTACATAACAAAACTTATCACCCTGAGGGGAAGCCAAAATAACTCCAGCCCCCGAGCCTTCCAATTGCCTAGACCCATCAAAATGAATTGTCCAATAGGTATTGTCCAGTTTTTCCTCAGGCATCTGCAATTCCGTCCAGTCATTGATCAAATCCACCAATGCTTGAGATTTAATAGCCGTGTGTGGCACATATTTTAAACCATGAGGCCCAAGCTCAATGGCCCATTCGGCGGCTCGCCCTGTGGCCTCTCTGTTCTGAATGATATCCCCCAAGGGGGCAGAACTAACCACAGTGATGGGATGGCCCAAGAAGTATTGCTTAAGCTTCCGGTTGGCCATAAACACCCCATAGACAAGCTTCTGCCAGTGCGGATATCGCTGCTTGGACTCAATCAGTACCTCACTGATGTAGTAAACCGGCCGCTGAACCAAGTACTCCTTGCCAGCCTCCTTGCGTTCCACCACAATAGCCACACTAACAGCATGTGTGTTAGTAGCCACATATAGGAGCAAGGGCTCCTTATCAATGGGAGCAGCAAGAACCGGCGGCTCAGCCAACTGCCTCTTCAGATCTTCAAAGGCAGTATTGGCAGCGTCATTCCAAGTAAAGCTATCCGTCTTCTTCATCATCTGATACAGCGGCATAGCATTCTCCCCTAACCGGCTTATGAACCGGCTTAAGGCGGCGATATGACCCGCCAAATGTTGGACATCATTAATACACACCGGCTTGGCCAGGGAGGTGATGGCTTTGATCTTCTCCGGGTTAGCTTTGATGCCTCTGTTAGAAACCAGAAAGCCCAGAAGCTTGCCTGCAGGCACACCGAAAACACACTTGGCTGGGTTAAGCATCATCTTGTAAACCCGGAGATTATCAAAGGTTTCCTTGAGATCATCGACCAAGGTCTCTTTCTCTCTGGATTTGACCACTATGTCATCCACATAAGCATGAACATTGCGTCCAATCTGATCATGAAGACAATTCTGTACGCATCGCTGGTAAGTCGCCTGGGCACTCTTGAGCCCAAAAGGCATTGAAACGTAGCAGAAGGCTCCAAACGGAGTGATCAACACCGTCTTCTCCTGATCCTTAACCGCCATCTTGATCTGATGATAACCAGAATAAGCATCCAGAAAGCTCAAACGCTCACAACCCGCCGTAGCATCGATGATCTGATCAATACGAGGGAGAGCAAAAGGATCAGTCGGACAAGCTTTGTTTAAGTCCGTGTAATCCACACACATACGCCAAGTGTCGTTTTTCTTGAGAACAAGCACCGGGTTAGCCAGCCACTCTGGATGAAACACCTCAACGATGAAACCAGCCGCCAAGAGCCGGGCCACTTCCTCACCAATAGCTTTCCTTCTCTCCTCATTAAACCGCCGAAGAAATTGCTTGACCAACTTAAACTTTGGATCGATATTAAGAGTGTGCTCAGCGAGTTCTCTCGGTACACCCGGCATGTCAGATGGCTTCCATGCAAAAATGTCCCGATTCTCACGGATGAACTCGATGAGCGCACCTTCCTATTTGGGATCCAAATTAGCACTGATACTGAACTACTTGGAGGAGTCGCCTGGGACAAAATCGACAAGCTTAGTCTCCTCCGCCGACTGAAATTTCATGACCGGCTCATGCTCTATAGTTGTCTTCTTCAAGGATGTCATATCCGTCGGGTCAACATTGTCCTTGTAGAACTTTAACTCTTCCGTCGCGCAGGCCGACTCAGCGTAAGCCGCGTCACCCTCTTCACATTCCAGAGACACCTTGCGGCTCTCGTGTACCGTAATGGTTCCCTTATAACCCAGCATTTTAAGCTGCAAGTACACATAACACGGCCGTGCCATGAACTTGGCATAAGCCGGCCGCCCAAACAGAGCATGATATGGGCTCTTGATCTGAACCACTTCAAATGTTAACTTCTCGGCTCTGGAATCATATTCATCTCCAAATGCTACCTCCAACTCTATCTTGCCAACTGGATACGCCGACTTACCAGGTACAACTCCATGGAAAATAGTGTTGGACCTTTTAAGGCTTTTATCAGTCAACCCCATGCGACGGAAGGTCTCATAATAAAGGATATTGATACTGCTGTCTCCATCCATCAGCACCTTGGTGAACTTGTATCCACCCACTTGAGGGGCTACGACCAGGGCTAGGTGACCCGGATTGTCAACCCGGGGAGGGTGATCCACTCTACTCCATATGATAGGCTGTTCAGACCACCTCAAATAACGAGGGATTGCCGGCTCAACCACATTCACGGCCCTCTTATGAAGCTTCTGGTCCCGTTTACACAAACTGGTGGTAAACACGTGATATTGCCCACTGTTCAGCTGCTTTGGATTGCTCTGGTATCCACCTTGTTGCTGCTGCTGACTGCCCTGACCAGCCTGTTGGTTATAACCACCCTGGTTTCCATGGAAATTTTGAAAATTGGGATTTGACCCGCCGCCTGGGCCATGAAAGCTGCCACCACCTGAGCCGCCCGGGCCATTATTACCGTCAAACATGTTGGAATTCTTAAACGCCTTCATAATCATGCAGTCCTTCCACAAATGTGTAGCCGGCTTCTCCTTTGTACCGTGTCTCGGACAAGGTTCATTCAACAACTGCTCAAGTGTGGGTCCTGACCCGCCGGACCGAGGAGGTGGCATTCCCTTGCGCCGCTGGTTATGACCCTGTGCATTGGTGTTAGCCACAAAATCCAAGCTACCGTCAGCCTTACGTTTGTTACCTCCTTGATTTGCCGGGTTGTGCTGAGAGCCCTTGCTGTTGCCATTCCTCTTTCCCTTCACTGCCTTCTCATCATCAGACTCGGGATCCTGGGTACTATCAGAATCGGCATACTTGACCAGAGCCGCCATCAGCGTGCCCATATCATTGCAATCACGTTTGAGCCGCCCCAGCTTTTGATTCAAAGGTAAGAAACGGCAATTCTTCTCCAACATTAAGACTGCAGAGTCGGCGTCCATCTTGTCAGATGAATGCATTATGGCCTTAACCCGGCGTATCTAATGGGTTGTAGACTCACCCTCTTCCTGCTTACAATTCGTCAGATCCACGATCGACATGGGCTGCTTGCACGTGTCTTTGAAGTTATGGATGAAACGGGCCTTTAACTCCGCCCATGAACTGATTGAGTTAGGTGTCAGGCCTTTCAACCAGGTGCGGGCGGTTCCATCCAACATCATGGTGAAGTACTTAGCCATGGCCGCATTAGAAACCTCCAACAGCTCCAAAGCCATCTCGTAGCTCTCAATCCATGCCCCAGGCTATAAGTCGGCCGTATAATTCGGCACCTTCCTTGGTCCTTTAAAATCTTTGGGCAACCGCTCATTACGTAGAGCCGGCACTAGACACGGGACTCCTCCAGTCTGGGTGGCTATACCTGCCTCAACAGAAGTCACCGGGTAAACCGGATATGGTTGATAAGCCATCAACTGAGTCGCTTGCTCAGCCGCCCGTTCAGCATCTTGCCGTAGTCTTTCTTGCTCTACCAAGTTAACGGCCTCATGACGTGGCGGATTACCACCACCCGGCTGGTCACGGCGTCTGACATTGCTTGATACGGCCGCTGAATCCATGTCCCTGTTGTAACTCGGGCTTCGGCTTGGACGAGGGGTCGAGTGGATCTTGTCTCGGCTGTATGAGTACGCCTCCTGCTGTACTAAAGCCGTCTGAAGAAGTTCCCTGACCCGGCGAGTTTCAACCGCAGTCGGAGAGTCGCCATCGATTGGTAGAGCCGCCAATCGGGTTGCCGCTGCTATCATGTTTTCCAATGGGTTGGAGTAATGACCCGGGGGTGTTGGTACGTACTAAGGCAGCGCCATGTTCACACGGGGAGGTCCCATCACTGGCGGCTGAAACGGTGCTCCATCCCCGGTTGTCACAACATGGTCTGTTCCTGTGCACGGAGGGAGCCACGGTGGATTGCCTGTCTGTGGAATAAGCCACGGCGAGTTACTGGGTCCTGATTCTGGTGTGTTAAAAAGATTCCGAGGGTCATAAACCGGGGGAAGTCGAGACTGGGTCTTCTGATGCCTTCTCCTCATGACCTCATTAGCCGCGTTCTGGTCTTGTGTAAGCCAGAAAGCGTGCGCCTGGATCTGCTGAGCCTGAACGTCCAGAGCCGCCCGCTCCGCGGTTATCCTAACATCCTCTACTGCCAGGTCCTCCTTAGCTTATGCCATATCCAACTTTAACTGTGCCACCTCTGCATCATGACTGGCTTGATCCGCCGGGCTAACTACGGCGATTAATAGGGTGGTCAGCTTGTCGGTGAGATCCATTAACACCTGAGCCGGTGAACGCACTGGGCCTCCTGCCCTGGCTACCGCTGACCTGGAAGTTACGGCTGTTGCAGTTGCAGAGTCTTGGATGGGTTGGGTGCCGGCCATAAAGATCCCGACCCTGCATGACGGCTCAAGACAATCTGGAATACTACTGCCATCGGAACAGCCGCCGAGCCCGCCATCCTGTAGTCTGTACAATGAATCCGTCTCACGAGTGGACGACTCACCGTTAGAGTAGATGGCCGCCTCACCATCAGAGGTAGATCCTTCAGAGACCCCTCCGTGGATGCATCCCACGAAGGCACGCTTCACAGCCGGAAGAGCTCGAGCGGGTCTTGCATGCTGAGCCGTTTCGACGAGGTGGGTGCAGATGTCCGGCTCAGGGCCTGGCTCGCCAATCTTGCCGATGAAGACGTGGATTCCGCCGAAGGGGACCCGGTACCCGTACTCAACTGAGCCGGCCTCGGGGCCCCAGCCTGCGTCGTCGATGTAGAGTTTGCCGCGACGACCACAACGTATCCCTTGAGCCCTTCGAAGTTGCCCTTCAAGAACTCAAATCCACCGTGCGCTGGCCCCACGGTGGTTGCCAACTGTCGTGGAATTGTCACGTCAGATGTCCTAGTGAAAGGACTTAGTCGTGGATCCATCGCAACTAGGAAGCTTGAAGGGGTTAATCAGGACAAGAGACACGAGAGGTTTATACTAGTTCAGCCCCTTGCGATGAAGGTAAAAGCCTACGTCTAGTTGTGATTGGAATTATGTATGTCTCGATAACCAGGAAGCAGAATCGCTTGACCTAGCTCTCGAGAAGTTGTTTCGTCCCCTGAACCGCCGCCGGGTCGTCCCCTTATATACTGAGGTCGACGCCCAGCGGCTCTACAGAGTCCCGACCGGCTTATAGATTGTATCCGGCTCGATCTCTTAATCTTTCTTGCCTTACAATACAAGTTACATGATCAAGGCGGTTTAACACTACGGGCCTTAAGTCACCTCTGGGCCGTTGGGCCTTTACTAAGCCGCCGTCTTCAAGCTTGAGCTTCTGTCTTCAAGAATGCTTGTAAGTATAAACCGGCTCCTCTTGGCGGGTCATACTAATAGCTATATCCCCAACAGTTACCTTCGAACGAAGAGGTTGCGAGTTTGAACCCGTCACTTGCACTTTTTCTGTTTTGAATAAAAAAATACGAAGTGATAGATCCCAAATGTTCGGGATTTGCCCATGGCAAATCGAACTTTTCTATGACAACTTTATTTGATGCGAGGATTGAAGTTACCAAGCATGGCAACTGATGGGAAAATAAAAACTGAGGACAAAATGTCATGCTACGAACTAAGCTTGCCATCCTCGCGTTAACTAAAGTTGACATAAAAACATTCAATTTGCCATGGGCAAATCTCATACGTTCGGGACTTATCAGGGTCCAAAAAATAAGGCATATGAGATGGCCCAGAGCGGAGCGAAGGGTGTGCGCCGGTTTACAATTTATGTTTTAACTGGCGCCTGAAGCGCCGAATAGGAAATACTGGCGTTTGATGTGAGATTTTTTTTTCATTTTGCACAAGAGAACGTTCTGTTGGGCCAGTCCAAGTAGCTTCCTTAAGGTTAGTTCGTTTTTCTCCTATGTATTACATTTGTTCGTCTTTTCATATTTTAGATAATATTCCAGATACATTTATACAAAGGCTCAGTTTACTTGAAATATAAAAAACTGCAAATTTGAAAACTGTTAACACAGTGTAGACACAATTGTTGACGTAATTTGAAAATTTTGGTGACAGTATTAAAAATGTTCACGTGTTAATATGTAACATTTAAAAAACATTAAACAATGTAAAAAACTAAGTAATTAAAAAAGAATCTTTTGTACCATTCAAAAAAAACGTATGTTCTTTTAAAAATTATTCACCTGCTTCCAAAATGCTTGTTACATTTTAAAAATACTTATACAATGTATAATATGTTGATGTAGTTTCAGAAAATGTTTCTATAATTCAAAAATTATATTAACATGTATTAGAAAAAATGTTTAACACGTATTCATAAAGATGTTAAAAAATATGTAGTTGACAAAGTATTAATCATGTATTTGAAAAATGTTAAACATGTATAAAAATGTTTTGGATGTATAAAAATGTAAAATGTGTATAAAAAATACATGAAAACATATATTGAAAAAATAATCATGTATTTAAAAAATATTAAACGTGTATAAAACATATGTGTGAGGTATAAGAAAAATTGTATGTGTGTGTGAAAAAAACATAGAAAATCTGTACATAAACATAAAAACCAAAACCAAAAAAGAAACCATTGAAAACTAACACAAAAAAATGTTGAAAACCAACACCGAAAAGCAAAAGAAAATAAAATAAAAAAAGAAAAATAAAAAGAAAAAGAAAACTAAAAAACCAGGGAAAGCCGGTAAGGCAACACAGAAAATTGAAAAAAGATGGAAACAAACATAGAAAACACACAGGAAAAAAACTAAACGTAAAAACGCTCCTGCAGGAACACATATTTGGCCGGCCAAGTAACCCCGATGTGAAAACCCTTGATGCGAGGCGGAAGATAGCGTCGCAATAGGCAATATAGAGTCATGCCGACCCGAGAGGCGGGATGACTAACTAGTCTTGGGCTACGCCTATGTATGGTCTAGTGCGCTTTATAATGGGCTTGTTTGTTAGCCGAGGGTATAGTTAGCACTTGTATGGCTCTTTTGTCCGGGGCTCCAGGAAATCACAGTGCCCAAGGCATAAGAGCATGCGCAACAATGGGTGATAGTTTTCTCAAACAAAAAGTCTGAAAAAATGTTCCCTGGAAGATGGGGTGATGATTTTTCTCAAAATGAATAAATTGGGTGACAATTAGTGCATCTTAGTCTCTTAGATGAGGTGGAAGAAAGAGAAATTGTTGATTGATAGAGATATAGTTGATACGCTATGTTTTATCGATGTCATCCACGTCCTCCCGTTTATTTTACTTTCCTTTAACTTTTTGCTACCTCTATGGCTATTGTGTTCTTGTCGTCCTTCACAATTAGTGTTTACCATTGTTGATGTGCCTCTATCGTGCACCACTTTCTATGCAGGGAAGGGGTTCATCATTAATGTTGAACTAGAGCACGACAATAGGGGCCCGAGCGAGCGGAGGTGTGGAGAGGTCGTGTAGTGTTTCTTTGTGGGGATGGATCGATCACATACCATAGACAAAAAGCCCAATAGGACTATTAACAAAGGATAGCGAATTTTGTCACAAGAGTAGTGGCCACGCTCGTCCAACACGATATTCACATCAACAAAGCCCGTGTAGTATTAACTGAAGATCCAATAGTCAGAAACGCCCACAAGTCCAGATTCGATGATAAAAATAATGATGGCACTCAG
Organism: Triticum timopheevii; assembly: GCA_963921465.1. NCBI lineage: Eukaryota > Viridiplantae > Streptophyta > Magnoliopsida > Poales > Poaceae > Triticum > Triticum timopheevii. The sequence continues at coordinate 627,190,918 of OY997264.1, read as the reverse complement.
GATGGATTAGTGCATGATTTTAATGTCTCTATAATGTGATATAGCTTTGTCCACTGACCCTGACTTGTCCACACCTAAGCTATGGTCGCACCACGTGTAGCTTTGGGACATGGACCAGGACCTGTCGAGACGGAAGAAACCAAGGGCGTAATGGAAAACAAGGAGTGCATGGAAGGTGCCAAAAAAGTGGTGACAGAGGCAGATGCAGAGTGGTCGTGCGACGGAGGACGTGTGAGAACCAAAGATGCCAGATCCCTTTCACGTGTCCGGCCGTTGAAATGACAGGGGGAGAGAAAAAACCTATGCTTTGAGAGATGATTCACGTTAGAGGATATGAGTAGGGGGTCGGTTGGACGGCGTTTTTCTTTTTTAAAATAGTTGCATAGGGTAGAGAGAGGATTTGAGCATGAATGCGCCAATATGCTCTTAGTCGAGAGTAAGAGCATCTCCAGCAAGTGCCCTTGACCACCCTCCCCCAAAGTGGTTATACGGGGGTGGCCACATAATTTAGGGGAGGTTACAAGTAGCATACAAATGGCACATGCATGCCTATGTAAAGGAAGCGATGGCCGGTCAGGAAAAGTCTGATGAGCACAGGATGCACGGCTCAGAGAGGAGGCTATGAGAGGCGGCCAACCATATGTAGAGAGGCAACGACGGAGCAAGGCATTCGAGCGATGCATCATGGCGGTGGGGCTGTCAGGAGCGGCAGTAGGGCGTTGGGTGGCATGACGGGGCTGTTGTCCAGTAGTCGGCGTGGAGGCATATGTGGATGCAGGGTAAGACTTCAACAGTTGCATACCACCAGTTTTAGGGGAAGATTTACGGGAAGACTTTCTTCCTCTAGATAGAGCAGAGGTTGGACTAATTATCCCCAGTCTCTTAAAAAAAGTCGGGTTTACGAATTCTGTTGGACTTTCTTCTTAGAGTTGTGGTGGCAGTGGTGCGAGACTAATTGGACGGTGTTGCCCAATTCCAAGAAGCATGTTGATGGTGCGATGCGCGGACGAAAATCTTGCTTTGGCTCCTGTTGGGCCGGCGGCGATGGCACCTGTGGGTGTCATCCCCTTCTTGGAGGCCTCGCCGAGGCGTGTTCGCCATGCCCCTCGCATCTTGGATTTGGTGGCTGTATCCAGGCGAAAGCCTCGATTCGGTTGGATCGACACATTGGCGGCGTCCTCGACGTCGTATCTCTGTTGGGAGCTTTGTGTGTGGAGACACGGTTTGGTCCTTATTACCCTCCTCCGGTGTTAGCGGTTGTCCTCTTTTGGTACTTTGTGACACTATGTACGCTCGTCGCCAGTGTCTCCAAGATGGTGTCTCTCTTAGATCGGAGCAAGTTCTGCCTTCGGCCTGTCACTTCCTCTTAGGCGCTTAGAGTGGATGGTGCATCGACAAGTGATGTTCTACGGAAGATGGTGGTCTTCGGAGGTGTCCAGCGTTGGTCGAGACGCGATGTGTGTCAGCTGAGGATATGCTCTTTTGTGTTGTAGTTTGCTTTTGCAGTGTTATCCGTCTATGCACTTGCAGAAAAAAAGTGGTGTGGTGTGTGCTACGCTCCTTGTTCGCAACGATTGGTAGTTTCTTATAATTTCAATTCTGCTTTCTATAATGCTATAGTACGCCTAGGCGTACTCTCGAAAAAAAACTTTTTCTAAACCTGTTTTTATACCGCCGTGAACCGTAGCACTTAACTGGTCCCGGTGGAGTAAATTGCTCAAAACCACCACATTTGTGGCTAGGGTACTCCAAAACTATCTATTTTTTCAAAAATCACGAAAGGCCACCACTTTTATGGCGAGTGAATAAAGAAACGCACTAAACAAGCTGTGAGCCGCGACTAAGTGAAAATCTAATATTTAGGGCCCACCTATCGAAACCACGTGGCCATGGCAAATGGCCGAGGCCAGACGGCCGTTGCCACTACTAGTTAAGCTCATCGCCTCACACTCTTCACTTTCCCTTGCTCTCATTCCCCTCTGTTTCCTCTTTTGCACGTGAAACCATGGCGACCGCTCCAAACTCCGGTGATGTTGAGGGTGGTGGCGACGGCGGTTCCAAATCCGGTCAGGGTCGCGGGCAAAACCTTCTTGGCGTTGACTTCGGGTCATCTTCGTCAGATGAGGATGGCCCGCCCTCGCCATGCCACATGCACAGGGCGTGTGTAGAGGCGGCGAAGGCAGCGCTGCTACAACGGGTGGCTCCAGATCCGTGGACGATGAAGGCGTGGAAGGCCAATCCGCCAGGGATGATCCGCCATCTTCGTGCCGCGTGCACAAGGCGTGTGTGGAGGCGGCAGTGCGGGCACAAGTGGCTGCACCAGTCCTCCCTACTAACGTCGGTGACGAGGCCCCAACATACGACCTCTCTGTGGTTATTCTCTTTGATTTATTTCCCGCATTTTATGGTTTAATTTAATCTCTGAATCTAGTTCACATTTAGGTTAATTTAGGGTTTCATTTAGCCTCTGAATATAGTTATGATTAGAGTTTGTCTATAGATGACAACCTACAAATTAGGGATCATTTAGCTTGTGATTGTAGTTCTCATTTAGGATTACTGTTAAATTACAGATGACAAACTACAATGTAGTTATTGTCTGAGTAGTTCTTGTTTGTGTTTTAGGTCATTTTGCCTCTAAATTGTAGAATGCAGTTCATTTAGTCTTTGCTCATTGAGTTGTTTTAGTTCTACAAGATGGAACTTACTTGTTTTTACCCCTCCCATAAATGTAGGTTATACTTACATGTACTTTTAATTGGTATTGTAGGTTGAACTATGAGCAGTGGGACATTCACATTTTAAGGGAGGGAATTCATCAGGACTAAGATGTTTTGGAAAGACTTAAGATATTTCAATCTTATGTCTGCGCTGCTTGAGAAGGGCTACAGTTTTTCAGACTGTATGCATTACATGAATAGTGATGGGATAGGCATTAAGGCACCTACCTTTGCGTGCATGACATGTGGGCCCAATAGGTGGCTGACCCATATGTCATAGACCCAAAGGCAGGTGCCTTTATGGCACTGAAGCTGCGTCCGGATTGGATGGTTTTAAACTATTGGACAATCAGATCAAGGTGGATGAAATGTTGAGGCAATACCAGGACAGCAAGAGGATCAGATTGGCAGTTACTAAGGGCAAGAGGTAGCAGGCAATTGTTGTCTCTCCATCAAAGAATGGCAAGAGAAAGGCAGCACCAGTAGAGATATCTGATGAAGAATACACCATTGTTCCTCCTGTAGTATTAGCAACCAATGAATAAGTGTTGCCCACAAGGGATTTGGTGAGTATGTTGGCTCTAGTTTGGCAGGCATAGATGCTTGCTTACTCTTGGGCACACAACAAAGTGTAAATTATGAGCCCATCCAAACAATGCCACCTCCCCAGCCAGAAGCTTTTGATGAGTACCAAAACTTCTAGAAAAGAAGACAGTGGCAATTATTTAGACATGGAACTAGATCCAGAAAGTGCAGATAGGGGAGAGTATGTACCTAGTATAGAAATTAGAAATGATAACTCTTGTGAAGACAGTGCTGATCCGCAGTCAACTATAGCAGAGATGAAGAAGAAAGCCGTAGTGCGCTGTGAGGGTGACACTGACCAGAGGACATTTATGATGTTCCTAAGGAGCAGGAAGAGGAAGACCACACTAAACAAGCTGCAAATAAAGATGAACAACAACATTTCAGTGAAGAGGGAGCATTGCAGCAGCTTGTGCTGAAGATTGCAAAGAGAGTAGGGCCAACAACAAGATCATAGTCATCAACAAATGATCCAGTTATGGCCAGAGCATTATACTTTTAACATCCTAATTGCCGACTAATTCTATCAGTCAACTAAGAAGTAATCAATTCACATATTTCACGAAATCACTAAAACAACTAAGCAATATAATTTGTACTTTAACACCTAATTGTAGTGCTCAATTACATTTTTTGCACAACCTAGAAACCTCATGTCGCTATCAGTGGATTCACATGCCACCAACTTTTCACAGGGGGCTCGATGCTCACAACGTGCAGCATGATTCAGAGCCAGGCCGCTCCAATCTGTGCACTCAATGGTTGCAGGTGGCTAAACATATGGAAAATGACTTCAATTTCTATGGGGAGCAGAAACCCCCCTTTCTCCCTCGAACCCTACCCCTAGACATGGTTGAAAGGAACATATGCTAACTTGGCTTGTGAAAAAAATCATCAATCAGAATCATAACCCAAAAAACCATGTCGCCCTCCCGTCGGCGGTGCAAAGCTGGTCGCGGCTACGGCGACGGCAACAGTTGCAGCGTGAGAGGGGAATGAGCAGAGGAGAGAGCGGTTGGATGAAATGCCCTCCCGCGCGCGACGAAGACTTAATAAGCGGTGGTAATGGCCGTTTGCCATGGCCACTGTGGTTCCGACACATGGGCCAGAAATGTCATATTTCCACTTAGTCACGGCCCAAAGCTTGTTTAGTGTTTTCTTTTGCGGGGTCGTTTAGTGTGTTTTATTATTCACTTGTCACAGAAGCGATGGTCTTTTGTGATTTTTAACAGAAATGATAGTTTTGAAGCACTCTATTCACAAAATGTGGTGTTTTTGAGCAATTTTACTCGTCCCGGCGGCGACCCGAGGTCAAGGCGCAGCCGCGCAATGAAGTGTGTGACGCACGCAAGCACGCGGAACCGTGCTGTGTTTCCACACCCGTTTCCGTTTGGACGGAGCCCGTGTTCCAGAAACAGACCTCACGCTGTAGAGTAGAGTATGGACCGTTGCGCAGAGCTTATTAACGCGGCTAAGCATCGTAGAGCCGTCGCTACCCCGAAATACACGTACCCGTACCTATCCACAGGCGTCCGCTCCCCGTGCCACCCACCCCACCGTTTCCGTTTCTAGTCGCCGATCGCCGCCCGCCTACGCACGCAGCCGCAGTCGCGTTGTTGTAATTGTACGCGCCCGCGCCCGCGTCGACGTCAACGAACCCGTCCGTGGAGATGCCTGACCGGAACGCCGGGGCAGCCAACGGACGCGCTGCCCGGGAGCCCGTCTGGTTTCTCACCGTCCTCGGGGCGTTTGAACCGTCGCCCCACTTGCCAGTTGCCGCTGCTGGCTCCGTGAGTGAGGGTGGTGCGGTGGTCGTCCTACTATTAATCAGCCTGGCGGCGCCACGGTGGTGCGGTGTTTCTGGCCGTAGCTGGTGCGGTGCGCCAACTAATTCCACGGCTGCGCTTGTCGTCGATCGGTCGCTGCGTCTGCGCGCACGAGTTTCCTCGCTTCTGGATTCGAATTTCGATGGGTGGTTACGTAGCCTGGTAGGAGCATCTCTATCTTTGACGTTGGACCCCTGTGGAGTTGAATTTGAACGTGCCTAAAACTAGACTGCCATCGTAGCCCCGTTTGCATGGGCCAAGTGTCGGTTCTCATTTCAGACATAGAAAAACCCTCACATCTGCAAAAAAAAAAAAAAAAAAAAAAAAACGAAAAGTAGGGGGAGGACAGCAGAGCATCCGCACGAGCACGGTGAGCCCACGTCTCACATTTGCTTACAAAAACATCAAGTAAAATGCAATATTATAGGTCCTAAAAGTATTTATGGTTTAATTCAGTTTTTTTTAAAAGTAGTTGAGGTTTGTTAAATGGGTCATGGAATTCTGAAAATGCACATTTGGATCGTATTTGTACGTGATGGGTCATACCCGCGCTTGCCTAAGCCAGGTGGCAAGTTGACTCACATCAAGTGGACCCTATTTCCCAAAGAACGCCCTAAAAATTAACACTTCCTCACTATCTTACTTAACCACCTACTCCCTCCGGTTCTTTTCCTCCGCCTATAAAATTTGTCTAAAGTCAAACTTCATAAAGATTGACCAACTTTACAGAAAAAAAAATATCAACACTCACAAATACCAAATCAACATCATTAAATGCATCATGAATTTTCCCCGCAAAAAAAATGCATCATGAATTTAATTTTTACATTGTATAACTTTTATTGATATATTTTTAATATAAATATGGCCAAACATTATGAAATTTGACTCCAGACAAATCTTACATGCGGAATAAAAATGACAGGAGGGAGTACTCTTCATCACCTCCGACTCACACTGCCACCACATCCTTCTCTTCCTCTTCTTTTTTCTTCCAACCGTGAGACCACCTTCCTCTTCTCATGGCTCGACGCATCATTCGTCGGACCAGGGCTTCCCGACTGTCATCGACAAGGTAAAGCCAGCTCCGATAAGATCAATTTGGCTTCAACAGGGGAGCGGTGACAGCGGCACGTCGACGGCTCATTTGATGGTAGTGGTGGTCGTTCGATGGTCTTTTATAATAGATCTGATCCTTTTCGAAAAAAAAAAACATACACGGCAGTAGTGGTCGTTCGGTGGCACTTCAGTTACTATTTCTTATTACAGCTACACATACCTTTTATTTATGATTTTTTTTTCTTCCAATAATAATTACTTCCGTATATATGGTTTGCTCATCCTGTAATAAACAAACTAATAAGAAAGGAAAGAAAAGAAAAGAAAAGGAAGGGAAAAGTCAGAAGCGCGGCGGGCCACCGCGGACGCCAGTGGGACGTTGCGGACTTGGACAAACTGCTGACGCCCGCCTCCCCACTCCATGATGAACCGCAGGCCAGGGCCGGGGGTCGCTTTCCTCTGCTCTTTCCTTGCCGTCCTCGCCCGCCCGCTCGGCGCTCGCCGTCACCACCACCACCATCCCAAGCACCCCAACCCCGAATCCACTCGCCCCCCTCCCCTCCCCTATTAGTACCCCCGCTCCAACCAAGAATCTCCCCCAACTCCTCCCTCCTCGGTCTCCGGCCAGTCCACCCACCGAATCCGCCGGACGCGCTGAGCCTCCCCCGACCTTTCCGAACCCGCCGGGCAGTCCAGGTAAGGATGCACGGCCGGCCACCGACGGCTCTGAATCTTGCGAGGGGATCTTTTGCCTGGAGATATTTTCTTTTCTTCTCTTTTCTTGGGCCGTCGTTTCCCCCCGCATTCCGGTTACCGGAATTCGATCCACGTCTCTGCTGTCGGTGCTCGCTAATCTGTCCCTCCCCCTCTAGATCCACGCGCGGCAGTTACTACATGTGTGGTGGCCTGATTCCCGATGGGTATTGCCGTGTTGCCGAGGGTTGGGGATCTGGTTCTTCCTCTGGCGCAGGGGCTTCAGTTGCCGGGCCTTTTCTTTTCTAGGAGTACACGGCACATGGCTTGCCTGCTTCTTTCCGCGGTTAGCGCCGATGGTTCGTCAGAGAAACTGGGGACGGCTGTGTGCCTGCGGTGGCATTGTTTTCCCAAAGAAGATGAACTGGTAGCACCGTCGCAGCGGAATTGACTTCCGATCCTTCTTCTGTAGCAGTAGTGCTATAATAACATCGTTTTTTTCTTTCGAGAATAGTAATAATATCGTCGGGGCAAAGCGCCCCATGTTTATTGTGAGTACTCTTAGTTGTCTCCCAAGTTCTGCACGCCGTATGTGCCATAATTTGTTCTGCTACATGTTTTCTTGTTTCTTGGCGTGCTGCTGCACTGTGCTGGCATAGTGCTACAAAGCGCTAGTTACGGAAGATGCTGAATCGGTGAACTGTAGGCGATGGTAACGGGGATTTTGTGCAGTCATGGGATGTGCATATGAATTTCTTTTGGCGATATTGCTTCCTATCGTTGTAAAATGATTTTCATGTGGCACCAGGCCCCCGTGTCATCCTCGCTTTGAATGATTTTCCAGTTTTAATCTTTTCAACAAGGTACTGCGATGATTTTTTCTGTCAAATATGCCCACAGTTTGTGGTTGGCAATGCGATATGAGCTCTGTTTCATTCATTTTCCATTATAGAAATATTTGCTGTCAGGCAACTACACTTATTGACTTTGCATCAAGAATCTCAATGAACTGCTGCTAGCATGCTTTTATTGGAGAATGACTTAGGTGTTGCAGTTCATTAATGGGGATGGCTATGGTACTTTGTTCTAAAAGATACTTTTAAACCACCACTTCTTTAATTTTTCATCTTTCCCCACACACGCTTGTAGAAGGAGTGGTAGATTGCTAGTGCAGAGAGTGTTCATAAGGTGTGTAAACTAAAATTGTCTACCATGATGTGCAGGATGGACTGCAGGATGGACGGATGTGCAATTAGCACTAACGGTTCTGGCAGCAAGTCATGCGGGCCACTGTCCGACTACCGCATTCCGGACTACATACTAAAGCCGGACTCTGAACCAGTCATCGTTGACAATGCACCATCCTGTCCCGTGGTAGTCTTCATCAACTCCAGAAGCGGTGGCCAACTTGGAAGTGGTTTGATCAAATCATACCGTGAAGTTCTCAATGAAGCACAGGTACCTGGCCCAGCAGTTGCAGAAGCTGTGATCCTGAAACAGTGCATTCCGTTGCAGAAGCTCTTTAAATCGTGTTTGATTGCTGGGGAGATTTACATCATTCACCTTTTCACAGGTTTTTGATCTCTCTGAAGAGTCCCCTGACAAGGTGCTGCACAGGTTGTATGCCAACTTCCAGAGGCTCAAGTCTAATGGTGACCTTCTTGCTATTCAAATTGAGAAGAGCCTGAGACTAATTGTGAGTGTCGTACCTTCATAATCTTAATAATGTAAAAAAGAATGTCCTGTTTCTTTGTCTTAAGTAAGGAGCTTTCAAACAGGTTGCTGGTGGTGATGGCACCGCAAGTTGGCTGCTTGGAGTAGTTAGTGATCTGAAGCTTACGCACTCGCCCCCTGTTGCTACTGTGCCTCTGGGAACCGGAAACAACCTTCCTTTTTCATTCGGATGGGTAATGCTAGTGCCTATTTTTTGTTATAACTTACAAGCACATATTCTCTTAATGTGTGATGAATACGTTTCTTTCTGTACTTCATGTTTGCTGTTACTGAAACATTTATGTGTTCCCGACAAACGAAAGAACATACCAGTACCACAAGTTAATTATCTTGTTTGGCTGTTCCATGAGGAATGCAACTTTTCATTTTAATGTACATGTTTATTTTTTTATTTCTTCAGTTTCCTTTGACATGTTTCTTTTTACCTGGTCTGTGTATGGTGCAAGGCCTAAATTTTCTATACTTTGTTTCCTTAGTTCACCAAGGAATTATGTTTCTAATATTCATTTTAACTTGAACTGCAGGGAAAGAAGAACCCAGCTACTGACCCAGACGCAGTGAAATCATTCCTTGGGCTAGTAAAAGGAGCAAGAGAAATGAGCATTGATAGGTTATTGTCTCACCTATAACGTGCTTCTGAAAAGAAAAGAAGTTTTATTAATCCCCACTATTCTGATTAACGTGCACATTTTGGCACCAACAATTTTTTCACATACCTCAGTCCAATGAACTATTTCTCTATTCCAGTTGTTGCCCCAGTCAGTTTAATTCATTAGTAAAACATGTTCTCTGTTCTGCTTATGACAGAAAAACTCAATCTAGATGCACTTTACTGTTTCAGTTGGCATATCATCATGAGGATGCGAGTTCCACAGGAAGGTCCATGTGATCCTATTGCTCCCTTAGAGCTGCCTCATTCACTGCATGCGTTCCACCGTGTAACTGGCTCCGATGAGCTCAATGTGGTAGGACATATTTCTGCTGCTACCATTTATTGTAATCCTTCGATTACTAATGTAATTAATAGTAACTATGGACTATCAATTATAAATGCCATTTATACACTGAAAAGTGGAAATGTCATGAGTTTATTAACCAATTATGTCTTTGTTCAGGAGGGTTACCACACATTCCGTGGAGGATTTTGGAATTACTTCAGTATGGGTAAGAGTTGCTCTGCTTACTGCTTAGCTTATATTTCAGACAAAGGCTGCGTTCCATTTCAGATGATAAACATTTTTCACAACTATATTTGTCACTACCACATTGAGCTATGGGATACATTTTCTATTAAATATGTAATCGTGTCCTGATGTTGAATCATGCAAGAAATTATGAACATGACCATGATTTTATACACTGCAGGAATGGACGCTCAAGTGTCGTATGGGTTCCACTCTGAAAGGAAGAAAAATCCAGAGAAGTTCAAAAACCAGCTAACGAATCAGGTATTTTTTTGGTGTGTGTGTGGGAAACATTTTTTTTTATCCTTTCCTTTGGTTGGTGATTCAGAAATCAGAATTGCTAGCCCGCCTGCGTGATGTATGGGTGTATGATGAATCTTGCAATGCATTTGTGTATGCAGGGTACATATGCTAAGCTTGGACTTAAACAAGGATGGTTTGCTCCTTCTCTAACCCATTCCTCTTCAAGGTAATTTATCGCTAATGCAGCCATTGTGCTTCTGATCTTGCTTATATTATCTTTGATTTTCAATTATTAGCATTTTGATGTGTTATTAAAGCTATCAAAGTATCTATCAATTTAGATCTGTAGGTAGAACCCTAACAACTTCGCCATCAGCTTTAAGAGTTGTTTTATGTACCTTGACCTCAGACATGTATATGACATTTCGAGCTCGCATTTTCAGGAACATTTCACAACTTGCAAAGGTGAGGATCATGAAAAGACCTAGTGGCAAATGGGAAGAGCTTAAAATTCCCAGCAGGTAATTAAATCCTTATTGCCTTTTGGCAGTATCAGCAGTCTTTGTGTACAGTCAGGCAATTTCAGCAGTATTTGTGTACAGTCAGGCAATTTTTCATTTTGTACATCTTAAATGCCTGCACCTGTTTTTTGCAATCAATTTGCCACCTGCTAATTGAGGTGGCATATACTTGAAATTCTGGTTATTATTATTTGTAAGAATTTGATTACAGCCAGTGACCAAAAAAAATATCAACAAACTTTCTCTTGTTTCAGTATTCGATCAATTATCTGCCTGAATTTGCCAAGTTTCTCGGGAGGATTCAATCCCTGGGGAACTCCTGGCACGAGGAAGAAACAAGATGTAAGTTCCCCTTCTTGCACAGAGTCGCCTTGTTCGTTGTCATATTTAATGACTTGCTTCTGCAGAATCTAACAAGCTTACCTGGCAATATATGCAGAGGGACCTGACTGCACCTTATGTTGATGATGGACTCATTGAGGTTGTCGGCTTTCGTGATGCCTGGCATGGTCTCGTTTTGCTGGCCCCTAATGGACACGGGACTCGTCTAGCGCAGGTGAAATACCTTGGTTCTTTCACCACTCGGTTCACTGCAGATTCATGGTTGCTGACTGACTATCTGACGTCAATGGCAATTTCACTGTCCAGGCTCACAGAATCCGGTTTGAGTTCCACAAAGGAGCAGCCGACCACACGTTCATGAGGGTCGACGGCGAGCCATGGAAGCAGCCACTCCCCAGCAACGACGAGACTGTCGTCGTCGAGATCTCCCACCTCCGTCAGGTCACCATGCTCGCGAACGGCCACTGCAAGTCGAAGAGCGTCGAGGAGCCCCCAACCCCGTCAAGCCACGGGCACGAGAACGACGACAGCGACAGCCTGGAGGACGAGGACGAGTGGAAGGAGGGGAGGAAGAAGTTTGGGGCCGCGGACACCTTCAAGTTACCTGACGAGGTCGACATTGCACATCTTAGCTGAGTTACTAGTCGAGGTTTCTCCTAGCTGTCGATATGGTTTCAGATTTCAGAATGCTCGCTACTGCTGGCAGTGAGTGATTATTCCCCTTTGTTATGGTGTTAATTTCGGAGCTTAATTAATTAGCAGCCTTGTGTATACCGGCAATATTCACTAACCGCAAAAATGGCAAGTGTTTGTATGGAATGCAATGCAATTGTTTCTTGTTGGAAGCGTATAATGGTGCCTCTCGAGTCTGAATCTGAATCGTATGTTGAGCCGCGATGTGACGAGGTGCGGCAGTTCAGATTACACTGCTTAGGCAGTCAGGTTCAGTCTGTAGTTGCTTTTTTCCTTTCTTTCACGGGGCAGGCTGTAGTTGTTGCCTCTTTAATGCGAAGCATTTTCGTAGCAGTTTTAGAGGGTTAAAATATGTACGAAAATTTTAGCATTATTATATATAGTTTTCTCCAAGGAAATTTTTTTGTATATTTTATTAAAAAAATCTGTCCGCTGAAATCTCTCGCAGTAATTCATTTTTTGTTGGTGAAGCAATGAAACAAATTTCATTTCCGGCTTTTTGAGACTCTTTGTCGGTGAAGCAATGAAAAAAAAAGTAATCAGATGAACACAATTCACCGCAGTTCCAAAAAGCAGCCTCGATCAATCTGTACGAAGTGACGCATCTAAAACACAACTAATGTATCCACCTAAGGCTGTATTTACAAGTTCAGTAGCCTGAGTGAGCTTTCTCCTCAATATGGATGTGGTGATTGTTCATAAACTCCTTGAAAATCAGACAGACTTATTATCAGTGCTCCAAGCTCCATGTGTTCTAGGGCTAAGACTACGTTGGTGTAGGCTCCCCTTATCCTTCCTCTGGCATTCGCCGATCGATTTCTAAATGAGTGGAATTTCGATTCTCTAACTGCTCAAATAGCAATGGTTTCCTGTTCCGCATTGACCCTGTTGGAGCCTTTGCAATAAGAAAGTGGATTAGGAGAGAGAGCTCGCAGACGATGTTCCCTTCCTTCTATATATCCATATATCTATCGCCCCCGGGCACTCCAGAGCCAGGGTGACATTCTATCCGAAATGCATGCATCTCACATTAGGTAGCCATCCATGATGTAGAAATCGTATTGTAGAGTTCTTCTCACGCTTAGCACAGCTACAAGCATTCCTCGAATGCAGAGACAAGACGGAGGATATCTGATCCCGCGGAACAACTGCTACCAACTACGGATTACCTTGTTTCCATGAAATCCATGTTTCTGGCACCTTGGCCCCCTCTACCTACGAAATTCTGATTCCTGCTTGGAATCGTTGTAAGTTGATACGTCCGGATTTATTTTACAGGTGTATAATACCGGTCGTAGTGTAAATTTTGCCTGGAATGAAAACGACGGCTGGAGGAGTGTATCGGTTTTAAGGGTATCTACGAGCTAAACGATGATCCAAACGGGGCCTAGACTCACCTCCTGGCCTGTGCATTGTCCACCAAGCTTCCGACTCCCATCATCATTTTCCTATAGATTGAAAGCGACCATTGCACCATCTCGTCGAAGCCTCGACTAACAAAAACGCGTAATGGATGACGTCAAAATAAATGGTGTAGTGGTAGTGGTGGTGCTAGGATAAGGACTTGGTGAGCGGTGACAAGGCAAGGCATCTTCCAGAACCCCCTCCGTCAGCGGCACGCCCACCGTTTCCCAGAGAACACCACAAAAACCGTGCACCGTGCCCGCAGGAACGCAGCCCGCGTTATGCACGCCAACACGCTAACCGCGTTATATAAACGCCGCCGCGCCCCATTTCCATCCACGTCGAAACCACAGCCAAGCCAAGCCAAAGCAAGCAAGAAGAGGAAGCGATCGGTGGATGAGCGTGAGGTACATGATGAGCCGGGTGGGCGCGCGGGCGGTGCAGGCCGTGCGGGACGCCGTCGGCAGGTCCGCCGGCAAGGCCGACAGGGCGCAGCAGCAGTCCATGGCCAGGGCCGGCAGGGCGCCGGCGGAGTCGGCGCGGGCGAAGGCGCCGCTGGCCCGGAAGGCGGCCGAGGAGCGGCGGAGGCGGGCGGCGCAGGAGGAGTCGCTGCGCACCGTCATGTTCCTCTCCATGTGGGGCCCCAACGCCTAGCACCGGATTAGTACTATCTTATTAGTGGTGTGCGTGCGTGCACATGGTCTACGTGCCATGTGGTTAAGTGACTCAAGTTTGCAAATCTGCGTGTACAAGGCGAATGTAAAGAATATACTGTTAAAAATCGTCGATCTTGAAAAAGTACTGGAAAAAGGCATAGGGTTACACTGAAAATGTTAGTTTTTCCCGTGTTGATCTGCCGATGTTGTTCTTTCTATATCTATATCTATATCTATACTACTATATAGTATACGAGTAACTCACAATATGAACCATTGGATAGCTTCAATCGGACGGCTGTCGTTGGTTTGCTCAGGTCCTGAATCGTTGTGGTACAATATATACCGTTGGATCTTAAAATCCAACGGCTATTGCTCCAAGGATTCGCGCCGGTGCAGCCTGTCTCCTGCAAAGCGCACATGGCAGCTGCCAGGCTGATCTTATCATGTGGCAGTTGGGGCCCATCTCTGCACCGTTCCAGTCTTCTAGAAAGCTCCACAAGATTCTTTTTATTATTTTTTTACATCTACTTCGTGCAAAACGAAAGCAAGTCCTGCTAAGTAGAATCTTCCAGAAAACAATCTACCTCAAAATGCTTCAAGTCTCCGTGATACAAATGGAAAGTTATTAGGCTGGATAATAAAAAAATAAACACCTATGTTTGTTTGCCGTAAAAAGAACGTCCTGCTGGTCTACATGCCAATACAATTTAATGTTTTTTTGGACAATGTATTTTCCTAAATTAAATATTTTTTCTTTTACATTTCTTATCGATCTATATTTAAAGCAATATGTGCACATTGTTAATTATGTATTATTTCCACCAAAAAATATTTAAATTTCATATCTTCCGAACTACGTACATCATATGGACATAATATGAATACATGATTTTTATGTTCTCAAAATCAATAATTGAATAGATACATGTTGATGATACAGTAATTTTATTAAGGAAAATACGTGTCCTATATAAAATGTCAAGCGCATATTGGAGAACCTCTGAAAATACTTTATGATCTTTTTTATGTTTAGATTCAAGATAGTGAGTTGTGACTATTTTCATATTTAAGAAAAATTCTCTACATATTGTTTATATACCCTTCACATCATCTGCCATATGGGCCTAACATAATGATCAACGGTATATGTTGGTAATATTTAATGGTTTATTTCGGGCTTTTATTGACATGATGCGCTAATTTGGGTAAAGGGCATGTGAAAAAAATATATAAATAAAATTACAAGAAAAAAAATTAACAACTCCTTTAAATATTGAATTAAGGGCCCACCTGCATGTCACATACCTAAAAATAATTTGTTTTAGTAAGTTCCGTCGATAGTCCAATTCACCACAACTCCATCTTCCTCCCGAATCCAGTGTTATTCTTCTTCATTATGGAATCATCGCCCGACTCCAGCCCAACAACTCACCACCCACCCTATGCCCCGCTCCACTCCACCTCTTCTACCACTTTGGCCTCCTTCTAATCCCCGCTAAATTCCATCGCCGGCGAACTTCCCACACCCACCTTGCACCCGGACGCATCAATCTATGACTCCCCTCTACTGACAACAATGTTGTCGCGTCGTCCCCGGCTATGGCTCGCTCCTGGCTCGGCCTCACCGGCACACCTGTCTCAGCATAATATGCTAGGTGAAATCGACTGGTCTGATTTGCAATTCATGCAACTGATAAATATCGAAACCTTTGAATTAATTATATATATCAGTTTTACCTAAATAGTTAGCGACTATTTTTTCTATGATTTCGCTCACTCCTTTCTTATGCTTTATTTATAACACTCACATGCCCTTTTTTGTAATATTCATTGAAAAATGAAAAATGTTGTGCAAGTCGTGCCCGGCTGAGTTATTCAATAGTTTTGTACATGATTAAGTATTGACGTGCAAAGCACGTGCAACTAACTAGTACATGTAGTGCATCTTCACCTGCACGCTACTGACTGGACCTGGCATGTTTCTCCTGACCTGCACGTAGCCACGACCTTGCTGCTGCTTCTCTCGTTCGAGGAACTTTCTCATTGTGTGTGGTGCGTGGTAGGCCTATTCTACTCGGTCACCAGCTCACCGTCGGTACCGGGTCGCCTCGGTCGGTGGGTCGGGCGCGGTGCACCGGCGACGATCAACGTACCTATCAGAATTACGGCACCGGTCGGACATGCCCGGCGCCAGGGCGCCAACTGAACCGATCGAGAAGGGTCGCGAGGGCACGGTTATATCGACCTACAAGCGATCAACTATGCATCACCGAGAACTTGACTATGGTGTTTGTAGAAGGAAAAAGTCCAAAATAAATCTTAAACTTGTAGATGAAAGCTAAATTAGACCCTGAACTTGTAATCCCGGAAATTGGCACATCAAACTATTCAATCCCGGTCTATTTTGAACCTTCGGAGCGTTTCCAAACAGGGATTAGCAACGTGGCAGATCGAATCCTGGCATTGTTGTGTGCGTTTGTTACTGGGCCGGCCCAACAGACACGAAATAAGATTTCGTTTCTTTTTCGTTTTTTTGAGGGATTTACTTTTTCATAAAAGGCAAAGTAAAAATACAGGAAGGGTACGGTCGCAACTGGTCTGGGCGAATAGACACGAGGCGATTTTTTTTTCTTTTTTGTAAAACACGCATAGTAGAAAACACATAAAAAAGAGAAAACTAGGATTCGTACTCACAACCTAACGCTGCTGATTTGCTCCCACTAGCCACTACAATCAATTGACGTTGATGTTATAATGTGAGGCCCGAAGATTTAAACCACATAGAGCAGCGCCGAGATTTAAATCATTTTTTGAAGGGCAAACAAATATTGAAAACGTGCAGGCCCGAACAATCTTTGAAATATCCGTTTCTTAAGTGGGAACAACTTTAGAAAATTCTGAATAAGTTTTTAAAAATACGATCATTTATTTAAAAACAACCAATTTTGAAAAACTGAACACCGTTTGAAACATATATTTTTTTAAACATGGGAACACCGTTTGCGGCTGCTTATATTTTTTGTTGAAAAAAACACACTACAGAGTAGAGTAAGCGAGCGACTGTTATTTTTGCGGCTGCTTGTATTTTTTGTTGAAAAAAAAATCAACAGAGTATAGAGCAAGCGAGCGACTGTGCTAATGCGCCGGCCCAATTTGTCCTAATGTCCAGCCAGCCCTTGCGCCGTCAACAAATACCAGCTAAATACCGTCAAGGTTTAAAATAGACCGGGATTAGGAAGTTCGGTGTGCTAATTTCCGGGATTGCAAGTTCAGGGTTCGATTTAGCTTTCGCCTACAAGTTCAAGGTTTGTTTTGGACTTTTTCCGTTTGTAGAATGGTTTATTTAGGCCTAGGCTAACCCGTAAATTTGCTTGGCATCGGTCTACGAACAGGAGGACTAGTTCCTGAATATGGATGCGGCAGCGAGTCATCCAATGCTCCCTCATACCTCTCTTACCCCACTTTAGAGCATCTATAGTTGGGTGCCCCAAACCTGCCTCAAATGTCCGGACGGACAACCCGGTCAGTGACTCGCCACAAAAAAGTGATCCAGACGGGCACCTCAAACACCCGGGCTGACTGGCACCCCTCACATCCAGTCTAAATGTAGGATGAATATGGGGCGTGTGCGTTCGCCATGTCTGACTGATGATGGGTGCCACACAAAATCATCTAGAAAGCCGGCGGTCCGAAGCTCGTCTCCTCCATCAGACCGATGGTGCCATGTGGCACCACTCCGTCGGGCTGCGTAGTGCCCTAGCCCGGCTATTTATGCCGATCGCCGGCACAGAAACTATACCCGTCTACATTTCCTCCCTCCCGTCCACCGCTGTGGCACTTCTCAATCGCCATCCACCACCACTAGTAGCCATGCCCCCACACCGGGTTAGGACCAACCCATATTTAACACCGGAGCCCCGGCTGCAGCTCTTTGAGCAGGTCCGGGCAAGGCACGAAGCCCAGATCGCCACAGGGCTACCTCCGGATGCGATGGACCCGGAGGAGGACTTGGAGGTGGAGGAGGAGAAGGTAGAAGGGAAGGAGGTTGACAAGGAGGAGGAGGAGGAGGAGGAGGAGAAGGAGGAGAAGGATGTGGGGGACGCTAGGGGCACGGATCTGCAGGCGGAGCAGCAGGCGATTCTCGATTATCTCCAGTCGGAATCGAAGACGAAGGCCAAACACTATCGTTGGCAGGAGGTGGAGGCGGAGCAAGCCGTGGAAGTCAACGTGACGCTCGCGTATATGGATATGGAGAAGGAGCCCCCCTACACGCCCATCTACCAGGCGCCCAACACCGACATCGTGGACATCTCTGACGTCGTGGACATCTCCGACGACGAAGCGTAGCTAGCGTATCATAGTAAATATGCTTATTTTGCATGATTTGTATGGATCCAGGGGATGAAATATAAGAGACTCGGATCCATAGCACCAAGTATGAGGTGTGACTGGTCATTGTCCACGAATGCGCGTCCGCGGGTGTTTGAGGGGTCGAATTTGCCAAGTCCGGCTGTAGATGCGCTTATCCTTCTTTAGAAAAACTTCCAATCTATTCACCAACCATCAAGGTAGTAGAAGACCACCTAACGACGACTACAATCACTAAAGCGAGCCGAAGGCACGCCACCGTCATCGCCCCTCGTTGGAGTCGGGCAAAACTTGTTTTAGTAGATCTTCACGAAGTCATCGTGCTAAGACCCTACAGAACTAGTGCACGAGACCATCAACCGCCGCTGATGAAGAAAACATAGATCAGAAGGATCTAACTTGCACATACACAGACAACGATGAACGAAGACTGGATCCAAGGGGATCCACCTAAGACAAACACCGACCAAATCCCATGAGATTCACCGGAGATACACCTCCAGAAGCCCCCCGATAAGCCTAGACGCAACATCGGGACGGGGGCTAGGTAGGGAGAACATTATTCCATCTTCAGAGAGTCGACGCCACCTGGCCTTCATGAGCAGGACATAAACCCTAAATACGCAACCAAGGAGACCTAAAAATGGAGTTGGAACCCTCCCGCCGGCAAGGATCGAGATCCATCATGCCTCCATGACCTATGGCCACAACATGCGGGTAGACCCGTGGTGCCGTCGGCAGGAGGTGAGCAACCCAGCTGCCTTCAAGTCGCTAGGGTAGCCGCCAAAGGGGATGCGTACTTTGTGCGAACTATTTGTTGATCCTAGTCTATCATAACCTTGATATGTTTAAAACAACTATTTAATCATGTATTTTTAAAAAATGTCCAAAACAAGTATTTAGAAAAAAATGTCAACCATGTGTTTAAACATGTTAAACATATATAAGAGAAAAATTAGATGTATACGAAAAATGTATAATATGTATAAAAAACAGTAAGCATCAAAAAAATTATTTAAAAAATGTCAATCATGTATTTGGAACATATTAAACATGTGTAAAAAATTATTCCTGACGTATAAGAAAAATATACAACGTGTATGAAAAAATTAGATATATGTTGAACAAAAAAAGCAAAAGAAAAACTAAAATAATTTTTTTAAAACCACAATGAAAAAGAAAACAGAAACTAGTAAAATAAAATAAAATCTCAGGAAAACTTTGTACTCCCTCTAGTCCTTTTTAGTCTGCATATATGTTTTCTATGAAGTCAAAGTATCTCTACTTTAACTAAATTTATTAAAAAATAATATCAACATTCACAATTTCAAATCAATATTGTTAGATTCATTATGAAATGTAGTTTCATAGAATATATATTTGGTCTTTTTTTTTGAAGCTGAATATGTATTTGGTCGATGTCCATATTTTCAAATATAAATTTGGTCAAACTTTCCAAAGTTTGACTTGACATAAATCCAATACGCGAAGTAAAAAGGACCAGAGGGAGTAACAAACAGCGACAAAACCGAGAAATAAACAACAGAAAATATAGTCTCGGTTGGCTAGGCCCGATAGCCGCCCGTCGTCGAAGGAATCAGTATGGGCGACATACAGCCCTGACGCTAGAAGGGAGCATCGCCTACACTATTGCAGTTTGTAGTCCGGTTTCTCTTGTGCTTTTCCCATTTCTTGTCCCTTTTTCCACCTAGGTTTTTTCCTTCTCTTCCTTTATTACTTTTATGTATATTTTTTAAATGGACAAAATTTAATTAAATTTTCTAAAAACTTTCACCCCTCGTTTAAACAATGTTTATCCAGTGAAAAAACCTATATTCACACGACCTTTAGAAAGTGTAAATATTACTAAAACAATGTTTGTGCATTCCAAAAACACATGTGAAATTTTAAAAAATTATTATTACTATGTAAAAAAACTTAGCATATTTAGAAACAAATTGTTTCATACATTAAAAATGTTCGAAAGATATTTAAAATATGTTCATACATTTTAAAAAAATCTTTACAGAACTTTTACAGATCTTCCAATCAATTAATCTCTCTCCTATCTAAATTTCAGTGGGGTGGGCCCCTCCGCATCCCTTACTTTCAATCCCAGGCCTCCATGTTGACATGTCAGTTGGTCCCACAACAAACTGTTTGTGTGTCATCGCTCGTGTGAGACTAGACATAGTAGAGAGTAACTATACACTAGTAACATATACATGACCTAGGCTATGTTACTACCTTCATACGGAGTAATGGGTAATAACATAAATGTGTTATCATGTAAAGGTTGTTTTATTAGGTTATAGACTCACATTGTATTATGATATGTGATGTTACGGTAAATAGCTAAGTTATTCAAAATACCTAACTTTTCACTACTACCTCCGTCCTGATTTATTAGTCCCCTTCATTTGTGTCAAATTTGAACTACAAATTTAACTAATAAAATGTTAATGCATGTTATAAAAAGTTAGATCGGTGGATTCGTATTTAAACATAGTTTTAATGATATTATTTTTTTGTGACATGTATTAATATTTTATTAGTCAAGAGTTAAATCTAAAGTTAGAATTTTGCACAAATTATAAAGTGGACCAGTAAACCAGGACGGAGATAGTAGCTCATTGCCATATAGACAAATTTGCTAAGTTGGATCCGGTGTTACTGTTGAAAATTACTCCCACTGCCACTATGGCCAGTCTGAGGTGGTGACTTGCATGGTTAAGTATGAAGGCTGTGCATATCTGTGTGTAGAGGGCGAAAGCAAAGTAGCATGTGAATGACATGATGTCGATTTTAAAAAGAAATACGTGTATGTGAATGGGAAATGCGTACACTAAAACTGTTAGTTCTTGCCGTGTTGATCTACTCGTGCCGACTTTCTTATGCGGGTACATATCTTACATTTTTTTTCATGATAATACGTGTCTCATTCATATCATAAAGATCAAAATACAAGTTACCTAAAGACCGGCATGACGAAACTGAAAAGATAGCAGATCTCTGAGCTTGACGCTAATGGCCGTCACCTGCCTCTGACACCACGACAACAACCACCGAAGAAAAGAATGATGGATCAACTCCTCACCCGAGCTTGATACGGCTCGAAGAAAAGAATGACGGATCAACTCCTCACTCGAGCTCGATATGGCTCCATCGCTGATATGCAGCTTTGCGGACCTCCAAGGCGGCTCACCAAAAGTGAAGCCATGCATTGCCGTTGACGAATCAGACCAGGGCAACACCTCGGACGCGCCATCGAATTCCAGACCTGACACCCCACCACGACTAAGACGCCGAAGTAGGAAAGCATACCCGCCGTCCAGGAACCACGAACACATCACACATTCCGTCTTCCACAATCTGCATCCGCTCTTGGACTACCTCCCAAGCTCCGCATCAATGCTAGAGCAAACATTGTCGCAACGTCGTAGCCCGAGGACACAGGTCCACCACGAGGATGCTGCCGCCGCCATGGTATTCTTGCTTGAACAGACTGGTTTCCAACCATAGGACCGATAGCCTCGCCAGGGAAGGACCTGAGGAACATTTATTCAGCGACGTCACCGTCACCGCCGAAGCAGGGGCGGAGCCAGGATTTGGACATAAGGGGGCCGAAGAAAATAATAATAATCGTTCCAAAGACATCACACAAGAATACGTACCATGGTTAAGCACGTCGATAAACTCATCAGATGTCACTTCTGTAGCTATTTCCTGAGATTTCCATGGATGGATGTGCATTTTTGAGTTAAATTTGAGCTAGAAGCAATGAGCTTAAAAAATGAATCTATTTTCGTTATATTCTTCCTCTTCATCCTTCAATCATTGGATCATTAAAGGAGGAGCGACTTTAAGTTTCTAAATTATAATCCTGTCTTGTCAAATTAGTAATTAAATCATTATCTTCAAAGGAATTGTACTAATTCACAGAAGTTACTACTCCCTCCGTTTGAAAATAGATAAAGTTGAGTCATCCATTTTGAAACGGAGGGAGTATATAGCAGTGATGTACCTTGATTCCTTGATGTTAGAAGTTGATCGGTTAACCTATGATGTCGATGAAGATCGCAGTCTCTCTCGTGGTGGAGTGGAGTGCTCTCTGTCGGTTTGCCTTGTGCGACAATGGCGGAATCAACAAGAGCCAGAAGCGATGAGCGGCGGCACATGGCGCAGGGCCACGCGAAACCTCCAGACCTGGATGCCACTCCGCTCACAGCCCCTGTCTCCGCCTCTACGCCGAAGCCAACACGATGAACAACCTAAAAACCAATACATCTCACCTGATGGCTTAGAGGAACTGAACTTTTCATGTAGCCATGCTCAACCTTCTTTTTTGCGAGGGCCATGCTCTATTTTTAACTGAACTTGACACGAAGCCAGGGCCTCGCCCCCACTTCTCTCGTCCGAGCTTCTGATGTGTGATGCGTAGTGGCCCTCATGAGCTCAAATAACGAACCAACATGGATGCCAGCAACTGAACTCTGTCACGAATCCACGATTGATGCAAAATAAGAGAAGACAAAACTTCACCTACTGGCATCCATGTTGGTTCGTTACTGGAGCGGTAGCGGTAGAAGATCAAGTTAGTGTGGGGGATTTAAGCCATACTTCATCTCAAATGGCCTCTTGCTTTCCATCGAATGAATTGCATGATTGTAGGCGAATTCAACACAAGGGGGACAATCTTCCCACATATTCAAGTTCTTAATTGATGAACTCCATTTCATAGTCAATTTATGGGTAGCAAATTGTGGAGAAGAGAAGCTTCATTCCCAAGTTGACCCAAAATGTATAGTAAAATTAGCTTATGAACTTGACGCCATGGTCGGAGACGATGATGGTCTTGGTTATTTCAAGGAGTCTCTCAATATTCCTAAATAACACATTTGCGATGTGAATCAACATTGCTCTTATGACAAGGAATGCAATGTGCCATCCTAGAAAATCTATCAGCAACCATAGACATAGACTCCTTTCCGTCCGGGCAAATTTTAACATGCTCCCTCTTACCCCATCTTTTTTACATGTGAGGTAAGAAGGTAAGAGTTAATCAAACCAATCATTAATGAGATCAACGGTTCAGATAATATATACTCTTACCTCTCATGTGAAAAAGGAGGTAAGAGGGAGCATGTTAAAACTGCTCGTCCCTCTTAGTTCTCGACAACCCAAGCAAAAAATCCATGTTAATATCCTCCCAAGGTGCTCACGGATAAAGGAGTGTAAACGCCATGCCAGTTGATCTCAAGATACAAGAGACAGATGACCAATTCTCTAGCTCATAGTAGATTAAGTAATCTTACTTTGTAAACTAGCTATAACTAGTCATATGCACTTGCAAGACATAATACACACAATTCCTTCTCATGCCTCCGCTCCTCGCTGTTGCAGCCACATTAAACAAGAGAGTTAATGGGGTTAGGAGAGATAGAGATAATTATTCCATTCTTTATCCTCACAAGTATCAGGGGGGTTCAAAATTATACGTGCATGGTCGCGAAAATATTGCTCACTTAATGCCTCACCATTTTCAAACGGTCCTATTTGCTAATACAACCATACGCTAGAAACTGCTTTCAAGATATTCACTAGGACATACACTTTAGAGATCTATGTCAAGATATCAAAGAATGTTTACACATATGTGTGCGGGAACAACACACACACACAAATAAATTGCACATGTCACAAATAATAATTGGTGGAAGCATTATCTTTTGTTATGTTTCACCTCCTCACATCCAAGGGATTCAATTTGAAGAATCTTTAAAGGAAACTGTCAAAAAAGAAGAAAATGCATATAACTTTTGTTTAAAATACAATTTAAATTTAGCATACCACAAACATATATTTCAATAACAAACATTACAAACTATATAAAGAACATTATGATGTACTCCCTCCGTCTGAAAATACTTGTCATCAAAATGGATAAAAAGGGATGTATCTATAATTAAAATACGTCCAGATACATCCCCTTGTATTCATTTTGATGACAAGTATTTCCGGACAGAGGGAGTATGTGCATAAATATTTTTATATGATTAGCTAGGTTGTCTATATAGCAAAATATAGTAACTAACATTTTAGTTAAGTAACAATATTAAATGTAAGGAAGTAACAAAGTTTAGTACAAATACTATTTATTTTAACCCACCTTTGTGTAAAAGTAGAGACCACTAATATTTCTAAGCCGCAAAAAAATTGTGCACCCTATAATATTGCCTATTCTCTGAGGCCTTGCGTTAGATTAATCTACGTTGTGGTTTGTACATGTTATGGCGGCACTGCATTAGATTATAGAAACTTGGCCGAAGCTGTCACGAGAGGAATGATCGAGTTTAACCACGACAAATAAACTCTGGTAATATCTCTGTCTTTGCTCATCTATTAGCACGACACTTGGTCGACATCCAGAACTAATGCTAGCTTCATGACATGAGATAATGAGTTAAGGTTAACCCTTTGATCACATTTGCACCACGCGAATCTCAATAGTAGCTCTCTGCTAATGTGCACCGGCATCTCAAAGGTACTATAAGAAATGTACACTAAAAGTCAAATATAAGAATGTTTAAGAATTCTAACCAAGTAAATATGCAGCAACACAAGCCACTTTGATCCTTTTTAAAGTAAAATCGATGACTGCTATTATGTGACTTCTTTGATGCAGGAGAATCTCCAATTCCCAAGGCGGATGAGCAAAGCAGATATTTGACCTCTTCAACCACAATTGTTTTTCACTGTGATTGCTCGAAATGATATAGGCTTCAACAGAATAACGAATAATCTAGCAAGTAAGACCTTATTCTTTAATCACTAGAGAAGAGAATAGTCAACCAAAAAAATTGTCAAAATTTTGTGTGTAGACTAACAAGGACCCTTTCAAATTGAATTGGTCTAGGACACTGCGGTTACATGACCTCTTCAAAGTTTTGATCGAGGGGCGTTTAAGACTTTGAGTTACTCCTTCCATTCGAAAATATGAGGCGCATTATTATTTTTCAAAAGTCAAATACTTCTATGTTTAACAAAATTTATAGAAAAATATCAACATCTAGATTACCAACAAAATAAAATATGAAACTATATTTCATGACGAATCTAATAATACTGATTTGGTATTGTAGATATCAATATTTTTCTTATAAACTTGATCAAATATAGAGAAGTTTGACTTGTGAAAAGGTTAGTACACCTTGTATTTTCGAAGGGACGGAGCACGAGCACGTAGCGATCGATGCCATGCTCTGCATTTACTTCTTACTGGAGCAACAGGAATATCAGATGGCGGCTACGGTTGGCAATTTGATCCAGTCTAATGAATTAATCTAGAACCACACTATTGCTTGTACTATTCAGACGAACAAGAGCTAATTTTTCATCTCTGCGATGACTGTGATTGCTCTGTTATCCCCTCCAGACGGCGTCACATCTAAAACTGAAAGAATTCAACTGATGATTGCAACTTCTTGGAAAAATTGGCTGCTCCTGAACGGCGAAACCGGAATGTTTGAATTTCAATCTCGAAAATGAAAAGAAATAATTACAGTCCCATCTCTATTAAGTACTCCCTCCGTTTCAAATTACTCGTCGCTGAAATGGATGTATCTAGAACTAAAAATACATCTAGATACATCCATATGTGCGACAAGTAATTCGGAACGGAGGGAGTACGTAGCACACTGCTAACCAAATTAACAAGTACTTGAAATGTTATGATCTCGGTCGAAGAGAGGTAATGACTTAATTACATGACCGGTCTAGCTTTGAAAAGGTCGCAGAATTCGGCCGTATACATCCCAATCCCATGGTCCATGCATGAGCTGTGCTGTGGAAAGAGGCATCCAGCATCCATCCGCCATGAGAGCTACCAGCCAACTGCCGGCACGTCTCCTACTGCAGCTGCTCTTGATCTGCTTCTTCCTCCTTTCGATCGCCGCCGGCGTCACTGACAAGCTCGAGAGGGGCCAGAAGCTCACCGATGGCGACACGCTCGTCTCTGCCGGCGGCTCCTTCACCCTCGGGTTCTTCTCTCCCGGGGCGTCCACCAAGAGGTACCTCGGCATATGGTTCTCGGCGTCCAACGACACCGTCTGCTGGGTGGCCAACCGCGACCAGCCGCTCCTTGACAAGTCCGGCACGCTGGTGCTCAACGACGTCGGCAGCCTCGTCCTGCTCGACGGCTCACGCCAGAAACGGGCAGCATGGTCTTCGAACTTCATGCCTGCCTCCGCCGCGGCGGTTCAGCTTCTCGACTCCGGCAACCTGGTCGTGCGCAACGGCAGCAGCAACACCTCCCTGTGGCAGTCGTTCGATCAGCCGTCGGACACCTTGCTGCCCGGCATGAAGCTGGGCAAGAACCTCTGGACCGGAGGCGAGTGGCAGCACACGTCGTGGCGCTCCGCCGACGACCCGTCGCCAGGGGACTACCGCCGCACGCTGCAAACCAGCGGGTTACCGGAGATCATCCTGTGGTACCACGACGTCAAAACGTACCGCACGGGCCCGTGGAACGGGATCTACTTCAACGGCGTCCCGGAGGCGCGTGCGTACGCTGGCAAGTACCCGCTGCTGGTGACGACGAGCCCGTGGGAGACCACCTACGGGTACACCGCCGCGCCCGGCGCGCCGCTGACCCGCGTCGTGGTGAACCACACCGGCAAGGCGGAGCGGCTGGAGTGGGACGCGAGCACCTCGACGTGGAGCCGCATATTCCAGGGGCCGAGGGACCCGTGCGACGAGTACGGGAAGTGCGGCCCGTTCGGCCTCTGCGACCCCGAGGCGGCGTCGTCGGGGTTCTGCGGTTGTGTCGACGGATTCAGCGCCGCGAACACGTCGGCTCTGGTGGTGAAGGATAACTACGACGGGTGCCGACGAGACGTGGCGCTGGAGTGTGCCGGTGGGACGACGACGGACGGGTTCAAGGTGGTGCCAGGGATGAAGCTTCCCGACACGCAGAATGCGTCGGTGGACATGGGCGCCACGCTGGATGAGTGCAGGGCGAGGTGCCTCGCCGACTGCTCGTGCTTGGCCTACGCCGCCGCCGATATTCGGGGAGGCGGCCATGGTACCGGGTGCGTCAGGTGGGCTGATGCCATTGTTGATCTACGTCTCGTCGACAGAGGGCAGAATCTCTACCTGAGGCTGTCAAAATCAGAAATCGG
Source organism: Triticum timopheevii (assembly GCA_963921465.1). Taxonomy (NCBI): domain Eukaryota; kingdom Viridiplantae; phylum Streptophyta; class Magnoliopsida; order Poales; family Poaceae; genus Triticum; species Triticum timopheevii. The sequence continues at coordinate 627,163,708 of OY997264.1, read as the reverse complement.
TATGTACAGATATTATGGGTGGACACTACATTTTCGCCCCAAATTTTCACTTCAGTCCTAATCCTTGTATTGTAGATACAGTTTCAGAATTTCAAATTAGAAGTTGCACTTATTTTTATGGTCCGCTTTATGGAGGTTAAATTATTCAGTGGAAAAGGTGAATTTGTTAAGGATTTAAAAATTACCATAAACTTGAAGTATGAATTCAAGAAATTTAAAGCATAAAAGTTTATGTAAATTTTATCTTAGTTATACAAAATTTTGGGACCAGTCGCTCACATTCGGAGATTAAATCAATGAGATTTGATTTTTTTTTCACTCCAAAATTTAAGAGAGTTCATACAGTTTTACAACATTTTGCAAGTAGACTGGACATGTGGGTTCAAGACTTCAAGTTTCTGGATGGGGAACAATGATTGTATGGCATATATTGTGATAATACACTAAAAAAATTAAATGATTCTAAGTATGTATGTTTTATTTATTTTTGATCTTCTTTCTCCAAAAACAGATGGCCGTAAAAGGTTTCCTACACTACTTGTTGCCACAACTCTACCTTCTGCTGTGACTATTCTTCTGGTCGTCTTTATGATTTGGTGGAGAAGGAAAAACAGAACTATAGGTAAATTATGCCCTGCTAGCTCAATCTTTGTTGTTATAGGGAAATGCATGGTAAATTCAATGTTGTAAAATCCGCAAGCTCGTTTTGCAGGTGCTATTCCTCAGAATCCTACCATGGCGGTTCCTTCAGTTAGTCTAGCAATTATAAAGGATATCACTGGAAATTTCTCTAAAAGTAATATCATCGGGCAGGGCGGATTTAGCATTGTATACAAGGTTCGTCAATGTGTGTGTGTGTGCGCGCGTGCGCGTGGTGTGTGCTGGTGCGTGAGCGTGTGTGTTGCCCTTCATGGGAGAAAAGTCATTTGTTAAGGCATTGACATATAGAAAAGCAGCCATTGGCAAATTTAATTTCTGACATTTAAAATCCTAAAATCACCAGGGACAGCTTCCTGAAGGAAGAACTATTGCTGTCAAGAGGCTTAAACAAACGGCATTGACAACAAAAGGCAAGAATGATTTTGCGAGAGAAGTGGAAGTGATGGTTGGGCTTCGACATGGCAGTCTTGTCCGTCTCCTCGCTTACTGTGATGAAGGGAAGGAGCGGATACTTGTATACGAATACATGAAGAACAAGAGTTTGAACATCTACATATTCGGTACTCCCTACTTACTGGAATTTCTCAAGTTCTCACGAAAAGTTAAATGTTGAATCCTTGTGTTCCAAACAAGATCATACAGATATATTGCGTGCTAGGTCCTCGTGTTTCATTAATTTCTCACACACATGCATGATCACCTAAGTCCAAGTTCACCAAAAAAGAAACCTCTTAGATCATATTGTGCTTTGAGATTTGATGATGTTTATAAGCAGCTTTAAGAGAGTCCGCTAATAATTGTTAAATTTTGAAGTAACATAGGTGTTTTCGTTTTTAATCAATAATTTCTATATACTATTGTAGTATATTTAGGTATCTAATCAATCTATATTTGACTGAACAGGCACACCTAATCTTCGTGCTTCACTAGACTGGGCAAGAAGGCTAGAATTACTACACGAGATCGCGCATGGTGTTGCATACCTCCACGCAGGATCAGGCGAGAGTGTGATCCACCGTGACCTTAAACCCGGGAACATTCTTCTTGATGATGCGTGGAAGCCAAAAATCGCTGACTTTGGCACCGCCAAACTGTTTGCCGATAATCGTACTGGGCCTGATCAAACAATTGTTATTTCACCGTAAGTATTAAATATATATGTATATTTACCACACACAAAATTTGCGGATCTGACATACCTAACACCGTTGAGTTCCATGAAGGGGATACGCAGCTCCGGAGTATGTGCAGGGAGGGGAGATGACGCTGAAATGCGACGTTTATAGCTTTGGGGTTATTCTTCTAGAGACTCTTAGCGGGCAAAGGAATGGTAGCTTGCAAAGGCTCCTTTCTCAAGTAAGTCCAAATAAATTATAAATTCATGTTTATTTGCATGTGCATGCACGATTCATATTGACATTGGTGTTGCAAAGCTCTACATTTGTTTTATTTCTTGATTGAGATGTACATACTCTGATGGAACTTGACAATTATTTTTGGTAGGCCTGGGAACTTTGGGAGCAGAATAGGATCATTGAACTTCTCGACACGACAATTGTGCCACTCCCCAAGTCCGAGCCTGACATACTGCCCGAGCTAAAACGTTGTATCCAGATCGGGCTCCTCTGCGTCCAGGAAATGCCAGATGATAGGCCAGCCATGTCTGAAGTTGTGGCCATGTTTACGAGCACAACATCACAAATTGATTGGCCCAGAAGGTCGATACTAGATAGCGGAATAGCCATGCCATTGAATCCGTCCCTTGAACTTGAGACCGATCACTTGAACCCCACTACAATTGAGGCGGCGTCACCATCGAGTCGATCTAGCTATTGTTGCCTAGTTAGCAACCAATCTAATTAAGTTCGTGCATAGGAATCATTTAGATGCAGCCTTTTGGTTGTGATGTTGGTACCTTTTCTTTTGCATATATTGGTACCTCGATTCATTGTAGAAAGATGCGGAATAGTGATTCAACATATATGGAGGTAAGACTTGAGAAGAAACTGGGTTGTTGGAAGGGTAAACATCTATCCTCGTCTTGGTGGATGGTGCTCACCAAAATGCCTATGTTTTTGTTGTCACTCTTGGAAGTGCCGGTGGAAGTTTGTAAGAGGTTAGAACAATCCTAAAAAAATTAGCAGTGAATGAGTCTGACTCCAGTTCGTGATTCAAACGCACCTGCAAGAGAGCGAATTCGACTCGCGAATGATCTGTGCTCTTAGGAAAACTGATCCTTTAATAATAATATCGTTGCGAGACTGGTACTTGGCAGCTCACGAGCAATATATAGACTAAGGTTGCCCATCACTCACTCCTCCTTTTTGAAGGCCCACCGCTCCCCTTCCTTTGAGTATTTATTCGGAATCAAGATATGTCTGACAAAATGATAGTTTGAAACCGAAGTATAAGTTAGTCAAATTGGGCATTCTCTGCAACCAAGAGAGAACGAGAGATTGAGTGTTCAAGATTTTAACTATAAAGACCATTGTCTCTAGATCAAATTGCTTCTTAAGCTACTTAACAAGGAGGTTGTTTGGAAAGATTTAATTAGAAATAAATACCATTGTTGCAAACCACAATTAATAGTCTTGTGGAATACAAAGTGTTTACTGGAATGCATGTCAAGACGTAGCTTGCCGTTTTGGTTGCTTCGGCTACCCCTCTACGTTCACAAAGGGATTCACGAAGTTGTCAGGCCTAGCTCACGAATGTTTTCCCCTATCATTTTAGCTTGGCTCGTTTCACGACACACAGTATTCAGAATCCTCTGTTTCTACTGCCCTACCCGAACATTCAACCATTAAAATTAGCATGTTTGACCATAAGCGAATCACGGGCAAGATTAATTTACAGAAAGGGAAAGAGAACAAGTGTGCATCACTGATGCATAACAGTCCTAATTTTACATCTCCTCTACGTTTTACATACACGGAGAGACGGAGAGTACATCCGGCCACCAACTCGTATGCTCTGATCATCGTGCCTTGGATACGTGAGAACGAACGAACAGCTAGCAGGGGCTAGTTGGGTCCCAGCACACGAGGTGCATCACGTTCTCGGACTTCTCGGACCTCCTCCTCATCGTCTTGCACTAGTAGAAAAACCCCTATTAGTCCCGGTTGGTGAGGGCCTTTTGTTCCGGTTCTTGAACCGGGACTAAAGGGTCGTTACTAACACCTCTCCCTTTAGTCTCGGTTCTAACACGAACCGGGACAGATGGGCCTCTACGTGGCCGGTGCGCCGAGCCCAGGCAGGAGGGCCACCAATCGGGACCAAAATGCATCCACGCGTCAGCATTTCAGTGGCTGGGGTTTTTATTTTTATTTTTTGAGGGGGGGGGGGGGGGGGGGTTGGGGGGTTAATTTAGGTGTTTCATATATTGTGTTAGCTAGCTAATTAATAGAGAGAAGTATCCTCTCTTATGTCCGTGCTTGGTCGATGCTACGTACTATACATAGAGAGGCCCTCGACACGCTAGCTAGTAAGAAAATGAAGGGAACCATTAAGTACAGAAGTTCGTCATGCATACCGAGAGAAGTGATCGATCGACCTCGCCTTCTCCGAGAGATTGGTTGAACAACAAGTTTTCGTATTATTTATCCGACGCTACTGACTACATACATATACAATATGTAAGATCTCTTAATTACAATCCCCTAGCAATTGAAATCAACTTCCACATGGTATTCTCCGCCTTTATTGATGATGTGGTCAAGAAAAAATCCCGCCAATTCCTCTTGAATTGATTTCATGCGATCTTGTTCTAAGAGTTCATTCCGCATCTGCCACGTCTAATTTGAAGAAGGGGGTTAATTAATACATATATATGAATGAAACTCAATAGAAATGATGGTGTAATAAAATGAAATTATGAATATTATTGCTTACGCACTTCATATTGTCTTTGAGAGTAGCCCCGCTTATTTTTCAAAGTCGCGTTGTAGATGAACTCGCACACGTAGTATCTACAGAAATCATTCCCTTGTTCCTGCCACAAGCACTTTACGAGAAATAGAGGTCAATCAAACTGATAATGAAGCATTATAAATGGCATTGATGAAAGTATAGCTATAGAATCAATGGGAGATGCACGCAACTAGTTAGCTAGCTAGTAGTACTTACTTTCGGGTATGTATATGGCAGCTCCTTCGGCAGTCCCGGAGCTTCTGCGGTGAATTGTTTCCAAACCCTGCAACACAAAGAAAATTATTATTATTACTTGAGATATCAGGAAATGAACAAAAAGTTGCCGATATGGTGCGATAATGATCGATTGAACTTACTTGTTGAGCAATTTAGTCATGTCCGCATAGGTTTCGGGATCTTTTCGTCTCGAGTCTAAGACGGTTACTAGTCCCCGCTCAAGCTTAATCTCCAGAAAAACATAGTGGAAGCTGCGCACGCATGCATAACTCATCAATTACATTACTGTAACCTCGCTCGAGTAATAAGGGAAACCGAATATGCACACGACAGTAACACTCACTCGAAGTTGTAAGGAAAGAGTATTAAATCTTTGTTTTGATTTTTGATCAACGATTGTAGCAAGTTGGCCTCGACCTCGTCGGCGTGCTTTTTAACCTGAATTTCATCTATGATATTTGTGTTAATGAACCCAATATCATATATTTCTTGTTTTCTGCACTCGACGATTTTCAATATGCATAATATAGTGAGGATAATTAATTATAAATACATGCAATGAAAGAGCTAAGCTATATATAGAGACTTAATGACAGCAATAGTACTTATAGACAGTAGCAAAAGACCGTTAATTTATCGAGGGCCTTTTGATTGAAGAACTCGAAGAACTCCTCAAATGGAACAGGCAACAGATCAGTTCCAACGAGGTCGTGCTCCTCTTTAATGTTCAGATAAAAAGTATTCATCCCCCCAGACTCTCTGCAGGTTTTCATGTACCAATTATGGAATCTTCACATCATCGTTGTTAGTGATTTTTCATCTTTGACGAGAGGCTTCCCGTACTCATATCTGTGTTCGTCCACCTCCATGAAATCAGGAAGTTGATCATCAGGCAGGTAATCTGCAAGATTGCCATAACCGGCCACCGTCCCTGGAGCATTAGCGACGATGTCGCTGCTAGACACATTGAGCGGGGGGCACGATTGATTTGCTTATTCGCCGAGCTGGGCAATTTTTTTCGCAGCTGCTCGTTCTCTTGACCTTTGATGTATGACAGTACTTCCCGGCCGCTCCGCTTGGAGATATGTCTGTTCAGTAATGCGCCCATAGTTGCTTCTCGGCGGAGACTTTGCTGGTTTCCTCAGGGCATCGAGAGTGCCCTTTGCTTTCACCGGATCTACCTTCTCCTCCGGAGGTGGATGTCTCTTTGCTTTCAACCCTTCAAAGAAGTCGTCCACTTCGGCCCGCACGATCTTCACGTTTTCCTCCTCGGTCCTCTCATACGGTAACTTCTCTAGAGGCTTGAGAGAAGGACCGTATCTGTATTGCCTCCCGCCTCTGGTTGTACTGCTAAACGCCAGAGCAGACATAGCGGCTGCGGCATCTGTCTTCTTTCGTGCTTGCTTACGAGGCGGAGGAGAAGGACTATGACGCGCCGGAGCAGCCGGGGCGGCGGCAGGTCTCTTCCGCCCTTGCTGGTGAGGCGGAGAAGGAGGAGGATGCTGGCTGCTCGGGCGCGCCGGCGCAGGCGGAGAAGGAGGCGGAGTGCCGCCACGCGCCGGAGAAGGAGGCCTAGTGCCCTGATCGTCACTCGCCGGAGGAGGAGGCGGTGGAGGAGGCGGAGTGCCCTGACTCGCCGGGCGGAGGAGGCGGAGGCGGAGGCGTCCAGTTCGGAAGGTTGATGAGCTCCTTCCGCCATAGGCATGGAGTCTTCAGAGCAGAACCCAGCCTAGTCTCCCCTTCACCTGTAGGGTAGTCAAGCTGGAGGTCCTCAAATCCCTCCATTATTTTATCCACCATCACCCTAGCATATCCTTCTAGAATCGGACGGCAGTGAAAAGTTGCGCCGTGTTCAGTAGGATAAACAGAGCCGACAGCCGCCTTGACCCTCAAATTCATCCATCGCGTCATAATGTGGCAATTTTGATACTCCATGATAGCATCCACGGGATAGCTGGCAGGAGCCGTCAAGACATGCTCCGGCTGAAGCAGCTCGGTGGAAGCCATGTTGCTTCTCCGCTGAGATGGCGGGGTAGCTTCGGGCGAAGCTTCGGCAGGTCGTTTGCTGCGATCTGCTTCTCGTTCCTCTAGCCCTTGTACCCTTTCGTGCAGCGCCTGCAGTTGGCTCTGCTCCAATTTCTTCCTCCTCTCCTGGGTTTTGTAACCCCCTGTGTCCGGAAAACCAACCTTCCACGGAATGGAGCCTGGCGTGCCTCATGTCCGTCTAGGGTGCTCAGGATTCCCGAGGGCCATTGTGAGCTCGTCCTTCTCCCTGTCTGGAACGAACGTCCCTTGCTGCGCTGCATCGATATACTGCCGAAGCCTTGTGACTGGTGTTTTCAGTTGCTCGTCCGTCCAACGACACTTCCCTGATACAGGGTCCAAGGTTCCGCCAGCCCCGAAGAACCAAGTCCGGCAATGGTCTGGCCATCTCATTTTCTCTGGTTCGATCCCTTTATCAAGCAGATCATTCTCAGCCTTGGACCACTTAGACCGGGCTTTGAGGTAGCCACCTGACCCCGTGCGATGGTGAAACTTCTTCTTCGCAGCATTTTGCTTGTTTTTCGCCGACATCTTCTTACTCTTATCCGATGTCATGTGGGCCACAAATGCGGGCAAGTGATCTCTGATCTTCTCATATTTGCCGATGAATTCTGGTGTCTCTTCTTAGTCGACAAACTTTTTCAGCTCTTTCCTCCACCTCCTGAATAGGCCTGCCATCTTCTTAAGAGCACAAGACTTGATTAATTGCTCTTTAACTGGCTTCTCCGGATCCTCCTCTGGCGGTAGGGTGAAATTTGTCTTCAGCTCAGTCCAAAGATAATCTTTCTGCATATCATTGACATAAGACACCTGAGGGTCCTCCTCCTTAGGCTTATACCATTGGTGGATGCTGATTCGGATCTTGTCCCTAACAAGAACCCCGCACTGAGCAGCAAATGTGTTCTTTGTCCGGATGGGTTCAATTGGTTCGCTGTCGCACGCGATTGCTGTGATCTCAAACCTTTCATCCGAGCTCAACTTTTTCTTCGGGCCTCGTCTTCTTACCGAAGTTGTGCTCGATCCGGAGGTCTAGAAAAAAGAAGAAAGATGAGAGTTAATTAATATGTGTACATATACCAAAACAATGAATGCATCAATTAGCTAGTCAGCACAGGCTTAACTAATATATATACCTGCCCAGACTCGGTTCGGTCACCGGAGCCGTCATCACGGTCTCCTTCTGGCACCGTCATTGGGTCACCGGAGCCGTCCTCATGGTCTCTTCTTGCACCGGCATTGGGTCAAAGGAGCCATCATAATTGCCTACTTTTTCACCCTGTCCTTCCAGACCATCGATGTGGTTCAGAAACGATAAGACGACATCACTTTCATGTGTGATTATCTCCTCCAACATCACCTCTGCTGCTTCGTCTCGGGGGGCGTCCATAGTTTCTACAAATATTTACAACATGGAAATTATTATTCAAACATGACATATATGGATATATTAGTGGCAAACGTAGAACTAGCTAGCTAATCACAGTAAGGAATCATATTAATTAATGGCCTCGACGCTGCCTCGAGAGAGTTTGTCGGGTAGGGGCGCGTCGGGAGGGGGTAGGAGACCAACATCGTTTTTTTCTAGGGTTTGGGTGTCCTCGAGAGTTTTGGTCAAGCGAGAGGGCCGAGGGGGGTGCTGCCGTGGTATAAGTTATCACGGTCGAGAGGGGGTATATATATCGACCGCCCCTCATGTCGAAGTTATCCGGGAGGGGTTATATCGACAACGACGACATACATACATGGGAAAATAATGTTATCGGGGAGGGGGTATATCGACCCTCCCCCCTCGTGTTGAAGTTATCGGGAGGGGGTATGGACAACGACATACTCGATAAAAAATAAGAAGACAAAAGAAGAAATAAAAAGAGGAGAAGAAGAAAGGAATATAAGAGAAGATCGAAGAAAAAAAGAAAAAAAAGGAGAAGAAGAAAGGAATAGGGGAGAACAAAAAAAAATAGAAAATATTCTATTTTCTCTTCTTCTCCTCTATTCCTTTCTTCTTCTCCTCTTTTCTTCTTTTTTCCTCTTCTTATTTATTTCTCCTCTTCTTCTCCTCTATTCCTTTCTTCTTCTCCTCTTTTCTTCTTTTTTCCTCTTCTTATTTATTTCTCCTCTTCTCCTCCTTTCTTCCTCTTCTTATTTTCCTTTTTCCTCTCATTCTTTTAGTATTGCTTGTTTTTTTAAATGTTCAAATAGAAAATTTTGAAAAAGTAAGGGTTTTGCCTAATGCATTGTTCATATGAATATACAAACATTTGTATATTCTACAATAATTAATATCACCAAAAAAATTATGAACAGAAAAAAATCCTAACTTTTCTAAAAATCTATCTTTTGCATATATGAAAACATTAATACACATATGAACAAAAAATACATACATGAACAAAAACATGCTCTGAACAATTTTCTTATACATTTTGAACATCTACATACATACACATATACATTATATATATATATAAACAAAAAAACTAAATTAATAAAAATGAAAAAAACAGAGCCGCATAGCGACATACATACACATATACATTATATATATATGAACAAATAATTAAGCTAATAAAAATAAAAAAAACAGAGCCGGGGTGGCGCGGCGGCTCACAGCGGGGGCAGCTAGCGATGACGATGGCGCCGGCGGGGGCAGGACGGGGCAGGGGCTCGGGGCGGTGCGCGGTGACGGGGACGGCTGTCTCGGGCGGCAGGCGGTGACGGGGACGAGGACGGCATGCTCGGGGAGGCCGGCGACGAGGATGGCGCGGGGTCGGGGAGGCCGGCGACTTGGACGGCGCGGGCTCGGGAAGGCCGACGACTTGTACGGTGCGGGCTCGTGGAGGCCGGCGACTTGGACGGCGCGGGATCGGGGAGGCGACGGCCTTGGAGCGGTGGCGACGACGGCGAGGTGGAGCAGCCTGACGGCGTCGATGAGCTCAGCGTCGTCGGGGGATGGGGGCAACTGGCGATGAAAACTGAGAATTTTTCACAAGTGTTTCTTATATAGTCGAAGCATTGGTCCCGGTTCGTGGCACCAACCGGGACCAATGACCCCTTTAGTCCCGGTTTGTGCCACCGACCGGGACCAAAGGCCAGTTTTCGGCAGCCCAAAGGGCGGGAAGCGGCGGCCTTTGGTCCCGGTTGATGGCACCAACCGGGACTAAGGGGGGGCCTTGGTCCCGGTTGGTGCCACGAACCGGTACCAATGCCCCCTTTAGTCCTGGTTGGTGCCACCAACCGGGACCAAAGGCCCCTATGCTGCCCGCGTCGCGGCCAAAGTTTAGTCCCACCTTGCTAGTTGAGAGGGCTCGAGAGTGGTTTATAAGCGCTGATGCGCCCACCCTCTCGAGCTCCTCTCAACTGCAGGCTTTCGGGCCTAATCTCACACTATGCTGCTGTGGGCCTATTGGGCCTTCTACGGGCCTGAATCCTGGCCTAGGTTGGGTTTCTAGTCATATTCAGGCCGTGGTGGCCCAATAGGTGGCAGTGTTTTTAGTTTTTTTCCAGTTTTTTTGTTTTGTTTTTTGCATTATTAATTTTCTTTTGTTTTTTGCTTTATTTTTAAATTCTTTTTGCTTTTAGGTCAGAAAAATTATAAACTTTCTTTTAGTGCCATTAGTTTTCAAATTTGAATAGTTAAAATTTGAATTCCTTGAAATTTGTGTGAATCACAAGTTTGTGATTAACTTTACTAAAAAAATGAGCATAGATGCGCCTATAGAGAGAATTCAACCTAATTCATAATAAATTTCAGAGAAATTGAGTATGAATTTAGGTCAAATTCCCTGTATAAGGGCATCTATTTTCACTTTGAGAGGAGCTCAACAAGGCAAAGAGGGAGGGGCTTATAAACCGGTGTGAGCGCCCTTCTGTTGGCGAGGTGGGACTAAACTCTGACCGCAACGAGGACCAACCCTTTAGTCCCGGTTTGTGGCACAAACCGGGACTAATGGTCATGGGCCAGGGGCGAGGCGCATTGGTCCCGGTTCGTGCGTGGAACCGGGACCAAAAGGTCCAGATGAAGCGTGACCAATGGCCCACGTGGCTGCCCTCTTGAGTGTTCTTTGTTAGAACATAGTTGACAAGGAGCGAACCAAGATTAATGGTATTATGAGGGCTGAACCATAAGACATTAGCATTTCAAATGAACTCTAAAAAAGTTGAAAGTTGGCATGGTATTATAATTTCACCCACATAGCATGTGCATGTACAAAATGGACAAAGGTATCATACTCGTCTGTTACAAAGTTGGCATGGTATCATCATAATAGTTGCGGGAGAAAGTCTTCATTTTTTCTTCGCTTGTGTCATTTGCTTATTGCGCCATAACCATGGATAATCTTCATCGTTTATCAGGATGCTTGGGTCAGCCTTGACTTTGAATGGAGGAACTTCATGGAACTTTTCATAATCTTCAGACTTGTCTGTCTTGCCCTCCACTCCCACGATGGCCCTTTTTCCTGAAAGAACTATGTGGCGCTTTGGCTCATCGTATGATGTACTCGCTTCCTTATCTTTTCTTTTTCTCGGTTTGGTAGACATGTCCTTCACATAGATAACATGTGCCACATCATTGGCTTGGACGAACGGTTCGTCAGTGTACCCAAGATTTTTCAGATCCACTATTGTCATTTCGTACTGTGGGTCTACCTGTACCCCGCCTCCTGACAGATTGACCCATTTGCACTTAAACAAAGGGACCTTAAAATCATGTCCGTAGTCAAGTTCCCATATGTCCACTATGTAACCATAATATGTGTCCTTTCCCTTCTCGGTGGCTGCATCAAAGCGGACACCGCTGTTTTGGTTGGTGCTCTTTTGATCTTGGTCAATCGTGTAAAATGTATTCCCTTTATCCCGTATCCTTTCCAAATCGTAACAGTCGAAGATGGTCCCCTGGATAACAAGTACAACTCATCACAAACAGTGTTGTCACCTCTGAGACGTGTTTCCAACCAGCTGCTGAAAGTCCTGACGTGTTCACATGTAATCCAGTCATCGCACTGCTCTGGGTGTTTGGAGCGCAAACTGTTCTTGTGTTCATCGACATAAGGGGTCACCAAGGTAGAGTTCTATAGAACTGTGCAGTGTGCTTGAGACCAAGAATATCTGTCCCTGCATACTATTGAGTCCCTTCCAAGCGTGCCTTTTCCAGTCAGTCTCCCCTCATACCGCGATTTAGGGAGACCTATCTTCTTAAGGCCAGGAATGAAGTCAACACAAAACCCGATGACATCCTCAGTTTGATGGCCCATGGAGATGCTTCCTTCTGGCCTAGCGCGGTTACGGACATATTTCTTTAGGACTCCCATGAACCTCTCAAAGGGGAACATATTGTGTAGAAATACGGGCCCCAGAATGACAATCTCGTCGACTAGATGAACTAGGATGTGCGTCATGATATTGAAGAAGGATGGTGGGAACACCAGCTCGAAACTGAAAAGACATTGCGCCACATCACTCCTTAGCCTTGGTACGATTTCTGGATCGATCACCTTCTAAGAGATTGCATTGAGGAATGCACATAGCTTCACAATGGCTAATCGGACGTTTTCCGGTAGAAGCCCCCTCAATTCAACCGGAAGCAGTTGCATCATAATCACGTGGCAGTCATGAGATTTTAGGTTCTGAAACTTTTTCTCAGCATATTTATTATTCCCTTTATATTCGACGAGAAGCCAGTCGGGACCTTCATACTAAGGAGGCATTCAAAGAATATTTCCTTCTCTTCTTTGGTAAGAGTGTAGCTGGCAGGACCTTCATACCGCTTCGGAGGCATGTTGTCTTTTTCGTGCAAATGTTGCAGGTCCTCCTGTGCCTCAGGTGTATCTTTTGTCTTCCCATACACGCCCAAGAAGCCTAGCAGGTTCACGCAAAGTTTCTTCGTCACGTGCATCACGTCGATCGAAGAGCGGACCTCTAGGTCTTTCCAGTAGGGTAGGTCCCAAAATATAGATTTCTTCTTCCACATGGGTGCGTGTCCCCCCAGCGTCACTCGGAATAGCTAGTCCGCCGAGACCCTTTCAAAGATTACGTGTAAATCACTGACCATAGCAAGTACGTGATCACCAGTATGCATGGCGGGCTTCTTCCGGTGATCCGCCTCGCCTTTGAAATGCTTGCCTTTCTTTCGACATTGATGGTTGGTCGGAAGAAACCGACGATGGCCCAGGTACACATTCTTCCTGCAACTTCCCAGGTATATACTTTCGGTGTCAAGTAAACAGTGCGTGCATGCGTGGTATCCCTTGTTTGTCTGTCCTAAAAGGTTACTGAGAGCGGGCCAATCGTTGATGGTCACGAATAGCAACACCTTTAGGTCAAATTCCTCCTGTTTGTGCTCATCCCACGTACGTACACCGTTTCCATTCCACAGCTGTAAAAGTTCTTCAACTAATGGCCTTAGCTACACATCAATGTCGTTGCCGGGTTGCTTAGGGCCTTGGATGAGAACTGGCATCATAATGAACTTCCGCTTCATGCACATCCAAGGAGGAAGGTCATACATACATAGAGTCACGGGCCAGGTGCTGAGATTGCTGCTCTGCTCCGTGAAAGGATTAATGCCATCCGCGCTTAAAGCAAACCATACATTCCTTGGGTCACGTGCAAACTCAGCCCAGTACTTTCTCTCGAGTTTTCTCCACTGCGACCCGTCAGCGGGTGCTCTCAACTTCCCGTCTTTCTTACGGTCCTCACTGTGCCATCACATCAACTTGGCATGCTCTCTGTTTCTGAACAGACGTTTAAACCGTGGTATTATAGGAGCATACCACATCACCTTCGCAGGAACCCTCTTCCTGGGGGGCTCGCCGTCAACATCACCAGGGTCATCTCGTCTGATCTTATACCGTAATGCACCGCATACCAGGCATGTGTTCAGATCCTTGTACGCACCGCGGTAGAGGATGCAGTCATTAGGGCATGCATGTATCTTCTGCACCTCCAATCCTAGAGGGCATACGACCTTCTTTGCTACGTATGTACTGTCGGGCAATTCTTTATCCTTTGGAAGCTTCTTCAATATTTTCAGTAGCTTCTCAAATCCTTTGTTTGGCACAGCATTCTCTGCCTTCCACTGCAGCAATTCCAGTACGGTATCGAGCTTTGTGTTGCCATCTTCGCAATTGGGGTACAACCCTTTTTTGTGATCCTCTAACATGCGATCGAACTTCAGCTTCTCCTTTTGACTTTCGCATTGCGTCCTTGCATCGACAATGACCCGGCGGAGATCATCATCATCGGGCACATAGTCTGGTTCCTCTTGATCTTCAACAGCTTCGCCCATTGCAGCATCATCGTGCACATCGTCTGGTTCCTCTTGATGTTCAGTAGCATCACCGTATTCAGGAGGCACATAGTTGTCATTGTACTCTTCTTCTTCGCCGTCTTCCATCATAACCCCTATTTCTCCGTGCCTCGTCCAAACATTATAGTTTGGCATGAAACCCTTGTAAAGCAGGTGGGTGTGAAGGATTTTCCGGTCAGAGTAAGACTTCGTATTCCCACATATAGGGCATGGATAACACATAAAACCATTCTGCTTGTTTGCCTCAGCCACTTCGAGAAAATCATGCACGCCCTTAATGTACTCGGAGGTGTGTCTGTTACCGTACATCCATTGCCGGTTCATCTGCGTGCATTATATATAATTAAGTGTGTCAAAAATCATTACAGAACATCATGAATATATAATTAAGTGACCAAATTAATAGAAGTTCATCATCACATTAAATCAAAGTGCATACATAGTTCTCATCTTCAAGCGCAAATCATTACAGAACAACATAAAGCTCTGCAGAGCATCTAAATTAATTAAACCATACATTGAAACTATGTAAAACATTTCAATGCGAAAACAAATGCGATCATAATCGCAACCAAGGTAACAACTGATCCAATGGCATAATGATACCAAGCCTCGGTATGAATGGTATATTTTCTAATCTTTCTAATCTTCAAGCGCATTGCATCCATCTTGATCTTGTGATCATCGACGACATCCGCCACATGCAACTCCAATATCATCTTCTCCTCCTCAATTTTTCTTATTTTTTCCTTCAAGAAATTGTTTTCTTCTTCAACTAAATTTAACCTCTCGACAATAGGGTCGGTTGGAATTTCCGGTTCAACAATCTCCTAGATAAATAAAATCTATGTCACGTTGGTCGACATAATTTTCATAAACAATAAATGAACCAATAGTTATGAAAAGATAATATATACCACATCCGAATCATAGACAGGACGAGGGCCGACGGGGGCGGATATCAAAACCATCGCACTATATAAGATGCAATAATAAAAGTAAGAAAATAATACAAGTATCTATCTAAACATACAAGTAAGAATATTTTTCCTTTCAGAAAGAAGATAAGAACAAGAGGCTCACCACGGTGGTGCCGGCGATGAGATCGGCGCGGGTGATCGATGGCGGTGAAGAAGTGGATGGGGCGTGATGGACCACTAAACCTAGACAAATATTGAGGAAAATGGAGCTTGGAGGTCTAGCTTGGAGAGGAGAAAGCTTAAGTAGTGTGGCTCGGGCATTCCATCGAACACCTTGTGTGCATAGGAGGTGAGCTAGAGCACCACCAAGCCCTCTCCCCTCGGCTGCCAGAAAAAACAGAGCATTGTGCTCTGCTCTTACGCGAGGGGGTATATATAGGCACCTCATTGGTCCCGGTTGGTGGCATGAACCGGGAGTAAAGGGCAGCCTTTGGTCCCGGTTCAATCCACCAACCGGGACCAATAGTGATGGGCCAGGAGCGAGGCCCAGTCCAGACGAACCGGGACCAATGGCCCACGTGGCCCGGCCGGCCCCCGGGGCTCACGAACCGGGTCCAATGCCACCATTGGTCCCGGTTCTGGACTGAACCGGGACTAATGGGCTGACCCGGCTTGGACCATTGCCCCCTTTTCTACTAGTGTTGGCCCTCTGCATCGACGAGTCGGCCAGTCCGCCGCCGGAGAGCCGCCTGGCCTGCTGCTACGGCTGGTGAGCGGCTCCCGACACCGGCGGCTTCAGGGCGCCAGTAGCCGGCTTGGACGCCGCCGCCGGCTGCAGCCTCGCCCTCGCGACGGCCTGCGCCGCCCTCAGCAGCACCATGCTCGCGTGCCACGAGCGTGCCTCAGGATCATCGAATTGAGGAACATATCAAGGAAATGGATTGCCGCTTCTGAACTATGGTGGTAATGGTGGTTAGCTGCTGCAGGTGTGGTGTTTATGCGGGAGAAAAGGGCGGCACATACCGTAGACCGTATGTGGTGCCGTGTAGTACGGTTGGGCTCCAAAACCATGGGATTATTTAGCCTGATGAATCGATTGGTTCTTCGTGGCATCATCGACATGCCGGTGTTTTTCTCTTTGCATGCGGTATTGCCGGCAGTCTGTCACGTCTCACGTGTGGATGAAACTGAAACGGTCGTGCGTGCACACAGCTTGTTGGAGGGAGAGTGCGACGTATGGTTTTTGCAACGCGGTCCAAATGTATGCGGGCAGTTTGAAGGTCGGTGTCGAAGATGCCATAAAAATCTTTTAGAGAGTAGTGGTTAAGCTGAAGAGAAGACGAAAATGTCTACATCAAATATTTTAGAGAGTAGTGGTTAAGCTGAAGAGAAGACAAAAATGTCTACATCTTGATGTAGACATTTTTATCTTCTCTTCAGCTTAACCACTACTCTCTAAAAGATTTTTAGGGCATCTTCGACACCGTCCTTCAAACTGCCCGCATACATTTGGACCGCGTTGTCTAGACAACGAAAGCCATCCAATGTGAATCTGTGTCGGTCCGCATAACAGTCCAGACACGTTTTCTACCGCGAACCGAAGACAAATGTGAGAGGGCTTTGCGGGAGTCCAGACCGCTGCTAAGCTTGCTTCCGACCACCCTGGTCCACCTAAACCCTCCTCCCGCGTGCATTCCTGCCCAGTGCCAGCTGCCCGCATTCATGCAGCTGCAGAACGCGCCGCTCCATATTGAAAACGGCTCAGGGCGGACGCGACTCTCACTGCCTCCTTCATTGAAGCGGCGCCGGCCGAGGGCGTCGCCCGCTGCACGCCTGGCTGAACACACCTCCTCGTCCCATTCAAACGCCTCCATTAAACCTGCATGGAAGCCGAGAAATATTCTTTAATCACATGTCCGTTCACGAGCGGACCGGCATTGAACTCAATGCTGGGTAAGCTCCTCCCGCCTACCCTATAATTAAAGGAGGCCAGACTACGGGCAATAATCGCATCACTCGCCGCTAACCATCTCCTCCTTACACCATTTTCTCCATATTTGTTGATGACATCCGATGAGTAGGAAGAGCAGTTCTCTGGCATAAAAATTGGCTGGGTGGCCCACCGAGCTCGCCGGATACGAGCGAGGAAGTTCGCTGCTCCACCTCCCTCGCCTAGCCCGACGGAGAAAGTTGTCGCGCCCAAGCCGACGTGTGTTTCAGCAACTCGCTGCTCCAAGCCAACTCATGGAGGAGTGACGAGTTGCTCCAGGACGGCACGAGCATCATCGCTGGCGTGGACGACGCCACGTCGTACCGTGTCACCTGTGCCCGCGAACACACCATCCGCCATCAACGCGCACATAACCGCATGCTGCCGACAGAGAAAGAAGCCGGCTACACGAAATTTGACGAGTCGGTGGCCAGCGTGTTCGCGTCCGCCTCCAACATCTAGGGAGTGTAGAACACCGGAGGCTGCCGCCGCTTGGGTGCCAGAAAGGCACCGCCGGCGCGTAACCGGCTTGTACAACCGGTGACATGTCTGGTTCTTCTTTATCTCAACCGTCGTCGGCCGCTGTCATGGTAATAACTCTGACAGTAAGTATAAGGGGTACAAATGAGGAGGCAAGATCCTAGCTACGACAACATTGTACGCAAGTGTTTACGAGTTCAGGCCCCTCTCGGAGGAGTTAAAATCCTTACGTCTCGGTGCCCGGAGGCGGTCGACTGGATTATATGAGTGTGTATAACAGAGGGTGCGAACCCCTGTCCCAGAGGAGGGGGTGGCTTATATAGAGTGCGCCAGGACACCTGCCATCCCCCGTTACAGAGGGTTCAATTGTACATAAAGATGGGGCTTTACTTGTAACGCCAGCCTTAAGTGCCTTAAATGACCTTAAAGACTACGGAGTGAATGCTTGTCTGTAGCTGTTCTGAGTGACTCCTGGTCTTCAGTAGGTAGAGTGATTTCTTGTATGTTCGAGTGATTGACTGGTCGTGTGACTTCGGGAAGGAGGGGTACCCGAGTGGTTAACTGGTCAAGTGGATCGCACTCGACGACTTCATTGGGTACTTCCTATTGTCTCTTGAGCTTCTCTGCTTCTAGGGTAGTGACCTTGGGTAGGGTGTATAGTTCAGGCGTATGACCCCACCCTAGGTCTGTATCATCATCATTAGCCCCCGAATGGACTGAGGTCCGAGTGGAAAGAAGGCTGAAGTTGATCTTGCTTCTACTCTTGCGATTCACATGTACTTGCGCTGGACGGAAGGCTCATGTTGGAACTTCGGCTTCATTTCAGTCACCTTCATCGATTCAAAAGTTGCCGAGTGGATTTATAACGTCATCCGTCGAGTGTTGTTTTTTAGCGCGGGACCTTCGGCGCGAATGGTTGCGGCGTATCCCGAATCTCATGGGATTCAAAATTTTGGGGAATCTGATACGTCCATTTTGCATCATGCTTTTATATCAATATTTAGTGCATTATGGGCTGTTATTACACATTATATATCAATACTTATGGATCTTCTCTCTTATTTTGTAAGGTTTACCAAGAAGAGGGGGAATGCCGGCAGCAGGAATTCTGGTTGGAAAAGGAGCAAACATTGGAAACCTATTCTGCACTGCTCCAAAAGACCTGAAACTCCACAAAACCTACTTTCTGGATTTAATAAGAATTATTGAGCGGAAGAAATACCTCAGGGGGCCCACACCCTGTCCAGGAGGGTGGGGGGCGCGCCCACCCCTACTGGGTGCGCCCACTGTCTCCTGGGCCCCCTGGTGGCCTCCCGGTGTCCATCTTCTGTTATATGAAGGGTTTTATCCTGGAAAAAATCGTGGGCAAGCTTACGAGACGAAACTCTGCCGCCACGAGGCGGAACCTGGGCGGAACCAATCTAGAGCTCCGGCAGAGCTGTTCTGCAGGGGAAACTTCCCTCTGGGAGGTGGAAATCATCACCATCATCATCACCAATGATCCTCTCATCACGAGGGGGTCAATCTCCATCAACATCTTCATCAGCACCATCTCCTCTCAAACCCTAGTTCATCTCTTGTATCCAATCTTGTATCCAAAACCACAAATTGGTACTTGTGGGTTGCTAGTAGTGTTGATTACTCCTTGTAGTTGATACTTATTGGTTTACTTGGTGGAAGATTATATGTTCAGATCCTTAATGCATATTATTACACCTCTGATTATGAACATGAATATGCTTTGTGAGTAGTTACGTTTGTTCCTGAGGACATGGGTGAAGTCTTGTTATTAGTAGTCATGTGAATTTGGTATTCGTTCGATATTTTGATAAGATGCATGTTGTCTATCCTCTAGTGGTGTTATGTGAACGTCGACTACATGACACTTCACCATTATTCGGGCCTAGAGGAAGGCATTGGGAAGTAATAAGTAGATGATGGTTTGCTAGAGTGACAGAAGCTTAAACCCTAGTTTATGCGTTGCATCGTTAGGGGCTGATTTGGATCCGTATGTTTCATGCGATGGTTAGGTTTACATTTATACTTTTGTTGTAGTTGTGGATGCTTGCAATAGGGGTTAATCATAAGTGGGATGCTTGTCCAGGTAAGGGCAATACCCAAGCACCGGTCCACCCACATATCAAATTATCAAAGTAACGAACGCGAATCATATGAGTGTGATGAAACTAGCTTGACGATAATCCCCATGTGTCCTCGGGAGCGCTTTTCTCATTATAAGAAATTGTCCAGGCTTATCCTTTGCTACAAAAAGGATTGGGCCACCTTGCTGCACTTTATCTACTTTTATTGTTTATTATCCTTTACAATGTATCTTATCACAAAACTATCTATCACCTACAATTTCAGTGCTTGTAGAGAAAACCTTACTGAAAACCGCTTATCATTTCCTTCTGCTCCTCGTTGGGTTTGACACTCTTACTTATCGAAAGGACTACAATATATCCCGTACACTTGTGGGTCATCAGAAGCGCGCGGGACGGAGCATGCCGCGGTAAGCGGGATGGAGCGTGCCGTGGTAAGCGGGATGGATAGACAGGGGTGCTTCGATCCCCGCGCCACCTTTTTCGCCACGTACCCAGCGCCCGACTATTGAGGGATTTGACAGGATCGCCTGGGCCCATGCGTCAGCCACTCGGAAGCGGGTCTTTAAAAGGCGACGGGGCCGAGGTGCCTGCACTGTGCGCGTCCATTCTCTCCCCTTCTCCTCTGCTTCTCCACCACATCCGGCTCCTCCGCTTTCGCCGCCGCCGTTCCACCACCATGGTGAAGGCCAAGACGGCGGCGCTGGAACATGCAAAAAAGGCGATGGGGGAGGCAAAGGGCAAGAAGCAGAATCGGGGGTCATCATCGCGGTTGGCGCTGCCGCCGGGTTGGATCGAGGGTGATTGGATCCGATCTTCGCTCCAACAGGATGACTTGGGCGAGCTGGCTGAGTCTGGGCTGATCGCCAATGGTGCCGCGCGGTTGCCGGAGGGGGAGACGGAGCCGCATCCGCGACCGGGTGAGTGTGTTCTGCTCGCCACCCACGTCGACCGTGGTTTCTTGATTCCTCCACATACTTTTTCCCGGGGTTTCTTGAACTTCTTCGGAGCCCAACTCGATCACTTTTCCCCCAATACCATCACATACCTAGCTGCATTCGTGTCCATGTGCGAGAATGTTCTGGGCTGTCGACCGCACTGGGGTCTTTTCAAGCACATTTTCACTATTCGCTCCCAGTCGCTAAATAAAGCTAACACGAGTGACGAGAAAACACACGTCATCCAGATGTGTGGGGGTTTGGGTATCCAGAAGAGGAAGAGGAGCTCTTTCCCTTCCATGACCCTTCCCGAGTCGTTCAGGGGCTGGCAGTCGACCTGGTTCTACCGCCAGGACATTGCAACTCCGGGCCAGTTGACTGGACTTCCCCCTTTTACTTTCGATTGTGTTCAGACCCCTTCTTTGTTAAAAGTGACCACTGCGGAGAGGGTGGAAACAAACATGCTGGTTGAGAGGGTGGTCCAGTTGATCAATCAAGGCATCACTCCAAAAGGTTCTTAGTCTGATAGGGCACAACACGTGTGAGTTCCTCCTTTTGATATCTTGACCATGATGTAATTTGGATTTTATATGGCTGCTCCTTATCAATGTGGTTTCAGAATATTCTGCTACTCCAAAAGGTTCTGTTTGCA
Source organism: Triticum timopheevii (assembly GCA_963921465.1). Lineage (NCBI taxonomy): Eukaryota > Viridiplantae > Streptophyta > Magnoliopsida > Poales > Poaceae > Triticum > Triticum timopheevii. The sequence goes on along the minus strand of OY997264.1, from coordinate 627,142,471 downwards.
GGTATTGTAACGATTGCTTGCACCTAGCTCCTAAACACACATGGATCCAGCATTTTATTTCTTTTGCTGTCTCTTGTATTTTTCATATGATGGTATAGTTCATCGTCGATCTGAATGCCTAAATGAAACTCATTTTGGGTGAGAACATGGTATACTTTTTGTGATGCATGGCGGTTGTCCTTTTAGCTTCTTAGTCATTGTGTATGGATGGTTTGGGTAATGCCAGTTTTAATCGCTGACATGATTTGGAGGTTTGGTTCAATTAAAAATATCATGTCATGTTACCAGCATAGATGCTATTTTCTTATAACTACCCTGTCGGTGTCAAAACCGGCGGATCTCGGGTAGGGGGTCCCGATCTGTGCGTCTAGGCAGATGGTAATAGGAGACGAGGGACACGATGTTTTACCCAGGTTCGGGCCCTCTCGATGGAGGTAAAACCCTACGTCCTGCTTGATTAATATTGATGATATGGGTAGTACAAGAGTAGATCTACCACGAGATCAAGAAGGCTAAACCCTAGAAGCTAGCCTATGGTATGATTGTTGTTCGTCCTATGGACTAAAACCCTCCGGTTTATATAGACACCGGAGAGGGCTAGGGTTACACAGAGTCGGTTACAATGGTAGGAGATCTACATATCCGTATCGCCAAGCTTGCCTTCCACGCCAAGGAAAGTCCCATCCGGACACGGGACGAAGTCTTCAATCTTGTATCTTCATACTCTTGGAGTCCGGCCGATGATCATAGTTCGGCCATCCGGACACCCCCTAGTCCAGGACTCCCTCAGTAGCCCCTGAACCAGGCTTCAACGACGACGAGTCCAGCGCGCATATTGTCTTCGGCATTGCAAGGCGGGTTCCTCCTCCGAATACTTCATTGTGAACACCAGGATAGTGTCCGGCTCTGCAAAATAAATTCCACATACCACCGTAGAGAGAATAATATTCACACAACTTCAATCTGCCGATGTATTTCGTAGCATGACATCACGCCACGGCCAAGCCTTTACTCGAATTGTTTTTATTGTCCCACCTCAGCGCGTTTAGCGAAGCGGTTTCCTTGGCACATCTTGTCGAAGCAGAGATCGTGTTCCCCTTATTCCGGGATTCCCATCAATACGGACGTGGGTAACCCAACCGCGCCCACTGGCTCGCCCCCTCCATCAAAGGCGAGTCCCAAACTGTTACGGGGACGGCTCTTGGTATTCAACCTCTTTATAATGAGACCAAGGCCTGTTCCTTTTCTTCAATCTTCAATCGAATCCGCCCCTCGCCCCGAGTCCCAACACCCAAGGTTCCAGATTTAGGCTCTTCGGACCTTCGACAATGTCCGGCTCCGACCCACAGGGCCGGTGGATGCCCTCTTCCGTCACGGAAGAAGATGTGCTAAAGCTAAGAGATGCCAGGTATCTAACCGGCGAAATTTCACATAGGCTGCCCGTACAAGGGCAAGTTATTCCCACTCCTGAGCCTGGTGAGAGCGTGGTGTTCGTGTCTCACTTCCGTTGGGGTTTAGGCTTCCCGATGGATCCCTTCGTGAGGGGGCTCATGTTTTATTATGGGCTGGAATTCCATGACTTGGATCCGGAGTCCATCCTCCACATCTCATCGTTCATTGTCGTATGCGAAGCCTTCCTCCACACCACTCCTCACTTCGGATTGTGGCTCAAGACCTTCGACGTGGAGCCGAAGATGATTGACGAGCGGCAGGCAGAGTGCGGAGGGGCAGTTATAAGCAAGAGAGCTGACGCTCCATGGCCCGAGGGCTTTTTTCAAAAGGAGCTCGGTTTGTGGCAACATGAGTGGTTCTACATCAGCGCTCCCAGGGGCACCAGATGGGTGGCGCCGCCTGCCTTTCGCTCGGGCCCTCCACAACGGCTGGCGTGATGGGTCAACAAAGGGCTTGACTGGGGGCCGTCCAAGGACGTGCCATTATTGCAGGGCCGTATTCGAGACCTCCAAGAGAGGGAGATAAATCTGGTTGTGGTGGCGCAGGTCATGCTGATTCGGCGCCTTCTGCCTTGCAAACGCCGCCCTCTCCGCCTGTGGGAATTCAATCTGGAGGGACCGCGAGCTCTCCAACACTTCATGGGTGCGACGCCCGTGGAGATGTATAAACTGTTCTTCGGATCACAAGAGATGTGTCCGGACCTAACTGAGGACGCAGGCCTGAGCTGCAATCACCCGGATACTTAAGTAAGTAGTCCTGTGCCCGGACATGCTGTCCATACATTTATCATAAACTTGCCCTTTAACCAGCTATCCCTTGAACAGGAGTGGATAGCAAAAGCAAAACTGATACGGTGTCCGGCCCCCCTCCCTGAGATCATGCCGGATCTAGTGTTAATCAAGATGCTGGAGGTTGCGCCTTCGGAAGAGCGCGAGGGGGAAAATAGGAAAACTACTGCCTCCGCTAGGGAGGCTCTTAAGAAAGGGGGGATCGAGAATCCCTCCTTCCAGGGGGAGAAGAGGACCGTTTCTGAAGATCTGGAGGCCAAGGCCTCAAAGCGGGGGAAGAAATCTTCAGCAAAGGGCCCTGCGCCAGGAGAAGCAGCGGCCGCATTATTTCCCCAAGGGAATCAGCCCTCCAGTGAGCCGTAAGTAGAAAGGGGAGTTTTGTAATAAGGGACATCCCTGTTTTTTTTTCTTTTGAAGATAACCAAAGTTTTATCTTGTAGTTCGGATCTCAGCCCTTCTCAGCAGAGCTCATCCTCGGGGGATCTTCGTCCAGAGATGATGGAGAGCGAAACGCCTCCATCTGCCGCACCGTCAGGCGGGGTGGACGATCCTAAGGTATCGTCGCGGAGGGTCTCCCCGAGTCTGGCGGGGCTGGAGAGTTCGGCACCAACTGGTGTACGTCCAGGGGAGCTGAAGGATCTGCTCGGGCGGGCGTCTATCTCAGAAGATCACCGTACGTTGATGAGTACGGTGATTGAAAGGATTTCATCCGCTGAGAGCGGGTTGCATGAGGCCGTCAGAAGTTTACTGACGGGGTTTGAGGTGCACGAAAAATGATATACCTTTTGACAGTTTTGCGCATAGAATGCGCCCTGTATAGATAGTAGCCCCTGAGACTCGGTACGTTGTCAAAGGTGACAACATGCCGAGGATCATAATCTCAGTTGTAAGATGTCGCCTTTCCTATATAGGTGGCGGAGCGTTCGGTGGCCAGCCGGACTGATGGATTTGCCGAACTGAAGCGACAACTTGACGTTGTGGATGCGGACATCACGCTGGTCAATAAGCGACTTGACGAGTCACAAGGTATGTGGCTTCTCCGCAGATGCCTTGTAAGGGAGCTTGATGCTCGTGCCTTACAACATGTATGCTTAATGCAGATGGCGCTGCAGCTATGGAGGACCTTCGGGCAGAGCTTGCCCGAGCCAAGGAGCAAGCCAGAAAAAGTAATGCGGCTGCCTTGAAGGCGTCCGAAGAGCTAAAAGCCGAACAGGCTGCTCACTGCCGAAGCAGGGAGGAAATGGCCAAAATGGCCGTGAAGCTGAAGGATGCTACCGACCGCTATGAGGTTCTTGAAGGAGAACACCGAGCGGAGCAAGAGGACCTGAAGAGGGCCACCGCCGAAGCCAAGGATGTCCGCTCCGCGATGAGGGTTATAAAGGAGGAGCTACGTCAGGCCGGGGATATTGCGACTGGAAAGCCTTTTCTGCTGCGTAGGAAATTCACAGATCCGAAGTATGCTCAGTTGGGCCAGTTTTGGGGTGCGGAGGATGCTTATCTGAATTTGGCAGCGAGTGCCGCAGACGCGGTCGCACATTTCCGGGGCCAAAACGATCACGGAATGGAAGAGCTTTTTTGGTCGCAGTTAGTCCGGAGCGTCCACTTCCGTTAACCGATCGGTTAGCTGAGTGGGCTGAGCTGAATAGGTTGTCCGGACTTGCCATGAAAGATGTCGTGGCTCATTTGTGGCCGGAAAGGCCCGAGCCGAAGAGTTATTTTGGCTTGGTGCAGCAGTTCCTTGATGCGGTGCCGCATATGAAGGCGATGAAGCGGTCGACATGCATAGAGGGTGCACGGATGGCTATCGCCCATGTCAAAACATACTGGGCGGAGATGGAGGCCACCGACGTTGCATCCCAGGACTCGGACAAAAGCCGATTACCAGCCGAGCACTATTTTGAGGAAGTCCTGCAGGGCGCTCGTTTAATAGAGTCGCAGTGCTCGAAAAACATTATGTTCAAATGACATGTATGATTTGTGAAACCATGTTTCAAATATAATATAAGGCCTTTTATACTTGGGCGTTCAAGTGTTGAAATACCTCCTGTGCGGCCGTTAATGTATATGTGTATATAACCTGAAAGATGGCAGTCTTCGGCTTCAGCCCCCACGCACATAGTGCGGGGGTGTTTGCAAAAAAAAGCGCATTTTCATACTTAATCCAACGTCTTGGTCCTGTGAAGGAGGTGATAGCGTAGCAAACTAGGCAACCGGACTATAATGCTTTATCACTTTCACTTGGCCATAGGAGTTCGATGGTGGGGCTACTATATAGCCCCCAGGTGCACTGTGCTCTCCGAATTTCGGGGCGCGTATGTGCCTGACCGGGAAACGGTCCTTCGTTAAAGTGGAGGAATTCTAAACATTCCGGTGGTCGATCGAGTGGTTGACCAGTCTCTCGCTATATCATGACAGTCAGTTTTCGGCTTTCTCTACTGAGGTGCTCACCTGGACGAACCGAGGCACAATCGCAATAGTTCTCCTAGTGCCGCGTTAGCCGATAGAGGGGAACATAAGGCAGTAAAACACAGGAGCCGGGCAAACCCAACATTTGACCAAAGACATGATTCGGAGATGATGCATATAAGGCCTAACTCGAGACGCCAAACACTCCCTAAGGTATTCGGTCTTTATGAAAACAGGCAGAACAATGCCCTAAGCCCCTAGTGTCCAGGTACGCGCAAAAATTTCTGACGCGGCCGATGCCAAAACGCCAGATTCCTCCTCGGTTACATCAAAAAACCGGGGGATGTGTATCAACAAGAGACAGTAAAAAAGGTTTACGCAGGGTCTTAATCTGAAAAGAATCCTTGCAACGGGTCCCTACTGCATGTCTGCGCCTGTGTCTCCGTTGTGCCGTATCCTGGACGGGTGTCGCACAGTGTTCATCTGTAAAAGAGGAGAACTTAGTTGAAAAAGAGTCCATGCGAAAGATGTATTTTGAAGCAAACAGAGTATGATTCAAAGAATGAATAAAATTGAGATTTATTGTCTCTTTTTGTGCATGCGTGGAGCCCCTTGTAAAGGGTTACGCGGCTAGTAAGCCCCTTGTTTATTTATATCGGACTCGCCTAACAGTGTCCGGGGTCTTGAATGACCTATTTAGGGGCTTTGATCAGCAGAGCCAGATTAGTGTGTGGCTGTCAAGGCAGTCTCACGTTCTTCCGTAGTCGAGGAACACTCGAAGTTACCCTTTAATGAGATGATGCCTCGTGGACCGGGCTTTTTGAGTGTAAGACACGCGTAATGCGGTATTGCGTTAAAGCGGGCGAAAGCTTCGCGTCCCAATAGTGCTTGATAGCTACTTTTAAATGGGGCGATGTGGAAGATTAACTTTTTGCGACAGAAGTTGTCAGATGAGCCGAACACAACTTCTAGTGGTAGAGAGCCCGTACAATGGGCATATTGGCCTGGCATCACTCCTTTAAAGGAAGTGTTGCTATGGCGTATTTTGGTTGGGTCTATCCCCATTCTGTGGATTGTATCCTGATATAGCAGGTTTAGATCACTACCGCCGTCCATTAGGACCTGTGTAAATTGTAGTCCGTTGATTACAGGATTTAATGTCAAAGCAGTCCATCCTGCGTTCCGGATATTCCCGGAGTAATCCTTATGGTCGAAAGTGATTTGTTTTGACATCCAGTGTCGGGACTCCGCTGGGGTGGACCGTGCGGTGCATACTTTAATGGGCGCCGCTCTATTTTTTCCTGTTGTCACTTGAAGTCAATTTACTGTTTTGACCTCTTGTGGGAAATCCTTTTGTTTTCCGGTGCTCTGCTTGTGAGGTTCGTCATCGTCCTCACTTGGTGTGTCTAGCCTCTTGTGTTCGGCGTTAAGTCGGCCGGACTGCTTGAAGACCCAACAATCTCTGTGGGTATGGTTTGCAGGCCTCCCGGGGGTACTGTGGATTTGGCATATCTTGTCCAAGATTTTGTTTAGGTTGGATAGCTCGTCGCTGTTCTCCTTGAGAGGCAGTTTTTGGTTGTTCTGCCGAGAGCTTTTGAATCCGGCGTTGACTGCCGTGCTCTTTGGACCATTTCCTTTAGTCCGGCGCTGGTCCTTGTTGTGCCGTGGTTTGCCATTTCCATCTCTGACCTCGGATGTACTTGGGTCGCTGGTGCTGCATCTTGCCAGCCAGCTATCCTCTCCCGCGCAAAAGCGGGTCATGAGGCTTGTTAGTGCGGCCATTGTTCTTGGCTTTTCCTGGCCGAGGTGTCTGGGAGCCATTCGTCTCGGACGTTGTGCTTGAAAGCTGCTAAGGCTTCCGTGTCCGGACAGTCGACTATCTGGTTCTTTTTGGTGAGGAACCTGTTCCAGATCTTGCGGGCTGACTCTCCGGGCTGTTGAGTTATGTGTCTTAATTCGTCTGCATCCGGAGGGCGGACGTAAGTCCCCTGAAAATTTGCCCGAAATGCGTCCTCGAGCTCTTCCCAACTTCCAATGGTATTTTCTGGGAGGCTTTTGAGCCAGTGCCGGGCTGGCCCTTTTAAGTTTGAGGGGTAAGTATTTTATGGCGTGGAGGTCATCTCCTCTAGCCATATGTCTGTGCAGGATGTAATCCTCAATCCAGACTCCGGGGTCTGTTGTTCCGTCGTACGCCTCTATATTTACGAGCTTGAATCCCGTTGGAAATTCATGATCCAGCACCTCATCGGTGAAACATAGGGGGTGTGCGGCGCCCCTGTATTTGGGTGCGCCGTGATTTTCAAATACTAGACGTGTTGTGTTACCTTCTGGAGCTTGCTTTCTTGGCCCATAGATGGATCTAACCAGGCCATCCTTTTTGCGAGGATCCTTATGTGGATCGCGTGCCGATTTGTGTGCGGCGCCGCTTGCCGCTCTTTGTTTGTCATGTGGTCGTTTATCCGTTCGGGCGGCCTCTTTGTTTTTTGATTTTTGGGGCTCTACGGCCCCCTCGTCAAATTCGGGCAACGGTTTGCGCTTCGGGTAGCTCTTTGCTTGGCGACTATCGCTGTATTTGTCTGCGGTCTTGAGTACTTTGCTCCATCTCATTCTGAGTATGTTTTCCGCTGTTTTGGGCTTCCGCTTCTGCTTCTTCAGGCTTCGTGCAGTGGCGACGAGCCTTTTGTGGAGGTTCTTCTGCTCCAACGATGTGTCCGGCGTGAGATCATCTGGACTGTTGTTTTCATCGGAGATGGGTTGCCTCTCCAATTCGTCCTGTTCGGATGGTTGCTTGGGGGCATGTTCGTCATCCATTGGTTCGCCCGGCTCTATGGCTGGGTCTTCATGGGTGCTGCCGCTGTCGAGGCGGGACTTTGGGCGGCGCTTGCGTCGCTGTTTCGGCTGTTTTTCGGGGGAATTTTCCTTCATAGTGTCCCGTTGTTTCTCGTTATCGCTTCCTTTGGGTGTATCCACCATATATATATATATATATATATATATATATATATATATGTATATATATATATATATCGTGAGTTGAGGTGGCTTTCCCGTGCCCTGCGGGCGCTGGTTCCTGGTCGTCTCTGGCATCGTCGTCCATACCGTCGTTATCTTTGGAGTCGAAATCTAGCATGTCGGTTAAGTCATCGACAGTGGCTACGAAGTGGGTGGTGGGTGGGCTTTGAGTTTCTTCGCCGTCCGCATCCCAACCGTCCTGGCCATAATCCGGCCAAGGCTCTCCTGATAAAGAGAGGCATTTTAGCGAATTCAGGATGTCACCAAAGGGCGAGTGCTGAAAGTGTTGGAAATATGCCCTAGAGGCAATAATAAAAGTATTATTATATTTCATTGTTCATGATAATTGTCTTTATTCATGCTATAACTGTATTATCCGGAAATCGTAATACACGTGTGAATACTTAGACCCCAATATGTCCCTAGTGAGCCTCTAGTTGACTAGCTCGTTGTGATCAACAGATAGTCATGGTTTCCTGGCTATGGACATTGGATGTCGTTGATAACGGGATCACATCATTAGGAGAATGATATGATGGACAAGACCCAATCCTAAGCATAGCATAAAAGATCGTGTAGTTCGTTTGCTAGAGCTTTGCCAATGTCAAGTATCTCTTCCTTCGACCATGAGATCGTGTAACTCCCGGATACCGTAGGAGTGCCTTGGGTGTATCAAACGTCACAACGTAACTGGGTGACTATAAAGGTGCATTACAGGTATCTCCGAAAGTATCTGTTGGGTTGACATGGATCGAGACTGGGATTTGTCACTCTGTATGACGGAGAGGTATCTCTGGGCCCACTCGGTAATGCATCATCATAATGAGCTCAAGTTGACCAAGGTGTTGGCCACGGGATCATGCATTACGGTACGAGTAAAGTGACTTGCCGGTAACGAGACTGAACAAGGTATTGGGATACCGACGATCGAGTTTCGGGCAAGTAACGTACCGATTGACAAAGGGAATTGTATACAGGGTTTGATCAAATCCTCGACATCGTGGTTCAACCGATGAAATCATCGAGGAGCATGTGGGAGCCAACATGGGTATCCAGACCCCGCTGTTGGTTATTGCCCGAGAGTCGTCTCGGTCATGTCTGCGTGTCTCCCGAACCCGTAGGGTCTACACACTTAAGGTTCGGTGACGCTAGGGTTATTAGGAAGACTAGTATGTGACTACCGAATGTTGTTCGGAGTCCCGGATGAGATCCCGGACGTCACGAGGAGTTCCGGAAGGGTCCGGAGGTAAAGATTTATATATGGGAAGTTGTTAAAAGGACACCGGAAAGTTTCGGGGGCATACCGGTATTGTACCGGGACCACTGGAAGGGTTCCGGGGGTCCACCGGGAGGGGCCACCCCTCCCGGGGGGCCACTTGGGCTGCGTGGGGAGTTGGCCAGCCCCTGGTGGGCTGGGCGCACCCCCTTCCTTGGGCCCTTGCGCCTAGGGTTGAGGGGGGAACCCTAGAGGGGGCGCCCCCTTGCTTGGGGGGCAAGTCCCCCCTCCCCTTGGCCGCCGCCCCCCCTCTAGATCGATCTAGAGGGGCCGGCCCCCTTCTCCCATCCCCCTATAAATAGAGGGGTGAGGGGAGGGCAGCCGCACCACAAGCCAAGGCGCAGCCCTCCCCTCCCAACACCTCTCCTCCTCCGTTGTGTGCTCGGCAAAGCCCTATCGGAGTACTGCTTCTCCACCATCACCACGCCATCGTGCTGCCGGTGGAGCTGTCTTCCTCGACCTCTCCTTCCTCCTTGCTGGATCAAGACGGAGGAGACGTCACCCGTACCGTACGTGTGTTGAACGTGGAGGTGCTGTCCGTTCAGCACTTGGTCATCGGTGATTCGAATCACGTCGAGTACGACTCCATCATCACCTTGCAAACTTCCGCACGCGATCTACAAGTGGTATGTAGATGCAAACTCTCTCCCGTTACTCGTTGCTTAGATGATCTCATAGATGGATCTTGGTGAAACCGTAGGAAAATTTTTAATTTTCTGCAACGTTCCCCAACAGTGGTATCAGAGCCAGGTCTATGCGTAGTTCTCTAATGCACGAGTAGAACACAATTTGTTGTGGGCGTGGATCTTGTCAACTTACTTGCCTCTACTAGTCTTTTCTTGCTTCAACGGTATTGTGGGATGAAGCGGCCCGGACCAACCTTACACGTACACTTACGTGAGACCGGTTCCACCGATTGACATGCACTAGTTGCATAAGGTGGCTGGCGGGTGTCTGTCTCTCCCACTTTAGTTGGAGCGGATTTGATGAACAGGGCCCTTATGAAGGGTAAATAGAAGTTGACAAAATCATGTTGTGGTTATTCGTAGGTAAGAAAACGTTCTCGCTAGAACCCAATCGCAGCCACGTAAAAGATGCAACAACAATTAGAGGACGTCTAACTTGTTTTTGCAGCGATTGATCATGTGATGTGATATGGCCAGAAGTTGTGATGAATGATGAATTGTGATGTATGAGATCATGTTCTTGTAATAGGATTCACGACTTGCATGTCGATGAGTATGACAACCGGCAGGAGCCATAGGAGTTGTCTTTATTTTTTTTGTATGACCTGCGTGTCATTGAAGAACGCCATGTAAACTACTTTACTTTATTGCTAAACGCGTTAGTCATACAAGTAGAAGTAGTCATTGGCGTGACAACTTCATGAAGACACGATGATGGAGATCATGATGATGGAGATCATGGTGTCAAGCCGGTGACAGGACGATCATGGAGCCCCGAAGATGGAGATCAATGGAGCTTTATGATATTGGCCATATCATGTCACAACTATATAATTGCATGTGATGTTTATTATGTTTATGCATCTTGTTTACTTAGGACGACAGTAGTAAATAAGATGATCCCTTACAAAATTTCAAGAAGTGTTCTCCCCTAACTATGCACCGTTGCTACAGTTCGTCGCTTCTAAGCACCACGTGATGATCGGGTGTGATGGATTCTTACGTTCACATACAACGGATGTAAGACAGTTTTACAGAGTGAAAACACTTAGGGTTAACTTGACGAGCCTAGCATGTGCAGACATGGCCTCGGAACACGGAGACCGAAAGGTCGAACACGAGTCGTATGGAAGATACGATCAACATGAAGATGTTCACCGACGATGACTAGTCCGTCTCACGTGATGATCGGACACGGGCTAGTCGACTCGGATCGTGTAACACTTAGATGACTAGAGGGATGTCTAATCTAAGTGGGAGTTCATAATTTGATTAGAACTTTATTATCATGAACTTAGTCTAAAACCTTTGCAAATATGTCTTGTAGATCAAATGGCCAACGCTAATGTCAACATGAACTTCAACGCGTTCCTAGACAAAACCAAGCTGAAAGATGATGGCAGCAACTATACGGACTGGGTCCGGAACCTGAGGATCATGCTCACAGCTGCCAGGAAGCAATATGTCCTAGAAGGACCGCTAGGTGATGCTCCCGTCCCAGAGAACCAAGACGTTATGAACGCTTGGCAAGCTCGTGCTGATGATTACTCCCTCATTCAGTGCGGCATGCTTTACAGCTTAGAACCGGGGCTCCAAAAGCGTTTTGAGCATCACGGAGCATATGAGATGTTCGAAGAGCTGAAACTAGTTTTCCAAGCTCATGCCTGGGTCGAGAGATATGATGTCTCCGACAAGTTCTACAGTTGTAAGATGGAGGAAAACAGTTCTATCAGTGAACACATCCTGAAGATGTCTGGGTTACACAACCGTATGACCCAGCTGAACATTAACCTCCCAGATGAGGCGGTCATTGACAGAATCCTCCAGTCGCTCCCACCAAGCTACAAGAGCTTTGTGATGAACTACAACATGCAGGGGATGGTGAAGACCATTCCTGAAGTGTTCTCGATGCTGAAGTCAGCAGAGGCTGAAATCAAGAAAGAACATCAAGTGTTGATGGTCAATAAGACCACTAAGTTCAAGAAGGGCAAGGGTAAGAAGAACTTCAAGAAGGACGGCAAAGATGTTGCCGCGCCCGGTAAGCCAGTTGCCGGGAAGAAGTCAAAGAATGGACCCAAGCCTGAGACTGAGTGCTTTTATTGCAAGGGGAAGGGTCACTAGAAGCGGACCTGCCCCAAATACTTAGCGGATAAGAAGGCCGGCAACACCAAAGGTATATTTGATATACATGTAATTGATGTGTACCTTACCAGTACTTGTAGTAACTCCTGGGTATTTGATACCGGTGCCGTTGCTCATATTTGTAACTCACAGCAGGAGCTGCGGAATAAACGGAGACTGGCGAAGGACGAGGTGACGATGCGCGTCGGGAATGGTTCCAGAGTCGATGTGATCGCCGTCGGCACGCTGCCTCTGCATTTACCCACGGGATTAGTTTTGAACCTTAATAATTGTTATTTAGTGCCATGTATGAGCATGAACATTGTATCTGGATCTCGTTTAATACAAGATGGCTACTCATTTAAGTCTGAGAATAATGGTTGTTCGATTTATATGAGAGATATGTTTTATGGTCATGCTCCGATGGTCAATGGTTTATTCTTAATGAATCTCGAGCGTAATATTACACATGTTCATAGTGTGGATGCCAAAAGATGTAAAGTTGATAACGGTAGTCCCACATACTTGTGGCACTGCCGCCTTGGTCACATTGGTGTCAAGCGCATGAAGAAGCTCCATGCTGATGGACTTTTAGAGTCTCTTGATTATGAATCGTTTGACACATGCGAACCATGCCTCTTAGGCAAAATGACCAAGACTCCGTTCTCCGGAACAATGGAGCGAGCAACCAACTTGTTGGAAATCATACATACCGATGTGTGCGGTCCAATGAGCGTTGAGGCTCGGTCCAATGAGCGTTGAGGCTCGCGGAGGATATCGTTATGTTCTCACTCTCACTGATGACTTAAGTAGATATGGGTATGTCTACTTAATGAAACACAAGTCTGAGACCTTTGAAAAGTTCAAGGAATTTCAGAGTGAGGTAGAGAATCAACATGACTGAAAGATAAAGTTCCTACGATCAGATCGTGGAGGAGAATACTTAAGTCACGAATTTGGTACACACTTAAGGAAATGTGGAATCGTTTCACAACTCACGCCGCCTGGAACACCTCAGCGAAACGGTGTGTCCGAACGTCGTAATCGCACTCTATTAGATATGGTGCGGTCTATGATGTCTCTTACCGATTTACCGCTATCATTTTGGGGATACGCTCTAGAGACAGCTACATTCACTTTAAATAGGGCACCATCTAAATCCGTTGAGACGACACCGTATGAATTATGGTTTGGGAAGAAACCTAAGCTGTCGTTTCTAAAAGTTTGGGGATGCGATGCTTATGTCAAGAAACTTCAACCTGAAAAGCTCGAACCCAAGTCGAAAAAATGCGTCTTCATAGGATACCCTAAGGAAACTGTCGGGTATACCTTCTACTTAAGATCCGAGGGCAAGATCTTTGTTGCCAAGAACGGATGCTTTCTGGAAAAAGAGTTTCTCTCGAAAGAAGTAAGTGGGAGGAAAGTAGAACTCGATGAAGTACTACCTCTCGAACGGGAAAGTGGTGCAGCTCAGGAAAATGTTCCTGTGATGCCCACACCAATCGAAGAGGAAAACAATGATGATGATCAAGTTACTTCGGATCAAGTTGCTACTGAACTTCGTAGGTCCACAAGGACACGTTCCGCACCAGAGTGGTACGACAACCCTGTCCTAGAAATCATGTTGTTAGACAACGGTGAACCTTCGAACTATGAAGAAGCGATGGCGGGCCCGGATTCCAACAAATGGCTTGAAGCCATGAAATCCGAGATAGAATCCATGTATGAAAACAAAGTATGGACTTTGACGGACTTGCCCGATGATCGGCGAGCGATAGAAAACAAATGGATTTTTAAGAAGAAGACGGACGCGGATGGTAATGTTACCATCTATAAAGCTCGGCTTGTCGCTAAGGGTTATCGACAAGTTCAAGGGATTGACTACGACGAGACAATCTCTCCCGTAGCGAAGCTGAAGTCCGTCCGAATCATGTTAGCGATTGCCGCATACTATGATTATGAGATATGGCAGATGGACGTCAAAACGGCATTCCTTAACGGACATCTTAAGGAAGAGCTGTATATGATGCAACCGGAAGGTTTTGTCGATCCTAATAACGCTAACAAAGTATGCAAGCTCCAGCGATCCATTTATGGACTGGTGCAAGCATCTCGGAGTTGGAACATTCGCTTTGATGAGATGATCAAAGCGTTTGGGTTTATGCAGACTTATGGAGAAGCCTGCGTTTACAAGAAAGTGAGTGGGAGCTCTGTAGCATTTCTCCTGTTATATGTAGATGACATACTCTTGATGGGAAATGATACAAAACTTCTGGACAGCATTAAGGCCTACTTGAATAAGTGTTTTTCAATGAAGGACCTTGGAGAAGCTGCTTATATATTAGGCATCAAGATCTATAGAGATAGATCGAGACGCCTCATAGGTCTTTCACAAAGCACATACCTTGATAAGATTTTGAAGAGGTTCAAAATGGATCAGTCCAAGAAGGGGTTCTTGCCTATGTTACAAGGTGTGAGATTGAGCTCAGCTCAGTCACCGACCACGGCAAAAGATAAAGAAGAGATGAGTGTCATCCCCTATGCTTCAGCCATAGGATCTATTATGTATGCCATGCTGTGTACCAAACCCGATGTAAACCTTGCCGTAAGTTTGGTAGCAAGATACCAAAGTAATCCCGGCAAGGAACACTGGACAGCGGTCAAGAATATCCTGAAGTACCTGAAAAGGAAAAAGTACATGTTTCTCGTTTATGGAGGAGACGAAGAGCTCGTCGTAAAGGGTTACGTCGACGCTAGCTTCGACTCAGATCTGGATGACTCTAAGTCACAAACCGGATACGTGTATATGTTGAATGGTGGAGCAGTAAGCTGGTGTAGCTGCAAGCAGAGCGTCATGGCGGGATCTACGTGTGAAGCGGAGTACATGGCAGCCTCGGAGGCAGCGCATGAAGCGATTTGGGTGAAGGAGTTCATCACCGACCTAGGAGTCATACCCAATGCGTCGGGGCCGATCAAACTCTTCTATGACAACACTAGAGCTATTGCCCTTGCCAAGGAGCCCAGGTTTCACAAGAAGACCAGGCACATCAAGCGTCGTTTCAACTCCATCCGTGAAAATGTTCAAGATGGAGACATAGAGATTTGCAAAGTGCACACGGATCTGAATGTCGCAGATCCGTTGACTAAACCTCTCTCGCGTGCAAAACATGATCAACACCAGAACTCTATGGGTGTTCGATTCATCACAATGTAACTAGATTGGTGACTCTAGTGCAAGTGGGAGACTGTTGGAAATATGCCTAGAGGCAATAATAAAAGTATTATTATATTTCATTGTTCATGATAATTGTCTTTATTCATGCTATAACTGTATTATCCGGAAATCGTAATACACGTGTGAATACTTAGACCCCAATATGTCCCTAGTGAGCCTCTAGTTGACTAGCTCGTTGTGATCAACAGATAGTCATGGTTTCCTGGCTATGGACATTGGATGTCGTTGATAACGGGATCACATCATTAGGAGAATGATATGATGGACAAGACCCAATCCTAAGCATAGCATAAAAGATCGTGTAGTTCGTTTGCTAGAGCTTTGCCAATGTCAAGTATCTCTTCCTTCGACCATGAGATCGTGTAACTCCCGGATACCGTAGGAGTGCCTTGGGTGTATCAAACATCACAACGTAACTGGGTGACTATAAAGGTGCATTACAGGTATCTCCGAAAGTATCTATTGGGTTGACACGGATCGAGACTGGGATTTGTCACTCCGTATGACGGAGAGGTATCTCTGGGCCCACTCGGTAATGCATCATCATAATGAGCTCAAGTTGACCAAGGTGTTGGCCACGGGATCATGCATTACGGTACGAGTAAAGTGACTTGCCGGTAACGAGACTGAACAAGGTATTGGGATACCGACGATCGAGTTTCGGGCAAGTAACGTACCGATTGACAAAGGGAATTGTATACAGGGTTTGATCGAATCCTCGACATCGTGGTTCAACCGATGAAATCATCGAGGAGCATGTGGGAGCCAACATGGGTATCCAGACCCCGCTGTTGGTTATTGCCCGAGAGTCGTCTCGGTCATGTCTGCGTGTCTCCCGAACCCGTAGGGTCTACACACTTAAGGTTCGGTGACGCTAGGGTTATTAGGAAGACTAGTATGTGACTACCGAATGTTGTTCGGAGTCCTGGATGAGATCCCGGACGTCATGAGGAGTTCCGGAAGGGTCCGGAGGTAAAGATTTATATATGGGAAGTTGTTAAAAGGACACCGGAAAGTTTCGGTGGCATACCGGTATTGTACCGGGACCACCGGAAGGGTTCCGGGGGTCCACCGGGAGGGGCCACCCCTCCTGGGGGGCCACTTGGGCTGCGTGGGGAGTTGGCCAGCCCCTGGTGGGCTGGGCGCACCCCCTCCCTTGGGCCCTTGCGCCTAGGGTTGAGGGGGGAACCCTAGAGGGGGCGCCCCCCCTTGCTTGGGGGGCAAGTCCCCCCTCCCCTTGGCCGCCGCCCCCCTCTAGATGGATCTAGAGGGGCCGGCCCCCTTCTCCCTTCCCCCTATAAATAGAGGGGTGAGGGGAGGGCAGCCGCACCACAAGCCAAGGCGCAGCCCTCCCCTCCCAACACCTCTCCTCCTCCGTTGTGTGCTCGGCGAAGCCCTGTCGGAGTACTGCTTCTCCACCATCACCACGCCGTCGTGCTGCCGGTGGAGCTGTCTTCCTCAACCTCTCCTTCCTCCTTGCTGGATCAAGATGGAGGAGACGTCACCCGTACCGTACGTGTGTTGAACGCGGAGGTGCTGTCCGTTCAGCACTTGGTCATCGGTGATTCGAATCACGTCGAGTACGACTCCATCATCACCTAGCAAGCTTCCGCACGCGGTCTACAAGTGGTATGGAGATGCAAACTCTCTCCCGTAACTTGTTGCTTAGATGATCTCATAGATGGATCTTGGTGAAACCGTTGGAAAAATTTTAATTTTCTGCAACGTTCCCAAACTGAAAGATGTCCGCAGCGGTGAACTCCATGATCGGCGCCCAATCGGGTTCGATTGGCAGGAGCGCGGAGGGTTTGGGGTCCGGAGAAGAGTCCGGCACTTTGGAGTCACGAGCCTCGCAAGGGACATGGTCAATATGCAGCTCCATCGCCGTAGAGGTAGCAGCCCCCGAGGCGGTGTCTAAGCACCCATCCTCGATCGGCGCAGTTGGCTCCGAGTTAAGGGTCGGAGCGGACTCTTGTGCGGCCTCCAGGGCACTGTCCGGCGGCAGAGCTAGGTCATGCCCATCGTGACAGTGCGGCGCGCTCGGCTGTGGCTCAAATCCGTCGAAGATCAAGTCTCCGCGGATGTCGGCTATGAAGTTCAAACTTCCAAATCTGACCTGATGTCCAGGGGCGTTGTTTTCGATCTGCTCCAGATGGCCGAGTGAATTGGCCCACAGTGCAAAGCCACCGAATACAAAGATCTATCCGGGGAGAAAAGTCTCACCCTGGACCGCGTTGTTGTTGATGATTGAAGGAGCCATCGGGCCCATGAGCGACGACACAGAGGAGCTCTCAATGAAAGCACCAATGTCGGTGTCAAAACCGGCGGATCTCGGGTAGGGGGTCCCAATCTGTGCATCTAGGCGGATGGTAACAGGAGACGAGGGACACGATGTTTTACCCAGGTTCGGGCCCTCTCGATGGAGGTAAATCCCTACGTCCTGCTTGATTAATATTGATGATATGGGTAGTACAAGAGTAGATCTACCACAAGATCAAGGAGGCTAAACCCTAGAAGCTAGCCTATGGTATGATTGTTGTTCGTCCTATGGACTAAAACCCTCTGGTTTATATAGACACCGAAGAGGGCTAGGGTTACACAGAGTCGGTTACAATGGTAGGAGATCTACATATCCGTATCGCCAAGCTTGCCTTCCACGCCAAGGAAAGTCCCATCCGGACACGGGACGAAGTCTTCAATCTTGTATCTTCATAGTCTTGGAGTCCGGCCGATGATGATAGTTCGGCCATACGGACACCCCCTAGTCCAGGACTCCCTCATACCCCTTTCTTTCTGTCACAGCAACACCATTCCAGATTGTGCATTAATAATGAAAACCTATCTATGATCTGTTGGTCTGATCCATTTATGCTTTTGCTATTTATGTGATGACTTTTCTGATTACAAGAAGATGAGGGTGTTACCGTTCATGGACATGGAACAGAAGCTGCCCAGATATTGTGACAACAAATGGTGGTTAAATCGGGAAGCAAAAGCCAGGTGATACCTTGATCACTATCTTTACTACTCTCATGCATAGTCTATTGTCGAATTCTAGATGCAGTATTTCCATATTGGAAAATTTTGTATGGTCCATGGACTGAAAGTTTATTTGTTCTGGGGATCTCGCATTGGTAGGATTTTGCACTAGGACGCTTTTTATGGGCATATACAACATTATTTTTTACTGATGTCTGATTATTGTAGCTTCAAACTATTCCCTGTGATGTTTTTCTTGAACTGTATTCACTGTGGTGTTTGTACTACTGCATTTATTCCTCAGAACATTTGACGGCCCAGTAATAATAGTGCTAATACAAACTGTTTTACATAAGGTCTCATACATGGCAGAACCTGTTGTTGGGACTGGTTTGTTTCGTGTAGTATGTCAACTGTAGTATATGAAGTTTGTTTGTTCTGAGGAATTCTATATGCCGACGAACTTTTCTTATGTTCCCATGCTAGGGATAGTCAAATGGTCTTGGCTATATGGTTCGCTTGAATTCTTGCATGACATGATTAAGGTTCTTTACTGACAATATCAGGATTCTTGGCTGTCCAATTACCCAGAAACTTTGAGACGGGTATTTGGTTGAATATGCTTAGTGCATTCTTTCTTAAAGTTTGCTACTAAGTTGTATTTAGAAATAACTCATACATTACTAATTCCGTACTTGAATGGTTAATGGGCTAACTACATGTTAATTCTACTTTTGTTTCATTGATATTTTATTTATCTTCATGCACTACCAATATACTGCACTATTACTACAACTATCTGGCAAACTTCACGAGTGATTACAGATTGAAGGTTATTACCCGGCAAGCAAATCCACCATTGCAGGTATGCTTGGTAGCTCATTCTGAAGTGACTCGCAATCTCTGCTAGCTGAATTCTTGGTGTTAATTCTACTTCGGTTTGAGCATTCTTTGTTTTATTTAAAGCTTTGAATTAATCTAGCATTAGCTTTACTAATAATAAATTAGTTTGCTAGGTGCAGTTTGAATAAGCTTGCGACTGGAGTGTAAATTAAATTACCTACACAAAAGAAGGGTTAAATAAGGATGAAGGTTCGGGTATTTGGGTTGCTGATACGCTGAAACTTCTGTTTTTATTACTTTATGAAGGTTCAAGTATTTGGGTTCTAGCTCCAGATTGGATATGGTAGCTGCTTATTGATTTTTCCTATTCATCTGGCAGGATTAAGGCATTGTTGTTACTTGCCTACCAATTTTAAGCTGACAATTTCTTATTTTTACGTTCATCTGAATATTGGGATGCATAGCAAATCAACTCTTTTGTATTCAACAATTCTGAGTTTGACCGCTAAATCTGAATATAGTTTAGAAATAGTTTTTTATGACTTGGACCATTGTTTTTGTTTCCTTCGGCCTTTGTTTGTGCTCCAACAGCAAATAGGCACATGGGGCGCGCCACCGCGCCATAAATTTGGGTGGCTGCTGAGGGCACTTTCGACATTTCGCTTACCCCTGCGCAATGTACCTTCCTTCGATTCATTGCCCTTTCCCCAATCAATAAGACGCTTAGGGCTGCGGCTGCCAGCCCTATGCCTTCCCCTCTCTAATCTCTCGAGCGCCGCCTCCAGCCACCCCAGCCACTCCCCTCCCGCCGGCCACCATCCCTGCTGAGGGAGTCTTGGATAAGGGGGTGTCCGAACAGCCGGACTATATACTCTGGCCGGACTGTTGGACTATGAAGATATAAGATTGAAGACTTCGTCCCGTGTCCAGATGGGACTCTCCTTTGCGTGGAAGGCAAGCTTGGCGATCCGAATTATAGATCTCCTTCTCTGTAACCGACTCTGTGTAACCCTAGCCCCCTCCGGTGTCTATATAAACCGGAGGGTTTTAGTCCGTAGGACAACACAATCATAATCATAGGCTAGCTCCTAGAGTTTAGCCTCTACGATCTCGTGGTAGATCAACTCTTGTAATACTCATATCATCAAGATCAATCAAGCAGGAAGTAGGGTATTACCTCCATCGAGAGGGCCCGAACCTGGGTAAACATTGTGTCCCCAATCTCCTGTTACCATTAGCCTTAGACGCACAGTTCGGGACCCCCTACCCGAGATCCGCCGGTTTTGACACCGACATTGGTGCTTTCATTGAAAGTTCCGTTGTGTCGTCACTGTAAGGATTAATGGCTTCTCCAACCCTCAACAACACCATCCTAGGTGAGACTTTTCTCCCTGGACAGATCTTTGTGTTCGGCGGCTTTGCACTGCGGGCCAACTCGCTTGGCCATCTGGAGCAGATCGATAGCTACGCCCTTGGCCATCAGGTCAGGTTTGGGAACCTAAACTACACTGCCGACATCCGCGGAGACTTGATCTTCGACGGATTTAGGCCCATCTCAGGAGCGCCGAACGATCACGATGTGCATGACCTAGGTCTGCCATCGGACAGTATTCGGAACATCGCGCCTGCTACGGCTCCGGACTTCAATCCAAAGCAGATCGTGCCTTCTGAGGACGGGTGGATGGACCCCGCCCCGGAGGCCGCACACTCATCGGTGTTGGAGCCGAACATAGACTCCGCTCCCAAGGAGATCTGTGTCTCCGGACCCTCGGACTTGTCTTCGGTTGTGGGTTCCGGACCGCGTGCATTCATGCCCATCGAGTCCGATTGGGCTCCAATAATGGAATTCACTGCCGCGTATATCTTTCAGCACTCCCCCTTCGGCGATGTGCTAAATTCATTAAAGTCCCTCTCTTTATCAGGAGACTCTTGGCCGGACTATACCCGGCCTGTGTGGGACACGGATGACGAAGAAAATCGCAACCCACCCACCACCCACTTTATAGCCACTGTCGATGACCTAATAGACATGCTTGACTTCGACTCCGACAACATCGATGGTATGGACGTCGATGCAGGGGACCATCTGGAACCACCGCGCACAGGGCGCTGGACTGCCACTTCATCATATGATGTCTACATGGTGGATACGCCTAAAGAAGACAATGGTGACAAAAATGACACAACAGAGGATAAACCCCCCGGACAAAAGCAAAAACAACAGCGCAGGCGCCGCTCTAAGTCCAGTCACAGTAAAAATAGCGATAACAACGCAAAAAAGGATGACACTCCGGTTGACTCCGAAGGCAACAACGACCATAGGGACCCAGCGATGGAGCAGGATAAGCCAGGTCACGCCGAAAACAGCCCGGAGCAGACGCCCGATCATAGCGATCCCGAGGGCCGAACTCATCACACTGCCTCCAAAGAGGAGGACAGTCCAGTTGACGATGCATTCATCATCCCAGAAAAACGTTTGGAACAAGATAACCTCCGCAAAAGGCTTATTGCCACGGCGAGGAGCTTAAAGAAGCAGAAGCAAAGGCTTAACGCCGCGCAGGACACGCTCAACCGAAGATGGAAGAAGGTGCTATACACTAAAGAAAAATACGACGACGATCGCCAAACAAAGAGCTACCCAAAGCGCAACCTACTGCCAGAATTCGACAATGAAGCCTTAGAGCCCATTCCGCCAAAGAATACTACAGCCGATCAACTAGACCGACCACCTCATGGCCGCGATAGAGCAGCCACTAGTGCCGCACACAAGTCAGCCCATGATTTACGTGAGCTCTTGGACAAAAAGGCTGGTGCGACCAGGTCCGTCTATGGATCTAGGGGGCGCGCTCAGGCACAAGATTACAGTCACCAAAATGATCATACTGATCAAATATCAGTCCAGAATCAAACCCGCATACAACAACCATCGACAACACGCCCTAACATATCCAGGTACAGAGGGGCTGCACACCCCCTGTGTTTCACCAACGAGGTGCTGGATCACGAATTTCCACAGGGATTCAAACCCGTGAACATAGAGGCATACGATGGAACGACAGACCCTGGGGTCTGGATTGAGGATTTTATCCTTCACATACACATGGCTCGAGGGGACGATCTCCACGCCATCAAATACCTTCTCCTCAAGTTGAAAGGACCAGCTCGACATTGGTTGAAAAGCCTCCCCGAAAACTCAATCGGAAGTTGGGAGGAACTTGAGGACGCTTTCCGGGCAAATTTCCAAGGGACCTTTGTCCGACCCCCGGATGCAGACAATTTAAGTCATATAATACAATAGCCCAGAGACACAGCCCGTAAGCTCGGAACAGATTCCTCACTACGAAGAATCAAATTGTTGATTGTCTGGATGCCGAAGCCTTAGCGGCCTTCAAGCATAGTATTCGGGACGAGTGGCTTGCCAAACACCTCGGCCAAGAAAAGCCAAGGACGATGGCGGCCCTAACAAGCCTTATGACCCGATCTTGTGCGGGCGAAGACAACTGGTTAGCACGTAGAGGCACCAGCAACCCAGGCACATCCGAAATTCGAGATGGCAACGGGAAACCACGACGCAATAAGCACAAGCGTCAAAACAATGAAGAAAGTCCGGACAACACGACAGTCAACGCCGGATTCAAGGGCCCTCGACCCGGTCAAAGAAAGAAGGCATTTAAGGGCAGCAATAAGGAACCGTCCGGACTGAATAAAGTCCTGGATAGATCGTGTCAAATCCATGGCACCCTCGAAAAACCTGCAAATCATACTCACAGAGAATGTTGGGTCTTCAAGCAGGCCGGCAAGTTAAATACCGAACACAAAGGAAGGGAAACGCCAAGTGAAAACGAGGATGAGCCCCGGCAGTCGAACACTGGGGGACAGAAAAAATTCCCACCAGAAGTCAAAACAGTAAACATGGTCCACGCAACTCACATAGAGTTCATTGCCCCCAAGTCCAACCCCTGGGAGGCCTGCCCGATCACTTTTGATGACATGGACCACCCGGCCAGTATCCGACACGGAGAATCGGCTGCCTTGGTGCTCGACCCAATAATTGATGGATACCATCTCACTCGAGTCCTAATGAACGGCGGCAGTAGTATTAACCTGATATATCAAGACACTGTCCGCAAGATGGGGATAGACCCATCCAGAATAAGCCAGAGTAACACCACCTTTAGCAGAGTGATACCAGGCGTTGAAGCCCGCTGTCGGGGCTCCCTCGTGTTAGAAGTAACATTCAGTTCTCCCGACAACTTCAGAAGTGAGGAATTACTCTTCGATATGGCTCCCTTCAGTAGCGGTTATCATGCATTACTCGGAAGAACGGCCTTCGCTTGCTTTAACGCAATACCGAACTACGCCTGCCTTAAACTTGAGATGCCCGGTCCACATGGCGTCATAACAGTTAGTGGAAACATAGAGTAGTATGTGGCAGCTCCTGCTGCCGAACTCTAGGCGGCCTCTCCCATTAGAACGCATGATCGGTCGTTCAGACCACGGACGCGGCTAGACGAGTCCGGTGCACCACCATTAACAACAGCCCGGATAAACCCTGGCTGGGTGCTATACATATATCCCCATAAATGGTACTAGGGGCTGTCAACACATAATAAAGCCCACAATTCGGCTTGCCTTATCAATAGGCCAATATCTCATATTTCTAATATCCATTGAGAATCACCAACTTCCCACACGCTTACTCCTCTATATGAGTTTTTGTTTCTATAGACACTACTCGTGCGACACCCTTCCAGGATACGGCACAACGAAGACAAAGGCGCAGACGTGCAGCAGGGCCCGCTCAAAGGTTTCTCTTTAGATTAAGCCCCTGTGTAAACCTTCTTTACTGTCTTTTGTTGCTTGACATCCCATGGGTATTTCATACACCCACAAGGGACACTGGCGTTATAGGCTTTTCGCCACGACAGATCAATGCACGTACCTGGAAATACAGGGTCAAGGGCGTTACTCTTCCTAGTATATGTTATAAAGTCCGAATACCTTCGGGAGTGTTTGGCGTCGCGAGTTTGGCCTTATATGCATCAGCTCCGAATTATGTCTTTGGTCAAATGTAGGGTTAGCCCGGCTCTTGGGTTTGCTGCCTTACGTTCCATTCTATTGGCTAAGGTGGCCAAAGGAGAACTACTGCGATTGTGCCCTGGTTATTCCGGATGAGCACCTCAGTAGAGAAAGCCGAATATTGACTGTCATACAGCGAGAGACTGGTCAACCACCCGAGGACTCGTCGGAATCTATAGGATTCCTCCGCATCAACGAAGGACCGGTTTCCTGGTCAAGTACGTGCACCGTATCCGGATGCACGCGGAAGTACCAAGGGCTACATAGTAGCCCCACCTTTCAACTCCTATGGCTAAGTGAAAGTGTTACGACTATATAGTCCGGTTGCCTGGTTCGACGTGCGATCACCTCCTTAACGGACCAAGACGTTGGATCAAGTGTGTTTACGCATATTTTTTCGAACACCCCCGCATTATATGCGCGGGGGCTAAAGCCAACGACTGCTAACTTTCATGTTATATGCATACATAAACAGCCACACAGGAGACATCATACTACTTTCAGGCAAAAGTATAAAAAAAACCTCTATAATTAACACATAATTGTTTACAATCAATGGACTTGTCACTCGAACATGACATTCTTCGAGCACTGAGCCTCTATTCTACGGGCACCTTCTATGACCTACTCAAAATAGTTCTCGGCGAGGTCTTGGCTTCCTGCCGGACCTTGGGTTGCAATGTTGGTGGCATCCATATCCGCCGAATATGTCTTAACACGGGCAAGAGCCATCCACGCACCCTCTATGCACGCCGACCTCTTCACGGCATCTATTCATGCTCTGGCGCCAAACAGTTGCTGCACTAAACCAAAGTAACTGTCCGGCCTCGGCCCTTTCGGCCATAGATGGTCTATTATAGACCTCATTGCAAGACCGGACAGCCTATGGAGCTCGGCTATGGCGGCCATCTTCTCACTCAATGGCAATGAGCGCGTTGGAGTGCTAAATTGCGACCAGAATAGCCTTTCTATTTCATTATCTTTATGATCCTTGGATAACTTGGTCGCATCAGCCATACTCTTCGCCAAATCCGCATAATCATCTGCAGCGCTCCAAAGTTGATCCAAAGGAGCATACTTTGGATCTAAGAACTTCATCCTCAACAAATAGGGGTTTCCAGCCGCGATTTCTCCGGCTTGTTGAAGTTCCTCCCGCGCGTCTCTAATGTCAGAGCGCATCTGCTTAGCTGAATCCAGCGCCTTCTTTAGGTCAGCTGCCTTTGCCTGATTCTCCTTCTCGAGAAGCTCATACCGGCCGGCGGCGTCCCTCAGCTCCACAGCCATCTCGGCTATCTTTTCTTTGCTTCGGAGATGAGTAGCCTGCTCGGCTTTCAAGTCTTCAGCTGCCTTTAGGGCAGCCGCATTGCTAACTCGGCTTGTTCCTTGGCTAGGGCAAGTTCCACCCTCAGGGTCTCAATGGCAGCAGCTCCGCCTGCAGCCACATGACATCATATTAATACTACAACCTTCTTACAATTTCCTAAACAAATAAGGAAATAAGAGTGCATACTCTGCGACTCATCAAATCGCTTGTTTACAAGCGTGATGCCGGCATCCACCACGTTAATCTGTCACCTCAATTCGGAGAATTTAGTGGTCTGGTCTATCGCCGGACCCTTAGCAACCTGCACATCAATACAAGTGCGTTGATTACCTGGGAGTGTGATCCTCTGTTTGCCGCCATGGGCTGGCAACAACAATCTCAGGGGCTACTATCTATACAGAGCACATCTATCACGTGCGGTGCAACCAAAAAACTGTGTATTTCGTTGCTTACCTCAAAGCCTTTGAGCAAGCTCCAAAAAGCTTCATTTAACCCGCTTGTGGCGGAGGAAGTTTTCTCCAACACCGTACCCATTAGTGTACGGTGATCCTCTGAGAGAGCAGCTGACTCCAGGAGGCCCGTCAGTATGTTCGGCCGGACACCGGACTCTCCCGAACCCTTCTCATTGTCCTCCACAGGAGGCGAACGCGCTGGGCTCGGGCCGGCCGAAGTGTTAGCTTCTGGCCTCAGTGGATCTGGACTCCTCCGTGATGACACCTCAGGGTCGCCTGCCCCATGGGGCGGAGAGGCAGGTGGGGTTTCACTCTCCATCATCTCCGGAAGAAGATCCCCCGAGGATGAACCTTGTTGAGACGAACTGCTACCCGGACTGCAAAAAATAGGTCCTGGTTATTACTCTCAGAGGAAAAAGCAATAAGCTTCTTGTTTATTAAACTTATAGCTCGGTGGAGGGCTGGCCCGTTAGCGGGCACGGTGCGGTAAGAACGCCCTTCGGGGCAGGGCCCTTTGGTGAAGTTTTCTTCCCTTGTTTAGGCGCCTCCGTTTCCAAGTCTTCGGAGGCGGCCCTCTTCTTCCCGCGGGGGGAGGAAACCTCAGATTCACCTCCCCGATTCTCCTCCTCCGTGGAGACATTAATTCCCCCGGTTCGGATGCACAATGTGTGAAGCTAACTCTTGGCTTCTCCAATCTTCCCTTCATCTTTCTCCGATGGCAATTCACATAGCGCCCGTTTAAGCATCCTGGCTATTGCTGGACCGGGCGAGCCTTCGGGAAGTGGGGCTGGACACCTGATTCTCTCCGCCTTACTAAGCCAATCCTGTTCATGGACAGTTTTTCAGAAAAATGTTATGACAAATATAAACGAAGTGTTCAGTCACAGGGTTACTTACTTGGGTATCTGGGCGGTTGCAGCTCAGGCGCGCATCCTCGGTGGTGTCCGGACACTTTATTCGTGGTCCGAAGAACAACTTATACTTTCCTTCAGGCGTCATGCCGAAGAAGTCCTGAATGGTTCGCGGACCTTCTGGATTGAACTCCCACATCCGGAGAGGTCGACGTTTACACGGCAGGGCCCGCCGAACTAGCATTACCTGGATTATTTTGACAAGACTAATATCCCTCTTGAGAAGCTACTGAATGCGGCTCTGCAACATCAGTACATCGTTTACAGGCCCCCAGTCCAGTCCCATGTTGGCCCACAACGCCAGTTGAGGCGGAGGGCCCGAGCGGAAGCCGGGGGCGGCCGCCCACTTTGAGCCTCGGTGAGCTGTGACATAGAACCACCTCCATTGCCATAGATCGGTTACCTCCGGGAAGGAGCCTTCGGGCCACGGGGCATCGGCATTCCTGCTTATTGCAGTGCCCCCGCACTCTGCGCGCCGCCCCTCGATCACCCTCGGCTTCACATTGAAAGTCTTGAGCCATAAGCCAAAGTGTGGGGTGACATGGAGGAAGGCTTCGCACACGATAATAAAAGACGAGATGTGAATAATGGAGTCCGGAGCTAGATCGTAAAAATCTAGTCCATAACAGAACATGAGCCCTCTCATGAAGGGATCAAGAGTCAAGCCCAAGCCCCGGAGGAAGTGAGAGACAAATACGACGCTCTCGTTGGGCTTGGGAGTAGGGATAATCTACTCAGGGGCGGGAAGCTTGTGCTTAACATCGGCAGTCAAATACCCGGCCTCCCTAAGCTTCGCAATATCCTCCTCTGTGACAGAGGAAGCCATCCACCAGCCTTGATGGTTGGATCCGGACATGATCGAAGATCCGAGGTGCTTAAGCTTGAGCTTTGGGTGTTGGAACTCGAAGTGCGGGAAGGCGCAAGCGTGGAGATAAAGGGACATGCCTCGACCCCTCTATAAAGGGGGAAGAATATCAAGCGTCCCCGGCGTAACTGTTCGGGACTTGCCTAAAAACATGGAGTCATGCCAATAGGCGCGGTTGGATTACCCATACCAGTATTGATGAGGATCCCACGATAAGAGGGACACGATCTCTGCTTCAACAAGACGTGCCAAAGGAACTGCCTCGTAATGTGTGCGGTAGCTGGTTATAAAACAACGGTTCGAATAAAAGCCGGACCGTGGCGTGATATCACGTTTCAAAGAGTTATTCGTAGATTAGATTCATGGATTATTATTCTCTCTACGGTGGTATATGGAATTTATCTTGCAGAGCTGGACACGGTCCTTGTGTTCGGAATTTATCTTAAAGTATTCGGAGATGGAACCCGCCTTGCAATGCCGAAGACAATCTGCGTGCCGAACTCATTGTCATTGAAGCCTGGTTCAGGGGCTACTGAGGGAGTCCTGGATAAGGGGGTGTCCGGATAGCTGGACTATATATTTTGGCCAGTCTGTTGGACTATGAAGATACAAGATTGAAGACTTCGTTCCGTGTCCGGCTGGGACTCTCCTTTGCTTGGAAGGCAAGCTTGGCGATCCGGATTATAGATCTCCTTCTCTGTAACCGACTCTGTGTAACCCTAGCCCCCTCTGGTGTCTATATAAACCGGAGGGTTTTAGTCCGTAGGACAACACAATCATAATCATAGGCTAGCACCTAGGGTTTAGCCTCTACGATCTCGTGGTAGATCAACTCTTGTAATACTCATATCATCAAGATCAATCAAGCAGGAAGTAGGGTATTACCTCCATTGAGAGGGCCCGAACCTGGGTAAACATCGCGTCCCCAATCTCCTGTTACCATTAGCCTTAGACGCACAGTTCGGGACCCCCTACCCGAGATCCACCGGTTTTGACACCGACACCCGCCCCTCTTCTTCTCCTACCCGTCGGCTTCCTCTCACCCCTCCCTGCCAGTCTTCCTTCTCTTGCATCTTCCAGAGGGGTGCGGGAGGAGTGTCGGGCCTCTTCTTGCCCCGCCATAGTTCGTCAGGTGTTGTCCCTTTCGTTTTCGCCTGCCTTTCCTGATTAAGATGTGCGATGTCTCCTAATTCGATCAGTGCAGCATGCAGCTAGAAAGTGGGGCACGGCAGCATCCGGCGTCGACTCCCAACCCTCGCGCGCTCGGACCCTTGCCGCCTTCTTTGATTCTCGCCTCCTCTCGTGTTCCTCATTGGTGTGCGCAGCCACACCAGTGCTGCCCCAACTCCCGTGCCCCCATGCCCATTTCCCTCGCCCCTAACTTAGGGCTGGGAGACCTCGCTATTGTCCGCCTCGTTGGCCCACCAAACGCGCACCGCGGAGGAGCTCTTCCCTAGGAAGATGCATATGTCATTGTGTAAGTGCATATAGTGCCACCCCTAGTTGGTTTTGGAGTATTGACGACAAAGTTGGTTGAGGGACTAATGCGTTTGTGAGAATTGCAGGATAACGCAGGTAGTGTCCCTCATTGATTCGGTTTACCTACCGGAGATGACCCCTAAAAATGTATGAAGACATTGACGACAATGGTGATATGTGAAGATATTCACATTGAAGACTATGACATGAGAAGACATTGAGTGAAGACTATGGAGCGTGAAGACTGTGTTGTTTCGTTGTTTCCATTTCTTCTTTGTTGAGTCATAGGAACCACCGTACTATTAAGTGGGGTCCAAGTGAACAAAGTCAGAATGACTGAAGTGATGCTCAACCCAAATCCTATGTCTTCGAGCGAAGACAATGAGAGCAAATCTTATCCAGAGCTGGATGAGTCAGCTTTGCTTGTAGCCCAAGTAAAGTTGTCGTGTGTGTTTGAAATCTGACCGTTGGAACACGTGTCAGTTCCTTAGTGACCCAGGGTCATTTTGGACATATCAGGTAGGGTTGCCTTGTGGCTATAAATAGCCCATCCCCTACACCATAAATTGGTGGCTGCTCAGAGTTAGTTCACGGCTTTTGTCATTTGAGAGCAACCCACCTCGAAGCCTTTGAGAGAGAGAAATCCTTGCGAGGACAAAGCCCAAACACCCAGAGCCAAAGAGTGTTAGGCATCACTGAAGTCTTTCTGTCTGAGTGACCTGAAGTCTTATTACACTTGAGGAATGTGTATCCTCCAGCCGGTTAGGCGTCGCGTTCTGAGCATCCAAGAACCATTGTGGATCGCCGGTGAACGAAGTCTGTGAAGGTTTGGAAGTCTACCTTGAAGACTTACCAGAGTGATTGGGCGAGGACTGTGTGTCCTTAGCTCAAGGGGAATAAGGTGAAGACGCGGTCTTCTGAGTTGAATCTCAGCCTCCCTAACCAGACGTATAGTTGTCACAGCAACTGGAACTGGTCCAACAAATCATGTGTCTTCAACAAGTGACTGGTTCTATCCTCTCCCTCCCTTTACTTTGAGTTTGTCTTCGTGAAGTCATTGCCTATTTGTCATATCTGTTTGACTTCATTGCTTGACTACTATTATTGGTTGGCTTCATACTATCTTCCATCTTGATCCTTACTACCAAGCTGCTATTAGTCTTTGTACTTTGACATTATTGCATACTTGACTATGGTTTGCTTGTTGTAGTTTATCTTCTGCTGCATATCAATTAGGTCATTTCTATTGTTTGTCTTTGAAACTTCCACGTTTTGAAGACTTTGATAAAAATCGCCTATTCACCCCCCTCTAGTCGATAACTAGAGCTTTCAGTTGGTATCAGAGCAAGGTACTCCCTTGTTCTGTGTGATTCGGTTTAAGCACCTGGAGTTTAGCTATGTCGACTGCAGGGATAATCAAAGTCTCCGCTGCTTGCCCCGTGTTCGATGGAACTGAATACCCCTACTGGAAGAATAAGATGCGCATGCATCTTGAAGCCATAGATGTCGACCTCTGGTATGTCATCAAGAACGGCGTTCCCAAAACTGGTGAAGGTGTCACCCCTACTGATGTCAAGAAGTTCATTCAACTGGACTCCACTGCAAAGAACGTCATCTGTGGTCATCTGACCAAAGGACAGTATGGCCGTGTGAGTGCTCTGGAGATGTCAAAGCTAGTCTGGGACTGGCTATCCAAGGTCAACGAGGGCGTTTCAACCCAGAGAGATCAAAGGATCAGTGTTCTTTGCAACCTCTTCAACCACTTCAAGAGAAACGACAATGAAAATGTCCAGCTCACGTTTGATCGCCTCACCGACATCACAACTGAGCTTCATGCTCTCGGCGCCACTGAGATTACCAAGCATGAAATCGTCAAGACACTACTGAGATCACTTGATAGCTCCTTTGACACCCTTTCCCTCATGATACAAGAACGCCCTGACTTCAAGACACTCGATCCATCTGATATACTTGAGAGGCTCAACACACATGAGTTCCAGCTTTCTGAGAATAGAGATATCTATGGTCCCAACTATGGCCGAACTCGCACTTTGAAGGAAAAAGTTGTTTCCTCATCTGAAGAAGAATTGACTGCGGTTCTGATGATCCTGAAGACATTGGAAAGGAACTTGCTATGCTTGTGAAGAAGTTCCAGAAGTTCACCAAGAAGAAGGGCTTCAGAAAGTCTTCACGATCTAGCTCAAGAAATGATGAAGCTTCCACTCATGACAACAAGAAGAGAACATGTCACAAGTGCAAGAAACCTGGACACTATATCTCTGAGTGTCCACAGTGAGACTATGAGAAGAAGAAGAAGAAGAGCAAGGAATATGATTCTGATGACAAGAATAAGAAGAAATCTTCAAAGTCTTCTTCCAAGTCCTCATCAAGGTCTTCATCTCATAAGAAGAGCTCATCTGGCAAGGCTCGTGCTTTTGTTGGCAAGGGAATGGATTCAGAGGAGGAGTCCGCTTCTGAGGAGGCAGAGGTGGAGTCTGAAGAGGAGTCCGACCCTGGCGTTGCAAGTCTGGCTCTAGCCACAGCCTATGTTGCCAAGTCCATCTTCAACACTGAAGAAAATGGTTTCCACACCAACACTGAGGATGATGACAAGGACGATCCTGCTCCCACCTACTGCTTCATGGCACGTGGTGCCAAGGTAAAATCACGTGATGCTTAATTTCAAACGTCAAGTGAAGATGACTCTGATTGTGAATCCAAACTCAGGTACAAAACACTTGCTAAAATTGCAACTGAACAAAAAAGGCTATGGAACATACTAAAAAACTGTTAGACAAAAGCGATGACCTGTTGGACGCGGAAATGACACGTTCACAGTCCTTAGTTGAAGACATAAATAATCTTCATGCTAAGTACCAAGAACTTGAAAGTCTTCATGAGACGCTCTCAACCACTTATGAAAAGCTCTCCTATGATTATCTTCAAAGGAAGCAAGAGCTTGAGAAATTGAAAGCGGCTCATGAAGATCTTCAAATGGAGAATGAGTCACTTCATGCTCAATAGATCAGTTCAGCTCAGGATGGATTTGAACCACCATGTCTAAAATGCATTGAGCGTGATAACGCTACCTCTGTTGCTGAATGTTCCACTGCTGCTACTGTTACATTGTCTTCAACTACTGATGTGGAAACTAACCCCTCTACGGAGGATACCACTGCTATTGCTGATGAAAATGCTAGGTTGAAGACATTGCTTGAAACAGGGATGTATAAAACTCTGAAAGGACATCAGACACTTTGCGATGTCCTCAAAAAGAAGATTCTGAACCGAAACCCTAGGAAAGAGGGTGTTGGGTTCGAGAGGAAAATGAATGTTGATGGTTCCTACTGGAAGCCTGAGCAGTATCCCAAAACCACATGGGTTGCTGCAAAGGAACCTTCAGTGGATCCATCCACCTTATCTGGCTTTACCTGTGCTAATCCTATTATCATTGATGAATCCTTTGATGCAAACTATAAACTGTTCAAGAATCAGAGTGGTGAAGTGTTTGCCAGGTATATTGGTACTAACTGCAGGAATGGACCACCTATGAAGAAGATCTGGGTTCCCAAAAGCTGTCTTGAGAATCTTCCAGTGAATGTGATCATGACACCACCAGGGAAGAAGACAAACCCCAGACCTATGGCTTCATATGACCCAAAGGCTTCATACAGATACATGACTCACCTGAGTCACCTTAACGCCAATGTTTTGCAGGGAAATCGTACTCAAACTTATGAATATGAGCGTGTGTCCTCAAACCGCTATGTTCATAGAACTAAGAACTTTCCGCTTATTCATATGAGTATCATTCATCTCCTGCAAGGCTATTTGCTAGGGCTCCAAAGCCGAAGTTCTCAGATGCTGCACTTAGACTCATTGCTTCTAAGCCACCCTTGAAGATGTGGGTGGTGAAGAAGAATTAACTTTCTTTTGCAGAATAAGGTCTCCAACCTGCAATCAAAGGCGTCCGATACTATTGCTGGGGACCTAAAACACATTAAGGGACGCATGATAAAATGGTCTTACTATATATTTCACTTGTGAATCGCTTACCAGTCATACTATGAGTCCTAACCTTGATCTAAGCTGTAATAATCCTTGTGTGCGTCAAATGCTTATGCTTCACAACACACTTTGTGAAGCCTATCCTCCTAACTGCACTGTAGGGTATGACACCTCATGCTTCAGAACAGATTATGGACAGCGGATGCACTAATCATATGACTGGTGATCGAAGTCTTCTCATGGACTCAACCTTACATCCATCAGACAAGAGTCACATCACATTTGCTGACACTGGTAAAAGCAAGGTATTGGGTCTAGGTAGAGTTGCAATCTCAAAGGATCAACACATGGATAAAGTGATGCTTGTTGAATCCCTTGGGTTCAACTTAATGTTTGTCTCAATGCTTTGTAACTTGAACATGATTGTGCTATTCGGAAAATATCGTTGCCTTGTACTAATGGAATCTGACAAGTCTCTAGTCTTTGAAGGGTATCAAAAAGGTGATCTATACATGGTAGATTTCTCAGTAGGTCCACAGCTTGCCGTATGTCTTCTTGCAAAAGCTTCAGAATGCTGGCTCTGGCATCGGAGGCTGGGGCATGCTGGCATGAGGAACTTACACACACTCGTCAAGAAGAAGCATGTCATAGGCATCGAGGGTGTCAAGTTCAAGAAGGATCACTTGTGTGGTGCCTACGAAGTTGGAAAGATGACACAGGCACAACACCCCTTGAAGACAATCATGACGACATCTCAACCCTTCGAGCTGTTACACATGGACTTATTTGGCCCTACTCACTACTCTACCCTCACAACAACAGCTTGTCTCTATGGCTTCGTCATTGTTGATGACTACTCAAGATATACATGGGTGCACATAATTCTCTACAAGACTGAAGTGCAAGATGTCTTCAGACGCTTCGCCAATCGTGCCATGAACAATTATGGCGTCAAGATCAAGCATATCAGAAGTGACAACGGCACTGAGTTCAAGAACACCGGGCTTGATCTTTATCTGGATACAATGGGAATCACTCATGAGTTTTCTGCTCCATACACACCTCAGCAAAATGGCATTGTAGAGCGCAAGAACAGAACCCTCATTGAGATGGCTCGAACAATGCTCGACGAGTACAAGACACCAAGGAAGTTCTGGCCTGAAGCTATTGATACAGCATGTCACATCATCAACCGTGTTTACATCCATAAGCTTCTGAACAAAACATCCTATGAGCTCCTTACTGGCAAGAAGCCAAATGTCAGCTACTTCAGAGTATTTGGAGCTAGGTGCTGGATCAAGGATCCCCATCACAAGTCAAAATTTGCACCTAAAGCTCACGAAGGCTTCATGCTCGGTTATGGAAAGGAATCGCACTCTTACAGAGTCTTCAACCTCTATCTCTACAAAATCATTGAAACTGTGGACGTGCGATTTGATGAAACCAATGGTTTACAAAGAGAGATCCTGCCAAGTACACTAGATGAAGCTCCGCCCAGCGAATCAATCAAGCTGATGGGAACTGGTGAAATCATGCCTTCTGAAGCACAACCTGAAGAGGAACTTATCATATCTGCACCAAACCAACCTGAAGACAATGCTCAGACCAAAGACAATCCTCCCAATGATGACAATGATCAGCAAGAGCAAGGTCTTCGTCCAGTTCATCCTCGTGTTGCAAATGAAGTACAAATTGAGAAGATAATTGATAGCATCAATGCGCCTGGTCCACTTACTCGCTCAAGAGCAACACAGTTAGCAAATTTCTGTGGGCACTTTTCGTTTGTGTCAATATCAGAACCCAAGAAAGTTGCTGAAGCTTCTATGGAACCTGAATGGATTCAAGCTATGCAAGAAGAACTTCAACAGTTCAAGCTGAACAATGTTTGGGAACTAGTCAAGCGTCCTGACCCTCACAAGCATAACATTATTGGAACAAAATGGATATATCGAACCAAGCAAGATGAGCATGGTCAAGTCGTCAGAAACAAAGCACGTCTTGTGGCTCAAGGATATACTCAAGTTGAAGGAATTGACTTCGATGAAACATTTGCTCCTGTGGCTAGGCTTGAAGCTATTTGCATACTGCTAGCCTATGCTAACCACCACAACATCTTACTATATCAAATGGATGTGAAGAGTGCATTCCTCAATGGCAAGATTGAAGAAGAAGTGTACGTTGCTCAACCACCTGGCTTTGAAGATCCAAAACACCCTGATATGGTGTACAAGCTAAACAAAGCACTATATGGTCTCAAACAAGCTCCTCGCACCTGGTATGATACGATCAAAGACTTCCTGAAGAGCAAAGGCTTCAAACCTGGATCCCTCGATCCCACACTCTTCACGAAGACATATGATGGTGAACTGTTTGTGTGCCAAATATATGTGGATGACATTATCTTCGGCTGCACCAACCAGAAGTATAGTGATGAGTTTGGATACATGATGCAAGAGCAATATCAGATGTCCATGATGGATGAGCTGAAATTCTTCCTTGGTCTTCAAATTCGTCAGCAAAGGAATGACATCTTCATATCTCAAGAAAAATATCTCAAAGACTGTCTGAAGAAGTTTGGAATGCAAGATTGCAAAGGTTACACGACGCCAATGCCAGCCAAACACCATCTGGGTCCCGACGACAATGGTAAAGAGTTCGATCAAAAGGTATACCGCTCCATGATTGGTTCTTTACTTTACCTATGTGCATCTAGGCCAGATATTATGCTTAGTGTTTGCATGTGTGCTCGATTCCAAGCGGCACCAAAGGAATCGCATCACTTAGCTGTGAAGCGAATTCTTCGATATTTGGCTTACACCCCAACACTCAGATTATGGTATCCAAAGGGCTCAAAATTTGATCTGGTTGGATTCTCGGATGTTGGTTATGCTGGAGACAAGGTGGATCGCAAGTCTACATCAGGCACATGTCACTTTCTGGGACGATCACTTGTCTGTTGATCTTCAAAGAAGCAAAACTGTGTATCACTCTCAACTGCTGAATCTGAATACATTGCTGCTGGATCTTGCTGTGCTCAGCTTCTATGGATGAAGCAAACTCTCAAGGACTATGGTGTCAATCTGAAACAAGTACCTCTCTTCTGCGACAACGAAAGCGCCATCAAGATTGCCAACAATCCAGTCCAGCACTTGAAGACAATGCACATTGAAATTCGTCATCACTTTCTTAGAGATCATGTCATGAAGAAAGATATTGACATCATTCACGTCAACACTGAAGAGCAACTGGCAGATATCTTCACAAAGCCCTTGGATGAGAAAAGGTTTTGCAAGTTACGGTGTGAGCTGAATATCTTGGAATCCTCAAATGTCCTGTAATCAGGCACACATCCTAACACTTATGCATGTTGATGACTTAGATGTGCAACACACGAAGTAAAGTATATCTTCAATCAATGAAGACTTACATTCTGAGTGTGAATACATTAACGTGGAATTTGACTTCGGAGCGCCACGATAATTATGCGCCGTGTCTGGGTCTAATACTTCCTATACGGTGGGTAATGCCACCACCAAATTTCTTGGTTTGAAGTGTTTCACTCATGGCGTTATTTTTGCAATGTCTTTGCATTTGGTTTGTCTTCAAATTTCAACATATCTTCACGATTTACTTCACTATGTTGATTTAATTGCTTTCTGATATATATACTAGTGTTCTGTCCTCTACAGCATTCACTTATAGCTATGCCTTCCTTGTTAAATCTTTTGAACTAAGTGAATGTGATCGGACCCTAATCTCTCTATGCTTTCTATCTCAAACTCTATCTGTCCAAATCATATGCATTCTATTGAAACTATCGAATGTCTTCTCTGCATCCTTGTCAGCAGAAGACACAGAGACAAACATTAAGTCTGTTTTAAATGATTCATCCTTATTGTTTGAAATCCGGAGAAGCCGGAACAACCATCCGACAAACCTGGCGGGCGTGGGAACGTGGGACAATTCTGAGTATGTTGCATGCTTGCCACGTGCCCCTCAGATGTGAACGGCCAGGGGCACCTGCGTAATTGCGCTATGCCGCATACTTCCTTATAAATACATGTCCCCTGCGGTAAAGAAAACCTTCTTCCACCTCTCCACCTCGTCAAAACCCTAGCGCCATCGCTAGCTCTTGACAACACTGGAGACGAAGCGCTTAGCTGCCGTGACTTCTCCGACGCCGTCCTCACGCCAGCCGCAGACATCGTCCTCTCCGACGCCGCCGTAGGTGTCCTCCATCGCCAAGTTAGGGCACGGTGGATTGAAATGCTCGGTCTCCTTTTCATCCCATCTAGCAGTTCTTCGTGTGGTAAATATAACTCTATTTTTACCATCTTTTTGATCCTCAATGATTCATCCTATTTACCAAAATTGGTTTCTGCCTATACAATGTTAGATCTATTCTGTCTGCATCTCATCCTTCCTAGTATATTCACTTAAGCTTCA
This sequence comes from Triticum timopheevii, assembly GCA_963921465.1. Lineage (NCBI taxonomy): Eukaryota > Viridiplantae > Streptophyta > Magnoliopsida > Poales > Poaceae > Triticum > Triticum timopheevii. The sequence continues at coordinate 627,105,109 of OY997264.1, read as the reverse complement.
TATCTAGTTAGATTCCTCACTTGTACTTATTCATGGATTTGTACAAATCTGGAACCAACTCTCAACATATAAGTGAATGTCTTCGCAACATGAGGTCAATGTCTTCAAACTGATTTATCTTCAAAATCTTCTGAGAATGCATATGACCTCTTCCCCTTCCCTCGCATCTCTAATGATATCACAGGTACATGTCCGTGGGAGAATCCCTTGGTTCTCATAGTCTGCATTCGTTTGCAGAATTCTTACAGCAACACATTAACTCTCTCGAAGCCAGTTCATGTTTGTCTAGCAAGCGAAAACCTTTGAAGCCTCTGAATGTATTGAAGCCATTCAGTCTGAAGTTCATGGCTGCAGAGAAATCAGTAAGGAAGGGCGGCAGACAGCGTCGAGGGGGAACATCAAAAGATTTGCCTCATGACCTCGCAGACCTCTACAAGACAGATCCCGAAGAGGTTTATAATCAGCGCAAGACACGAATCCAATGGATTCGAAGATATTGGGCTGAACAATGTTTCAAATACAAGTTCGTGACCCAGGAATACGCTGAGAAGAATGCTATCAAAAGTCCTTGGGGTGATATTCTCTATCGAGGCCTTCCACCCAAGAACAGAGCTGAAGCTATTGCACAGGGTTTCTATCCTTGTATGGTCCGTGGACCTCAGCCTGAAAATGCCGACCCATCATCATTGCTCTGGTGTCGTGACGATAATCTCTTCAGGCGCAACTTCCGGCATGCAAAGGCATCGGCCAAGGAAAACAAGAAGTCATTGGGATTAGACTTCAACCCTGGTCCCTCTGCTCCCCGTGCTGACGGCTCACGTGATGCAGAACCCAATGTCATCGTCCCCTTCTCCAACCTTGATGGCCTCATCACTTACATCTTGGTCCAAGGTGCCAAAGTGGATCATTCTGATAATGATGCTGACACTGATGAAGCCCCAGCTCCTCCTCCAAAGCCGCAGAAGCTAAAGAAGACTAAGGCTTCACGATCAGCTGCTCCTCCAAAAGCTTCACGTGCGAAGCCACTGATCACTGCACCTCCTGAATACAGTGTGCAGTCTGAAGATCTATCACGCATCTCCAACAAGACGGAGAAGAAAAAGAAAATCATCAAGAATACTGATCAGACATTGACTCCTGCTGCCATTCTGCGAGAAGAGCACATTGATCTGTCTAGCGATGAAGATCTTGCAGATGATGCTCTTGAGAAACTGATCAAGAGCAAGGAAGAAGCAGAGATCTTCAATGACTTGCCTCTCTATGATGTGTCAATCATCCATAACTTCATTGATGAGTGGTTTGACACCCCAAATCTCATCTTTGATGATCTGCAACTTCCCATTGGCCTCAGTGTCTCCTTCAATGGAGCCATTGCTTCTGAGCTAGCTCTTGCTCAGCGCATCATTGAACTGAAGCATAAGATCGACTATGAAAAAGCTCAGTTCAAGAAGCATGTGGCCAAGCTCAGCATGCAAGATGTCAAAAACTTCAAAATCATGCTGCACGAGCTCAAAGAAGCCTTTCACAAGAAGCACGAAGAAGCTAGAGGCTCTTGGGAGCGCATGAAGAGTCTGACTGACAAGTGTGTGCTAGCCTACAATGAGGCTGAGAAGCGCAAGGCTCTTGGTCGTCCTGGCATTGACCCCAGAATGGCTGCAAAGAAGAAGAAGCTATCAACTGTCCAATCTGCACCTTCAAGGTAGGATGAACCTCGCATAGTCTTCCCAAGCAGCATGACTGGCTCGAAGCCACAGGTCATGTTAACCGCTTCAGAACTAAAGAAGACGAGGGCTGCCGAGGCTGAAGCCAGAAAAAGGAAAAACTCAGAAGCCTCTGATGTAGCTCCCTCCAAGAAGAAGCGCAAAACCAAGAAGAATCGGGCTGCTCCCACAGAGCCCTTAGTTGTTAAACCTATCTCAATGGTTCGCCCTGCATCTGAACACCAAGAACAACGGATGATTGTTCATGAGCCTGCTTCCACAGAGGCTTATCAAGCTGAAGACATTCCAGCAGTTGATCCCATCGCTGCTGAAGACATTGGTCACCATGACAATGTTGAAGATGATGAAGTTCTTCCTCAGATCGAACACAACATGGTATCATCGCCTGTTCTCACGAATAGCAAACTCATCAGCATTGGTCGTCCTCTGACGCCAATTGCTCAAGATGCATCATGGGCTGATCGCCCACAACAACAAGACTCCCCGAGTACTCCCCAACAACAACAACCACTTGTGCAAGAAGAAGCGGATGAGGCCCAGCCAACTCCATCTCCAAAGGCGTCGACCAAGGCCTCAAGTCCCTCTTTCGAGCATTCCAGAAGGAGAAGTGCACCACCACATTCGTGATGCAGGTCTGCTCAGCTTTGTGACAGACAAAGAACATTGGAATGAGGAACTTTTGCTTCAATTCTATGCTACCCTCCACATTCGCGGCTACAACAGGGATACAAAGACATGGGTTCTCGAGTGGATGACAGGAAATGTTCATCATGAAGCCAAAGCTCTTGACATCATTGAGCTTACATGCCTACCCACTCCCGGAGAGCTGTTCGAAACTGATTGTCAACTCTACCGCAATGCACTGGAGAGCATCTTCCATAAGCCAGAACCCAACATGAGCCAGATGTTTAGCATGATGAAGCCACTGCCATGTGACGCTGAATACCCAAAGGAGTTCTTTGTTGATGACCTTGAGTATCTGCCTCGCACAATATATCACATCATCAGGCGGACTCTATGACCTATCAAAGGGCATTCATCAGCTGCAAAACTTGAAGGAGCCATGAAGACATTGGTCTTTTACATCCTCAATGGCATCAGCTTCAATACACAAGAATTCTTCCTCCGGCAACTAGCTGCGTCTGGATCTGACCTTTTTGGCCTGAAATTCTATTCTCCATGGGTCATGGGCCTCATCAAGCTACACTCTGCTATCAACTATCAGCCCTCTGCTCGCAATCATCTGATCTTTCTACCAGAGGTTGATATATCAGTTGAAGCCATATACCCTGAGCCTGCCAAGAAGCCTCTTTGTCTTCAAAATGCTGAACACCAAAGCTTCACTCAGCCCATGGAAGGAGTCCAAGCAATAACTCGTGTCTATCCAATGGCTGGGAACACTCGTCTGCCTCATCGTGCGCCAACTGAAGCTACTGAGAGCACAATTACCCAAAGGCCTAAGAAGCGCTCTCACATCCTAAATGACCGAGAACTTCTTGTGGCATTGCATCAGAAACAAGACAAGCATCATTTTTGGCTCAAGCGACAGATGCAAAGCCTCTTGGTGGACGTCAATCGCATTCGAAATCTTGCCACCAAGAATGCCTTTGTCACTCACGAGACCTGTCGGCGCTCATGGAAGAGTTTGACATTGCTCAGTGCTGAAGCAGATCTTCAAGACGATGGCTTCACTGAAAGATTCAAGTTTGACTCCACTCCTCCACGGAATGCTGTCCTACGTCCCATCCCTTGAAGACTCTGACTATTCTTCGTCCGCGGCAACTGTGAATGCCAAAGTGATCGATGATGAAGACGATGATACTTCACCGCCCCCTACTTCTGCACGCATCGACACTGCACCAAGTTCGTCTGCGCTGCCAAACAACAACGACAACCTAGCTGCTTCACCTACTCCTTATGAGGACGAGTAGATGCTCTATGTCTTCAAACCTTTTTGGTCATTACTGACAAAAGGGGGAGAAGCATATGAGTTTGATAGTCTTCAAGCGGGTTCATATAGGCGGTTGCTTTATATTTTGCCTAGTGATTACAAGTCTTGCTTTTGATACATTTCGTTCTTTGAGTAGTAACACTTAAACTCGATGGTCGTCTGCTACTTATTTGCTTTTCCATGTGCGATTCCGCACTTAGATCATTCTGCAGACGTCCATTTTTCATTATGCATGTCACTCTCTTAGTTATATCATTTCATGCATGATGAATTATCTTCATAAGTTGAAGAGGATCTCCACAAGTACAACCTGCCATGTGCATTTGCATTCCAAAAGCAAATTACTTATATGCACATCTTCAGGGGGAGCCTTTGCCACTTATGAAGACAATACCCTATCCTTTACAATTTCACATACTTTATCCCCGTTGAAAACTTCAACCAGTTTGTCATCAATCACCAAAAAGGGGGAGATTGTAAGTGCATCTAGTGCCACCCCTAGTTGGCTTTGGAGTATTGACGACAAAGTTGGTTGAGGGACTAATGCGTTTGTGAGAATTGCAGGATAACGCAGGTAGTGTTCCTCATTGATTCGGTTTACCTACCGGAGATGACCCCTAAAAATGTATGAAGACATTGACGACAATGGTGATATGTGAAGATATTCACATTGAAGACTATGACATGAGAAGACATTGAGTGAAGACTATGGAGCGCGAAGACTGTGTTGTTTTGTTGTTTCCTTTTCTTCTTTGTTGAGTCATAGGAACCACCGTACTGTTAAGTGGGGTCCAAGTGAACAAAGTCAGAATGATTGAAGTGATGCTCAACCCAAATCCTATGTCTTCGATCGAAGACAATGAGAGCAAATCTTATCCAGAGCTGGATGAGTCAGCTTTGCTTGTAGCGCAAGTAAAGTTGTCGTGTGTGTTTGAAATCTGACCGTTGGAACACGTGTCAGTTCCTTAGTGACCCAGGGTCATTTCGGACATATCAGGTCGGGTTGCCTTGTGGCTATAAATAGCCCAGCCCCTACACCGTAAATTGGTGGCTGCTTAGAGTTAGTTCACGACTTTTGTCGTTTGAGAGCAACCCACCTCGAAGCCTTTGAGAGAGAGAAATCCTTGCGAGGACAAAGCCCAAACACCCAGAGCCAAAGAGTGTTAGGCATCACTGAATTCTTTCTGTCTGAGTGACCTAAAGACTTATTACACTTGAGGACTGTGTATCCTCCAACCGGTTAGGCGTCACGTTCTGAGCATCCAAGAGTCATTGTGGATCGCCGGTGAATGAAGTCTGTGAAGGTTCGAAAGTCTACCTTGAAGACTTACCAGAGTGATTGGGCGAGGACTGTGTGTCCTTAGCTCAAGGGGAATAAGGTGAACACGCGGTCTTCTGAGTTGAATCTCAGCCTCCCTAACCAGACGTACAGTTGTCACAGCAACTGGAACTGGTCCAACAAATCATGTGTCTTCAACAAGTGACTAGTTCTATCCTCTCCCTCCCTTTACTTTGAGTTTGTCTTCGTGAAGTCATTGCTTATTTGTCATATTTGTTTGACTTCATTGCTTGACTACTATTGTTGGTTGGCTTCATACTATCTTCCATCCTGATCCTTGCTACGAAGCTGCTATTAGTCTTTGTACTTTCACATTATTGCATACTTGACTATGGTTTGCTTGTTGTAGTTTATCTTCCGCTGCATATCAATTAGGTCATTTCTATTGTTTGTCTTCGAAACTTCCACATTTTGAAGACTTTGATAAAAATTGCCTATTCACCCCCCTCTAGTCGATAGCTAGCACTTTCACATTGTCGTTCCATCAGGAGGAGAGCACCATCACCCCCGCCCAGGTTGCTCTCTCTGTCTGATGTCAACTTGAGTTCCTTACTTTTTTTAGTACTATAGGCTTTGCTTATCAAATTGTAATTGTTTATGGTGCTTTTTTATAATATATGTTTCGGAAATATAATATCTTTGTGCTGAATTAGTTATTGTGGTCACAAGTTAATCTTTTTGCATGTCTTCACCGAAGGAGGCTTGCGGGTTTATCTTAAGCATCTTATCTTAAAGAATGGTCAACATTAACTATTCAGTTAGGCACCCAGTAGAGGTTTACCTATCATTGTATCAAAGAGCTTACTATTTCCATTTGCTAAGCAAAGTTTTGAGATATTCCATACTATTTCCATTTGCTAAGCAAAGTTTTTGAGATATTCCATCCTAATTATCTAATTGTAATGCTTTTATGATGCAGGACTATTATCTTGTGATGTGGCTTTCTTGTATCACATTTTGTTGGTCTTTACTGGTTAATCCTTTTGCATATGTTTACGGATGGATACTCGATGTGCTCGGTTCATATCGTTGCTGATACTTGCCTTCTCTTGCTGATTTCCCAAATCATGCACACATCTATTTTAGTATGGGTTACAATATCCCTTTGTAAAAAAACATATATGTATGTCACCTTTTGTGTGAGTGAAATATTCATCATCATTGTAGTGGACATATGTTCTTTGTACTAAATTTGATGTTTTCTACTGAACCATTCGATTCTTAGTATCGGACTAATGCTTCCCGGAGAAATAGCAGACGATGGATCATTGCATTAGATAGTCTTCCTCATGTGTCTTTGAGAAATCCTAATATTGGATCAGTGGCTTAATTTTTGCTTCTGTATCTATTTGGTGCCACTCTATTTATATCTTTTTTGTACCACCTTCATTGCAATTACGAATACAACGTTTGGTCGGACATAAGGTTCGACTGCTTTGAGTTGTTTACTAGGCACACTTTGAGTTGTTTTAATTCTGATGAAAATGCCCGTTAGATTGTTGCATCCTGATGTTGTTCTTACAGCTTTGATTTGATACATTTATTACCAGGTTGGATACGACCGTGCCCAGGGTGCGGGGGTGCGGCAAGCCGCAGTTTCCATCTAGTTAAGTAATCTTACTTTGTAAACTAGCTATAACTAGTCATATGCACTTGCAAGACATTATACACACAATCCCTCCTCGTGCCTTTGCTCCTCGCCGTTGCAACACATTGAACAAGAGAGTCAATGAGGTTACGAGAGATAGAGATAATTATTATATCCGCTCTCCTCACAAGTATCAAGCGGGATTTAAAATTAGAGGTGAAAATGTTGCTTACCTAATGCCTCTGCCATTTTTAAACGTCATATTTGCTAATATACTCATACACTAGAAACCGCTTCCAAAATATTCAGTTGAACATACACTTTAGAGATCTCTGTCAAGATATCAAAGAATATTTATAAATATGTGTACAGGCAGCACACACACACACACACACACACACACACACACACACACACACACACACTTCCGTGCGTGCGCGCACACACACAAATAGCTTGCAAATGAGACAAATATTAATCGCTAGAAGCATTATATTTTATTATGTTTCACCTCCTCACATTGAAGAGATTCAATTTGAAGATCCTTCAAAGGACAATGTCAGAAAATAAGAAAATTTATGTAATTTTTGTTACAAATATAATTTATTTATTTTCACGAAAAGTTGCAAATATAATTTAAATTTAGCACACTGCAAGCATATATTTCAATAATAAATATTACAGATTATATAAATAACATTATGATGTATATACATAAATATTTTTATGTTATTAATTAGGTTGTCTATGTAGGAAAAATTGTACTACCTAACATTTTAGTTAAGTAAAAATATTAAATACGAGGAAGTAAAAAAGTTTGGTACAAATACTATTTATTTTAACCGACATTTGTCCGTAAATCGGGACCACCCATACTTCAACACGGTTGAAGAAAAGTACTCCCCATAATAGCGCACATTGTCCGATACCTTTTTTTTATTAAGTTATGTGATGGTTTGAACTTTTTGTGCCGACACTGCAACAGATGTTAGAAACTTCAGCGAAGCTGGCATAAGAGAAATGATCGAGTTTAAACGTGGCACCAAAACATTGTTAATAAATTTGTGTTTAATCGGCTATGAGCACGACTCTTAAGCGATATAAATGACGAATATTAGCTCTGTGACATGAGAAAACGAGATAAAGTTAACCTTTCGATAACATTTGAACTAAACAAATCTCAATAGTAGCTCTCTGCTGATGTTCATCAACATCTTAATGTTATTATGAAAAATATACACTAAAATACAAATATAACAATGTTTAAGAGTTCTAATAAAATAAATGTGCAGCAACATAAGTCACTCCAATCATTTTTGAAGGTAAAGTTAATGACTGCTATCATGTGACTTCTTGGTTGCATGAGAACAACCAATTTCTAGGACGGCAGAGTTAATCCGGCATTCGACCTCTTCAACCATGATTTTGTATTACACTGTGATTGATCGAAATGTTATGTGTGCTTTAACAACCATAGTTTACATAAAAACATGAGAATCATGAATAATCTAGGAAGGAAGACTATATTCTTGAATCACTGTAAGAGGAGAATATTCAACTAATATTGCGATAAACAGTAGAACAAAAATGTCAAAATTTGTGTGTAGGCTAACAAGGACCCTTCCTAATTGATCTGGTATAGGACACTGCAGTTAAATGGCCCCTTTAAAGATTTGACCGAGAGTCATTTAAGACTCTGAGTTACTCCCTCCAATCGAAAATATAAGGCATATTATTATGTCTCAAAAATCAAATACTTCTATGTTTGACCAAATTTTTAGAAAAATATTAACATGTACATTACCAACTAAATAAAACATGAAAATATATTTCATGATGAATCTAATAACACTGACTTGGTATAAACTTGATCAAATAAAGGGAAGTTTGACTTGTCAAAAGTCCAGTACACCTTGTATTTTTTAAGGGACGGATGCACGCAGCGATCGATGCCATGCTCTGCATTTACTGTGCTCACTAGAGCAATAGGCATATCAGATGGCGGCTACGGTTGGCAATTGATCCAATGAATTAATCTAGATCCACACTATAGCTTGTACTATTCGGATGAGCAAGAGCTAATTTCTCATCTCTGACATGACTGTGAAGTCTGTGATTGCTCAGTTATCCCCTCCACCCAGCGTCACATCTAAAGCTGAAAGAATTCAACTGATGATTGCAACTTCCATGGAAAATTGGCTGCTCCTAAACGGCGAAACCGGAATGTTTGAATTTCAATCTCGAAAAAGAAAACAGAACATTTTTAGTCCCATCTCTATCTAGTATGTAGCACACTACTAACAAAATTTACAAGTACTCCCTCTCTTAAATAAATGTATCTAACACTAATTTAATATTAGATACATCCATTTAAAGGACAAGTTTTTTCGGACGGACGGGTACTCCAAATGCTATGATCTCGGTCCAAGAGGGGTAACAACTTAATTACATGACCAGCCTAGATTTGAAAAGGTCGCTCGATTCGGCCGTATACATCCCAATCCCATGGTCCATGCATGGGCTGTGCTGTGGAAAGAGGCATCCAGCATCCATCCGCCATGAGAGCTACCAGCCAACTGATGCCGGCACGTCTCCAACTGCAGCCGCTCTTGATCTGCTTCTTCCTCCTTTCAATCGCCGCCGGCGTCACTGACAAGCTCGAGAGGGGGCAGAAGCTCACCGACGGTGATACGCTCGTCTCCGCCGGTGGCTCCTTCACCCTCGGGTTCTTCTCTCCCGGGGCGTCCACCAAGAGGTTGCTGGAATTTTTGTCTATTTGGGCCTAGCCTAATAGCAGTTTCAGAAATTCCTAATAAATCCTAGAGGCCCACGTAACCCATTCGCGTAAGGCAAGAGGTGAAACTAAAGTTTAGTCCCACATTGCTAGTTTAGAGGGGGTTGGACCTCTTTATAAGGGAGGCTCCTTCCCCACTTGTATGAGCATGAAAACAAGAGGGACATCCACGCGCGCTCCTCCTCCGCCACCCGCCTCGTCACGACGCGACGCGACGCGGGGTTGCGGGAATGAGCTGATGTCTAAATTTTTGCCACGCACTACGGGTATACGAAAGGTCACACGGAAGCTGAAAAGTTTTTGCGATAGTGGAGTTTGAATGCGAACGGTGCAGCCCTTCGGCTGCTGGCTGTTCGCTTCGTCTTCGTCTCTTCGTTTCACCTTCCGTCGCTGCCCTCTCGCCTCCTTCTCTTGCGCCTATAAAAGGGAGGTCGCTCCTCTCAGAGAGACGCACCAGAACTTCTCCTTCCTCTCGCCACCGGTTCCAATCTCTGCGTTGCTGCTGTCTTCCTCATCCCGGCTTGCGCCGTCGTCTTCGTCTCTTCGTTTCACCTTCCGTTGCTGCCCTCTCGCCTCCTTCTCTTGCGCCTATAAAAGGGAGGTCGCTTCTCTCGGAGAGACGCACCGGAACTTCTCCTTCCTCTTGCCACCGGTTCCAATCTCTGCGCTGCTGCTGTCTTCCTCATCCCAGCTTGCGGCGTGCACCGCGAGTCGGGACAGTAGGCCTCTGAAACCGCACCTCTTTGAGTCTTGTACGGGAGAAGGGTGATAAGGTTTTTGGGGAGCGCTCTGCGCGACTACTGACTTCTTCGTCACGGACGCCCCGAACTCGGACGACTACTTCCCCGACGACGATTACTTCCCCGACGTCGACAACCTCCTCGACGACATGGAAGACACTGACCCCAACTCCAGTGCCTCTGCTCCAGCTGCTGTCCAGTACGTGTTCTTGTTTTTCCTGTTAGAGGTCCTGCCACAGTTCTTTCTTCTAGTGTTTACCCTACACATGTTAGGATCTACCTCATATATGCATCTTGATCTACTGTCTGCTCGAGAGATGATCCTTTCTAGCTCATATATGCAGATGTTATTTACCTTCACTTTGTCAAATCGCATGACTTGTTTTATCACTGCTATACTAGTCATGTTTTATCTAGTATTTCTATTAATAAAACCATTCAGTAAATTGCTCATATATCCAACAATTCAAAAACCTTATTATAGGCAATTTACCCCGAGTGGTTTTGCTGCTTCCATGAGACCTCCTATGTTTGAGGGTATCCACTATAAGAGGTGGCGCGTGAGAGCAGTCTTATGGTTTCAGACCACGAGCTGCTATGACGCCACTCTTGGCAAACCTGAAGGGGAGCAAGATGCCCAACAGGCACAAGCTTTTCAGAAAATGGATACCTTGTTTAAGGCTGCTCTCTTGAGTGTTCTTGGTGAGAACATTGTTGATGCTTATGTGTCAATTGATAATGGAAAAGATATGTGGGATGCACTCGAGGCCAAGTTTGGGGTCTCGGATGCTGGCACTGAGTTGTACATCATGGAGCAATTCTATGACTACAGGATGACGGAAGAGCGCTCCGTGGTTGAGCAAGCTCATGAGATGCAGTCATTTGCTAGAGAACTTGAGCACTTCAATTGTATCCTACCGGACAAGTTTATTGCCGGAGGCATCATCACTAAGCTTCCTCCCACGTGGAGGAACTTTGCTACCTCACTGAAGCATAAGAGGCAGGAGTTTTCCGTTCCGGATCTCATTGGTACTCTTGATGTGGAAGAAAAGGCGAGAGCAAAGGACAACCGTGCTCGAGGTATTGAGGGAGGTTCTAGTGCCAATCTGGTACAGAAGAAGAACTTCCAGCCCCACAAATTCAAGAACAAGGGCAAGTTTGATGGTAAAGCAAAGTTTGATGGGAAGAACAAGGCTGTGCAGCACACGAACTTCAAGAAGAAGAATGACAAGAAGAAAGGTGTTTGTCATGTGTGTGGAGATCCTGATAATTGGGCTCCTAGTTGCCCCAATCGCTATGACAAGCGTCATCCTGGGAAAGGCAGCAAGACCGCTAATGTTGTCATTGGAGACACTGACATGAAGGATGCTGGGTATGGTATATTTCCCACTATTCTTTCAGTATGTCATTCTCCTGATTGGTTGATTTACACGGGTGCTAATGTGCATGTATGCGGTGATATTTCCATGTTTTCGTCTTATCAGACCGCAGGGACTTCAACCGTGCTGATGGACAACGGTTCAAGTGCTTCTGTTCGTGGTGTTGGCACGGTCGATCTGAAGTTTACTTCAGGGAAGATTGTGCGGCTGAAGAACGTGCATTATGCCCCCTCCGTCAATAAAAATCTTGTTAGCGGATCTCTTCTGTGTAGAGATGGCTACAAGCTTGTCTTTGAGTCGAATAAATTTGTAATTTCCAAGTATGGAACCTTTGTTGGTAAAGGCTATGTGTCAGGAGGCATGTTTCGTTTATCCTTATCAGACGTTTGCAATAAAGTTGTTAATCATATTTGAAACAATAGTGAACCAAATGCGTGGCATTCACGTCTTTGTCATATTAACTTTGGTTGCATGTCGCGACTAGCGAAGTTGAACTTAATCCCTAGTTTCACCACTGTCAAGGGATCTAAGTGTCAAGTGTGTGTGCAAGCTAAGCAACCACGTAAGTCTCATGTGACTGCGGAAACGAGAAATCTTGCACCACTAGAACTCATACATTCAGATCTATGTGAAATGAATGGTGTTTTGACAAAAGGTGGAAAGAAATATTTCATGACGTTAATTGATGACTCCACTAGATACTGTCATGTGTATCTTCTGAAATCTAAGGATGAGGCTTTGAACTATTTCAAGATCTATAAAGCTGAAGCGGAAAACCAACTTGATCGAAAGATCAACAGGCTTAGGTCTGATCATGGTGGAGAGTATTTCTCAAATGAATTTGATTTCTTTTGTGCGGAACATGGTATAATCCATGAGAGGACGCCTCCTTATTCACCTTAGTCAAATGGGGTGGCCGAAAGGAAGAACCGTACTCTAACTGATTTGGTTAACGCCATGTTAGACACATCGGGTCTCTCCAAGGCATGGTGGGGGGAGGCGATATTGACAGCATGTCATGTCCTAAACCGAGTTCCCACAAAGAACAAAGAGATAACTCCATTCGAGGATGGGAGAAAAAATGTTAAAACTCTCTTATCTACGAACCTGAGGTTGTTTGGCGAAAGTTAATGTGTCAATTCCAAAGAAGCGAAAGCTGGGACCAAAAAATGTGGATTGTGTTTTCCTGGGATATGCTTTCCGTAGCATTGGTTATAGAATCTTGGTTGTAAAATCTGAGGTACCTGGCATGCATGTCGGTACGATCATGGAGTCAAATGATGTGACTTTCTTTGAAGATATCTTTCCCATGAAAGATATGGCTACCTCATCTAATCAGGAGATGCCTAGTTCATCGAATCAGGAACCAGTTACAATTACTAAACCTGCCATTTCGATGGAACACTTTGAAAAACCTGTGGACGAGAACAATGAAGTTCCTACTAGGAGCAAGAGATAGAGGATTGCAAAGTCCTTTGGTGATGATTTTCTTGTGTATCTCATAGATGACACTCCCAGTTCTATTTCAGAGGCCTATGCATCTGAGGATGCTGACTACTGGAAGGAAGCAGTTTGTAGCGACATGGATTCCATCTTGGCGAATGAAACTTGGGAGATAACTGATCGTCCTTATGGGTGCAAACCTATAGGATGCAAATGGGTATTCAAGAAGAAGTTTAGGCCTGATGGTACTATTGAAAAGTACAAGGCTCGGCTCATGGCAAAGGGTTATACCCAAAAGGAAGGTGAAGACTTCTTTGATACTTACTCACCTGTGGCTCGATTGACCACTATTCGAGTTCTACTTTCACTAGCTTCTTCACATGGTCTTCTCGTTCATCAAATGGATGTTAAGACTGCTTTCCTAAATAGAGAGTTGGATGAGGAAATTTATATGGAACAACCAGATGGGTTTGTAATAGATGGTCAGGAAGGGAAAGTGTGCAAGTTGCTGAAGTCTTTGTATGGACTCAAGCAAGCACCCAAACAGTGGCATGAGAAGTTCGAAAGAACTTTAACAGCTACAGGCTTTGTTGTGAACGAAGCTAACAAATGTGTGTACTATCGCCATGGTGGGGGCGAGGGAGTTATGCTTTGCTTGTATGTTGATGACATACTGATTTTCGGAACAAATATGAATGTTATTAAGGAGGTCAAGGATTTCCTATCTCGTTGTTTTGAGATGAAGGATTTAGGAGTGGCTGATGTCATTCTGAACATCAAGTTGTTGGGAGATGATGATGGTGGGATTACATTGCTTCAATCTCACTATGTGGAAAAGATCTTGAGTCGCTTTGGCTATAGTGACTGCAAGCCCTCTCCAACATCATATGATGCTAGCGTGCTGCTTCGAAAGAATCGAAGAATTGCTAGAGATCAATTGAAGTATTCTCAGATTATTGGCTCGCTTATGTACTTAGCCAGTGCTACAAGACCTGACATCTCTTTTGATGTTAGCAAACTGAGTTGGTTTGTTTCAAAACCAGGAGATGTGCATTGGAAAGCTCTAGAGAGAGTTTTGCGTTATTTGAAAAGCACTGCAAATTATGGAATTCACTATACTGGGCACCCAAAGGTGCTTGAAGGGTATAGTGACTCAAACTCGATCTCAGATGCTGATGAGATAAAGGCCACGAGCGGATATGTATTCACTCATGGAGGTGACACTGTTTCTTGGAAGTCTTGCAAGCATACCATCTTAACGTGGTCAACAATGAAAGCAGAACTCACAGCACTAGATATAGCTACGGTCGAAGCAGATTGGCTTCGCCGGCTCTTGAATGACTTGCCGGTTGTTGAGAAACCTGTACCGGGTATCCTTATGAACTGCGACAATCAAACCGTGATCACGAAAGTGAACAGCTCTAAGGATAACATGAAGTCATCAAGACACGTTCAGAGAAGGTTAAAGTCTGTCAGAAAAATGAGAAACTCCGGAGTTATTGCATTGCATTATATCCAAATGTCTAAAAATCTAGCAGATCCTTTCACTAAGGGTCTATCACGTAATGTGATAGATGATGCATTGAGGGAGATGGGTATGAGACCCATAATATGAGTTGTTCACAGTGGTAACCTATTCTTTGTGATCGGAGATCCCGTGAATTAGATGTGGAAAACAAGTTGTTGGTCAACTGGGAGGAGAGTACCCTTACTGTTAAAATACCACTCCATAAAGATGCAATACTCTCCTAATCTGCATGGCGGGTTAATGTATATCTTAATGTGTTCTAAGTGGCTCTTTGAAGCAGAGATGTTGTCCTGCAGAACAACTTTTGAAGAACGCACCTATATGAGTCTGATTGTTAAACGTCGCAATCTATGAGAGTATAGGGTTCTCTCTAGTAAACTCATGAAAGGTCTCGGAGTATGATGCATAAGCTCCACCCGCGGGGAAGACCCACGGTAGCCACGTATCGGTCAAGGCTTTATGTGAAGCTAGATTCGCAGAAAACTTGCAGTTCAAGGCCCAGTCCACTGTTCAAGTTGCTTACTAGTGTAGCATAGGGTTCTAAGTGGAAGTTCAACTTAACAGTCTCCACTGCAGTACCGGTATATAAAATAGTGTTTTGGAACAAAAGGCAAATTTTGTGTGCCTTTGGGATCTGGTGGGGGATTGCTGGAATTTTTGTCTATTTGGGCCTACCCCAATAGCAATTTCAGAAATTCCTAATAAATCTTAGAGGCCCACGCAGCCCATTCGTGCAAGGCAAGAGGTGGAACTAAAGTTTAGTCCCACATTGCTAGTTTAGAGGGGGTTGGACCTCTTTATAAGGGAGGCTCCTTCCCCACTTGTATGAGCATAAGAACAAGAGGGACATCCACGCGCGCCCCTCCTCCGCCGCCCGCCTCACCATGCCACGCCTCGCCTCGCCTCGTCACGACACGCCGCGCCGCGCCGCGGGTTGCGGGAATGAGCCGAGCCTCGCTTCGTCTTCGTCTCTTCGTTTCACCTTCCGTCGCTGCCCCCTCGTCTCCTTCTCTTGCGCCTATGAAAGGGAGGTCGCTCCTCTTAGAGAGACGCATCAGAACTTCTCCTTCCTCTCGCCACCGGTTCCAATCTCTGTGCTGCTGCTGTCTTCCTCATCCCGGCTTGCGGCGTGCACCGCGAGTCGGGACAGTAAGCCTCCGAAACTGCACATCTTTGAGTCCTGTACGGGAGAAGGGTGATAAGGTTTTTGGGAGCGCTCTACGCGACTACTGACTTCTTCGTCCCGGACCTCCTCGACGACATGGAAGACACCGACCCTAAGTCCAGTGCCTCTGCTCCAGCTGCTGTCCAGTACGTATTCTTGTTTTTCCTGTTAGAGGTCCTGCCACAGTTCTTTCTTCTAGTGTTTACCCTACACATGTTAGGATCACTGGTAGAAAAAGAGGCTTCCGTCCAGCCCCATTAGTCGCGAAATTGTAGGAACCGCGACTAATGTAGTCTTTAGTCGCGGTTCGGCAGACGAACCGCGACCAAATGCCTGGGCCCAGGGCGCTCGGTGGCCAGCTGGTGCACGTGAGAGGCTTTAGTCGCGGTTGGCCAGGCCAACCGCGACTAAAGGTGCCCAAAGGCCTTTAGTCGCGGTTGGCCAGGCCAACCGCGACTAAAGCTCCTCCCCTATATATACCAGTTCAGCACACTCACTTAGCCATTTGGTGCCACTTCTCTTCGCAAGCTTCACAAGGGGGTGTAGGTTTGCTTTTGGTTCCTCTTATGCACACAAGGTGTTTGATGAAATGCCTCAAAGAGCGTGAAACAAACATGATATGAAGTGTTGGAGCCACACTTGAGGTTCCTCATTTATTTTTTTCTCCTCGATCGCGGTTAGCAACTTGAACCTTTCATGCATGTGTGTCATTGATAAAATATGCATGTGTGTTGTTCATTGTTTAATTTCTATTGTTTATAGCTAGTTAGTTTAACAAATTCATGATGGTTAATTATATATTTTATATTAGAATAATGCAGATGAATCGGCAATGGATGTACGGTAACCGACTCTCCCGCGAGTTCACTACGGGTTTGAAAGATTTCCTCGTAGTGGCTAATGCGAACAAGCAAAAGGGTTTTGTTATCTGTCCATGTGTTGACTGTAAGAATCAGAAGGGTTACTCTTCCTCAAGAGAAGTTCACCTGCACCTGCTTCGGCATGGTTTCATGCCAAGCTATAATTGTTGGACCAAGCATGGAGAAAGAGGGGTTATAATGGAAGAAGATGAAGAAGGGGATGATTTCATCGATGAAAGCTATCTTGCTCATTTCGGTGATACTTTCATGGAGGATGCTGAAGGTGAAGGGGAAGGTGAAGGTGCAGAAGAGGCACGTGATGAGACCGTTGATGATCTTGGTCGGACCATTGCTGATGCACGGAGACGCTGCGAAACTGAAAAGGAGAGGGAGAATTTGGATCGCATGTTAGAGGATCACAGAAAGTCATTGTACCCCGGATGCGATGATGGTCTGAAAAAGCTGGGCTGCACACTGGATTTGCTGAAATGGAAGGCACAGGCAGGTGTAGCTGACTCGGCATTTGAAAACTTGCTGAAAATGTTGAAGAATATGTTTCCAAAGAATAACGAGTTGCCCGCCAGTACGTACGAAGCAAAGAAGGTTGTCTGCCCTCTAGGTTTAGAGGTTCTGAAGATACATGCATGCATCAACGACTGCATCCTCTACCGCGGTGAATACGAGAATTTGAATGAATGCCCGGTATGCACTGCATTGCGTTATAAGATCAGAGGCGATGACCCTGGTGACGATGTTGAGGGCGAGAAACCCAGGAAGAGGGTTCCCGCCAAGGTGATGTGGTATGCTCCTATAATACCACGGTTGAAACGTCTGTTCAGGAACAAAGAGCATGCCAAGTTGTTGCGATGGCACAAAGAGGACCGTAAGTCGGACGGGGAGTTGAGACACACCGCAGATGGAACGCAATGGAGAAAGATCGACAGAGAGTTCAAAGATTTTGCAGCTGACGCAAGGAACATAAGATTTGGTCTAAGTACAGATGGCATGAATCCTTTTGGCGAGCAGAGCTCCAGCCATAGCACCTGGCCCGTGACTCTATGCATCTACAACCTTCCTCCTTGGTTGTGCATGAAGCGAAAGTTCATTATGATGCCAGTGCTCATCCAAGGTCCGAAGCAACCCGGCAACGACATCGATGTGTACCTAAGGCCATTAGTTGATGAACTTTTACAGCTGTGGGGCAGACCTGGTGTCCGTGTGTGGGATGAGCACAAAGAAGAGGAATTTGACCTACGAGCGTTGCTTTTTGTAACCATCAACGATTGGCCTGCTCTTAGTAACCTTTCGGGACTGTCAAATAAGGGATACAATGCATGCACGCACTGCTTACATGAGACTGAAAGTGTACATTTGCCAAATTGTAAGAAGAACGTGTACCTTGGGCATCGTCGATTTCTTTCGAAAATTCATCCAGTAAGAAAGAAAGGCAAGCATTACAACGGCAAGGCAGATCACCGGCCGAAGCCTGCGGAACGCACTGGTGCTGAGGTATTTGATATGGTCAAGGATTTGAAAGTTATCTTTGGAAAGGGTCCTGGCGGACAATCAGTTCCGAAGGGAGCTGACGGGCACGCAGCCATGTGGAAGAAGAAATCTATATTCTGGGAGCTAGAATATTGGAAAGTCCTAGAAGTCCGCTCTGCAATCGACGTGATGCACGTTACGAAGAATATTTGCGTGAACCTCCTAAGCTTTTTGGGCGTGTATGGGAAGACAAATGATACAAAGGAAGCACGGCAGGACCAGCAACGTTTGAAAGACCCTGATGACCGGCATCCGGAATGGTTTCAAGGTCGTGCCAGCTACGCTCTGACCAAAGAAGAGAAGGTCATCTTTTTTGAATGCCTGAGCAGTATGAAGGTCCCGTCTGGATTCTCGTCCAATATAAAGGGAATAATAAACATGGCGGAGAAAAAGTTCCAAAACCTAAAGTCTCATGACTGCCACGTGATTATGACGCAATTGCTTCCGATTGCTTTGAGGGGGCTCCAGCCGGAAAATGTTCGAGTAGCCATTGTGAAGCTATGTGCATTCCTCAATGCAATCTCTCAGAAGGTAATCAATCCAGAAGTTCTACCACGGTTACAGAACGATGTGATCCAATGTCTTGTCAGTTTCGAGTTGGTGTTCCCGCCATCCTTCTTCAATATTATGACGCACCTCCTGGTTCACCTAGTCGAAGAGATTTTCATTCTCGGTCCTGTATTTCTACACAATATGTTCCCCTTCGAGAGGTTCATGGGAGTATTAAAGAAATATGTTCGTAACCGTGCTAGGCCAGAAGGAAGCATCGCCAAGGGCTATGGAAATGAGGAGGTAATTGAGTTTTGTGTTGACTTTGTTCCTGACCTTAAGCCGATTGGTCTTCCTCGATCGCGGCACGAGGGGAGACTAAGTGGAAAAGGCACGATCGGAAGGAAATCAACGATATGTATGGACGGCCATTCTCTGACTGAAGCACACCACACTGTACTGACCAATTCCAGCTTGGTGGCTCCGTACTTTGAGAAACACAAGAATATTTTACGCTCGGACAACCAGGGGAAGCCTGAATCCTGGATTAGGAAGGCCCACATGGAGACTTTCGGCAGTTGGTTGAGAAAACATTTAATGAATGACAATGATGTTGTAGATCAGCTGTACATGTTGGCCAAGACACCATCTTCGACTATAACGACTTTCCAAGGGTACGAGATAAATGGGAATACATTTTACACGATCGCCCAAGATAAAAAGAGCACCAACCAAAACAGTGGTGTCCGCTTTGATGCAGCAACCGAGAATGGGCAAAAGGTCACATATTATGGTTAAATAGAGGAGATATGGGAACTTGACTATGGACCCTCCTTTAAGGTCCCTTTGTTCCGGTGCAAATGGTTCAAGCTAACAGGAGGTGGGGTAAAGGTGGACCAGCAATACGGAATGACAATGGTGGATTTCAATAATCTTGGTTACCTTGACGAACCATTCGTCCTAGCGAAAGATGTCGCTCAGGTTTTCTATGTGAAGGACATGAGTAGCAAACCGAGGAAACGGAAAGATAAGAAAACGATCAGTACATCATGCGATGATCCAAAGCGCCACATTGTTCTTTCAGGGAAAAGAAACATCGTGGGAGTGGAGGACAAGACAGACATGTCAGAAGATTATAATATGTTTGCTGAAATTCCGCCCTTCAAAGTGAACACCGACCCAAGCATTAAGTTAAATGATGAGGATGCTCCATGGATACGGCACAATCGTAAGCAAGCAGGGACACAAGGGAAGAAATGATGTGTAATAATTTATTACCCGTGATGTGTTTGGTGTCCATTTTCGAATATTTCGAAATACCATTGATGATACATGAAATTTGGAGTGATTTAGTCATACTCCTGCCTAGGCGTATAATATGAAATTTGGAATATTTAAGATTTTGAATTGAATTAGTTTTATTTTTCTGAATTTTTTGATATATTATTTGTATTTTTAACATTTTGAATTGAATTAGTTTTATTTTTCTGAATTTTTTGATATAATATTTGTGTTTTTAACATATTGAATTGAATTAGTTTTATTTTTCTGAATTTTTTGATATATTATTTGTATTTCTAAGATTTTGAAAAAGAAAAAGTATTTTGAAAAATACTTTTAGTCGCGGTTGGCCTGGCCAACCGCGACTAAAGGTTACCCTTTAGTCGCGGGTCGCCTCCCCAACCGCGACTAAAGGGGGGACCTTGGGAACGCAAAAACCCGCCAAAAATACCTTTAAAGGTTAGCCTTTAGTCGCGGGTCGCCTCCCCAACAGCGACTAAAGGGGGGGCTATAAATACAAGGGCCCGAACCTTCGCCTCCATTTCTCGTCTTCTCCGACTGCCGCGCCGAAGGCCTGCCGCCGTCGCCCTCGCCCTCGACGCCGCCCGCCGTCGCCCTCGCCCTCGACGCCGCCCGCCGTCGCCCTCGACGCCGCCCGCCGTCGCCCTCGCCGCCGCCCGCCGTCGCCCTCGCCCTCGACGCCGCCCGCCGCCGCCCGCCGCTCAACGTATATACACATGAACACACTGCTGGGTGCACTTCCGTGTACCCATAGCAGTTTCTGTATTTAATAATTTGAATTAAATTAAATCAGGATATTAGAAAATGAACCAAAACTTTGAAAATTAATAGAAAATAAACCTTAACTCGGATGGAAAAACTCTGTACATGAAAGTTGCTCAGAACGACGAGACGAATCCGGATACGCAGCCCGTTCGTCCATCACGCATCCCTAGCATAGAGAACACGCAACTTTCCCCCTCCGACCCATCTGTCTGAAAACGCGAAACACCGGGAATACTTTCCCGGATGTTTCCCCCCTTCACCGGTACCACCTCGTACCGCGTTATGGTACCGCCACCGCCACCGCCACCGCCCCCCTTCTTCACTTAATTAATTTGTTTTTACTACATGTTTTCAGGACTGACATAATGGCGGACGATAGAGCTGACCCGATTATGGACAACTATGATCCGGACGGTGAAGCACATATGTTCGGCATCATAAACGGCGATATTCTATATGTGCCGACCGGACAAGAAGAAGATGATATCTCTTCTTATCTGAACCTTGACGGTGAAGATGAAGGGCGCCGTCAGCAAGATGATGCCGAACAAACGTCGATAAACGACGATCTTCAAATGGAAGTAGCAACCACCTCCGGCGCCGAGGTATATATATACATTGAGCCTCTGGTGATACAAACTAACTGATTTGAATAAATATGTGTGTACTAACGTGCGCGACTCTCTTTCTTATTTTAGCCCTCGGCCGGATCGTCGAAACAATCGAGTACGTCGTCAAAGCGTGGCGCAACCAAGACGATGAAACAAGGAGAAACATGCACCATCGAGGTTGTCGATAGTGCAACCGGCAGGCCGCTGGAGCCCCGCAAGAACGCCACCAAGTTTGTCAACTAATGCGGAGCCGTTGTTAGAGACAACATCTCGATCACCGTCCAGGAGTGGAATAAGCCAAAGAAGGCACGAATTGCTGGTTTCACTTTTGTCGATAAGAGAACAAAAAAAGATTGCTTCAAGAAGCTTATGGAACATTTCGTTCTACCTCCGGAATACAACAAATTCGATGAGGAGGGTAACAAGATTGAGGAAAACAAGGAGAGGAGGAGGCTAGTCAAACAGTTCGCTCTTCATAAGATGGCCGACGCATTCCGGAAATTCAAGCAAAATCTAGCCCGTGACTTTGTCAAGCAGAACAAGACTCTGGATTTCAAAGGACAATATGAGAAACTGAAACATGATTGGCCAGAATTTGTGAAGCAAAAGAAATCGGAGCAGTTCATTCAAATATCGAAAAAAAATAAGGAAAATGCGGCTAAGAAGGAGTACAATCATATTATGGGGCCAGGAGGGTATCGCCTTTGGGTGCCTAGGTTGGAGAAGATGGAGAACGAGCTGAGGGCGCGAGGAATCCGTCCAGGTACGGAGGGATGGGACCCAAGGGCCAAAAGCTGGTGGTACGGGCATGGGGGAACGCTGAACCCGGAGACAGGGGAGTGTGTTTACCGGGGCAAAATAATTAAACCCACCCAAGCCCTTATTGACGCAATGAGGGATGCTCAAGAGGGGAAGATCAAGTTCAATAGAGAGAACGACGCGCTGACAAAAGCCCTCGGGAATCCTGAACACAGAGGACGTGTACGAGGCATGGGGCACATTCCGTGGAAAATGGGGTTCCCCCAGAACGATGACCCGTACGGTTACAGAAGCCGTAAGAGAAAGATGGATCGGGAAGCAGATGTTGTGGCGCGGTTGGCATCGGAAATGGATGTGATGAAGAAAACCGTGAGTGTACTAGTAGCCGAAAGAGATGCAGCTCGGGCGCAGCATGAAGATCATCCAGCGGAGCTCGGAAGCCAGCAGCGGAGAAGCAGCGTGGCTTCCACGGAGGCCCCACCGGCTGGTGCAGATGCACCGACGATCGAAATTACTGCACCGGAGCCTCTGGTGGTCGAAATTACTGCACCGGAGCCTCCTCGCTACCCCGTGGACGATATAAAGGAGATGAAAGAATGTCATCTGTATTATCCTATCGGGAACATGTCCATGAAGGTAGCCATCGGCAGTGCTTTACCATGTTTACCTGGAGCACTCCACCACAACAACCCCATTCAAGATGGCTATGCTCGTGTCACGGTGGAGGACATAGTCCAAGGGTTTGAGGACCTGGAGATTGACATTGCTACACCTGAAGGGGAGAAAAGACTTGGAGATGTCAAGCGCCATTTCATTCTATGGCAAAAGAAGTTTATCAAGTTTCCAGGCGAGGCGCCAAGGACAACAAGTCCACCCCCCCTACGGTGGTGGTGGTGGCGGTGGTGGTGGTGGTGGTGGTGGTGGCGGTTCACCTACACCTCCGTCACGTCAGCCGACGCCCCCCAGTCCACAACGTCCGGCGGGTGATCAGACGCCGCCCCCCAGTCCTCGTCCGGCGGGTGATCAGACGCCGCCCCCCAATCCACCTCCGGCAAAGAAGCAGAAGCAGTCCTGGATTATTAACCCGGACCCTTATGTACCTAAGACCACAAAGGTACCGGAGCCATCACTGAAGCCTCTCCCCACAAGGCCTTGGGAACGTAGTGCCGAGGAAACTGCCGCGGCCGCGGCTGCTGATCATGACAAATGGAAGGCGGACTGCAAGAAGAAAAGAGAGCCCGAGCCCAAGCCAGTATTTTCTGATGAGCAAAAGAAGTGGGCTAAGTCATTTTTGAGCACACCGTCCCAAGCCGCGAAGAATCTGCCTGACGACTATGCACGTGAACTTCGTAGGCAGGCACTCATGTTGAAGGAGAAGAAAGAGCGGGCGGAGAACCAGGAGAACAAAGCCTTGGAGGAGGCCGAGAAAACGGAATTAGAAAGTAAAAAAAGCGGGAAACGAGTTGCCCAGCTCGGGGAACAAAGTAAACAATCGATTGCCCCGCTTATAGTGAAAGCCTCCGGTCCGGATGACCCCGATATCATAGCAGCTGCGGCAGCACATGGATTGATTGTAACGAGTGCCAGAGAACAAGCGGCTAACTTAGGTATTACTCTTCGTGAACTGTTAGGCCTTGATGAGGCGCCAGTGAAGGAGGTAGTAATTACATATGTGAAGAATGGGCCTCTCGTCGAGCCTGCGCAGGAAAAGGATCTACCTCCACAAATGAAAGGTCTGCTGAAATGGTACAAGGGTTACATAAAAAATAAAAACGCCAAAGAATATATTTATGCGGAAGTTAGATATGAGCATCACTTCAAACATTACTATGTACAAATTCATCTGAGTGAATTGTTCCAGCTTTTCAATCTGCGCGAGCTCGACAAATCTATCATCAGTTGCTACGTTCTGTAAGTGATTTATTTCTACCCCATCTCGTTCATATTGCCTGCACTATATATATGTCCTAACTATATTGTTGTGTCCGCTATTATACATGCAGAATGAAGATTAAGGAATGCAGAGTAAGGAACATCCATGATGTTGGGTTCATTGACCCACACATCGTTAATGAATATGTGTTGGAGCATCACCCCGCCGACATGGAGGCAGACCTGTGGCAGTTTCTTACAAAGCAGGAACTCAAAAGTGATATTCTATTTCCTTACCATTTTGGGTGAGTGTTTCTGTCTTGAGCACATTCTCTTTTGTTTACTCCATGCATGGTATGTGGCCGGCTAATCGATGAGTTATGCATGACGTACTGTGCATGTATCGTGTCCGCAGGTTTCACTGGATTCTGCTAGTAATTAAAGTTGACACCTCAGAATGTCTCGTCCACGACTCTCTGAATATGGATCCAAAGCTTTGGGGCGGCATGAGAAGAATGCTGCAGAAGTAATTATTTTCATTCATTTGCGCTCTATATCGATCGGCCTATTTCGTTCATTTCCTAATATCAAGTAACTAATAACTCTCTTGTTCATTTAATTTTCTTTGCCTCGTAGGGTTTGGAGACGGTTCGTAGATACAAAGGTCGGTGAATTCAAAAAAGAGCTAGAATTCAAAAAGTCAAAGGCTAAGAATGCTGGGGATATTCAGCCAGCGGGGACCAATCTATGTGGATACTATGTCTGTGAGATGATCCGGAGATACACCTCTGAGCGGGTTCCGAGTGATACCAATGCTCAGAGGAATAACCTCCGGATGATGCTTAGTCCAGAAGCTCGCTTCCGACCACTTCAAGAGGAACTAGCTGGATGGTTCAGCAGGGAAGTCCTCCATTCTAAAGGAGAACACCATTACGAGGACGTAGAACTTTATATGCATTAAATTATGTATGGAAACTTGTTCAAAATTGTATATGGTCATCCGATGATATTGAATATATATTGTATATTCCTCTTGAATTCTTTTTGGTTCTAATTTCAAATTTGTTTGAAATTGTACATTCATATGCATGTATGTAGTACCGTAGAATATGTGAAACTCCTTCAAAATTAAAATAAAGCACAAAAGAAATAAAACAATACAAATTAAACAGAAAACAGGTTTAGGGGGGGGGGGGGGCTAAAACCCTAAACCTGTGGCGGCCTTTAGTCGCGGTTGGCCAGAAGAACCGCGACTAAAGGTCCTCCGCCGCGACGGCCGCCTGGTGCCCACGTGGACGGGCCTTTAGTCGCGGTTCTTAAGAAACCGCGACTAAAGTGGGGGTCCTTTAGTCGCACCTATTTGGTCGCAGTTGCGCAACCGCGACTAATGGCAGTTGCGAACCGCGACCAAAGGCCCTTTTTCCACTAGTGGATCTACCTCATATATGCATCTTGATCTACTGTCTGCTCGAGAGATGATCCTTTCTAGCTCATATATGCAGATGTTATTTACCTTCACTTTGTCAAATCGCATGACTTGTTTTATCATTGCCATACTAGTCATGTTTTATCTATTATTTCTGTTAATAAAATCATTCGGTAAATTGCTCATATTTCCAACAGAGGTACCTCGGCATATGGTTCTCCGTTTCCAAGGACACCGTCTGCTGGGTCGCCAACCGCGACCAGCCGCTCCTTGACAAGTCCGGCACGCTGGTGCTCAACGACGTTGGCAACCTCGTCTTGGGGGACAGCTCCCGTCGGACCCGGACGGTGTGGTCTTCGAACTTCCTGCCCGCCTCGGCGGCGGTGGTTCAGCTTCTCGACTCCGGCAACCTGGTCGTGCGCAACGGCAGCAGCAACACCTCCCTGTGGCAGTCGTTCGATCAGCCGTCGGACACCTTGCTGCCCGGCATGAAACTGGGCAAGAACCTCTGGACTGGAGGCCAGTGGCAGCTCACGTCCTGGAGCTCCGCCGACGACCCGTCGCCGGGAGACTACCGCCGCACGCTGCAAACCAGCGGGTTACCGGAGATCATCCTGTGGTATCGCGACGTCAAGACGTACCGCACGGGCCCGTGGAACGGGATCTACTTCAACGGCGTCCCGGAGGCGCGTGCATACGCGGGCAAGTACCCGCTGCTGGTGACGACAAGCCCGTGGGAGATCACCTACGGGTACACCGCCGCGGCCGGCGCGCCGCTGACCCGCGTCGTGGTGAACCACACCGGCAAGGCGGAGCGGCTGGAGTGGGACGCGAGCAGCTCGACGTGGAGCCGTATATTCCAGGGGCCGAGGGACCCGTGCGACGAGTACGGGAAGTGCGGCCCGTTCGGCCTCTGCGACCCCGAGGCGGCGTCCTCGGTGTTCTGCGGCTGTGTCGCCGGGTTCAGCGCCGCAAACACGTCGGCTCTGGTGGTGAAGGATAACTCCGACGTGTTAGAGTATACGTAGTGTACCTGCGTACGGCTTGTGTATACGGCACGACCTCTGGTCAGTGCGTGCGTGAGAGTAGTGGGCATGCTGTTAGCCCCCACGATCGCATGGTAGTGGCACATGATCCTCTGTAAACTGTATATAACCTCGAGCCTGCAGAGCTAATGAAAGTGTGTTGAATCCCATCTCTTCTCCCTCTACCATCACGACGGGTGCCGACGAGACGTGGCGCTGGACTGTGCCGGCGGGACGATGACGGACGGGTTCAAGGTGGTGCCAGGGATGAAGCTTCTCAACACGCAGAATGCGTCGGTGGATATGGGCGTCACGCTGGAGGAGTGCAGGGCGAGGTGCCTCGCCAACTGCTCCTGCTTGGCCTAAGCCGCCGCCGATATTCGGGGAGGCGGCGATGGTACCGGGTGCGTCATGTGGGCGGATACCATTGTTGATCTACGTCTCGTCGACAGTGGGCAGAATCTCTACCTGAGGCTGTCAAAATCAGAAATCGGTATGTACAGATTATGGGTGGACACTACATTTTCGCCCCAAATTTTCACTTCAGTCCTAATCCTTGTATTGTAAATACAATTTCAGAATTTCAAATTAGAAGTTATACTTATTTTTATGGTCCGCTTTATGGAGGTTAAATTATTCAGTGGAAAATGTTAATTTGTTAAGGATTTAAAAAATACCATAAATTTGATTTAAAATATGAAGTATGAATTCAAGAAATTTAAAGCATAAAACTTCATATAAATTGTATCTTAGTTCTACAAAATTTTGGGACCAGTCGCTCACATTCGGAGATTAAATCAATGAGATGTGATTTTTTTACTCCAAAATTTCAGAGAGTTCATATAGTTTTACAACATTTTGCAAGTAGACTGGACATGTGGGTTCAAGACTTCAAGTTTCTGGATGGGGAACAATGATTGTATGGCATATATTGTGATAAAACACTAAAAAAAATTAAATGATTCTAAGTATGTATGTTTTATTTATTTATTTTATCTTTTTTCTCCAAAAACAGATGGCCGTAAAAGGTTTCCTACACTACTTGTTGCCACAACTCTACCTTCTGCTGTTACTATTCTTCTGCTCGTCCTTATGATTTGGTGGAGAAGAAAAAACAGAATTATAGGTAAGATATGATCTGATAGCTCAATCTTGTTATTTGCATGAATGAGAAAATGGAAATGCATGGTAAATGCAATGTTGTAAAGTACGCTAGCTCGTTTTGCAGGTGCTATTCCTCAAAATCCTACCATGGCGGTTCCTTCAGTTAGTCTAGCAATTATAAAGGATGTCACTGGAAATTTCTCTACAAGTAATATCATTGGGCAGGATGGATTTAGCATTGTTTACAAGGTTCGTCTCTCTCTCTCTCTCTCTCTCTCTCTCTCTCTCTCTCTGCTGTGTGTGTGTGTGTGTTGTGTGTTATCCTTCATGGGAAAACATCATTGGTTAAGGTATTGACATATAGAAAAGCAGCCATTGGAAAATTTAATTTCTGACATCTCGAATTCAAAAATCACCAGGGACAGCTTCCTGAAGGAAGAACTATTGATGTCAAGAGGCTTAAACAAACGGCATTGACAACAAAAGGCAAGAATGATTTCGCGAGAGAAGTGGAAGTGATGGTTGGACTTCGACATGGTAGTCTTGTTCGTCTCCTCGCTTACTGTGATGAAGGCAAGGAGCGGATACTCATCTACGAATACATGCAGAACAAGAGTCTGAACATCTACATATTCGGTATTCCCTTCTTCATGTAATTTCTCAAGTTCTCACGAAAAGTTAAATGTTGAATCCTTGTGTTCCAAACAAGATCATACAGATATATTGCGTGCTAGGTCCTCGTGTTTCGCTAATTTCTCACTCACATGCATGATCTCCTAAGTCCAAGTTCCCCAAAAAAGAAACCTCTTAGATCATATTGTGCTTTGAGATTTGGTAATGTTTATAAACAGCTTTAAGAGAGTCCGCTAATAATTGTTTTGAAGTAACATAGGTGTTTTTGTTTTTAATAAATCATTTCTATATGCTATTGTAGTACATTTAGGTATCTAATCAATCTATATTTGACTGAACAGGCACACCTAATCTTCGTGCTTCACTGAACTGGGCAAGAAGGCTAGAATTACTACACGAGATCGCGCATGGTGTTGCATACCTCCACGCAGGATCAGGCGAGAGTGTGATCCACCGTGACCTTAAACCCGGGAACATTCTTCTTGATGATGCATGGAAGCCAAAAATCGCTGACTTTGGCACCGCCAAACTGTTTGCCGATAATCGTACTGGGCCTGATCAAACAATTGTTATTTCACCGTAAGTATTAAATATATATGTATATTCATCATATACAAAATTTGCGGATCTGACATACCTAACACTGTTGAGTTCCATGAAGGGGATACGCAGCTCCGGAGTATGTGCGGGGAGGGGAGATGACGCTGAAATGCGACGTTTATAGCTTCGGGGTTATTCTTCTAGAGACTCTTAGCGGGCAAAGGAATGGTAGCTTGCAAAGGCTCCTTTCTCAAGTAAGTCCAAATAAATTATAAATTCATGTTTCTTTGCATGTGCATGCACGGTTCATATTGACATTGCTGTTGCAAAGCTCTACATTTGTTTTATTTCTTGATTGAGATGTACATACTCTGATGGAACTTGACAATTCTTTTTGGTAGGCCTGGGAACTTTGGGAGCAGAATAGGATCATTGAACTTCTCGACACGACAATTGTGCCACTCCCCAAGTCCGAGCCTGAGATACTGCCCGAGCTAAAACGTTGTATCCAGATCGGGCTCCTCTGCCTCCAGGAAATGCCAGATGATAGGCCAGCCATGTCTGAAGTTGTGGCCATGTTTATGAGCACAACTTCACAAATTGATTGGCCCAGAAGGTCGGTACTAGATAGCGGAATAGCCATGCCATTGAATCCGTCCCTTGAACTTGAGACCGATCACATGAACCCCACTACAATTGAGGCGACGTCACCATCGAGTCGATCTAGCTATTGTTGCCTAGCTAGCAACCAATCCAATTAAGTTTGTGCATAGGAATCATTTAGATGCAACCTTTTGGTTGTGATGTTGGCACCTTTTCCTTTTGCATATATTGGTACCTTGATTCATTGTAGAAAGATGCGGAATAGCGATTCAACATATATGGAGGTAAGACTTGAGAAGAAACTGGGTTGTTGGAAGGGTAAACATCTATCCTTGTCTTGGTGGATGGTGCTCACCAAAATGCCTATGTTTTTGTTGTCACTTTTTGAAGTGGCGGTGGAAGTTTGTAAGAGGTTAGAACAATCCTAAAAAAATCAGCAGTGAATGAGTCTGACTCCAGTTTGTGATTCAAACGCACCTGCAAGAGAGTGAATTCGACTCGTGAATGATCCGTGCTCTTAGGAAACCCGACCCTTTAATGATAGTATTGTTGCGAGACTGGTACTTGGCAGCGCACGAGCAATATATAGACTAAGGTTGCCCATCACTCCCTCCTCCTTTTTGAAGGCCCACCGCTCCCCTTTCTTTGAGTATTTATTCGGAATCAAGATATTTCTGACAAAATGATAGTTTGAAACCGAAGTATAATTTAGTCAAATTGGGCATTCTCTGCAACCAAGAGAGAACGGGAGACTGAGTGTTCAAGATTTTAACTATAAAGACCGTTCTCTCTTGATCAAATGGCTTTTTAAGCTACTTAACAAGGAGGTGTTTGGAAAGATTTAATTAGAAATAAATACCATTGTGGCAAACCACAATTAATAGTCTTGTGGACAGCGGATGTGATAACGTGCATATCTTATTTCACTATTTGAACATCATTTTGGGCAAGCTGACATGCAAAACAATGCTTAGGGCCAGTTCTTTTGCTAGCTTTTTTGGGCTTCCAGAATAAGCTATCCCCTACCCAGCTTATTCTAGAAGCCCAACCAAAATTTCCTTTTTAGAAGCCTACTAGTCAAGTCTTAACTACTAGGCTTCTAAAAAATAAATTTGATTGGGCTTCTAGAATAAGCTAGGTAGGGGGCAGCTTATTGCAGCTTATTCTGGAAGCCACCAAAAGAACTGGCCTTTAGGGATGTTGTAGACTGAAATAAGGGCTGTTTGACACAGTTAGCAATCCGAGGGGGTTTCCTGCAAAGCTATTTACCTAGATATATTCCCAAGCTCAAGAACGAAAATAGACTTGAGTTTTTCTGTTCTATTGAGCGTTTTAGGGTAAGGGGAAGAGTGAGCCTATTTGATATACAAATCCACCCAAATGATAGTATTAAATTTTGGGATTTGGATCCTCCCTTTAGTTGTTGGATTCCACCTTGCACTTTATTAATCTACGTAGTTAAAGATTATTTGTTGTTGCCTCTAGTTTTTGGCTGCAAGGGGGTTTCATGTAAATCCTTGTGTATCCCCTTAATATGGTGTTTCTCTTATCATATTGGTTGCTGCTCCTGTGCTCGCATTCTGTTGTCATATCTTGCTCAAGTTTGGTGTGGCATGGTTGCGTTGGCATTGAAAGCATGACGCACATGAGTTATTTGATATATTGATGATTATGTGGTGGAATTAATATTGTAGTAAGCTTCTCTTGCAAGTATATCATTGTTGTGAATATTTAATAGGTTGGTTTTGTGGATTTCATGATATGGTGCGGGTTGTATAAATGCACACAAAGTGTTTACTGGAATGCATGAAGACGTAGCTTGTCGTTTTGGTTGCTTTGGATACCCCTCTATGTTCATAAAGGCCCCAACAGGTTTCGCTGTGGAGAATGCGGCCCTTATGGCTCCATTCTCCGAGGGCAAGGTTTGGGCTACCAGTAGAGGCATGAACCCTACCTCGGCCCCGGGCCCCGACGGTCTTCCGGTGAAATTCTTTCAGACCTTATAGAATGTGATTAAACCTGAGATCATGGCCATCTTCGACGAGTTCTATTTAGGGTCCATTGACCTCGGTCGTCTCAACTACGGGATCATTTCGCTCATCCCTAAAGTGCCTGGGGCGTCCGACATCCGCTAGTTCCATCCGATCACGGTGATTAATGTGATCTTCCGGATCCTGGCGAAAGGGTATGCCAATAGGGTGACCCTGTTGGCGGATCGCATTACCCGCCCCAACCAGTCCGCATTCATTCAAGGGCATTTTATCCTGGATGGGGTGCTAGTCCTTCACGAAGTCCTCCATGAGGTCCGCTCTAAGAACCTCAAGGTGGTCTTCCTGAAGATCGGTTTCCATAAGGCTTACGACACAGTCAGCTAGCCCTTCCTTCGGGAAGTTTTGCTCCGGAAGGGCTTCGACAACCGTTGGATCACCCGCGTGATGCAGATGGTATCCTGCGGTCGCACTGCCGTGAACATTAATGGAGAGGTTGGTCCGTAGTTCCCCAGCCTTTGTGTGGTTAGACAAGGCGACCCCTTCTCCCCATTCTTGTTCAACATGGTGGTGGACGTGCTTGCCGCTATACTGCACAAGGCTAATGCGGTGGGCCATATTCATGGGATCACTCTGCACCTCGCCGGTGGCTCTGGGATCTCCCTCCTCCAGTACGCCGGCGACACCATCATTATGGTGGAAGGCTCTGAGGCGGACATCTCTCATCTAAAGTTCCTCCTCCTCTGCTTCCAACAAATGTCTGGCCTCAAGATTAACTTCGACAAGAGCGATGTGATGGTGATGGGCTATTCTCTGGATGAATGCCTGGGCATTGTCAACCATCTTAACTGCCGCTTGGTCTCCTTCCCCACAACCTACTTGGGGACGCCCATTAGTGACTCGCGGCTCATCGTCACCGACTTGCGTCCGGCCATGGCCATGCTACAGACACGCATTGAGTCTTGGTAGGGTAGGTGGTTGTCGAAGGCGGCCCGGACGATTCTCATCAACTCCTCCCTATCCAGCTTCCTTTTGTTACTCATGAGCTCCTTCAGGAGACTCTACATCATGAGGTCGCCAAAGTCCAGTCTCGTTTCTACTGGGCGGGCGACAATAATAAGCAGAAATACCATATGGTTAG
This sequence comes from Triticum timopheevii, assembly GCA_963921465.1. Classification (NCBI taxonomy): domain Eukaryota; kingdom Viridiplantae; phylum Streptophyta; class Magnoliopsida; order Poales; family Poaceae; genus Triticum; species Triticum timopheevii. Next base: position 627,072,798 of record OY997264.1, on the reverse strand, counting down.
CTGACTGGACATCTGCAAGCCGCGGGAGCAAGGTGGCCCTGGGATCAAGTGCTCTAAGCGCATGAACATCGCCCTTTTATCCCGCTGGCTATGGCGCATCTCGCAAGGGCAAGGTGGCCTCTGGTTAGATATCATCCGGAACAAATACCTGCGTGGGCAGCCCCTCGCCTTATGTCAGAGATCTGACGGCTCCCAGTTCTGGCAATGGGTCATCCAACTTCTCCGGTTCTTCGCATTGGGACCGCCATTTCGGTTGGATCTGGGGCTGCGACTCTGATCTGGTTCGACCGGTGGGCGGGAGACACCCCCTTTGCCGCGCGCTTCCCTGACCTCTTCTCTATCGCTGTTGATCCTTGGATCTCTGTTGAGAGGGCCCTTATTGACTTAGGGTGCCTCTCCTTCCAGAGGCCATTTGGGCCTCCGGATTCTGCCGCCTGGCATGAGTTGCTCGAGTGCGTCGCCCTTCACGAGCCTGTGGTGGACGCTGGCCCGGATCTGGTCCGGTGGCGCCTTGAGCCGTGATATGTCTCCAACGTATATATAGTTTTTGATTGTTCCATGCTGTTATATTATCATTCTTGGATGTTTTACAATCATTTTATAGTCATTTTATATCGTTTTTTGGTACTAACCTATTGACATAGTGCCAAGTGCCGGTTGTTGTTTTATGCATGTTTTTTACATCGCACGAAATCAATATCAGACGGAGTCCAAATGCCATGCAACTTTACGATGATTTTTTATGGACCAAAAGGAAGAAGTTGGGCCCTGGTTGCACCTGGGGGGGAGTCCAGAGGAGGGGACAACCCACCAGGGCGCGCCAGGAGGCCCAGGCGTGCCCTAGTGGGTTGTGCCCACCTCAAGTGCCCCACGGACCGCCTCTTTTCTCTATAAATACCCCAATATTCCAGAAACCCTAGGGGAGTCGACAAATATTCATCCAGCCGCCACAGAGTCCAGAACCACCAGATCCAATCTAGACACCATCACGGAGGGGTTCACCACTTCCATTGGTGCCTCTCCTATGATGCGTGAGTAGTTATTTGTAGACCTACGGGTCCGTAGTTAGTAGCTAGATTGCGTCCTCTCTCTCTCTCTTGATTATCAATACAATGGTCTCTTGGAGATCCATATGATTTTAGACTTTTGGCGGTGTGTTTGTTGGGATCCGATGAACTTTGAGTTTATGATCAGATCTATGTTTTTATCCATGGAAGTTATTTGAGTATTCTTTGATCTCTTATATGCATGATTTCTTATAGCCTCGTATTTCTTCTCCGATATTTGGGTTTTGTTTGGCCAACTTGATCTATTTATCTTGCAATGAGAAGAGGTGCTTTGTAGTGGGTTCGATCTTACTGTGCTTGATCCCAGTGACAGAAAGGGAACCGACACGTATGTATCGTTGCCACTAAGAATAACAAGATGAGATCTATATCTGCCGCAATAGATAAATGGATCTCGTCTACATCATGTCATCGTTCTTATTGCATTACTCCGTTTTCTCATGAACTTAATACACTAGATGCATGCTGGATAGCGGTCGATGTGTGGAGTAATAGTAGTAGATGCATGCATGAGTTGGTCTACTAATCTTGGACGTGATGCCTATATAATGATCATTGCCTGGATATCGTCATGATTATTTGAAGTTCTATCAATTGCCCAACAGTAATTGTTTTCCCACCGTTTGCTCTTTTTCTCGAGAGAAGCCACTAGTGAAACCTACGGCCCCCGGGTCTATTTTCATCATATTTTCCTTTGCGATCTATTTTCTCTTGCATTTATTTTTAGATCTATTAAACCAAAAATACAAAAATACCTTGCTGCAATTTATTCTTGTTTATTTTATTTGGCGTTCGGTCTATCAATCTACTACAAATTTACCTCACGTACTTTGCCTATCTTGATGCATCGTACCCCGAAAGGGATTGACAACCCCTTTAAAATGTCAGGTTGCGAGGTGTTGTTATTTGTGTGCAGGGGTTGTTTACGTTGTGTTGTTTGGTTCTCGTACTGGTTCGATAGCCTTGGTTTCATCTCTGAGGGAAATACCTACCGCCGTTGTGCTGCATCATCCCTTCCTCTTTGGGGAAATATCGACGTGGCTTCAAGCGACATCAAAAGTTATTTCTGGCGCCGTTGCCATGGAGGATCTTCAACATCAACAAGGTTCCTAATCACAAATCTCATCTCCTCGCAATTTACATTATTTGCCATTTGGCTCTCGTTTACCTCTCCCCCACTTCACAAAAATTTGCCGTTTTATTCGCCCTCTTTTCCGTTCGCCGTTTTCTCGTTAGATCTCTTCTTTTCTAGTGTGCAATGTGTCTTCTATTTGCTTGCTAAATATCTCTTGATGAGGATCCTCATCCACTTGCTATTCTTTTTAAGAGATCCAATTATCATGAACAAATTGCTAGTGATTTAAGTACACTAGATTATCTTTATGAAGTTTTGCTTGAGATTCGTGAATCTGAAAATTGTGATGAAGAAATTTATGGAGTGATTCATGATAGCTCTTTGAAAGAAAAGCATGATCACAATGATTTTACTATAAATTCTATTAATGTCAATTGTGCTAATAATATGCAAAACCCCAAGCTTGGGGATGCTAATTTTTCTATGTCCACTACTTATTGCAATGATCATGATTGGGGTGATTCTTCTTATGATCTTGAAAATTTATTTAAGCCCCGTGATGAATATGAGATTGATAATAATGTTTGCAATAATATTGAAAGTGGGTTTGGAAGAGTGTCAACATTAGATCTCACTACTTTGGAGAATGTTCAATCTTATGAAATTTTTGATAAAAGTGGGTTTGGAGAGGTCATGACTTTAGTTAATGTTAATCCCATTATTTTGGAAGAGTGTCAACTTTGCATGCATGTAGATCATGTAGAAAATATGTTATGTGATAGCTATATTATTTAATTTTAATATGATCCCACATATAATTATTATGAGAGAGGGAAATATGGTTGTGGAAATCTTCATGTCACTAAGTTACTTCTCTTCATGTTGAGATTGCTATTGTTTCTTTCTTCTTCTTTGCATATGCGAGAAATTATTTGTCTTGATGATTTGTTTTCCTGTAGAATGGCTATGCATAGGAAGTATGTTAGACTTAAGTGTGTTTTTACATGCTTTATGATGCTCTCTTTTTGCTTCAATTTTTATCTTTCATGTGAGCGTCAATAAAATTATGCCCAGTTAGGGGCGTAAAATGATAGCGCTTGTTGGAAGGCAACCTAATGAATAAAATTTATTTTTGCTTTTTTGCTTTCTGTTCTTGAGTGTTGGAACAATTGTGCTACTGTTATGATTGTGTTTTTTGTGTTTTAATTAGTGTTTGTGCCAAGCAATGCCTTTGGGAAGACTTGGGTGAAAGTTTATTTGATCTTGCTGAAAAACAGAAACTTTTGTGCTCACAAGATTCGTTGTCATTTTTTACAGAAGAGTGCTTTTAAGTTGATTATTTTTGCAGAGGATTAATAGACAAATTCCTCACGTCCACCATTTTATTTAATAATTTTTGGAGTTACATAAGTATTCAAAATTTTCTGATTGCTATAGACTATTCTGTTTTTGACAGATTCTGTTTTCTTTGCATTGTGTGCTTGTTTTGATGATTCATGGTTTTCTTTCATGAGTTTTTTCCATAGAAAAGTTGAAATATAGTAGATATAATGAAAAAACAAAATAATAATAGATTTGCTACAGTACTTATAGTCGTGGTTTGGTTTCTTATACTAACGGATCTCACGAAGGTTTTTGTTTGAGTTTTGTGTGATTGAAGTTTTCAAGTTTTGGGTTATCTTACGATGGAAGAAGGAATAAGAATAAGCAAAAGGCTAAGATCGGGTATGCCCAAGGCACCCCAAGATAATATTCAAAGAAGTAGCAAGCAACTATGCTTGGGGATGCCCCCGAGTGGCATCCCCGCTTTCTTCTAACGACCATTGGTATTTTACTTGAAACTATATTTTTATTCATCACATGATACGAGTTTTGCTTGGAGCGTCTTGTATGATATGAGTCTTTGCTTGTTTTCCTTTGTGTTTTAAGTGTTGAATCCTTGCTGGACACACCCTTTTTAGTGAGGCAAAAATTATGATATGCTTGCTCCTATGCTTCACTTAAATTTTTAGAGCCATGGACTTGCTCTAATACTTCACTTATATATTTTTGAGCATGGTGTGCTTTGTTAATTTTGAAGAAATTCTCTCATAATTCACTTAGATTTATTTGGGAGTTATTTAATTTTTTATAAATTCTCTCTTGCTTCACTTAGATTATTTTGAGAGAAAGAAAATATGTTATGCTCATGATCTTCACTTATATTTGTTTGAGCTTATGAAAAGAAACACATGAAAATTAGTCCCACAGTGATAGATATCCAAGAAGGATAAAGAAAAAAATATGTCATGAAGATCATTGGACAAAATAAACATGATTCTTAGTAATAGTTTTGAGATATGATGATGTGATATGTGAGTTATGTTGGTGAGTAATTGTGCTCTAGTAAGGATATTGGTGTTAAGGTTTGTGATTCCTTATGCATGCACGAAAGTCAATAATCATGCAATGAAAATTATATCCTACTTGTGCTGCACTATTCGGTGTTAATTATGCTTAATGCTTGCTTATGAGATTATTTGTTTCTTGGTTGGTTGCTTCTCAATCTTTTTGCTAGGCTTCATTTTGCACCAAGTATGATCTCTACTTGTGCATCCAAAATCCTTTAAACCAGTTTTGCCACATGAGTCCACTATATCTACCTATATGTGGTATTCTTTTGTCGTTCTAAGCAAATTTGCATGTGCCATCTCTAGTTTTCAAAATAAACTTCTCTTTTGTGTGTTTGTTTCGCTCGCGGAACAGTAATGAGTGGCTAATATTTTCCATGCTCGATGTGTTATTCTCACGATGAGTGTTTATTCACTTGTCATTGCACGAGAGTAAGGCAAAGGTTTTAGGGATGCCCAGTCCCAAAATGCAAAAATGAATTTACTTTATGTTGTCAAATAATAAATTCCTTAGAAAGTGTTGGTATGGAGGGCAACCGTGGATACGGCTAGCCATGGAAAGTGAAAGTATGGTGGAAAAAGGAATAAACTTTATTTTCTGTTCGGGAACCGCCTATGGCATATCTAGCATGGAAAGTGTTGGGAACTCTGAGTCGTTTTCGTTGGTTGGATTGATACACCTCCCAAAATGTTTTTATATCTATTTTTCCTCTTTGAGATCTGGCACCTCTACAAATCCCTACTTCCCTCTGCGAAGGGTCTTTCTTTTACTTTATGTAAAATTTATTTTTGAAATTGAGTCTCCATCCTCTCTTATAAAAGCACCAACTAGGAGGCAATATGATCGTACTTAAGTATTGGGTGTAGATAATATTCGAGTGTGTTTCGTGAATGGATCAATGTTTGAGCCTGATGGGCTAGGGATAACTTGTTTTAGCATTGATATTTTGAAAGACATGGTTGCTTGTTGATATGCTTGAGTATCTAACTTATTATGTCAAAACTAGACTATTGTTTTGAATCACATAAAAGTCCAAATGCCCATGCTATAAAGAAAAGAATATGATATGACATGATAAACAACACTCCACATCAAAAATTCTGTTTTTGTCATTTACCTACTCGAGGACGAGTAGAAATTAAGCTTGGGGATGCTGATATGTCTCCACCGTATCTATAATTTTTTATTGTTCCATGCTGTTATATTATCTTGGGGTGTGCCTACCTCAGGTGCCCCCCGGACCACCTATTTGCTCTATAAATAGCCCAATATTCCAGAAACCCTAGGGGAGTCGACAAAATATTCATCCAGCTGCCGCAGAGTCCAGAACCACCAGATCGAATCTAGACACCATCAAAGAGGGGTTCACCACTTCCATTGGTGCCTCTCCTATGATGCGTGAGTAGTTATTTGTAGACCTACGGGTCCGTAGTTAGTAGCTAGATGGCTTCCTCTCTCTCTCTCTCTCTCTCTCTCTCTCTCTCTCTTGATTATCAACACAATGATCTCTTGGAGATCCATATGATGTAAGTCTTTTGGCGGTGTGTTTGTTGCGATCCGATGAACTTTGAGTTTATGATCAGATATATGTTTTTATCCATGAAAGTTATTTGAGTCTTCTTTGATCTCTTAGATGCATGATTGCTTATAGCCTCGTATTTCTTCTCCGATATTTGGGTTTTGTTTGGCCAACTTGATCTATTTATCTTGCAATGGAAGAGGTGCTTTGTAGTGGGTTCGATCTTGCGGTGTTTGATCCCAGTGACAGAAAGGGAACCGACACGTATGTATCTTTGCTACTAAGGATAACAAGATGAGATCTATATCTGCCGCAATAGATAAACGGATCTCGTCTACATCATGTCATTGTTCTTATTTCATTACTCCATTTTCTCATGAACTTAATGCACTAGATGCATGCTGGATAGCGGTCGAGGTGTGGAGTAATAGTAGTAGATGCAGGCAGGAGTCGGTCTACTAATCTTGGACGTGATGCCTATATAATGATCATTGCCTGGATATCATCATGATTATTTGAAGTTCTATCAATTGCCCAACAGTAATTGTTTTCCCGTTGTTTGCTATTTTTCTCGAGAGAAGCCACTAGTGAAACCTACGGCCCTCGGGTCTATTTTCATCATATTTGCCTTTGCGATCTATTTTCTCTTGCATTTATTTCAGATCTATTAAACCAAATATACAAAAATACCTTGCTCCAATTTATTCTTATTTATTTTATTTTGCGTTTGATCTATCAATCTAGTACAAATTTACCTCACGTTCTTTGCCTATCTTGAGGCGCCGTACCCCGAAAGGGATTGACAACCCTTTTAACACGTCGGGTTGCGAGGTGTTGTTATTTGTGTGCAGGGGCTGTTTACGTTGTGTTTCTTGGTTCTCCTACTGGTTTGATAACCTTGGTTTCATATCTTAGGGAAATACCTACCGCCGCTGTGCTGCATCATCCCTTCCTCTTTGGGGAAATACCAACGTAGCTTCAAGCGACATCAAGCCATCGGCCAATTCTCCACCAAGTCCCTCTACCAGGCCATTGCCCTTCCTTCGCCCCGCCTCCCCTCTCGGCGGTTTGGTCCATCCGCGTGCCGCTGAAAATTCAGATCTTCATGTGGCAATGGATTCGCAGGCGGACCCCGTCTGGGGTGGAGGTTCGCAAGCGTAATGGCCCTGATAGTGGCCTATGCCCGCTCTGTGGTGTCTCCTAAGACTCGAATCACATCTTCTTCTATTGTGTCTCCGCTAGATTTATGTGGAGCTGCTTCAGAGAGGTGGTTGGTGGCAGTTGGTGTAACACCAATTTCCCCGACCTGTTCGCCGAACGCCAGAACTCCCCCCCCCCCCTGCCTTCTCACCACATTATGTGGCTGGAAATTGGGGCCCTCACTTGGACGCTTCGGACGATCCGCAATAGACACTCGTGATTCAGCTCATTCTGCTTCGACGTGCTACTGACGCCCTCTCCAAACTCTGTGGTTACTTGCAGCTTTGGCGGCCGCTGAGCCGCCCCTAGGACCGAGACGCCATCTCTGCCTTCATCACCGACCTCCGCTCGATGGCTGTTCCTCTGTCGCCGCCGCCTCCTCCGCCACCCCCGAGCCGGATTAGGGGTCGGGCTCTCTCTCCGGCCTCCCCCGGCCGTTCTGTTTTCCTTTTGTTTGGGCCTGTTGAGCTGTGCCCTCAGCAGAATCTTTCGTACTTATTGTCGTGAGACTTAGGTGTGTGTTGTGGACTGGTCCTTGTATGGTTGCTCTGTGACGGTTTGTTTTATATATAAAACGAAGCGAAAGCCTCTTTGGATAAAGGGATTCACAAAGTTGTCAGGCCTCACGAATGTTTGCTCCCATCATTTCAGTTTGGCTCGTTTCACTGACACACAGTATTCTGAATCCTCTGTTTCTACTGCCCTACCCGAACATTCAACCATTAAAATTAGCATGTTTGACCATAAGCGAATCACGGGCAAGACTAATTTACAGAAAGGGAAAGAGAACAAGTGTGCATCACTGATGCATAACAGTCCTAATTTGACATCCCCTCTACGTTTTACATACACGGAGAGACGGAGAGTACGTCCAGCCACCAATTCGTATGCTCCGACCATCGTGTGCCTTCGGTACTAGAGAACGATCGAACAGCTAGCACGGGCTAGTTGGGTCCCCAGCACACGAGGTGCATCACGTTGTCGGACTTCTCGGCCCTCCTGCTGATCGTCTTTGCCCTCTGCGTCGACGCGTCGGCCAGGCCGCCGGAGAGCCGCCTGGCCTGCTGCTGCGGCTGGTGAGCGGCTCCCGACACCGGCGGCTTCAGAGCGCCAGCAGCCGGCTGTAGCCTCGCCCTCCCGACGGCCTGCACCGCCCTCAGCAGCACCCTGCTCGCGTGCCTCAGGCTCATCGCTTTCAGGAAAATATCAAGGAAATGGATTGCCGGTTCTGAACTACGGTGGTGATGGTGGTCGGCTGCTGCAGGTGTGGTGTTTATACGGGAGCAAAGGGCGGCACATACCATACCGTGGACCAAAACCATGGGATTACTGAGCCTGATGAATCGATTGGTTCTTCGTGGCATCGTCGACATGCCTGTGTTTTTCTCTTCCGGCGCGCGGTATTGGCCGTCCATGAGGCAGCGTTCTGTGTACCGGGTTCATAGTAAGCTAGTAACCGGTGGCCGGCAGTCTGTCACGTCCCACGTATGGACGAAACTAAAACGGTCGTGCGTGCACACAGCTTGTTGGAGGGAGAGTGCGACGTATGGTTTTTGTGCGATGATGATATGCTTGCCTGCGCTGAGTTGCAAAACTTGATGTTATTAGCGCTCCGCCCGCTGCGCAAGTTGGAAAACTCTTTGTGCCTATGGTTGGCACGTGCGACCAACCTTTTGGAGCAGGCAGAGGTGTCCGATGGTGAGCATGAGCTGAGCCCGGCTTCCTTGCATAATCCTTGCTCCTTTGTCACCGATGTGCATGGATCGACGCAAGCAAAAGATGGGAGCCAAGGTGTTACTGGCATTGGCGACAAGGTTGGGTTGGTGCCTTCAGAGTTTGTGGCTGCTGTGGAATTTGCAGGGCAGCATGAGTCGGTCAAGTCTATGGCCTTGTTCGACAAGATGGCCACCGAGCTTAACCAAGCCACTTTAGCCTCCAATGAGGTGTGGGGCGTTGCAAAGGGATGCACATCAACATCTGAGGGCCAAGACTCTTTACATGTTTTCTCCTAGTTGATCAAAGGCCTCATTGCCGTGCCTTCAATCACACAAGGATTGATCCACCTTGTCAATGCAGCAACGATGAAGAATGTCAACCAACGAGTAAGCGTCGCCTCAGGCATGGGGACCTCACGGGATGATGTTAGCCATTAGTATGTACCTTCCTCGCCGGTGCTTTTTATTTTGGGAGTAGTCCGCATGATGTTTCGCGGGATGGCTTCTGTGGCGTGCCATCTGCGATGTCCTTGTTGAGTCTGTGTGTGGGATTCGACCCTCGATGTATCGGTTTTCGTCCGGTTTTCCTGTAATTAACCGAGCAACTATCTTCTTCTTAATTAATGAAAAGGCAAAGCTTTTGCCTCTATTTCAAAAAAAAACATGTAATGAGAATCTAGTGTGCGGCATAGATGTGGACATTTCGTCTTCTCTTCAGCTTAACCACTACTCCCTCTGTAAAAGATTTTTAGGGCATCTTCGACACCGACCTTCAAACCGCCCGCGCTGTCTAGACAACAAAAGTCATCCAACGCGAGTCTGTATCGATCCGCATAATTGTCCGGACACGTTTTCTCCCGCGAATCGGAGACAAGGAGGGCTTTGCGGGAGTTCAGACCGCTGCTATGCTCACTTCCAACGGCCCTGGTCCACCTAAATCCTCCTCCCTCGCCTGCGTGCATTCCTGCCCAGTGCCAGCTGCCCCGCATTCATGTAGCTGCAGAACGCGCCGCTCCAAACTAAAAACGGCTCAGGGCGGATGCGACTCTCACTGTCTCGGCAATTGAAGCGGCGCGTCGGCCGAGGGCGTCGCCCGCTACACTTCCGGCTAAACACGCCTCCTCGCCGCATTCAGACGCTTCCATTAAACCCGCGTGGAGGCCGATAAATCTACTTTAACCACATGTCCGTTCACGAGCGGACCGGCATTAAACTCAATGTTGGGTAAGCTCCTCCCACCTGCCCTATAATTAAAGGAGGCCAGACGCCGGCCAATAATCGCATCACTCGCCGCTCACCATCTCCTCCTTAAACCATTTTCTCAATCTTTTTGATGACATCCGGTGAGCAGGAAGAGCAGTTCTCCGGCATAAAAATCAGCTGGGTGGCCCGCCGAACCCGCCGGATACGAGCGAGGCAGTTCGCTGCTCCACCTCCGTCGCCTAGCCCGACGGAGTAAGTTGTCACGCCCAAGCCGACGTGTGGTTCAACAACTCGCTCATCCAAGCCAACTCGTGGAGGAGTAACGAGTTGCTCCAGGCCGGCACGGGCATCGTCGGTGGCGTGGATGACACCACGCCGTACCGCATCTCCCGTTCCTGCGAACATGCCATCCGCCGTCAACGCGCGCATAACGGTGCCCTACCGACAGAGAAAGAAGCCGGCTACGCAAAAATTGACGATTCGGTGGCCAGCGTGTCCGTGTCCGCATGCAACATCTAGGGAATGTAGAACACCGGAGGCCGCCGCCGCTTGAGTGCCAGAAAGGCCACCGCTGGTGTAACCGGCTTGTACAACCAGTGACCTGTCCGGTTCTTCTTTATTCCAGCCATCGCCAACCCCCGCCTAGGCTCCACAGAAGCGAAATCCCCCCTTCCCTCCAGTTGAAACACCTTCTTGCCACTGCGATGAGCAGCACATCTGGACATAGAGAAGGTACGGGGGAAGGATATACTTCTGGGGCTCCCGGCTGTCTGGTGAGCGGGCTGCCGGACATGGGAAGACAAAGGGATTCACCGTGGCCGACCGTAGACTAGTGTAGTGTATCCGTGTCATGGGACTGGAGCTCCACGCTACCATACGTACATGTAGTTATATATTTTTAGTTAAAATATGTCCAAAATGTAAAAATATCCGCTTTGTATGAAATCTAGCATGTTTAAATGAAATCCGGCTGTGCTTTCATGAATTTCATCCTTTTTTTAAAAGGTGTTTGAAATGTAAGAGGCTACGGTTGGACGGCGGCCTCCATCCGTGTCCGTGGACTAGTCCCCTGTCTGTAAACAGATGCGGGAGGAAATTTGAGGCTTGCCTTTTTTTTATCAAAGAAGGGTTTCCCGTGCGATTTCCAACCTAGACAGGGGGGAGGGGGGGCTGGAACCAACAGCCAGACTAGCTCCTCTCCCCACCAAGAGGCAAAAAGAGCAGACAAGCAAAAAACAAAGTCATCATGCAAGACATCAGTGACTGGCAACCATTACAGACACGAAACTAACTAACTAAGACAGCATAACGGAACAAGGAAAATGATCCAGGGACTGAAGAGCGGACGCCATAATCCAGCCTAGGCACGTTGAATCTCCGCCCCTGTATCGCCTTGAACACTTCATTTGCTACCCATTCGAGTAAATTTGAGGCTTGCCCAGGAAGTACTCCCTCCGTTTCGATTTACTCGTCGTGGTTTTAGTTCAATTGAAATAAAAGCATGACGAGTAAATCGGAACGGAGGGAGTACTTTCTCTAGTCCGGTGACCAGGTTTGCAAAATTCGGACTGTCTTTTCGATAGCAGAACTGACAGTTTTCATTTTCCGTTCGGACAGCGGAACGAAATAGTAACAAGAATGAACCATACGAACATTTCAAAAAGAAAAAACTGATGAACCATACGAAGGCATCTGTAAATTCAGAGCGATCGTATGTACTGAAATCTTGCCGGATGGAGCTATGTACTACTGCACCGTACTGTGTCTTACCCAAGCTCGAGAATGCCCGTGCTGTGTTCACATCCAGATCCAGCCAGACGCAACTGGTGCAGCTAGTGCACCATTCTGGCTGTAGAGAGAGAGATTATGGGCTGTGCAATCGCGATGTATTGATCGGTGCACCAGGCACGTATATATAAGTACAGAGGTGGGTCACAACCTCAACTATACAGGAAAAACAGGAGGTGGGCCCTACACACACATATACACGTACACAATATACTCAACACCCCCCGCAGTCGAAGCGGCGCCAGTGACGCAGAGACTGGAACGAAACTCCTCAAAGGTGGAAGTCGGCAGTCCCTTCGTCATCACATCAGCGAACTGCTGAGCAGTCGGCACATGGAGAACCCGCATGCGTCCAAGAGCCACCTGCTCGCGCACGAAGTGAATGTCCAGCTCGATGTGTTTCGTCCGGCGATGATGAACGGGGTTGGCGGAGAGGTACACCGCAGAGACGTTGTCGCAGTAGACAACCGTAGCCTGGGAGACATCGTGATGTAGCTCCTGAAGTAACTGTCGAAGCCAGGTGCACTCGGCGACAGCGTTGGCCACAGCTCGGTACTCAGCCTCGGTGCTAGAGCGCGAAACCGTGGGTTGTCGCTTGGACGACCACGAGACGAGTGAAGGACCGAGGTAGACGCAGTAGCCAGATGTGGACCGGCGAGTGTCGGGGCAGCCGGCCCAGTCTGCATCAGAGTAAGCCACCATCTCCAAGGAAGCGGACGCCGTGAGTGTCAACCCAAGGGACATCGTGCCGCGGATGTAGCGAAGGATCCGCTTCACGAGAGTCCAGTGAGAGTCACGAGGGGCGTGCATGTGGAGACACACCTGCTGGACAGCATACTGAAGATCCGGTCTGGTGAGAGTCAAGTACTGAAGAGCGCCGACAATGGACCGGTAGAATGGAGCATCCGACGCAGGCGAACCCTCAAGAGCAGAAACCTTGGCCTTCGTGTCAACAGGAGTAGCAACCGGATGGCAGTTGAGCATGCCAGCGCGCTCAAGAAGCTGATGGGCATACTTCTGTTGATGAAGAAAGAAGCCGTCCGGACGCCGAACGACCTCAATGCCAAGGAAGTAATGGAGAGCACCCAAGTCCTTGATAGCAAACTCGTCACGCAGCCGCAGAGTGATCTGCTGAAGAACGGCTGCGGAGGAGGCTGTCAGGATGATGTTGTCGACGTAGAGCAGCAAATATGCAGTCGTGTCACCGTGGTGATAGACAAACAGTGAGGCGTCCGAGCGAGTGACGCTGAAGCCCAGTGTCTGAAGAAACCCGGCGATCCGCTGGTACCAGGCGCGGGGTGCCTGCTTGAGCCCGTAAAGAGAGCGCGACAGCAGGCACACATGGCCGGGCAATGAGGCGTCGACGAAACCGGTGGGTTGCTCACAGAACACCTGCTCCTCAAGATGGCCGTGGAGGAAGGCGTTGGAGACATCCATCTGGTGAACGGGCCAGCCGCGAGAGACGGCGAGCTGGAGGACAGTGCGGATCGTGCCCGGTTTGACAACCGGGGCAAACGTCTCCGTGAAGTCGACTCCAGCGCGCTGGCGGAAACCGCGGACCACCCAGCGAGCCTTCTAGCGCTCAAGTGAACCGTCTGAGCGGGTCTTATGACAGAAGACCCACTTGCCGGTGATGACGTTGGCGCGAGGAGGCCGGGGCACCAGAGTCCAGGTGCGGTTCCGCTGGAGAGCGTCGAACTCTTCCTGCATCGCCGCAAGCCAGTGAGGATCACGTAGGGCGGCGCGGGCGGACGCAGGAATGGGTGACGGCTCCGCGGCAGAGGCGGCGAGGACGTACTCATCACGCGAGTACCGGAGGCTCGGGTAGTGAATGCCAGCACGAGCTCGGGTGACAGGGCCGGACGGGGCCACCGGGGCCGGCGAGGCGTCCGGCGAGGAGGCCACCGGCGAGGAGGCCGGCGTCGAGGTGGCCGACCCCGTGGCGCCCGAGGCCGGCGAGGCGGCCGGCGAGGCGACCAGCGACGGGGCCGGCGAAGCGGCTGGCGAGGAGGCGGCCGACCCCGCGGCGCCCGAGGCCGGCAAGGCGGCCGGCGAGGCGACCGGCGACGGAGCCGGCGAAGCGGCCAGCGGCGAGGCCGGCGAGGCGACCGGCGACGGAGCCGGCGAAGCGGCCGGCGGCGAGGCCGGCGAGGCGACCGGCGGCGAGGCCGTCGAGGCGGCCGGTGAGGCGGCCGGCGATGGCGCCGGCGAAGAGGCGCCCGACCCCGCGGCGCCCGAGTCGGGGGCGGCGGGTGAAGGCGGGGCGCCGGCCGTGGAGGGCGCCGGAAGTAGGGCTCGTGGACCGCCAAAGCCCGGAGGCGGTCCACGAACTAGGCGGGCTCGTCCACCTGACGAGGTCGTCGATGAGCCGCCGGTGGCCGGCGGTGGCGAGACGACGAGGGGTGCCTGCTGCTGAAACGGGAAGACCATCTCATCAAAGTAAACGTGTCGGGAGGTGAAAACACGGTGAGAGACTGGATTGTAGCAGCGGTAACCCTTAGTGTTAGGTGGGTAGCCGAGAAAGATGCAGGCGACGGAGCGGGGTGCGAGCTTATGAGGCGCAGTGGCAGCGATGCTAGGGTAGCACAGGCAGCCGAAGATGCGAAGCCCTTCATAAGAGGGGGGTGCACCGAATAGAAGATGGTGAGGTGTAAAGTTCCCGCGAGTACGACATGGACGGATGTTTATGAGAAGAGAAGCGGTGGCAAGAGTGTCAGGCCAAAAGCGCGGAGGCACATTGGCGTGAAAAAGAAGAGTCCGAACGCAGTCATCAAGAGTGCGAAGGATGCGCTCAGCACGACCGTTCTGCTGCGAAGTGTACGGGCAAGTGAGACGAAAAATCGTGCCATGTGTGGCGAGAAGAGCGCGGACAGTGGTGTTGTCAAACTCCTTCCCGTTGTCTGTCTGCAACGCAAGAATGGGCCGGCCAAACTGCGTGCGGACATAAGAGTAGAAACCGACAAGAGTGGAGATGACGTCCGACTTGCGGCGCAACGGGAAGGTCCACACATAATGCGAAAAATCATCAAGGCTAACAAGATAATAAAGAAAGCCCGTGTTACTTGCAACAGGAGATGTCCAAACATCACTATGAATTAACTCGAACGGGTACGATGCAACAAAGGAAGAAGGCCTAAACGGAAGGCGAGCATGTTTGCCAAGGCGGCATGCATGACACGAGTGATCCTCGTTCTTATTACACGTGAAAGAAAAACTCCGAAGTATGTGGCGAAGGGTGGCATGATTAGGATGACCCAAGCGAGCGTGCCAGAGATCCACTCCGGTGGCGAGAGCGACAGGGACGGCGGAAGTGGTGGAGGCGGCGGAGTGGACTGGGTAGAGCTCGTCGGGGCTGTCACATCGGTGGAGCACCATCCGTGTGCGAGCGTCCTTAACAGAAAAACCACAGTCGTCAAATTCAACGGTCACCGGATTTTCACGTGTAAGAGAACGAACGGAAACAAGATTTTTAATAAGATCAAGAGAAACAAGAATATTATACATGGATATAGGAGTGGAGTTAGACGGAAAGTATGTATGTCCAATATGGGTGATAGGAAGAGAAGAACCGTCACCGACGGTGATGCGGTTGGAGGTGTGGACAGGGTGAGCGGTATGAAGGTTACCGGGGTACGCCGCCATATGAGCGGTGGCGCCACTGTCCATGTACCAATCGCCACCGCCGGTGTAGCTGGACGGAGAGGGGACGGTGTGGAGAGCCGCCAGGAGAGCCGGGTCCCACGGCGCCGGTGGGAGGGACGGCGCAGACGTCAGGGGCAGCGGCGGCGGCCCGCCTGGCGGCGGCTGCTGCCCGTAGGGCGCCGCATAGGGCTGCGGCGCGGCGTAGTATGCCTGGTGTGACGGAGGCCGAGTGCCGAGAAGACCCGGAGTAGGAGCCCGTGGAACTGGCATGGAATAGGCGTGGACGACGCCGGTCCACGGGTTCTGACCGGCGTACCACGGGGCCGCCGGCTGAGGAGCCGGCTGCTGCTGGCGTGGCGCTCCTCCCTGAGCACCGCCACCGCCACCGCCGCCTCCCTGCTTGCGGCCACCCCGGCGGCCGCCGCGACGGCCTCCTCCATTGGCCGCCGGCTGGGGCGGCGGGAAGGGGGCTGGTGGGGCGGGCGGGAAGCCCGGCGGGAAGGCGGGCGCCGCCTGCGGGGGCGGCGTCTGGCGAGGCTGTGGCGGGGCCGAACCCCCGCGGGTGCCGGCAACAAGGGCAGTGTGGGTGGCGCGCGTCCGGGCCGCCCGCATCCGGCGTTCCTCCAGCTTGAGGTACGCGACCACCTTGCCAAAGGTGGGCTCCGGGATGAGGGTGAGGTTGGAGGCGGCGTTCCCGAAGTCCTCGTTGAGGCCGCCGGAGAGGGTGCTGATGAGGAGCTCGTCGCCGATCTTCTCCCCAGATCACGGAGCTCATCGGCGAGCTTCTTGAGGCGCATGCAAAAATCATTGATGGACGAGTCAAGTTGCTGGCACCCGTAAAACTCACCATAGAGGAGGACCTTGCGCTGCAGCCGATTGTCGGTGAAGAGGCCGTTGAGCTTGGTCCAGACCGCATGGGCGTCGTCCTCGTCGTTCACCACGGTGTGGAAGATGTCGCTGGAGATGGTGAGGTAGAACCAGCGGATGATGGTGGCGTCGAGGATCATCCACTCCTCGTCGTGGATCATGAGCGCGGAGTCCACGGTGCCGTCCACGTGGCCGTGAAGGAGGTACTCACGGAACACGAGCGAAAAATACCGCTTCCACGCGGAGTAGGAGGCGGTGGTGTGGTCAAGCTTGACCGGGACGCGCTCATGGATGTTGAGATCGCGGACGAGGGTGACGTCGGGACCGGCGAACGGGTTGGAGACGGTAGAGGAGAAGGAGCTCATGATGGCGGCGGTGGTGGGGTGAGGGCGCGGCATGGGATGGGAAGCGGTGCGGCGGCGGCGGCGTCCTTGGGACAGGAGGCGGCGGCGGCGGCGGAGGGGCGGGCGGAGTGCGGCGGGGTGGAGCGGAAGCGGCGGTGGTGGAGCGGAAGCGGTGCGGCGGCGGCGGCCTGGGATCGGGAGGCGGCGGCGGCTGCAGGCGGGGTGGGCAGGGCGCGGCGGCGGTGACTAGCTGCGGCGGCGACGGCCTAGGGTGTGGCGGCGGCGGCAGCGGCTAGTGACGGCGGCGGCGGGAGACGGCGGCGGCGGCAGCGGCGGCGGCGCGAAGGCGCGGCGGCGGCGGCGGCTAGGGTTAGGACCGTACTGCGATAGATACTATGTAGAAAGAGAGATTATGGGCTGTGCAATCACGATGTATTGATCGGTGCACCAGGCACGTATATATAAGTACAGAGGTGGGCCACAACCTCAACTATACAGGGAAAACAGGAGGTGGACCCTACACACACATATACACGTATACAATATACTCAACACTGGCCATCTAAGAAGAACAGAGGACTGATGACTCATAAACTAGTTAGTTGTTAGGTCCCCAGTTGCTGAGGTACATGACAGTCCGGAGCTCCTCCTCCTGCTCCTGCCTCGCCTTCCTCCTCCTCGCCGCCGCCCCGCCGGCAGCGGCTGCCGCCATGGTCTTGCCGTTCCCAGCGACCGCGGTGCCGGCGCGCTGCTGGACGCACGGGAGCGCGTGGTAGTTCCAGCGGCACAGCCTGGCGTGCCGCTCCTTGAGCGCCTCCACCGTGCCCGCGCCCATGCTCATCGCCGCCGCCCACGACGAGGCCGTCGTCTTGCCGGCCATCTAACAAACCGTAGGATTGCAGAAATCGACGTGCTCGACTGAGTGCTTCGTTCGATGCTGTTGCCGTGTGTGTAGTAATGTGCTCAGCTGCCTGCGAAATGGCGGTGTTCCTCACGGTAGTTTTATAGGAGATGCCGCTGTCGGCATGTACCAATGTACGTGCCGGCCGTCGCTGCCTCGTACGTACGGGCGGGCGGGCGCATGGTTTGTGGACTCGTGGGCGGAAACCGGGTGCAGTGCCGGCGGCCTTGGCGCTTCAGGTTGTTGTCGGGCGCCGAGGTCGGGAGATGCGGCGCGCCGCTTGTGTCACAACTTGTGTGCTGCTGACACTGTGCTACTACGTCAGATCAGACGAGGCTTCGTGGTGGCCCATGAATTGTTTGCTTTTAGCACACGGGAAGACAAAGATCTGTCCATCATGCAAATGTGCCAACGTGGAGTTGATTCGAGGCAGTGGCGAATCTAGCAGGATATTGGAGGGTAGGCTTAAAACACAAATTTTCTAAGTCTAACTAGCGAATGCATATAAAGCACGAGAATGTACTTGTCAAGTGGTATGTTTAGCTTAAATAGAATTTTGAAGGGTAGACTTAAGCCTATTGAAGCCTCCCTAGTGGAATCGCCACTGATTCGAGGCACGCAGCGTGGGTAATCTCACGCGACAAAAATAAAGGGGCAGGTTGAGGAATCGAACCAACAACCTGCTGCGTGATATAGTTGAGCACTACCATCAGGCTAAGGCAGTTCTCATGTTCTTGATATAGGTTAGCTCGTATTTATACTTTACGAACGTTGGGAGAATAACAATGCTTTCGACGATGGGAAGAACCATGTGGAGCAAGTTTTTTTTAAGGAACAATGCCCTGTATTCGATGACCAATTTTTAGAGAAATAAATGTTTCGCTTCCTATTGAATTTTAACTCCAGTCGTTGTCTCGTGTGTCACCCAAGAAAAAAAAGGTTTGTTTTGAGAATATTCCGGTAGTTTTCTATGTAAAAAAAACATGATAACTTACATACCGCAAACCTGATAACACACATACAAACACAACGGTAATTTTTTTGACCTGGATTTTCTTTTGTTGAAAACATACCCTCGGTAATTTTTGTGTAACTATCGTGCTAATATACGCACTGCGCACCCGATAACTTAGTACCAACATCATGGTAACTTTTGACCCAACAAGAAAAGGTTGTTGAAACATACCCCTTGATAAGTATGGTAAATTACGCACCGCAGAGTTGATAACTCACACATGAACACTATGATAACTTTCGACTCGGAGACAAGTGTTTGAAAACATACTCTCGATAACTCATGTGCAAACTAAATGGTTATATACGCAGTGCAGACATGATAAGTTATGTACAATTACCATGCTAACTTTCGACCTATTGTATAAAGTTGTTGAATTATACCTCCGATAAGTTCTGGGTAAGTAGTGTGGTTATTTATGTACCACATACCTCGTACAAACGCGATAACTTATGTGTAAATCACATGGTAATATACTCACCGCATACTTGATAAACTTAGGCAAAGACACCATGATAACTTCTAGCCGGTGAAAAAAGTTGTTGAAATACATACACCGATAACTTATGTATAAATAGCATGATAATATACATATTACAGAGATGATAACTCACGCACAAACACCGTAATAACATTTTTTAACGGAAGAATGTTGTTGAGAAACATATTCCGATAACTTGTGTGTAAGTAGCATGGTAATATACACATACAAGCCACGGTAACTTTATGACTCGAGGAAAAAAAGGTGAAATACACACCCGGTAACTTCATAACTTCTATGTAAATAGCATGGTAATATATGCACAACACAGCTGATAACTCATGTACAAACACCACGGCTCGACACGCGTAAATGGGCCTGGCCCGGCACGACCAGCAAAGTTCTGTTTATAGGCGAGCCATGTTGCGTCGGCATGTGGACCTCACCCGACCCAGACACGACATCGATAGTAGACGGTGGTATTGCATACCTGATAATTCTACTTACAAATTAATCGTGTGGTATCATTCAACTCATGCAAAAACAGTAGTTGAACATCCCTGATAACTTCATTGTAAACAACATGATAAGTTCTATACTGTAGGCGAGATAGTTTACATAGTCCAGACGTGGTAACTTTTGACCGGAAAAAAGAAGTCGTTGAAACATACCAACATGAGATCTAGTTTCGAAGGTCTCATCGCGACAAATCTTTTATGTGAGACAACTTTTCAATCCGGATGACGGTTTGAGCTACAAAGCATTTTGAATTCTCGGTTTTTGAAAAAAATCTGATGACATCATCAATTTTGCTTTTTTCTTGCATGCACCTAATTAGGAGCTTTCTAACCTTCGCATGCATGTATTCTACTAGCAGAGGCGTTTGATTTTGTTCTGGGCACGGGAGATGCCACATGCAACGAGCACATGAGATTAGCGATCGCTGAAAATCATGTGTGTGGAGGGATGGAACATCGTTCGGATCTATTCCTATAATCAGCACATTTGGAAGATATAACAGTCCATTTCTAAATATATATTGCCACATATAATACGGAAATTCCTTTTGGAGCTCGGGCTCCAGTGAGGCCTCCAGATTCAAATTTGAAATTTCATTGAAATTCGTATTTTTACATTTCAAAAAATTCTGAAAAAAATCACAGATATACATGAAGGCATAATACACATGTGTGTAAATTTTCAGTTCAAAATACATTGAAATGAGGGCTGTGCAAAAAAGACAAATCTGGGGCTGTTTAACACATGATACTATTCATCCTCCCAGGCCATGGATTTGTCTTTTTTGTACAGGTCGCAACTCAAGGTATTTCATCATGAATTTTTACACACATGTGAGTTACATCCTTACATACACGCATATTTTTTTTCAGAATTTTTTGAACCATAAAAGTTTGAATTTGAATTTTTCAAAAATAAAGGCCTCCATGGAGCTCGGCCTCCAAAACGCCTTTCTCCATATAATACATGTTTACATAGTTAAATTGTCGATCTAGAACTACACGAATGATTTATATACCGAGACAAAGGTAGTACTTTTTTGGCCACATGCTCTTCGGGAGACGCGGAGGGGCAGGGGAAACCGGAGGCCGCGGCTATGGTTTCCACGATGCCAGCCGGCCACTGCCATCTGCTTCGTGTCAGCGTTTGCTTACGCAGAAGCATCGCGCGCGTATAGTAATTCTACGCGGCCTGGAAAGTGGAATATGATGTGTCTCACTTGGTCTTCACACCTGATTATCAGTAAACACATTTACTTAACTTATTATTGTTGTCTTATAAACAACGTCACTCTGGTCATGCTTTTAGTTTAGGCGTGTGCTACAAATCAGCTCGCTGATTTGTTGGACAAATAAATTGCCCCGCAGCCGTCGAATCAACCCGCGTTCAGCCGCCAGATCCCGCGAGCGACTTATCCACGCGCGATGCGCTCGCCCCGCGACCGTTGCAACGCAGCAAAGCCACCCGCAGACAGCCTCCCACCTGATCCCCGCTAATTGTGCGGCCGCGGCGACCACGCCACCATATGCCCACCACCCGCCGGAGAAAACCAGCCGCCCCTATGCGGCGCGACTGCATCCGGGAAGTGGACTATGGTGTGTTTCACTCGGTCATCACTCTGATTATCAGTAAACACGTTTACTTAACTTATATTGATGTAATAATATCACTTTGGTCATGCTTTTAGTTTAAATTGTTATTTTGTCCGTTGAGCAGATTGCAGAGAAAATAAATTCAGAACAGGTTCGCCTCGCATGCACAGCCGGCCGGCTCGAACCACACAAAGCACATCTGCAGGTCAGTCATGGAAATACAGTCAGAGAAGAAGAATTTGGTTGGAGGGCAGCCGGGTGTATCGCTGAGATTCAACTCCTTCTCTGTTCCCCCTGTTCCATCCTTTCTGCAGAGTTGGGCTGCTATGTAGAGGTAGCTGAAGCTGCTCTGTTTTCGGTATGCTTCTCAGCTCTGCTGAGTTGCTCTCCCAGTACAACTCTGAACAATTTTCTACCTCTTTTGATAAAGATGGGCCTTCGGCCTTTTGGAAACTAGTCACAGAAGCACAAGGGCGAGGTAGGGTGATATAGGAGTAAAAGCACCCCAAGTACCCTAACTTGCATGGAATGTGATGATTTAGTCTCAAACTTGCAAAGTGCAACTCCACCATACCCCAACTTGCATTAGATGTGATGATTTAGTCCCCGGCCTATCACAGCTTGACAAGTGGCAGCCAGGTGGCTTGACCGGTCTTCGTCCGCACTTTTGCAGGAAACACCCTGCCGTCTTCTCTAATTAGGCGAAGTATCCAGTGAAAATTGGTATTCGGTGCAAATCTGAAAATCATCATCCTGACTGTTGGATCAGTAGCTAATGGTACAGACTAGAGGTGGACTAATAACCAGCCACTTAAGATTATTTTGCACATAACCCCTTCTCTACGACCCCTGTCCTCGCTCTGTTCCGGCGGCGGCACGGCGCACTCCCCATGCGACGATGACTCAGTGCTGCAGCGGTGGTGCTCTCCCCTCGGTCGACGACTCGATGGAGTGGCGCTCTTGCACGTGATGGCGGTGCTAGGGCGCTGCCTCCAAGCACCGGCTACTCGGCGCCCGCAATGCTAGCCACCACGCGACCCAGCCACGGCGGCCGTGCGGCTGCCTTCACGCGACGACGACTTAGCGACCGCGACGCTGCACCCGAACGGGACGGCGGCCGTGGTGCTGCCCTCACGCTACAGCGATTCTGTGGCTAGGTCGTTGCCCAACGCCATAAAGTCTTGGCCCGCAATGTTGATCTCCACACGTCGGCGATTCGCTGGCCGCAGTGCTGCCCCCGTGAATCGTCTACGGCGATTCAGCGACCTCGGTGCTGGACCGACGCGAGGGCGTGAGCGTGCAGGTGGAAGAAGCCGCTTCCTGACATGCAGATTTTCTGTATCCGAGTGTATCTGAAATTCTGAATACTGCGATTTTGCTACTGTGTAGATTTTGCTCCAAAACTTTATGAGAGCAAGAAGCTTTTTCGTCATACAAACTTCGCCTTGCTCACTCTATTCCAACGTTGGTGAGCAAACTGTACTGTCTATCTTTTTTTGTAGCAGATAAAAGCTCAACAATTTAGAATCATCGTTGAGCAAACTGTGCTACAATTTTGAGTCTTGCTCTGTAAATTTGAGCCAGAAGCACTGCACAGAATTATGTGTTCTACCTCTTCTCAAATTGTGCCTTGCTCGATGTACGGTTGTTCACATTGTTGAGAAAATTGTAGTGTATATTCAAAAGCATTGTTGATCATACAGTATTGCAGTTTTATCACTCTTCATAGAATAAAAAAGCTCATAATTTCAGAACCAAAGTACACTCATTTTTAGCTTCATTCAGAATGTATCGGAACACTACATTCAGCTATATATTCAGACTTTTCTGAACGCAGCTGCTGATCATGGCCACCAGCTCGCGCATCTCTGTGTATGGTGCCATCCGGGATGGGGCTTGCTAGCTGCAGCATGGAGCAGGCAGGCTCTGGTGTGGCCGACGCGGGCCTCGTCGCCTGCGCAGCCCCGCTCCACCGCGACATGGCCGTCGTCGCCCGTGAGGCTGTCTGGGCCGACGCCGCAGGCACCGTCACTTTCCCCATGGGTGGCATGCCGGCATCCCTGGCCTCGGCTCCTCGCGAGCCCTCCCTGCCGAGGGGGCTCCGGCGCAGGGGTGCCGTCGTGGCCGCTGCAGGTGTCCGTGTCGGCGAGGGTTCCAGGGAGATAAGTAATGGAGCAACAGAGAACGCATCCCCGAGTATTTTTTACTAATTTATTGAGTAAATAGGGGGACAGTGGACAAGGTCCACGGCGCGGCCGTGGTAGTGTCCGAGCGCTTCTTGAAGGTTGTACCGGCGTGAGAACCAGGTGGCGATGAGCTGCCAGAGCGTGCCGTTGGGGGTGAGCGCGTCGTCCCAAAGCTCCTGCATCGTGATCGGGCAGGTCCGGTGGCCCAGCACCAGCCACCGGGAGATATGCAGTTAACTGCACCTTAACATCCAGTGTGCGTGTTAATTAGAGAAGATGGCAGGGTGTTTCCTGCAAAAGTGCGGACGAAGACCGGTCAAGCCACCTGGCTGCCACTTGTCGAGTTGTGATAGGCTGGAGACTAAATCATCACATGAGGTGCAAGTTGGGGTATGGTGGAGTCAAGTTTTGCAAGTTTGGAACTAAATCATCACATTCTATGCAAGTTAGGATACCTGAGGTGTTATTACCTCGTGATATACAGTCGTAAACTGAGGCCGACATTTTCATCATCATCATCATCGTCGTGGTATCTTACAAGCGTGGGGAAAGGGCAATCAGCCAGGCCTCAGGGACTCAGGCCATGGTTGCATACTTTGCTCCGACGAACACAACACCCCTAGCTACTAGTACTCCTAGTTTGGGCCCCAGCAGCTGAGGTACATGACGGTCCTCAGCCCCTCCTCGGACTTCTCCGCTCGCCGCCTCTCCGCCGCAGCTGCCGCAGAGGTCGGAAGCTGCTTCTTGCCTTGCGAGACGCCTTGGGGGACGTTGGCCTTTGCCTTGGCGGCCCGATGGATGGACCTGAGGGCATAGTTCCAGCGGCAGAGCCCGGCCTGGTCCTTGAGCGCCTCCACGGCGCCCACGCTCATCGCCACCATCCACGATACCTTTGCCGGACCAGCCATCGGCTCCCCTTCTGGTTCGTGCGTTGCTGGAGAGACGGTACTGAATTGTGATCTCTGCGTCTATAGAACTACTGAACTTGCGGAGCTGCGGTGGTGAAAAAAAGTGTGCTGATGCTTGTTCTTTTTTGCTACACTACCTGAAGTGATGCCTGTTTGTGTTGATGAGAGGAAGAGTGGAGTAGCCCGGGGTTATACACGGGAGAGCCGGAGCAAAATAGCCGGCCGCCGGTGCTGGTTTTCCAGGATACCGGGTGCTTCTGGATACACCTTTGCTTAGTTACGAGGCTGCGCCGCACGTCTCGCTGTCGATGGCCCGGTGGAGGTGGCTGCCTACCTCGCCTTGCCTTGTTTTCTTGCGGCCGAGCAGCTGGTTCACTCTTCACTGACCGGACCAAGGCGACAGAGTTGAGATAGGACGACGAAGGTGTCTAGTACACCCTCTCTTTTAAAATATAAGATGTTTTGTCAGTTCAAAATTACGTGCAGGGCCATATTTTTTTATAAATAATTATAAACATGTTTTGTGAACTACCAAAGAATTCTGGTCAAATATATGAACAAATAACCAGGGTCGGTCCTGATATTTCGGGGGCCCAGGGCGAAATTACAATCAGGGGCCCCTACTATAAAGATCAAAATAATAATCTCATTTTTTAGTTCATTCCTTTACTTAACTTACTATTGTCTATTGTTCCAAAATAAAACAAAAATTCTAAATGGTGTATTCCTTTACTTAATTAGACAAATCGAATACCTGATAGAGGGCAAACATCAAGATGAAAGGTTTATAAAGTTTAAAAGCTTCATTTGCAACAATAAAAGATCATTTACCTACCCGATGGCTATGGGAGTCTGAGTGGCTTTATTATATAACCATGCTTGGATTGAAGTTATGCGTGTAAGAATAGCTGAGACCTTCCAATTTTTAAGTTAAATTTGCAGTCATGATGATTTGGAGAGAGAATGCAAAAAAAGACAATCGAACACATAGCAGACAATCTTTTCAATAGATAAGGCGATTGGTGTTGTGTTGACAAAGTCTAGGTTGAAGTAAGAAATAGAGCAACGGGCACACGAAATCAAAATTTTGTACTGCATACCATATGAACGTGACCAACTAGAAAGAGGAGGTTAGGGATGACCTTATAAGTGGGGTGGCTTCGTCTTGCACATGAGAGGCATCTCACGAACGCGGGATAACACAACGGGCCCGGCGACCTGGAGGAAGACCAGCCGGCCGCATGGCGGAGAGCGATCTACATTGGCGGCGCGTCTCACGATCGGGGCCCTCGAGGGAATAGTATCGTCGCGAAGCGGCGAACTCGCGATGGAAAGAAGGAAAACATGACTGCTCGTGGACTACGTGCGTCTAGATCGCTGCCTCCTTATGGGCTGGGCCATGGGCTCCTTCCGAACCCTGGAGGGGGCCCCTAGATTTCGGGGGCCCTGGGCAGCCGCCCCCTGCCACCCCCTCAGGGCCGGCCCTGCAAATAACGCGAGTGCCCTACATGAACATTTTTATGATTATTGAAATTATTATTTTTAGATAGACAAACACATATTTTATGAATCAAAACAATTCTGGCATGCTATGTTGAATTTTTATTTTTTATTTAACTAGTGTTATTTTTTGAAAATCCATATATATGTTCAATAAATTCGTTTTTACGACTTTAGGTATGATTCTGCGGTTTTGAAGTTCTCTTTCCAAACACATTAGCTATTGTGTCTTAGCCTAGCAAACTGCTAATTAGTCGAATATGTGCCAAGTCAATTAGACGGCCGTGCTCGTATTGAGCTAGCCCAAGATGGTCCGCACAACGCTTGGGGAGCTATAAGCGGTACATAAGAGCTCCCTCTGGCATACACTGATGATGACCAAGTGACAATATACACCAGACACAAGCCAAAAGCACCGAAAGTTGGCAAAAAATATTTGCAAACAACATCAATTGGCATAACTAAGGATCACCAACAAGAAAATGGGACATGCAAGACACGATGAAAGCTTAGATGGTAGGCTTATAGTGCATTTTAAGCATTGTTTGGTGGGGTTAGGGCTGGAGTGCCAATGTTTATGTGCCAAGGAAGTGACTACGATGAAAGTTTGTTGCTTTGGAAAGGGACGGTGAGAGCGGTTCTAAGTTGGTGAAGAGTCTGAAATGCCCCTAGATTTTTTAGATGATTTTAGTTTGCCATCCTTAATTAGTAGCGTGTTTTAATTGTATATGACAGTAAATTGTTATGTACTAATGTATAAGATTTCATGCTAATATCTATCTCATAGATGCATAAATAAAAGAGAGAAAAATAATTTCATACTCATGACCCTAGTAATTATATTTAATAATCCATACAAATGAGTTGGAGAGTCGTCAATGTCCTTGGCCAGTGGTGTGGTTGCTAAGGGCGATGGTGCCTTCATTGCTCAGGGATGGTAAGTGTCAGCTCAAAAAGGACAACATCAACTCATATTGGCGAATGATTGTCTTGGAGGCGGAAATGTGGCAGAAATTGGTGCATGTAGGGCGATGATGCACTGGTGAGTTGTGCCGGGATTGTGGCATGGAGTGAAGTCTTCAAGTCATAAAATCTTGTTCTATAAATACGCTGCCCAATAACACTCTTGATACAACCTATAATTGGCTTGTATACAAGGTGATGGCACGCATTTTGAGTTTTGCCTAATCATTCCTAGTGCGATTAATACTTTATGTAACTTGGAATGACTATTTGGATAATATCAATAGTTAATCTTATTCTTTTGTATTAGAGTATAATTTGATGTGATATACTACAGTACTTTTGCATAATGAAAAAATATTTTACTTGTTATACAACACTAAAATCAATTTAGTTGATAAAACACATAATTTTATGTTCAAATGGTGTGCAAAGTTGCATAACCAAAATATTTGCATGTCTCTTTATTTGTCCAAATATATACTTCCGTGATTTGCTACGTTTAGTATTAACATGAAGGGGCTTCGAGATGTGTTATCACAATCAGATCAAAAAAGGTACTTTGTTTTATTTTGTTTTCTTTTTGTTACACAGTTTTGAAAGATAGCCTTACTAGCCATGCCATTTTAAAACTTGGTTATTATTTATTTATACTAAATTCTTTTACTTCTTAAATATCATAATTACTATACATATTTTTTTTCATTTGATACAACATTTATTTACCCAAATTTGACTATAATCGCTATTATACTAACAACAAAGACCAAAAGTAGTAACTTAAATGTAACTATTATACCATTGAAATTACTATAATGCTCAACTAACTCCATTTTGTTGCAAACTTATATGTTATTCTACAAAATTTCTTTGGGATATTTCAGTATGTTAAAGTATAAGCAAATCTGAGAAAATGAAAATAAATATATACAAGCTTATGTTATTAATTTGTGTGCCACTTTGATGTACAAGTAATGTTATATGTTTGATTTAGTAGTATTTCTAAATACTTTGATACATAGTTATATCACATATGTGCCTAGCAAATACCTTAACATATATTTATGGAGAACAATCATTTATTGGAATAGTAATCATTATGATACTAATATCAACTTAATTATCTAGAAGGAACTAGTGTGTACTCGCAAATTATTATTTTTTGAACACAGTACAGACGCAAGCGCTCATACATACGCGCATACACTCATCTCTATGAACACACACGCACACCCTACCCCTATGAGCACTTTCGAGAGACTAGGCCAGCATATCATCTTGAGATTTACGAAGTCACCGTAGGCGCCTTGTCGTCGACGTGAACATCTCCTCCCACTGAAAGCGCATCACCGGGAATCCTGAAATAAATCCAGGAATAATGCGAGCTAGCACCAGGACTTGAATCCTGGTGGGTTGGGGATACCACTGTCGCTCTAACCATCCAACCACAGGTTGGTTATTTTTTGTTAGAAAGTTAAATTTTGTTTCTATTTTCTTTTTTCCATGGCCCTAGGCCGAAATCCAAATTGTTGGTTATTGAGTGAAAACTGAAAAGGGAATTGTGTTATGCCTCACTATGGCATTGCTCTCGCTTTGATCAGAACATAGTTTAGAGCACTTCATTCCCTCTACCTACCACTCCGGCTCCTCCCCCATCTCTGATAACCACGATGTCTAGTGGTGAGTGGGAGGGGGGCTTGGATCTTGTGTAATATGTATAACAGTGGGCTTGTTCTTCCAAATAAATCCGATCATGGCTTAAGTATCCTGCTCTTCGTGATCCATCTTGTGGCCATGCTCGTTGGAGCTAGGGTGGTTGGAGCTCACGGACTAATCAGATATGAGATCGGATGCAAGTGTTTCCCCCATGGTAGGGTTGAGAAGGGTGGTGTGTGAGATGCAGATTCATCTTCCTCATCCTGAGTTTTTCTTGCTTCCATCGTGAAGGGAAGTGAGATGCAGGGGAGAAGAACATCAAAACCAGGTTATGTGGCTCGAGTCACATGAGTTACCTCTTCGGAGATGGAATTCCAGTAATCCTTGCTACTTTATCTCGAGCTCATTACCGACGGTGTTTGTTGATCATCTACAATTCCCATTGAGGTTCTTACTCTCTCCTAGGGGGCTAGACTTCTATAGTCCATGGTAGTTGCTGGATGGAGATGCGGTCATGTTGTCATTCCAAATGGTTTTGTCCCCGCAAGGAAGTGCTCTGCTCATCCGAGGCTTTCTAGCAGCTAGAGGACCCAATTGTGGTATAGGATTATGATATGGGGTTCTTACTATAAAACTCATGGACCTATTGTCATTTTTTCCCTTTTAGGGTCCACATGTGAGCTTGTGATGACTCTACTTAATTAACAAACATGTGGGTCATTTGGGACCCTTCCCTTATTCAAAAAGAAAGGAAGCACATTAACTTTATCTATAAAATGTGGTCTAGCATGGAGTTGTATCACATTTAGTTCACTTCCTATCGTGTCGGTTCAGTAAAGTGCAAAGTGAAGAAATTCATAGAAGATTCACCATGATGTCATCATGCGACATGTTGACGCTCGAACCACAGAAACTACTCTTAACTCGTTACCAATTTAAACCATACATGTCCTCGGTCATAATCACAGAAGCACATAGAAAAGAATGGCGATATAAACTTAAGGTTGAAATTTTCATCCTCATCATCATCGTGCTATCTTAAAATCTAAGGCAATGACAACCATCCGAGACCCAGGCCATGTTAGCGCACTTTGCTGCAATGAACGCACACTATTAAAATCCTGAATAATATTGACTCCTCGTCACCGACTACTGCCTGGCTAGGCGCCAGTGATGAGACCCAATGTAGGATCAAAAGTAGGTCTATAGTGGGGGGGGGGGGGATTAGACTACTTAACCAAATAAAAATCTAACCTTTTCCCAATTTTAGTTGTGGGCAGATTTTAGCAATTTAGCACAAGTCAAGCAATCAACCTACACATGCAATTCTAAGAGTGTAGCAGCGGAAAGTAAAACATTGCATATGAAGTTAAAGGGTAGGGATTGGAGGGTGCAAACGCAATGTAGACACGGAGATTTTTGGCGTGGTTCTGATAGGTGGTGCTATCGTACATCCACGTTGATGGAGACTTCAACCCATGGAGGGTAATGGTTGCGCGAGTCCACGGAGGGATCCACCCACGAAGGATCCACGAAGAAGCAACCTTGTCTATCCTACCATGGCCATCGCCAATGAAGGACTTGCCTCACTCGGGTAGATCTTCACGAAGTAGGCGATCTCCTTGCCCTTACAAACTTCTTGGTTCAACTCCACAATCTTTGTCGGTGGCTCCCAAGCGATACCTAACCAATCTAGGAGACACCACTCTCCAAAAGGTAATAAATGGTGTGTTGATGATGAACTCCTTGCTCTTGTGCTTCAAATGATAGTCTCCCCAACTGTCATGCCCAATATGCGATCCTATCCGGGAGGAACTCGAAGGTCCCACCAACGATAGATCCGCATTTTTAAGACACTTTTGCAAGGTGGATATCATTACGTCGTACCATTACATCATAGTTGGGGATACATACAAAGGGCATACAAATGCCACAAGAATACATCAATACATAGCAGACATCATACAGAAGAGCGGCATCCGACTACGGCCGAAACCAAACGACAAAGACAAATGACAACCACCCTGCTAGCCCAGGCTGCCGACCAGGAACCTATCCCCTAATCAAAGAAGAAGCAGAAGAAGAACTCCAAAACAAGTAAACATCGCTCTCACGTCAGATCATCGCATTACCTGTAACTGCAACTGTTGTTGTAGTAATCTGTGAGCCACGAGGACTCAGCAATCCCATTACCATGGGTATCAAGACTAGCAAAGCTTAAATTGGTATGGAAAGGATAAGTGGTGAGGTTGCAGTAGCACTAAGCATTGTATGGTGGCCGAATACAAGAATAAGATGAGAAGCTACGCAACGGTCGCAAACGAGTAATGATCAAGAAGTGATCCTGAACTACTTACGTTCAAACATAACCCACCGTTTTCTCTTCTCGACTCACTCGAAAAGATAAGTCACGGTTACACACACGGTTGGTGTATTTTAGTTGAGTTTAGTTCAAGTTCACTACAACCGGATATTAAAAACTCCCATCTGCCACATAACCGCGGGCACGGCTTTTGAAAGATCAAACCCTGCAGGGGTGTCCCAACTTAGCCCATGACAAGATCTCATGATCAACGGAGGAAAATCCTCCTCCTGGAACAACCCGATCAAGCTCGGAATCCCGGTTCACAAGACATTTTGATAATGGTAAAAAAGTCCAGCAAGACCTCCCGACGTGCTGACATCCTGATAGTAGCCGCGCGTATCTCGTCTCAGGCCACGACGGATGAGCTACGCATACAGGTGCCAAAATAACCTAGGTTGCCTCGAGGCGACCCCGCACAGTGCTCTAGTTGGACCAACACTCATGAGGAGCACTGGCCCGGATTGTTGATTAATTATCCTTGGGTGATAACCGATCCCTATGCAAGTTTTAGTTGTCATTAGGCAAATGGTAAAACCAATGTTGGGCCTTGCTGGAAGAGTTTTGTTCAAAGCGAACGTTCAAGGGGGGGCATAAACCCCGGCCGTGTTAGGAACGCAAAAATCAAGGAACATAACACCGGTATGACGGAAACTAGGGCGGCAAGAGTGGAACAAACACCAGGCAAAAGGCTGAGTCTTCCATCCTTTACCAAGTATATAGATGCATTAATTAAATAAGAGATATTGTACTATCCCATGATATCCATGTCCCACCATGGAACAACCCGCACTGCACCTGCAACTAGCAACGCTATAAGAGGGGCTGAGCAAAGCGGTAACATAGCCATACAACGGTTGCTAGGACGGTGGAAAAGGTTAGAGGCTGTCATGGAAATTTGGAGGCTTGATAAACAAGTTGTAGGTAGCGCGACATAGCGATAGCATCAAGACAACTAGCAAAGCAAAGATAGTAGTGGTATCCAGGGTAACGGTCATTGTCGGTGTCAAAACCGGCGGATCTCGGGTAGGGGGTCCCGAACTGTGCGTCTAGGCGGATGGTAACAGGAGACAAGGAACACGATGTTTTTACCCAGGTTCGGGCCCTCTCGATGGAGGTAAAAGCCTACTCCTGCTTGATTGATATTGATGATATGGGTAGTACAAGAGTAGATCTACCACGAGATCAAGGAGGCTAAACCCTAGAAGCTAGCCTATGGTATGATTGTTGTTCGTCCTATGGACTAAAACCCTCCAGTTTATATAGACACAGGAGAGGGCTAGGGTTACACAGAGTCGGTTATAATGGTAGGAGATCTACATATCCATATTGCCAAGCTTTCCTTCCACGCCAAGGAAAGTCCCATCCGAACACGGGACGAAGTCTTCAATCTTGTATCTTCACAGTCTTGGAGTCCGGCCAATGATGATAGTTCGGCTATCAGGACACCCCCTAGTCCAGGACTCCCTCAGTAGCCCCCGAACCAGGCTTCAAGGACGATGAGTCCGGCATGTATATTGTCTTCGGCGTTGCAAGGCGGGTTCTCCTCCAAATTCCATGTGCTTGCCGAATAGTGTCCGGCTTCCTTATAAATGTTGCGCTCCTTGGCTTCCACGTCCAATAATGGCCCTCTTCCACGTGTCGTATGAATACGAAAAGCCAGAGTATTTTTACATTTTACCTCCTAGCTGCGCGAATAAGCTGCCTATAAGAGAGGCAAGGATCTAGATCCGAATCACACCATCCTCCTTCCGCGAGTACTCATCGAAGCGCCTCTGACAAAAATCCACTCCATCATGGACAGTCGACGCGGCTCCTCCTCTCGCGCTCCCAGCCCTCAGCCAGGAGATTGGAGGAGATGTTCAGTCCCACACAGCAAGCCGGTGACGTTCCAAGCAAAGGGATACCTTCCCCCAGCCTTCATGGTTCCGGTTCGAGCCGGACTGGCCACCTACAAAGGTGGAAAGCAGGCGGAGAGCACCCCCAATCCCTCCAAAGGAGAGCGGGTATGCTTCGTCTCTTATCTAATAAGGGGACTCGGATTTCCCATACATCCGTTTCTCCGGGGGCTCCTGGAGTTCTACAGGCTCCAGCTTCACCACCTTACACCTGCCTCCATCTTGCACATCGCGGGCTTTGTAGCCCTTTGCGAGCTATTCTTGGGCATCGAGGCCCATTTTGCGTTGTGGAAGAGATTGTTTTGCCTCGTACCCCGTTCTCATGAGGGGTTGATATATCAAGTGGGCGGAGCCGAAATATGGCGCATCGCCGGGACCGGATACTTATCCGGAACCCCAAAGAAGGCGTCCGAAGACTGGCCTCTGGAATGGTTTTATATGGAAGACGCCCCGCCGCCGGACCTAGTTCGGATCGGCCTCCCGGAGTTCAGCAACGCTCCTCTGAAGAAACGCCTGAGTTGGCGCCCGCGGAGCCCTGAACGGGAGGATGATAGGAGCGTCCAATATCTGATGGGCCGGATAAGGTTACTGGCTCATTCCGGATTGACCATGATTGGAGTCATGGCCACGTGCATCATGTGAGGGGTGCAGCCGCTCCAATATAGGGCCCACCCCATGTGGGATTGCAACGGGGAGAATGACGCCACCCGTCATGGCCGCAAGGGGCCGGGATCGGCTGCCGATCTGGTGAAGATCCTGTCCGGCTTGTACAAGGGGGAGAAAGAGGACTTCCTCCGCACGAGTCCATTGAATGGATTCTCCATGAATAACCCTCGGAGTTGGGTAAGTAGACGTTTATCTATCCGATCCGTGCTTCCAAAGTTAAGTGTCTTACTTTGTGGTTTCGACGCAGGAACTGCGCCGGGATGTGGAGGGCATACACAGCCTGACTCCACAACCCGAGGATCCGGGAAGATCCCTTGATCCGGCCTCCGAAGAGGATCCGGACATAGAGGTGGAGCTGATTGATGGGGTGTTCCACCAACTTAGCATGGACAATGCTTTAGTCGCCATTACGGCCGACTACCCCGGTTTATCTCCGGCTTCCCAGGTAACTGTGACTATAGTCTTGACATTATTACTCATCCATGCTTATTTCTGACCACTGTATACCCATGGTGCCTTGCAGGAGGCGCCTTTAAGGCGGGAAGCCGAGCCCGCGGTGGCTGACCAACAAGGGTCAGTTCGGCCCAGCAGGCGGAAGAGGAGTGCGGCGCGAATCGAAACATCGCCGCAACGGTATGGCATGCCACCGTATTTAAGGGAAAGATTTCTGGGAGGTATATTAATGCTCATGACTCTTCTAGGAGAAAGAGCGCTCGCCGGACTGTGCCCGGAGAGGTTGTCAACCAAGCCTCCGCCAGCCAGGCTCCAACGCCTGGTCCGGAGGGGGAGGCGAACACAAGGCGTGAGCCGGATGCTCCTCCAACGGAGGATGCCGACAGGCTATCCGCCACCAGGTCTGAGGTGGAGAGTGCCATGAATCACAGGCGCCGCCGGACAGTTCTTCATGACGCGTGTTTCTCCCTGGAGGCGTTGAATGCCTTTAATGCGGGAGACGCGCACCTTCGTGCCGCTCAAGATGGTTTAACCAGAGCCACGGAGCAGTATGTGAAAGACATACGGGTGAGGAATTTTAATAGTTATATATGCCAGTAGCCCCTGAGACTTAAAATAGTTAGGATAACTGATTTAAGGATCATTTGTTATGCAGGATCTTACTGAGAAGAATACCCACCTATCCCAGGAGCTTCAAGAGTGCAAGTCCCAACTTGAGGCCGCACTAGCCGCCGCAGGGGGAGCCACAGAGACCCCCTCTGGTAACACATATTTCAAAAAGATAAGTGGTTTATGAAGTGCGGCGTGCGTATAAGTCTGACAATAATATTGCAGATGGTGCCGGACTTGATCCGGACAAGCGACAGCTACTGCGCCAGCTGAAGGCCGGCGAGAGGGTGCTTATGAAGGTGCAGCAGGAGAGGAACAAACTCCAAGATGCCCACACCCAGCTGGGCGAAGAGCTAAAAGGTGTTCGGGCCCAGCTGTCTGGCTCCGTGAAGGAGAATTAGCGGCTTTGTCGCGGCATTTACAGTAAGTGCTTGAGCAAACTCTTTTGAAAAGAAGAGTTCGGCGAGGGAGTCGATTGACAGAAATGTGTCTGAGGTCGTCCTGCAGAGGAAATGCCCGGTTCAACAGGTGATCTGCTTCCCGAGCTGCTGCAGCTGCACGAACATGTTCGGCAGGCGATGAGCGGCGTCGCCCAGGCCTTATGGCCGTCCGTCTCCCTGCCCGAGGGTCTTGGACGGCTTGTGGAGAAGCTTCAGGGAGCACGGCAGCGCTTCCGTCTATGGAAGATATCGGCCTGCCGTCAAGGTGCCTGGGAGGCCTGGGCCATGGTGAAGATGCGGTACACGAAGGCTGATCCAAACCACATGGCCGAGGTCGGACCTGTGGGGCCCGATGGGAAGGAGATCCCTGTGAGCTTAATGTACAGCCAAGTAGAATTGTCCGCTAAGTATTCCCAACGGGACTGTAAGCTAGACAGCCTGTTAGATGGGATTGAAGAGGAATAAAATCAGTCAATTTGACGATGTAATCTAAAATGACATGTAAAATGCCTTCTAGCCGAATTGTAGATCGTTTGTCTTTGCGGACCTT
This sequence comes from Triticum timopheevii, assembly GCA_963921465.1. Classification (NCBI taxonomy): domain Eukaryota; kingdom Viridiplantae; phylum Streptophyta; class Magnoliopsida; order Poales; family Poaceae; genus Triticum; species Triticum timopheevii. The sequence goes on along the minus strand of OY997264.1, from coordinate 627,037,288 downwards.
TTCGCTTCAACCTCGGGACCCTAGAGTCTGGAGTGTGTCCGAATACCCTCACGGTTATGAACAAACCGGGGCATGCATGGAGACCAGGCGTAGGGGTCATTCGTGCTTTATCAGATAAGTGCCCAACTAGTTATGTTATATTACATGGTTAGTAAGAAACATCTTCCAGGGAGAATAGTTCCATTAGGGGTTCCTTTCCCTGGGAGACATGCCCTAAAGTGCATGTCCGGACTGCAAAAAGAGCAGAAAAGCGTCTGGGGGCAGATAAATAAATAAGTAAGAAATCATCTTTCAAGTCACCGACCGAATATTCCCTTAAGAACGCTAGCTTTCGGCTTCACCCAGTCTGAGGTACACATCCGGCTGACCCGGCAGTAACAATCGCGGAGGTGCTCCCTTTACCTCCTAGCCGAACAATCGGGAACGTAGGGGTAAGCACAGGAGCCAGGCAACCCAGCTTGGCCAAAACTTAAGTCATATCGATGCATATAATGGTGAATAAAAGGTACATGCGGAAGTGTGACACATGTGTTGGGCATGAAGCCCGTATAAATAAGCTTCTGTTAAAGAAGCCCCCAGGTATAATGAGTGCAAACAGCACGTCAAGTGTGTGCGAACAATGCACAGATCAGCCCTCAACGGTTTTACGAAAAAGGGAGGAAGAAAGAGAGAAACAAAAGACAGCTAAAGTATAAAATGTGGACGGAGGAAGGAGACGAACTCTGATTCCGGCGCTAGGCGTAGAATCTTCGGAGACGGGCTGCGTTCCATGGGTTCGGCTCGAGTCGGTTGTCCGATGCGTTTCACAGACGGTACGCTCCGCCGGTCAGGACATGGTCGATGATGAAGGGACCTTCCCATTTGGGCTTGAGTTTGTCCTTTTTCTTGTCTGGCAGTCGTAGAACTAATTCGCCAACATTGTAAGTTTTGGCCCATACTTCTCTGCTTTGATATCTTCGAGCCTGCTGTTGATAGAATGCGGAACGAACTTTTGCCACGTCGCGCTCCTCCTCTAAGGCGTCCAAACTGCCCTGCCGATCCAACTCGGCTTCTCTTTCTTCGTACATGCGCACGCGAGGTGAGTCATGAATTATATCGCAGGGCAAAACTTCCTCTGCGCCGTACACCATAAAAAATGGTGTGAATCCGGTAGTACGGTTAGGCGTGGTCCGCAGCCCCAGAGTACGAAATCGAGCTCCTCTACCCAGTGCGTGTTAGGTTCCGTGAGGGACTGCACTAACCTGGGTTTGATGCCGCACATGATTAGACCATTTGCTCGTTCTACTTGACCGTTAGTTTGAGGGTGATAGACTGAAGCGTAGTCGAGCTTGATGCCCATGTTTTTGCACCAGAGTTTAACCTCGTCGGCCGTGAAGTTCGTGCCGTTATCAGTGATGATGCTATGAGGGACGCCATAACGGTGTACTACCCCAGATATGAAGTCTATCACAGGTGCGGATTCGGACGTTTTAACTGGCTTGGCCTCTATCCATTTGGTGAATTTGTCCACCATGACCAATAGGTATTTTTGCTTGTGGGTTCCCCCTTTAAGGGGTCCAACCATGTCAAGCCCCCAGACCGCTAAAAGAAGATCGAGTCTAAGAAGTAGTCAAGCCAACGTAGATGAACCAAGTGTAGTCAAACGAATCCTCACGATCGCAACGAAACCGGAACTAACGAGAAGGAGCACAACCGGAAAGAAGCAAACAACATGGTAAATGCACAACACATAAACACGACATGATAATCATCCAAGTATGATGCATGACAAGGGTACATGATGCTACTCATGGCAAGAGATGATGCATACAAGAACCCACATCAAAGCAAGTTTAAATGATGTTGGAATCAACATACAACAATTCCGGAAACTCTCCATATGCAAATTTCGAAATTGGTCCAGATCTGAATAACACATTATGTTGAAGTTGTTAAACAGAAAATTAAAGTGCACCATGATGATCTACATGCTTTTCTAATCAAGTTACATATAAAGTTCATTTAATTCGGAGCTACGGCCTAGAAGATATGAGCAAAACAAGTCAAACATGGCATTGATGCAAAATGCATTCAAAAATCAAGCACACATAATCAAATCAAGGATGCAACATGAAATGATGAAACTACATGCAAAACCAAGCAAGTTTCATATAGAGTATGCTCAAAATAGAGCAACGGTTCAACACATACACTCAATACAAGATATAACAACAATCTGCCTAACAGCAACTAGGCATTTTGCAATCATCAAAACAACATGCTACATGAACCATATGAGGATAAACTTGATATAAACTTCAAGTACAGATTAAATACTTCAAATATCAATAAGGTTCAGGTTCATAGGCATCAAGATTAAACCAATATGATCAATGCAAAAAGCAACTTTATAACACAGATTAGGACTCAGTGAAAAACTGGGCATATACATGAGCAGAGTTAATATGATGGGATGTTGAAGGCATGAAACAAGTATGCTACAGTGCATGAACATGGCATCAAAATGTACAACATGCTAGTACATATCATGGTAGCAACAAGTTCATGGCATTCATCAAGACAAGATGCAAACATGAAATAGCAGATTCTCAGACTTGGAGAAAATCTGGGAATGCAAAACAGTAACATTATGATGCTAACTTTGGAGGCACATAAAAGCAAGAATAACAATTTTAATATTTATTCAAAGGACATGGGAATTTACTAATTTAGTATACATGGCATAATTCCAATAACTCTATGGCACAACTCCATATGATGCATAGAATAATTACTATGAGCTTTGCAAAAAGGAACATGCTGTTAATAGACTGACAGTTATATTTTAAGCAATTCGAGAGCATGAAAATAAAAAAGCTACAATACACCATAATTCCAAACAAGGGCATGGTCGGATATATCATAACATGGTCTTCAAAACATGTCTACTGAACATCTTCAAAATATGCATAGATTTGATGGTAGCATCAAGCAAACATGGCATCACAATATAACAGATTCCGACTTCGCAGAATTTACTAAGTCTCTGAAAACAGCAAACAGTAAGTAGGCCACTTTGCAAGCTCATGGCACTCACATCATGGCATATCATAACATGAAATAAATACTACAAGCAATAGGACATTAAAAGGCACCAAACACATGTTGCCGAGATGCTCATATGGTGCATGCATTAAATCACACAAAAATAACAAAAGGGCAAGTTATTACAGTTTTCAGCAGTTACAGCAACATGCACTTTTGCAATGAAGATTATGACATGAAGATGAACCCTGACATGAATGCAACAGCCACCATCATGAAGAGCACATGATGTAGATCAACTTTCATATATGTAGCATCTCCAATGAACAACCATGTAAAGAGATACAAGCTCCTAAAAATGCAATATGATGACATATGAAAAAAAGGACTTAGCAAGAAAACAAGGGCGCGCGGGATAGCTACCTAGCGCACTGGGGCGAGGCGAGCGTTTGGGCCAGCGGCTGGGCCGGCAAGCGCGACTGCTGGGCCATGCGGCTGGGGCCTACGCGGGAGCTGGGCCAGGCCGGGCGCGCGGTGGCCCACGCGGGCGAATGACATCGTGGTGGTGCTCCTCGATCCCGAGCGGGAATGAGGCAGGGGCGGCAGTGGTGAGGCAGGGGACCGGCGGCGATCCACCGGATCCGGCAAGGAGGAGGCAGGAGCGGCCCGATCGAGGTCGGTAGGGCGGCGCGGACGCCGGAAGCTCGGCAGCGACGGCGAGCACCCATGGCGAGGCCTTGGCTTCCTGGGAAGTTACAGAGAGAGAGGGAGCAGAGAGAAAATGGAATGGGAGGAACATGAAGGGGGGGCTGCACCTCAAGCCTCGTACGCTAGAGGCAAGGCATGGAGCCGCAGAGCATTGGTGACGGGGTGCTCGGCCCGTTACATGAGAGGGCCTATCCTATCAAAGTGCCAAGTCCGCGCGCTCTAGCTCTCGCCCAGGCGCGAGCCTCCTCCTGGATCGATTAGAAGAGTCGCGAGGGTGAGGGGTTCTCGCCGTCGAAGACGCAGCTGTTGCGGTAGCGCCATAAAGACCACGCCGTGAGCACCGCAGTACTTGGCATTGGCAGTCCATCGCCAAAGGAGGTGGTCCGGGTGGGTGGAGAGGGTGGTGAACCGAGGCAACCTCCAGAGCTGGACATACTCGGTCAGAGCGGTGGGGTTGAGCGCACCGCGTAGGTCAGCGATCCAGCGGCGGTCCTGATGGGCGTCAGCGACAGTGCATTTCTGCAGACGCCGCGGTACAAGGGGGAGTAGAGACGGTGCCAGATCCGAGATGGTGTGACCATTGAGCCAGTGGTCGGTCCAGAAGAGACACGCCCGGCCATCGCCGACGGCTCAGGTTGTAGAGGCCCGGAAGATGGCAGAGACGTCTTGGTCGCTCGGGAGGTGCAGATGCGCCCAAGGCTTGGAGGGATCCGTGCGCTGCAACCAGAGCCAACGGACTCGCAGGGCAATGCCCTGGCGGTGGAGGTCCTAGATGCCAAGTCCGCCAAGCTCCAGACAGCGTCAAACACGTTGCTAGTTGACGGGACCGTGGCCGTTACGAGTTTCCTTTCTGCCGTACCACAGGAACTCGCAGATGGTGCGGTTAATCTGCTTGAGAATCGGCGGGCAGATGGCGATGGCCACCATGATGTGAGAGGGGATCGCGCAGAGCACGTGACGGACCACAGCGAGGCGCTCGCCGCGGGAGAGAAGGACAGCGCGCCAAGTGGAGAGCTTCCTTGCTAGCCTCTCGACGATCGGCGGCAGGAAGGAGGCCGAGGGTTTCCGAACCGATAAAGGGATGCCCAAGTAGGTGATGGGGAAGTCAAGAACAGCGCAGGCAAGCTCGGCGTTGATGCACGCGATCTCTGATTTGCCACAACGGATGGGCGTAGCCGAGCATTTGGCAAAGTTGGTGCGGAGTCCGGAAGCCACGCCGAAGACGCGTAGCAGTTCGCGGATGACTTTCAGGTCATGGCTGGAAGGATGACAGAAGATGACCACATCATCGACGAAAAGGGAAATGCTCGAGGCGGCATGGTGGGTTGTGAGGCGCTGGAGCAGGCCATGCTGATGGGCGTGCAGCAGCAGGGAGTTGAGGACGTTGATGGCCATCGTGAAGAGCATGGGAGAGATCGGGTCACCCTGACGCAGGCCACAGGCGAGGGCAATCGGGGGGCCGGGAGACCCATTGATGAGGATCCGCGTACTGGAGGTGGAGAGGAGTATGGCGATCCATTCGATCCAGCGACATCCGAAGCCAAGATGCCGGAGAACGTCGATGAGGAAGGGCCATGAGACCGTGTCAAACGCACGCGCGATGTCAAGCTTGAGGAGGACACGAGGAAGCCGTAGATTATGAAGTTGGCGAACGGTCTGCTGGACCAACATGAAGTTGTCGTGCACGCAGCGGCCTGCGATGAACGCGCTCTGGTTGGAGGACACGAGTTGTCCCAGCCGTGGGGCGAGCCAGAGGGAGAGGACCTTTGCGATGAGTTTTGCCACAAGGTGGATCAGGCTGATGGGACGATAATCTGAGAGGGCGGAGGCGTCTTGCCTTTTGGGCAAGACGGTGATGAGAGCTTCGTTGAGTGGAACTTGTCGAACACCGCGCAGATGTCGGCCTTAATGATGTCCCAGTAGGCCACAAGGAACTCTGAGGTGAAGCCATCAGGTCCCAGAGCCTTGCCGCGGGGAAGCGCCCGAGCAGCGGAGGATCTCCTCCTTAGAGAAAGGAAGCTCGAGGTATGTGAGGTCGAAGGATCTATCGTCAAACTGATCAAGATCGAGGGCGAACTCGCGTGGTGGGGAAGAACCGAAGAGCGAGGAAAAATGGTGGAAGGCGGCCTCGGCCATGCCCTGCTCGTTGTGGACCGTAGTGTCATTGAGCCGAAGGGAGTGGATGACGTTCTTTTGGTGCCGGTGAGCAGCATGGATTTTAAAGAATGCAGTGTTAGTCTCGCCCTCCTTGAGCCAGGAGAAACGCACGCGCTCTCGAGCAATGGATCTCTCAAGCGAAGCAAGCCCGAGGTAGGTGCGCTTGAGGTTGTTGCGGAGCCAGGCTTCAGAATGGGAAAGAGGGCAGTAGTCCTAGGCTGCATCGAGCCGGGTCGTGAGCTCTCTGGCGATCATGAGTTGTAGAGCGATGTGGCCAGTGGTGCGCACGCCCCAGCTCTGAAGGCGGCGTGTGGTGAGCTTCAGGCGGAGGTAAACAAGCCGGAAGGGGTCAGGGTCGTCGACACCGGCCCATGCATCGGCCACAGTGGCGTGGAAGCCGTCGAGCTTGATCCAAAAACGTTCGAAGTGGAACCGTTTAGGGCCAGCATGTTGTGGCATGCAGTCCAGGAAGAGAGGGCAGTGGTCAGAGACGGTCGTGGCAAGGCATCGGAGGAGGCAGTGCGGCTGCAAAGTGTCCCAATCGGAAGTGCAGAGAAACCGGTCGTTGGGCACAAGAGTGGGAGAGTCACGCTCATTGGACCAAGTATAGCGACGGCCGTGCATGTACACGTCGCGTAGCTCCATGTCGGCTATGAAGCGTCGGAAGCGGCTCGAAGTGCGCCTATTGATGCGCCCGTTGCTCTTGTCCTTGGAGGAGGAGACGAGGTTGAAATCGCCCCCAAGGAGCCAGGGGCCGGCACAGGTATCGCGAGTTTCCTGGAGGTCTTGCAGGAATAGGATCTTCTCGTCATCCTCTTGGGGTCCATACACGCTAGAGATCCACCATGGATGCACTCCGGAGGTGGTCCAAACGAGGGCCGTAATGTGGTGCTGGCCGATGTAGGGGCTAGAGATGGGGACCTCATTTTGATTCCAAGCAAGAAGAATGCCACCGCGTGTGCCAATCGCAGGGAGGAAGAAGAAGTCCTCAAAGCAGGGACCAAGGGTCTCGATGACAATCGGCAACGAGAAAGAATCCATCTTGGTTTCTTGGAGGCACACAATGTTGGGAGAGACCGACGCAATAACGGAGCGAACCGTGGTACGTTTGGCCCGGCAGTTCAACCTGCGGACATTCCAGAAGACAGTTTTAAGAGTACAATCCGTAAAGAATGGGTGGGGTCGTTGGGGAGAATGCGCAACGCCTAGCTGGCTGAGATCGCGCGAGACACCGAGGGAGAACTGCCTCGGTCAGAGAGAGCGCCAGTAGGGATGTGCCAGCCGTAGTAGTCCGTGAAGGCCTGGACAACATCCTCAGCAAGTGGTTGCTCGAAGGGCTTGCTATAGTGCTCGAGGGCAGTGGTGGAGGCCGGCTCCCCCTCGCGGATGAAGCCCAGACGAAGCAAAAGCACCCTTTTAGCCTTTGCTTCGGAGTCCAGACCTCGATCGTTCTTGGCAATCCGGTGGCTCCTCCTAGGTGTGAAGTTGGGGGCAGGTCCTTCCGTTTTCGTTTCGGGCCTGGAGTGGGCAGCGCCGGTGTGTCGCGACGTTGAATCCAAGGAGAAAATCTTACAGCGTCAGGTGAGAGGCAGTTGGAGCGGTGCTTGCATGCTCCTGCATGGTAGGTGCGGTGGTGGTTCGTCCACTTTGCGAGAAGGGGGTGGCCGCAGCGGAAAGTTGGCTGGGAGAGCGGTGGCCCCATAGGAGATTGGGGGGGCAGCGTGCCGGTGGGGGCCTCAGGGTCCGCGTGCGCATGCGGTGATGGAGGGGGAGGCACGTGAACAGTGGCCTCGGGAGCCGGCAGGCGGGCCCCGTGCGACAGCACCAGGGGAGAGAGGCAGCCGAGGCCTGGCTGGCGGCCACGGGATCTGGCAGGCGGGCCTCGCGTGAAAGCACCAGAGGGGGCGGGGCAGCCGAGGCCTGGTTGGAGGCCTCGGGATCCGTCTGATATGCTGACGACCGGGCGGTCGGGATAGGCGAGGCGGGGATGTCGACATCCCTGGCGCTAGGCAGGAGCGGGGCCCTGGAAGCCTCGCGAACAGGGCTCGCATGAGGGGTGGGCTCGTCAGAGTGGTGGTGGGGCCTGAGATCAGCAGCAGGGGAGTGCGGCTGGGAAGAGCCGGGTCGGTCAAGGTGGGAGGCCAGGTCGCCACTTCCGCGCCCGGGTCAAGGCGGGTTTGCCCGGGTCCAAGGCGGCTTTTTACATGGGCCCGGACCGGGGCGTCAGCATGCAGAGGATGGAGGCCGAGGATCCCACGATCATCGGAGGGAGGGGGAGGTCGCCGTTGACGGGATCGCCGGCCAGCTCCATAGGTACCGGATGCAGAGCTCGGGGTGGGGCGCGCGTCACCGCAGTTTCTGGAGCGTCGCGGAAAGTCGAAGTGGCGCGGCCAAGCGGCAGGGCATGGCGGAGAAGGAGGCACGCTGAACGGGTTTTCATCGTCAGAAGGCGGCGGTGGCGGCGAAGCCGGGGCCGGGAGCCTGAAATTGGTGGAGCGCGTCACATGGATGGTCATTGGGTAGCGCAGGACCTCCATGGCGAACCGCTCAGTGACATCGGGGTTGGCATCAGGGAGGACGGTGCCATGCTCCGAGAGGTAGAGGTCGGACGCCCGAGGGATCATGTCGGGGTTGGGGGTCCAGGCGGACAGCCGAAAGACAGACATGTCGGAGCCATCGCGGGTCTCGGGGGCGAGCTCGTCCACCAAGCAGAAGGGTGCGAGCAGGAAGACGGCGGACAACTTGTGCCAGCCTTGGTCGGGGATGCCGGAGAGTTCCAAGTCAAACTTGAAGCAGAGCGTGACCGGGTGGGCGCCGGCGAGGCGGCTCCAAGGGTGCATGAGGAGGCGGAAGCGCGGCCCGCGAGCGACGCCCGCGGCAACGCGAGCATGATCCTCCGTGCGCTGGAAGCGCAGCAGGAACTCCGCAGGGCCATGCCGGTGAACCGAGAACGTATCGGCAGGGATCTCGAAGCGTCCACTGATTAGGCCCGTGACGTCGGTGCAGGATACCCCGGTGCGGCGGCCAGCCACCGAGGCCACCAGAGCGCGCTGGAGCGCGGCCTCGGCGGCGTCGATCTCGGTGGAGCGCGGGATGAAGCACTTCGCGGCGGCGGGGCGGAGGGCGGGGTGGCTAGACATCACCGTAGGCGTGCCCGACGAGGAGGACCGCGCCGTGGCCGAGGACGAGGATGATGGCCGCGAGGATCCAGCAGCATCCTGGAGCAGAAGCGAGGCCGAGGGGGGCGGGGACTGTGCCGCCCCGGCGGGCGACGACGACCGCGACGGGGAGGGCGCTGGAGACGGGGATGGGGACCCTGAGGCGGGGGGGGGGGGGGGGGAGGGCACGCGACCGCTTGGCAGGAGATAGAGGCGGGGGGGATTACCAACTTGTAACACCCTCGATGCGGCTATATCTCCCACGTGTCGAAGCACGACTTAGAGGCATAACCGCATTGAAAGCAATGTCGCAAGTGAGGTAATCTTCACACAACCCATGTAATACATAAGGGAAAGAGATACATAGTTGGCTTACAATCGCCACTTCACACAATTACATGAATAAAGCATTACATCATCCAGATACAATCAAAGTCCGACTACGGAACCAAAATAAAAGAAGAACCCCAAATGCGACAAAGGTCCCCGATCGACCCCAACTGGGCTCCACTACTGATCAACTAGAACGGAACAACACAAAGGGCAAGATCTTCATCGAGCTCCTCCTTGAGCTTGGTTGCGTCACCTGCTCGGTAACATAGGCACCTGCAAACTGGTTTTGGAAGTATCTGGTGAGCCACGAGGACTCAACAATCCCATTACCATGGGTATCAAGACTAGCAAAGCTTAAAGGGAAAGGAAGGGGGTAAAGTGGTGAGGTTGCAGCAGCGACTAAGCATAATATGGTGGCTAACCAACGCAAATAAGAGCGAGAAGAGAACAAGCGGAACGGTTGTGAAGCTAGAAATGATCAAGAGGTGATCCTGAACACCTACTTACGTCAAACATAACACAGAAACCGTGTTCACTTCCCGGACTCCACCGAGAAGAGACCATCACGGCTACACACGCGGTTGATGCGTTTTAATTTGGATCAAGTGTCAAGTTATCTACAACCGGGCATTAACAAATTCCCATCTGCCACATAACCGCGGGCACAGCTCTCGAAAGTTTAAACCCTGCAGGGGTGTCCCAACTTAGCCCATGACAAGCTCTCGCGATCAACGAAGGAATAGACCTTCTCCCAGGAAGACCCAATCAGTCTCGGAATCCCGGTTTACAAGACATTTCGACAATGGTAAAACAAGACCAGCAAAGCCGCCCAATGCACCGACAATCCCGATAGGAGCTGCACGTATCTCGTTCTCAGGGCAACACCGGATGAACACTACGTACGGCAACCGATGATACCCCAAGTTGCCTAGGGGCGGCACCGCAAGTGGCTCTGGTTTGCACCAACACTTAGACAAGCATTGGCCCGGGGGGGCTATAATAAAGATGACCCTCGAGAGAGCGACTCCCAAGGGAAAAGTAGGTGGTGGTGAGGCAAATGGTAAAAGTCAATGTTGGGCCTTGCTGGACAAGTTTTATTCAAAGTGAACTGTCAGGGGGGTCCCATAAATCACCCGACCGCGTTAGGAACGCAAAATCCGGGAACATAACATCGGTATGATGGAAACTAGGGCGGCAAGAGTGGAACAAAACACCAGGCATAAGGCCGAGCCTTCCACCCTTTACCAAATATATAGATGCATTAATAATATAAGATATATTGTGATATCCCAACCAAAATCCTGTCCACCATGGAGCAATCTTCAACTTCACCTGCAACTAGCAATGCTATAAGAGGGGCTGAGCAAAGCGGTAACATAGCCAAACAACGGTTTGCATAGGAAAGGTGTCAAAGGTTAGAGGTTCATGGCAATTTGGGATGGCTTGATAAACAGGTAATAGGTAGCGCAGCATAGCGATAGAACGAAGCAACTAGCATAGCAATGATAGTAGTGAGATCCAGGGTAGTGGTCATCTTGCCTGAAATCCCGCAAAGAAGAAGAACGAGTCCATGAAGAAGATGAACGGATGAAGCCGAACCAACCGTAGACGAACGAAACATCACGATTGCAACGAAACAGGAACTAACAAGAAGAAGCACACAACATAGGTAAACACACCACACATGAACAAGGCATGATGCACAACAAGCATGATGCATGACAAGGCTACGTGAAGCTACTCATGGCAAGAGATGATGCACACAAGATCAACACATCAAGGCAAGTTTAAATGAGGCCGGAAACAACATATAACAATTCCGGTAAGTCCTCATATGCAAATTTCGAAATTGGTCCATAACTGAATAAACCTTTAAGTTGAAGTTGTTAAACAGCAAGTTAAAGATCACCAAAATGATCTACACGAAATTCTAGTCAAGTTACATATAAAGTTCATTAGAATCGGAGCTACGGCCTAGAAGATATGAGCAAAACAAGTTAAACATGGCATTGATGCAAAAATGCACCCAAACATCAAGCAAACACCTCAAAAGAAGGATGCAACATGGTAATATGAAGCTACATGCAAAACCAAGCAAGTTTCATACAAAGCACACTCAAAACGGAGCAACGGTGCAACACATACACTCTATACAAGTCATAACAACAATCTGTCCATAACAGCAACTAGGCACCTTGCAAGCATCAAAACAATAAGCTACAGCACCCCAATATAAGAACAAAAGGCATGGGCATTAAGTACTTGTAAAGCATAACAAAATATGAACACTGAGCTATCTCCAGAAACAACTAGAACATGCTCAAAAACACATGGAGATATTGCAAATAATAACAGTTTCAGACTTTAGCAGAAATAACATCAGGTTGCAATGTTTAGCGCTATCAAACAACATGTTACAGGAACTTATCATGGCAAACAAAGGCATGGCATGAATCTAGTAATAGTATAGATCAAAAGACCATTACTGACCATGAGCCAAAAAGGCACGGAAAATTTGATGGCACCCATGTAAACATAGCAAGTTATATTACAGATTCAAACATGGCAGGAACAACAATAAGTAGGCATGTTCGTGAGCTTGAACCACTCACCACATAGCAATACATGGCATGGCAAGGCAACCAACAGTAAGAAGGCATGTTTATGAAGCTAAGCATGGCAAGAACAAGTTCATAGGATGCATGGATCACTAAGAAAACACATGGGAACAAGTGAACTTAATGTTAACAGGCTGACAGCAACATTTTCAAGCAACTTTAGAGCAAGATTACAACATGTTCCAGCAGCCTATAATTGCACCCAAGGGCATGAATAGATAGAGCATGACATTTAGATCAAAACATGTTTATAGAGCATCTCCAGATTATGCACACAATGACTAGTGGAAGCATGTTAACATAGCAACAAAATATAACAGAATCTGTCAGGAAAACAGCAACAGCAACTACCCTACTTAACAAGCTTGATACACTCAGCACACAACTCACAAAAATACATGGTTGGCACCCCTGGAAAGATGGCATGGCATAGATCAATATTCATGTAGAGCTCAACCTCATAGGATGCACACATCAATCATGGCAAAAATGATAAAACAGCAAGTTATAACAGTTTCAGCAGATTAACATCAACATGCACTCTTCCAACAGCATTTCGGGCATCAAGATGAGCTCAAATGAAAATGATGCAATGGAATGAAATGATCTACTCGTTGATACGAACAATTTGACATATTACACGCGCAAAACGGAGCTACAGATGCAGAGATGTGACATGATGAACATGGCATGATTATGTAGAAAAATACGGGACTTAGAGGATTTCTCAGAGGGGGGGAAGTCAACCTTCGCGGTTTTCGATGCACGCCGGAGCAGGGAGGCGTGGTTGCCGGAGTTGGACGGGGAGGAGGCCGGGGAGGTCCGGGGACGCCAGATCTGGCGGATCCCGGCCGGATCCGAGCCGGAGGGAGGCCGGAGGGAGCTCCGGGGCGCCGGAGGAGCTTCACGGCCGGAGGCGGCCGTCCGTGGGAGCGGCGGTGGCGGTTGCCGGCGGGGGCGCGGTGATGGCGGGGTCGGGCGGCAGCGTGCCGGTGGGAGGCGGGGCCGGGCGCGCGGGCGGAGGGGTCCAGCCGGCCGGGACAGGAGGGCGGCGCGGTCGCCGGGCAGGGCAGCGCCCGCGGGCGGCGGCCGGCGGGAGCCGCGGGCGACGGATCCGGCCACCGGCGGCGGGGCGAACGCGACGGCGGCGGCGGTCGGCGGCGAGTGGCGGCGGGGCGGCGCGCGGGCCTGGGCGGCCCTGACCCGGGCCCGGCGGGCCGCAGCGGCGGGAGGGGAGAGAGAGGGTGAGGTGGCGCGCGCCGGTTGGCTGAGGCGGCGGCGGCGATGACGTGGCACGATCTGATTCGCCGGGGTGACGCGGCCGGTGGACGCGTCCGGCGCGGGCGGACACGTCCGGCGACGGAGTGGGAAGAGGCTAGGGTTTGGACTGCGCGAAAAATCGGGGGGAGGTCTAGTTTTATAGGTAGAGGGAGCTAGGAGAGTCCAAATGAGGAGCGGTTTTCGCCCACGCGATCGTGATCGAACGACCGAGAGCATGGAAGGGAGTTTGCTGGGTTTTGGGCTACTTTGGAAGGGGTGTTGGGCTGCAACTCAAAGAGGGCTTTGCGGTTACCCAGTTAACCGTTGGAGTATCAAACGACCTCCAAATGGCACGAAACTTGACAGGCGGTCTACCGGTGCTACACCAAGGCCTCTTGGCAAACCTCGGGTCATTCCGAGAAAGTTTAACACCCGCTCACAACAGGAGAGAAGAAGGGGACGCCGGACGACATAGGAGTGCCGGATTGCAAAACGGACAACGGGGAAAATGCTCAGATGCAAGAGACGAACACGTATGCAAAATGAAATGCACATGATGACATGATATGAAATGCATATGATGACATGGCAAAGTGCAACACGCAACCACATGACATGGCAACGACGGCGAATAACTGGCGGACACCTGGCGCAACGAATCCGGGGCGTTACAACACTCCGCCACTACGAGAGGATCTCGTCCCGAGATCTAGGATGACACCGGAGGGAAAACGGAAGAGGAAGATAAGAGGTAAACTAAGTTGCTTCTTCGACAAAAGAGTGAAAACCATGAACCTTGAGAGGTTGAGCAATTTAAAAGAAAGAGTACAATAGAGATGAACGAGATTGCAAACAATCCGTTAGAAAAGATGAACAAGGAGTATTACGAGAATTTGAAGGTTGAAAGACATGAATCAAAAGTTTCACGAACGAAAAGAATATGACCACCTCGGTATAATGAGATAGCCAAGGAACAAGAATGGCAAAATTTGGACAGCACTCCGGTAGAAAAGAGAAGAAAACTTGATAAGATGAAAAGCACTTGAAGAGATGACACAACACTCCGGTTAAATGGATAAGCAAGAAAAGAACACGATCTTCAAAAAAATGAGGTGATGGGTGAAGAGCACAAACATCACAATGCCTCCGGAACGAAAGAATAGAAGCTAGACCGTTGGGATAAAGGACGGAGAAGAAAATGACAACTTCTACCACAATTGAATTTGGAAGGCATCCTTGCAAGAAGGTTAGAATGGAGTTGTTGGAAAACCAACAACGAAAAGAACAAGCTTGTTGTGGGCTTATGGAACACATCTCAAAATGATGAGGTGACAACCGGCCACTAATGGAAACAATTGACTTGACTGAGAGCACCAAAGAGATGAAATACTTCTTCATCGAGATGAGAAGGAGAAAATTGGATCATTGATAAGCACCACAATAGCAACATTCCCTAGGGAAGGCTGTAGGTGAGATATAACCCAATATAACTCCAACAAAAGATTGATGGATTTAAACTACCTCATTCTTGACAACATATGAATCATGAAACATGAAGGAAATTGTCAAGAGTGACATAACACCGCCTCAGAAGATAAGATAGAAAGAATTGCACTTTGGAATGCAAGATGAAGAATACTTGAGCTCCTCAAAACAAAACATGTGTTGAGCACCATGTTTAATTTTTGAGTATAGCTTGGCGGATCATAACTTCAAGAGAAATCTTGAAGAACAATTGAAGAATGAAAAGAATCCTTGACGAACCACCATGTAGATCCTCCATGAAGAACTCCAGTAATAAAAGGATGATGAAAAGAAAAATAAGTTGAAAACACAAGGTGAAGCCTTGCGGTGATTTAGATGGAGCTTCGCGACGAGATAATGCGGAAAACATAGAACTCCGGAAGAAAAGATGAACAACAAGAAGCCAAGAATTTATTACTCCTGAACAAACTCCGAAGGAAAGGATTAATCACTTGGATGAAACAAGAATAAGAATTATGTTATGTGTATCCTTCACCAATTAAATTGATGACAATCAACAGATTTGGCATACTACTTATTCTCGTAGAAAGGATTAAAAGAGATATATCAAAACTTGAGAAGGTCTTCAACGAACCACCGGTAGGATTGGAACAACAAATGAATTGATATGATGAACAAGGAAGAGAGATCTTGAAAGAACCACCGTAAGGATTGAAAATGATCGAAGTAGGGGTGCATCACCGGTAAGAATTAGCAAATGAACGAAGGTGCTTTAGACAAACTAGATACATGAGAACAAAGAGATCAAGAACTGATTAGAGGATATTCGATTGATGCACCGGCAAGATAGGAGAATGATAACTGACAGCTGAGAATGAATAAACCTGAATTGATGAACTCCGGATGACAAACTGAGAAGACTCTTGAATATCTCCTGATGGGTGAAAAAGATTCTCACAACCGAAAACAATTATGAGAGGATGGCAACAAGCTAGCACCATGAATCTTGAAGAGAATAGAGCAAGATTAAAGAGAAACTCTTCTTCGGTCTTCAAATGTTGAGAATGATGATGAGAACCACCATGAATTGTATGAGATACTCCGGGAGAATGAAAAAGAACAAGGTTGTTGAGCCAACAATGAAAAATAATTTGAAAGATCTTGGAGAAGGCATGTGACTGATGAAAATTCATTCTTACATCAAACTAGGAAAAGAATTTGGGATAGCTCCGGAATAATTAGAAGAGTCAGGTAAGATCCTGGGAAAAGACCTGTGGGTTAGGGCCCACTCAAAAGAAAACCGTTGAAAAGATTTAAAAGAGATGTTGCACCGGTTGAATTAAATGACTTGAATGAGATACCAATCTCGAAAGAGCTTGAACGAATGCAGAGTGGAAACACGAATCTTCGAGATATCTTGAGCACTCCGGAATAACAAATAGCGAGAAGAAGAATGATAATGAGGTGTACCGATATGAGAAGACATTGAAATGAGGAAAAATGTATGATCAACAAAACTTGACTTGAATCCACCGGAGAAGAGAAAGGAATGAGGAATGACGAACTAGTAGAACATCTTCTTGAGAACCACCGGGTAAGAACATTGATGGAAAAGAATGGAGAAACTTCACAAAAATAAAAGGATACTTGATTAAGAAATCTGTGTCCTTGAAGAAAAAGGGTGGGAGGGCGGGAAAACAAAGGCAACTTGGGACGGATGAAACAAACACCGTTGAGAAAACTTAGAAATGATCTTGCGGATGGGGAGAATGATCGGATCTACTTGAAGAGAAGCACACCGGTAGGAAAAAGAATTAACATGACAACCTCAATGATCAAGAAGGATTAACACTCACATAGAAATATGTGAACACCAATTAGGGAAGGTATGGATTCAACATTTGACTTCGAAGCAACTCGAATACCACAAATAAAGCAAAACAAAGGATTTGGCTTGCAGAATAAGCCGGAACAAATACATATGATAGAGATTTACCCAATCCCATATCATGCATTTGTCGGAAAGATATTCTATGAACTACTTGAATTCCCACCTATAAAACTCCCGAAACTTTCTGGTTATGCAATCTGGTGTTGGGGATACAGGGGAAGCAATATATCTCACCCAAACTAGCAATCCCTACATCCAGCTGTATCCATCCGTCAACACATAACCAAGAAACCTTCGGAAATCGTCTACCTCAACCTTCGAAAAGCATCCGTTATACGAGTCATGGCAATACTCCCGTACTCACCTCAGTACTGGGTTATCGGGGTTATCTCACCAACAATTGCATAAAAGAGATTTTCGATGTCGGCGTACTAAACTCAGGTATTCCAGAACTACAACGATAAAATTATGACGACAACACCTCAGAGCTCAACTCCTCGGGACACTTCCACTAAACCCCTGACAGGAGGCACCAAGACAATGTTCTCATCATAAAACCATCGGAATGATTCCAAAATACCCGCGTGATCCTAAAAAAAAATTTAGTGAAATTTTAGAAGAGAAGAGTCAAAACTCTACGTCAGGAGACCTCACCAGAGTGACGAAGGGACTGAGGAGTAAAAAGAATTCCTAACTCTCCGATATATATAATCCTAAATGACTTAAAACATTTTTTTTCTAGACACAACTCGGCCGCTAAAAACGATCAAGCAGTGGGGCTCCTAAGGTCGGGGAAGGCTCTGATTACCAACTTGTAACGCCCTCGATGCGGCTATATCTCCCACGTGTCGAAGCACGACTTAGAGGCATAACCGCATTGAAAGCAATGTCGCAAGTGAGGTAATCTTCACACAACCCATGTAATACATAAGGGAAAGAGATACATAGTTGGCTTACAATCGCCACTTCACACAATTACATGAATAAAGCATTACATCATCCAGATACAATCAAAGTACGACTACGGAACCAAAATAAAAGAAGAACCCCAAATGCGACAAAGGTCCCCGATCGACCCCAACTGGGCTCCACTACTGATCAACTAGAACGGAACAACACAAAGGGCAAGATCTTCATCGAGCTCCTCCTTGAGCTTGGTTGCGTCACCTGCTCGGTAACATAGGCACCTGCAAACTGGTTTTGGAAGTATCTGGTGAGCCACAAGGACTCAGCAATCCCATTACCATGGGTATCAAGACTAGCAAAGCTTAAAGGGAAAGGAAGGGGGTAAAGTGGTGAGGTTGCAGCAGCGACTAAGCATAATATGGTGGCTAACCAACGCAAATAAGAGCGAGAAGAGAACAAGCGGAATGGTCGTGAAGCTAGAAATGATCAAGAGGTGATCCTGAACACCTACTTACGTCAAACATAACACAGAAACCGTGTTCACTTCCCGGACTCCGCCGAGAAGAGACCATCACGGCTACACACGCGGTTGATGCGTTTTAATTTGGATCAAGTGTCAAGTTATCTACAACCGGACATTAACAAATTCCCATCTGCCACATAACCGCGGGCACGGCTCTCGAAAGTTTAAACCCTGCAGGGGTGTCCCAACTTAGCCCATGACAAGCTCTCGCGATCAACGAAGGAATAGACCTTCTCCCAGGAAGACCCGATCAGTCTCGGAATCCCGGTTTACAAGACATTTCGACAATGGTAAAACAAGACCAGCAAAGCCGCCCGATGCACCGACAATCCCGATAGGAGCTGCACATATCTCGTTCTCAGGGCAACACCGGATGAACACTACGTACGGCAACCGACGATACCCCAAGTTGCCTAGGGGCGGCACCGCAAGTGGCTCTGGTTTGCACCAACACTTAGACAAGCATTGGCCCGGGGGGGCTATAATAAAGATGACCCTCGAGAGAGCGACTCCCAAGGGAAAAGTAGGTGGTGGTGAGGCAAATGGTAAAAGTCAATGTTGGGCCTTGCTGGACAAGTTTTATTCAAAGCGAACTGTCAGGGGGGTCCCATAAATCACCCGACCGCGTTAGGAACGCAAAATCCGGGAACATAACATCGGTATGACGGAAACTAGGGCGGCAAGAGTGGAACAAAACACCAG
The DNA here is from genome assembly GCA_963921465.1 of Triticum timopheevii. Classification (NCBI taxonomy): domain Eukaryota; kingdom Viridiplantae; phylum Streptophyta; class Magnoliopsida; order Poales; family Poaceae; genus Triticum; species Triticum timopheevii. The sequence goes on along the minus strand of OY997264.1, from coordinate 627,018,523 downwards.
GCATAAGGCCGAGCCTTCCACCCTTTACCAAATATATAGATGCATTAATAATATAAGATATATTGTGATATCCCAACCAAAATCCTGTCCACCATGGAGCAATCTTCAACTTCACCTGCAACTAGCAACGCTATAAGAGGGGCTGAGCAAAGCGGTAACATAGCCAAACAACGCTTTGCATAGGAAAGGTGTCAAAGGTTAGAGGTTCATGGCAATTTGGGATGGCTTGATAAACAGGTAATAGGTAGCGCAGCATAGCGATAGAACGAAGCAACTAGCATAGCAATGATAGTAGTGAGATCCAGGGTAGCGGTCATCTTGCCTGAAATCCCGCAAGGAAGAAGAAGAGTCCATGAAGAAGATGAACGGATAAAGCCGAACCAACCGTAGACGAACGAAACCTCACGATTGCAACGAAACAGGAACTAACAAGAAGAAGCACACAACATAGGTAAACACACCACACATGAACAAGGCATGATGCACAACAAGCATGATGCATGACAAGGCTACATGAAGCTACTCATGGCAAGAGATGATGCACACAAGATCAACACATCAAGGCAAGTTTAAATGAGGCCGGAAACAACATATAACAATTCCGGTAAGTCATCATATGCAAATTTCGAAATTGGTCCATAACTGAATAAACCTTTAAGTTGACGTTGTTAAACAGCAAGTTAAAGATCACCAAGATGATCTACACGAAATTCTAGTCAAGTTACATATAAAGTTCATTAGAATCGGAGCTACGACCTAGAAGATATGAGCAAAACAAGTTAAACATGGCATTGATGCAAAAATGCACCCAAACATCAAGAAACACCTCAAAAGAAGGATGCAACATGGTAATATGAAGCTACATGCAAAACCAAGCAAGTTTCATACAAAGCACACTCAAAACGGAGCAACGGTGCAACGCATACACTCTATACAAGTCATAACAACAATCTGTCCATAACAGCAACTAGGCACCTTGCAAGCATCAAAACAATAAGCTACAGCACCCCAACATAAGAACAAAAGGCATGGGTATGAAGTACAGGTAAAGCATAACAAAACATGAACACTGAGCTATCTCCAGAAACAACTAGAACATGCTCAAAAACACATGGAGATATTGCAAATAATAACAGTTTCAGACTTTAGCAGAAATAACATCAGGTTGCAATGTTTAGCGCTATCAAACAACATGTTACAGGAACTTATCATGGCAAACAAAGGCATGGCATGAATCTACTAATAGCATAGATCAAAAGACCCTTACTGACCATGAGCCAAAAAGGCACGGAAAATATCATGGCACCCATGTAAACATAGCAAGTTATATTACAGATTCAAACATGGCAGGAACAACAATAAGTAGGCATGTTCGTGAGCTTGAACCACTCACCACAGAGCAATACATGGCATGGCAAGGAAACCAACAATAATAAGGCATGTTTATGAAGCTAAGCATGGCAAGAACAAGTTCATAGGATGCATGGATCACTAGGAAAACACATGGGAACAAGTGAACTTAATGTTAACAGGCTGACAGCAACATTTTCAAGCAACTTTAGAGCAAGATTACAACATGTTCCAGCAGGCTATAATTGCACCTAAGGGAATGAATGGATAGAGCATGACATTTAGATCAAAACATGTTTATAGAGCATCTCCAGATTATGCACACAATGACTAGTGGAAGCATGTTAACATAGCAACAAAACATAACAAAATCTGTCAGGAAAACAGCAACAGCAACTGCTCTACTTAACAAGCTTGATACACTCAGCACATAACTCACAAAAATACATGGTTGGCACCCCTGAAAAGATGGCATGGCATAGATCAACATTCATGTAGAGCTCAACCTCATAGGATGCACACATCAATCATGGCAAAAATGATAAAACAGCAAGTTATAACAGTTTCAGCAGATTAACATCAACATGCACTCTTCCAACAGCATTTCGGGCATCAAGATGAGCTCAAATGAAAATGATGCAATGGAATGAAATGATCTACTCGTCGAGACGAACAATTTGACATATTACACGCGCAAAACGGAGCTACGGATGCAGAGATATGACATGATGAACATGGCATGATTATGTAGAAAAATACGGGACTTAGAGGATTTCTCAGAGGGGGGGAAGTCAACCTTCACGGTTTTCGATGCATCCGGAGCAGGGCGGCGCGGTTGCCGGAGTTGGATGGGGAGGAGGCCGGGGAGGTCCGGGGACGCTAGATCCGGCGGATCCCGGCCGGATCCGAGCCGGAGGGAGGCCGGAGGGAGCTCCGGGGCGCCGGAGGAGCTTCACGGCCGGAGGCGGCCGTCCATGGGAGCGGCGGCGGCGGTTGCCGGCGGGGGCGCGGCGATGGCGGGGTCGGGCGGCAGCGTGCCGGCGGGAGGCGGGGCCGGGCGCGCGGGCGGCGGGGTCCTGCCGGACGGGACAGGAGGGCGGCGCGGTCGCCGGGCAGGGCAGCGCCCGCGGGCGGCGGCCGGCGGGAGCCGCGGGCGACGGATCCGGCCACCGGCGGCGGGGCGGACGCGACGGCGGCGGCGGTCGGTGGCGAGTGGCGGCGGGGCACGCGGGAGGCGCGCGGGGCGGCGCGCGGGCCTGGGCGGGCCCGACCCGGGCCCGGCGGGCCGCGACGGCGGGAGGAGAGAGAGAGGGTGAGGTGGCGCGCGCCGGTTGGCTGAGGCGGCGGCGGCGATGACGTGGCACGATCTGATTCGCCGGGGTGACGCGGCCGGTGGACGCGTCCGGCGCGGGCGGACACGTCCGGCGACGGAGTGGGAAGAGGCTAGGGTTTGGACTGCGCGAAAAATCGGGGGAGGTCTAGTTTTATAGGTAGAGGGAGCTAGGAGAGTCCAAATGAGGAGCGGTTTTCGCCCACACGATCGTGATCGAACGACCGAGAGCATGGAAGGGAGTTTGCTGGGTTTTGGGCCACTTTGGAAGGGGTGTTGGGCTGCAACTCAAAGAGGGCTTTGCGGTTACCCGGTTAACCGTTGGAGTATCAAACGACCTCCAAATGGCACGAAACTTGACAGGCGGTCTACCAGTGCTATACCAAGGCCGCTTGGCAAACCTCGGGTCATTCCGAGAAAGTTTAACACCCGCTCACAACAGGAGAGAAGAAGGGGACGTCGGAGGACATAGGAGTGCCGGATTGCAAAACGGACAACGGGGAAAATGCTCAGATGCAAGAGACGAGCACGTATGCAAAATGAAATGCACATGGTGACATGATATGAAATGCATATGATGACATGGCAAAGTGCAACACGCAAGCACATGACATGGCAACGACGGCGAATAACTGGCGGACACCTGGCGCAACGAATCCGGGGCGTTACAGCTGACCACCGGGGGGAGGGGGAGACGTCCATCAGGCGGCGGCCGGCGAGGCGCGCAGACGGGGGGTGGCCGCCGTGGCCGGGGTGGCCACCGGCGCGGCTAGGCACGGGGAGCGGGGGAGCGGTGGAGCGTGGGCGCGGGGGCGCGGGGGAGCACCGCGTCTGCTCGTGTATGTTATCATAGGAATCATTTAGACCCAGCCTTTTGGTTGTGATGTTGGTACCATTTCCTTTTGCATATATTGGTACCTTGATTCATTGTAGAAAGATGCGGAATAGCGATTCAACATATATGGAGGTAAGACTTTGAGAAGAAACTGGGTTGTTGAAAGGGTAAACATCTATCCTCGTCTTGGTGGATGGTGCCCACCAAAATCCACAATGCCTATGTTTTGGTTGTCACTCTTCGAAGTGGCGGTGGAACTTTGTTAGAGGTTAGAACAATCCTAAAAAAAGTCAGCAGTGAATGAGTCCGACTACAGTTCGTGATTCAAACACACTGCAAGAGAGCGAATTCGACTCGTGAATGATACGTGCTCTTAGGAAAACCGATCCTTTAATGATAGTATTGTTGCGAGACTGGTACTTGGCAGCTCACGAGCAATATATAGACTAAGGTTGCCCATCACTCCCCCTCCTTTTTGGAGGCCCACCGCTCCCCTTTCTTTGAGTATTTATTCAGAATCAAGATATTTCTGACAAAATGGTAGTTTGAAACCAAAGTATAAGTTAGTCAAATTGGGCATTCTCTGCAACTAAGAGAGAACGAGAGATTGAGTGTTCAAGATTTTAACTATAAAGACCATTGTCTCTTGATCAAATGACTTTTTAAGCTACTTAACGAGGAGGTTGTGTGGAAAGATATAATTGGAAATAAATACCATTGTGGCAAACCACAATTAATAGTCTTGTGGACGGCGGATGTGATAACGTGCATCTCTTATTTTCACCATTTGAAAATCATTTCGGGCACTCTGACATGCAAAACAATGCTTAGGGATGTTGTGGACTGAAATAAGGGTTGTTTGACACAGTTAGCAAGCTGAGGGGGTTTCCTGCAAAGCTATTTACCTAGGCATCTTCCCAAGCTCAAGAACAGAAAGAGACTTGAGCTTTTCTCTGTTCTATTGAGAGTTTTAGGGTAATGGGAAGAGTGAGCCTATTTGATATACAAATCCACCCAAATGAGAGTATTAGATTTTGGGATTTGGAGCCTCCCTTAGTTCTTGGATTCCACCTTGCACTTTTTTTTTCATCTACATAGTTAAAGATTGTTTGCTGTTGCCTCTGGTTTTTCGCTGCAAGGGGGTTTCATGTAAATCCTTGTGTATCCCCTTAATTTGGTGTTTCTCTTATTATATTGGTTGCTTCGGCTACCCATCCATGTTCATAAAGGGATTCACAAAGTTGTCTGGCCTCACGAATGTTTTCCCCTACCATTTCAATTTGGCTCGTTTCACTAACACAAAGTATTCAGAATCCTCTGTGTCTGCTGCTCCACCCGAACATTCAGCCACTAAAATTAGCATGTTTTACCATAAGCGAATCACGGGCAAGATTAATTTGCCGAAAGGGAAAGAGAACAAGTGTGCATCAGTGATGCATAACAGATTAACAGTCCTAATTTTACATCTCCTCTACGTTTTACATACACGGAGACACGGAGGGTACGTCCAGCCACCCACTCGTATGCTCCGATCATCTTGCGTTGGATACACGAGAACGAACGAACAGCTAGCACGGCTGCACGGGCTAGTTGGACTTCTCGGCCTTCCTCCTGATCGTCTTCGCCCTCTGCGTCGACGCGTCGGCCAGGCCGCCGGAGAGCCGCCTGGCCTGCTGCTGCGGCTGGTGAGCGGCTCCCGACAGCGGCGGCTTCAGAGCTCCAGCAGCCGGCTTGGCCGCCGCCGCCGGCTGCAGCCTCGCCCTCGCGACGGCCTGCGCCGCTCTCACCAGCACCCTGCTCGCGTGCCTCAGGCTCATCGGTTTAAGGAAACCGTCAGAGGAAATGGATTGCCACTTCTGAACTACGTGGTGATGGTGGTCGGCTGCTGCAGGTCTGGTGTTTATATGGGGCAAAGGGCGGTTGGGCTCCAAAGCCATGGGATTACTGAGCCTGATGAATCGATTGGTTCTTCGTCGCATCGTCGACATGCCGGTGTCCTTCTCTTCCGGCGTGCGGTATTGGCCGTCCATGAGTAACCGGTGGCCGGAAGTCTCACGTGTGGACGAAACTGAAACGGTCGTGTGTGCACACAGATTGTTGGAGGGAGAGTGCGACGTATGGTTTCTGTTTCGCTCGTGGAGCACACAGGTAACGAGAATCTAGCGTGCGGCATAGATGTGGAGATTTCGTCTTCTCCTCAGTTTAACCAGCACTCCCTCTGTAAAAGATCTGATCTTTTAGGGAGTACTCCCTCTGTAAAAGATCTTTTAGGGAGTACTTTTTACACAAGCTCGAGAAGGAGCATGCTGTGTTCACAATTCACATGCAGATCCAGCCAGACGAACTGGTGCAGCTTGTGCACGGTGCACCATCGTGGCCGCGGAAGAACAGAGGACTGATGACTAATCAGCTAGCTAATTGTTTGGTCCCCAGTTGCTGATGTACATGACTGTCCGGAGCTCCTCCTCCTACTCCTGCCTCGCCTTCCTCCTCCTCGCCGCCGCCCCACCTGCAGCGGGCGCCGCCATGGTCTTGCCGTTCCCGGCGGCCACGGTGCCGGCGCGCTGCTGGACGCACGGGAGCGCGAGGTAGTTCCAGCGGCACAGCCCGGCGTGCCGCTCCTTGAGCGCCTCCACCGTGCCCGCGCTCACGCTCATCGCCGCCGCCCAGGACGACGACGTTGCCTTGCCGCCGCCGCTCGCCATCTGACCAGCTGCAGGATTGCAGATATCGACGTGCTCGACTTCTGACCAACTGTAGGATTTTAGTAGATATCACCGTGCTCTAGTGCCTCGTTCGATGCTGTGCGTGCAAGTGTGCTCAGCTGCCTGCGAAATGGCGGTGTTCCTCAGGGTAGTTTTATAGGACATGCCGATGTTGGCATGGGTACCGTACGCGCCGGCCGTCGCTGCCTCATTGTAGTACGTACGGGCGGGCGCGCGCATGGTTTGTGGACTCGTGGGCGGAAACCGGGTGCAGTGCCGGCGCCCTTGGCGCTTCAGGTTGTTGTCGGACGCCGACGTCGGGAGACAGTTGAACAAGTTGTGCGCTGCTGAGTGCTGACACTGCTGAAGTCAGTGTAAAAGGATCAGATTAGGCTTCATGGTGGCCCATGAATTGTCTTGCTTTTAGTTTTAGCACACGGCCGGGAAGATAAATATCTGTTCATCATGCAAATCTGCCGGCGTTGAGTTGATTCGAGGCACGCAGCGTCCGGTGATCTTCTCCTCTCTCTTGGGATAGGCAAGTGATTAGACTAACAATCCTCCTTTCTGCAACACGTAGGTTAAGTAGGTACTATTTTTTGGCGACATGCTCTTGGGGAGACGCGGACGGGCAGGGAAAACCGGAGGCCGGTGGCGGCCAAATTCACTGTCTTGACCATTTTGCCATTTTTTAGCCCGATCTGACCCATCTAGGAAATTTTTTCGGATCTGACCATTTTTCTACCGCCACCCGATCTGTCGGGAGGCTAGAACGTGCTACCGCCACAGGCTCTGGCGGTAGGGACCGGGTCAACGTAGACGGCGTTGTCTGGTGCGCTGACATGGATAAGTGCCTATCGCCAGAGCTAGTGGCGGTAGGGTGCCGAACAGGTTTTTTCCGTGCGTGGCTGCGGGCGGGCCCCACCCATCCACCAGCCTGTTTCTTCCTCCTCTCCTCACCGCGGACAGAGGCGAGCGGCGCCTCTCTCCTCCTCCCGACCCCCTCCCTCGATCTCGCTCTTCCCTCCACCGTTTGTGCTGATCTTTGGGGCAAAACGAAGAGGCCGGTAAGCTCCTCCAAACCCTCTAATCAGTTTTTGCAATAAGTTTGTGGTTTTGAAGATTTTATTGGCTCTAGGTGCAACCTAGGTTTTCATGTTGATTTTTTTAATGATGTTTTAGTTGTTTAGTACTCCCTCCATCCGGAAATACTTGTCGGAAGAATGGATGTATTTCGACATATTTTAGTTCTAGATACATTCATTTTTATTCATTTCTCCGACAAGTATTTCCGGACGGAGGGACTAGCATATTATTGAGTAGTAGGCTTATGTAAGGATATGTGGGTGAAAGCATTACAAGATATGTGAGGATATGTTGGTGAATGCTTATATGATGGTCCATTTTTTTTCAATGTTATGTATATATGAATTCTATGAGAATTTTTTTTCTCTATGGTGAATGCAAGATAGTTAGGATGAATGCATTGCAAAATTGCTAGATGGTAAATGCATTGCAAAACTGTGAGGATGAATGTGTTGGAAAATTGGTCGGTGGTTAATGCATAGTTTGAAAATTTGTGTATTTCATATAGATGCAAGTGTTGTGATGGGGAATGCATATGAATTGATTGTTATTTTCTCTATTTTTGCATTTTATAGTTGATGATGTATGGATATAGTATCTTTCTATTCATATGCATAGACGATGGTGTCTAATAATTGAAAAAACTATATACGTTAGGATGGCCGACGATGAGGTCAATGGGCGTTCATACACGGGGCTTAACCTTGCTTTTGACAAGGATCATCGTGTTCGTGCTATCGAGCATGGAGAGGTAACAATTTTGAAATACTTGCTTTTGCCATTTTCATTTTATTGTTTCTTTAATAAAGGAAGCTTCTGACATATTTCTTCAATTTTTACAGAAACTTACGGTACTGTGAATGAGGAGCCACACGTCGGCTACCCGGATGCAATATGACCTACACTACGAGCCGTAGTTTGAGCGTGCCGGGCTCCTACCTTTTGTTCTTCAGTTCAAGCGCGTGCCCCTATCGATGTGCCATGCAGCTCTCACCGCCCTTGTTGATCGTTGGCAGCCAGAGACACACAGCTTTCATCTCCATTGTGGCAAGATGACGGTGACGTTGGATGACTTTGCCATGATCACTGCACTTCCCATTGACGACAAGGCTCTCACCATACGAGTGGACAACAAGAACTGGCGTGGGAGGGTTACCGCTCTCATCGGTGACTGCTCGACCTCTCTTAGTCTCCAGGGAAGGACTGACTACAGGACAAACGACGTCCCATTCGCTTGGCTCGAGCAACATAGGTCGGGATGCCTGCAGATGCCAACGAGGAGACTGTGGAGCAGTATGCTCGAGCGTACGTGTCGCCCCTCCTATCACAGGTGGTCCTTGGAGACTGCTCTGGAGACGTTGCTCCTTGGATGATTCTTTGACTTCTTGGCCGCTAGGACGAGAAGTACAACTGGGGGTCTGCTGGGCTCGCCTACTTATATTGTCAGGTAGCAAGTTATGCAATACTCATTAAGCATGTTAGTATGTTTTCATGAATTGTGTGAAACTAAGCATGAATGAATTGTTGGTTTGAAGCTCGATGTCACATGTAGGATAACCACCCAGAAGCCATGCATGCACGGATGTATTTGGGACCTCTCGGTCTGGATGTGGGACTGTTTGTCGGTTGGACATCCTGAAAAGCATCCCTTAACTACTGAACGGCTGGGTAGGGCCTTGATGAAGAACATGATGTTTTTTGACTCCCCACCGTGGCATTCTCCCGAAACTTCCTAGGTGTCTTGTGGTCCAAGAAAAAATGTCAAAAAGTTTCATTCCGTTTTGACTCTGTTTGGTATTGATTTTCTGTAAAAGACAAAAACATGAAAAGAACAGCAACTGGCACTGGGCACTAGGTTAATAGGTTAGTCCCAAAAATGATATAAAATAGCATAATAATGCATATAAAACATCCAAGATGGATAATATAATACCATGGAACAATAAAAAATTATAGATACGTTGGAGACATATCAGGCAGAGAGGGGGGAGAGGGGTTGAGCTCGGGGAAGAAAGGACTTGGGGGACGAATGGGTGGCTTGTGGGGCCCACCCAAGCCACCAGCCACTGGTTTTGACCATTCATCACCGTACCGCCACTGGCTCTGGCGGTAGGGCACCACATCCTACCGCCAATGACTCTGGCGGTAGGATCTTATCCATGTCAGCGCGGTCACACGGCGTCGTATACGTTGACCCGGACCCTACCGCCACTGCCTGTGGTGGTAGCACATTCTAGCCTACCACCAGATTGGGTGGCGGTAGAAAAAGGGTCAGATCCAAAAAAACGGATGGGGTCAGATCGGGCTAAAAGATGGCAAAAGGGTCGTGAATTCAGCCGCCGATGACCATGGTTTCCACGATACCGACCGACCATTGACGTCTGATTCGTGTTAGCATTTTCTCACGCAGAAGCATCGCGCGACCGATTTTCGTGTTTTGATCCTTACAAAGTTTAGCCGGATCTGACCCCATCCGGAAGTATTTCGGGATCTGACCCCTTTTGCTACCACCACATACCTTGGTGGTAGGGTTGAACAGGCTACCGCCAAGGCCAACGGCAGTACGGCTAACGGCAGACACCGGCGGCCGTCTCCCTCCGTTGACGTGGGAAAGGGACCTACCGCCACGGACCCTAGTGGTAGGCTCTGTTATGCTACCACCAAGGATCCTGGCGGTAGGGTGTTGTGCAGTGTTAAGGCAATGTGGTGGGGGCGGTGCCCCTATCTTGTTGGTAAACAATGACATCCAAGTCACCAATGGGATGATAATGACTCTCTTCTTGTTCCACGTAAACATCATCTTGACCAATAGCATGATCATCAACAGTAGCAATAGCATCTTCATCAACATGAGCAATAGCATCATCATCCACTTGAGCAATAGGATCACCTTGAACTACTATGGCTCTATCATTGATCTCCTCTTCATTTGGTTGACTACTTGGTGGTTGGCTGGAAGAATTGTGGACATACACCTCGATACTACCATCACATATTGGGGATGACACATTCCGATTCAAGTCGATTTGTAGGCGAGGAACTTCAACCTTTGTGGCAAACAATTCAAGTGACTTGTCTTGTGATCTCTCAACTTTATCCTTGTACATGTTCCAATGCAAATCGGAGGTGATGATGGTCATACTCTTCAATCGAGACTTCACTCCCACTCCCACATCATACCTCCCAATAATATTCACCTCATCACTTGGGTTAATCCAATGTAACAAGCTTCTCACTTTCACTCAACATCATCATAGCTTGGGCTTGTGTCAAAAACCATGGGCTCCTCCCCTTCATCGACATTTGCATTCAAAAATTCCGCCTTGTCCAAGTAATGCAAATTAACAAGCCTATCCATCTAAAAACAATGGGAAAAAAATTCAAGTCATCCATGGGCCGGCCAATTCATGTGGATGAAGTATCCACAATATGCATAGATTGAAGCAAGGAACTTGTATGAATTGCATTCAAACGACAAGATAAAAATGGTCAAAATACGTCCATAACCTTAACCCTAGCTTAACCCTAACCCCAACCCTTCCCAAACAAAGCCACTAACCATCACACAAGATTTTGCAACCCACAACAATGCTAGGCACACAATATAGGCAAGCATAAACATAGCCATAGATGCATCATAAATGCACAACAGAGAGCAATAACTAGGGTTTCCAACAATTTGGATCAATGCCACCAAAGTAGATCATTTCAACCAACCAAAAGAAGGGGGATTGGGAGAGGTACCTTGGGTGATGCAAATACTCCGGATCCACCGGACAAATCTCTAGCTATGGACACAATCCATATCTTGGATTCGAATTCAAAAATTTAGATTTTAGTTCAAAAATTAGATAGAACCTCCTCTGCAATTTGATGCCATATCCTTGCACACAATTCACATATACATAATTCACCACTCAATATCAACATTTGCCATAAACATGAGACATAAACATCTAGGTTCAGATCCAAGTACAAAGGTTCACATCCAAGCACAACCAGATTCACATTCATGAATCCAAGTCCACACGTACATCAAATGAGCAGCACAAAAGTGACTTGAACTGAAAGAAATTACATGATGTTCACAAGTTGAGCCTTTTTTTGCATCTTGAGCTCATTGCAGGGCTAGTTGTCTCAGTTGTTTTAGAAAGCATTAACTTTTCCCTTTTGTCCCTTACCTTCACATGATAATCTACTTGCTCCGTGGGAACATGAATAGGCTCAGGTTGATAAGATCTAGCTCTTGATCTGCACTTGTCCATGTATAATATGTGAGAAAATAACATTAGCTATGCATAATATGTGAGCAAATAAAATTCAGAACTAATGCATTTAACTATATCTCCCCCAACTTGGGTTGGTTCACGGCTTCACGACCTTGCTAGTTGAATAATTAGCAATTTCATACATGAGGGAAAATTGGATTGCCTCTCATACTTGATCATCTCTAGCAGTTCATGCTTGCAGAGATCTGTGATTCCGATGAGGAGCACTAAATTTTATCTTTGTGGAATTTTTGAGTTGTCAATTGCCACTAGTAGAAAATGGGGCAATGGTCCAGGCCTGGCCAGCCCATTAGTCCCGGTTCAACCCAGAACCGGGACCAATGGGGGCATTGGACCCGGTTCGTGAGCCCCGGGAGCCGGCCGGGCCACGTGGGCCATTGGTCCCGGTTCGTCTGGACCTTTTGGTCCCGGTTGGTGGGACGAACCGGGACCAATGGGCCTCGCTCCTGGCCCACCATCATTGGTCCCGGTTGGTGGCATGAACCGGGACCAAAGGCTGCCCTTTAGTCCCGGTTCATCCCACGAACCGGGACCAATGAATTGCCTATATATACCCCTCGCCCGCGAGCAGAGCACTTCACTGCTCTGTTTTTCTGCCCGGCCGTTGGAGAGCTTTGTGGTGCTCTAGCTCACCTCCTATGCACACGAGGTATTCGATGGAATGCCCGAGCCACACTACTTAAGCTTTCTCCTCTCCAAGATCGACCTCCAAGCTCCATTTTCCTCAATATTTGTCTAGGTTTAACGGTCCGTCACGTCCAGTCCCCGTCTTCACCGTCGTCGATCGTCCGCGCCGATCTCGTCGCCGGCACCAACGTGGTGAGCCTCTTGTTCTTATCTTCTTTCTGAAAGGAAAAAAATTCTTACTTGTATGTTTATATAGATACTTGTATAATTTTCTTAATTTTATTATTGCATCTTATATAGTGCGATGGTTTTGGTATCCGCCCCCGTCGGCCCTCGTCCTGTCTATGATTCGGATGTGGTATATATTATCTTTTCATAACTATTGGTTCATTTATTGTTTATGACAATTATGCCGGCCAACGTGACATAGATTTTATTTATCTAGGAGTTTGTTGAACCGGAAATTCCAACCGACCCTATTGTCGAGAGGTTTAATTTAGTTGAAGAAGAAAACAATTTGTTGAAGGAAAAAATTAGAAAAATTGAGGAGGAGAAGATGATATTGGAGTTGCATGTAGCGGATGTCGTCGATGATCACAAGATCAAGATGGATGCAATGCGCTTGAAGATTAGAAAGATTAGAAAATATGCCATTCATACCGAGGCTTGGTATCATTATGCTGTTGGATCAGTTGTTACATTGGTTGCGATTATGATCGCATTTGTTTTCGCATTGAAATGTTTTACACAGTTTCAGTGTATGGTTTAATTAATTTAGATGCTCTGCCGAGCTTTATGTTGTTAGATGATAACTATGTATGTACTTTGGTTTTAATGTGATGATGAACTTCTATTAATTTGGTCACTTAATTATCTATTCATGATGTTCTGTAATGATTTTTGACACACTTAATTATATATAATGCACGCAGATGAACCGGTAATGGATGTATGGTTCAAGACACACCTCCGAGTACATTAAGGGCGTGCATGATTTTCTCGAAGTGGCTGAGGCAAACAAGCAGAATGGTTTTATGTGTTGTCCATGCCCTATATGTGGGAATACGAAGTCTTACTCTGGCCGGAAAATCCTCCACACCCACCTGCTTTACAAGGGTTTCATGCCACACTATAATGTTTGGATGAGGCACGGAGAAATAGGGGTTATGATGGAAGACGGCGAAGAAGAAGAGTACGATGACAACTATGTGCCCCTGAATACGGTGATGCTACTGAACATCAAGAGGAATCAGACGATGTGCACGATGATGCTGCAACGGGCGAAGCTGCTGAAGATCAAGAGGAACCAGACGATGTGCCCGATGATGATGATCTCCGCCGGGTCATTGTCGATGCAAGGACGCAATGCGAAAGTCAAAAGGAGAAGCTGAAGTTCGATCGTATGTTAGAGGACCACAAAAAAGGGTTGTACCCCAATTGCGAAGATGGCAACACAAAGCTCGGTACTGTACTGGAATTGCTGTAGTGAAAGGCAGAGAATGCTGTGCCTGACAAAGGATTTGAGAAGCTACTGAAAATATTGAAGAAGAAGCTTCCAAAGGATAACGAATTGCCCGACAGTACATACGCAGCAAAGAAGGTCATATGCCCTCTAGGATTGGAGGTGCAGAAGATACATGCATGCCCTAATGACTGCATCCTCTACCGCGGTGCATACAAGGATCTGAACGCATGCCCGGTATGTGGTGCATTACGGTATAAGATCAGACGAGATGACCCTGGTGATGTTGACGGCGAGCCCCCCAGGAAGAGGGTTCCTGCGAAGGTGATGTGGTATGCTCCTATAATACCACGGTTGAAACGTCTGTTCAGAAACGGAGAGCATGCCAAGTTGATGTGATGGCACAGTGAGGACCGTAAGAAAGACGGGAAGTTGAGAGCACCCACTGACGGGTCGCAGTGGAGAAAAATCGAGAGAAAGTACTGGGATGAGTTTGCAAGTGAGCCAAGGAACGTATGCTTTGCTTTAAGCACGGATGGCATTAATCCTTTCGGGGAGCAGAGCAGCAATCACAGCACCTGGCCCGTGACTCTATGTATGTATAACCTTCCTCCTTGGATGTGCATGAAGCGGAAGTTCATTATGATGCCAGTTCTCATCCAAGGCCCTAAGCAACCCAGCAGCGACATAAACGTGTACCTAAGGCCATTAGTTGAAGAACTTTTACAGCTGTGGAATGGACACGGTGTACGTACGTGGGATGAGCACAAACAAGAGGAATTTAACCTAAAGGCGTTGCTGTTTGTGACCATCAACGATTGGCCCGCTCTCAGTAACCTTTCAGGACAGACAAACAAGGGATACCATGTATGCACACACTGTTTACTTGACACCGATAGTATATACCTGGCAAGCTGCAGGAAGAATGTGTACCCGGGCCATCGTCGATTTCTTCTGACCAACCATCAATGTCGAAACAAAGGCAAGCATTTCAAAGGCGAGGCAGATCACCGGAAGAAGCCCGCCATGCGTATCGGTGATCACGTACTTGCTATGGTCAATGATTTACACGTAATCTTTGGAAAGGGTCCCGGCGGACTAGCTGTTCCGAGTGACGCTGGGGGACACGCACCCATGTGGAAGAAGAAATCTATATTTTGGGACCTACCCTACTGGAAAGACCTAGAGGTCCGCTCTTCGATCGACGTGATGCACGTGACGAAGAACCTTTGCGTGAACCTGCTAGGCTTCTTGGGCGTGTATGGGAAGACAAAAGATACAGCTGAGGCACGGGAGGACCTGCAACGTTTGCACGAAAAAGACGGCATGCCTCCAAAGAAGTATGAAGGTCCTGCCAGCTATGCTCTTACCAAAGAAGAGAAGGAAATCTTCTTTGAATGCCTGCTTAGTATGAAGGTCCCGACTGGCTTCTCGTCGAATATAAAAGGAATAATAAATATGGCAGAGAAAAAGTTTTAGAACCTAAAGTCTCATGACTGCCACGTGATTATGACGCAACTGCTTCCGGTTGCATTGAGGGGGCTTCTACCGAAAAACGTCCGATTAGCCATTGTGAAGCTATGTGCTTTCCTCAATGCAATCTCTCAGAAGGTGATCGATCCAGAAATTATACCAAGGCTAAGGAGTGATGTGGTGCAATGTCTTTCAGTTTTGAGCTGGTGTTCCCACCATCCTTCTTCAATATCATGACGCACGTCCTAGTTCATCTAGTTGACGAGATTGTCATCCTGGGCCCCGTATTTCTACACAATATGTTCCCCTTTGAGAGGTTCATGGGAGTCCTAAAGAAATATGTCCGTAACCGTGGTAGGCCAGAAGGAAGCATCTCCATGGGCCATCAAACAGAGGATGTCATCGGGTTTTGTGTTGACTTCATTCCTGGCCTTAAGAAGATAGGTCTCCCTAAATCGCGGTATGAGGGGAGACTGACTGGAAAATGCACGCTTGGAAGGGACTCAATAATATGCAAGGACGGATATTCTTGGTCTCAAGCACACTACACAGTTCTACAGAACTCTACCTTGGTGACCCCGTATGTCGATGAACACAAGAACAGTCTGCGCTCCAAACACCCGGAGCAGTGCGACGACTGTATTACATGTGAACACATCAGGACTTTCAGCAGTTGGTTGGAAGCACGTATCAGAGGTGACAACACTGTTTGTGATGAGCTGTACTTGTTGTCCAGGGGACCATCTTTGACTCTATTGATTTGGAAAGGATACGAGATAAATGGGAATACATTTTACACGATTGACCAAGATCAAACGAGCACCAACCAAAACAGCGGTGTCCGCTTTAATGCAACAACCGAGAGGGGAAAGGGCACATGTTATGATTACATAGTGGACATATGGGAACTTGACTACGAACATGATTTTAAGGTCCCTTTATTTAAGTGCAAATGGGTCAATCTGTCAGGAGGCGGGGTACAGGTAGACCCACAGTACGGAGTGACAACAGCGGATCTAAAAAATCTTGGGTACACTGACGAACCGTTCGTCCTAGCCAATGATGTGGCACAGGTTATCTATGTGAAGGACATGTCTACCAGACCGAGAAAGAGAAAAGATAAGGAAGCGAATACATCATACGATGAGCCAAAGCGCCACATAGTTCTTTCAGGAAAAAGGGACATCGTGGGAGTGGAGGACAAGACAGACATGTCTGAAGATTATGAAAAGTTTCATGAAATTCCTCCCTTTAAAGTCAAGGCTGACCCCAGCATCCTGATAAACGATGAAGATTATCCATGGTTACGGCGCAATAAGCAAATGACACAAGCGAAGAAAAAGTGAAGACTTTCTCCCGCAACTATTATGATGATACCATGCCAACTTTGTAACTGACGAGTATGATACCATTGTCTGTTTTGTACATGCACATGCTATGTGGGTCAATTTATGATACCATGCCAACTTTCAACTTTTTCAGAGTTCATTTGAAATGCTTTAATGTCTTATGGTTCGGCCCTCGTAATAATTAAAAATAGCAACAATAAGTATTTTGTTCTAAGTAGAAACAAAATAAAATAAATAAAGCAAGAAAGAAAACAAAAAAACAAAAAAAGTGTTTTCTAATTTGAAAACTAATGCACTAACAGAAAGTTTATAATTTTCCTAAAACTAAAAGCAAAAAGAATAAAAAATAAAGCAAAAAACAAAAGAAAATAAATAATGCAGAAAACAAAACAAAAAAACTGGAAAAAAATAAAAATAGCAACAATAAGTAAAGAAAACAAAAAAACAAAAAAATGCCTCCTACTGGGCCCCCACGGCCTGAATACGACATGAAATCCTACTATGGGCCAGGATTCAGGCCCGCAGTAGGCCCAGAAGGCCCACAAGGCAAAGTTTAGCAAGTAGGCCCGAAAGCCTGCGGTGAAGAGGAGCTCGAGAGGGGTGCGGCAGTGGGGCTTATAAACCACTGCGCGCCCCTCTCAACTAGCGAGGTGAGACTAAACTTTGGCCCTGACGCGGGCAGCACAGGGGCCTTTGGTCCCGGTTGGTGGCTCCAACCGGGACTAAAGGGGGGGCATTGGTACCGGTTGGTGCCACGAACCGGTACCAAAGGCCGCCGCTTCCCGCCCTTTGGGCTGCTGAAAAGAGGCCTTTGGTCCCGGTTGGTGGCACCAACCGGGACTAAAGGGTGCATTAGTCCTGGTTGGTGCCTCCAACCGGGACTAAAGGCTATGCTATATAAGCAGCACTTAGCAGTTTCCGGCCAAATCGCCCACTTCTCCCCCGACGCCCCCTGCTCCTCCTCGTCGCCGTCGCCGCTCGACGCCCCTGCTCCACCTTGCCGTCGCCGCCGCCACCGACGCCGTCAGGCTGCTCGCCTTCGCTGTCGCCGCCGCCCCCTGTGAGCATAGCCTGCTCCCGCGCCCCTCCCGTCCCGCGCCCCTGCGCGGCCACCGCGCCGTCGCCCCTGCGCGGCCGGTGCGTGCCCGCCCCGCCGCCCCTGCCCTGCATTTTCCTCCATAGCAATTTCCATAGCATGTTTTTTGCATTTTTTTGTGTATATGTGTTTGTATGTGTATATATGTGTACATGTTCATAGTATTTTTTTTCATAAGTGTATTTTTTTTCTTCATTGCATTTTTTTCATATATATAATGTATATATGTATGTGGTAGCTATATATATGATGAATGGATGTGGCTATATATGTATGTATGAATATAATGTTCATAGCATTTTTTTGTTTATATATGTTTTTTCATATATGTATTAATTTTATATTTAGGTTGTTAGTAGATATCTATTTTAGGTTAGTGCATTTTAGGTTAGTGTAGAGGAGAAAGTAAAATAAGGAAAAGGAAGAAATGAGGAAGAAGGAAGAAGGAAGAAGAAGAAGAAGAAAAAGAATGAGAAGAAAAAGGAAAATAAGAAGAGGAAGAAAGGAGAAAAAGAGGAGAGGAAGAAGAGGAGAAATAAATAAGAAGAGGAAAAAAGAAGAAAAATCGGAAAAAGAAGAGGAGAAGAAGAAAGGAATAGAGGAGAAGAAGAAAAAATAGAAAAATAGATTTCTTCTATTTTTTCTTCTTCTCCTCTATTCCTTTCTTCTTCTCCTCTTTTTTTTCTTCTTATTTTTTCTTCTTCTTCTTCCTTCTTCCTTCTTCCTCTTTTCTTCCTTTTCCTTAATTATTTTCCTTTCTCGAGGGAGAAGAAGAAAAAGAAGAGGAGAAGAAGAAAGAAAGGAATAGAGGAGAAAGAAGAAACTTCAACACGAGGGGGTGGTACCGATACCCCCTCGCCGATAACATTATTTTCCCATGTATATGTATGTTGCGTCGTTGTCGATATAACCCCCTCGAGATAACTTCGACATATGAGGGGCGGTCGATATATATACCCCCTCTCGACCGTGATAACTTATACAACGGCAGCACCCCCCTCGGCCCTCTCGCTCGACCAAAACTCTCGAGGACACCCAAACCCTAGAGAGAAAACGATGTTGGTCTCCTACCCCCTCCCACCGCGCCCCTTCCCGACAAATTAACTCTCTCGAGGCCACTCAAATTTATCAAGTTAAAAGAGCGTTGTCGTCGAGGCCACCCCAAACCCTTGAAGCGTTGTGTCGAGGCAACCCCAAACCCTAGAGAAGCAGCGTCGAGGCCACTAACATGATTCCTTATTGTGATTAGCTAGCTAATTCTACATTTGCCACTAATATACGATGTTTGAATAATAATTGACATGTTGTAAATATTTGCAGAAACTGTGGAGCACTCCCGAGATGAAGCAACAGAAGCGATGTTGGGGGACATAATCGCACAAGGAAGTGATGAAGTTGCGTCATTTCTCAACGACACCGATGGTCAGGAAGGACTGGGTGAAGGAAAGAGGGCTATGTTCATGATGGCTTCGGCCCATTAATGCCGGTACAAGAAGAGAGCTATGTTCATGATGGCTCCGGTGACACAATGGAGATACAAGAAGGAGACCGTGCTGACTGCTCCGGTGACCGAACCGAGTCCGGCCAGGTATATATATATTAGTTAAGCCCGTGCTGACTAGTTAATTGATGCATCCATTGTTTTGGTATATGTACACATATTAATTACTCTCGTCTTTCTTCCTTTTAATTTCTAGCCCTCCGGATCGAGCACAACTTCGGCAAGGAGATGAGGCCCGAAGAAAAAGTTGAGCTCGGATGAAAGGTTTGAGATCAAAGAAATCGCGCTCGACAGCGAACCGATTGAACCCATCCGGACAAAGAACACATTTTCTGCTCAGTGCGGGGTTCTTGTTACGGATAAGATCCCGATCAGCATCCAGCAATGGTATAAGCCTAAGGAGGAAGACCCTGAGGTGTCTTATGTCAATGATATGCAGAAAGAAGATCTTTGGACTGAGCTGAAGGCAAATTTCACCCTTCCGCCAGAGGAGGATCCGGAGAAGCCAGTTAAAGAGCAATTAATCAACTCTTGTGCTCTTAAGAAGATGGCAACCCTAATGAGGAGGTGGAAGAAAGAGCTGAACCAGTTTGTCGAGAAAAAAAAAGACGCCAGAATTCATCGGCAAATATGAGAAGATCAAAGATCACTGGCCCGCATTTGTGGCCCACAAGACATCGGAAAAGAGTAAGAAGATGTCGGCGAAAGACAAGCAAAATGCTGCGAAGAAGAAGCTTCACCATCGCACGGGGTCAGGTGGCTACCTCAAAGCCCGGCCTAAATGGTCCAAGGCTGAGCATGATCTGCTTGAAAAAGGGATCGAACCAGAGACAATGTACTGGCCAGACCGTTGCCGGACTTGGTTCTTCGGGGCTGGCGGAACCTTGGACCCTGTAACAGGAAAGTGCCAGTGGACGGACGAGCAACTGCAAATACCAGTCAAGAACCTTCGACACTATATCGATGCAATGCAGCGAGGGACGTTCCTTCCAAACAGGGAGAAGGACGAGCTCACAATGGCCCTTGGGAATCCTGAGCACCCTGGACGGACACGAGGCACGCCAGGCTCCATTCCGTGGAAGGTTGGTTTTCCGGACGCAGGGGGTTACAAAACCCACGAGAGGAGGAAGAAACTGGAGCAGGACCAACTACAGGCGCTGCACGAAAGGGTAATGGGGCTAGAGGAACGAGAAGAGGTACGAGAAGCAGCAGATCACAACAAACGACCTGCCGAAGCTTCCCCCGAAGCTACCCCTCCATCTCAGCGGAGAAGCGGCGTGGCTTCCACCGAGCTGCTTCAGCCGGAGCATGTCTTGACGGCTCCTACCAGCTATCCCGTGGATGGTATCACGGAGTCTCAAAATTGCCACATTATGGCGCGATGGATGAATTTGAAGGTCAAGGCGGCTGTTGGCCAAGTTTATCCTAGTGGACCCGGCACAACTTATCACTGCCAGCCGATTCCAGAAGGATATCCTAAGGTGATGGTGGATGAAATAACAGAGGGATTTGAGGACCTCGTGCTTGACCACCCTACCGGTGAAGGGGAGACTAGGCTGGGTTCTGCTCTGAAGACCCCATGCCTATGGCGGAAGGAGCACATCAACCTTCCGAACTGGACGCCTCCGCCTCCTCCTCCTCCTCCGGCGAGTCAGGGCACTCCACCTCCTCCACTGCCTCCTCCTCCGGCGAGTGACGATCAGGGCACGCGTGGCGGCACTCCGCCTCCTTCTCCGGCGCGTGGCGGCACTCCGCCTCCTTCTCCGCCTGCGCCGTCGCTCCCGAGCAGCCAGCAGCCTCCTCCTTCTCCGCCTCGCCAGCAAGGGCGAAAGAGACCCGCCGTCGCCACGGCTGCTCCGGTGCGTCGTAGTCCTTCTCCTTCGCCTCGTAAGCAAGCACGAAAGAAGACAGACGCCGCAGCCGCTCCGTCTGCTCCGGCGTCTAGCAGCACAAGAAGAGGAGAGAGGCAATACAGATACGGTCCACCTCTAAAGCCTCTAGAGAAGTTCCCGTACGAGAGGACCGAGGAGGAAAACAATACGATCGTGCAGACCCACGTGAAGGAGTTCTTTGAAGGGGTGAAAGCAAAGAGACATCCACCTCCGGAGGAGAAGGTAGATCCGGTGAAAGCAAAGCGCACTCTCGATGCACTGAGGAAACCGGCAAAGTCTCCGCCGAGAACCAACTATGAGCGTATTACTGAACAGACATATCTCCAAGCGGAGCGGTCGGGAAGTACTGTCAGACATCAAAGAGCAAAAGAACGAGCAGCTGCGAAAAAATTGACCAGCTCGGCGAACAAGCAAACCAATCGTGCCCCCCGCTCAATGTGTCTAGCGGCAACATCGTCGCTAATGTTCTGGGGATGGTGGCCGGTTATGGCAATCTACAAGATTACCTGCCTGACGATGCACTTCCTGATTACATGAAGGTGGAAGAACACAGATACGAGTACGGGAAGCCTCTCGTCAAAGATGAAAAATCTCTAACAACGATGATGCGAAGATTCCATACTTGGTACATGAAAACCTGCAGAGAGTCTGGGGGGATGAATAGTTTGTATCTGCACATTAAAGAGGAGCACGGCCTCGTTGGAACTGATCTGTTGTGTGTTCCATTTGAGGAGTTCTTCACGTTCTTCAATCAAAAGGCCCTCGATAAATTAACGGTCTTTTGCTACTGCCTGTAAGTACTATTTCTGTCATTAAGTCTCTATATATAGCTCGGCTCTTTCATTGCATGTATTTATAATTAATTACCCTCAATATATTATGCAGATTGAAGATCGTCGAGTGCAAAAAAAATGAAATCTATGATATTGGGTTCATTAACACAAATATCATAGATGTATTTCTGGTTGAAAAGGACGTCAAAGAGGCCGAGGACAACTTGCTACAATCGTTGATCAAAAATCAAAACAAAGATACCATACTCTTTCCTTACAACGGCAAGTGAGTGTTACTGATCGTTTGCATATTCGGTTTCCCTTATTACTCGAGCGAGGTTATAGTAATGTAATTGATGAGTTACGCATGCGTGCGCAGGTACCACTATATTCTTCTGGAGATTAAGCTTGAGCGTGGACTAGTAACCGTCTTAGACCCGAGACGGAAAGATCCTAGCACCTATGCGGACATGACTGAAATGCTCAGCAAGTAAGTTCAATCGATCATTATCGCACCATATCGGCAACTTTTTGTTCATTTCCTGATATCTCAAGTAATAATAATTATTTTCTTTGTCTTGCAGGGTTTGGAAACAGTTCATCGCACAAGCTCCGGGACTGCCGAAGGAGCTGCGATATACATACCCGAAAGTAAGTACTACTGGCTAGCTAGTTGTGCGCATCTCCCGTTGATTCTATAGCTATACTTTTATCAATGCCATTTATAATGCTTCATTATCAGTTTGATTGACCTCTATTTCTCATAAAGTGCTTGTGGCAGGAACAAGGGAATGATTTCTGTGGATACTACGTGTGCGAGTTCATCCACACCGCAACTTTGAAAAACAAGCGGGGCTACTCTCAAAGACAATATGAAGTGCGTAAGCAATTAATAATATTCACAATTTCATTTTATTACACCATTATTTCTGTTGAGGTCGATCGATCATTTCTCTCGGTATGCATGACGAATTTCTGTACTCGATGGTTCCCTTCATTTTCTTACTACCTAGCGTGTCGAGGGCTATATGTATATAGTACGTAGCGTCGACCAAGCACGGACATAAGAGAGGACACTTCTCTCTATTAATTAGCTAGATAACACAATATATGAAACACCTAAATTAACCCCCAAAACCCCCAACCCCCCCCCCCTTTCAAAAAAAAACAAAAACTCCAGCCACTGGAATGCTGACGCGTGGATGCCTTTTGGTCCCGGTTGCACTAGTAGAAAAGAGGGCTTTGGTCCACCCCGGTTTAGCCCATTAGTCCCGGTTCAGTCCAGAACCGGGACTAATGGTGGCATTAGTCCCGGTTCGTGCACCCAGGGGCCACGTGGGCAATTTGTCCCGGTTCGTTTGGACCTTTTAGTCTCGGTTGGTGCCACGAACCGGGACTAAAGGGTGCGATGCCCATTAGTACCGGTTCGTGGCACCAACCGGGACTAAAGGTCACATTTTCAAACTCCACCCCCCCCCCCCCCCCCCCCCCGTGGATCGCCTTTTCAGTTTTAAAAAAAATAAAAGAAAATGATGAAAATGTCAAAAAAATAAAAAAAAATTAAGTTTCCCGTGTGATATGTGGTCTAGTTGTTGGGAAAATTTGCAAATGTGAATTTTGACTTTATTTGCAAAATCTCTCTAGAATTTAGTAAAATGGGCATAACTTTTGCATACTGACTCGGATGAAAAAGTTTTTTATATGAAAAATCATCTACTCGAAAAGTTACATCCAAATTTAACGGGGGAACCCCGTTAAACGTTTTCAAAATCCTCAAAAACCTAACAGAAAAAAAGATACGGGGCTTTTAAGATCTAGAGTGGAAAAAATCGAAAAAAATTCAAACTATGGTCAAACAATGGTCAAATAATGGTCAAACTAATTATTCTAGAATATTAGTGTTACTAAATAAGTATTTCAGTTATTTTGAATTTTGGTCAAATCTGGTCAAACTGTGGTCAAATAATGGTCAAACTAATTATTCAAGAAATATTAGTGTTACTAAATAATTATTGTTTTTTAAAACAATAGTTTCAAACTCAAACAATGAAATATGTCACTTCATGCTCACGCAAAATTCCTGAGGGTTAATAGGATTGACATCTTACTATTGTCAGGAAAACAACAAGTGCAGACTTGGAAACGAGGGAGAATAGAACCCGGAAGTTAAGCGTGCTCAGGCTGGAGTAGTGAGAGGATGGGTGACCGTTTGGGAAGTTGGATGATTAGGAATGAGGAGGGGTGATTAGAAATTAAAGAATAAATTGAGCAGTGATGAGGGGTGATGATTAGAGATTAGAGGTTAAAATAATTCAGAAATTTGAAAAAAAATCAAAAAAAAATTTCATGAAAAATCATAAAATTTCCTTCAGTCCACGTGGCCGCGACCTTTAGTCCCGGTTCCAGTTTGAACCGGGACTAAAGGTGGGAGGCATTAGTAACGGCCCTTTAGTCCCGGTTCAAAAACCGGGACTAAAGGGCCTTACCAACCGGGACTGATGCCCCCTTTTCTACTAGTGTTGGTGCCACCAACCGGGACCAAAGGCCCCCCTTCCTGGGCTCGGCGCACCGGCCACGTGGAGGACCATCTGTCCCGGTTCGTTTTAGAACCGGGACTAAAGGGGGGAGGTATTAGTAACGACCTATTAGTCCCGGTTCATGAACCGGGACTAAAGGCCCTTACGAACCGGGTCTAATAGGTGTTTTTCTACTAGTGTGCTGATTGCAAGAGCAAAAGAAGTTATTCATGCTTGCGGTATGATATGTGGGAAGTTTGTATTTGGTTGGGGACAACAGCTGATAAAAACCGTTTCTCATCGCTAGCCTTTCATTGACAGATGAGCACCCTCATTACAGCATTTGCTAAGCATGAAACATGGTTGGAGCTATGCTTATGTGCATGAAAATGCGGGAAAAAGGGTGTCACCCAGAGACGAGGAAGGGCGTAGCAAGCGACGAAATGCTTCGGGTAGTTGAAAATAACAGTTGGACCCAAATGAGCGAAAAATTTTCCACATTAGTACTGGACTGCTGGGTACATATTAGAGTTACTGGATTTTGTTTGCATTTACTACCAATGTTGCAGTTTGAGCTAAAATTTAAACGAGCCAACTAAAATCTGTGCAAAAGGTAAATGTATTTTAGAAAAGGATTTCACAGTCTAAACAATAACCCATTAACCTATCACTCAGCACAGCTAGTATCGCATACTTTATAGGCTCCTACTAATGTTGCATTGAGATCAAACACGGTTGGCACTCACCCTTCTAGAACTTTTTTTTTTCGAGGGAACCCTTGTGGAATCTGGAGAGTGCATGTAGCCGGGGTTGAGGACCCAGCAGCCATGTCGTGGCCTGACCGCAACCACGCCGAACCCTGCATCCGCGCCAAAAGGACTGGGCCGCGAATTTGGGCCAGGCGGGAATTGTTTAGCCCACCGCGCGGATATTTCCTGGGCCGTGCGCCGTTTCTAATCCCCCAACGCCAATCCCTAGTCTTCCCAGTCTCACGCCTCCCGCTCCGCCGCCGTCCCCAGCGCCGCCCCGCCCCGCCGTAGACCACTCCCCTGCTCGGCGACCGCCTCGCCGTCGACCACTTCCCTGGCCCGCTCTCCCCAGCACCAACTTGCCTACGTCTTCCCCTGCCGCCGGCTCGCCGCTCGCTCAGCGACCCCTGCTGGTCCACATCGCCCACAAGATCGCAGGAATCATGTCGTTCGCCGGGGTATCCGTTGTTGCTGACGGCAGGCTTCTGCAGCCATCTTCCTCGGTTTCGGACATCTACTCCAGCACGGCCAGCAGCGGTAGCTGGTGGTATCACCTGCTCGTGGTCGAAGGTTTCTCCCGCGTCAAAGATACGCCCACGGGAAAGCACATCATGGGTCGCTCCTTCAGTGCTGGAGGCTATCGATGGGCCCTCAAGTTCTGTCCTAATGGTGATTGTGTCGACACTGCTGGTTTCATCTCTGTTTTTCTTGTCCTCGGTGAGGATGCTGTGCGGCCCCTGAACGTGCACTGGCAGTTTAGTTTCGTGGATCAGGTTGACCGGCAAGAGCTTGCATGCATCCGTGCAACCGACGCAGATGATTTCTGTAAAAGTGGTCATGGCTGGGGTCGCCATCGTTTTATCAAAAGAAAGGTACTTGACAAGTCAGAGCATCTCAAGAATGATTGTTTCACCATCCGCTGCGACTTTGTCATCACCCAAGCTGCTGATACTTTCATTGAGGTGCCGTCATCCAACATATGCGACCATCTGAACCATCTTTTAGTGACGAAGCTCGGTGCCGATGTGACGTTCGAGGTTGGCAGCGAGACGTTCGCCGCGCACCGGTGCGTGCTCGCGGCCCGTTCTGCTGTCTTGAGGGCTGAACTCTTCAGCCTGATGAAGGAGGGGACCACGGTTGATGCCATACAGATACAAGACATGGAACCTAATGTGTTCAAGGCCTTGCTAGGTTTCGTCTACACTGACTCAATGCCCAAGATGGAGGTGGAAGGAGGAGTCAGGGCTCAGGTTACGTGGCTGCTACACTTGCTTGCTGCGGCGGACAGGTACGATCTCCAAAGGCTCAAGTTGATGTGCGAAGAGAGGCTGTGCAGGCTCGTGGATTTGAGCTCGGTGACAGCCATCCTTGGTCAGGCAGCGCAGCACCATTGCAGCGGACTCAAGGATGCCTGCTTGGAGTTCCTTAAAGTCCAGTCCGCTGAAGATTTGCGAGGAGTCATGGCGACCAGCGAGTGGGAGCACATAGCTGCAACGGACCTCTCCATTCTGAATGAGCTCATCGCCAAGTTTGCTTCCAAAGCGTAGTTCGTTTGCTGCTGTAACGCTTAGAGTAAGATGCATCCACGGTCACTGTGAACTTGTCCGAAAATCCACTTTGGTACCTGGTCACTGTATTTTGAAAAGTTCTAACTGTGATCATTGTGGTTGCTGAAATGCCTCACTGTATATACTGGTACTACGAGCCGATTGGTTGTCTTCAAGAAGTCAGTATAAACCAACCAGCAATCAGTCTCCTGTTAATCATCGTAATCATGCAATCCCTGGCCGGGACAAACGCAACCCCGCGTGTTCTATAATCTACTCTATCTATCTACTCCCGAAAAGCTGTACAATCTGCAGCTTCGATTAATAAAGTCTCTAAAACACAATGCAAGATCATGATTACTGTACAGATCTGTGTTTCTTTTGCACTTGCCGGCGGGCATGCTACGGCATCATGGCCACCTCCTTGTGGTCGTTGGCCGGGCACGACGGCTCCTCGGACGTCTCCGTCTCCGACCGCCGCTCGTCGCCAGTGGCCATCTCTTCTTGCCGCACGACGTGGTTCCACCTGTCCTGGAAGAGGTAGACGAGCACCACGACAGAGACCTCGGCAGTGAGGAGCGCCGTCCAGAGCCCGACGCTCCTGCCGGTACCTGTGGAGGCCGATGTAGACGTTGCCCACCCCGACCACGCAGACCACCACCCCAGGCAGCCAGTGTGCCAGGTACCACACGCTCCTCGCCTTCACGCCCCTGAAGAACAAGACATCACAAACCTTCATTCAGTCGAGAAACACACAAATTTCTGACAGAATCTATTGCGTGACAATATGTTCGTACCTGTCGGGCCTGAGGAAGCCGATGAGCGGCTGGAGCCAGACGAGGCCATACAGGGCCAGCCCGATCCTCTGGTGGGTGTTGTTGAACACGTTCTCGAAGTTGGTGACCGACAGCACCGCAGCGGCGGTGGCCAGTGCCACGCCGGCTACCTGTGCAGCGACGTGACAGTAGAAGAGGACCCTTACGGCCTTGGCGCTCTTGACGTTGCTCGAGAACCTGATCAGCAGCACTCCGATCGGCATCAGGAAGCCGACGGACGACCAGAGGAGGAAGGCGTGGAGCTTGAGCTGCAGCGACAGCTTGGGCGTCAGCTGCAAAAGAACAGCAGTTCATCCAAGTGTAAGTTTTCAGTTAGGCAGTGGTAGCAGTTGTACATGACACATTCAGATTCAGCGAAGAGTCTCTGAAACTTATTTACAGGGGAGAGAAAACTTGGTAACATTTTATTTACCTCCAATGGCTGAACGCTCTTGTAGCTTTGGTTCAGACCCTCGAGGCTATCTGAAGCGCCATGGATTGAGTTTGCAAGCGAGAGAATCACAAACCCTGACACTGCAGGGAGCAGTCTTTTTCTTCCAAACAGTAGCATTGATTCTTGTCTATGAAATCTCTCCAAGAAGATCGACAAGAGCTAGCAACTGAACTGGACCAAACTGGACCTCTTGAGCAGCAAAAGGTCAAACCAAAACAAGACGGATCGATGCGCCTACGCCGGCCAGCAATGGCAATGGCAGAAGTAGACGCGTGATTTGCTGCGCCGTTTTCCCCCAAAACGCACAAAACCAACGTGGAAAGCGCATGACATTGGACAGGCCATCAACCATGTAAAACAAACGCCCAATAGTCAATGCCAAATAAAATAAAATTATTCTCCTGTGCAGTGTATATGTGTGCATGATGTCCTTTGTGTTTTGTTGCTTCATGTACAAATCTCTCATCATATATCTAAGTGGATGCGAGAAAACAATGTAGAAGATGATACTCAAGATACAAAGAACTGAAGAGCCTAGTAACAGAATAGTACTCAAGATACAAAGAACTGAAGCCTAGTAACACTCTGAAGAACACATGGAGTACGTTGAGTGTTGAGACGATACATTTCACAAATTTTAATAAAAGGGTAATAGCATTTTCATGGCCAACGGACATACTGAAAGTAAGGTGGGCATGCACATAGGAGCACAATAAAGAGGATCATGTGTCACAATGTGTGTTGTCGTAAAATTTGAGATGGTCTTCCAAAATAAGCTTGATCTGCATGTGATTGTGTTCTTTCTGCAGCAAATCAGAGACGCAGGAGCGTCATCAGTGGCTAAAGCCGTATGATGCAGTGTTTGATACACCCAGAGCTAGAAAGCATAATTTTTTTTTCCTTTACAATATAGAAGAAAAAAAAAGAATAGTTTTAACTTAGAAGATGCAACGAAGATTATGTGTTGGGGGCATATATACCTCTTGGAAACTGCATGTGCTGAACTGTGTCCTATTAGATTTGATGGAAGCGTTCCTACTCTCCTGGAGGAGAGCCGCGGTTGTTTATTTATATGTTGGCAAAACACCTTGCCGTGAGGTACAAGAGAAGGAGGATTAGGAATCCTGTTTGATTACAAGGAGGAGTAGAACCGGGAGAGGAAGAAATAGATAGTTGAGATTACAACTACAACTACTACTCAAACTCTAACACCCTCCCTTAATCTAAACTATCCTATGTTGAGATTTCTCTTGAACTCTTAAAAGGGCTTAACCGGCAAGGCTTTAGTGAACCCATCTGCCACTTGATCCTTGGATGGAATGAACCTTATGTCCAACTTCTTGTCCGCCACTCTTTCCCGCACAAAATGAAAAACAATTCCAATATGTTTAGTCCTTCCATGAAAAGCTGGATTAGCAGAGAGATAGGTGGCTCCCAAATTATCACACCACAAACATGGAACACGGTGTTGCTTAACTCCCAATTCATCAAGCAATGATTCCACCCAAATGATTCCAGCAGTGGCATTTGCTAATGATTTGTACTCAGCCTCTGTACTTGACCTTGACACTGTAGCTTGTTTTCTAGCACTCCAGGAAATAAGGTTTGAGCCAAAAATACCCAAATCCTCCAGTTGACTTTCTTTCATCAATACATCCTGCCCAGTCAGCATCAGAGAAAGCACTAACAAGTGAAAACTGGAACGTCTGAATTGAAGTCCCAAGCTCACAACATGCTTAATGTATCGTACAATCCTCTTGACAGCTGACCAATGAGTAAAAGTAGGAGCATGCAGGTATTGACAAACCTTGTTTACAGCAAATGATATGTCCGGTCTTGTCAAAGTCAAGTATTGTAGAGCTCCAACAGTGCTTCTATATTTTGTGTTTTCCTCTTCCTTAAGTGGTTCTCCTTCATGTGCTGAAAGTTGTTCTAAAGAAGACAATGGAGTGGGCGAAGGCTTGCAATCCTTCATTCCTATACGAGTTAGAAGTTCAGTAGCATATTTTTCTTGACTCAACATTATGCCATCTTGAACTTTCTTAACTTCAATGCCTACGAAGAAGTGTAAATCACCAAGATCCTTCAAGGCAAATTTTGAACTCAAATCATGCAAGAGAGCATTAGTGGCATTTTTTGAGGAGCTTGCAACTATGATATCATCAACATAAATTAGCACAAACATGACAGTATTTGCTTTGCTATAAATGAAGAGAGATGTATCAGCCTTGGATGCAACAAAACCAAGATGCTTCAATTGTAAGCTCAGCCTTGAGAACCTTGCTCTAGGAGACTATTTCAGACCATAAAGAGCTTTGTCAAGTTTGCAAACATAGTGCGGTGCTTGTTGATTTTTATACCCTGGTGGTTGCCTCATATAGACCTCCTCTTCCAGAACACCATGCAAAATCGCATTCTGAATGTCTTGCTGTCTAAGACTCCATCCCCTGGAAACAACAATGGCTAGCACAAGTCTTATGGTAGCAGCTTTCACAACAGGACTAAAAGTGTCCTCATAATCAATACCTTAATGTTGCTTAAATCCTTTTGCAACTAGACGTGCCTTGTACCTATCAATAGAGCCATCTACTTTTCTCTTAATTCTATAAACCCACTTGCAGTCAATGATATTTTTTACCTCTTTGGTTGGGGACCAAATGCCCTGTCTTATTCTTCATGAGAGCACCATATTCTTCATCCATAGCCTTTCTCCACTTAGGATCTCCAAGCGCATCACTTAATTTTGCTGGTTCACCTAAAATACACAACATGCCATATGGTACAGTGCCATCCTTCCTTATTTTCGGATTTCTAATACCTTTTTGTAAACGGGTCATAACCCTTGATGAAGTGGCAAGTTGTTGTTGCGGTTGCACAGAAAACGACACAATCTGATTTTCCACAGAAGATCCAGACGAGTCTTCCACATGTGCAGATTGAGCAGACGCAGAAGATCATGTGGTCATTAGTGTGGTGGATCCTGAGACGAAGTTGTCCTGGGCTGCAGTATTTCTGTCAGCAGAAGATCCCGTCGGATGCATGCGCGCAGAGCCACCCATTGGCTGCATGCGCTCGATCTCTGCTCCGCGCGTGGCCCGCGTACCGCCCGCGGTTCGGCCGCGCCCGATTGCTGGCAGGCCCGTCGCTGTCACGCGCATGGCCCGCGGTCCGTCCATGGATTGGCCCGTTGCTGACCCCTGGTCTGCCCGTCCGCTGCTGCTATTGAGCGAGCGATCCAAGGTCGATCCGCGCGAGCGATCCAAGGCGGCCAGGCGCATGGATGTAGCAGGCGCCGCCTGATCATCCTCGTGGACTGCGCCAGCCTCTTCTACATGAAATAACGCCTGATTTTCATGATTTTGATCATTTTGAACCAAATTTTCTTCAGGTACCTGCACAGGCATAGCAGCAGGAATAGAGGCCGGAGTATTTTCATCAGTTTGGTTAGCACAATTGTTATCACCCCCTTGACCAAAATCTGGTAGAAGTAATATTTCTTTTCGAAGGAGAGCGCTGGCATTTGGATGAAGAGATTCGAAAGGGAAAACAGATTCATCAAAGATGACATCTCTCGAGATATAAACCCTACCAGTAGAGACATCAAGATACTTAACCCCTTTGTGCATGGGACTGTATCCTAAAAAGACACATGTTTTTTAACGAAACGCAAGTTTGCGTGTATTATAGGGTCTAAGATTTGGCCAACAAGCACAACCAAAAATACAAAGAGACGTGTAATCGGGAGTGATACGAAAAAGGCATGTGATAGGATTCTCAAATTTGATGACTTTGCTAGGACGAATATTGATAAGATATGTGGCAGTAAGAAAAGCTTCATCCCAAAATTTAAGAGGCATAGATGCATGGGCTAACAAAGCAAGTCCTACTTCAACAACATGACGGTGTTTTCGTTCAGCAGAACTGTTTTGTTGGTGAGCATGGGGACAGGAGACATGATGTGAAATTCCAATTTTTTGAAAAAAGGAATTGAGTTTTTCATACTCACCACCCCAATCCATTTGCATAGCAAGGATTTTGGAGTTTAACTGGCGTTCAACAAGACTTGGAATACATCGGATCTTTTCTTTAGCAAATAAATCCAAGTAAATTTACTATAATCATCAATAAAACTTACATAGTATGAGAATCTACTAACGGATGTAGGGGCTGGTCCCCACACATCTGAAAAAATAAGTTGCAAAGGAGCAGTAGATACACTGGTAGAGATAGGATATGGTAACTGATGACTCTTAGCTTATTGACACGCATCACAAACTGACTCAACACTAACTCATAAGGAAGTTTATTTCTACTAAGAACATGCTGAACGATAGTTGAAGAGGGATGACCCAATCAACGATGCCACTTTGCTGAAGAAGGTTTGGTAACACTCCATGCTTGTTTATTGGACCATGATGAAGAAACGGATGATATAAGTGGGTAGAGGCCTCCCTCACACTTTCCTCTAAGAATGACTCTCCTCGTTGCCAAGTCCTTAACCACAAAAGAATAAGGATAAAATATTATGAGAACTTGGTTATCAAGAGTAAACCGATGAACTGAGACAAGATTTTTTGATGCATGAGGGACGTGTAAGACATTATTAAGATGCAAATTTTTCTTGGGGGTTTTAACAATTGAGTTACCATTATGAGAATTTTCCATACCCGATCCACTTGCTGTGTGAATTTGGTCACCTCCGTGGTATCTTTCTCGCATTGTCAATTTGTCTAGTTCCCCCGTTATGTGCTCAGTAGCTCCGGAATCTGCGTACCAATTTATATCAATCCCGTAGGAGTTAGTGATGAGGTTGGCCTTCTTCTTCTCTTCATGGTCATCATCATACCGATGCCAACAGGCCCTTGCACCTCCAGGATGAAACTTATAGCATATCTGACACTCTGGATAGTCCCCTTCATGTTGCTGTTGTTGTTGTTGTGGAGGTTGTTGTTGGTGTTGTTGGTAGTTGCCGCCACCGCCGCGAGCAGAAGAAGAAGGGGCGCGATTGCCATGGCCGCGCCCTCTGTTCCCTCGCCCGCGACTTCCTCTGTTGCGGTACTGCCCACGACCTCTGTATATAGCGTTTGCAGACGAACGAAAACCTGAAGGCCCGTTGAAGGAAATATGCCCTAGAGGCAATAATAAAGTTATTATTTATTTCCTTATTTCATGATAAATGTTTATTATTCATGCTAGAATTGTATTAACCGGAAACATAATACTTGTGTGAACACATAGACAAACAGAGTCTCACTAGTATGCCTCTACTTGACTAGCTCGTTGATCAAAGATGATTATGTTTCCTAGCCATTGACATGAGTTGTCATTTGATTAACGGGATCTCATCATGAGGAGAATGATGTGATTGACTTGACCCATTCCGTTAGCTTAGCACACGATCATTTAGTATTCTGCTATTGCTTTCTTCATGACTTATACATGTTCCCATGACTATGAGATTATGCAACTCCCGTTTACCGGAGGAACACTTTGTGTGCTACCAAATGTCACAACATAACTGGTTGATTATAAAGGTGCTCTACAGGTGTCTCCGAAGGTACTTGTTGGGTTGGCGTATTTCGAGATTAGGATTTGTCACTCCGATTGTCGGAGAGGTATCTCTCGTCCCACTCAGTAATGCACATCACTATAAGCCTTGCAAGCATTGTAACTAATGAGTTAGTTGCGGGACGATGTATTACGGAATGAGTAAAGAGACTTGCCGGTAACGAGATTGAACTAGGTATTGAGATACCGACGATCGAATCTTGGGCAAGTAACATACCGATGACAAAGGGAACAACGTATGTTGTTATGCGGTTTGACCGGTAAAGATCTTTGTAGAATATGTGGGAGCCAATATGAGCATCCAGGTTCCTCTATTGGTTATTGATCGGAGACGTGTCTCGGTCATGTCTACATAGTTCTCGACCCCGTAGGGTCCGCACGCTTAACGTTTCGATGACAGTTATATTATGAGTTTATATGTTTTGATGTAACGAAGGTTGTTCGGAGTCCCGGATGTGATCACAGACATGACGAGGAGTCTCGAAATGGTTGAGACATGAAGATTGATATATTGGAAGCCTATGTTTGGATATTGGAAGTGTTCCGGGTGAAATCGGGATTTTACCGGAGTACCGGGAGGTTACTGGACCCCCCCCCCCCCGGGAGGTTAATGGGCCATAGTGGGCCTTAGTGGAAGAGAGGAGAGGCGGCCAGGGCAAGGGACGCGCTCCCCTCCCCCTAGTCCGAATAGGACAAGGAGAGGGGGCGGCGATCCCCCCCTTCCTTCTTCTCCTCCACCTCTTTCCCCCTCCACTCCTAGTCCAACTAGGAAAAGGGAGGGAGTCCTACTCCCGGTGGGAGTAGGACTCCTCCTGGCGCGCCCCCTCTAGGCCGGCCGCACCTCCCCCTTGCTCCTTTATATACGGCGGCAGGGGGGCACCCCAAAGACACAAAATTGATCATTTGATCTTTTAGCCGTGTGCGGTGCCCCCCTCCACCATAGTCCACCTCGATAATACTGTAGTAGTGCTTAGGCGAAGCCCTGCGTCGGTAGAACATCATCATCGTCACCACGCCGTCGTGCTAACGAAACTCTCCTCAACACTCGGCTGGATCGAAGTTCGAGGGACGTCATCGAGCTGAACGTGTGCTGAACTCGGAGGTGTCATACGTTCAGTACTTGATCGGTCGGATCGTGAAGACATATGGCTACATCAACCGTGTTGTGCTAACGCTTCCGCTTTCGGTCTACGAGGGTACGTAGACAACACTCTCCCCTCTCGTTGCTATGCATCACCATGATCTTGCGTGTGTGTAGGAATTTTTTTGAAATTACTATGTTCCCCAACAGTGGCATCCGAGCCAAGTTTTATGCGTAGATGTCATATGCACGAGTAGAACACAAGTGAGTTGTGGGCAATATAAGTCATACTGCTTACCAACATGTCATATTTTGGTTCGGCGGTATTGTTGGATGAAGCGGCCCGGACCGACATTACGCATACGCTTACGCGAGACTGGTTCTACCGACGTGCTTTGCACACAGGTGGCTGGCGGGTGTGAGTTTCTCCAACTTTAGTTGAACCAAGTGTGGCTACACCCGGTCCTTGCGAAGGTTAAAACAGCACCAACTTGACAAACTATCGTTGTGGTTTTGAGGCGTAGGTAAGAACGGTTCTTGCTAAGCCCATAGCAGCCACGTAAAATTTGCAACAACAAAGTAGAGGACGTCTAACTTGTTTTTGCAGGGCATGTTGTGATGTGATATGGTCAAGACATGATGCTAAATTTTTTTGTATGAGATGATCATGTTTTGTAACCGAGTTATCGGCAACTGGCAGGAGCCATATGGTTGTCGCTTTATTGTATGCAATGCAATCGCCCTGTAATGCTTTACTTTATCACTGAGCGGTAGCGATAGTCGTAGAAGCATAAGATTGGCGAGACGACAACGATGCTACGATGGAGATCAAGGTGTCGCGCCGGTGATGATGGTGATCATGACGGTGCTTCGGAGATGGAGATCAAAAGCACAAGATGATGATGACCATATCATATCACTTATATTGATTGCATGTGATGTTTATCTTTTATGCATCTTATCTTGCTTTGATTGATGGTAGCATTATAAGATGATCCCTCACTAAATTATCAAAGTATAAGTGTTCTCCCTGAGTATGCACCATTGCGAAAGTTCTTCGTGCAGAGACACCATGTGATGATCGGGTGTGATAGGCTCTACGTTCAAATACAACGGGTGCAAAACAGTTGCACACGCGGAATACCCAGGTTAAAATTGACGAGCCTAACATATAACAGATATGGCCTCGGAACACTGAGACCGAAAGGTCGAGCGTGAATCATATAGTAGATATGATCAACATAGTGATGTTCACCATTGAAACTACTCCATCTTACATGATGATCAGACATGGTTTAGTTGATTTGGATCACGTGATCACTTAGAGGATTTGAGGGATGTCTATCTAAGTCGGAGTTCTTAAGTAATATGATTAATTGAACTTAAATTTATCATGAACTTAGTCCTGGTAGTATTAGCATATCTATGTTGTAGATCAATAGCTCGCGTTTTGCTCCCCTGTTTTATTTTGATATGTTCCTAGACAAAACTAAGTTGAAAGATGTTAGTAGCAATGATGCGGACTTGGTCCATGATCTGAGGATTAACCTCATTGCTGCACAGAAGTATTATGTCCTTGATGCACCGCTAGGTGATAGACCTATTGCAGGAGCAGATGCAGACGTTATGAACATTTGACAGAAGCTCGGTATGATGACTACTTGGTAGTTTAGTGCACCATGCTTTACGGCTTAGAACCGGGACTTCAAAAATGGTTTGAACACCGCAGAGCATATAAGATGTTCTAAGAGTTAAAATTGGTATTTCATACTCATGCCCATGTCGAGAGGTATGAGACCTCTGACAGTACTTTGCCTACAAGATGGAGGAGAATTGCTCAGCTAGTGAGCATGTGCTCAGAATGTCTGAGTACTACAATCACTTGAATCAAGTGGGAGTTAATCTTCCAGATAAGATAGTGATTGACAGAGTTCTCTAGTCACTATCACCAAGTTACTAGAACTTCGTGATGAACTATAATATGCAAGGGATAATGGAAATGATTCCCAAGCTCTTCGTGATGCTAAAATCGACGAAGGTAGAAATCAAGAAAAACATCAAGTGTTGATGGTTGACAAGACCACTAGTTTCAAGAAAAGGGCAAAGGGAAGAAGGGGAACTTCAAGAAGAATGGCAAGCGAGTTGCTGCTCAAGTGAAGAAGCCCAAGTCTGGACCTAAGCCTGAGACTGAGTGCTTCTACTTCAAAGGAACTGGTCACTGGAAGCAGAACTGCCCCAAGTATTTGGCGGATAAGAAGGATGGCAAAGTGAACAAAGGTATATTTTATATACATGTTATTGATGTGTACTTTACTAGTGTTTATAGCAACCTCTCAGTATTTGATACTAGTTCAGTTGCTAAGATTAGTAACTCGAAACGGGAGTTGCAGAATAAATAGAGACTAGTTAAGGGTGAAGTGATGATGTGTGTTGGAAGTGGTTCCAAGATTGATATGATCATCATCGCAGACTCCCTATACTTTCGGGATTAGTATTGAACCTAAATAAGTGTTATTTGGTGTTTGCGTTGAGCATGAATATGATTTGATCATTTTTATTGCAATACGATTATTCATTTAAGTTAGAGAACAATTGTTGTTCTGTTTACATGAATAAAAACCTTCTATGGTCATACACACCAACGAAAATGGTTTGTTGGATCTCGATCGTAGTGATACACATATTCATAATATTGAAGCCAAAAGACGCAAAGTTAATAATGATAGTGCAACTTATTTGTGGCACTACCGTTTAGGTCATATTGGTGTAAACCACATGAAGAAACTCCATGCTAATAGGCTTTTGGAATCACTTGATTATGAATCACTTGATGCTTGTGAACCATGCCTTATGGGCAAGATGACTAAGACTCTGTTCTCCGGAACAATGGAGCTAGCAACTGATTTATTGGAAATACATACTGATGTATGCGATCTGATAAGCGTTGAGTCTCGCGGCGGGTATCGTTATTTTCTGACCTTCACAGATGATTTGAGCAGATATGGGTATATCTACTTAATGAAACATAAGTATGAAACATTTGAAAAGTTCAAAGAATTTCAGAGTGAAGTGGAAAATCATCGTGACAAGAAAATAAAGTTTCTACGATCTAATTGTGGAGACGAATATTTGAGTTACGAGTTTGGTCTTCAATTAAAACAATGTGGAATAGTTTCACAAATTCGTGCCACCTGGAACACCACAGCATAATGGTGTGTCCGAACGTCATAACTGTACTTTATTAGATATGGTGCGATCTATGATGTCTCTTACCGATTTACCACTATCGTTTTGGGGTTATGCATTAGAGACAACTGCATTCACGTTAAAATGGGAACCATCTAAATCCGTTGAGACAACACCGTATGAACTATGGTTTAGCAATAAACCTAAGCTGTCGTTTCTTAAAGTTTGGAGTTGCGATGCTTATGTTAAAATGTTTCAACCTGATAAGCTCGAACCCAAATCGGAGAATTGTGTCTTCATAGGATACCCAAAGGAGACAGTTGGGTACACTTTCTATCACAGATCCGAAGGCAAGACATTCATTGCTAAGAATGGATCCTTTCTAGAGAAGGAGTTTCTCTCGAAAGAAGTGAGTGGGAGGAAAGTAGAACTTGATGAGGTAACTGTACCTGCTCCCTTATTGGAAAGTAGTTCATCACAGAAACCGGTTTCTGTGACACCTACACCAATTAGTGAAGAAGTTAATGATGATGATCATGAAACTTCAGATCAAGTTGTTACTGAACCTCGTAGGTCAACCAGAGTAAGATTCGCACCAGAGTGGTACGGTAATCCTGTTCTGGAGGTCATGTTACTTGACCATGACGAACCTACGAACTATGAGGAAGCGATGATGAGCCCAGATTCCGCAAAATGGTTTAAGGCCATGAAATCTGAGATGGGATCCATGTATAAGAACAAAGTATGGACTTTGATTGACTTGCCCGATGATTGGTGAGCCATTGAGATTAAATGGATCTTGAAGAGGAAGACGGATGCTGATAGTAGTGTTACTATCTACAAAGCTAGAATTGTCGCAAAAGGTTTTCGACAAGTTCAAGGTGTTGACTAGGATGAGAGTTTCTTACTCGTATCTATTCTTAAGTCTGTCTGAATCATGTTAGCAATTGCCGCATTTTATGAAATCTGGCAAATGAATAAACAAAACTGCATTCCTTAACGGATTATTAAAGAAGAGTTGTATATGATTCAAACAGAAGGTTTTGTCGATCCTAAAGGTGTTAACAAAATGTGCAAGCTCCAGCGATCCATCTATGGACTGGTGCAAGCATCTCAGAGTTGGAATATACGCTTTGATGAGTTGATCAAAGCATATAGTTTTATACAGACTTGCGGTGAAGCCTCTATTTACAAGAAAGTGAGTGGGAGCACTACAACATTTCTGATAAGTATATGTGAATGACATATTGTTGATCGGAAATAATGTAGAATTATTCTGCAAAGCATAAAGGAGTGTTTGAAAGGAGTTTTTCAAAGAAATACCTCGGTGAAGCTGCTTACATATTGGGCATCAAGATCTATAGAGATAGATCAAAACGCTTGATAAGTTTTTTCAATGAGTACATACCTTGACAAGATTTTGAAGTAGTTCAAAATGGAACAGTCAAAGAAAGAGTTCTTGCCTGTGTTACAAGGTGTGAAATTGAGTAAGACTCAAAGCCCGACCACAACAGAAGATAGAAAGAGAATGAAAGTCATTCCCTATGCCTCAGTGATACGTCTCCAACGTATCTATAATTTTTGATTGCACCATGCTACTTTATCTATTGTTTTGGACTATAATGGGCTTTATTTTCCACTTTTATATTATTTTTGGGACTAACCTATTAACCGGAGGCCCAGCCCAGAATTTCTGTTTTTTGCCTTTTTCAGTGTTTCGAAGAAACAGAATATCAAACGGAGTCCAAATGGAATGAAACCTTCGGAAACGTGATTTTCTCACCGAACGTGATCCAGGAGACTTGGACCCTACGCCAAGGAACCAGAGAGGCGGTCACGAGGGTGGGGGGCGCGCCCCCTGCCCCGTGGGCCCCCTGTCGCTCCACCGACGTACTCCTTCCTCCTATATATACCTACGTACCCTCAAACGATCAGAACAGGAGCCAAAAACCTAATTCCACCGCCGCAACTTCCTGTATCCACAAGATCCCATCTTGGGGCCTGTTCCGGAGCTCCGCCGGAGGGGGCATCCACCATGGAGGGCTTCTACATCAACATCATGGCCTCTCCGATGAAGTGTGAGTAGTTTACTTCAGACCTTCGGGTCCATAGCTAGTAGCTAGATGGCTTCTTCTCTCTTTTTGGATCTCAATACAATGTTCTCCCCCTCTCTCGTGGAGATCTATTCAATGTAATCTTCTTTTTGCGGTGTGTTTGTTGAGACCGATGAATTGTGGGTTTATGATCCAGCTTATCTATGAATAATATTTGAATCTTCTCTGAATTCTTTTATGTATGATTGAGTTATCTTTGCAAGTCTCTTCGAATTATCCGTTTGGTTTGGCCAACTATATTGGTAGTTCTTGCAATGGGAGAAGTGCATGGCTTTGGGTTCAATCTTGCGGTGTCCTTACCCAGTGACAGAAAGGGTTGCAAGGCACGTATTGTATTGTTGCCATCGAGGATAACAAGACGGGATATTTATCATATTGCATGAATTTATTCCTCTACATCATGTCATCTTGCTTAAGGCTTTACTCTGTTTTTATCTTAATACTCTAGATGCATGCTGGATAGCGGTCGATGAGTGGAGTAATAGTAGTAGATGCAGAATCGTTTCGATCTACTTGTCTTGGACGTGATGCCTATATACATGATCATACCTAGATATACTCATAACTATGCTCAATTCTGTCAATTGCTCAATAGTAATTTGTTCACCCACCGTAGAATAATTATGCTCTTGAGAGAAGCCACTAGTGAAACCTATGGCCCCCGGGTCTATTCTCATCATATCAATCTCCATCACTTTTATACTCACTTTGTTTTACTTTGCCTTTTACTTTTCACTTTGCATCTTTATACCAAAAATACCAAAAATATTATCTCTATCAGATCTCACTCTCATAAGTGACCGTGAAGGGATTGACAACCCCTAATCACGTTGGTTGCGAGTAGCTATCGTTTTGTGCAGGTATGAGGGACTTGTGCATGGCCTCCTACTGGATTGATACCTTGGTTCTCAAAAATTGAGGGAAATACTTACACTACTCTGCTGCATCATCCTCTCCTCTTCGGGGAAAACCAACGCAAGCTCAAGACGTAGCAAGAAGGATTTCTGGCGCCGTTGCCGGGGAGTCTACGCAAAAGTCAACATACCAAGTACCCATCACAATCCCTATCTCTCGCATTACATTATTTGCCATTTGCCTCTCGTTTTCCTCTCCCCCACTTCACCCTTGCCGTTTTATTCACCCTCTCTTTCCCAATCTCCTCCTCTTTTTCCCATTGCCTTTTGTTTGCTCGTGTGTTGGATTTCTTGTTTGTCGCAATGGCTCAAGATGCTACCAAATTGTGTGACTTCACC
This sequence comes from Triticum timopheevii, assembly GCA_963921465.1. Classification (NCBI taxonomy): domain Eukaryota; kingdom Viridiplantae; phylum Streptophyta; class Magnoliopsida; order Poales; family Poaceae; genus Triticum; species Triticum timopheevii. Next base: position 626,977,472 of record OY997264.1, on the reverse strand, counting down.
AATACCAATAATAATGATTTCCTTAGCACCCCGATTGCTCCTCTTGCCAATACTGAATCTTGTGAAATCAATACTGCTTTGTTGAATCTTGTTATGAAAGATCAATTCGCCGACCTTCCTAGTTAAGATGCCGCTACTCATCTGAATAGCTTCGTTGATTTATGTGATATGCAAAAGAAAAAAGATGTCGATAATGATGTCGTTAAATTGAAGCTATTTCCTTTTTCGCTTAGAGATCGTGCTAAAGCGTGGTTTTCATCTTTTCCTAAAAATAGTATTGATTCTTGGAACAAGTGCAAAGATGCTTTTATCTCTAAGTATTTTTCTCCCGCTAAGATTATCTCTCTTAGGAACGATATTATGAATTTTAAGCAACTTGATCATGAACATGTTGCACAAGCTTGGGAGAGAATGAAATTAATGATACGTAATTGTCCTACTCATGGTTTGAACTTGTGGATGATTATACAAAATTTATATGCCGGATTGAATTTTGCTTCTAGAAATCTTTTAGATTCGGCTGCGGGAGGCACTTTTATGGAAATCACTCTAGGAGATGCTACTAAACTTCTGGATAATATTATGGTTAATTATTCTCAATGGCATACTGAAAGATCTACTAATAAAAAAGTGCATGTGATAGAAGAAATCAATGTTTTGAGTGGAAAGATGGATGAACGTATGAAATTATTTTCTACTAAGAGTGTTTCTTCTGATCCTAATGATATGCCTTTGTCTACCTTGATTGAGAATAATAATGAATCTATGGATGTGAATTTTATTGGCAGGAATAATTTTGGTAACAATGCGTATAGAGGGAATTTTAATCCTAGGCCTTATCCTAGTAATCCTTCTAATAATTATGGAAATTCCTACAACAACTCTTATGGAAATTTTAATAAGATGCCCTTTGAATTTGAGAATAGTGTTAAAGAGTTTATGAATTCACAAAAGAATTTTAATGCTTTGCTTGAAGGGAAATTGCTTAAAGTTGATGATTTGGCTAGGAACGTTGATAGAATTTCTCTTGAGGTTGATTCTTTAAAGCTTAGATCTATTCCTCCTAAGCATGATATCAATGAGTCTCTCAAAGCTATGAGAATTTCCATTGATGAGTGCAAAGAAAGAACCGCTAGGATGCGTGCTTCCAAAGATGCCTTTATTAAAACGTGTTCTTCTAATTCCTATGAAAATCAAGATGAAGATCTAAAAGTTATTGATGTATCCCCTATTAAATCTTTGTTTTGCAATATGTATCTTGATAAAAATTAATATGATCTTCCTTTACCTAGAAGGCGTTCTAAGAATTCAGAGTTTTTAGATCTTGATGATGATACTGATAAAAGTGGGATTGAAAGAAATAAAAATCTAGATGTTGCTAAACCCACTATTTTGGATCTCAAGGAATTTAATTATGAAAATTGCTCTTTAATTGATTGTATTTCCTTGTTGCAATCTGTGCTAAATTCTCCTCATGCTTATAGTCAAAATAAGGCCTTTACCGAACACATTGTTGATGCCTTGATGCAATCTTATGAAGAAAAACTTGAGTTGAAAGTTTCTATCCCTAGGAAGCTCTATGATGAGTGGGAACCTACTATCAAAATTAAAATTAAAGATCATGAGTTTAATGCTTTGTGTGATTTGGGTGCTAGTGTCTCTACTATTCCCAAAACTTTGTGTGATTTGCTAGATTTCCGTGACTTTGATGATTGCTCCCTAAACTTGCATCTTGCGGATTCCACTATTAAAAAGCCTATGGGAGGAATTAATGATGTTCTTATTGTTGCAAATAGTAATTATGTGCCCGTAGATTTTATCGTTCTTGATATAGATTGCAATCCTTCATGATTGATATGAAGGAAGGAAATATTAGATTCCAATTTCCATTAAAGAAAGGCATGGAACACTTTCCTAGAAAGAAAATAAAATTACCATATGAATCTATTATGCGAGCAACTTATGGATTGCCTACCAAAGATGGCAATACCTAGATCTATCCTTGCTTTTATGCCTAGCTAAGGGCGTTAAACGATAGCGCTTGTTGGGAGGCAACCCAATTTTATTTTTAGTTTTTTCGTTTTTGCTTATGTTTAGGAATAAATAATCCATCTAGCCTCTGTTTATATGTGGTTTTATCTTTTAATTAGTGTTTGTGCCAAGTTAAACCTATTGGATCTTCTTGGATGATAGTTATTTGATCTTGCTGTAATTTCCAGAAACTTTGCGCTCAGTGCCTGAATTGTGAAAAATCACCAGAACGTGATAAAATACTGATTCCAATTTATGCTGATCAATAAACAAATTTTCCAGGTCATCTAATTTTGGTAGAATTTTTTGAGTTCCATAAGTTTGCGTTAGTTACAGATTACTACAGACTATTCTGTTTTTGACAGATTCTGTTTTGCGTGTGTTGTTTGCTTATTTTGATGAATCTATGGCTAGTAAAATAGTTTATGATCCATAGAGAAGTTGGAATACAGTAGGTTTAACACCAATATAAATAAATAATGAGTTCATTACAATACCTTAAAGTAGTCTTTTGTTTTCTTTCTCTAACGGAGCTCACGAGATTTCTATTGAGTTTTGTGTTGTGAAGTTTTCAAGTTTTGGGTGATTTTTTTTGATGGATTATGGAACAAGGATTGGCAAGAGCCTAAGCTTGGGGATGCCCATGGCACCCCCAAGATAATCCAAGGACACCAAAAAGTCAAAGCTTGGGGATGCCCCGGAAGGCATCCCCTCTTTTGTCCACTTCCATCGGTAATTTACTTGGAGCTATATTTTTATTCACCACATGATAAGTGTTTTGCTTGGAGCGTCTTGTATTATTTGCGTCTTTGCTTGTTAGTTTACCACAATCATCGTTGCTGTACACACCTTTTGAGAGAGCCATACATGAATTGGAATTTGATAGAATGCTCATAGTGCTTCACTTATATCTTTTGAGCTTGATAGTTTTGCTCATAGTGCTTCACTTATATCTTTTGAGCGTGATAATTTTTGCTCTAGTGCTTCACTTAGATCTTTTAGAGCACAGTGGTGGATTTGTTTTAAAGAAACTATTGATGTCTCATGCTTCACTTAGATTTATTTTGAGAGTCGTTAATAGCATGGTAATTTGCTTAATATTAATATACTTGGTATTCAAGATATGTGAAACTTTCTTTTGAGTGCGTTGAATACTAAGATAAGTTTGATGCTTGATAACTGTTCTGAGATATGGAGGTGATAATATCAAAGTCGTGCTAGTTGAGTAGTTGTGAATTTGAGAAATGCTTGTGTTGAAGTTTGCAAATCCCGTAGCATGCACGTATGGTTAAAGTTGTGTAACAAATTTGAAACATGAAGTGTACCTGGCTTGTGCATCCTTTTGAGTGGCGGTCGGGGATGAGCGATGGTATTTTACTACCAATCTATCCCCCTAGGAGCATGTGCATAGTACTTGATTTTTGATGACTTCTAAATTTTTGCAATAAGTATATGAGTTCTTTTGACTAATGTTGATTTCATGGATTATACGCACTTTTACCTTTCCGCCTTTGCTAGCCTCTTCGGTACCGTGCATTGCCCTTTCTCACCTTGAGAGTTGGTGCAAACTTCGTCGGTGCATCCAAACCCCGTGATATGATACACTCTATCACACATAAACCTCCTTATATCTTCCTCAAAACAGCCACCATACCTATCTATTATGGCATTTCCATAGCCATTCCGAGATATATTGCTATGCAACTTTCCACCGTTCCCTTCATCATCATCATGACATACTTACTTTTGTCATATTTCCATTGCATGATTATGTAGTTGAGATCGTATTTGTGGCAAAGCCACCATGCATTATTTTTCATACATGTCACTCTTGATTCATTGCACCATCCCGGTACACCGCCGGAGGCATTCATATAGAGTCATATCTTGTTCTAGTTTCGAGTTGTACTCCTTATGTTGTAATCAATAGAAGTGTGATGATCATCATTATTAGAGAATTGCCCAAAAAAAGAGGCCAAAAAGAAAAAAAGAAAGGCCCAATAAAATAAAAAAAATAAAAAGGGCAATGTTACTATCGTCTTTCCACACTTGTGCTTCAAAGTAGCACCTTGTTTTTCATGTAGTGAGTCTCATATATTGTGCTTCAAAGTAGCACCATGTTTTTCATATAGTGAGTCTCATAAGTTGTCTTTTTCATATTAGTGGGAATTTTTCATTATAGAACTTGGCTTGTATATTCCTACGATGGGCTCCCTCAAATGCCTTAGGTCTTCATGAGCAAGGAAGTTGGATGCACACCCACTAGTTTTCTTTTGTTGAGCATTCATAGCTCTAGTGCATCCGTTGCATGGCAATCCCTACTCCTCATGTTGACATCAATTGATGGGCATCTCCATAGCCCGTTGATTATCCTCGTCAATGTGAGACTTTCTCCTTTTTGTCTTCTCCACACAATCCCCATCATCATATTCTATTGAGTTAAAAGCACGAGGAGTCCTACAACTTGCACCGAATGTGATGGTTTGGTCCTAGAACTTGCATTTTGACCCTACCCAGTCCCAGAACTTGCATCAAATGTGCAAATTTGGTCCTGACGAATCACATAGCGCCATGTGGCCGCGTGGGTGCCGACCCAGTCAGCGCGTGGCATTTTGCAAAGAGTCCCTGCCTTTCGTCTAACTCATGTTGCGCCCGCACGCTATATTGATTGCATTTGTAGAACAGTAGCATAAAATTGGAATCATCTGTTGTTTTGAACTTAGTAGGTTTCTAGAGTGGTAACGGGAAGCTATGCGATAGGGGAGATATTGTCATTTGGTAGACCGCTAACTTGACGGGATAGCTACCGAGGAGCAACATGCAGCGATCGGAGTGAGTAGCTTCAGTATCTCGTATATCTTTTCTTTTTGCATGCGAACTAATTAAATAATGTTTCCCTGAATATGCTTCAGATTGACAGCTAGCGAGGAGCAGCACGCAGATCCGTCCCTGCGAAAAAGAGGCTCACAATTTGTTAGGCACAAATATGACATGCTCAGTCGCTTGCGTTGGGTGAGCCGAGAATACCATTTTCTTGTTCTTCGCACAACTTCATCAATTAACGCAAGGCAATTTTGTTATGTAGAGCATGACAACTTACATGTGTTAACTACGTACGTGAAACCATAGATATGCAGTACTTGTACTTTTTTGTAACATGGGAGCTATTTGGTGTTAGATATATATATATAAATATATGAAATGAGTTTTACATGTTTTGTGGCAATATTTATCATCTAGACATGGCAATTTTTGTGGTAGTTTATTTATTTTAGAGCATAGCTAAAAAATTGTGTTAGAGAGATATAAATATATGAAAAAAAGTATATGTTTGTGGCAAATTTTATCATATAGACATGTCTATTTTTAAATTTTTTTCATGCATATGTATTTTGAAATCCTGACTATGTGGTACTTTTATTTTTAAAAGGGCGACAATTTTGTAGGTAATTAAGTCAAATGCAAAATATCAGCTTGTGAAGACCTGGTACTTATGATGCTCAAGTTAGGCCTCTTTTGGCCCATTTGGGGGAGAGGATTGGATTTGGGGTCGCGCTGGGAGATATTCGAGCTTGAACAAAAGTGTATTCGCGTCTAATGATAATTATTTACTACTAACTCAATCTGGGTTTATTAGCACCCTCTCATATTTTGGGTCAATATTTAAATAAAGATTTAGCTAGCAAGATATAATTTACATGTAATAAAAAAATAATATCATCAAACACGTCTTTAAATATGAATCTATCAATATAATTTTTATGGCATATAATTGCTGTTTCGTAATAAAATTTAAGGTCAAAGTTTAGTAGTTCGTGTTGTAGTGTATCAGTGTGCGTGACAGATCAGTGGGTCCCCGCCAAAAAAAGACAGATCAGTGGGGTTAATGTGATTGTAGCCATGTGTCTCAGCCCAGCACGCGTAGTTGAGTATTAAAATATTGGATAGAACTGTATTAACCAAGCCTTGCTAATTATTCCTACTAGTAGTAGGTGTCATGAGTGGTGGGTCGCATGTGTAGTTGAGTATTAAAATATTGGATAGAACTGTATTAACCAAGCCTTGCTAATTACACCACGTAGTGAGCAGAGAAGTGACTACCATTTAGTACTAAGTGACAGTTATGGGCCGAAAAGAAACTTACCATAGAAGCAACCTGTAGTGCGGGTTGATTCAGACGAAAGGAAGGGGGCTCTTTGCAAAATGCCGCACGCTGACCGGGTCGGCACCCACGCGTCACATGGCGCTATGTGATTCGTCAGGACCAAATTTGCACATTTGATGCAAGTTCTGGGACTGGGCAGGGTCAAAATGCAAGTTCTAGGACCAAACCATCACATTCAGTGCAAGTTGTAGGACTCCTGGTGCTTTTAACTCTATTCTATTCCACCCATAGTGCTATATTCATGGCTCACGCTCATGTATTGCGTGAATGTTGAAAAAGTTTGAGATTATTTAAGTATAAAACAATTGCTTGGCTTGCCATCGGGGGTATAGAAGTTGGGAACATCTTTGTGTGACGAAAATGAAACATAGCCTAACTATATGATTTTGTAGGGATAAACTTTCTTTGGCCATGTTATTTTGAGAAGACATGATTACTTTGATTAGTATGCTTGAAGTATTATTATTTTTATGTCAATATGAACTTTTGTCTTGAATCTTTCGGATCTGAATATTCATATCACAATTAAGAAGATTTACATAGAAATTATGCCAAAGTATCACTCCGAATCAAAAATTCTCTTTTTTATCATTTACCTACTCGAGGACGAGCAGTTATTAAGCTTGGGGATGCCTGATACGTCTCCGACGTATCTATAATTTTTTATTGCTCCATGCTACTTTATCTATTGTTTTGGACTATAATGGGCTTTATTTTCCACTTTTATATTATTTTTAGGACTAACCTATTAACCGGAGACACAGCTCAGAATTGCTGTTTTTTGCCTTTTTCAATGTTTCGAAGAAACAGAATATCAAATGGAGTCCAAACGGAATGAAACCTTCGGAAACGTGATTTTCTCACCGAACGTGATCCAGGAGACTTGGACCCTACGCCAAGGAACCAGAGCGGCGGTCACGAGGGTGGGGGCGCCCCCCTAGGGCGCGCCCCCTGCCTCGTGGGCCCCCTGTCGCTCCACCGACGTACTCCTTCCTCCTATATATACATACATACCCCCAAACGATCAGAACAAGAGCCAAAAACCTCATTCCACCGCCGCAACTTCCTGTATCCACGAGATCCCATCTTGGGGCCTGTTCCGGAGCTCCGCCGGAGGGGGCATCCACCACGGAGGGCTTCTACATCAACACCATAGCCTCTCCGATGAAGTGTGAGTAGTTTACTTCAGACCTTCGGGTCCATAGCTAGTAGCTAGATGGCTTCTTCTCTCTTTTTGGATCTCAATACAATGTTCTCCCCCTCTCTCGTGGAGATCTATTCAATGTAATCTTCTTTTTGCGGTGTGTTTGTTGAGACCGATGAATTGTGGGTTTATGATCCAGCTTATCCATGAATAATATTTGAATCTTCTCTGAATTCTTTTATGTATGATTGAGTTATCTTTGCAAGTCTCTTCGAATTATCCGTTTGGTTTGGCCAACTATATTGGTAGTTCTTGCAATGGGAGAAGTGCATGGCTTTGGGTTTAATCTTGCGGTGTCCTTACCCAGTGACAGAAAGGGTTGCAAGGCACGTATTGTATTGTTGCCATCGAGGATAACAAGATGGGGTATTTATCATATTGCATGAATTTATTCCTCTACATCATGTCATCTTGCTTAAGGCGTTACTCTGTTTTTAACTTAATACTCTAGATGCATGCTGGATAGCGGTCGATGAGTGGAGTAATAGTAGTAGATGCAGAATCGTTTAGATCTACTTGTCTTGGACGTGATGCCTATATACATGATCATACCTAGATATACTCATAACTATGCTCAGTTCTGTCAATTGCTCAACAGTAATTTTTCACCCACCGTAGAATAATTATGCTCTTGAGAGAAGCCACTAGTGAAACCTATGGCCCCCGAGTCTATTCTCATCATATCAATCTCCATCACTTTTATACCCGCTTTGTTTTACTTTGCCTTTTACTTTTCACTTTGCATCTTTATACCAAAAATACCAAAGATATTATCTCTATCAGATCTCACTCTCGTAAGTGACCCTGAAGGTATTGACAACCCCTAATCGCGTTGGTTGCGAGTAGCTATCGTTTTGTGCAGGTACGAGGGACTTGTGCGTGGCCTCCTACTAGATTGATACATTGGTTCTCAAAAACGGAGGGAAATACTTACGCTACTGTGCTGCGTCATCCTCTCCTCTTCGGGGAAAACCAACGCAAGCTCAAGACGTAGCACTCAGCCATAGGTTCTATAAAGTATGCCATGCTACGTACCAAATCTATTGTATACCCTACACTGATTTTGGCAAGGGATTACAATAGTGATCTAGGAGTAGATCACTGGACATCGGTCAATATTATCCTTAGTGGAATAAGGATATGTTTCACGATTATGGAGGTGACAAAAGGTTCGTCGTAAAGGGTTACGTCGATACAAGTTTTGGCACTGATCCAGATGACTCTAAGTCTTCATATGGATACATATTAAAAGTGGGAGCAATTAGCTAAAGTAGCTCCGTGCAGAGCATTGTAGACATAGAAATTTGCAAAATACATACGGATCTAAATATGGCAGACCCGTTGACTAAACTTCTCTCACAAGCAAAACATGATCACACCTTAGTATTCTTTGGGTGTTAATCACATAGCGATGTGAACTAGATTGTTGACTCTAGTAAACCCTTTGGGTGTTGGTCACATGACGATGTGAACTATGAGTGTTAATCACATGGTGATGTGAACTATTGATGTTAAATCACATGGCGATGTGATCTAGATTATTGACTCTAGTGCAAGTGGGAGACTGAAGGAAATATGCCCTAGAGGCAATAATAAATTTATTATTTATTTCCTTATTTCATGATAAATGTTTATTATTCATGCTAGAATTGTATTAACCGGAAACATAATACTTGTGTGAATACATAGACAAACAGAGTGTCACTAGTATGCCTCTACTTGACTAGCTCGTTGATCAAAGATGGTTATGTTTCCTAGCCATTGACATGAGTTGTCATTTGATTAACGGGATCTCATCATTAGCAGAATGATGTGTTTGACTTGAACCATTCCGTTAGCTTAGCACACGATCGTTTAGTATTCTGCTATTGCTTTCTTCATGACTTATACATGTTCCCATGACTATGAGATTATGCAACTCCCGTTTACCGGAGGAACACTTTGTGTGCTACCAAACGTCACAACGTAACTGGATGATTATAAAGGTGCTCTACAGGTGTCTCCGAAGGTACTTGTTGGGTTGGCGTATTTCGAGATTAGGATTTGTCACTCCGATTGTCGGAGAGGTATCTCTGGGCCCACTCAGTAATGCACATCACTATAAGCCTTGCAAGCATTGTAACTAATGAATTAGTTGCGGGATGATGTATTATGGAACGAGTAAAGTGACTTGCCGGTAACCAGATTGAACTAGGTATTGAGATACCGACTATCGAATCTCGGGCAAGTAACATACCGATGACAAAGGGAACAACGTATGTTGTTATGCGGTTTGACCGATAAAATCTTCGTAGAATATGTGGGAGCCAATATGAGTATCCAGGTTCCGCTATTGGTTATTGACCGGAGACGTGTCTCGGTCATGTCTACATAGTTCTCGAACCCGTAGGGTCCGCACGCTTAACGTTTCGATGACAGTTATATTATGAGTTTATATGTTTTGATGTACCAAAGGTTGTTCGGAGTCCCGGGTGTGATCACGGACATGACGAGGAGTCTCGAAATGGTCAAGACATGAAAATTGATATATTGGAAGCCTATGTTTGGATATTGGAAGTGTTCCGGGTGAAATCGGGATTTTACCGGAGTACCGGGAGGTTACCGGACCCCCCTGGAGGTTAATGGGCCATAGTGGGCCTTAGTCGAAGAGAGGAGAGGCGGCCAGGGCAAGGGTCGCGCGCCCCTCCCCCCTAGTCCGAATAGGACAAGGAGAGGGGGGCGGCGCCCCCCCTTTCCTTCTTCTCCTCCACCTCTTTCCCCCTCCACTCCTAGTCCAACTAGGAAAAGGGAGGGAGTCCTCCTCCCGGTGGGAGTAGGACTCCTCCTGGCGTGCCCCCTCTAGGCCAGCCGCACCTCCCCCCTTGCTCCTTTATATACGGGGGCAGGGGGGCACCCCAAAGACACATCAATTGATCGTTTGATCTTTTAGCCGTGTGCGGTGCCCCCCTCCACCATAGTCCACCTCAATAATACTGTAGCGGTGCTTAGGCGAAGCCCTGTGTCGGTAGAACATCATCATCGTCACCACGCCGTTGTGCTGACGAAACTCTCCCTCAACACTCGGCTGGATCGGAGTTCGAGGGACGTCATCGAGCTGAACGTGTGCTGAACTCGGAGGTGCCGTACGTTCGGTACTTGATCGGTCGGATCGTGAAGACGTACGACTACATCAACCGCGTTGTGCTAACGCTTCCGCTTTCGGTCTACGAGGGTACGTAGACAACATTCTCCCCTCTCGTTGCTATGCATCACCATGATCTTGCGTGTGCGTAGGAATTTTTTTGAAATTACTACGTTCCCCAACAACCGTCGCCCAACATCTCCATCCTCTGGTCGAAGGCTGCGATCTGTGAGAAAAGATCATCAACAGTGATTGAATTCTTGATTGCGCCGACTGCAGCAACTATGGGATCGTAGTCCCGATCAAGGCCCGCGAGGATATAGTCGACCATCTCGCCATCGGTCACTGGACGACTGACGGCTGCAAGCTCATCCCCGAGGCTCTTCATCTTGGCCATGAAGGAGTTGCTTGACATATTGCCCTTCTTGGTGTTGGAGATGGCAATTCTCAGATTTGTTATCCTGGATTGGGGCTGTGCAGCAAACAGTGTGGTAAGAGCAATCCATAGATCATGAGTACTCTTCTTACCAATGACCTGCGCCAGGATTTCAGGGGTGAGCGAGCTCAACAGGTAGCTCAGAACCTGCTGATCTTTCGCCATCCACGGTCCATATAGAGGATTTGGCTCAATAGCCGTGGTCTTGTCTGCCTTCGCGACCTCCACCATTCTTGGCGGTGCGGTATCTGAGCCGTCGAGGAGGCCGGTTACTTGTGCGCCTCGCAGAGCCGACATTACCTGCGCTTTCCAGAGGAGGAAATTTCCCCTCGTGAGCTTCTCTGTTGGCGGAGCTCCGAGGTTGAGGGCGACGACGCTGGAACCGGCCATGGCGATTGGGTTTCTGGCGATAGATTGTTTTCCTGGGTTTTTGTATCGATGGATGAGGGGATTGCTAGACGTGGGAAGAGACTAGGCTCTGTATACCATATTAGATTTGATGGAAGCGTTCCTACTCTCCTGGAGGAGAGCCGCGGCTGTTTATTTATATGTTGGCAAAACACCTTGTCGTGAGGTACAAGAGAAGGAGGATTAGGAATCCTGTTTGATTACAAGGAGGAGTAGAACCGGGAGAGGAAGAAAGAGATAGTTGAGATTACAACTACAACTACTACTCAAACTCTAACATGTCCAAAGTGTGGAAGCAAATGCATCTTTGCAAGCATCCATTTACCACTGAAATGCGCAGACATATGATGGCAGTACCAGCAAAGACAATATAGAGAAGATAAATGAACTCAGAAAATGCATGGAAGCACATAGAGAAATTACCGTGTAAGGAATCATAGTTTTAAATAAACGCTAAGCCTCTTAGCGGTAGACCTCTTCTTAACGTTATAGCATGCTATAACGGAGCTATAGCATGCTATTTAAGACGTTTATTCTTTTGTTTGGACCAATGTCTCTTAGCGCAAGACCTTTTGTAAATGCTATAGCGTGCTATAGCAGAGCTATATAAAACCATGGAAGGAACACATCAATAATGATCTGAAAATGAAAAGAAGAAACATGTGTGCTACCTGATACTCAACCACTGTGACCATACAACACTATTATAAGCAGAAGAAACAAGATTTCCTTGAAAAGAAAATGTTTGAATTGGAGGTGATAAGTCTTAGCTTATACGCAGAAGAAATAAGTTCTCTTTACTCTTATCTTTAGAAGCCACCCCAATGAAATCACGAAAGAAATACAAAATCTAGTAAAGAGATAGAACAAGAGCTAAAATAATTCCACACTGCCATTTCCAATCATGCTATGACCCTGAGCAACAAGACCAGCTATGCAAAAGCATATTCAGGTATGCAACAGAACCGTACGCTACCGATGTTGCTAAATAATAAAGTAGCTAGAATTGTTCTCAGAGCATCACTTCCGGCACTCAAGGAAACATACCAACAAAGCTAATAATCTGGTAAACTAATGCATTCAACGCCTAAAATGTAACATTATTGCCGGCATGAAATTTGCACTAATATCATGAGTACCACTTGGATAACTTATCCAACAAGGTCAAATGTAAAAAAGAAAAGTCTCAAAATCTATCATTTATAACTTATCCAACAAGGTCAAATGTAGGGGTGAGCCTCGGCGGCGACGGTGGCACCACGTAGTCGCCGGCCGCAGAGAGGGCGAGGGCCTCCGCCAGCCTCGCTTGGTAGTCCACCTCCTCCGCCTCCGCTTTGCACCGCTCCTCCTCGCTGGAGGTCTGCATGGTGGCCGCCAGTGCCGCCTGGTACACAGCCTCCTCCTCCACAGGGGGCGACAAGGGTTGGGTGTGGTGCTCTTGGACGCCACGGCGGCGTTGCTCCTCATACTCGAGGGCAAACCACACCTTCCAATCAAGAGAGTTCGACGTGTACGACGGTATCCGACGCTGCTCTAGTGTGAGGAGCTCTCGCCGCCCGCGCACCTCCTCGGGGTCCGCTGCACCACCAGCACTGGGATCCGCTACAGATCCAGATGCCAGTCGTGCGGCAGCGTGACGTCTGGGTATGGCAGTGGCTGCCTGTATAGCCAGTGCCACCACGCCTGGTGCACCCGAATGTGTAGGCGCAGCGTGACGGGGCGGGCAGGCACCGGCGGCGGAGGAGGAGGAAGCGCCGGGGGTGAACCTCCCCTTCCCTCTATTTGACCATCTGCCTATAGTTCCTGAGCATGCGCTCCAAATCCTAGGTATCATTGGATGGCAACGGTCTAAGGACATACATTTCTCCATATGCAGTCACTATTATCGAACAAGGTCCAAGAGTAATGAACATTTGATGAGCACGGCGTTTCGGTGCCCAGGCTCATATGCATCCGGTAAGAAAGCAAATCACAACAAATTTAAAAAAATCCAACTTTTTTTTGCATGATAGAAAATTTATTGCGTGAGGTCCGCTTTAATTTTCAGATCATTTGGGAATCTGAGCAGCTCTCCGCAAAAAGGATAAACCGGGCCCATCGCTCAATCAAAGAGAGGAGAGGAGAGGGTCGGCGATGATGTGCGGAAAGGAGAGGAGAGGCGGTGATGGGGTTGGCCAGTGCCACCTGCCTCCTTTAATAGTCGGGACATGCAGATCAACGTCACTTCAATGTGACACAAAGATGAACCGGACGAACATATAGAGGTGTGGCTAGATCTTAGTCGATTAAGATTTAACAAAGTCTTAGTTAAGTGACACAATATATAAGAAGAAACAAGAAAAGACTAAAAAGAAAATTTCGCATGGATCTTCACGTTCACAAGATCGAACGAATATAGCAAAACTGATCTGTAAATTCAGAGCGACCGTATGTACTGAACTTCTCCCGGATGCATGCATGGAGGTATGTACGGCACCGTACCGTGTTTTACGTAAGCGAGAAGGAGCATGCTGTGTTCACAATTCACACGCAGATCCAGCCAGACGCAACTGGTGCAGCTTGTGCACGGTGCACCATCGTGGCCGCTAGGAAGAGCAGAGGACTGATGACTAATCAGCTAGCTAATTGTTTGGTCCCCAGTTGCTGAGGTACATGACAGTCCGGAGCTCCTCCTCCTGCTCCTGCCTCGCCTTCCTCCTCCTCGCCGCCGCCCCACCTGCAGCGGTCGCCGCCATGGTCTTGCCGTCCCCGGCGGCTGCGGGGCCGGCGCGCTGCTGCACGCACGGGAGCGCGTGGTAGTTCCAGCGGCACAGCCCGGCATGCCGCTCCTTGAGCGCCTCCACCGTGCCCGCGCCCACGCTCATCGCCGCCGCCCAGGACGAGGCCGTCACCTTGCCGCCGCCGCTCGCCATCTGACCAACTGTAGGATTGCAGAAATCGACGTGCTCGACTGAGTGCTTCGTTCGATGCTGTTGCTGTGTGTGTGGTGTGCTCAGCTGCCTGCGAAATGGCGGTGTTCCTCACGGTAGTTTTATAGGAGACGCCGTTGTCGGCATGTGAACCGTACGTGCCGCCGGTGCCGGCCGTGGCTGCCTCGTACGTAAGGGCGCGCGCATGGTTTGTGTCCTCGTGGGCGGAAACCGGGTGCAGTGCCGGCGGCCTTGGCGCTTCAGGTTGTTGTCGGACGCCGACGTCGGGCGATGCGGCGCGCCGCTTGTGCCACAAGTTGTGTGCTGCTGCACTCTGCTACTACGTCAGATCAGATCAGGCTTCGTGGTGGCCCATGAATTGTCTTGCTTTTAGCACACGGGAGGATAAAGATCGCTCAATCACGAAAATCTGCCAAGGTAGAGTTTATTCGACTATTCGTGGCACGCAGCGTGCGGTAATCTTCTCCCCCCCTTAGGATATGCAAGTGATTATTAGACTAATAACAATCCTCCTTTCTGCAACACGTAGGGTAAATAGGATTTTTGGCCACATGGTCTGCTCTTGGGGAGACGCGGACGGGCAGGGAAAACCGGAGGCCGGTGGCCATGGTTTCAACGATACCAGCGGGCCACTGCAACTGGAAAGTGGACCGTGTTGTGTCTCACTCGGTCATCACTCTGATTACCAGTAAACACGTTTACTTAACTTATTAATGTTGTCTATTAACAACATCACTCTGGTCATGCTTTTAGTTTAACTTGTTATTTTGTCCGTTGAGCAGATTGCAGAGAAAATAAATTCAGAACAACAGGTTCGCCTCACATGCACAGCCGGAGCGACAGAAAGCACATCTAGCAGGTCAGACTTCATCAAAATATATAATCAGAGAAGAAGAATTTGGTTGGAAGGAACGCAACGCTGGAATCTCTAAGACTCTAACGGACACCGCTTGCAGAGCGACTGGAGATGTTCGAATTGATCAAGAGAAGATGCGAGATCTTGGCGCGCAGAGTTGGGCTGCTGTGTACGGGTAGCTGAACCTGCTCTGTTTTCGGCATGCTATACGAGTTCTTTGAGATTCGACTCCTTTATTGTTTTCCCCTGTTCCATCCTTCCTGCAGAGTTGGGCTGCTACGTATAGGTAGCTGAACCTGCTCTGTTTTCGGTATGCTTCTCAGCTTTGCGGAGTTGCTCTCCCTGTGCAACTCTGAACATTTTTCTGCCTCTTTTGATAAGGATTGGCCTTCGGCCTGAAACTAGTCACAGAAGCACAAGGGCAAGGTATGGCAAGGTAGGGTGATATACAGTCGTAAACTGAGGCCGAAACTTTCATCATCATCATCATCATCATCGTGGTGGCCAAATTCACTGTTTTGACCCTTTTGTGCACGTTTAGCCGCATCTGACCCCTCTTTGAAAAGTTTTTCGGATCTGATCCTTTTCCTACCGCCACCTGAGCTGGCGGTACGCTAGAACGCCCTACCGCCACCAGCTCTGGCGGTAGGAACCGGGTCAACGTCGACGGCGCCGTCTGCCTGCTGACGTGGATAAGTGGCTACCGCCACTGGCTGTGGCGGTAGGATGTTGCCCCCTACCGCCAGATCGGGTGGCGGTAGGTGCCGAACAGGCAATTCCGTGCTTGGTGGCTGTGGGCGGGCCCTACCAGCCCGTTCTTCCTCCTCACCTCGACTCGAACAGAGGCGAGTGGCGCATCTCTCCTCCTCCCGATCCCCTCCCTCGATCTCCCTCTTCCCTCCACCATTTTCGCGGAGCTTTGGGGCAAATCGAAGAGGCCGGTAAGCTCCTCCATTCCCTCCAATCAGTTTTCCAAATGCTTTTTTATTTTTGAAGCTATTTTTGGCACTAGGTGCAACCTAGGTTTTGGTGTTGATTTTTTTTTATGATGTTTTAGTTGTTTAGTAGTATATGATTTAGTAGTAGGCTTATGAAAGGATGTGCGGGTGAAACCATTGCGAGATATGTGAGGATATGTTGGTGAATGCATATATGTGAGGATATGTTGGTCAATTTTCTTTTGTTATGTAGATATGAATTGTATGAGAAGTTTTTGTGTATGGTGAATGCAAGATTGTGAGGATGAAGGCATTGCAAAATTCTTAGATGGTTAATGCATTGTAAAATTGTGAGGATGATTTTTTTTGCAAAATTTGTAGGTGGTTAATGCATAGTGTGAAAATGTGTGTATTTCATATAGATGCTTTCTGTTGTGATGGAGAATGCGTACTAATAGTATGGTATTTTCATATTTTGCAGTTTATAATTGTAGATGTTTGGTTTTAGTTTTTTTTATTCATATGTATAGACGATGTTGCCTAACAAGTGAAAAAATTATATATTTGTTAGGATGGCCGAGGATGAGGACAATGGGCGTTTGTATACGGGGCTTGACCTTGCTTTTGACAAGGACCATTGTGCCCGTGCTATCGAGCGTGGAGAGGTAACAATTTTCATGCTACTTTTTGAATGAAGGAAGCTTCTGACATATTTTCTCAATTCTTACAGAAACTTGCTGTCATCCGCTTTAGGAGCCACACGATGAAAAACCAGATGCAATATGACGTGCGCTACGAGCCGTACTTTGAGCGTGCCGGGCTGCTACCGTTTGTTCTTCAGTTCAAGCGTGTGCCGCCGTCGATGTGCCATTTAGCTCTCACCGCCCTCGTCGATCGTTGGCGGCCGAAGACACACAGCTTCCATCTCCCTTGTGGCGAGCTAACGGTGACGTTGGAGGACTTTGCCATGATCACTGGGCTTCCCATTGACGGCAAGGCTCTGACCGGACGAGTGGACGACAAGAACTGGCGTGCGAGGGTTACCGCTCTCATCGGTGACTGCTCGGCCTCTCTTAGTGCCCAGGGAAGGACTGACAACAGGACAAACGGTGTCCCATTCCCTTGGCTCCAGCATCATAGGTCGGGATGCCCTGAAGAAGCCAATGAGGAGACCGTGGAGCAGTATGCTCGAGCGTACGTGTGGCACCTCCTATCACAGGTGGTCTTTGGAGACTGCTCTGGAGACGTTGCTCCTTGGATGTTTCTTGACTTCTTGGCCGACTGGGACGAGAAGTACAGTTGGGGGTCTGCTGGGCTCGCCTACTTATACCGTCAGGTAACAAGTTATGCAAATATACATTAAGCATGGTAGTATGTTCATGAATTCCTACAAAGAGCACTCCTCCAACTCTTATGTTAGTACATTTAACCGGTTTGATTTTTGGGTTGCAGCTCGACGTCACATGTAGGAAAACCACCTCGAGGCCATGCATGGGTGGATGTATTTGGGGCCTCTCGGTCTGGATGTGGGAGCGTTTGCCGGTTGGGCGTCCTGAAAAGCATCCTTCACCGCACGTGTGGGTAGGCCTTGATGAAGAAGATGATGTTTTTCGACTCCCCACCGTGGCATTCTCTTGGGACCGAGTTAGAATATTTGGAAGCAAGAACAAGTCCTTGTACAAGAATTTCATCAACGAAATGGACAGCCTCACATATTGTCAGGTATACCGATTCAATATTTTCTCTAAGCTTCCATCAAATGCGTTGGCCAAACTAATAGCTCGTTGATAGGTTAACTGGAGGCCTTACGAGGCAAATAGGGGTTTCACATTGAACCAGATGTGCACTAGGGACTCCTATCTTTGGCGGATCAGGTGCCCTCTCATATGCATTTATGCTGTCGAGTGGCATCTACCACATCGAGTGGCCATGCAATTTGGTATGAGGCAACGCACCCCACCGGAGCCAGCAAGCACGGGTGGACTTGAGCTTCACAAGTGAGTTACCTAACCGAGGCTATGTTAACCAACAATACAATGTTTCAAATAGTTTCTTATGCTTTGTTGTTGTCATTCCTTGCAGTCAGAACCGAAAGAATAATCAGAATGTGCTTGAGTGGGGACAACACCATGCTAGGTATGTCGAGATGTGGGAGCAGAGGCTCGGTTCTAGAGAGACGGATATGACTTTGGCGGACATGAGGAATTACAAAGAAACACATCTAAAGTGGTATGACAATGGGAGGCGATTTCGGGTGCGTTTGAGGCCAAGGTGGACCGACGCAGATCTCGCAGATCATGATGCAAACAATGAATCAGACGATGAGTATGACGCCATAGTGAGAAGTACACAAGGTTCTCACAGAGAGTATGCGCCCTTGACTGATAGAGTGGTAAGTCTTGTGAACCTATTTGAAGAGTGGATTCATATTAGCTTGATTGTGCAAACTTTTGAGCTTATGTTGAATTTTCAGACTTTTGAGCTCAATAGAAGAATCATCGAAGGCTCGAATGCACTAATCCATAAACCCGAGACTCAGGAGTCGGATGCTACCTTGAGGGAAACGGTGAAAGTAAGCACTCTGTTGCATTAAAAATGTTTTACTTCACAAGTCCTTACTCTGTTGCATTAAAAATCTTTGTGTCTTTGTTGTTGTTGTTGTTGCTGCAGCGTTTCATGAAACGTTGCCGGAAGCTAGTCACCATTCTTGGCTGCGCAAGCCTGGGTGACGTAGATGTGCATGCTCTGAGCACATCCATGGTGCAGGCTAGTGGAGCCACCGCTTCTTCTAGCCACGCCGGTGCTAATACTAGCCACACCCATGCTTCTTCTAGCCACGCCGATGATGGCAGCGACTTCGGTGAATCTGAGGAGGAAGAGGAGGTGGACTTGCAGGACGACGAAGCCCCGGAAGAGATGAACATGTCACAAATGATGGATGCACCACCGGCCTCCCAAGCAAAAAGGGTTTCTCACCCTCATGATGATCCATTCAGCCCGTCACCGTTCCAAAAGCCGCTCCCTCGTCGCTGCAAGAAGACCGCGAATGAGGGGTGCTCTAAGAGAGGAAGAATGGGACGATGAACTAGTGTTTGGGCATGTTAAACTAGTGTTTGGCCATGTTGAACTATAATGAGCTTCTAGTTTGCTTTGGACTTGAGGACTTTTATTTCAAGTATTATGTTGGACTTGAGGACTTATATTTCTAGTGTTATGTTTATATTGTTTTCTACTACTTGTGCTATATCTATTACATATGATAAACTGCTGTGAAAACTGTGCATATAAGATGTTATATGATCTGAAAACTGTGAAAATTGGTGTTTGCATGTCTGTGCTGTTGCTGGTGTGAGGCCAGGACCCTACCGCCATAGTCTCTGGTGGTAGGGTTCACAGTCCTACCGCCGGAGACTATGGCGGTAGGGTCCTGCCCTCACACCAGCCACTAGAAAAGGATAAGGTACCCCCCCCCCCCACACACACACCCACCCATTCAGCACCTTTCCTCCCCGAGCTGGTCTTCTATTTTTCACCTCCCTCCCCATTGAAGCCCTCCCAAATCCATCTTCATTCTTTGAGATTTGTCCGGTGGATCCGGACTATTTTCATCTTTGAAGGTATCTCTATCACCCCTCTCAGTTTTGTTGGTTGGAATCATATCATTTGGTTGCATTGTTAGCTTTGTTGCAAACCCTAGTTTTAGTCATTTTGTGTTAAATGAACTATCAAGTTCATTTCTAAGATTATATATGTGCTTACTATAGTGCCAAGTTAGTGGATCTAACACTTCATAGTAGAAACTAGGGTTGTGGTTAGGGTTAGTGCTTAGGGTTATGCTAATGACTTAAGTTTATGTCATCTTGTGTTAAATCAACTACCAAGTTAATTTGTAAGGTTATATATGTGCTTACTATGGTCGCAAGTTAGTGGATCTGACACTTCATAGTACAAAGTACGGTTGTGGTTAGGGTTAGTGCTTAGGGTTATGCTTATGATGCGTTTGGTTTTTGGGTGTGAGAAGACCAAATGTGGGGTGGGGGTTAGTGCTTAAGGTTATGCTTACGATGACTGTTATAGTTACCCCTCGACTTGTAGGATGTCACCGATCATCTTCTTTGAGACTTCCGTGGAGGCGGCGGCAAAGCGTGAACGCGAAGTCATTGAGGAAAAGATGAAGCTGTGGGTCGAAGCCGTCGATGCATTGAATGCGGCTTGTAGTGACTTTTCAAAATACTATGTGAGCGAGTGTGACGATGACAAAGTTGAGTTCTATGATGCTAAATAGAAAAACATAAGCAAGCTCAAGAAGGAAGAGAAATTTCATAGACGTGCTCTTGCAAGGCAAATTGCATTGTGCGGTACAAGGGACGAAGTGCATGAGATGGACTTGAAAAACCCCGGCCAGGTCATTGATTGGCTCCGTCAGACCGAAAAGTCCATTTTGCACCCGAAAGAAACCATCTTCGCTGATAGCTAGTCGGGCTTCTCGTTGGGCTTGGGTCCGCGAAAGAAATGATGTCATTTGCTGCAACCCGGGGCCGTACGACAAATAGAGTGAGAAACCAACCCGGCGTGCACGATGGGCCTGGTTCCGCGAGGAAAAGGGTTGCATGATCCATTGGGCGGGTTCTGCAGAGTATGAACCAAAGCCTAATCCAAAGCGTGCTGCACTAATCGAACGTATTAAGCAGGTTAGGGCGTCTCTTCCGGCTTATTAGGGGATCCTCTTCGGGTACTTAGGATGCTACCGGGCATGATGTTGGTCATTTGAACTTGTGGAAATTATGTGTGTCTTTTGAATTATGGGTGTTGCTTGTTATTTCAATTATCGGACATGACATGTGTCATTTGAACTATGCACTGGGTGTTGCTCCTTTTTTTCATTTATCGGACATGAAATGTGTCACTTGAACTATGTGCCAGGTGTTGCATCTCACTTTTTTCATTTTCCCTATGCAACATAGTTGACAACAGAATTACCTACGAGTTGTTCTGTAGGGATCAAATCCTACCGCCACTGCCTCAGGCGGTAGGCAACCAAACCCTACCGCCGTAGCTTGTGGCGGTAGGATGCCTACACGCCGCATCAGACACTAGACGTAGTGTGTCTGGCGCAGTGCGTGAGTACCAGACCCTACCGCCACAGGCTCTAGCGGTAGGGTCCCTTCGCATAGCATCTGACAGAAAACAAAGTTTGTCTGGCTCGGTGCGTGAGTAGCAGGGCCTACCGCCACTGCCTCCGGCGGTAGGCTGGCACATGCTACCACCTTAGACTATGGCGGTAGGGTTCAAATATCTGCATAATTAAAAAAACAAGCAACACGTTAGACGTAGATAACTAAACAAACAACAATCATATATATAGCTGACAATATTTCAGCAACAATTTGTCTGACACTTTTTTCAACACAATCACAAATAGTTCAACACGATCACAAATAGTTCAACACGATCACAAATAGTTCATACATAGTGGAACAAAATAGTCTCAAGCATCGCAATATCATCAAATATCCGGCATACGAAATACCATCGGACAGTCACTAAAGATGCAACTTCAATAGATGCATCTAAAGATCACTAAGGAAACATGGGCCCTTTTCCCATCTTGTAACGTGCCTCATCCTCCTCTTGTGCATCACGGGCCCTTGCAAGCTTTCTTGCCCTCTCTTCTTCACGAGCAGCCTTCTCTTTGTGTGCCCTTTCCTCCTCGCGTTTCTTTCGTTCCATCTTCTCCTTCTGACGATGCTCTTCATCCAAGCCTATCTGAAAAGATTCTTCAAACAACCGTTGCCTCCTAAGACAATCTCGATATTGGTCCTTTTTGACATCCTCTGGAACATCTTGATCTATCCATGTGAAGTACTTGCAAAGAGGAGGCTGTGACTGCATAGGATAAACAAATTTGTTGTTAGGATTATGAGTTGAAGTTGAACAAAATTTGAGATTGCTCTTTGACCATCCGGCGGTACGTCATAGGCGTTTGTTGGAAGCGCCCGATCATGTGCATAGTTGGGACACACAAAGAATCTCCTCCCTTCAGTCCATGACTTCTTGCGGTTGGTGGATACCTTCACCTTGCAAACATCTCCACACCAACATGATGGAGTTTTCATATCTTTTTCCTTCACCTCGTCTAGCTTGGCATTCTCCCACTTGTTCGGCATGTCTTCACGATGAGCACACGGCGGCCTCGTCATGGAACCGGATGAAGACATGCCTACAAAAATAAGAGTGGTTGTTAGTGAAAGTTATCAACATAATGAATAGAGGAAATGAAATAAGAGTGATTACACAAAACAACAAGTACCATTCATATTATTTCAACCATCCGGATTAAGAAAAACGTCAATAGGCCTACCTCTGTCAATCCTCCTCGTCCTAGTAAGACCGGAAGCACGACCACGTCTAAGACTCGCCAGTCCTCCACGCCCACCAATAGTAGTCCCTCCTCGTGCACTACCTCTAAGACTAGTCCGTCCTCCACGGCCACCAGTCCTACCTCCTCGTGTGCCACCGGAACCTCCACTACGAACACCCGTTTGGCTAGAGCTCGTGTTGGCATCGGTCCTTGATTTTTTGGTGCATGTCCTAACATTGTGTCCCGGATCGTCACATTGTCCACAGTTGTTGATGTCCGGTGGCTCCATGAAATTACCGCTACCAAACTGTTTCATTCCAGTGTAACCAGCTAGATCATCCATGTCACTCCTAAACCTCTTCTTCCTTCTTCTTCCCTTTGTAGGCACCATGAGTTCAGGGTCAGGCACGATATGTGGGCCATCATACTTAGGCCACTGTGACTGGTCAAGGAAAGGATGAAATCGAGGCGCCCATGTCAACCTCATGGCTTCCAATGTGAACTCCTGCAACCGCACGGTCCTCCCATCAGAAACATGCAAGTTTCTCGCCTTGGCCGCCGTCATCAAATGCGAGCACGGCCAGTGGTACTTATGAGGCCTCTCACACTAACACCACCAGTTCTTGAGGTCCACCTTATACGCAACAACTCCGTAAGCCACACCGTCTCGTGTTGTGCCACCTGGCTCGTCCACTTGATAGATCATTTCTTTGTCGTTGAATCTAATGATTTGTTGATGCGAGGACTTCCCTGCTTGAAACCTCAACCAATCATCAACCTTGTCGGGATACTCTTTTTTTTCACCTATCCATTTGGCGGTGGTTTCGGAATGCCTAAGAAAATACTCATTCAGCTTGAAGAAGGTGTATTTCAGTATTGCAGTCACCGGCAAAGAACAGATGCCCTTAAGCACATTGTTGAAGCATTCAACCATGTTGCTCGTCATGTCACCGTATCTCCAACCTCCTTCATCGTAAGCGCGTGACCACTTATGCTTCTCCCCATAATTCCTTTCCAAGAATGCTCTTCCACCTTTGTTCTTTGCCAATGCCTTGAAGAGTTTATCACACCGGATTTTGAATGAACTGACGGTGAATGCCACACAAACATGGGTAAGGTCTTTGCAAAACTCCTTGCTCTTGCATGCCCGGTAAAAGTTCGCCACGAAATGCCTCATGCACCATCGGTGATGAAGCTTTGGAAGCCCAGGAATGACAACTTCTATGGCTTTGAGAATGCCATGGTGCCGGTCCGATATAATGCATACCTGCCTCTTCCCAATCACCTTGGTCCTCACATGCCCCATGAACCACTCCCAATTGTCGTCATGCTCGGAAGGAACTAAAGCAAAGGCCACCGGCAACACGTTATCATTGGACGAATGAGCCATTGCCACCATTAGTGTGCCCTTGTATTTGCCGGTCAAGAAAGTGCCATCTATAGACAAGACCGGACGACAATGCTTAAATGCCTCGATGCATTGCCCAAAACTCCAGAAGGCACGATGAAACACTCCGTCAATGTCCTCAACCCCATGCTGCATGCCTGGGTTCTTATGTGCAATGGCTCCCAACATCCTCGGAAGAATATTGTATGCGGCTGCATAATCACCGTGCAACATCCTAATAGCATTTGACTTGGCCTTCCATACCTTCCCATAGTTGACCTTGTATCCGTACATTTTTTCAACAGTACTCATCAAAAACTTCACCTTCACAGTTGGGTCATGGGATATCTCATTCAATAATTTGTAGCCGAGAAACTCTGACGTGAGTTGACGGTGGCCCTTGCTTCGGCCAGCTTTGTCTGGAGGTATGCACTCGTGAGTAGCTACACAACTTTTCAACTCCCATTGCCCCGTTTCATGAATTTTTCTTCCACGAACCTTCCATTTACATCCTTCTTTGTCACACTTCACGGTGTACCGCACCTCTTGGTTAGAATGACCAACAACAAATGGCCTATGGTTCCGAATGGCGTAGTCACTCAACCACATCTTAAACTCTTGGAAGCACCCAAACTTGATGCCTTTTTTCAAATGAGCATTCTCATCCTCATTCTTGGGCCTTGGATCACCGTCTCTCGGGCATGATGTTGGTTCAACCAACCCCATTCTCATGCCACCATCAACAATGGCGTGATCGGCAAGGCTGAGATCACGAAACAATGGGGGTCCTCTTTCCTTGCCGTGCACCTCCTTGAAGAATTGATTTTCTTGCACCGTGAATCCATCTTCGTCCAAATCTTCCTCAGGACCCTCATCATCAGAGCCATAACCACACATACGGTTATAAGGGAGGCTACGATCCATGTCTTGTTGATGGACAATGACATCCAAGTTACCTATTGGATTGTAATGAATCTCTTCTTCTTCCGCATAAGCATCATCATCATCAACATGAGCCATATCATTTATCTCCGGGTCTTGAATTACTATGGCTCTATCATTCATCTCCGCTTCATTTGATTGACTACTTGGTGGTTGGCTACAAGAATTGGGGACATACACCTCCACCCTAGCATCATGTATTGGGGAGGAGGCATGCCGGTTCAAGTCAATTTGTAGCAGAGGAGCATCAACCTTGGTGGAAAATAATTCAAGTGAGTTATCTTGTGATTGCTCTACTTTACCCTTGTACACCTTCCAATGCAATTCCGAGGTGATAGGCATACTCTTCAATCGAGACTTCACCCCCACTCCAACATCATACCTTCCAATAAGTTTAAGCTCATCACTTGGGTCCATCCACTGTAACAAACTTCTAACTTTCACAACTACATCCTCATAGGTTGGGCTATACTCAAATACCATGTGTTCTTCCCCTTCATCATCATTGCCATTCATAAATGTCTCCTTATCCAAATAATGGAGATTCACGAGACAACCCATCTAAATAAATTTTAGATAATGTCAAAGATAGGCGGCAACATAATATGGGACAGTATCCATTGTGCATCCCATGGATCAATAAAAGTTCTATGCAATACATTTAAGCAACAAAACAAATAACAACTAAAGAACAAAATATCATGGCTTAACCCTAACAACTAAAAAATGACTTTGCTATCACTAACCCTAACCCTAGAAATAACCAAAACAATAACCATAGATCTAGCTACAAACAACAAAGTTAGCACACTACACATGGTCAATCACACATATACAACCCTAGATCTAGATCTACCATCCATCAAATCCATTGATTTCACACAAAATGTAGCACAACTAGGGTT
Organism: Triticum timopheevii; assembly: GCA_963921465.1. Classification (NCBI taxonomy): domain Eukaryota; kingdom Viridiplantae; phylum Streptophyta; class Magnoliopsida; order Poales; family Poaceae; genus Triticum; species Triticum timopheevii. Next base: position 626,951,788 of record OY997264.1, on the reverse strand, counting down.
TGCATAAAAGAAATCAATGCCATCAAATAAGTTGATTCCAACCAAACAAAAAGAAGAGAGAGGGTGAGGTACCTTGAGGGATGAAAATGGCCTCAATCCACCGGAGAAAACTCAAGCAATAGAGATGAATTTGATGGAGCCCTAGGATGGGGAGAGAGGGGGAGAGGGGCTCAGCTCGGGGAAGAAAGGATTTGGGGGCGAATGGGTGGCTTGTGGGGCCCACCTAACCCCCAGCCATTGGTTTTATGCATTCAGCACCATACTGCCACCGTCTATGGCGGTAGGCTGCCTAGACCTACCGCCACGGCCAGTGACGGTAGCCACTTATCCACGTCAGCAGGCAGACGGTGCCGTCGACGTTGACCCGGTCCCTACCGCCAGAGCTGGTGGCGGTAGGGTGTTCTAGCCTATCGCCAGGTCGGGTGGCGGTAGGAAAAGGGTCAGATCCGAAAAACTTTCCAAAGAGGGGCCAGATGCGGCTAAACGTGCACAAAAGGGTCAAAACAGTGAATTTGGCCCATCGTGGTATCTTACAACGGTGGGGACAGGGCAATCAGCCAGGTCTCAGACCATGGTTGCTTACTTTGCTCCGACGAACACAACACCTCTAGCTACTAGTACTCCTAATTTGGGCCCCAGCAGCTGAGGTACATGACCGTCCTCAGCCCCTCCTCACCCTTCTCTGCTCGCTGCCTCTCCGCCACAGCCGCCGCAGAGGTCGAAAGCTGCTTCTTGCCTTGCGAGACGACGCCGCGGACGTTGGCCTTTGGCTTGGCCGCCCGATGGATGGACTTGAGGGCATAGTTTCAGCGGCAGAGGCCGGCCTGGTCCTTGAGCGCCTCCATGGCGCCCACGCTCATCGCCACCATCCACGAAGCCTTCGCCGGAGCAGCCATCGCCTTCCCTTCCTGTTCCTGGGTTGCTGGAGAGAAGATACTGAATTGTGGTCTCTGTGTCTGTAGAGCTAGTGAACTTGCGGAGCTGCGGTAGTGAAGAAAGTGTGCTCATGCTTGGGTTGTTCTTTTTTGCTTTTTTTAGACAATGTACTTTTTTGAACTGATGCCTGTTTGTGTTGATGGGAGGAGGAGTGGAAGTAGCCTGGGATATATACGGGAGAGCTGGAGCAAAACAGGCGACCGCGTGGGCTAGTTTTCCAGGATACCGGCTGCTTTTGGATACACCTTTGCTTAGAGCATCTTCAGCCGTTGGCCCCCTCAGGACGCATAAAAATCACCCCCTGGAAGCGAGCCGGCGATTCATTCGGCGCTGGGGCGGTTTTGCGCCCAGTCGTCGTCCCCAGGCGCCGATGTTGGCCCACTTTTGAAGCCCCATTTCGGCGAAAAGGGCCCATATGGGCGCGAATAGGCCCATATTCGGCGTGGATCGCCGTGGCTCGGCGTTCAATTATCAACATAAATATTTTTTTATCACATATTTCATCACAGAAAAATCAAATACTTCAACAAAATAGTACAACAACAAATAGTTCAATACAAATTATATAGTTCAACAAATAAAAAAACTCATATTTCATCACACCTCGCGCCCGGCGTCGCCCTTGAGCCTCCATAGGTGCTCTATCAGATCTTGCTGCAGTTGATGATGCACCTGTGGGTATCGGATCTCCTGACGCATACTGAGGTAGGCAGTCCAGGTTGCCGGTAGCTGGTGATCAACTTGGGCAAGAGGACCCTGCCTGTGGTATGGTTCAGTGTCAAACACTGGCTCTTCCTGCTCGCTCTCAATGATCATGTTGTGCAAGATGACACAACAGGTCATGATCTCCCACATTTGATCTTTCGATCAGGTCTGAGCGGGGTACCGGACAACAGCAAATCGAGATTGGAGCACACCAAATGCCCGCTCGACATCCTTCCTGCAAGCCTCCTGAATCTTCGCAAACCAGGCGTTCTTGCCTCCAGGCAAAGGGTTTTTGATGGTCTTCACAAATGTCGACCATCTCGGATAGATGCCATCAGCTAGATAGTACCCCTTGTTGTAGTGCCGCCCATTGGTCTCGAAGTTCACCGGAGGAGAATGACCTTCAACAAGCTTGGCAAAGACAGGAGAGCACTGCAGCACATCGATGTCATTGTGAGTTCCTGGGATACCAAAGAAGGAGTGCCAAATCCAGAGGTCCTGTGTGGCCACCGCCTCAAGTACCACACTGCAACCGCCTTTGACGCCTTTGTACATCCCCTGCCAAGCAAATGGGCAATTCTTCCATTTCCAATGCATACAGTCGATGCTTCCAAGCATCCTAGGAAATCCTCTTGCTGCATTCTGTGCTAGGATTCAAGCAGTGTCTTCCGCATTGGGTGTTCTCAAGTATTGCGGTTCAAACACTGCCACCACTGCCCGACAAAACTTGTAGAAACACTCTATGCTGGTGGACTCGGCCATGCGCCCATAGTCGTCCTGAGAGTCACCTAGAGCTCCGAAAGCAAGCATCCTCACCGCTGTCGTGCATTTCTGGATCGAGGTGAATCCAAAGTTTTGCCGGTGCAATCCATCTTGCATTTGAAGTAGTTGTCGAACTCCCGGATGGAATTCACAATCCTGAGGAAAAGCTTTTTGCTCATCCGATAACGGCGCCGAAATGTTCTGTCGCCGTGAAGTGGAGCATCGGCGAAGTAGTCGGAGTAGAGCATGCAGTAGCCTTCGAGATTATGCCGGTTCTTTGCTTTCACCCGCCCCGGCGCCGAGCCACCTCATCACGGCTTTTCATTACTCGCCAGCAGCTGGGCGAGGGCAGCGAGCACCATGAGATGCTCTTCTTCCTGGACGTCGGCCTCGGCTTCCTCCTCCAGCAGCGCGGCGAGCACTTCCTCGTCATCCATGTCCATCGCCGAGGCAGGTAAATCGCCGAACACCTTGCGCCCGGTGGGTGTGCACCCGCCGCTAAACTGCCCCTCCGCGGCCGGAAACGTCCAGCTACTGTCTGAGGGGCTGCCGCGACGAACCTCTGCTATTTTTTCGGCGGGGAATGGCTATCTACCGGTGAAGGGCGGCGGGCGGCACCGGGATATAGCTAGTGGCGGCCGAGAGCGCGGGGGGTGGGAGGCGAGTCGGGGAAGAAAATCTTGACTTTTCACCTAACGGCATGGGCCAGCCGCGCTTTTCCCTTGCGCCGGAGCCCCCAACACTACTAGGAAAAGGGCTATAGATGATATGGCCACTAATGGCGCACCAGACATGGGTTGGTGCGCCATTAGTGTCCAAATGCTAATGGCGCACCACATCCACGGTGCGCCATTAGTAACAAAAAAAATTTTCAATTTTTTTTAAACTAGTAATGGCGCACCAGTGGATAGTGCGCCATTACTAGTTAAACTAGTAATGGCGCACCACATCTACGGTGCGCCACTAGTAATTCTTTTTCAATTTTTTAAATTCTTTTAATTTTTTTTCAAAACTAGTAATGGCGCACCAGTGGATAGTGCGCCATTACTAGTTAAACTAGTAATGGCGCACCACATCCACTTTGCGCCACTAGTAATTTTTTTCAATTTTTTTTTCAAAACTAGTAATGGCGCACCGTGTGTGTGGTGCGCCATTACTAGTTGAACTAGTAATGGCGCACCACTCCCACGGTGCGCCATTACTAACTTGGCCCAAAAATTCCACCGAATGCACCCCCTCCCCCCCGTGGACCGCCTTTTCAGTTTAAAAAAAATAAAAGAAAATGATGAAAATGTCAAATAAATAAAAGAAAATAAGTTTCCCATGTGATATGTGGTCTACTTGTTGGGAAAATTTACAAATATGAATTTCGACTTTATTTGCAAAATCTCTCTGGAATTTGTAAAATGGGCATAACTTTTGCATACGACCTCGGATTAAAATGTTTTTTATATGAAAAATCATCTACTCGAAAAGTTACATCCAAATTTATCTGGGGGAACCCCGTTAAACATTTTCAAAATCCCCAAAAACCTAACAGAAAAAAAATTACGGGGCTTTTAAGATCTAGAGGGAAAAAAATAGAAAAAATTTCAAACTTACTAGTGGCGCACCGTTTGCTAGGTGCGCCACTAGTAACAGAAAAAAGAATTGGTTTCAAAAAAAATTCGATTTTTTTTTCAAAATATGGTACGTAATATGATCGGGAAGTTTGAAATATTTTTTCAAAATTTCATCATACTCATGAACATGAACAAAGTCCTAGACATCAAGAAGGTTTAATATGATTGATATGATAGATATATCAACAAGTGCCTGTGAAGTGAGCTGGTGCTGGGGTTGGATAGAACTGCGAAGTTAAGCGTGCTCGGCTGGAGTAGTGTGAGGATGAGTGACCTTCCGAGAAGTTTGACCACAGAGTGTGATTTGACTTGAGATTAAGCATATTGACCCGAGATTAAGCCATAGTGACCTGAGATTAAGAAAAAAATTTAAAAAAATTTCTGAAAAAAATTTGTTACTAATGGCGCACTTCTATGTGGTGCGCCATTAGTAGCGCAAACAGGTGCGCCACTAGCAGCCCTTTTTCTAGTAGTGCAAGCGCCCCCCAGCGCGTCGTGTTTGGCCTGCGGCCGCCGGGCGGAAAAAAGGGTCGAACTGGCGCTTTCCGTCGTCCTGGGGGCGCGACTGGGACCTTTTTTGGCGCCGGCGCCGAAAAAGTGGCCTGGGGGGCCTGTTGGGGACGCGGCTGGAGATGCTCTTAGTTGTGCGGCTGCGCCACACGTCTCACTGTATATGGCCCGGTGGAGGTGGCTGCGTATCTCGCCTCGTCTTGTTTTCTTGCGGCCGAGCGGCTGGTTTTGTCCACTGAGCCGGAACCAAGGCGGCAGAGTTGAGATACCATCGATGGACGATGAAAGTGTGCAGCTTTACCGAGTAAACTAGAACACCCTCTGTTTCAAAATGTAAAATGTTTTGGCAGTTCACAATTGTGCGCAAGTTAAAACTTGCCCCTTAATATTAGGTATAGATGAGAGTTTTTGTGAACTAAAAACAATTCTTATATGCACCTATTTTTTAACTATCAAAATATATTTTTCTAAAGCAAGTCGTATGAGTGGCATGAGTATGTTTTGTAAGCTATCTGAAGAATTTTTGTGATATTTGCGGACTATAACATGACTGTTACATATCATAACTTATATGAACATTTTTTATGATTATTGGAACTATTTTTTTGAGATAGATGAACATATATTGTATAAATAAATAAATAAACTCACTAGCTATTTGTTTTTTTATTTTCAATTTTAATATAAATGATATTTATTGAAAATCTGTTTATACAAACGAGTTTGTTATTAATGATTTTTAATTGGAATTTTTTTGCATCTTTTGTTTGTTTCCGCACTCTATTATACTTCGTAACCTAGTAGCATGCCAAGTGAAAGAAATTCCGACAATTTTTAGAGGCGACCATACTCGTCTTGCTTCGATGCAAGATTAGCGGTGCTATACTTGGCATGTGGTAAGTGGTGTATAAGAGACCCCTGTGGAATGAACTGATAATGACTAAGTGATACAACTACAGACAAGGCAAAAACATCAAAAAAGAAGTAAAATATCAAAAGCCCTGAAAGACCACACTTGTAAATAAACCAAACCATCAGTAGGTTACAAATGCACCCAACACTGGGGCAAGCATGGGCGACCGTCCCGGGTCTCTGCCGGAGATGCATACCACCTATAAGTAGCGACCAACGGGAACAACACAATTGAGCCACCCGACAAACCTCCATCTCTATGATCACCACTGGTTATGACTTATTTATACTAATCACTTTTACTTTATATATATATATATATATATATATATATATATATATATTATATTCACTATACGCAGATTAGTTTTAAATTGATACAATATTTACAAAAAGACCATTTCTATACTATACCTAAAACATAACTAGAAGTAACAAATTTAACTACTCTCAGTTTTACTTTTTACCATTGAAATTAGTATAATGATAAACCAACACTTTTTGTTGTAAACTTATGTTAATTTTTCCAGATATATGTTTGGGGCATTGAAGTAAGTTAAATTCCATCTATATTAAAAATAGAAGTAGCATTCAAATACAAAATAATTTGAGTTATGCTTCTAGTTTATTATCATTGAACATCTTGATATAGAGCTCTATAATATAGCAGCTAACAAATATCTGAGTGGAGATTTGTGGAGCACAATTGTTTATCTTAGTTGCAATTATTCTTTATCTCTCTACTTAATTAACTGGAAGGAACTACTATGCACTTGAAAGTACCTATTATCTGACAGAATGCTTTAAATTTTCCTTTTCTTTTCGTTTGATGGCCCTAAGGAAAAATAAGAATTGTTGGTCTTTTAGTAGAAACTAGAAAGATAACTGCGATGTACCTCACTCAGTGTTCGCTCTCATTAGAAAGCCCACTTACCTATTAATGTGGTCTAACCTGCAGCTAGATCATGCCTAGTTGACTTACTACCGTATCAGGCACAATAGTTTACGATCCCGGGTTAGGATCATGTCAATAGAGTGGGGGATGTCGGTGGCTCGGCTCCAGCTAGTAGTTTAGGTTAGTTTTTTTTTCTCGCAGGGGCGGCGTTCAGGTAGATGGCGGCACTTCGTATTTGCGTTGGTCTTCCGGGCTCCAATCCTCTTCGAGTTCGTCCATCATGATAGAGTCGACGGAGCTTCAATGTAGATTTCTGCCACCTCCTTGGGGCGGTAGGGTTAGGGTTTCTCGTCTTGCGTGCGCGGTGGCAAAATTTGGTTTTAGATGCTTCATATTGACTCAAGGATTCATTGGCGACAACTACGGTTCTGGGCTGCTAGCTAGTCCTTAGTGGTACGTGCCAAAAGATGTTTTGGATGTCATCGACAAGGTCAAGCCGGCTCAGATAGGAGAGCAGCGCCAGCGGCGCGTCGATGAAATGTTCTAGCAATGGTAGTTGTCAGTCTATTTTACTCCCTCGTCCAAAAATACTTGTCGGACAAATGGATAAAAATGGATGTATCTAGAACTATAATATGTCTAGATACATCCATTTCTCTGACAAGTATTTCCAGACAGAGGGAGTATTATATTTGGGATGATGTGTACTTCTTATGAACCTTTATAATAGATCTGGGGTATTTTTTTTGCAACAAAATAAATAAGGTGCAACAGAGTCCACAACACACATCAGGTCCACTCGAGATCTCTAGACCAAAATTTCACCATTATCATCGTCATCGCGTTATCTTTACAATCACTTGATGACCCGTTGCGCCAATTGATGCAGAGACCAACTCCAGCACAGAAGCTAAGTGAATTGTTTAAAAGATTTTTTTCTCAACTGTGTGCAAATATGTTCATACCGTGTTTCTATTTCCTTGACAATGGTTACTGCCCATAGCCCTCTTATGTGATTTGTTTTTGATGACCTTAGGCTCTGTTTGTGATTAATTTTTTCTCAATTGTTTACAACTGTGCAAAACCAATTACAACTAGAAATTAAACAAGATATGGGTGACACAATACTTTTGATTTAGCTGTACTATTATCCAACTTTGCTTCTGTGGAAAATTTTCTTAAGCATGGGAAACCATTAGGGAGTGTTAAATTACCCACTCCAAACAAATAATTTTATGAAGTGTTCCCTACAATTGTAGCCAAGGTAAAGAATTTTATGAAGTGTCCCCCACGAAAAATGGCCTGAACCATTGGAACCATGGACCCCACCCAATGCAGATGCAAATGTTGTCATAATTATAGTATAAATCTTGAAGATGCAAATGTTTGAATTTCGGCGGTATTATATAGCTCTTGCAGGTGCAATTGTTTGAATCTTGGCAGTTGCTTTTGGATGTGCAAGGACGCAAGTGAAAATCCTGCCCACTTGCGGTCCAGTAGAGTGTCGGCCGAAGGTTGGGCTCAAAAAGGAAAAACAAAGGCCGAAGGTGATGTAGTGAGCTGGCAGGTAGCCCCTGCCCTCGCCAGCGCCGCATGCGGGGGAGGGAGTCGCCGTGCGCCGTGCATTATCTATTCGCCCCTCTCCCTACATCCGTTACCTCAAATGATCACCACCACGCCGGACTGTACCTCCTCCTCTGTCTCGTCTGACGGAGAAGTGGGGGCGGGCGTGTTGCCGGAGTTAGATGCGGCGCAAGACAGGGCCGCTCCACCGCCGGCCTCAGGGAGCGCGCCTGCCACGTTCCTTGGGATGTTTGGGGCCGCGACTCCCGTAGTCCAGCTTTCTCGTGTCCATGTAAATTTTCTAAGCTGAGTCCTTGCTCAGTCCTGTCGGATTTCGGGTTCCGTAAACCCTTGATAGGTTCAAACTCTGGGATGCGTGCGGAGATCTCAACCTACCTAGCTTGCCTAATCACGATCCTCACAGCCTAGCGCGTCGAGCTCAAAGGGACAGAGAAACACAACAGTTTATCCTGGTTCGAGCTGAAGGAAATATGCCCTAGAGGCAATAATAAAGTTATTATTTATTTCATCATATCATGATAAATGTTTATTATTCATGCTAGAATTGTATTAACCGGAAACATAATACATGTGTGAATACATAGACAAACATAGTGTCACTAGTATGCCTCTACTTGGCTAGCTCGTTAATCAAAGATGATTAAGTTTTCTAACCATAGACATGAGTTGTCATTTGATTAACGGGATCACATCATTAGAAGAATGATGTGATTGACTTGACCCATTCCGTTAGCTTAGCACTTGATCGTTTAGTATGTTGCTATTGTTTTCTTCATGACTTATACATGTTCCTATGACTATGAGATTATGCAACTCCGGTTTATCGGAGGAACACTTTGTGTGCTACCAAAAGTCACAACGTAACTGGGTGATTATAAAGGTGCTCTACAGGTGTCTCCGAAGGTACTTGTTGAGTTGGCATATTTCGAGATTAGGATTTGTCACTCCGATTTTCGGAGAGGTATCTCTGGGCCCTCTCAGTAATGCACATCACTGTAAGCCTTGCAAGCAATGTGACTAATGAGTTAGTTGAGGGATGATGCATTACATAACGAGTAAAGAGACTTGCCGGTAACGAGATTGAACTAGGTATTGAGATACTGACGATCGAATCTCGGGCAAGTAACATACCGATGACAAAGGGAACAACGTATGTTGTTATGCGGTTTGACCAATAAAGATCTTCGTAGAATATGTAGGAGCTAATATGAGCATCCAGGTTCCGCTATTGGTTATTGACCGGAGACTTGTCTCGGTCATGTCTACATAGTTCTCGAACCCGTAGGGTCCGCACGCTTAAAGTTCGATGACGATCGGTTTTATGAGTTTTTGTGTTTTGATGTATCGAAGGTAGTTAGGAGTCTCGGATATGATCACGGACATGATGAGGAGTCTTGAAATGGTTGAGACGTAAAGATCTATATATTGGACGACTATGTTTGGACACAGAAAGTGTTTCGGGAGGTTTCAGACATTTACCGGAGTACCCGGGGGTTACCGGAGTACCCGGGGGTTACCGGAACCCCCCGGGGAGTATATTGGGCCTAATGGGCCTTAGTGGGAGAAGAGGAGGGGCGGCCAGGGCAGCCGCGTGCCCCCTCCCCCTCTAGTACGAATTGGACAAGGAGGGGGGTGCGGCGCCCCCCTTTTTCCTTCTCCTCCTCTCTCCCTTCCTTCCCTTCTCCTACTCCTACAAGGAAAGGAGGAGTCCTACTCCCGGTGGGAGTAGGACTCCCCCCTTGGAGCGCCCTCCTCCTGGCCGGCCGCCTCCCCCCTTGCTCCTTTATATACGGGGGCAGGGGCACCTCTAGACACAAGTTGATCTGTTGATGTCTCCCAGCCATGTGCGGTGCCCCCCTCCACCATATTCCACCTCGGTCATATCATAGTGGTACTTAGGCGAATCCCTCCATTGGTAGCAACATCATCACCGTCATCACGCCGTTGTGCTGACGGAACTCTCCCGTGAAGCTCTGCTGGATCGGAGTTCGCGGGACATCATCGAGCTGAACGTGTGCTGAACTCGGAGGTGCCGTACGTTCAGTACTTGGATCGGTCGAATCATGAAGATGTATGACTACATCAACCACGTTGTGCTAACGCTTCCGCTTTCGGTCTACGAGGGTACGTGGACTCACTCTCCCCGCTCGTTGCTATGCATCACCATGATCTTGCGTGTGCGTAGGAATTTTTTTGAAATTACTATGTTCCCCAACACGGGCCACCTTGCGGTGTAATACCCTACTCCAGCTTTGTGGTGGATTACCTCGAGGGGCTGAGGATGAACTAATACAGCGGGTGAACTGCCTCAGGAGGTGAGGTGTTCCTGGGCTCGAGTGAGCTAGTGAGGTGGTGAGGTGGGAATGGATTCGATCCCCTCTATGGTGGTGGCTAAGTCCTATTTATAGTGGCCTTGGTCCTCTTCCCAAATGTTGGCGGGAAGGGATTGTTGGAGAACGTAGTAATTTCAAAAAAAATCTTACGCACATGCAAGATCATGGTGATGCATAGTAACGAGAGGGGAGAGTGTAGTCCATGTACCCTCGTAGACCGTAAGCGGAAGCATTTATCAACGCAGTTGATGTAGTCGTACACCTTCATGATCCGTGCCGATCAAGTACCAAAACTACGACACCTCCGCGTTCAGCACATGTTCAACTCGATGACGTCCTCGCCTTCTTGATCCAGCAAGAGGGGCGAAGTAGTAGATGAGTTCCGGTAGCACGACGGCATGGTGACGGTGCTGGTGAAGAACAATCTCCGCAGGGCTTCGCCTAAGCACTATGAAAACTATGACGGAGGATAAACTAGAGGGGATGGGGTTGCCGGCACACGGCTTGGTGTTTCTTGATGTGTCTTTGGTGCTAGCCCTGCCCCTGTATTTATATGTTGAGACTTGGGGTCGAAACTTGGAGTAAAAGCCTCCACAAAGTCGGTTTCACCTGAAAGGGCTCGGACTCCAGGGCCAGATGTTGAGGGTTCGGTGCGACATATGCCAAGGGATGGCTTATCATGGTGGGAGCGAGTAGAACGTCACCGGCGCCTGGAAGCAGGATGAGGCGTAGACACGAACGCCGACACACTTTATCCAGGTTGGGGGCTCTCCTAGGAGATAGCACCCGTAGTCCTGCTCTGCGGGGTCTCTGCATGATTACTAAGGCACCAGTGAGTACAAAGGTGCTCCTTGAGCTGTCTGCTAGAGGCAGAAGGAGGCAAGGCTAGCCCTCTTCTTCCTCTAGATGTGAGGCTAGTTCTAACAGGTTGGGAACCATTTGCATGGGTGCCCTGGGGGGTTTATATAGGCCTAACCCCCAGGGGTACATTAGTAATCTGGCCGGGTGCTGGACCCGGCTGTCAATGCCTCTGGTCGCCGGCTTCTCTGCCGGCAGCTGGCGCCCGCTGCCTAGTGGGCCCCGCCGACTGGTCTGGTATGGAGCCGACAGGCCGCCCCCACCGCTGGCAGGTCTTGTTGGTGGCTGATCACTGTAGCTGTGACACTAATGATGCAGGCTTGGTCAGCGGAGTGTGGCTACAGTCCCACCGCCTGGTGGGAGATCACTGTAGCCACACCACGTCTTATCTGGTTAATGGTGCACGGGCCTCGAGGAAGGAACTGGCCGCCTGCTGGAAGCCGGCCTCCCTTAGGTCCGGCTGGTCTGGCTTCCATCGTCTTCCGGGCTCTCACTGCCTGGTAGGGCCTGTCGCCTGCAGCCCGTACCGACAGGCCGTCGTGGGAATAGGGCCCCGCCCATCAGAAATGACGTCAAGGGGGAAGTGGCAACAGTGACGTGTCGTGCGAGGATCTCCGCCTGTACGGGACACTGTAGCCACGCCAAGCCCAGGATTCGGGGGTGAGGGACTACACTGTAGCCTCACCCTGTCTCGTCCTCTTCATGAGGGGCACAAACTCTGAGGGCGCCGGGCGGCCGCCTGCTAGGAGTCAGGCCATCTAGGTGCCGTCTGCTGGTGCTTGGCCGTCTTCGGGCAGCTGGCCGTTGAGCCAGCCGGCCACCGGAAGGCAGCGCTTCATTCTGAAGTCTTGTGGGGCGAAGCCGGCCCAAAGTCTTGAAAGGCTCAGGGACTCGGGTGAGGCTACCCGTGGCCCATTACTCCGACAGTAGTCCCCGAAGCTGGTGAGGTGTCGCGGTAGATGGGCCGTGAGGTCTCAGCAGCTTCCCCTCTCGTTGCGCTCTGATTGAACGCTCGGTCCGCCTTGTGTCTCGCCGGCTGCCGAAGCCGATTTGACAAGGCGGGCTCGTCCACCGATTTCAAACGCCAAGGCAGGAAACACATGGCATGCCTGTCGTGGTTCTAAGTCGGACAGTAGAATGGGGGTAGGTATGGAGAGGCAAGACCTTAGCTACAGAGTAGTTGTTTACGCAAGGGATTTACGAGTTCAGGCCCTTCTCGGAGGAAGTAACAGCCCTACGTCTTGGAGCCCGGAGGCGGTCGACTGGATTATATGCGTATGGGTTACAGGGGTGCGAACCCTTTACACTGAGGAGGGGGTGGCTTATATAGTGTCTGCCAGACCCCTCCCGCCCTCAGTTATGCCGGGTTTAAAGTACATAAAGGATTGGCGTTACTGGTAACGCCCTACATAAAGTGTCATCTTGACCATAAAGACTACTTAATTACAGACTGTTTGGATACAGAGTGATTCCTAATCTCCTTGTGGTCGAGTGAGTCTTCGTGGTCGACTGCCTTCGAGTCCGTCGAGTGGATTCCCTCTTGGTCGACTGGAAGGCAGCTTCTTCTGAAGGTGTCCTTGGGGAGGGTACTTTGGACAGGTCCGTGACCCTACCCTAGGTACATGACTTCATCATTAGCCCCCGAATGGATCGAGGTTTGAGTGAGGAAGGAGTTGATAATCTTTCCAACCTGTTTTTGTGTTCTGAGCATGTCTCATCCTGGATTAATGACCTTTTTTAATGATGGCATCAACTTTTCTTTCAGTCGCCTTGATCCATTCTTTTCTTCTATCGAGTGAACTTTTGAACTTGGTGAATTTCCGAGCGACGGATCGTAGGAAATCCACCGCCTGATAGGTTGCTCTGCTGTTAGTGGATTTTGTGGGATCCAAATTTTGGGAAGCGCGCGAATCGGGGTGGACCGCGGTACTCGGATGGGATAAGGCGTAGACGCCTCGATTTCCGCGCCGCCTTGTTCGCCACGTATCGCGCGCGCGACTGCTTTGAGATTTGACAAGACCGCCCGGGCCTACCTGTCAGCCACTCGGAAACGTACCTATATAAGGTATCGGGCGAGGGTTTTTGAACAGTGCGTCTCCATTTCCCTCTCCGCCTTCCTCACCTCCACCTGCTGTGCTCGCTTTTGCCTCCTCCCACCCACTCCTCGCGCGCCTCGCCGGCGACGATGGTGAAGGAGAAGACGGCGGCCTTGGAGCAAGCAAAGAAGGCGACGGCGACAGTGAAAGCAAAGGGGAGAGCGACCAGCCAGGGTGGATCTTCGTCGAGGTCCCGCCTGCCGCAAGGTTGGGTCCAAGGAGATTGGATCCGCTCGACCATCACCCAGGCAGATCTCAACGACCTGGCCAATGATGGACTGATCTCTCATGGGTCAGCAAGACTCCCAGGGACCGAGTGGCAACCGCAGCCACTAGAGGGTGAGTGCGTTCTCCTAGCCACTCATGTAGATCGCGGATTCTCCCTGCCACCGAGTCTTTTCTTCTGAGGGTTTCTGAACTTCTTTGGGGCGCAACTCCACCATTTCACTCCCAATTCCATTGCCTATCTTGCCGCTTTCGTGTCCATGTGCGAAAACTTCCTGGGTTGTCGACCGCACTGGGGTCTCTTTAAGCACATATTCACCTGTCGCTCACAAATGGTGAAAAAGGCGAGTCCGAATGATGAGAGGACCAAGGTTATCCAGATGTGCGGGGGTCTTGGGATCCAAATGAGGAGTAAGAGTGCTTTTCTGGCCATGACCCTTCCTGAGTCGGTTAGAGGGTGGCAGTCGACCTGGCTCTACTGCCAAGACGAGTCGACGCCGGGGCAGTCGACTGGTCTCCCTCCGTTCTCCATGGACCGAGTGAACAAACCTTCTTCTCTGAAGGTGCTCCCTGAGGAGAAAGCTCAGGTAAAAATGTTGATGGAGCGCGTAGTCCAGCTCGTTCGGGACGGAGTGACGGGTATGGACCTTCTGGAGGTCTTCCTTCGACGACGCATCCAACCACTTCAGTACCGAGGCCACCCGATGTGGCTGTACTATGGTACCAAAGACACCACTCGGGTCCATCCAGAAGCGGTCAGCGATGCCACACTGGAGAGGTGGATGGCCGCCATCATAGGGAATAAGGACAACCCTCGAGGGGCTAGGAGGATCCCACCACTCGACCATACCTACACACCGGACACGGTATGACCACTTATCCCCGATTGTGATCTTGCTTTATTCATTCTGCTTCACTGCAAATTGGTCTGTCAGGCCACCACTGAGTTGTACTCGATGCCCAATGGAGCGCAAGCGCCGACTGAGGAGGAGGAAGGAAGTGGGGGCGAAAGCCCGGAGGAGTGGGATTCGGATGCTGACGATGACGATGAAGATGATGACTCTGTTGAGGAGGAAGAGGAGGAGGAGGAGGAAGTTGCACCTCCTCGTTCGGAAAGACGCTCAAAGCTTGTCCATGATCCTGCAGCCGAGCGTGGTAAGAGGGTTGCGCCCGTCACGCAGTCGACCAAGCGTCCTCGGACGACTTCTCCGGTGCCGACTGAGAAAGCTCCAAAGCAATCTCGAGTGGCGCCGTCGAAGCCGGCGAAGGTCTTGCCGAAGATGAAGATGGCGATCCCCACTATCTCAGGGTAATGGTGTAACTTGAGTTTTCCCGTTTCACATGAATTTATTCTTGGTCGACTCATGAGCTGACCGACTGACTTCTGGAGCTGCAGTGCTGCTACTTCTGATACTTCGGCCAGGGCTGAAGATCACGAGATGGAAGATGCTGTCACTTCAAAACCTGGTATGACTTTTCTAGTTCCGTCTTCAGTCGGTTGGCTCTTTGTCTCTAATTTTGATTCTTTTCTGCAGCTCCATCTAACGTCGTTATTGACCTTCCCGACGACGATGATGAGGAACCACTGAGGCAGAGGAGGAACCGGAAAGCGTCTGCCAGCAAGGCGACTCAGGACGTGCCAACACCCGAGACGTTGGTCGTGGAGGGAGACAACATCACTCGGCCTACCGTATCCTTTGCGGTGCCGCTGACGAGTGCTCGCCCTTCGTCGACGAGTGCTCGCCCTTCATCGTCGAGTGCTGCTCAGCCTTCACTTTTCTTGACCCACCATGTCCCAGAGGACCAAGCCAGTGCTGCTAAAGAAGCAATACGCCAGGCAGGGGTCATGATGGAGCAAGTGAAGGCACTCCGAGATGCCAGTCAGGCAGCTTATGACGCCAGTTCAGCTCTTCAGAGTAATGTTCAGGTCAGTCGGGTCACCGCCTGTTTTGTTAGGATATGATATTTGAAAAATCCTTCTCTCTGAAATTTTAGTATCTGTCGTACACCCACTGGGTGTGTCGATTGGAATTCTGGATTAGTGGGGGCACGCTGAGTGCACCCACTGGGTGTAGTCCCCAAGGCTATGGTGGACTGCTGGCAGTTGACCATAGTCTTTATGTCTTAAGCTTTTTCTTGACTCGATCAGGTCGAATGGATTCATAGACCGGTGGGGGCACGCTGAGTGCACCCACTGGGTGTAGTCCCCGAGACTGTGGTGGACTGCTGGCAGTCGACTATAGTCTGAAGATAACGTTTTTTAGCTATTTGCTGGTCGACTGATCGACTCTAACTGATAGAACTAGTGGGGGCACACTGAGTGCACCCACTGGGTGTAGTCCCCGAGACTATGGTCGAATGTTTATATTCGGCTGTAGTCTTAGTAATGATATGATTTTTCCTTAGTCACTCGGAAGTAAACTGTTTTTGACATCCGTCGATTGGTTCTTCGCAGAAATCTTGCGAGCTTGCGGCTCGTTACACTGAGTTGGAGAACAAGCAAATCCAGCTCGAGCTTGATCTGAAACTGGTCAAGGAGAACTTCATGAAGTCGAAGGAGGAAGCAAAAGGTATGTTTGGTGAGAATCTCGACGATTGCTTTTCGCCTCTCGTCCGTTTCAGAGTCTGATCTCACTGTAACTTTGCAGACAAACTGAGTGATGCTCTGAAGAAGAAAGATCTTGACTTGGCTGAGATGCAGAAAGCGGCTTTAGAGAAGACCAAGCTCGCAGATGAGAAGCTGGCTTCAATCACCAAGCTTGAAGAGGAAAATACCAATCTGAAAGCTGCTCTTGACGCGGCCAACAAGGAGGCCAGTCGACTGAAGAGTGACAAGATTGCCTTGAGTGACAAGGCCAGTGAGTTGGTGGGAAAGAAGAATGATCTGGAGGCTTATCTGGGAGGACTCTCCAAAAAGCTATTCCTCATGCTTGAAGGTAATGTTTTGTATCAAATAGACATTTTAACTATGATCTCTCCATCTGACTGCTGTCTTGACTCTGAGGTTGTGCTCGCAGAGTTCTGCCAGAATTTTGAAGAGGACACTGGTCGACTGGAAATAAACCTGGATCCCATCAACTCTCCTGTGAAAGATGAAGTCGCCATGAATGTGCTCCGACTCGAATCTCGCGTTGCTGCTGTCGTCGACTATCTCGCTAGGCTGAAGGTCGCAACTTCCCGCATCGACACGACACTCTGGCCAAGAGAGATGCTTCAGAACGACCTCGAGTCTCTGATGACTCGACTGAGCGAGGTTCCAAGTCGAGTGCAAGAATGGAAGAAGTCTTCTGCCAGGTGTGGCGCGGATGTCGCTCTGTCTCTGGCCCGTGTTCACTGCAAGGAGGCTCGAGAGGACAAGTTGGCAGCCCTGAAGGTGGCTAATACCAAGAAGCATGATTTCCGATCTTTCATGGAGACCTTCATCACCGCTGCCACTCGGATTGCAGATGGAATCGACCTGGATGAATTTGTTGCGCCTTCCAGCCCTCCGCAGGAGGGGTAAAAAACTTCTGTGCCTGATACTTTAAATTTGCCTCGGTATGCCGAGTGATTTTTGTAACCGATAAACCTTAGTGGGCTTAGCGCCCGAGCACTTTCGGTTCCGTTGGATGTCATCTGAACTTGGATTCGACGTTGAATATGTTTGCATTTGGTTTGAGGTGTCTTTTGCAGGCTAGGGTGAAGCGCTTGTTGCAATCGACTTGTTCCTCAACACACTTAGGCGAGCACTGGGCTGCAGCTAAGCTTCCGAGTGGGAGGCCCGCTCTCCACTCGGTAAGATTTTCAAAAACTTAGGCGAGCTCTGGGCTGCAGCTAAGCCCCCGAGTGGGAGGTCTGCTCTCCACTCGGTAGGATTTTCAAAAACTTAGGCGAGCACTGGGCTGCAGCTAAGTCCCCGAGTGGGAGGTCTGCTCTCCATTCGGTAGGATTTTCAAAAACTTAGGCGAGCGCTGGGCTGCAGCTAAGCCCCCGAGTGGGAGGTCTGCTCTCCACTCGGTAGGATTTTCAAAAACTTAGGCGAGCGCTGGGCTGCAGCTAAGCCCTTGAGTGGGAGGTCTGCTCTCCACTCGGTAGGATTTTCAAAAACTTAGGCGAGCGCTGGGCTGCAGCTAAGCCCCCGAGTGGGAGGTCAGCTCTCCACTCGGTAGGATTTTCAAAAACTTAGGCGAGCGCTGGGCTGCAGCTAAGCCCCCGAGTGGGAGGTCTGCTCTCCAATCGGTAGGATTTTTGCGGATTTTCTCTGAGGAAGAAGGCATCAATCGACCTGCACCTCGTCTTCCTTGCGGAGCGCACATTATACTTGTGGCGTAGCTCGTAAGGGGAAGTGGCAGTCGACCTGTTCCTCGTCCTCCTTGCGGAGAGCACATTATACTTGTGGCGTAGCTCGGAAGAGGAAGGTAGCAGTCGACCTGCACCTCGTCTTTCCTGCGGAGCGCACGTTATATTTGTACTTAGGCGAGCACTATGCTGCAGCTAAGCCCCCGAGTGGGAGGCTGGCTCACCACTCGATAGGATTTTATTGAAACTTAGGCGAGTACTTGGACTGCAGCTAAGCCTCCGAGTGGGAGGCTGGCTCACCACTCGGCAGGATTTTATTGAAACTTAGGCGAGTACTTGGACTGCAGCTAAGCCTCCGAGTAGGAGGCTGGCTCACCACTCGGCAGGATTTTAAAGTACTTAGGCGAAACGGATTCGCAGCTAAGCCCCCGAGTGGGAGGCTGGCTCACCACTCGGCAAGGATTTTTTTTACAAACTTAGGCGAAATGGATTCGCAGCTAAGCCACCCACTGAGGGGAAATTTTATTGAACAAACAAAAGTGACAACAATCACTAGGAAAAGTATAACACTATTTTCTTTTGAAAAATGAACTACAGAAGTGCTTTTATTACATTTCCGAGCGGCTACTTAAGTGTAAAAGGGGCGAAGGAGCTCCGCGTTCCAAGCTCAGGGCTTGTCGATCTTGTGCTCGACGTTGTAAAGACGGTACGCTCCGTTGTGGAGAACCTTGGTGACGATGAAGGGACCTTCCCAAGAAGGAGCGAGCTTGTGTGGTTTCTGCTGATCCACTCGGAGAACCAAATCTCCCTCCTGGAAGGCTCGACTCTTCACGTTTTTGGCGTGGAAGCGACGCAAGTCTTGCTGGTAAATGGTCGATCGGATCGGAGCCATCTCCCTTTCTTCCTCTAGAAGGTCGTCTGCATCCTTCCGTGCTTGTTCTTCTCCAGCTTCGGTGTAGAGCTCGACTCGAGGAGCATTGTGGAGCAGGTCACTCGGCAAGACCGCTTCAGCTCCATAGACCAAGAAGAACGGAGTTCTCCCAGTCGACCGGTTAGGCGTGGTCCTTAACCCCCAAAGCACCGAGGGAAGCTCGTCAACCCATGCTCCAGCCGCATGCTTGAGATCACGCATCAGTCGGGGCTTCAACCCTTTGAGAATCAAGCCATTGGCCCGCTTTGCTTGTCCATTCGACTGAGGATGAGCGACCGAAGCATAGTCGACTCGTGTGCCCTGAGATGTGCAAAACGCCCTGAATTCCTCCAAATCAAAGTTTGACACGTTGTCAGTGATGATGCTATGCGGGACTCCATATCTGAATATCAATTCTCTGATGAAGCTGACAGCTGTACCGGCATCAAGGTTCTTGATGGGTTTAGCCTCAATCCACTTGGTGAACTTGTCGACTGCTACAAGCACATGTGTGAAACCGCTTCTGCCTGTTCTCAAGGGGCCAACCATATCCAACCCCCATACTGCGAAGGGCCAGACGAGTGGTATGGTCTCTAAAGCTGAGGCGGGCTTGTGTGACATATTGGAGTAAAATTGACATCCCTCACACTTGTCGACTATTTCCTTTGCCATTTCATTCGCTCTAGGCCAATAAAATCCGGCTCGGTATGCTTTGGCCACGATGGTCCGAGAGGACGCATGATGGCCACAGGTCCCCGAGTGGATGTCGTCGAGGATTATTCGACCTTCTTCTGGCGTTATGCATTTCTGACCAACTCCAGTCGCGCTTTCTCTGTACAGCTGTCCCCTTATCACGGTAAAGGCTTTAGATCGGCGGACGATCTGTCGAGCCTCTTCTTCGTCCTCTGGGAGCTCTTTCCTTAAGATATACGTGATATACGGTACTGTCCAATCGGGAGTGATCACCAATGCTTCCATGATCAGGTCGACCACTGCTGGAACTTCAACCTCAGTCGGATCTGTGATACTCTTGGGCTGCGGAGCTTCTTCGGTAAAAGGATCTTCTATGACTGATGGAGTATGGATATGCTCCAAGAACACATCACTGGGAATGGCTTCTCTCTTGGAACCTATCTTCGCCAAATCATCAGCCGCTTGATTCTTCAGTCGGGGTATATGGCGGAGCTCTAATCCTTCGAATTTCTTTTCAAGCTTGATATCATACCTCCGGAGATTGGCAAATGTTTCAGCGAGGTCAGTCAACAGGTTGGAACCTTTTCGTGACTTGAGTACGATATCATCCATGTACGCTTCCACATTCCGACTGATTTGAGTGAGTAAACACTTTTTGAATCATCCTCATGAACGTGGCTCCAGTATTCTTGAGACCGAATGGCATGGTGACATAGCAGAAGCACCCGAATGGAGTGATGAAAGCTGTTTTGATCTCATCGGGTCCATACAGACGGATCTGATGGTACCCGGAATAGGCGTCTAAAAAAGACAATCTCTCGCATCCCGCAGTCGAGTCGACAATTTGGTCGATGCGAGGGAGAGGAAAATGATCTTTAGGGCAGGCCCGATTGATATGTTTGAAATCGATGCACATGCGAAGTGACTTGTCCTTCGTGGGGACCATGACGACATTGGCGAGCCACTCGGAGTGGTATATTTCTCGGATAAACTCTGCTGCTAGGATTCGAGCCACCTCTTCGCCATTGGCTTTTCTCTTCTGAACGGCGGACCATCGAAGATGTTCTTTGACAGGTTTTGCTTTTGAGTCGACTCTAAGGCGATGGTCAGCCAGCCCCCTGGGAACACCCGGCATGTCAGCACGCTTCCATGCAAAGATGTCCTAGTTCTCACGGAGGAACTGGATGAGCGCTTCTTCCTATTTAGAGTCGAGTGTTGTGGAAATATGGGCCGGAGCTGCGCTGGGGTCGGTCGGGTGAATATGAACGGGCTTTGTCTCACCAGACGACTGGAATGCTGACTCTATGGTGGGTTTCTTGGCCCGCAACAAATCACTCGGATCTGCATTTTTCTTGTATCCCTCCAGCTCTACCACTGTTATCTGGGCATCCGCAATCTTCGAGCCTTTCTGAAAACACTCTTCTGCCTTCTTCCGGTTGCCAGTGATAGTGATCACACCTTTGGGGCCAGGCATCTTCAATTTGAGTACACGTAACATGGTCGAGCCATGAATCGTGCATAAGCTGGTCTCCCCAAAATAGCATGGTAAGCGCTCTGGAAATCTACGACTTCAACTGTCAGCTTCTCTTTGCGGAAATGCTTTGAGTCGCCGAACACCACATCTAGAGCTATTTGGCCGAGTGACTCAGCCTTGTTTCTAGGAATGACTCCATGAAAACTCATGTTGCTGGAGCTGAGTCTGGACATCGGAATGCCCATTCCCTTTAGCGTCTCCACATACAATATATTCAGTCCACTACCACCATCCATCAGCACTTTCGTCAGTTGAGTGCCTTCAACGATTGGGTCGACCACCAAAGCTTGCCTCCCGGGGGTGGCTATGTGAGTCGGATGATCGGACTGGTCGAAAGTAATGGGAGTTTGAGACCATCTCAGATAGCTTGGTATCGCCGGGGCGACCATATTTACCTCACGGTTGATAACCTTCAATCGACTTTTGCTCTCCACATCAGCAAAAATCATCAGGGTGGAATTGACATGAGGATATCCTCCATCACTGTCCTCCTTGTCCTCAGCCTTGTCCAACTCCTTTTCCTTGTCCTTGGGCTGTTTTCCTTGAAACTGCTGGATCAAGAGCCGGCACTGGCGAGTGGTATGTTTCGGGTAGATGATGTTACCCTCTTCGTCTTTCTTCGTGTGGATGTGACACGGCAGATCCATCACGTCATTTCCTTCCTTATCCTTCACCTTGTTGGGGTTCCAGGATCCTTTGGGCTTCCCCTTGAATTCGCCCTGAGTCAGGGCCAGAGCCTCTCCAGGAGCCGCTGGCTCGGCTTTCCGCTTCTGCTTCTGACTGGAATTTCCTTTTTCCGACTGACTGGCTTGTACTTGCCACTCCGGAGTCGATCCTCTTCTTCACCATTGGCGTACTTGGTGGCGATTTCCATCATTCGACTCAGGGTCATATCTCCGGTCCGACCAAACTTCAAACTTAACTCTCTGTTCTTAACACCATCCTTGAAGGCGCAGACTGCCTGACGATCAGACACGTTCTCCACCGTATGATGCAAACTGATCCATCTCTGTATGTAATCTATCAGGGTTTCATTCGACTTTTGCACGCATACTTGCAGCTCTATCAATCCGGCTGGTCGCTTGCAAGTTCCCTCAAATGTCCTGACGAACACTCGAGAAAGATCTTCCCAAGTGGCAGACTAAGGCATAGCCTATTGGTGGGAAGGGGCTGATGCCTTCCCACCCACCCAGGTTCAAGGCATGGTACTTGCAATTTGGGTTTGTTGCACCAATTATACTGTAGGGGGTTCCCTTACAGTCTTTCTGTCAAAAAAAAGATCTTCCCAAGTGTAAATGCTGCTAGGAGCTAACTGATTCAACCACGCCCTGGCCGAACCCTCCAACATGAGTGGTAGGTGCTTCATGGCCACCTCATCATTACCGCCGCCAATCTGTACCGCCACTCGATAGTCTTCAAGCCAGGTTTCAGGCTTGGACTCACCGGTGAACTTACTTACCCCAGTCGCCAACCTGAAGTTGGGGGGTATCACTGCGGCTCTGATGGCTCTGCTAAAACATTCTGGACCTGAAACATGGACTCGGCTGCTAGTGGGCGCATCTCTGTCATGGCCACCTCGATTAGCTCTGTTCCGATCGACCAAACCTTGCACGATGATGGATCTCGAGTCAAAGCCTGGTTCCCTGGGGTCGACCGGAGCTCTTCGCCCAACACTGAGCTGGCGCCTGTCATCTTGCTGCCGATGGGCATAGGACCCACCCCTTGGGGGAGGAGTGGGCACTCGACGCCGATCATCACGATCGAATCGGTCATCATATTGCTCACGTTGACCTTCGCGTCCCTCATGCCGCAGAGGCGATCTTGGGCTATGAGCCGACTGAACTGTATTCGCAGCGACGGATCGACTGTGAATCCTGTTGCGTGACTGTGACACAGCTGAATTCTGATCTCCTACTGCTCGGAGCATATCCCTGATCTGCATCAAGCCTCTACCAGCCTCCGACTGAGAGGGCTGAATTGACTCTGCTATATGGGTTGCAGCTGCTAGATTCTGAATCGGGGTTTGATATACCTGAGTTGGTTACGGAAAGAGTTGACGTCGACTGGAGTTGGGTACTCGTTGTCGCGCGCGTTCGTCGAGTGCTCGCTGGAGGTTCTCCAGTCGAGTGCGTTCAGCCAAGTTGGCCAAATGTGCCTCCTAGAAGGCGCGAGCCTCGGGAGTTTCTCCTGCAATGGGAGTATGCAGGGCATCCATGTTCCGGCGACGAAGATCTTCTCTCTGCAGAGAAGTGAGCGGCTCGGGTTGATATTCCTCGTGGGCCTGAGCGGGGTCGCCTCCACCGTCTATCCCGTCGGTGTGAGGGAAGCCGGGAGGGCTACGAGGCCCATTGACCATCAAAACCTCCGCCGCCGGATCACTACTGTCGCATTCGGATGCAGTCTCTACGGAGCCAGTCGACAGATCGAACAGGCCGTAGAGAGACTCGTCGGGCTCGATTGCCGCGACTTGGCTGGTGGCCGATTGGCGAGCCACTGCGTGTCTCACCCACCGCTGAAGCCTCGACCGACCAGAGCGCTTGCGCTGGCGGGAGACAGGGAGGGAGGACGACACAGGAGTCGATCAATACAGAGTCGACGGTTGCCGCAGCAGGACGCCGCAGACACACGCCTGAAAATGCGTCGCACCGCGGACGGGGAGCACGTCGATGTCGAGTGGAGCCTCCTGGAGCCAAGCGGAGTCGTCGGCGATGAAAGTGAGCGCGCCGAGACGGATCTTGCGGCCCTCGACCAGAACTCCGCCAGGAACCATGATGAAGGCAATCGGAACAATTGCAACTTCTCCAAAAATCGCTAAGACACCCGCCCCACGGTGGGCGCCAGCTGTCGTGGTTCTAAGTCTGACAGTAGAATGGGGGGTAGGTATGGAGAGGCAAGACCTTAGCTACGGAGTAGTTGTTTACGCAATGGATTTACGAGTTCAGGCCCTTCTCGGAGGAAGTAACAGCCCTACGTTTCGGAGCCCGGAGGCGGTCGACTGGATTATATGCGTATGAGTTACAGGGGTGCGAACCCTTTACACTGAGGAGGGGGTGGCTTATATAGTGTCTGCCAGACCCCTCCCGCCCTCAGTTATGTCGGGTTTAAAGTACATAAAGGATTGGCGTTACTGGTAACGCCCTACATAAAGTGTCATCATGACCATAAAGACTACTTAATTACAGACCGTTTGGATACAGAGTGATTCTTAATCTCCTGGTGGTCGAGTGAGTCTTCGTGGTCGACTGCCTTCGAGTCCGTCGAGTGGATTCCCTCTTGGTCGACTGGAAGGCAGCTTCTTCTGAAGGTGTCCTTGGGGAGGGTACTTTGGACAGGTCCGTGACCCTACCCTAGGTACATGACTTCATCAATGCCTGCTAAGCTTCCCCATGCCTGACGCCCGCCACGAGCACGCCATGCGGCGCACGTCAGCCTGGCCAACCTGCCACCCCATGCTCTCGATGGGACGTGACAGCGGGCTGGGCTCGCCACCACCGGGCCTCAGCATGCGGGCGGATCCGCTGCGGCCGAGGCGGGCTGTTGCGATTCCCATCAGAGTTACTGCGCAGTAACTCTGCATAGTAATCGGGGGGTCGTGGGGTCGTGGGCGCAGTTAATCCCATGATCCCACGTCCAGCCCCCTCGGCTTCGCAGCCCGAGGGCTATAAGTAGGGGGAGGCAGGGAGCGGCGGAGCACGCACGCCCTCCTCCCCACTCTTTCTTCCTCCTCTCTCTCTCTACTGCTGCTACTCAGTGCCCGCGGCAGCTTGCCGTTGTCGAGCTCCTCCTCCCCACGCAGCTCCGCTCGGACGCCATGGCGCGCGAGAAGGGAGGAGACTGGGACGGCTCGGTGGTGATCGAGGATCACCTCGCCTTTCTCCGGGCCACGCGCCGGATGTCCAACGCGGCCTTCGTCAAGGTGCGGGTGCCGCCACGGGAGGAGATCTCGCCAGCGTCGCAGGGGGACGAGCGGGTCGTTTTCCACTCGCATTTCCTCCGCGGCTTCGGCCTCCCGGTGAGCGGGTTTTTCCGCTCATTCATGGAGTTTAACCACATCTAGCCGCACCACTTGACGCCCAACACCGTGATGCTGCTGTCCGCCTTCGCCACGGCGTGCGAGGGCTACCTCGGCATCCTCCCCACCATCGAGCTGTGGGGAGCTTTCTTCTACGCCAAACTGGGCACCTCTGCCAAGGAGACGGCGGCCGAGTGCGGAGCCTTCGTCGCCGTGCGACGATCGTCGAAGAAGAACGCCTTCCCGGTCATCAAGCTGTCACAGTCGGTGAAACTGTGGCAGCAATCATACTTCTATCTGGAGAACTTTGACCCGGCAGTCGACTTCATCAACTTGCCGCCCTACGAGGCTGACCCCCTGTTGGGCTTCGTCCCAACTAGCTCTACAAGCCGAAGCTCGTGTCGGCCGACACGGCCGCTGCCATCAGCCCACTCCGGGTGCTGGCGGAGGTGGAGGGTCTCGTGGCGTCCGACCTGCGGATCGCCTTCATCAAGCGTCGGGTTCTCCCGCTCCAAGGCCATCCTCATCTGATCTGTCGGATGAGCGGACACCGCGGCCCGAGCCGGATGTGCACGAAGGAGATGCCGACTGCCGAGGTGGCCCGGATGGTGAACGAGATCACCTCAAGGTGTCGGAGGGGTCCTGGCGGTTTGGGAAGCGGCCATTGATACGTCTCCAACGTATCTATTATTTTTTATTGTTCCATGCTATTATATTACCCCTTTTGGAAGTTTATGGGCTTTATTTTACACATTTATATCATTTTTGGGACTAACCTACTAACCGGAGGCCCAGCCCGTATTGCTATTTTTTTTGCCTATTTCAGTATTTCAAAGAAAAGGAATATCAAACGGAGTCCAAACGGAATGAAACCTTCGGGAGCGTGATTTTTGGAACGAACGTGATCCTTAGGACTTGGAGTGCAAGTCAAGAAGCATCCAAAGCTTCCACGAGAGAGGAGGGTGCGCCCCCCGTCTCGTGGGCCCCTCGGGCATCCACCGACGTACTTCTTCCTCCTATATAAGCCTACGTACCCCGAAAACATCCAGGGAGCAGACGAAACACAATTTCCACCACCGTAACCTTCTGTATCCGCGAGATCTCATCTTGGAGCCTTCGTCGGCGCTCTGCCGGAGGGGGAATCGACCACGGAGGGCTTCTACATCAACATCCTTGCCCCTCCGATGAGTTGTGAGTAGTTTACCACAGACCTACGGGTCCATTGTTATTAAGTAGATGGCTTCTTCTCTCTTTTTGGATCTCAATACAATGTTCCCCCCCTCTCTTGTGGAGATCTATTCGATGTAAACTCTTTTTGCGGTGTGTTTGTCGAGATCCGATGAATTGTGGGTTTATGATCAAGTTTATCTATGAATAATATTTGAATCTTCTCTGAATTCTTTTATGTATGATTGAGTTATCTTTGCAAGTCTCTTCGAATTATCAGTTTGGTTTGGCCTACTAGATTGATCTTTCTTGCCATGGGAGAAGTGCTTAGCTTTGGGGTCAATCTTGCGGTGTCCTTACCCAGTGACAGAAAGGGTTGCAAGGCACGTATTGTATTGTTTCCATCGAGGATAACAAGATGGGGTTTATATCATATTGCTTGAGTTTATCCCTCTACATCATGTCATCTTGCTTAATGCGTTACTGTGTTCTTATGAACTTAATACTCTAGATGCATGCTGGATAGCAGTCGATGTGTGGAGTAATAGTAGTAGATGCAGGCAGGAGTTGGTCTACCTGTTGCGGACGTGATGCCTATATACATGATCATGCCTAGATAATTCATAATTATTTGCTTTTCTATCAATTGCTCGACAGTAATTTGTTCACCCACCGTAATACGTATGCTATCTTGAGAGAAGCCACTAGTGAAACCTATGGCCCCGGGTCTATCTCTTATCATATTTGCTTCCAATTTACTTTTATTTGCATCTTTACTTTTTGCATCTATATTATAAAATACCAAAAATATATTTATCTTATCATACTATCTTTATTAGATCTCACTTTCACAAGTGGCTGTGAAGGGATTGACAACCCCTTTATTGCGTTGGCTGCGAGTTCTTTGTTTGTTTGTGTAGGTACGTGGGACTTTTGAGGAGCCTCCTACTGGATTGATACCTTGGTTCTCAAAAACTGAGGGAAATACTTACGCTACTATTGCTGCATCACCCTCTCCTCTTCGAGGAAAACCAACGCAAGCTCAAGACGTAGCAAGAAGGATTTATGGCGCCGTTGCGGGGAGGCCTTCGCTCAAGTCAAGACATACCAAGTACCCATCACGAACCCATCTCCCTCGCATTTACATTATTTGCCATTTGCCTCTCGTTTTCCTCTCCCCCACTTCACCCTTGCCGTTTTATTCTCCCTTTCTTTCCCAATCTCCTCCTCTCTTTTCGCTTGCCTTTTTCTATTTGCTTGTGTGTTGGATTACTTGTTGCCATGGCTCAAGATAATACCAAGTTGTGTGATTTCTTGAATACCAATAACAATGATTTCCTTAGTACTCCGATTTCTCCTCTTAATGATGTGGAGTCTTGTGAAATCAATGCTGCTTTACTGAATCTTGTTATGAAAGATCAATTCGTCGGCCTTCCTAGTGAAGATGCCGCTACTCATCTAAACAACTTTTTTGATTTGTATGATATGCAAAAGAAGAAAGATACGGATAACAATATTGTTAAATTGAAGTTATTTCCGTTTTCACTTAGAGATTGTGCTAAAGTTTGGTTTTCGTCTTTGCCTAAAAATAGTATTGATTCTTGGAACAAGTGCAAAGATGCTTTTATCTCTAAGTATTTTCCTCCCGCTAAGATCATCACTCTTAGGAATGATATTATGAATTTTAAACAACTTGATCATGAGCATGTTGCCCAATCTTGGGAAAGAATGAAATTGATTCTTCGCAATTGCCCTACTCATGGTTTGAATTTATGGATGATCATACAAAATTTTTATGCCGCACGTCTGCCGTGGGAGGCACGTTTATGGAAATCATGTTAGGAGATGCTACAAAACTTCTTGATAATATTATGGCTAATTATTCTCAATGGCACACCGAAAGATCTTCTAGTAAAAAGGTGCATGCTATAGAAGAAATCAATGTTTTGAGTGGAAAGATGGATGCACTTATGAAATTATTTGCTACTAAAAATACTCCTCTTGATCCCAATGATATGCCTTTGTCTTCTTTGGTTGAGAATAATAATGAATCTATGGATGTGAATTTTTTTGGTAGGAATAGTTTTGCAAACAACGCTTATAGAGGAAACTTTAATGCTAGACCATTCCCTAGTAATTCCTCTAATAATTATGGAAATTCCTACAATAACTCTTATGGTAATAAGATGCCCTCTGATTTTGAGAATAGTGTGAAAGAATTTATGATTTCTCAAAAGAATTTTAATGCTTTGCTTGAAGAAAAATTGCTCAAAGTTAATGATTTGGCTAGGAACGTTGATAGACATTCGCTTGATGTTGATTCTCTTAAACTTAGATCTTCTCTTCCTAAGCATGATATCAATGAGTCTCTCAAAGTAATGAGAATTTCCATTGACGAGTGCAAGGAAAGAACCGCTAGATTGCGTGCTAAAAAATATAGCTTTATTAAAGCATGTTCTTCTAGTTTCCATGAAAATAATGATGAAGATCTCAAAGTTATTGATGCGTCTCCTATTAGATCTATGTTTTGCAATATGAATCTTGATAATTATGGGACTGATGATGAGTCAACTTTACCTAGAAGGCGTCCCAAGAATTCGGAGTTTTTAGATCTTGATGCTAAATTTGGTAAAAGTGGGATTGGAGAGGTCACATCTTTAAATAGCATTGAACCCACTATCTCGGATTTCAAGGATTTTGATTATGATAATTGTTCTTTAGAAGGTTGTATTTCCTTGTTGCAATCCGTTGTTAATTCTCTTCATGCTTATAGTCAAAATAAAGCTTTTACCAAACATATCGTTGATGCCTTGATGCAATCTTATGATGAAAAACTTAATTTGGAAGTTTCTATACCTAGAAAACTTAATGATGAGTGATAACCTACTATAAAGATTAGAATTAAAGATCATGAGTATTTTGCTTTGTGTGATTTGGGTGCTAGTGTTTCCACGATTCCGAAAACTTTATGTGATATTCTAGGTTTCCATTATCTTGATGATTGCTCTTTAAATTTGCACCTTGCGGATTCCACCATTAAAAAGCCAATGGGAAGGATCAATGATTTTCTCCTTGTTGCAGATAGAAATTTGGTGCCCATAGATTTTATCGTTCTTGATATAGATTGCAATCTTTCTTTCCCTATTATTCTTGGTATACCTTTCCTTAATTCGAATGATTGGTGCGATTATTGATATAAAGGAAGGGAATATTAGATTCCAATTTCCATTAAAGAGAGGCATGGAGCACTTTCCAAGAAAGAAAGTCAAATTACCTTATGAATCTATCATGCGGGCTACTTATGAATTTAGTGCCAAAGATGGCACCCGTTAGATCTATCTTTGCTCTTATGCCTAGCTAGGGGCGTTAAACGATAGCGCTAGTTGGGAGGCAACCCAATTTTCTTTATGTTTTTTGCTTTTGCTCCAGTTTAGTAATAAATCTTGCATCTACCTTCTGTTTAGATGTGTTTTTATCTTTTAATTAGTGTTTGTGCCAAGTAGAACCTCTAGGATAACCTATGATGATAGTTGATTTGATTCTGCTGAAAAACAGAAACTTTGCACGCACGAATATAATTTTGTTAAATCACATAAACGTGCTTTTGCGTTGATTCTTTTTGATGCTGATCAATAAACAAATTTTCCAGGACTTCCTATTTTGGTAGGATTTTTAAAGTTCCAGAAGTTTGCGTTAGTTACAGATTGCTACAGACTGTTCTG
Source organism: Triticum timopheevii (assembly GCA_963921465.1). NCBI lineage: Eukaryota > Viridiplantae > Streptophyta > Magnoliopsida > Poales > Poaceae > Triticum > Triticum timopheevii. Next base: position 626,922,034 of record OY997264.1, on the reverse strand, counting down.
TTTTTGACAGATTCTGTTTTTCGTGTGTTGTTTGCTTATTTCGATGCATCTATGGCTAGTAAATTAGTTTACAAACCATAGAGAAGTTGGAATATAGTAGGTTTAACACCAAAATAAATAAATAATGAGTTCATTACAGTACCTTATGTGGTGGTTTTGTTTTCTTTCACTAACGGAGCTTATAAGATTTCCTGTTGAGTTTTGTGTTGTGAAGTTTTCAAGTTTTGGGTAAAGCTTTTATGGACTATGGAATAAAGGGTGGCAAGAGCCTAAGCTTGGGGATGCCCAAGGCACCCCAAGATATGCAAGTATATCCAAAAGCCTAAGCTTGGGGATGCCCCGGGAAGGCATCCCCTCTTTTGTCTTTGTTCATTGGTAACTTTACTTGGAGCTATATTTTTATTCGCCACATGATATGTGTTTTGCTTGGAGCGTCATGTATTATATTAGTCTTTGCATTTTAGTTTACCACAATCTTCCTTGATGTACACACCTTTTTGGGAGAAGCCTACTTGATTAGAATTTGCTAGAATACTCTTTGTGCTTCACTTATATCTTTTGAGCTTGATAGTTTTTGCTCTAGTGCTTCACTTATATTTTTTAGAGCACGGTGGTGTCTTAATTTTGAAGAAATTTCTAGTCTCTCATGCTTAACTTATATCTTTTTGAGAGTCTTTTAGAACAGAATGGTATTTTCTATGGTTATAAAATTGGTCCTAGAATGGTAGGCATCCAAGTTGGGTATAATAAAAACTATCATAGGAAGTGAATTGGATGCTATGATCAATTTGATACATGATAATTGTTTTGAGATATGGAGGTAGTGATATTAAAGTCATGCTAGTTGGGTGATTATGAATTTAAAGAATGCTTGTGTTGAAGTTACCAAGTCCCGTAGCATGCACGTATGGTTAAAGTTGTGTAACAAATTTGAAACATGAAGTGTACTTGGCTTGTGCATCCTTATGAGTGGCGGTCGGGGACGAGCGATGGTCTTTTCCTACCAATCTATCCCCCTAGGAGCATGCGCGTAGTACTTGATTTTTGATGACTTAATAAATTTTTGCAATAAGTATAAGAGTTCTTTTGACTAATGTTGAGTCCATAGATTATACGCACTTTTACCTTTCCGCCATTGCTTGCCTCTTCGGTACCGTGCATTGCCCTTTCTCACCTTGAGAGTTGGTGCAAACTTCGCCGGTGCATCCAAACCCCGTGATACGATACGCTCTATCACACGTGAACCTCCTTTTATCTTCCTCAAAACAGCCACCATACCTACCTATTATGGCATTTCCATAGCCATTCTGAGATATATTGCCATGCAACTTTCCACCGTTCCGTTCATCATCATCATGACATACTTTACTTTTGTCATATTGCCATTGCATGATCATGTATTTGACATTGTATTTGTGGCAAAGCCACCATGCATTATTTTTCATAGATGTCACTCTTGATTCATTGCACCATCTCGGTACACCGCCAGAGGCATTCATATAGAGTCATATCTTGTTCTAGCTTCGAGTTGTAATTCATATGTTGTAATCAATAGAAGTGTGATGATCATGATTATTAGAGCATTGCCCAAAGGCCAAAAAAAGAAAAAAAAGAAGAAAAGAAAAAAAAGAAGAAAAGAAAAAATAAGAAAAAAAGAAAATAAATAAAAAGGGCAATGTTACTATCTATTTTTCCACACTTGTGCTTCAAAGTAGCACCTTGTTCTTCATGTAGTGAGTCTCATATATTGTGCTTCAAAGTAGCACCATGTTTTTCATATAGTGAGTCTCATAAGTTGTCTTTTTCATACTAGTGGGAATTTTTCATTATAGAACTTGGCTTGTATATTCCTACGATGGGCTTCCTCAAATGCCCTAGGTCTTCGTGAGCAAGCAAGTTGGATGCACACCCACTAGTTTTCTTTTGTTGAACATTCATTTATAGCTCTGGTGCATCCGTTGCATGGCAATCCCTACTCCTCATGTTGACATCAATTGATGGGAATCTCCAAAGACCGTTGATTATCCTCGTCAATGTGAGACTTTCTCTTTTTTTTGTCTTCTCCACACAATTCCCATCATCATATTCTATTCCACCCATAGTGCTATATCCATGGCTCACGCTCATGTATTGCGTGAAGGTTGAAAATGTTTGAGATTATTTAAGTATGAAACAATTGCTTGGCTTGTCATCAGGGGTATAGAAGTTGGGAACATCTTTGTGTGACGAAAATGAAGCATAGCCTAACTATATGATTTTGTAGGGATGAACTCTCTTTTGCCATGTTATTTTGAGAAGACATGGTTACTTTGATTAGTATGCTTGAAGTGTTACTATTTCTTTTATCAATATGAACTTTTATTTTGAATCATTTGGATCTGAACATTCATGCCACAATAAAGAAAATTACATTGAGAATTATGCTAGTTAGCATTCCACATCAAAAATTCTCTTTTTATCATTTACCTACTCGAGAACAAGCAGGAATTAAGCTTGGGGATGCTTGATACGTCTCCAACGTATCTATAATTTTTGATTGTTCCATGCTATTATATTACCCCTTTTGTATGATTATGGGCTTTATTTTACACATTTATATCATTTTTGGGACTAACCTACTAACTGGAGGCCCAACCCGTATTGCTGTTTTTTTTTCCTATTTCAGTATTTCAAAGAAAAGGAATATCAAACGGAGTCCAAACGGAATGAAACCTTCGGGAGCGTGATTTTTGGAATGAACGTGATCCAGAGGACTTGGAGTGCAAGTCAAGAAGCAGCCGAAGCTTCCACGAGAGAGGAGGGCCCCCTGTCTCGTGGGCCCCTCGGGCGTCCACCGACGTACTTCTTCCTCCTATATAAGCCTACGTACCCCAAAAACATCCAGGGAGCAGACGAAACACAATTTCCACCACCGTAACCTTCTGTATCCGTAAGATCTCATCTTGGAGCCTTCACCGGCGCTCCGCTGGAGGGGGAATCGACCATGGAGGGCTTCTACATCAACATCCTTGCCCCTCCGATGAGTTGTGATTAGTTTACCACAGACCTACGGGTCCATAGTTATTAGCTAGATGGCTTATTATCTCTTTTTGGATCTCAATACAATGTTCTCCCCCTCTCTTGTGGAGATCTGTTCGATGTAAACTCTTTTCGCGGTGTGTTTGTCGAAATCCGATGAATTATGGATTTATGATCAAGTTTATCTATGAATGATATTTGAATCTTCTAATTATTTTATGTATGATTGAGTTATCTTTGCAAGTCTCTTCGAATTATCAGTTTGATTTGGCCTACTAGATTAATCTTTCTTGCCATGGGAGAAGTGCTTAGCTTTGGGTTCAATCTTGCGGTGTCCTTACCCAGTGACAGAAAGGGTTGCAAGGCACATATTGTATTGTTGCCATCGAGGATAACAAGATGGGGTTTATATCATATTGCTTGAGTTTATCCCTCTACATCATGTCATCTTGCTTAATGCGTTACTGTGTTCTTATGAACTTAATACTCTAGATGCATGCTGGATAGCAGTCGATGTGTGGAGTAATAGTAGTAGATGCAGGCAGGAGTTGGTCTACTTGTTGTGGACGTGATGCCTATATACATGATCATGCCTAGATAATTCATAATTATTTGGTTTTCTATCAATTGCTAACCAGTAATTTGTTCACCCACCGTAATACTTATGCTATCTTGAGAGAAGCCACTAGTGAAACCTATGGCCCATGGGTCTATCTCTTATCCTTCTCGGTGGGCTTAACGCGTCTTCTTCTTCTAGCGCCAAACATCGGTTGAGGCGGTCGATCCGATGGCGGGCGTCGTTCTCTCCGACTCCTTCTCGGCGGCCAAGGCGGTCACTGAGTGTCGGGTGCGTGACAGGCGGGGGAGTGGGATGCCTTTCTCCACGAGGCTGAGGAGCAGGCGGGTCGCCTTGCCACTCCATAGCTCGGGGGCGGTCGTCTGCGTCACGCTCGATGGAGAGGTGAGTCCGACTGCGACTGGCAGCCGGCTCAATGGCTCTTCTACCACGGGCGCCACCAGTCGGCGTCCGGGATGTCGCGCCATGATCCTGGCGAAGGGGCGGTTCGTCATTATGCCAGACGGGTGCTTCAGCGGGGCAGCCGGCTTCATGCTGCTCGCCGGCCGCGTCAAGGAGCTGCTGGACGTGTTCCGTCATGTGGCGACGCTCGTCGCCCTCGTACTTGTCCAGCTCATCTGTCACCGCCTGGGCAGCTCGGATGTTTTCTGCAGGCATGGTGTAGACGGGACGATCCGTCCCGAACATGCTGCGATGGTCGTGCCACACTGCCGGATCGAGCCGATGCGGCTAGGCCCCTCAGGAGCCGGCGTGCTGCCGGCATCTCAGTCCATCTCGTGCCGGTAGACTTCGGAGAGGCGTCGCATGCTGGCTAGTCAGTTGGTGCTTTCGACGAGCTGGACGCGGCGTGCTTCCAGCGTCTGCGTCTTCCAGGATGGGCGCTGACAAGTCTCGCAGCGCCGCATGAAGTGGGTCTCGGACGCCTCCGCCCGAGTGCTCACCACTGTTGATGATAAGCACCTCCGTGATTGTGCTTCCGCCGCTGTGCTCGCGAGGAGGCGGCTCGTCGTAGACCACCACGTTGGTGGGGAACGCGTCAAGCGACGCCGTGTCGGAGTCGACGATCATTGGGTCGGTGGAGCCAACAGACTCCAAGTCCACAGCAGGCTCGCTGGTAACGTGGAGCTAGTCGAGGAGGCTGACGAGGCAGCTCTCGGGGCAGTCGGTGCCCGCGTCGAACGCAGGCTCGTCGGAGAGGCGGATCTCGCCAACAAGGTCGGCGAGGCAGCTCGCCGCGCAGGCGATCTCCGCGCCGTTCAGCGCGTCGAGGCTGACGTCGTCAGGCGTGCTGGGCTGGCTGCGCTCTCCAGGAAGGAACAAGGTTCCTGTCCAGAACAGGTCTCCGGATGACGGTGCACCTCGCCCCGCGGTGGGCGCCAAATGTCGGGGGTTGGGTGCGACATATGCCAAGGGATGGCTTATCTTGGTGGGAGCGAGTAGAACTTCACCGGTGCCTGGAAGCGGGATGAGGCGTAGACACAATCGCCAGCGCACTTTACCCAGGTTCGGGGCTCTCCTAGGAGATAACACCCCTAGTCCTGCTCTGCGGGGTCTCCGCATGATCTCTAAGGCACTAGTGAGTACAAAGGTGCTCCTTGAGCTGTCTGCTAGAGGTAGGAGGCACGGCTAGCCCTCTTCTTCCTCTAGATGTGAGGCTAGTTCTAACAGGTTGGGAACCCTTTGCATGGGTGCCCTGGGGGTTTATATAGGCCAACCCCCCAGGGGTGCATTAGTAATCTGGCCGGGTGCTGGACCCGGCTGTCAGTGCCTCTGGTCGCTGGCTTCTCCGCCGGCAGCTGGGGCTCGCCGCCTGGTGGGCCCCGCCTACTGGTCCGGTACGGAGCCAATAGGCCGCCCCCGCCGCTGGCGGGTCTGGTTGGTGGCTGATCACTATAGCCATGACACTAATGACGCAGGCTTGGTCAGGGGAGTGTGGCTACAGTCTCGTCGCCTGGTGGGAGATCACTGTAGCCACACCACGTCTTTGAGGGAGGAACTGGTTGCCTGTTGGAAGCCGGCCTCCCTTAGGTCCGGCTGGTCTGGCTTCCGCCGTCTTCCGGGCTCTCACTGCCTGGTAAGCCTGCCGCTTGCAGGCCGTACCGACAGGCCGTCGTGGGAACATGGCCCCGCCCATCAGGAATGACGTCAAGGGGGAAGTGGCAATAGTGCCGCGTCGTGCGAGGATCTCCGCCTGTACGGGGCACTATAGTCACGCCAAGCCCAGGATTCAGGGGTGAGGGACTACACTGTAGCCTCATCCTGTCTTGTCCTCTTGATGAGGGGCGCAGACTCTGAGGGCGCCGGGCGGCCGCCTGCTAGAAGCCGGCCCCTACGGAGGCCACCTGCTAGGAGTCGACCCGTCTTGGTGCCGTCTGCTGGTGCTTGGCCGTCTTCGGGCAGCCGGCCGTTGAGCCAGCCGGCCACCGGAAGGCGGTGCTTCATTCTGAAGTCTTGTGGGGCGAAGCCGGCCCAAAATCTTGAAAGGCTCAGGGACTCGGGTGAGGCTACCCATGGCCCATTACTCCGACACTAGACACTAGGGTTCCCGGTGTCTGGACCCAGATGCCAGGGACCCTGGCGTCTGGCCCCTGGACTCCGCAAAACATCCTTTTGCGCTTTCCAAAAAACTTGTGGGCTTTCCCCTTTGGCCCAAATAAAGTGTTCTCGTACCCAAACATTTTGGGAAACATCGGGAACCTCTTCCGGTGAATTCTGGAACCCTTCCGGAGACCAAACACTATTATCCCATACATCAATCTTTATCTCCGGACCATTCCGGAGTTCCTCGTCATGTCCGCGATCATATCCGGGACTCCGAACAATGTTCGGTCACCAACATACATAACTCGTATAAAACTATATCATCAACGAACGTTAAGCATGCGGACCCTACGGGTTCGAGAACTATGTAGACATCACCGAGACACCTCTCTGGTCAGTGACCAATAGCGGAACCTGGATGCCCATATTGGCTCCTACATATTCTACGAAGATCTTGATCGGTCAAACCGCATAACAACATACATTGTTCCCTTTGTCATCGGTATGTTACTTGCCCGAGATTCGATCGTCGGTATCTCAATACCTAGCTCAATCTCATTACCGGCAAGTCTCTTTACTCGTTCCGTAATGCATCATCCCGCAACTAACTTATTAGCCACATTGCTTGCAAGGCTTATAGTGATGTGTATTACTGAGAGGGCCCAGAGACACGTCTCTGACAATTGGAGTGAAAAATCCTAATCTCGATCTATGCCAACTCAACAAGTTCCATCGGAGACACCTGTAGAGCACCTTTATAATCACCCAGTTACGTTGTGACATTTGGTAGCACACCAAGTGTTCCTCCGGTATTCGGGAGTTGCATAATCTCATAGTCATAGGAACATGTATAAGTCATGAAGAAAGCAATAGCAACATACTAAACGATCAAGTGCTAAGCTAACGGAATGGGTCAAGTCAATCACATCATTCTCTAATGATGTGATCCCGTTAATCAAATGACAACTCATGTCCATGGCTGGGAAACTTAACCGTCTTTGATTCAACGAGCTAGTCAAGTAGAGGCATACTAGTGACACTCTGTTTGTCTATGTATTCACACATGTACTAAGTTTCTGGTTAATATAATTCTAGCATGAATAATGAACATTTATCATGATATGAGGAAATAAATAATAACTTTATTATTGTCTCTAGGGCATATTTACTTCAGTCTCCCACTTGCACTAGAGTCAATAATCTAGTTCACATCATCATGTGATTTAACACCAATATTCACATCTGTATGTAATTAACACCCATAGTTCACATCGTCATGTGACCAACACCCAAAGGGTTTACTAGAGTCAATAATCTAGTTCACATCGCTATGTGATTAACACCCAAAGAGTACTAAGGTATGATCATCTTTTTCTCGTGAGAGAAGTTTAGTCAACGGGTCTGTCACATTTAGAGCCATATGTATTTTGCAAATATTCTATGTCTACAATGCTCTGCACGGAGCTACTCTAGCTAATTGCTCCCACTTTCAATATGTATCCAGATTGAGACTTAGAGTCATCTGGATCGGTGTAAAAGCTTGCATCGATGTAACTCTTTACGACGAGATCTTTTATCACCTCCATAATCGAGAAATATTTCCTTAGTCCTCACTAAGGATATTCTTGACCGCTGTCCAGTGATCTACTCCTAGATCAAAATTGTACTCCCTTGCCAAACTCAGAGCAAGGTATACAATAGGTCTGGTACACAGCATAGCATACTTTATAGAACCTATGACTGAGGCATTGGGAATGACTTTTTATTCTCTTTCTATTTTCTGCCATGGTCGGGTTTTGAGTCTTACTCAACTTCACACCTTGCAACACAGTCAAGAACTCCTTCTTTGACTGTTCCATGTTGAACTACTTCAAAATCTTGTCAAGGTATGTACTTATTGAAAAAACTTATCAAGCGCCTTGATCTATCTCTATAGATCTTGATGCTTACTATGTAAGAAGCTTCACCGAGGTCTTTCTTTGAAAAACTCCTTTCAAACACTCCTTTATGCTTTTCGGAAAATTCTACATTATTTCTGATCAACAATATGTCATTCACATATACTTATCAGAAAGGTTGTAGTGCTCCCACTCACTTTGCTGTAAATACAGGCTTCACCGCAAGTTTGTATAAAACTATATGCTTTGATCAAGTCATCAAAGCATATATTCCAACTCCGAGATGCTTGCACCAGTCCATAGATGGATCACTGGAGCTTGCACACTTTGTTAGCACCTTTAGGATTGACAAAACCTTATGGTTGCATCATATACAACTCGTCTTAAATAAATCCATTAAGGAATGCAGTTTGACATCCATTTGCTAGATTTCATAAAATGTGGCAATTGCTAACATGAATTGGACAGACTTAAGCATCGATACAAGTGAGAAAATCTCATCGTATTCAACACCTTGAATTTTTGACAAGTCGAGCTTTGTAGATAGTAACACTACTATCAGCGTTTGTCTTCCTCTTGAAGATCCATTTATTTCCTATGGCTTGCCGGTCATCGGGCAAGTCCACCAAAGTCCACACTTTGTTCTCATACATGGATCCCATCTCAGATTTCATGGCCTTCAAGCCATTTCGCGGAATCTGGGTTCATCATCGCTGGTCTAGTAACATGACTTCCAGAATAGGATTACCGTACCACTCTGGTGCGGACTGTACTTTTGGAAGACCTACGAGGTTCTGTAGTAACTTAATCTGAAGTTTCATCATCATCTTCATTAGCTTCCTCACTAATTGGTGTAGGAATCACTGGAACTGATTTCTGTGATGAACTACTTTCCAATTCGGGAGAAGGTGCAATTACCTTATCAAGCTCTACTTTCCTCCCACTCACTTCTTTTGAGAGAAAGTCCTTCTTAGAAAGGATCCATCTTAGCAACGAATATCTTGCCTTCGGATCTGTGATAGAAGGTGTACCCAACAGTTTCCTTTGGGTATTCTATGAAGACACACTTCTCCGATTTGGGTTCGAGCTTATCAGGTTGAAACTTTTTCACATAAGCATCGCAGCCCCAAACTTTAAGAAACGACAACTTTGGTTTCTTGCCAAACCACAGTTCATAAGGCGTTGTCTCAACGGATTTTGATGGTACCCTATTTAAAGTGAATGCAATTGTCTCTAATGCATAACCCCAAAACGATAGTGGTAAATCGGTAAGATACATCATAGATCGCACCATATCCAATAAAGTGCGGTTACGACGTTCGGACACACCATTACGTTGTGCTATTCCATGTGGCATGAGCTGTGAAACTATTCCACATTGTTTTTAAATGAAGGCTAAACTCGTAACTCAAATATTCTCCTCTATGATCAGATTGTAGAAACTTTATTTTCTTGTTACGATGATTCTCCACTTCACTCTGAAATTCTTTGAACTTTTCAAATGTTTCAGACTTGTCCTTCATTAAGTAGATATACTCATATCTGCTCAAATCATCTGTGAACGTCAGAACCCGCCACGAGCATCAACACTCATTGGACCGCATACATCGGTATGTATTATTTCCAACAAGCCAGTAGCTTGCTCCATTGTTCCGGAGAATGGAGTTTTAGTCATCTTGCCCAAAAGGCACGGTTCGCAAGCATCAAATGATTCATAACCAAGTGATTCCAAAAATCCATCTTTATGGAGTTTCTTCATGCGCTTTACACCGATATGACCCAAACGGCAGTGCCACAAATAAGTTTCACTATCATTATCAACTTTGCATCTTATGGCATCAATATTATGAATATGTGTATCACTATGATCGAGATCCAACAAACTATTTTCATTGGGTGTATGACCGTCAAAGGTTTTATTCATGTAAACAAGACAACAATTATTCTCTGACTTTAAATGAATAACCGTATTGCAATAAACATGATCAAATCATATTCATGCTCAACGCAAACGCCAAATAACATTTATTTAGGTTTAACACTAATCTCGAAAGTATAGGGAGTGTGCGATGATGATCATATCAATCTTGGAACCACTTCCAACACACATCGTCACTTCACCCTCAACTAGTCTCTATTTATTCTGTAACTCCTGTTTTGAGTTACTAATTTTTTGCAACCGAACAAGTATCAAATACCCAGGGGCTACTATAAACACTAGTAAGGTACACATCAATAACCTGTATATCAAATATACCCTTGTTCACTTTGCCATCCTTCTTATCCACCAAATATCCAGGGCATTTCCGCTTCCAGTGACCATTTCCTTTGCAGTAGAAGCACTCAGTTTCAGGCTTTAGTCTATCTTTGGGCTTCTTCACGAAAGTGACAACTTGCTTGCCATTCTACATGAAGTTCCCTTTCTCTCCCTTTGCCCTTTTCTTGAGACTAGTGGTCTTGTTAATCATCAACACTTGATGCTCTTTCTTGATTTCTACCTTCATCGATTTCATCATCATGAAAAGCTCGGGAATCGTTTTCGTCATCCCTTGCATACTATAGTTCATCACGAAGTTCTACTACCTTGGTGATGGTGACTAGAGAACTCTGTCAATCACTATCTTATCTGGAAGATTAACTCCCGCTTGATTCAAGCGATTGTAGTACCCAGACAATCTGAGCACATGCTCACTACTTGAGGTATTCTCCTCCATCTTTTAGCTATAGAACTTGTTGGAGACTTCATATCTCTCAACTCGGGTATATGCTTGAAATATTAACTTCAACTGGAACATCTCATATGGTCCATGACGTTCAAAACGTCTTTGAAGTCCCGATTCTAAGCCGTTAAGCATGGTGCACTAAACTATCATGTAGTCATCATATTGAGCTAGCCAAACATTCATAACATTTGCATCTGCTCCTGCAATAGGTCTGTCACCTAGAGGTGCATCAAGGATATAATTCTTCTGTGCAGCAATGAGGATAAACCTCATATCATGGACCCGGTCTGCATCATTGCTACTATCATCTTTCAACTTAGTTTTCTCTATGAACACATATAAAACATAGGGAAGCAACAACGTGAGCTATACAACATTATTTGCAAAATACTATCAGGACTAAGTTCATGATAAATTAAAGTTCAATTAATCATATTACTTAAGAACTCCCACTTAGATAGACATCCCTCTAATCATCTAAGTGATCACGTGATCCAAATGAACTAAACCATACCTGATCATCACGTGAAATGGAGTAGTTTTCAATGGTGAACATCACTATGTTGATCATATCTACTATATGATTCACGCTTGACCTTTCGGTCTCAGTGTTCCGAGGCCATATCTGCATATGCTAGGCTTGTCAAGTTTAACCCGAGTATTTCTGCGTGTGCAAATCTGGCTTTCACCCGTTGTATGTGAACGTAGAGCTTATCAGACCCGATCATCACGTGGTGTCTCGGCACAACGAACTTTGGCAACGGGGCATACTCAGGGAGAACACTTATACCTTGAAATTTAGTGAGAGATCATCTTATAATGCTACCATCAATCAAAGCAGAATAAGATGCATAAAGGATAAACATCACATGCAATCAATATAAGTGATATGATATGGCCATCATCATCTTGTGCCTTTGATCTCCATCTCCAAAGCACCGTCATGATCACCATCGTCACCGGCTTGGCACCTTGATCTCCATCAAAGCATCCTTGTCATCTCGCCAACTATTGCTACTACAACTATCGCTACCGCTTAGTGATAAAGTAAAGCAATTACAGCGCGATTGCATTGCATACAATAAAGCGACAACCATATGGCTCCTGCCAGTTGCCGATAACTTCGTTACAAAACATGATCATCTCATACAATAAAATATAGGACCATATCACATCACAACATGCCCTGCAAAAACAAGTTAGACGTCCTCTACTTTGTTGTTGCAAGTTTTACGTGGCTGCTATGGGCTGAGCAAGAACCGTTCTTACCTACGCATCAAAACCACAATGATGTTTCGTCAAGTTAGTGCTGTTTTAACCTTCACCAAGGACCGGGCGTAGCCACACTCGATTCAACTAAAGTTGGAGAAACTGACACCCGCCAACCACCTGTGTGCGAAGCATGTCAGTAGAACCAGTCTCGCATAAGCGTACGCGTAATGTCGGTCTGGGCCGCTTCATCTAACAATACCGCCGAATCAAAGTATGGCATGCTGATAAGAAGTATGACTAGTATCGCCCACAACTCACTTGTGTTCTACTCGTGCATATAACATCTACGCATAGACCTGGCTGTGATGCCACTGTTGGGGAACGTAGTAATTTCAAAAAAATTCCTACGCACACGCAACAGCATGGTGATGCATAGCAACGAGAGGGGAGAGTGTAGTCCATGTACCCTCATAGATCGTAAGCGGAAGCGTTTATCAATGCGGCTGATGTAGTCGTACACCTTCACGATCCGTCCCGATTAAGTACCGAAACTACGGCACCTCCGCGTTCAGCACACGTTCAGCTCGATGACATCCTCGCCTTCTTGATCCCGCAAGAGAGACGAAGTGGTAGATGAGTTCCGGCAGCACGACGGCGTGGTGACGGTGTTGGTGAAGAACAATCTCCGCAGGGCTTTGCCTAAGCACTACGAAAACTATGACGGAGGATAAACTAGAGGTGACGGGGTTGCCGACACACGGCTTGGTGTTTCTTGATGTGTCTTTAGTGCTAGCCCGGCCCCTCTATTTATATGTTGCGCCTTGGGGTCGAAACTTGGAGTAAAAGCCTCCACAAAGTCGGTTTCACCTGAAAGGCAAGAGTCCTTCTCGGACTCCAGGGCCAGACGCCAGGGTTCCCGGCGCCTGGACCCAGATGCCAGGGACCCTGGCGTCTGGACCTAGATGCCAGGGATCCTGGCGTCTGGCCCCTGGACTCCACAAATTTTCTTTTGTGCTTTCCAAAAACCTTGTGGGCTTTCCCCTTTGGCCCAAATAAAGTGTTCTCGTACCCAAACATTTCGGGAAACATCCGGAACCCCTTCCGGTGAATTCTGGAACCCTTCCGGAGACCAAACACTATTATCCCATATATATATCTTTATCTCTGGACCATTCCGGAGTTCCTCGTCATGTCCGTGATCATATCCGGGACTCCGAACAACATTCAGTCACCTACATACATAACTCATATAATACTATATCATCAACAAACGTTAAGCGTGCGGACCCTACGGGTTCGTGAACTATGTAGACATGACCGAGACATCTCTCTGGTCAATAACCAACAGTGGAACCTGGATGCCCATATTGGCTCCTACATATTCTACGAAGATCTTTATCGGTCGAACCGCATAACAACATACATTGTTCCCATTGTCATCGGTATGTTACTTGCCCGAGATTCGATCGTCGGTATCTCAATACCTAGCTCAATATCGTTACCGGCAAGTCTCTTTACTCGTTCCGTAATGCATCATCCTGCAACTAACTTATTAGTCACATTGCTTGAAAGGCTTATAGTGATGTGTATTACTGAGAGGGCCCAGAGATACCTCTCCGACAATCAGAGTGACAAATCCTAATCTCGATCTATGCCAACTCAACAAGTACCATCGGATACACCTATAGAGAACCTTTATAATCACCCAGTTACGTTGTGATGTTTGGTAGCACACAAAGTTTTCCTCCGGTATTCGGGAGTTGCATAATCTCATAGTCATAGGAACATGTATAAGTCATGAAGAAAACAATAGCAACATACCAAACGATCAAGTGCTAAGCTAAGTGGGTCAAGTCAATCACATCATTCTCTAATGATGATCCCGTTAATCAAATGACAACTCATGTCCATGGCTAGGAAACTTAACCATCTTTGATTCAACGAGCTAGTCAAGTAGAGGCATACTAGTGACACTTTATTTGTCTATGTATTCACACATGTACTAAGTTTCCGGTTAATACAATTCTAGCATGAATAATAAACATTTATCATGATATAAGGAAATAAATAATAACTTTATTATTGCCTCTAGGGCATATTTCCTTCAGGGATCCCACAACGGCCAGATTTGAAGGGAGACAAGAAGTACATCCTATCCTAACTAAAGTGGTCTTCGCCTGCAAAAGCCTATGGTCGTGACGCTGCGGTGGGCTCGGCGATGACCTCCGTCCTGCCGTCCTGGCGGTCTTGGTCTTGTTGCACCAGAATGGACACCTTTGGCTGATTCCTCGGGACTCCACGCCTGCTGCTTGCCTCCTTTGCACCAAAGAGGAAACTGGTACTCTACGCCCGGTAGCGCCCATCTGGCACCCGCCTGGCCTTGGTCGTCATTGCTCATGTCAGCTGAGCCTCATGAGGTGCGCCTTGCATAGAAATCTCTGCTCCTTGGGAGGCAGCATGAGGAGGCCGATCCCCTTAGAGGTCTTGGTGTTGTCCGCCTCGCGAGGCTTGGCCCCTCGCGAGGGTCTTGAGTTGTTGATGCTGAAACTAGGCCGTACCAGGCCGCCGATGGAGCCGCGCCATGGGCCGCAGGCAGGCAAGTCTGGGTACCCTCGTATCCAGAACACCGACAGTAGCCCCCGGGCCCAGGGTGCGCTCGGACTTGTCTTCTAGGCGAAGCCAAAGGGCAAGTGCGGAGAACCGCGGGCCCTAACCACATGTGGCCTTGAACGACGCATGGCGATTGACGGGACATGGGCATCTCCACTTCCCCATGCTGCCTCGGTAACCGTTCGACTTGACGGGTCAATGCTACATGCAGAAGATCATCACTGTGCGAGGTCGTGGAGGCAAGTGGTTGGCCTCCCTCTGGCTATAAATGAGGGGAGGGGCAGAGCCCCCCCCCTCCTCGTCTCTTCCTCCATCTTCCTGCTGGTCATCTCTTCTCCTCCTCCATCTTGTTGTTGCTTCCATGATGCCGATCAGAAGGCTTTCTGCGACCGAAAAGGGAAAAGCTCCTCAGGAGGGGCCTGATCCACTTCCGCCAAAGAAGCGGTTTTGCCATCCTTGCGACACCGGGGCGAGGCAGGAGGTGACCAGGCCTTGGCAATCAAGGCCTTCGCCTGGCTTCCCCCTTCCCTTATATGATTGGGTGCAGGATGGCGACGCACGCCGTCGAGCAATCCCAGGTGGCAAAGGACGAGCCACTGTCGCCCTGCCTGCTGAGTGGCGGACTCACGCCAAGCGCAGCTCACGTGAGTTCGTGGTGTGGGTAGCGATGCCACCCGCCTCGTGGATCCGGCTGCCGCCGAGGGGGCCGCTTGAGCTGTTGTTGCAGCACGTCGGGTGCTGCAGCCTGGCCACCGGGGCTGAGGTTGAAGGGGTGCCCCCTGGCGATGTCTTCATGACCCGCGGATGGGGCAAGGTCGCCCGAGCCTGCCGCGCGGAGGGGGCCCTCGCGATCCACTTCGAGTACGATGGCGCCTCCATCATGTTCTTCAAGGTCTTCGACGAGGAGGGCTGGCGGCTGGAGTGCTGCCCCAAAGGAAGCAGCTCTGTGGACGCGGCCGTGGGTACTGGACCCGTCTCCGCCCACACCGGCGTCTCCTCCAGCAGCAGCGACGACTCCTAGGAATCCAGTGACTCTCCTGAGCCCATTGAATCTACGTAGTCCAGTGACGACAGGTACGTGCCGCCAAGCTCCCACCGTGGCTGGAGCGCGGCAGCAGCAGCTGCTCGGCGTCGTTGGTGATGCTGGCCTGGTTCCTAGAGGCCTTTTCTTCTTTCGTTTCCCTGCGCGGAATTCGAACTGGCCCCGCGGGGGCGTGTAAGAATTGAAATGCTTTAATTCCAACGTTGTTCTTCTTGTTTTCATGATGAAGTCGTGTATCCCAATCTGGCATGGCTCCCCCCTTTCCTCCCCTTAGGTAGCGTAGCGCTCTACGCCAATGGGACCCAGTCCCCAGGCAGGCTTCAGCCATCGCTAGTATACCAGGTCGCGATGCCATGGTCAAGGCTAGGAGGTGAGCGGCCCGAGGTCTGGTGAGAGCTCATGAGGAGCGATGCTCACGAGGTCCCCCTTGGCGTGCAAGCAGCTGCCCAAGAAACAGAAAGGGGAGTGAAACTGCCGGAGTGGCACTGCGAGAGTTGAGTGGGCGAGTTGCGAGACTTATGTCGTCATGTGAGCGACTTATCTTTTAGCAAACCCGTAGCGATTCCTCTGGATGGTGCCCATTCATGCCTTCGTGGTAGCGTCACGAGGTTGGGCCCACGACGCTCATTCCCTTACCTCACTTGTCTTCGTGCTCTACGTCTTCGGGTCCCGACCCTCGAGCAGGCTCAGCCGCCGCTGGTATGCCAGGTCGCGATGCCGTGGTCAAGGCCAGGGGGTGAGGGCTAGAGTGCCAGTAGGAGCTCTTGAGGCGCGATGCTCAGGAGCCTCCCCTTTAACGTGCAAGCGACTCGCGGGGCAAGGTGGTGACCGCCGGGGGCCGCTCGTAGCTATGCCTCAGGTGTACCTACGTGTCAGCTGGCAGAAGAGAGTGTGACTCCCTATGGTGCTGGTTGCCTACCCTCAAACCTTTCACGGGATAATGGAAGCACCGAGGACCTGGTGAGGTGGCGTGCGCGAGGCGGGACGTGATCCAGAGCTCGGTTCTCAGGTTTATCAGCGCTGCTGGGACGGACCCTAGCACAAGCGTAGTGCCAGCGTGAGTAGCTTCCATTGCAGGACGAGCATAGGGCGAGTTGGCAATGTAGGGAGACCGCAAGGCGGATAGGACTCGAAGCAAGCGGGTGATGGTAATGAAACAACTCATGATAGATGGTTAGGCAATTCCTACGAATGCAACAAGTATAAATGTTGCAGGGACGGACCCACACAACTTGGGGATAGTGCAGCCTGAGGGGCACCCCCAACTGAACAAACTTAAAGATGTCACCTGGCACCATTGCTAAAGAGAGGTCGGGGTAGCAGAAGAGGCGTGCTGCCGAAGTCGTTCCTCATGAGCCACCTTGGCCCTGAGCCTCGGGAGGCTCCGGGGACCTGGTGGGCTCTTGAGGATCCATCTCCATCTCCGCTAGAATTGCCTGGTGCCTAGCCTCCCGAGCCGCTAGGACGCCCCGCAAGCGGTGCTGAAATGTAACAGTTGCGCTCGGCAGGCCAAAGGGCATGCTAACGTAGCCGTGAGGGGGAACCTCGCATCGGCCGACACGGGACGGCCAGTAAAGCTGCCGAGACGCGGCCCTGTTAAGCCCTGGGATGTCAACGCAGATGCGGAACTCCCCACCCTCTCCAGGGCAAGGAGCCATACCCGGCGGCGGGCGGCGATCGTCCTCCAGAGCCCTTGTCTCCTGAATCTCTTTGACAGCATTGCTGACGAATCCCTGAGCCTCTGGCGCCTCACGCCATGTGCCTTCTCCTGGGAAGCGTGCGCTGAAGCACGCCTCCACATGGTGCCCGAGTGCCTCCCTCGTGACTTTGGCTAGGTCTGAGGCCCTCCAGAGGAGAGCCCCCGAGCCCAGCCTGAGAGGGGCGCCGGGCGCGCCTTCCTATGCGATAGGTGAAGGTGCCCCATCCATGGAGGCGAGGCTCAACACGGCACTATCGGGCGATGCCTCCTCACGAGATCCCTGACCCAGGAGCGGCTTCATTGTCTTGGGGGCGACCTCAGGAGGGAGAACATCGCCCTCGTCTTCAGGGTTCTCGGCTGCTGCAACTTGGTAGGAGCGCTCAAGAGAGCACACCGCGTCCTTCTCCTCGCAGGCAACCGTGATGATGTCGCCGCTCCCTGGCATCTTGAGGAGGTTGTAGCCCCTAGCATCTTGAGGATGTTGTAGCCGTGGTGCGTTGCCGCCATGAACTTGGCCAGTGCTGGGTACCCGAGGATGGCGTTCCATAGCAGGCGAATGTCAGCGACGTCGAAGTCAATGAGCTCGGTGTGGTAGTTGTGTGCTGGCCGAAGGTGACAGGGAGGCGGACTTGCACTATCATATGCGTGGAGCCGTCGGTCACTCCTGAGAAGGGCTTGGTAGGCTGAAGCTGCTAGTATGGCACTTGGAGCTTGTTGAACGTTTGGACAGAGAGAACACTGAGCCATGCTCCGCCATCGATGAGGGTCTTGGTGAGGAGCATGTTGCTGATGATGGGCGAGCAGAGCATTGGGAGCGCGCCAGCTATGGCCGCGCACTTGAGCTGGTCGGAGGAGCATTGGGAGCGCGCCAGCTTAAGATCACAATCACGTAGCTAAATCCAATGTGTTTCAAAATTACTTGAAGATATGTATATCCACCAATATAATTATCACCATGCTCACATACTAGACCTAAGCTATCATAATCCACCGAACACTAACACCTAACTAAATCCGAAGTTGAAGATATGTTTATCAACCAATATAATATAGCCATGCTCATACTACACTTAAAATTCTCATAATCCACCGAACATTTTTAACTATCTCCTCAGGATCACAATCACCAAACTAAATCCACTGAAAACTAATATTCCACCGAACATCTTTGACTATCTTCTCAAAACCACAATGTCCTAACTAAATTCACTAAAAACTCATAAACCATCATCAAATTTGCTTGAAGATGATAATCACCTAACTAAATCCAAGTTGTTCCAAGAGTAATTAAAAATATGTTTATCCACCAACATAATAGTAATTATGCTCATACAAACCCTAAAAGCTCATAATCCACCGAACATCTTTGACTATCGCCTTAAAATCAAAGTGACCCAACTAAAATCCACTGAACGCTCATAAACCATAGTCAAATTCGTTTCAAGGTGATAATCACCTAACTAAATCTAATTTCTTTCGAGATTAATTAAAGATATGTTTATCCACCAACATAATAATAGTCATGCTCATACTAGATCAAAAGTCTCATAATCCACCAAACATATTTGACTATCTCCTCAAGATCAAAACCAACTAACTAAATCCACCGGCAAATTTGCTTCAAGATCACAATCACTAACTAAATCCAATTTATTTCAAGATTAATCGAAAATATGTTATCCACCAATATAATAGTAGTCATGTTGATACTAGACCTAAAATTTCATAATGCACCGAACATCTCTGAATATCTCCTAAAGATCCCAATCACCTAAGTAGATCCACCAAAAGCTCATAATCCATCATAAAATTTGCTTCAAGATGACAATCACCTAACTAAATCCAAATTGTTCCAAGAATAACGAAAGATATGTTTATCCACCAATATAATATACCATGCTCATACTAGACATAAGGTCTCATAAACCACCAAAGATCTTTAACTATTATCTCCTCAGGATCACAATAACCAAACTAAATCCACCAAACATCTTTGACTATCTCTTAAATAAATCCAAAGTGTTTCAAAATTAATTTAAAATTTGTTTATCCACCAATATAATCACCATTCTCACAAATCTCATAATCCACAACATTCTTTGAATATCTCCTCAAAATCATAAACACGTAACTAAATCTATCAAAAACTCTTCATCCATCATCAAATTTGCTTCAAGATCACAATCACCTAACTAAATCCAAAAGAATTCAAGATTAATTGAAAATATGTTTATCAACCAATATAGTAGTAGTCACCATGCTGGTACTAAACAAAAAACCTCATAATCCCCCGAACATCTTTGTCTATCTACTCACGATCAGAATCACCTAACTAAATTCATCAAAACCTCATAATCCATCATCAAATTTGCTTCAAGAAGACAATCACCTAAATAAATCCAAATTGTTCCAAGATTAACTCAAAATATGGTTATTTATTCATAAAATAGTAGACATGCTCATACTATATCTAAAATCTCATAATCCATGGAACATCTTTGACTATCTTCTCAAGATGATAATCACCTAACTAAATCCAGGCTAAGATATCATAATCCATTGTGAAATTTGGTTCAAAATCACAATCACCTAACTAATTTGAAGTGTTCCAAGATTATTTGAAGATCTATTTATCCATCAATATAATAATCACCATTCTGACATACTAGACCTAAAATCTCATAATCCACCTAACATTTTTACTATCTCCTCAAGATCACAAGCACCTAATTAAATCCATCAAAATTCATAGTCCATCATCGAATTTGCTTCAAGATCAAAATCACATAAATAAATCCAAATTAATCCAGGATTAATTGAAAATAAGTTTATCCACCAAATAGTAGTCATGCTCATACTAGACCTAAAATCTCATAATCCACCGAACATCTTTGACTATCTCCTCAAGATTACAATCACCCAAGTAGAGCCACCAAAAACTCATAACCCGTTGTCAAGTTTGCTTCAAGATTTCAATCACCTAACTAAATCCAAATTGTTCCAGGATTAACGGAAGATATGTTTATCAACCAATATAATATAGCCATGCTCATACTAGACTTAAAATCTCATAATCCACCAAACATCTTTGACTGTATTCTCAAGATCACAATCACCTAACTAAATCCAGTCTAAGATATCATAGACTTAAAGTCTCATAATCCACCAAACATCTCTGACTGTATTCTCAAGATCACAATCACCTAACTAAATCCAGGCTAAGATATCATAATCCACCATGAAATTCGATCGAAAATCACAATCACCTAACTAAATTTATATTGCTCCAATATTAATAAAAGATATATTTATCCACAAATAGAATAATCATCATGCTCACCGACTAGCCCAAAAATCTCATAATCCACCAAACATCTTTGACTATCTTCTCAAGAGCACATCACGTAACTAAATCCACCTAAAATCTCATAATGCTTCGTAAAATTCGGTTCAAGATCACTATCACTTAACTAAATACATTATTGTAATATTAATTGAAGATTCGTTATTCAACAATATAATAATCATCATGCTCACATACTAGACTAAAATCCCATAAATCACCATGAAATTTAGTTAAAGATCATAATCACCTTACTAAAGCCAAATTGTTTACAGATTAATTAAATATATGTTTATTAAACAATATAATAATCATCATGCTCACCTACTAGCTCTAAAATCTCATAATGCACCGAACATTTTTAACTATCTCCTTAAGAACACAATCACATAACTAAATCCACATAAAATCTCATAATCCACCGTGAAATTTGCTTCAAGATCACAATCACCAAACTAAATCCAAATTGTTTCAATATTAATTAAAGATATGTTTATCCATTTATAAAATAATCATCATGCTCACCTACTAGCCCTAAAATCTCATAATCCACCGTACATCTTTGACTACTATCTCCCCAATACCACTTCTACATCACCATCAAACTACCTCATCTTCTAACTGATGAAAACCATTTCAATATGGCACCACCCAACTTGGTGCATATTGGGGGCTTAAGGATGTAACATGATTGACTCAGAAAATCACAATTTAATGTAGGGCTTCATTCCAATCAAAAGTTGTTGGTGCTTAATGGGTCCTCTTGCAATTCCATAAGTTAAGTACATCGATATAAGTCCATGCTATCACATCCTTCATAGCTAGGTTGGGTTTCCTGGGATAGGTTTGGTTTAGAGAAAGGCTTAAGCTTGAGAGGAGAAACTCTGACTAAGTTGCACTTTGTACAATTAAAGATGCAAGCCTTTGCATCTTGAAGGTATCTTGGTGCTAGGTCTACGCGACTTGAACAATCGAACAAAACTTTTCTCAAGAATGATGCAACTATAGAGTCCACCTGATGGTACATAGTCCCCCATGATTGATATTTTTCCACTCTCGTCACGGTGTACAAGGTATCCACCTAGTGAGGGCTCTACACTAAACAGACCAAGGTACTAAGTTCAGCCTCGTCCCATATTGGGGTAATGTGCTACGATTATTCCCCAGTCCTAGGATTTATATGACTTGCATGGCTAAGCACTATTAAACTTGCGCCTATGACCCACATTTATTTGTGACAAGTGAGTATGTATTCCTCCGGTTAGAAACGAGGGGTATTAAGAATGTCAAAGGGGGTGTCAATATCAAGCACATAGAGCATAGCTAAACCCTAGCTAATTTACTTAGCATAGCAATACTAGCAAAAAATACTTTATGCATGCAAAATAATTTTAAGTGTGTAATGCAAATATGGGTTCAACATGATCAAAGTAGGTTGCTTGCCTTGCTCAACAAAGTCTTGAATGCTTCTTTGAAGGGATAGTGTTCATGATGATTACTTCTTGAAACAAACCAGTTGATAATCTCTCAATGGTTGGTGGGCTAAAAAGGGGGTGTGAAACATACTTGTAAGAAATCGGAGCTAAACAAGTTAACACAGAATAACAGAATGAAACATATGACTCAAATTCGAGTTCGACGATTGCATCTCAGGAACAGAAATTGCAGCAAGGCGGCATAATTATTCCAAACTCTATTTAAGATTTGCACTTTGGGTTCACATTCCCAAGACGCGAATCTAATGCCACAAATGAGTTCAAACCAAATTTTGCACAACATCAACGATTTGGTAATAGTCATCACTGAGTTCTTTTCCCTGCTGTTTTGCTAAGTTACTGTATCCATCCAGATTTGTAGTTTAGATTTGACATACAATGTTTGACTGTACCAGCACAGTGCACACTTTCTGAATTGCTTGCACGAATTGGTGTGGAGTTCCATCAAACTCTCAGTTCCATGGAACAAGTCTGTAACTAGGCATATAGTGCGGTGATGGGCCTTTCCCATAGCAAAGCAGGTTCAGTAGCTAATCTAGCATACTCCTTTGGCAATAGTTCCTAGTACTAGACAAATTATGGAATGGGCATTACCTAAACAGCAGGTGTACACCATGCATAGACTTCTCTTGCTCTTTCTTGATGCAGCAGCTCATCTCCCTTGGCAATAGTTCCTAATTTAATTGTGATAGTCTTATTAGGATATTCATATTCAGAAGCAAAGATTGTCAAAAGGTAGCTACTTTTGGTATGCAACAGATGTTGTAATTTACTTTCTCAGTTATCAAAAAATGAATGTGTAACACTTCAGCATGTTTCCAAGTTTGAACTATATTGCAAGTCATATGACTTGCATCCACACCTTGTTAAATAAAATTAACTAACTATATATATTTAGTTTCTGCGTTTAATCATTGTAATGAATCATGGCTCAACTGCCCCTCTGTGAGATGGTCAATCTTAGAATTATGTTTCCTACAACTTAAATGGGATAACTTACCTGCTGTACCAATCATATCATCCATCATAACAGACACTTGTCCTCTTAACATCTCCAATCAGATTCATTACCTGCAATAAATGCACATGACAAGTTGTGCTTGTTTAATCTGACAGAACTGATCACATAAAAGTATGGAAAAATAAAACTAGCATGCACCATGTGAAAACGCACATCTACATATGCAATATACATTTCCAGCAGATTGACTAGCAGTGGATAAACCGTAACCAACTACAAAAGAGCCTTGATGAGTATTTTCTTACTATGCATCCTAGTTAGCTGCTCATATACCCCACTGTGGACAAGAATATAAAACAAGTTAAGCCGTTCTTCCACTCGCGCCAATTCATCCAGCTATAATACTACTTGCCTCGGCAACGTTGTGTACATGCCTTCTTTTGTCTACAATTGTTAGAGGTGCATCTGCTTTTTGGCAAAAGCGCGTGCTCTGGGAACACCTCCAACATCAGGCGACACCACCACCAAGTCATTCGAACAAATTGTCTTGCTGGCGAGGTTTTCAAGAATCACCGGCTTGACAGATAATGAGGCAAAGACAGAAACAGCTATGAATGATAGATATCACATGCCAGTTTTGAAGTACTTGATCAACTGAAGCAACGGTGTTCAGGAAGGAATAAGACTAGGATTACCCACAGACATGATTTAATTTTGTGGATTTTTTCACTCCGTGCACTATGCTGGACGCAGACGGAAGTTTTTCACTGGAGAAGCATTGTGTAGGTTTCAGACTTCCTCACCAAATAGTTTGCCTGAATGCAAACGCTTCATGTCTGTTCAACTAGGATTACTCACGGCTACAATCAGATTGTGTTCGACTAGTATTACTCACAGCTAGAATCAAGACCTAAGACCGCACAGCAGACCTCCACATGGGAGGTTGAAGAGGAAGAAAAGCAACCACATAAGGTCAGCCATGACTTGGGATAGCTTTCCTCTGATGCTTGTGATTGAAGGGGAGGACATCACCGGAGAAGATGAGAAAAGA
This sequence comes from Triticum timopheevii, assembly GCA_963921465.1. Lineage (NCBI taxonomy): Eukaryota > Viridiplantae > Streptophyta > Magnoliopsida > Poales > Poaceae > Triticum > Triticum timopheevii. Next base: position 626,897,863 of record OY997264.1, on the reverse strand, counting down.
TGTCAAGAGGAAGGAGAAAAAGCATGCATCATCTCAATACCATCCCGCTCAGGTCGGCTAGTGGAGGAAAGTGAAACGCCTAAAGAGGATATCCGCCGGACAGAACAAATGTTGGTGCACGGATCCGGCAAGAAAAGAAGAAGAAAGGGGATTTGGCTCTGATTTTCGCATTGCAGGGAGAAGTGAAGATGAGGGCGCGCTTCTTCACCTCAAACGACTACGCGTCCAAGTTCATGACCGCCTGCGTCGCAAGCACACGCAATTCAGTCGCCGGAATCCTCCGCGTCAGATGAGGAGAGGAGAAGAGGGGAACCCTAGCCGTACCTGCGTGGAGAGGTGGGCTACGTCGACGCCCCGAGAGATGAGCGCGAGAAGGTGCTTGGGCGCGTCGAACTTGTCGCCGTCGAAGCGGGAGTCGAGGAGCGCCGGGACGGCGGCATCGTCCGGGTCGTCGTAGAGGTGCGCGTCCGCCCCACCACCCGCGGCGTTGCCGCGTCGCTGGCCCGCATCCCAAAGATCCCAAACAGGCTCCCTCGTCGAACGCGGAGGCGAGGCTGCGCGGCGCGGATCTCGGCGGCCGTCGCGCTTCGCCGGGTAGAAGCAGAAGAGAGACGAGGTCCGTGTCCGTCTCGTTCACCGGAGCGCGATGGGTACGGGCCGAATTTGACGTATAACCTGGGCCGTCCACGAGAGAGGCTGGGTAGTATTTTCTGTGGGCCTGATCCACACATATCCATCCGGGCGGCGGCCTGCTAGTAGTGGGGTAAGCTGTACCTGGAAACTCTTTAGCCCCACATCGCGAGTTTCATTAATTCAAAAAATGATTAAAGAAATAAAAAGATAATAAGAAAATAAGAAAACATTAAAAAATCAAAGTTTTTTAAAACATTCTTTATAAAATCACCGATCTTTCTATAAAAAGTTGAAAGGTAGCTGTGATATAGTTTTAAATGTATCTTCTCTGGACTAATATAGTTTTAAGTGAGCTTCTGCTTTGATATGAAATTGCATGATTTATTTGTGATCTTTTATAATGTATACATTTACAAAGGAAAACGATGATATTCCTACTAAATTATTTTGTTCTTCGGTGAGTTAAAAACACATCCCAACTTTATCAAAAGGCAAAAGAACTTTCCTATGATTTTAATTATAATTATGCCCATGAGAAATCAAAATAAGCATCTTTTAGCTCCGGTTTGTTCAGTTTATGTCTTGTGGATCAACCATGGACAGTATATTTCATGCCTCGGGATAATGTTTTAGGCTATGCAGTACTCAAATAACTACATAGTGTCTTTTCATCTAATGAACATGGGGATATTTTGTACCGAGTAGATCAACTTGTCTTTCATCGAGATAAACAAACGGATATTTTGTACCAAGTAGATCAACTTGTCTTTTCATCTAAATGAACAAGCGATATTTGGTACCCAATAGATCAACTTGTCTTTTCATCTAAATAAACAAGTGGATATTTTGTATCCAGTAGATCAACTTGCATATGTACACAAGGTTTTTGGCAACACATCAATTGGTATGATTTTTAACTAACCAATTGGTTGTTCCAGTATTTGTTCCCTCTTATTTATGTTTTTTCGAAACCTCCCATAGTTCTACCTTGTAAAAAGTAAGAGCATTTACTACCAGGTCATAGAAGTTAGTAGATAGTCAATGGCTATAAAAAAATTGTGGTTGAGGACTGAATGGCTATATTTGCTTATTTCTGCCATCATGCCTGGATATTTTCCTCCCTATGTTCAAACCATGCATGGTATTGGTGAGACAGTGGATATTTTGTCAAGTAGTATGTATACATGTGGATGGCATAGAACTGATGTACGATCTTCTGATTTGCAGTTATTTGTTACATCTATTACCAGTGGCATACTATCCAGTGTGTTGTTTGTCAAGTCTTTAAAATTTACCTTTACTATTAATCAACACTTCTTCTTCGGTACAACCCCCAACACATCAATGGAGAAGATCTCTCCATACCTCTTCAGAATAAAGGGTAGGATGGTCTTTTCTAAAAAATAGACAATTCCCCATGCATTACAGCGGGAATTGGTTGATGAAAATTTGAATTTATAACATAACAATCAAAATTTAAAATACATAGGACTTATTGTATTTGATCATGTGTATTTGTAATAATATTTATTGAATATGAGTAGAATAATTAGATGGACATTTTTTCACATGTATGTTTGAATGTAGTGGTGTGTCTTTTTCTCATGCATTATTGCATGTAGAGGAGGGCCTTATATTATTTATAATTGCATGGTGAGCAAGTTAATGGGGATGACTCTCTTATTCATATATAGGATACATCCACATTCAGGTTGGCAATGGGGATTACCCAGGTGGGTATTGGACTCCCATCCCCGTCCCCGCGACAGCCACCCCATTCCCGTCTCCGTCCCCGCCCATGGGGAACAAAAATTTCCCATCCCCGTTGGGTTTTTCATCCCCACTAGATCATGGATGGCACGCGCTGCTGCGGCCGTCTGTTTGTAATATTGAATATTAGTGTTCAAAGAAAATATTGAATAATTACTGGAAGACAACGATTGGTGTACTCGACGTATCTACCACAACCCGGATAATGATCCCCCTGGTGTAGTCCTAGTTCTTGTTTAGTCCATGCTATCAACACTTGGTTTCATTGTTTTAGGAAATCAAGTGCACACGTTTCTCCCAGTAATTTTGAATCTTCTCGAATGAGAAGCACACCATTTCTTCCATGTTGCATGTCTTAGAAGCATAAAAATAATATATGTTAAAACATGCGCACAAAGTAGACACAAGTATGATAAACCACATTTTTGGTGATGAAGACACAAACACATTTGAACTTAAAAGCAATGGAGGAAGCTGGAACATGGTATTAAAAGAAAAGGGTAAATCAGCAACAAAGTTATCTAATCATTATGACCACCTACTGATAAATTTTACTAACCCTTATTGAAAACACTTGGTATATTGTAAGTTCAGGCCTTCCTCGTACTTTAACTCCTGTGCATAGTTTGGTTACACTGATTTTTCATAACACAAACCTAAGCAAACAGAGTACTATTATGCACTAAGTAATTAGAATTATAAAAAATAATATTTATTAACTTGCCCCAAGGTGAGTATGCAAATTTGTCTCTTCCCTCCACTCCTTTTAGCACAAAGTGTTGCTCATCATGGGTCCTGTAGTGGAGACCTCAATTTCACATCTCACCGTATAAATATGAGATTTTATTTTCAGAGAAATAACAAAGAAACATCTAGTGCGGAAACACAAGATATGTTAATCCGACAATATGCTAGAACTTGAGTGTTTTTTACTAACATGGAGTACTTGAATTATAAGCACATGGATCTCTCTATACCGTGGATCTCCACATTGCTCCTCTTATCTTATAACATATATAAATCATATGTATGCAGAATTGAGTACTCTAAAATCAAGGTAAAAATAGTTAAGTACCTTGTTACTAATTCTGATTTTGATGTGACCAGCACTGCGTCAGTTAGCACCCCCCTAGGTGTGGGCACTATGACAAGACCAAACACGAAAAAATCCATATGCAACAAGGCTTCACATCTTTAAGGATAGTGATTCTGCTTACCTATGTACCTAGGAACTGTCCATCTTTCTCAGCCATGTGGTGGTCGATCCATGTTCATAGAAAACTTTGTAAGAAGGCCAAATCTTTCAGCCATGCGATGATACAATTTCTAAAAATCATATATGGATAAGAAACCTTGATATCAGAAAGAGACAATCCAGAAAAAAAAAGTATATGAAGATAAAGGGAACCACGAATCAGCAAAACCCAAAAAGTTTCTGCCTCAGATAAGCTGCGAAGATCCTCTCATTCTCTTGTAAACCAAGTTTCAATGTCATCCTTTGCTACCAGATCCTCACTGATCACCACTCAGAACCGCAAGTAGCTCACCTGAATAAATCCATTTCTAGAGAATTGATACAAAAGGATCAATACCAAGTTCATTGAGGCGTTCGCGCAAACACAAACTTGCAGTAAAATAATGGGAAGATCATCACTGAATATGAGGAATTAACACAAATACATAACACAGTGTGATGGAGATGATCAAAAAATGGGGAGAAAACCTTAATTTATAGATTGCCTGCTGCAAACAAAATATATAATCAGCAACTTGTCCATAGCAATCCATCAAAATTACAAAATGGTTACGCAGAATTTTCAACACAAATCTAATTAGGAGTCTCGTTTACAAACATCCATAAACACCGACTACCATCAATAACAAGATCTGAGCAAACAAAAATGCAGATTGGGGAAGGGGAGTGGGGGCTTCTAGTGTTCTTAGCAGCATATGGAGAGAAAAACAAAGGCATTGATCGATTTTTGACTAAAGGATCCTCGCGACAGTTGGAGCTCAGGATTCGACCTTGGTTGCTGATGCAACTTGTAGCACGAATTGCGGGAAAAACCAACCTTCATTTATGTCTAAATAAGTGGCAACCGAGGGATGTGGTCGCCGGGGGGCACGCGCCGTCAGCGGGTGTGATTGTCCACGAAGGCAGCAGTGGCGTTCGAGGAATCCCCCATCGACCATCTATACACGGAGCGAGCAAATGAGGCGTCGAGGAGGAGCTACTTGAACTGGAGTCGTCACCCAAGATGCTCATAGCTTCTTTGTCGCCGCTTCTACGGCCTGGTCAGAGCTTCGCGATCTAGCGCGTGGCCATAGGCTAATCAACTCTTAGTCTCCTGTGATAGGCAATCCGTTTGCTGGAGCACAAAGGGTGAGGGAGAACACCAGGGGGCGAAGCTATATGCGAGCGCGGGAACTGAAGCGGCTATTGTTGGGGAACGCTGTATTTCAAAAAATTTACCTACGATCACGCGAGATCTATCTATGTGATGCATAGCAACGAGCGGGAGAGTGTGTCCACGTACCCTCGTAGACCGAAAGCGGAAGCGTTAAGTAACGCGGTTGATGTAGTCGAACGTTTTCGCGATCCAACCAATCAAGTACCAAACGCACGGCACCTCCGCGATCTGCACACGTTCAGCTCGGTGACGTCCCTCGTACTCTTGATCCAGCTGAGGCCGAGGGAGATTTTCGTCAGCACGATGGCGTGATGGCGGTGTTGATGAAGATACCGACGCATGGCTTCACCTAAGCACTACAACGATATGACCGAGGTGGAAATCTGTGAGGGGGCACCGCACACGGCTAAGACAACTGTCAACTTGTGTGTCGATGGGGTGCCCCGGCCCCTTCCCCCGTATATAAAGGAGTGGAGGAGGGGAGGGTCGGCCCTCTCTATGGCGCGCCCAAGGGAAGGAGTCCTACTCCCGGTAGGAGTAGGTTTCCCCCCTTCCCTAGTTGGAGTAGGAGAAGAAGGAAGAGAGAGAGAGAGGGAGAAGGAAAGGGGGGCCCCCACCCCAATTCGGATTGGGCTTGGGGGTGCTCCCGCCACCTGGCCGCCTCCTCCTCTCTTCCACTAAGGCCCAATAAGGCCCATTGACTCCCCGGGGGGTTCCGGTAACCTCCCAGTAATCCAGAAAATGCCCGAACTCATCCGGAACCATTTCGGTGTCCAAACATAGCCTTCCAATATATCGATCTTTATGTCTCGACCATTTCGAGACTCCTCGTCATGTATGTGATCACATACGGGACTCCGAACTACCTTCGGTACATCAAAACTCATAATACCGATCGTCATCGAACGTTAAGCGTGCGGACCCTACGGGTTCGAGAACTATGTAGACATGACCGAGACTCATCTCCGGTCAATAACCAATAGCGGAACCTGGATACTCATATTGGCTCCCACATATTCTACGAAGATCTTTATCGGTCAAACCGCATAACAACATATGTTGTTCCCTTTGTCATTGGTATGTTACTTGCCCGAGATTCGATCGTCGGTATCTCAATACCTAGTTCAGTCTCGTTACCGGCAAGTCTCTTTGCTCGTTCCGTAATGCATCATCCTGCAACTAACTCATTAGTTACATTGCTTGCAAGGCTTATAGTGATGTGCATTACCGAGAGGGCCCAGAGAAACCTCTCGACAATCGGAGTGACAAATCCTAATCTCGATCTATGCCAACTCAACAAACACCATCGGAGACACCTGTAGAGCATCTTTATAATCACCTAGTTACGTTGTGACGTTTGATAGAACACAAAGTGTTCTTCCGGTATTCGGGAGTTGCATAATCTCATAGCTAGTCATAGGGACATGTATAAGTCATGAAGAAAACAATAGCAACAAACTAAACGATCATCGAGCTAAGCTGATGGATGGGTCTTGTCAATCACATCATTCACTAATGATGTGATCCCGTTAATTAAATGACAACTCATGTCTATGGATAGGAAACTTAACCATCTTTGATTAACGAGCCAGTCAAGTAGAGGCATACTAGTGACACTCTGTTTGTCTATGTATTCACACATGTACTAAGTTTCCGGTTAATACAAATCTAGCATGAATAATAAACATTTATCATGATATAAGGAAATATAAATAACAACTTTATTATTGCCTCTAGGGCATATTACCTTCAGCTATAGGTTCGGGAAAACGTACACCTCCATTAGTCGCGCACATGAGTGGCGCACATCGCTCGCGGTGAATGCTCCCTGGAACTGAAAATTCATTGCCTCCTTTAATGCTTCAACTATAGCGAGTCAGTTTCACCCCTCCGCTTCATCGAACAGTTGAGCGATGCTTCGCCTCTACCTTCATCGGCATGCGCGTTGGGAGGCTCAAACCAGCACGACCGCATGGTCTCTGCCCGCGACCAGTAGCCGTGCGAACCGCATCGCCAACACTCGCCTCTGACCAACAACCGTTCGACTCACTTTTTTTCCTCGAGAGAAGCGGCCGACTGTCTCTACTCCTCTCGACGAAGCAAGTTCCTCTTCTGCTCCAAACGAGCCGCACCACATAACACTACATGGGAGGAGAGAGCGTGTGCGCTTGACGATTTTTTTCTTGCCCTTCCAAAGTTGTGACGGACGGGAAAGCGATTATGACAAAGTGAAGGACCATTAGGCCCAGTTAACATGAGATCGTGGATTTTGTTATGGGAGAAGAGACCCAACCCATGTAGCCAGGTTTGCACATCAGAGGAAGGCTGGACGAGATTAGAAGGAAATCCAACCGCCAGAAACGCCCACAACTTGACATCTGACGGCCAAAAACGATAATGGCATGAGAGGGCTCCAATAGTGCTCAGTTATAATGTCTTCAAAATGGGGAAACCCATACATGCAATCAACAATCACTTCCAATAGCGTTTAAGTAGAAAAAACAACATTTCAACACAATAAACAATATATTGTGGCTAGGTTAGCGATTTCTTTTGGCTCTTTGGGCCAAAGGGGTGGGATTGGTGGAAATTTGGGTGGGTATGATCGAGAGTTACCTAGATCTACCAATTTTAGGACCAAAATGTACATACCCATATATGGGTTTTTTTCTCTCTCTTCCTTTTTAATCTTCAAAACTGTGGGTCGCGTGAGATTCAAACTCTCACCCTCTAGGTTTACTTTAAGTTATAGTAACCAACTGGGACATGTCATTTGTTGCGCCCACTTGCTTTCTTTTTTGTTTCTTATGTGGCAAATATAAATTCATGAACTTTTACACTAGGTTCTTTCATGTTTTTTCAAACCAGGTTTTGTTCTGTTTTATTCTTGTTTTTATGTTTAATTTTTTTTGCTTTTTCAAATGCGTGAACTTTTTTAAATTTAAAAAAATCAAATTTGTGAATCTTTTTAAATTTCTTGGACTTCTTTAGTGAATTTTATCAAAAAAAACCGCAAAAATTTCAAATCCATGAGCCTTTCTTTCACAACTCATCTTCTTTTTTCAAATTCGCGAACACTTGGGCCAACCCAACAGAAGCCGAACGAGAGAGATTTCTTGGCCTAGTTGGGCCAAGGCCTAAGCGCTTTTCTTCTATTTTTCCGATTTTTCTTTTGTTTTAATTCATTTTTCTCCCTTTTAAACTTCATTATTCTTTTCAAAACATGTTAAAAAATGTGAAAATTTGTTTTGGTGCACTAAAAAAAGTTCTTGATTTAAAATATTGTTTAGAATGTTAAAAATGCTCTGAAATTTTGAAACATGCTCCTACATTCGATTTGTTTTATTAAAAAATTAAGAAATGTTTTCATTTCAAAAATAGTTGATACATTTTAAAATTACATGGTTTGCTTTTCATCAATTGTTCAAAATTAGTTAACTGTTTTGGAAAAAAGTGTTCAAGTTTGTAACATTTTCATGCACATTTTGAAATTTCAGAATTGTTTACAAATATCAAGAAATGGTTAGGATATAAGAGAATGTTCATATTAATTGATAATAAAGGAAACTACAAAATGGCAAAAGCATTCAAATTAGGAAAAAGAACATGCTCACGGATGCACCGGTGTGACCTAGTCTATGATACGTCTCCAATGTATCGATAATTTATGAAGTATTCATGCCATGTTTACTATTATTTTATATGATCTTGGTATGATTTGATTAGAACTAACCCGGACTGACGCTGTTTTCAGCAGACCTACTGTGGTGTTGTTTTTGTGCAGAAATAAAAGTTCTTGGAATGCGCTGAAAATCAACGCAGAATTTTTCTGGAAAATATAAAAAATACTGGAACAAAAATCTACCGGAGAGGAGTCCCGGGCCCCATGAGGGTGGGGGCGCGCCCCTGTGCCACATGGACTACCCATGGGGCCCCCTAACTTGTTCTCGACGCCAACCTCTTCTATAAATACAGAACCTCCCGAAATTAACCTAGATCAGAAGTTCTGCCGCCGCAAGCCTCTGTAGCCACGAGAAATCATTCTAGGCCCTCTCTGGCACCCTGCCGGAGGGGGCCATCATCACCAGAGGCCATGGAGGAGGATCCTGGAGGGGCCATCATCGCCATGAAGGCCGAGGACCAGAGGGAGAACCTCTCCCCATCCAGGGGGGAGGCCATGGAGGAGGAAGCACAAGGGGGAGAACCTCTTCTCCTCTCTCTCGGTGGCGCCGGAATGCCATCGGGAGGGGAATCATCGCCGCGGTGATCGTCTTCATCAACATCACCATCATCATCACCATCCTCATCTATTTTACGCGGTGCACTCTCCCGAACCCTGTTGTAATCCCTACTTGAACATGATGCTTTATGCCACATATTATGATCCAATGATGTGTTGCCATCCTATGATGTTTTGAGTAAATATCCTTTGTCTTTGGGTTGATTGATGACCTAGATTGGTATGAGTTGTATGTTTTATTTTAGTGCTGTCCTATGGTGCCCCCCGTGTCACGCAAGCGTGAGGGATTCCCGCTGTAGGGTGTTGCAATATGTCCATGGTTTAGTTATTGTCTGCGTTGCTTGAGTGACAGAAGCATAAACACGGATAAGTGGGTCACGGCGTATGGGATAAAGTGCACATGATGCTTTAATGCTATGGTTGGGTTTTACCTTAATGATCTTTAGTAGTTGCGGATGCTTGCTAGAGTTTCAGTCGTAACTGCATATGATCCAAGACTACAAAGTATGTTAGCTTATGCCTCTCCCTCATATGAAATGTGATTACCGATCTTGTTAACAATTGCCAAGGACAATTCCGCACACCGACCCATCATTATTCCGCACTCACTATTTACAATATTTAGTAATATATTCTAACTTTATGATAACAACACCTACTTTTATATTTTAGCTCTCCGATATCATGCAAAGTTATCCTCTTCATATCCACAACATAGTTTCATTTCTCGTATCTAATTGGAAGCAAACGTTCGGTGTACGTAGAGTCGTATCAGTGGCAGATAGGACTTGAGAGAATATTGATCTTACCTTTAGCTCCTTATGGGTTCGACACTCCATACTTATCACTTCCACCTTTGGAAATTGCTATGATGATTCCCTGCACTTGGGGATTATCAGCCTATCACACTTCTCTTGTCTAGTGGTTTTTTTTACTATTGTTAAATGACCCTAACTTTTTGCAGCAGCTTGGCTCAAACTTATGAGGCATCCATGGCGGGTTTGAAAGACTTCCGACCCCCACCCCAATTCGGACTGGGCTTGGGGGGGGGCCCTCCACCTGGCCGCCTCCTCCTCTCTTCCACTAAGGCCCAATAAGGCCCATTGACTCCCCGGGGGGTTTCGGTAACCTCCTGGTACTCCGGAAAATGCCTGAACTCATCCGGAACCATTCCAGTGTCCAAACATAGCCTTGCAATATATCGATCTTTATGTCTCGACCATTTCGAGACTCCTCGTCATGTCCATGATCACATCCGGGACTTCGAACAACCTTCGGGACATCAAAACTCATAAACTCATAATGCCGATCGTCATCGAACGTTAAGCATGCGGACCCTATGGGTTCGAGAACTATGTAGACATGACCGAGACTCATCTCTGATCAATAACCAATAGCGGAACCTGGATGCTCATATTGGCTCCCACATATTCTATGAAGATCTTTATCGCTCAAACCGCATAACAACATAAGTTGTTCCCTTTGTCATCGGTATGTTACTTGCCCGAGATTCGATCATCGGTATCTCAATACCTAGTTCAATCTCGTTACCGGCAAGTCTCTTTACTTGTGCCGCAACTAACTCATTAGTTACATTGCTTGCAAGGCTTATAGTGATGTGCATTACCAAGAGGGCCCAGAGATACCTCTCCGACAATCGGAGTGACAAATCCTAATCTCGATCTATGCCAACTCGACAAACACCATCGGAGACACCTGTAGAGCATCTTTATAATCACCCAGTTACGTTGTGATGTTTGATAGTACACAAAGTGTTCTTCCGGTATTTGGGAGTTTCATAATCTCATAGTCATAGGAACATGTATAAGTCATGAAGAAAGCAATAGCAACAAACTAAACGATCATCGTGCTAAGCTGACGGATGGGTCTTATCAATCACATCATTCACTAATGATGTGATCCTGTTAATCAAATGACAACTCATGTATATGGCTAGGAAACTTAACCATCTTTGATTATCGAGCTAGTCATGTAGAGGCATACTAGTGACACTCTGTTTGTCTATGTATTCACACATGTACTAAGTTTCTGGTTAATACAATTCTAGCATGAATAATAAACATTTATCATGATATAAGGAAATATAAAAACAACTTTATTATTGCCTCTAGGGCATATTTCATTCAGTCTCCCACTTGCACTAGAGTTAATAATCTAGATTACACAGTAATGATTCTAACATCCATGGAGTCTTGGTGTTGATCATGTTTTGCTCGTGAGAGAGGCTTAGTCAACGGGTCTGCAATATTCAGATCCGTATGTATCTTGCAAATCTCTATCTCTCCCTCCTGGACTAGATCGCGGATGGAACTGAAGCGTCTCTTGATGTGTTTGGTTCTATTGTGAAATCTGGATTCCTTTGCCATGGCAATTGCACCAGTATTGTCACAAAAGGTTTTCATTGGACCCGATGCACTAGGTATGACACCTAGATCGGGTATGAACTCCTTCATCCAGACTCCTTCATTTGCTGCTTCCGAAGAAGCTATGTACTCCACTTCACACGTAGATCCCGCCATGACGCTTTGCTTGGAACTGCACCAACTGACAACTCCACCATTTAATATAAATACATATCCGGTTTGTGACTTAGAGTCATCCGGATCAGTGTCAAAGCTTGCATCGACGTAACCATTTACAATGAGCTCTTTGTCACCTCCATAAACAAGAGACATATCCTTAGTCCTCTTCAGGTATTTTAGAATGTTCTTGACCGCTGTCCAGTGATCCACTCCTGGATTACTTTGATACCTCCCTGCTAAACTAATAGCAAGGCACACATCAGGTCTGGCACACAGCATTGCATACATGATAGAACCTATGGCTGAAGCATAGGGAATGACTTTCATTTTCTCTCTATCTTCTGTAGTGGTCGGGCATTGAGTCTGACTCAACTTCACACCTTGTAACACAAGGAAGAACCCTTTCTTTGCTTGATCCATTTTGAACTTCTTCAAGACTTTATCAAGGTATGTGCTTTGTGAAAGTCCAATTAAGCGTCTTGATCTATCTCTATAGATCTTGATGCCCAATATATAAGCAGCTTCACCGGGGTCTTTCATTGAAAAACTCTTGTTCAAGTATCCTTTTATGCTATCCAGAAACTCTATATCATTTCCAATCAACAATATGTCATCCACTTATAATATTAGAAATGCTATAGAGCTCCCACTCACTTTCTTGTAAATAAGGGCTTCTCCAAAAATCTGTATAAAACCATATGCTTTGATCACACTATCAAAACGTTTATTCCAACTCCGGGATGCTTGCACCAGTCCATAAATGGATCGCTGGAGCTTGCATACTTTGTTAGCATCCTTTGGATTGATAAAACCTTCGGGTTGCATCATATACAGCTCTTATTCCAGAAATCTATTCAGGAATGCAGGTTTTACATCCATTTGCCAAATTTCATAATCATAAAATGCAGCAATTGCTAACATGATTTGGACAGACTTAAGTATCGCTACGGGTGAGAAGTTCTCGTCGTAGTCAACTCCTTGAACTTCTCGAAAACCTTTCGCAACAAGTCGAGCTTTGTAGACAGTGACATTACCGTCAGCGTCAGTCTTCTTCTTGAAGATCCATTTATTCTCTATGGCTGGCCGATCATCGGGCGAGTCAACCAAAGTCCACACTTTGTTCTCATACATGGATCCCATCTCAGATTTCATGGCCTCAAGCCATTTCGCGGAATCTGGGCTCATCATCGCTTCCTCATAGTTCGTAGGTTCATCATGGTTAAGTAACATGACCTCCAGAACAGGATTACCATACCACTCTGGTTCGGATCTTACTTGGTTGACCTACGTGGTTCGGTAGTAACTTGAGCTGAAGTTGCATGATCATCATCATTAGCTTCCTCACTAATTGGTGTTGGAGTCACAAGAACTAATTTATGTGATGAACTAATTTCCAATAAGGGAGTAGGTACAATTATCTCATCAAGTTCTACTTTCCTCCCACTCACTTCTTTCGAGAGAAACTCCTTCTCTAGAAAGGATCCATTCTTAGCAATGAATGTCTTGTCTCCTTTGGGTATCCTATGAAGACACATTTCTCCGACTTGGGTTCGAGCTTATCAGGTTGAAGCTTTTTCACATAAGCATCGCAGCCCCAAACTTTAAGAAACGACAACTTGGGTTTCTTGCCAAACCACTGTTCATAAGGTGTCGTCTCAATAGATTAGATGGTGCCCTATTTAACGTGAATGCAGCCGTCTCTAAAGCATAACCCCTAAACGATAGTGGTAAATCAGTAAGAGACATCATAGATCGCACCATATCTAATAAAGTGCGGTTAAGATGTTCGGACACACCATTACGCTGTGGTGTTCTGGGTGGCGTGAGTTGCGAAACTATTCCGCATTGTTTCAAATGAAGACCAAACTTTTAACTCAAATATTCTCCTCCACGATTAGATCGTAGAAATTTTATTTTCTTTTTATGATGATTTTCCACTTCACTCTGAAATTCTTTGAACTTTTCAAATGTTTTAGACTTATGTTTCATCAAGTAGATATACCCGTATCTGCTCAAATCATCTGTGAAGGTCAAAAAATAACGATACCCGCCGCGAGCCTTAATATTCATCGGACCACATACATCAGTATGTATGATTTCCAATAAATCTGTTGCTCGTTCCATTGTTCCGGAGAACGGAGTTTTAGTCATCTTGCCTAGGAGGCATGGTTCGCAAGTACCAAGTGATTCATAATCAAGTGATTCCAAAAAGTCCATCAGTATGGAGTTTCTTCATGCGCTTTACACCAATATGACCCAAATGGCAGTGCCACAAATAAGTTGCACTATCATTATCAACTCTGCATATTTTTGCTTCAATATTATGAATATGCGTATCACTACTATCGAGGTTCAACAAAAATAGACCACTCTTCAAGGGTGCATGACCATAAAAGATATTACTCATATAAATAGAACAACCATTATTCTCAGATTTAAATGAATAACCGTCTCGCATCAAACAAGATCCAGATATAATGTTCATGCTTAACGCGGGCACCAAATAACAATTATTCAGGTCTAACACTAATCCCGAAGGTAGATGTAGAGATGGCATGCCGACGACGATCACATCGACTTTCCCACGTGCATTGTCACCTCATCCTTAGCCAATCTTCGCTTAATCTGTATTCCCTATTTCGAGTTGCAAATATTAGCAACAGAACCAGTATCAAATACCCAGGCACTACTGCGAGCATTAGTAAGGTACACATCAATAACATGTATATCACATATACCTTTGTTCACTTTGCCATCCTTCTTATCCACCAAATACTTGGGGCAGTTCCGCTTCCAGTGACCAGTCCCTTTGCAGTAGAAGCACTCAGTCTCAGGCTTAGGTCCAGACTTGTGCTTCTTCACTTGACCATCAACTTGCTTGTCATTCTTCTTGAAGTTCCCCTTCTTTCCTTTACCCTTTTTCTTGAAACTGGTGGTCTTGTTGACCATCAACACTTGATGCTCCTTCTTGATTTCTACCTCCGCAGCCTTTAGCATCACGAAGAGCTCGGGAATTTTCATATCCATCCCTTGCATATTATAGTTCATCACGAAGCTCTTGTAGCTTGGTGGCAGTGATTGAAGAACTCTGTCAATAACACTATCATCAAGAAGCTTAACTCCTAGTTGAGTCAAGTGGTTGTGGTACCCAGAAATTCTGAGTATATGTTCACTGACAGAACTATTTTCCTCCATTTTGTAGTTGTAGAACTTATTGGAGACTTCATATCTCTCACTCCGGGCATTTGCTTGAAATATTAACTTCAATTCCTGGAACATCTCATATGCTCCATGACGTTCAAAACATCGTTGAAGTCCCGGTTCTAAGCCGTAAAGCATGGCACACTGAACTATCGAGTAGTCATCAACACGCGACTGCCAGGCATTCACAATGTCTGCAGTTGCCGGTGCAGGTGGTACACCTAGCAGTGCTTCCAGGATGTAATTCTTCTATGCATCAATGAGGATAATCCTCAAGTTACACCCAGTCCGTGTAGTTTCTACCATCATCTTTCAACTTAGCTTTCTCTAGGAACGCATTAAAATTCAAAGGAATAGTAGCACGGGCCACTGATCTACAACAACATAGACATGCAAAATACTATCAGGTACTAAGTTCACGATAATTAGAGTTCAATTAATCATATAATTAAGAACTCCCACTTAGACAGAGATGCCTCTAATCTTCTAAGTGATCATGTGATCCAAATCAACTAAACCATATCCGATCATCACGTGAGATGGAGTAGTTTTCAATGGTGAACATCACTATGTTGATCATATCTACAATATGATTCACGCTCGACCTTTCTTTCTTAGTGTTCCGAGGCCATATCTGCATATGCTAGGCTCGCCAAGTTTAACCCGAGTATTCCGCACATGCAAAACTGTCTTGCACACATTGTATGTGAACGTAGAGATTATCACACCCGATCATCACGTGGTGTCTCGGCACGACGAACTTTCGCAACGATGCATACTCAGGGAGAACACTTATACCTTGAAATTTAGTGAGAGATCATCTTATAATGCTACCGCCGAACTAAGCAAAATAAGATGCATAAAGGATAAACATCACATGCAATCAATATAAATGATATGATATGGCCATCATCATCTTGTGCCTTTGATCTCCATCTCCAAAGCACCGTCATGATCACCATCGTCACTGGCTTGACACCTTGATCTCCATCGAAGCATCGTTGTAGTCTCACCAACTATTGCTATCACGACTATCGCTACCGCTTAGTGATAAAGTAAGGCAATTACATGGCGATTGCATTTCATACAATAAAGCGATAACCATAAGGCTCCCGCCAGTTGCCGATAACTGTTACAAAACATGATCATCTCATACAACAATTTATATATCATCACGTCTTGACCATATCACATCACAGCATACCCTACAAAAACAAGTTAGACGTCCTCTACTTGTTGCAAATTTTACGTGGCTACTACGGGTTTAGAAAGAACCGTTCTTACCTACGCATCAAAACCACAACGTTTTTTCGTCATGTGTGCTGTTTTAACCTTCAACAAGGACCGGGCGTAGTCACACTCGATTCAACTAAAGTTGGAAAAACTGACACCCGCCAGCCACCTATGTGCAAAGCACGTCAGTAAAATCAGTCTTGCGTAAGCGTACACGTAATGTTGGTCCGGGCCACTTCATCCAACAATACCAGTCTCGCGTAAGTATGACATGCTGGTAAGAAGTATGACTATTATCGCCCACAACTCTTTGTGTTCTACTCGTGCATATAACATCTACGCATAGACCTGGCTTAGATGCCACTGTTGGGGAACGCTGTATTTCAAAAAATTTACCTACGATCACGCGAGATCTATCTATGTGATGCATAGCAACGAGCGAGAGTGTGTCCACGTACCCTCGTAGACCGAAAGCGGAAGCGTTAAGTAACGCGGTTGATGTAGTCGAACGTCTTCGCGATCCAACCGATCAAGTACCGAACGCACGACACCTCTTCGATCTGCACACGTTCAGCTCGGTGACGTCTCTCGTACTCTCGATCCAGCTGCGGCAGAGGGACAGTTTCGTCAGCACGATAGCGTGATAACGGTGTTGATGAAGTTACCGACACAGAGCTTCACCTAAGCACTACAACGATATGACCGAGGTGGAAATTTGTGGAGGGGGCACCACACAGGGCTAAGACAACTGTCAACTTGTGTGTCGATGGGGTGCCCCTCCCCTGTATATAAAGGAGTGGAGGAGAGGGCCGACCCTCTCTATGGCGCGCCCAAGGGAGGGAGTCCTAATCCCAGTAGGGGTAGGTTTCCCCCCTTCCCTAGTTGGAGTAGGAGAAGAAGGAAGAGGGAGAGAGGGAGAAGGAAAGGGGGGCCGGCCCCCCACCCCAATTCAGATTGGGCTTGGGGGCGCCTTCCACCTAGCCGCCTCCTCCTCTCTTCCACTAAGGCCCAATAAGGCCCATTGATTCCCCGGGGGGGTTCCGGTAACCTCCCGGTACTCCGGAAAATGCCCGAACTCATCCGGAACCATTCCGGTGTCCAAACATAGCCTTACAATATATCGATCTTTATGTCTCGACCATTTCGAGACTCCTCGTCATGTCCGTGATCACATCCGGGACTCCGAACTACCTTCGGTACATCAAAACTCATAAACTCGTAATACCGATCATCATTGAACGTTAAGCATGCGGACCCTATGGGTTCGAGAACTATGTAGACATGACCGAGACTCATCTCCGGTCAATAACCAATAGCGGAACCTGGATGCTCATATTGGCTCCCACATATTCTACGAAGATCTTTATCGGTCAAACCACATAACAATGTACGTTGTTCCCTTTGTCATCGGTATGTTACTTGCCTGAGATTCGATCGTCGGTATCTCAATACCTAGTTCAATCTCGTTACCGGCAAGTCTCTTTACTCGTTCTGTAATGCATCATCCTGCAACTAACTCATTAGTTACATTGCTTGCAAGGCTTATAGTGATGTGCATTACCGAGAGGGCCCAGAGATACCTCTCCGACAATCGGAGTGACAAATCCTAATCTCGATCTATGCCAACTCAACAAACACCATCGGAGACTGTCGGTGTCAAAACTGGAAGATCTCGGGTAGGGGGTCCCGAACTGTGCGTCTAAGGTCGATGGTAACAGGAGACAGGGACACAATGTTTACCCAGGTTCGGGCGCTCTCTATGGAGGTAATACCCTACTTCCTGCTTGATTGATCTTGATGAATATAAGTGTTACAAGAGTTGATCTACCACGAGATCATAATGGCTAAACCCTATAAGTCTAGCATGTATGACTATGATCATCCCTCTGGACTAAGCCCTCCGGTTTATATAGACACCGGAGGGGATTAGGGTTGTACAAAGTCGGTTACAGAGAATGGAATCTTCATATTTGGACGCCAAGCTTGCCTTCCACGCCAAGGAGAGCCCCATCCGGATACGGGAGAGAGTCTTCGGTCTTTGTATCTTCACAGCCCATCAGTCTGGCCCATGCTAACAGGCCAGACGCCCGAGGACCCCTTTGTCCAGGACTCCCTCAGTAGCCCCTGAACCAGGCTTCAATGACA
The DNA here is from genome assembly GCA_963921465.1 of Triticum timopheevii. NCBI lineage: Eukaryota > Viridiplantae > Streptophyta > Magnoliopsida > Poales > Poaceae > Triticum > Triticum timopheevii. The sequence continues at coordinate 626,879,687 of OY997264.1, read as the reverse complement.
AGGTGTCTGGCGTGTAGATTGTCTTCGGCATTGCAAGCGGGTTCATCCTCCGAATACTCCAAAATAGTCTTCGAACGCAACAAATGTGTCCAGCTCTGCAACACAAGTACCACGCACAACCGTAGAGAGTATAATATTTCACAAGTCCAATCCGCTGACAACTTTTGTAGCGTGACATCACATCTGCCCGGTCATTATTTCGAACCGTTTTCGTTTGTCGTTCCACGTTTCGAGATGCGGTTTTCATTGGCACGTCATGTCGAAGCAAAGATCGTGTCCCCTTATTGTGGGGTTTATGATCAATACGGAAGTGGGTAATCCAACCATGCCGTCTGCACATCCCTTGGGAATAGGCGAGTTTTGAGGCAAGTGGGAAGGCGCTTCTTATTCACTGCATTTATAAGGAGATGAGGATTCCTTTCTTTCACCCACGCCTTCTCTCTTTCTCTGCCCTCCCATTCTCGAGCTCCATCACCCAAGTCCTCATCTTTTTCTCCTCAAGAAAGCACTCGACCATGTCTAGATATAGAGCACAAGGCAAGTGGATGGCCTCCTCTGTCAAGGAGAAGGACATGACCAAGCTTCGGGAGGCCGTGTACCTAGCCAAAGAAATCGCCCACCGGCTCCCGGCCAAGGGGCAGATCATCCCCACCCCAAATCCCAATGAGAGGGTGGTGTTCATCCCCCACTTCGTCCGTGGGTTAGGGTTTCCTCTCCACCCTTTCGTCCATGGACTCATGTTCTATTACGGGCTAGATTTCCATGATCTAGCCCCAAACTCCTTCCTCAACATCTCGACACTTATTGTCGTGTGCGAGGCCTTCCTTCGTATTCCTCCCCACTTTGGACTGTGGCTTAAGATATTCAATGTGAAGCTGAATGTGGTGGACGGTCAACACGCAGAGTGCAGAGGCGCCATCGTGAGCAAGATGCCCAATGTCACATGGCCCAAAGGTACCTTTGTGGAGACTGTCAAAGAGTGGCAGAAACTGTGGTTCTATATCACAGAGCCTCACGACGCCACTTGGGCCGCGGCTCCTGAATTCAAGTCCGGTGCCCCAATGCGGCTCACCTCCTAGCTAGAGAAGGGCCTAAACTGGTCTTCGTCAGACGAGCTGATAGAGCTGCAAACACACATCCAGAGCATGGTGGACAAGAACATCAAGCTCGTCAATGTGATCCAGGTGATGCTAGTTCGCCGGATCCTTCCATGCCAGAGCCGGACTTGCCATTTATGGGAGTTCGATCCGGCCAAGCACCAAACCCTGCAACAGTTCTTCGGAACTATGCACGAGGATATCTGGAAGGTGCTCTTCAAGGGCAACGAGATGCCGCCGGCGACGACCGAGGACCGTGGGCACGCCCTGGCCCATCCCGCCAGTCCGGTAAGTTTTTCACGTTTCAAGATGTATCCTTTACTTGCTTGTTTAGTGCAAATACCTAAGCTTCACCATTTATTTTTCAGGGCTGGACAAAGAAGGCGGAGTGGATTAGGTGTTTGGCTTCGCTGCCCGAGGAACCAGCCATCCCGCTCCTGACAAAGATGCTGGTTCCGATGCCCTACAAGGCGCCGGAGAAGAAGGCCAAGGGGGCCAAAAGTGGCCCTCGCCGCAAGGGTGCTTCGGACTTGACGTCCGAAGACGACGAGACTCACTCCTCCGCTGCCAAGGACGACGATGAGGAGGAGGAGGAAAGAAACTCCCCCCTGAGGGGGGAAGGAAGAAGAGGGTGGCCTCCACAAATCTGGAGGCGGAGGCGTCCTAGAGGGGGAAGAGCTCCTTCGCAGATAACTCTACGTGGGACGCCGAAAGCAGCCCAGAGCCGCGCCCCCGAAACAAGCCCCTGGCCGAATCGTGAGTACTCAAAAGACTCTGACACATTCATGTATTCAGCCTCTTTAGTTCATAGTTTTAACATGTTGAATCATGCGCTTGCAGTCCGGCCCACGACAGCTCCCTGCGATCCTCATCAGGAGGTTCGCTGGATTCAAAGGCGATGGCCAGCGAGTCACCGCCGGCCGCTCACTCTCCCAAGGCCAAGGGCGACGACAAGGTGCTGTCCCAAAGGACCTTCCCGGGCCAGGGAGAGGTTTGGGTGGCCGTGAAATGTCTCCAACGTATCTATAATTTATGAAGCATTCATGCTATTTTATTATCTGTTTCGAATGATTACGGGCTTTATTATACACTTTTATATTACTTTTGGGACTAACCTATTAACCGGAGGCCCGGCCCATATTGCTGTTTTATTGCCCGTTTCAGTATTTTGAAGAAAAGGAATATCAAACGGAGTCCAAACGGAATGAAACCTTCGGCAGCGTGATTTTTTGGAAGAATGTGATCCTGGAGACTTGGAGTTCACGTCATAAGATACTCGAGGCAGCCACGAGATAGGAGGGCGCCCCCTCCCCCTGTAGGGCGCGCCCCCCTGTCTCGTGGGCCCCTCGAGCACCTCCCGACCGACTTCTTTCGCCTATATAAGCCTACATACCCTAAAACCATCGAATATCAAGATAGATCGGGAGTTCAGCCGCCGCAAGCCTCTGTAGCCACCAAAAACCTCTCGGGAGCCAGTTCCGGCATCCTGCCGGAGGGGGAACCCATCACCGGTGGCCATCTTCATCATCCCGACGCTCTCCATGACGAGGAGGGAGTAGTTCACCCTCGGGGCTGAGGGTATGTACCAGTAGCTATGTGTTTGATCTCTCTCTCGCTCGTGTTCTCTCTATGGCACGATCTTGATGTATCGCGAGCTTTGCTATTATAGTTGGGTCTTATGATGTTTCTCCCCCCTCTACTCTCTTGTGATGAATTGAGTTTCCCTCTTGAAGTTATCTTATCGGATTGAGTCTTTGATTTGAGAACACTTGATGTATGTCTTGCCGTGTTTATCTGTGGTGACAATGGGATATCATGTGCCACTTGATGTATGTTTTGGTGACCAACTTGCGGGTTCCGCCCATGAACCTATGCATAGGGATTGGCACACGTTTTCTTGACTCTTCGGTAGAAACTTTGGGCCACTCTTTGAAGTACTTTGTGTTGGTTGGATGAATCTGAGATTGTGTGATGCATATCGTATAATCATGCCCACCGATACTTGAGGTGACAATGGAGTATCCAGGTGACATTAGGGTTTTGGTTGATTTGTGTCTTAAGGTGTTATTCTAGTATGAACTCTTGAATAGATTGCTCCGAAAGAATAGCTTTGAGGTGGTTTCACACCCTACCATAATATCTTCGTTTGTTCTCCGCTATTAGTGGCTTTGGAGTGACTCTTTGTTGCATGTTGAGGGATTGTTATATGATCTATCTATGTTATTATTGTTGAGAGAACTTGCACTAGTGAAAGTATGAACCCTATGCCTTGTTTCCTATCATTGCAATACCGTTTACGCTCACTTTTATCATTAGTTACCTTGCTGTTTTTATTATTTCAGATTACTCATACCTTTATCTACCATCCATATTGCACTTGTATTACCATCTCTTCGCCGAACTAGTGCATCTATACAATTTGCCATTGTATCGGGTGTGTTGGGGACACAAGAGACTCTTTGTTATTTGGTTGCAGGGTTGTTTGAGAGAGACCATCTTCATCCTATGCCTCCCACGGATTGATAAACCTTAGGTTATCCACTTGAGGGAAATTTGCTAGTGTCCTACAAACCTATGCACTTGCAGGCCCAACAACGTCTACAAGAAGAAGGTTTTTTTGAGCATCAGTACAGACACAAGCGCTCATATACACGTGCATACACTCATCCCTATGAACGAACACACGCACACCCTACGCCTATGAGCACCTCCGAGAGACTGATCCGGCATATCATCTTGAGATTTACGAAGCCACCGTAGGCGCCTCGTCGTCGACGGGAACGTCTCCTCGCACTGAAAGCGCATCGCCGGAAATCCTAAAATAAATCCAGGAATAATGCGAGCACCAAGATTTGAACCCTGGTGGGTTGGGGATACCACTGTCCACCTAACCAACTCAACCACAGGTTGATTCGCGTCTACAAGAAGAAGGTTGTGTAGTAGACATCAAGCTCTTTTCTGGCGCCTTTGCCGGGGAGGCTAGGTAAGCAGTACTCACACCCCGTCAATGAAGCTCTTTTCTGGCGCCGTTGCCGGGGAGGTGAGTGCTTGAAGGTATATCTTTAGATCTTGCAATCGAATCTTTTGTTTCTTGTTTTATCACTAGTTTAGTTTATAAAAGAAAACTACAAAAAATGGAGTTAAGTTTGTCTCATATGCTTCGTCTTTTTAATATCTTCCGTGAGAATAATGGAAAGGAAAATTGTGCTCAAGTGCTAGAAGAAGAGTGCATTAAAATGCTTGGTACTGAATCTTTGAATGATGAGCATGATTGCAATGTTGTTAGTATGAACTCCTTGAATATCCTTAGTACTAATGATGATTGCTCTAGTCATGATGAAAATATCTCTCATAAGCATGTCAATTATTGTGGAGTGCATGTTTGCATGAACAGACCAAATAGAGAAGATATATATTGCAAGAGGCATAAGCATTTAGAAACTAAATGGTTGCAAGAAAGGCTAAATGTGAGTGCTAAAAAATTAAATTTCCTTTGCCGTACTTGTGAACTTTGCAATGAACGTGGTCATTTACATCTCCGATGCAAATTGTTTCATGATCGAATCGTGTCCAAAAATTGTGATGATTTGATCTCCCTTGCACATTACAATGAACTTAGTTTGCTTTTGGGCTATGAAGAGTTGAAACGTTTAACTAAGCCCATTCCAGAATTTAATCTTGAGCATTTCCTTGATATTGATCTAGAAAAGATTTATATGTTTTGTACGGAGAATTGCATTGAAAATCCTTATATTGCCGATTACCTAAAGAAAAGAAAGCAAATAGAAGATGATGAGAATACTAATGAAAGGGAAGTGACTTCCCAATATCCTCCTATTATTTCTCATGATGAATCAGGTAACGAGGAGGAGCTTTCTATTCAACCAATCTCATCAATAAGGAGCTCAAAGAGGAAGGTTGAATCCACACATAATGTGAAAAAGAAAAAAAGGAGCAACAAAGGTAGAAAGGTATCCCTCCCAAATGATGTTGCTCCTACTACTCATCGTGATGATGATAATTGCTTTACTATTGGTGCTATCCATATTTTTAACGATGAGAGTGATTATGCTTATGATATGAAAGGGCCCAAGCTTGGGGAAGCTATGTTTGATGAGGACGACATATTTGAGAATATATTTGCTGAAATTAATGTTTGTCCCAAGCTTGGGGATGCTATGTTTAATGAAGATGATATTTTTAGCATCCCAAGTTTTGATATGCAAAGTTGTTATGATGATAGCATGCCTCCTACCTATGATGATTATATTGATGAAAGTGGGTTTGGAAGAGTGTCAACTTTAGGAAGTAGTGATCCCACTATTTTGGAGGATGTTGAATTTTATTTTGATGAATATGAAAGTGGATTTGGAAGAGTGTCAACTTTATTTAGTGATTCCACTTCTTTGGGAGAGGTTTCAATCGATTATGATGAGAACGAAGTTGCTACTTATGATGATTATTGTGATGAAACTTATGCTATAAGAAGTAGTGATGATTATATTTGTAAAACTTGTCATGATTATGATTACCCTTTTTCTGAACATTACTCTTTTAATGTGGAAACAATTTTTAGTGTTCAAGTCTTTTATGATACTTCCATTATTCCGAATGAGAAGAATTTTGCTTATGTGGAGAGTAGTAAATTTTCTATGCTTGTAGATCATGAAAAGAATGCTTTAGGTGCTGGTTATATTGTTGAATTCATTCATGATGCTACTGAAAATTATTATGAGGGAGGAATATATGCTTGTAGGAATTGCAATAATATCAAGTTTCCTCTCTATGTGCTTAAAGTTTTGAAGCTATGCTTGTTTTACCTTCCTATGCTAGTTGACTATTGTTAAGTTGTTTGCTTACAAAATACCTATGCATAAGAAGTGGGTTAGACTTAAATGTGCTAGTCATATGCTTCATGATACTCCAGTTATGTTTCAATTCTTATCTTTTATGTGAGCATCATTGCCATCCTCATGCCTAACTAGAAAAGGCATTAAAGAAAATCGCTTGTTGGGAGACAACCCAATATTTATCCTTACTGTTTTTGCGCGTTCACATGATTATGCTACTGTAGTAATCATGTTTTATATCTTTTGTTTCAATAATGTGCCAAGTAAGACCTTTAGGATAGCTTAAGGTGATAGTTGTGTTGATCCTGCTGAAAATCAGAAACTTTTGCACCCAGTAAATTAGTTTTATTAATTCACATACACGTGCTATTGATCTTATTCTTTTTTCTTTGGATTTTTACACAAATTTATTAGGACTTCCTAATTTGGTAGGATTTTTGGAGTTCCAGAAGTACACGTTTGATACAGATTACTACAGACTGTTCTGTTTTTGACATATTCTGTTTTCTATGTGTTGTTTGCTTATTTTGATGAATCTATGAGTAGTATCGAAGGGTATGAACCATAGATAAGTTGGAGTACAGTAGATATTACACTAATATGAATTTAGAATGAGTTCATTACAGTACCTAAGTAGTGGTTTTATTTTCTTATATTAACGGAGCTTACGAGTTTTCTGTTGAGTTTTGTGTTGTGAACTTTTCAAGTTTTGGGTAAAGATTCGATGGACTATGGAATAAGGAGTGGAAAGAGCCTAATCTTGGGGATGCCCAAGGCACCCCAAGGTAATATTCAAGGACAACCAAGAGCCTAAGCTTGGGGATGCCCCGGAAGGCATCCCCTCTTTCGTCTTCGTTCATCGGTAACTTTACTTGGAGCTATATTTTTATTCGCCACATGATATGTGTTTTGCTTGGAGTGTCATTCTATTTTGTTAGTATTTGCTTGCTGTTATTTAGAATAATGTTTTGCATCTTTAGTTTCAATAAAAAATTCAAGGATAGCCTTTGCCATGCTTATTTTGCTAGTATACATGTTGCTGTTTGATAACAGAAAGTTTACCGCTGTTGCAAAAATTCCCTAGAAAAGTCAGAGAATTATATAATGTTGAAACTTTATGCATAATGATCTCTGATAAATTTACTACAGTGGGAATTTTATTTCATATTTTTTTAGAGTTTGGGAAGTATTGATGCTCTTGCATTCTTTACAGACTGTACTGTTTTGGCAGATTGCTGTTATGTTTGCATTGTTTGCATATGTTTGCTTGTTTAATGATTCTATTTGAGGATAGGAGTATTAAATATGCAGAGGCATTTAGTATTCAATGTTGAATAATAATGTTAGTGATTTGTTACAGTAGAAAATGATAAGGTTTTGCATTAGTTTATACTAACCTATCTCACGAGTTCGTGTTGAGTTTGGTGTGGATGAAGCTTTTGATAAAAAGAGAAACCGAGATATAAAAGGAATTAAGGAGACACAAAAGTTCAAGCTTGGGGATGCCCAAGGAACCCCAAGATAATATTTCAAGAATTCTCAAGCATCTAAGCTTGGGGATGCCCCGGTAGGCATCCCACCATTCTTCTCCAACAACTATCGGTTAGTATCGGTTGAGCCTAAGTTTTTGCTTCTTCACATGAGTTGTGCTATCCTTGCAATGTTATTTTATTTTATTTTGCTTGTTGTTTGAATACAATACCTAGATCTGAAATTCTTTAATGAGAGAGAGTCTTCGCATAGTTGCATAATTATTTAGCTACTCATTGATCTTCACTTATATCTTTTTGGGGTAGTTTGTCATTTACTCGTGTGCTTCACTTATATCCTATGAGTAAATGGTTGAATGAGTTGATTGTCATAAATCTGAAATTATATATGTCTTATTTGCTTATCCCATGGGGAGTAATGACTTCACATCTAAGAAGTAGAGGTTGTAAATTTATTGAAGGTTAGCAAGCATTGTATTAGTCATTTGAATAATTCATGAAAGAATATTGAAGGAAGAGAGATTTCACATATAAATATACTATTGTAGACATCTTTTATAATTGGGAGCACTCATTTAGTATGACATGCTAAAGAGTAGATGTTGGACAAGGAAGACAATGTAATGGGTTATGTTTTCCGACATCTCAGTTAAAGCATATTGTCATGGATCATTCAAACATGTTGAGCTTGCCTTTCCCCCTCATGCTAGCCAAATTCCTTGCACCAAGTAGAGATACTACTTGTGCTTCCAAATATTCTTAAACCCAGTTTTGCCACGAGAGTCCACGATACCTACCTATGGATTGAGTAAGATCCTTCAAGTAAGTTGTCATCAGTGCAAGCAATAAAAATTGCTCTCTAAATATGTATGATCTTTTGGTGTGAAGAAAATAGCTTTATACTATCTTGTTATGAAAGCAATAAAAGCGACGGACTGCATAATAAAGGTCCATATACAAGTGCAATATAAAGTGACGTTCATTCGCATTAAGATTTTGTGCATCCAACCCTAAAAGCGCATGACAACCTCTGCTTCCCTCTGCGAAGGGCTTATCTTTTTACTTTATGTCTTCTACTTTTATGCAAGAGTCAAGGTGATCTTCACCTTTCCCTTTTTCATTTTATCCTTTGGCAAGCACCTCATGTTGGGAAGATCCTGATATATATATATATATATATATATATATATATATATATATATATATATATATATATATATATATATATATATATATATATCCAATTGGATGTAAGTCAGCATGAACTATTATTGTTGACATCACCCAAAGGTGAATACGTTGGGAGGCAACACTATAAGCCCCTATCTTTCTCAGTGTCCGATTGAAACTCCATAACCATTAGTATTGCGTGAGTGTTAGCAATTGTAGAAGACTATATGATAGTTCAGTATGTGGAGTTTTCTATTCCTGAAAATAAGATGAATTGTAATTGTTTGATGACTAAGAATGAAGTTTCCTAGTTTTCAAGAAAGGTTATGGTCTATGCTTTGACATGTGAATTGCTTGTTACTTTATCGTGAGAAGTTTTATGAGATGAACTACTGGTATGACATGTTATCATGCTAGAAAAGGTGATTGAAATTATCATTGATCAAACTTGTGCATCTTCTAGCATTCACACTTCATAAATTCTTTCTTTATCATTTACCTACTCGAGGACGAGTAGGAATTAAGCTTGGGGATGCTGATACGTCTCCAACGTATCTATAATTTATGAAGCATTCATGCTATTTTATTATCTGTTTTGAATGATTATGGGCTTTATTATACACCGTTATATTACTTTTGGGACTAACCTATTAACCGGAGGCCCAGCCCATATTGCCATTTTATTGCCTGTTTCAGTATTTCGAAGAAAAGGAATATCAAACGGAGTCCAAACGGAATGAAACCTTCGGCAGCGTGATTTTTTGGAAGAATATGATCCTGGAGACTTAGAGTTCACATCATAAGATACTCGAGGCAGCCACGAGATAGGAGGGCGCGCCCCCTGTCTCGTGGGCCCCTCGAGCACCTCCCGATCGACTTCTTTCGCCTATATAAGCCTACGTACCCTAAAACCACCGAATATGAAGATAGATCGGGAGTTCCGCCGCCGCAAGCCTCTATAGCCACCAAAACCCTCTCGGGAGCCTGTTCCGGCATCCTGCCGGAGGGGGAACCCATCAGCGGTGGCCATCTTCATCATCCCGACGCTCTCCATGACGAGGAGGGAGTAGTTCACCCTCGGGGCGGAGGGTATGTACCAGTAGCTATGTCTTTGATCTCTCTCTCTAGTGTTCTCTCTATGGCACGATCTTGATGTATCGCGAGCTTTGCTATTATAGTTGGATCTTATGATGTTTCTTCCCCTCTACTCTCTTGTGATGAATTGAGTTTCCCTCTTGAAGTTATCTTATCGGATTGAGTCTTTGATTTGAGAACACTTGATGTATGTCTTGCCGTGTTTATCTGTGGTGACAATGGGATATCACGTGCCACTTGATGTATGTTTTGGTGACCAACTTGCGGGTTCCGCCCATGAACCTATGCATAGGGGTTGGCACACGTTTTCTTGACTCTCCGGTAGAAACTTTGGGGCACTCTTTGAAGTACTTTGTGTTGGTTGGATGAATCTGAGATTATGTGATGCATATCATATAATCATGCCCACGGATACTTGAGGTGACAATGGAGTATCTAGGTGACATTAGGGTTTTGGTTGATTTGTGTCTTAAGGTCTTATTCTAGTACGAACTCTTGAATAGATTGATCCGAAAGAATAGCTTTGAGGTGGTTTCGTACCCTACCATAATCTTTTCGTTTGTTCTCCGTTATTAGTGGCTTTGGAGTGACTCTATATTGCATGTTGAGGGATTGTTATATGATCTATCTATGTTATTAGTATGAACCCTATGCCTTGTTTCCTATCATTGCAATACCGTTTACGCTCACTTTTATCATTAGTTACCTTGTTGTTTTTATTATTTCAGATTACAAATACCTTTATCTACCATCCATATTGCACTTGTATCACCATCTCTTCACCGAACTAGTGCACCTATACAATTTGCCATTGTATTGGGTGTGTTGGGGACACAAGAGACTCTTTGTTATTTGGTTGCAGGGTTTTTTGAGAGAGACCATCTTCATCCTACGCCTCCCACGGATTGATAAACCTTAGGTCATCCACTTGAGGGAAATTTGCTACTATCCTACAAACCTGTGCACTTGCAGGCCCAACAACATCTACAAGAAGAAGGTTGTGTCGTAGACATCAGGCTGTCAGGGTGGCACCAGAGGGTGACCCTTCGGCCGCCGGACACCCGGAAGAGAAGACCCCCATGGAGACTGGCGATGGGGGCCATGTCCAGTTCGGACCCCAGCCGAATACGGTTCCGGAGACCTATACGGCTCTGGAATCCGGCAAGCAGCCTCCTTCGAAAGAAGGAGGTGCGCCTATTCCGTCGGTGACCTCTGTCCAACCAGAGGCACCGGATGCTCTCTTAGAAGCGTTGCGAAGTGCTCCCATTGTGGAGGAACACTGTACCCTCATGGGTACGGTGATTGAGAAGATTCAGTCCGTGAAGAGCGGATTGACTGAAGCCTACACAAGCCTTCTAATAGGCTTTGAGGTGAGCAACGTAGTTATATAAAAAGAATGTCACAGTATAGATAGTAGCCCCTAAGACACTGTCCGACGTTCGAAAAGAAAAGCCAGACAGAGGATCAAGTAATTTTCGCAGGAAACTAATTAAATATGTCTTATGTGAATAAGTAGGCGTCGTTGCTGACTGCGACCACACACGCCGCCAAAGTCTCCATACTGAAGCAGGGACTGGAGCGGGCCGAGGAGGAGCTCGGCCAAGCGAGGAAGCAGCAAGAGGATAAGCAAGGTATGTAATGATCTGATGTATATTCGAAAGAATGAATGATGTGTATTGACCAGAGTGCCATGATATTTGTAGGAGCGGCGACCGAGGTTGAGGTCCTTAAAAAGGCGCTGGCCGAGGTCGAGGAGAAGGCTGCTAAGGAACAAGCCGCCCGTGAAAAGCACGAGGCCAGGCTCGATGAGGTCCAGCAAGAGCTCCAGGATGCTATGAAGAAATGCGAGTCCTTGGAGCGCGATGTTTCGGCTCAAGAGACCGAACTCGCCAAGGCTCGCCAAAGAGCACAAGAGGCCCGGGTTGAAGCCCAGGGCACTTTCCAGGAAATCCATGAGGCCAAGAAAATCGCGGCGGGTAAGGCTTTTAGTATGCAAAGCAAGTATGTGAAGAAGAGGTATCTCTTACTAACCTGGATTTGGAGTTTCCAGGGGCGTTTGCGGATCTGCCGCGCAGTGTTTCTAATGCTGCGAAGTTCTTCCGAGCCGAAGAAGGGAGCTCAATGGAGAAGCTATTCTGGTCGCAATACCTTGCGCCAGAACATCCGGTGCCCTTTAGCGATCAGCTAAAACAGCTGGTCGAACTGCATAGGGTGGCCGAATTGGCCATGAAGGACGGCTGTGGCCTGCCGAAGCTATACCCAGCAGCTACTTCGGGCTCGTGAAGCGGCTGGTAAATGCCTGCCCTCGGATGGGCATCATCAAGCGGTCGGTCTGCATCGAGGGCGCGTGCATGGCCTTTGCCCGTGTCAAGGTGCAGTGGGCGAAGATGAACACTGTCAAGATGGCGACCGAGGGACCACCTGAGGGCAAGGAGCACTGCACGCCCGATTGGTATTTTGAAGACGTCCTGGAGGGGTCTTGCATTGTGGAGACGCAATGTGCGCAAGACATTATCTTTGAATGAATACATTCATGTTGTCTTTGCCTTTGTACGATGGAACAAAGTCATTATGTAATATAATGCTTGTTAGAAATTTTACCTCCTGTGCGGCTGTTTTTATGAAATCTGAGAGGCCAGTCGTCGGCTTCTGCCCCCACGTAGGTAGTACGAGGGTGTTCGGGATGGAATCTAAACACTCTTGATCCCATGGTTTGGTCCTTGAAGGAGGTGTTTAGTGCAACGAACCAGGCAATCGGACTATGTGGCTTTAGAAACCTCACTTAGCCATAGGAGTTTGACAATAAAAATTTAGGCGCAACCCCTAGTATTCGAACTAGGATGCTGCAAACACCTGATCGGGTAAGAACCAATCCCTCGCATAATGCGGAAAAAATCGCTAAAGATTTGAAACCTCCGAAGAGCTGACCGGCTCTCGCCGCATCATGACAGTCCGTTTTCGGCTTTCTCTACTGAGGTGCTCATCCGGATAAACCAGGACACAATCGCAGTAGTTTTCCCTTTACTACCCTAGCCGATATAACGGAAAGTAAGGTAGCAAACACAGGAGCCGGGCAACCCAACTATTGACCAAAGACATGATTCGGAGCCCATGCATATAGTGCTAAATTCGGGGTGCTGAACTATACTGTAAAAAGTGTTCGGACTTTGTTGCAGTATTGCCGGGCGCTATGAAGCCCCTGGCAGATTAAAACGTACCAAAGTGTACGGGTGGTATTTGATAAGGTTTAAAAAAGAAAATAGGAAAGAAGAAAGGGTAGTAAGCTAGTGCCGCAGAATTTGGGCCACGAACTGTTTCCATTATAATTTGATTAATACATCAAGGCGCATTCGTAAAAGTAGTGCAATAAGCAACCGGCTATTTAATATCCCACAACCAAGGGAGAGCTGCATGTGGGTCTTGAAAACAGGGAGAGTGATCGTTAAAGAGACCACCTAGAAATTCCCCTATACGTCCATGCTTCTTGCCGTCTTGGTGTATTTATCCTTCGAAAGGACCGGAGGTCAGGCCGTCAGGGAAGGCCTGTGGAAAAGAAACCTGAAAAGGAGAAAAAGGAAAGAGTGAAAGTACGTGTGTCCGGGGGCGGTCGAGCCGTATTGTGGATCACAAGCTAGCTATGCCTCCGTCTATGTCCATGGTATTTTGAGTGTGTAGTTATGCACATGCAGTACGATTACCGCCACTTGGTTGGGACTGGGACGGAGGCCAAATTGCTAGTCGAGCTCTTGACGATTTGGGTTGTCCTGCTCTAGAATAGTCCGGATTCTCTTGACAGTGTCCGGGAGCCCGGCTGCCGAATTAAGGTTCTGCTTGAAAAGGCCGCTCTGTACTTCTGCTGCTAAGGCAGCGGTGTGCTCCTTGGTACAGAGGGAGCATTCCGTGTTTCCATTAACTGTTATGACGCCGCGTGGTCCGGGCATCTTGAGCTTGAGATAAGCGTACTGCGGCACCGCGTTGAATCGAGCAAATATGGTTCGTCCAAGCAGTGCGTGATAGCCACTGCGAAAGGGGACGATATCGAAGATTAACTCTTAGCTTCGGAAGTTGTCTGGAGATCTGAAGACAACCTCTAGTGTGATTGAGCCCGTACAGCGGGCCTCTACACATGGTATGACTCCTTTAAAGGTAGTCTTTGTGGGCTTGATCCGTGATGGATTAATGCCCATTTTGCGCATAGTATCCTGATAGAGCAGGTTTAGGCTGCTACCACCATCCATGAGAACTCGCGTGAGATGGAATCCGTCAATGATTGGGTCGAGGACCAGTGTGGCTGAACCGCCATGACGGATACTGGTTGGATGATCCCGACGATCGAAGGTGATCGGGCATGACAACCATGGATTAAATTTTGGGGCGACTGGCTCTATCACATAGACGTCCCTGAGCGCGCACTTGCGCTCCCTCTTGGGGATGTGGGTAGCATATATCATATTCACCGTTTTAACTTGGGGGGGGGGGGGACTTCTTCTGTCCCCCTGTGTTCGATGGCCAGGGCTCCTCGTCACCGTCCTTGCTTTGCGACACCTTCTCCTTGTTCTCGGTATTTAACTTGCCGACCTGTTTAAAAACCCAACAGTCTCTGTTGGTATGATTGGCTAGTTTGTCTGGGGTACCATGGATCTGGCACGGACGATCGAGTATGCGGTCCAAGCTGGAGGGTCCCGTATTGTTTCTTTTATATGGCTTCTTCCGCTGACAAGACTTGGAGCCCCTGAATCCGGCATTGACTGCCATGTCATCAGTATTGTCACCGTTGCTTCGACGTTTGTGCCTGTTGTGTCTGAGCTTGCCGTTGCTGTTTATCACTTTAGAGGTGCCCGCTTTGATTGTCGTGTTATTGCTACGGGCCAGCCAACTATCCTCACCCGCGCAAAAGCGGGTCATAAGTGTCGTGAGGGCTGCCATGGACTTCGGCTTTTCTTGGCCGAGGTGGCGGGCGAGCCATTCGTCGTGGATGCTATGTTTAAAGGCCGCTAGGGCTTCGGCATCCGGACAATCGACGATCTGGTTCTTTTTAGTTAGGAACCTAGTCCAGAATTTCCTGGCGGACTCTCCGGGCTGTTGAACTATGTGACTTAAGTCATCAGCATCTGGAGGTCGTACGTATGTGCCTTGGAAGTTGTCACGGAAGGCGTCTTCCAAGTCCTCCCAGCTGCCAATAGAGTTTTCAGGCAGACTGTTTAACCAGTGCCGAGTTGGCCCTTTGAGTTTTAGCGGGTGGTATTTGTGTTGGGGAACGTAGTAATTTCAAAATTTTCCTACGCACACGCAAGATCATGGTGATGGCATAGCAACGAGAGGGGAGAGTGTTGTCTACATACCCTCGTAGACCGTTAAGCGGAAGCGTTATGACAACGAGGTTGATGTAGTCGTACGTCTTCACGATCCGACCAATCCAAGCACCGAACGTATGGCACCTCCGTGTTCAGCACACGTCCAGCTCGATGACGTTCCCTGGGCTCCAATCCAGCAAAGCGTCGGGGATGAGTTATGTCAGCACGATGGCGTGGTGACGATGATGATGTTCTACCGGCGCAGGGCTTCGCCTAAACTCCGCGACGATATGACCGAGGTGGAATATGGTGGAGGGGGGCACCGCACACGGCTAAGGAACGATCCGTAGATCAACTTGTGTGTCTCTAGGGTGCCCCCCCGCCCCCGTATATACAGGAGCAAGGGGCGAGGCCGGCCGGCCCTTGTGGGCGCGCCAAGGAGGAGTCCTCCTCCTAGTAGGAGTAGGAATCCCCCTTTCCTACTCCTACTAGGAGGGGGAAAGGAAGGGGGAGAGGGGGAAGGAAAGAGGGGGCGCCGCCCCCCTCCTAGTCCAATTCGGACCAGAGGGAGAGGGGGCACGCGGCCCACCCTGGCCGCCCCTCTCTCTTTCCACTAAGGCCCATGTGGCCCATTAACTCTCCCGGGGGGGTTCCGGTAACCCTCCGGCACTCCGGTTTTCTCCGAAATCACCCGGAACACTTCCGGTGTCCGAATATAGTCGTCCAATATATCTCTTTATGTCTCAACCATTTCGAGACTCATCGTCATGTCCGTGATCACATCCGGGACTTCGAACAAACTTCGGTACATCAAAACTTATAAACTCATAATAAAACTGTCATCGTAACGTTAAGCGTGCGGACCCTACGGGTTCGAGAACTATGTAGACATGACCTAGAACTATTCTCGGTCTATAACCAATAGTGGAACCTGGATGTTCATATTGGTTCCTACATATTCCATGAAGATCTTTATCGGTCAAACCGCATAACAACATATGTTGTTCCCTTTGTCATCGGTATGTTACTTGCCCGAGATTCGATCGTCGGTATCCAATACCTAGTTCAATCTCGTTACCGGCAAGTCTCTTTACTCGTTCCATAATACATCATTTCGTAACTAACTCATTAGTTACAATGCTTGCAAGGCTTAAGTGATGAGTATTACCGAGAGGGCCCAGAGATACCTCTCCGACAATCGGAGTGACAAAACCTAATCTCGAATTATGCCAACTCAACATGTACCTTTGGAGACACCTGTAGAGCACCTTTATAATCACCCAGTTACGTTGTGATGTTTGGTAGCACACAAAGTGTTCCTTCGGTAAATGGGAGTTGCACAATCTCATAGTTGTAGGAACTTTGTATAAGTCATGAAGAAAGCAATAGCAACATACTAAACGATCAAGTGCCAAGCTAACGGAATGGGTCAAGTCAATCACATCATTCTCCTAATGATGTGATCCCATTAATCAAATGACAACACATGTCTATGGTCAGGAAACATAACCATCTTTGATCAATGAGCTAGTCAAGTAGAGGCATACTAGTGACACTATGTTTGTCTATGTATTCACACATGTATCATGTTTCCGTATAATACAATTCTAGCATGAATAATAAACATTTATCATGATATGAGGAAATAAATAATAACTTTATTATTGCCTCTAGGGCATATTTCCTTCAGTCTCCCACTTGCACTAGAGTCAATAATCTAGATTACATAGTAATGATTCTAACACCCATGGAGTCTTGGTGCTGATCATGTTTTGCTTGTGAGAGAGGCTTAGTCTACGGGTCTGCAATATTCAGATCCGTATTTATCTTGCAAATTTCTATCTCCCACTTGGACTTGGTCCCGAATGGAATTGAAGCGTCTCTTGATGTTCTTGGTCCTCTTGTGAAATCTGGATTCCTTTGCCAAGGCAATTGCACCAGTATTGTCACAGAAGATCTTCATTGGTCCCGATGCACTAGGTATAGCACCTAGATCGGAAATGAACTCCTTCATCCAGACTCCTTCATTTGCTGCTTCCGAAGCAGCTATGTACTCCGCTTCACATGTAGATCTCGCCACGACGCTTTGTTTAGAACTGCACCAACTTACAGCTCCACCGTTTAATAAAAATACGTATCCGGTTTGCGATTTAGAATTGTCCGGATCAGTGTCAAAGCTTGCATCGACGTAACCATTTACGACTAGCTCTGTGTCACCTCCATATACGAGAAACATATCCTTAGTCCTTTTCAGGTATTTCAGGATGTTCTTGACCACTGTCTAGTGACCCACTCTTGGATTACTTTGGTACCTCCCTGCCAAACTAACTGCAAGGCACACATCAGGTCTGGTACACAGCATTGCATACATGATAGAGCCTATGGCTGAAGCATAGGGAACTCCTTTCATTTTCTCTCTATCTTCTGTAGTGGTCGGGCATTGAGTCTGACTCAACTTTATACCTTGTAATACAGGCAAGAACCCTTTCTTCGCCTGATCCATATTGAACCTTTTCAACACTTTATCAAGGTACGTGCATTGTGAAAGTCCAATCAAGCGTCTTGATCTATCTCTATAGATCTTAATGCCCAATATGTAAGCAGCTTCACTGAGGTCTTTCATTGAAAAACTTTTATTCAAGTATCCTTTTATGCTATTCAGAAATTCTATATCATTTCCAATCAACAATATGTCATCCACATATAATATTAGAAATGCTACAGAGCTCCCACTCACTTTCTTGTAAATACAGGCTTCTCCAAAAGTCTGTATAAAACCATATGCTTTGATCACACTATCAAAGCGTTTATTCCAACTCCGAGAGGCTTGCACCAGACAATAGATTGATCGCTAGAGCTTGCACACTTTGTTAGCTCCCTTAGGATCGACAAAACCTTCCGGTTGCATCATATACAACTCTTCTTCCAGAAATCCATTCAGGAATGCAGTTTTGACATCCATCTGCAAAATTTCATAATCATAAAATGCGGCAATCGCTAACATGATTCGGACAGACTTAAGCATCACTACGGGTGAGAAAGTCTCATCGTAGTCAACCCCTTGAACTTGTCGAAAACCTTTCGCAACAAGTCGAGCTTTATAGACTGTTACATTACCGTCAGCGTCAGTCTTCTTCTTAAAGATCCATTTATTCTCAATGGCTTGCCGATCATCGGGCAAGTCAACCAAAGTCCATACTTTGTTCTCATACATGGATCCCATCTCAGATTTCATGGCTTCTAGCCATTTTGTGGAATCTGGGCTCATCATCGCTTCCTCATAGTTCGTAGGTTCATCATGGTCAATTAACATGACCTCTAGAATAGGATTACCGTACCACTCTGGTGCAGATCTTACTCTGGTAGACCTACGAGGTTCAGTAGAAACTTGATCTGAAGTTTCATGATCAATATCCTTAACTTCCTCACTAATTGGTGTAGATGTCACAGGAACTGATTTCTGTGATGAACTACTCTCCAATAAGGGAGCAGACATAGTTATCTCATCAAGTTCTACTTTCCTCCCACTCACTTCTTTCGAGAGAAACTCTTTTTCTAGAAAGGATCCATTCTTAGCAACGAATGTCTTGCCTTCGGATCTGTGATAGAAGGTGTACCCAACAGTCTCTTTTGGGTATCCTATGAAGACACATTTCTCCGATTTGGGTTCGAGCTTATCT
This sequence comes from Triticum timopheevii, assembly GCA_963921465.1. Lineage (NCBI taxonomy): Eukaryota > Viridiplantae > Streptophyta > Magnoliopsida > Poales > Poaceae > Triticum > Triticum timopheevii. The sequence goes on along the minus strand of OY997264.1, from coordinate 626,861,011 downwards.
GGTTGAAGTTTCTTCACATAAGCATCGCAACCCCAAACTTTAAGAAACGACAACTTTGGTTTCTTGCCAAACCACAGTTCATAAGGAGTTGTCTCAACGGATTTTGATGGTGCCCTATTCAATGTGAATGCAGCCGTCTCTAAAGCATAACCCCAAAACGATAGCGGTAAATCAGTAAGAGACATCATAGATCGCACCATATCTAGTAAAGTACGATTACGACGTTCGGACACACCATTTCGTTGTGGTGTTCCGGGTGGCGTGAGTTGTGAAACTATTCTGCATTGTTTCAAATGTAAACCAAATTCGTAACTTAAATATTATCCTCCATGATCAGTTTGTAGAAACTTAATTTTCTTGTTACGATGATTTTCCACTTCACTCTGAAATTCTTTGAACTTTTCAAATGTTTCAGACTTGTGTTTCATTAAGTAGATATACCCATATCTTCTCAAATCATCTGTGAAGGTGAGAAAATAACGATATCCGCCACGAGCTTCAATATTCATCGGTCCACATACATCTGTATGTATGATTTCCAACAAATCTGTTGCTCTCTCCATAGTACCGGAGAACGGTGTTTTAGTCATCTTGCCCGTGAGGCATGGTTCGCAAGTACCAAGTGATTCATAATCAAGTGATTCCAAAAGTCCATCAGTATGGAGTTTCTTCATGCGCTTTACACCGATATGACCTAAACGGCAGTGCCACAAATAAGTTGCACTATCATTATCAACTCTGCATCTTTTGGCTTCGACATTATGAATATGTGTATCACTACTATCGAGATTCAATAAAAATAGACCACTCTTCAAGGGTGCATGACCATAAAAGATATTACTCATATAAATAGAACAACCATTATTCTCTGATTTAAATGAATAACCGTCTCGCATCAAACAAGATCCAAATATAATGTTCATGCTCAACGCTGGCACCAAATGACAATTACTCAGGTCTAAAACTAATCCCGAAGGTAGATGTAGAGGTAGCGTGCCGACCGCGATCACATCGACTTTGGAACCGTTTCCCACGCGCATCGTCACCTCGTCCTTGGCCAGTGCTCGCTTATTCCGTAGTCCCTGTTTCGAGTTGCAAATATTAGCAACAGAACCAGTATCAAATACCCAGGTGCTACTACGAGCTCTAGTTAGGTACACATCAATAACATGTATATCACATATACCTTTGTTCACTTTGCCATCCTTCTTATCCGCAAAATACTTGGGGCAGTTCCGCTTCCAGTGACCAGTTTGCTTGCAGTAGAAGCACTCAGTTTCAGGCTTAGGTCCAGACTTGGGTTTCTTCTCTTGAGCAGCAACTTGCTTGCTGTTCTTCTTGAAGTTGCCCTTCTTCTTCCCTTTTCCCTTTTTCTTGAAACTAGTGGTCTTGTTAACCATCAACACTTGATGCTCCTTCTTGATTTCTACCTCCGCAGCCTTTAGCATTGCGAAGAGCTCGGGAATTGTCTTGTTCATCCCTTGCATATTATAGTTCATCACGAAGCTCTTGTAGCTTGGTGGCAGTGATTGGAGAATTCTGTCAATGACGCTATCATCCGGAAGATTAACTCCCAGTTGAATCAAGTGATTATTATACCCAGACATTTTGAGTATATGCTCACTGACAGAACTATTCTCCTCCATCTTGCAGCTGTAGAACTTATTGGAGACTTCATATCTCTCAATCCGGGCATTTGCTTGAAATATTAACTTCAACTCCTGGAACATCTCATATGCTCCATGATGTTCAAAATGTCGTTGAAGACCCGGTTCTAAGCCGTAAAGCATGGCACACTGAACTATAGAGTAGTCATCAGCTTTGCTCTGCCAGACGTTCACAACATCTGGCGTTGCTCCTGTAGCAGGCCTGGCACCCAGCGGTGCTTCCAGGATGTAATTCTTCTCTGCAGCAATGAGGATAATCCTCAAGTTACGGACCCAGTCCGTGTAATTGCTACCATCATCTTTCAACTTTGCTTTCTCAAGGAACACATTAAAATTCAACGGAACAACAACACGATTGTTGTCTACTGAAAGTGCAATCATGCCCTTACATTATGTTTTTGTTGGTTATGACAATCTACATGTAGGGGACTAACAATGGCTGCCAAGTGAATCTCAGGTGTTGGTCCCCGGTTCGTCAAAATTGTGTGTGGATCAAGAGCATACGAAGTGGTTTCTCTCAAGGTTGAAGTGTTAAAATGATGTTTCATTTTGTTTCCTTGAGTATAGGATCCCGCACTATTAAGAGGGGATCGATTGGGTTCGTAACATACTTGCTCAAGTCAAAATACTCTTTTCTATTAGTCTCTGATCCATTCTGTCTCTGGGAGTGCCGGATGTCCGGGCCTCGTGCCGGATGTCCGGGCCGCTGTCCTCCCCCGGATGTTCGGCTCTTGCCCCGGATTTCTGGCCCCCATGTCCAGTAGGTTTTCTGTTTTTCGCCGGATGTCCGGATGTGCGCCGGATTTCCGGGCCTTCCTGTCTTGCCGGATGTCCGGGCCCCTTTCCGGATGTCTGGCCCCTTACTGCTCGACAGACTGATATGGTTCTGTAAACGTTCGTGGACTCTCCGGATGTCCGGCTATCTTCTGGATGTCCGGGCTTCCCTTTTACTCCCAGATGTCCGGGCTTGACCCCCGGATGTCCGGCTCCTCTGGTTCGTCTCTGTTCTGCCCTGTCTCCAAGTGGCTTGTCATGTCGGATGTCCGGCCTCTAGCCCGGATGTCCGGCCTGCCCGGTCACTTGCACTACAACGGCCATATTTGAGCTCACACTATATATATTGCCTCTCTTCCCACTAGAGAGGTTGACCATTCACTTTGAACAAACCCTAGAACACTTCTCACACACTCTCTCTCATTCCTCCACACCAAATCTTAGATCCCCAAGGGATTTGAGAGCTTTGGAAAGAAGTTGTCCGATCAAGTGATAGATCCACTTCTCCTCCTTCTTTGCACCCAAGGAATTCGTGATTTGAGAAAGTCTTGAGCAAATCCCCATCGATCTTGTTACTCTAGGAGGTTGGAGACTCCTAGGCGGTAGGAGTCTTTCGGAGAGGAATCGACCGTTGTGATTACCCCCGGATAAGTTTGTGAGGGTTTGGAGACCACCCCAAGGTCTACCACTAGTGGTTGAGAAATGCCTTCGTGGTGTTGTCTCAAAGGGAGAATAGGGTGAGCCTTCATGGCGTTGGTGTGCCTTCGTGGTAACATCCACCTCTCTAACGGTGACTAGCTTCCCTCCAAGGAAGTGAACATCGGCATACATCCTCGTCTCCCGGAGTTGCGGTTATTCCTAACCCTAACTCTATACTTGTGGTTACTTGTTTTGTTTGCACTTACTTACATCATATTGTGCTTGCTCACTTATATGCTTGTGTTACTTGCCTAGTACTTCGTACTTACTAGCAATTGTTAGGCTCACCTTCATATTCCGCACTATTGCCTAAAATTGCTAAGTAATAATTAAAATTTGTAATTGTACCTATTCACCCCCCCTCTAGGTCCATCTCGATCCTTTCAATTGGTATCAGAGCCTCGTGCTCTATTCTTGTGGCTTAACCGCCCTAGAGCGAGATGAACCTGGATGGGACTCCCCTGGTTGTAGATCCTAAGGATAAAGGCGAGGCTTCCTCTGAAGTCAAGTCCTTTACGTCGGAGGATCTAGAACGGGCCCTTGCTAAGCAAAAAGAGGAGCATGATGCTTCTCTTGAGGCCTTGGTACAAATGAGATTAGCCACGTTGTCCACAGTGCTTGCACCACTCTCGGGTGGTGTTGCTTTGAGGCCAACTGTGCCTACTCCATCACTTGGTCAACAACCTCCTAGCAATGAACACGCCAGTGTTCCTTGGCTTTATGCAAGACCTCAGGTTGAGAAACCAAGATATAACCCTCAAGGCAAACCTCCTTTACTAAGTGCCACTTCCGATTTTGCCTTGTGGAGAGTTGCTATGCAGGATCATCTTCGACATGGAAATGATGAGATGCTGGAGATCTTGGAGTATGGCTATCATGTGGTTGATCCAAAGAACCCCACACCAAGAGAAATATATGACAAGAACCTCAATGACACTGCAATCATGTGTATAAGGAGAGGCATGGATGAAAAGCAAAGGAGACCGTTCATACACATCACAAGTGCCAAGGAACTATGGGAAAGTATCATACAATCCAAGACTGGCACCTCTACCCTCTAGAGTGCTCAATATGAAATTGCCAAGGGGCAATTGCAAAACTTTTGTATGGAGAAAGGTGAAACCCCCAATCAACTTCATGAGCGCCTCATGACTCTCACTGCCGATATTGAGTCATGTGAGTGTGACAAGACACAAGATGGATTCAACATGACTAAGAGATTCCTTGTGGATAAATTGCTTCATGCTCTTGCTCCATATCACCATCAAATGGTGTGGGACATAAGACAATACCATACCTTCAAGGAAATGACTACAGATGACATCATATCCACCTTTCAACTATTTGAAGAGTCAAAGGCTAATGCCACAAAACATCTTGCCATGCATGGTTCCCCATCATCAAAGGTCAATCTTGCATTGAAGGCCAAGCATGTATGTGAAGATGAGCAAAGTGAAGAAGAAGAAGAAGATGATGATGATGAAGATGATGATGAGATTGAATCCGACGAGGGCCCGTCATATGAAGACATGGCTCTCTTTGTCAAGAAGTTTAGCGCGGGAAAATTCAAGGGAAGATTCCAAAAGAAGAAAGTAAGAAAATGCTACAACTGTGAGGAAACCAACCACTTCTCAAATGAGTGCCCTTATGAGAAGAGAGAAGATAAACCAAGGTTTCCCAAGACCTTTCCTAAGAAGAAGTTGCCAAATCCTTTGAACTCCAAGCTCAAGAAGAGAGATGGGAAAGCAATGGTTGCTCAAGAAGAATCCGATCCGGATGATGTTAGTGGTGTTGCCGGAGTTGCTCAAGATTCGCAAAACACATTGAGGCTAGTCAATAAGAGTGGTGAAGTTGTCGCCTACAACTACATGAAGGATTACAAGGGCAACGCTCACAAGTGCCTCATGGCGAAGACCGTGGTAGAAGATGGAGAGGATCAAAACTCTCCTGACAAGGTCAAGGTAACCCCACGATCAAACCCTCCTCTCTTCACTCCTCCTACTCCTAGTGATGAGTATCTTGATGCGGAGGATAGTTATGAGGATGATGATCTAAATGATCCTATGCTTGCTAAACTTAATAAGTTCATGTGCTCCCTTAAAGGAAAGAAGCTCACTATGTTTCGTATGCTTATGGAGATGGTGTGTAAGCACACCATCACCATTAAGGAACTCGAAACCCTCGTCACCGAGGAAAAGGAAAAATGTGAAACCCTTGAGCGGAAAGTCCAATATGAGGAAACACGAAATGATGAACTATGCTTAAAAATTGGTGCAAATATTGATGTTCATACTAAAGATCTTGCCTCCTTGAAAAAGGCTATTGGCTCTTGTGAAGAGTTGATGAATGATAAAAGTAAGCTTGTGAAGTCTCATGCTTCTCTCTCTAAGGATTGTGAGCTTCTATCCGTGTCCCTCAAGACTAAGGAAGAAGAGCTCACCCTTATTACAAAGAGTTTTGAGACGCTCAAACTTACTTATCTTGAAACTCTAGCTAAGGCTTACTCGTCTCCTATTATAAATGTTGATGCTTGTTCTACTAACTCTAGTAGTGATCTAGCATCTATTCTTGAGGAGAATCATTTTCTCAAGGCTCAAATTGAGAAAGGGATCATGACATGTGCTCAAGGGCAAAAGAACCTTAATGAGGTGTTGAGCCAACATAATGAAGTGTTCGCCAAAGAGGGACTCAGGTTTGACCCAAGCACAAGCCAGAAGAAGACATCCTCTCAAAAGTGCAACACCCCTTTAAAAGAAACTTTTGTACGAGAAGGACACAAGGAGAAAGGTAAGGTTGCTAGTGGGAAGGCCACAAGGGGCATGCCCACTATCAACAAGCCAAAACAGTTCATGCCTCCATCCTATGTACTTCGTAAGACTAAGGATGGAGAAGTTTATGCAAAGTTTGTTGGTCCTCAAAATGCATTTCGGGTTTATGCTATTTGGGTCCCTAAGACCCTTGTGACTAACTTGAGAGGTCCCATTGCAAAATGGGTGCCTCTAACCAAGTAATAATTATGTGTAGGTTGCCTTCTCCGGTGGAGTAAAATGGGTGATTGATAGTGGATGTACAAATCATATGACCGGAGATAGCAAACTGCTCTACGATTTCATGGAAGCTATTCAACCATTTATGAGCATTATGTTTGGTGGAGGATCAAAAGGACAGGTACTTGGATTGGGGAAGGTGGCTATCACAAATGACATGTCTCTTGCAAATGTCATGCTTGTCCAATCCCTTAAATATCATTTGCTTTCTGTTCATCAATTGGCTTCTGTTGGTTATGATACACTATTTGGACTAACGGATGTGAAAGTCTTTAAGAGAGATACTCTCGAAGTGGCCTTTGTTGGAGAGTTGGATGGCAACCTTTACACGGTTGATTTCTCGAAAGAGAGCACATTCCATGCAACTTGTCTAATGGCCAAGGCCGACAAGGGGTGGCTATGGCATCGCCGGCTAGCCCATGTCGGCATGAGGAATCTTCAAGATCTCTTAAAGGGTAATCACATCCTTGGACTAACAAATGTCACTTTTGAGAAAGATCGTGTGTGTAGTGCATGTATAGCCGGGAAGCAACATCAATCAAAGCACCCACCCAAGAATATTGTGTCTACTTCAAGGCCTTTGGAGCTCCTTCATGTGGATCTCTTTGGGCCTCCTTCATGGGATAGTCTTGGTGGGAAAAAGTATGGTCTTGTCATTGTTGATGATTACTCAAGATATACATGGGTGTTTTTCCTCAAGTCCAAGGACGAGACGAAGATCACTTTCATTGACTTTGCCAAGCAAGCACAATGCAAGTTTGACAAAGAAATCTTGGCAATAAGAAGTGACAATGGATCTGAGTTCAAGAACTATACCTTGGAAGAATTCCTTAGTGATGAAGGGATTGAGCATCAATATTCAGCTCCATACACTCCTCAGCAAAATGGTGTAGCCGAAAGGAAGAACCACACCCTTGTGGAGATGGCAAGGTCCATGTTGGATGAATACAAGTCACCACATAGTTTCTGGGCCGAAGCTGTCAACACCGCATGTCATGCATCAAACCGGCTCTTCCTCCGCACTATATTGGAAAAGACTCCATATGAGCTTCTAACTGGAAACAAGCCAAATGTCAAGTACTTCCATGTATTTGGGTGCAAATGTTTCATCCTCAACAAAAGATAAAGGTTAGGAAAATTTCAATCCAAAACAATTGAGGGTATATTTGTTGGCTATGGATCAAACTCTCACGCATATAGAGTCTACAACAAATCCAATGGGTGTGTTGTAGAAACTTGTGACGTGGTGTTTGATGAATTTAATGGCTCCCATGGGGAGCAAGTTGATCTAAGTGATGTAGGTGAAGAAGATTCTTCTCAAGACATTTTGACCATGGGTGTTGGTGCACTTCTTCCTATGGAACAAGAACCTCATGATGATGAATAAGAAGATAGAAGTCTCACACATCATCAAACTACTTCAACATTCATACCACCACAAGCCCCTATTGCTCAACCGATACCTTTAGCCCGAGTTGAAGAGGATGATCAAGTTCCTCCTCATGACAATCTTCAAGAACAAGAACAAGAAAGTCCAATCATTGATGATGAACCTCAACAAATGCAATATGAACAAGAAGATCTTCCTCCACACATTAATGATCCATATGTTGAGGATGTGGATGATGGACATGAAGTTGAACCTCGTGAAACCCTTACCTCTATCATGCCACGAGTGGCCGGTCGTGTTGATGTTGACAAAATACTCACCGGCATATCGGAAGGTAGAGTCACTCGTAAACACTTGACCATTTTTTGTGCTCACTTCTCTTTTGTGTCTAGTTTTGAACCCATCAAGGTACAAGATGCATTGATGGACAACGATTGGCTAGTTGCTATGCAAGAAGAGTTGAACAGTTTTGAACGCAACCAAGTGTGGTCATTAGTCAAGAGGCCACCTACCGAACACAACGTCATTGGAACAAAATGGATTTTCAAGAACAAACAAGATGAGAATGGTGTAATCATCCGAAACAAGGCAAGGTTAGTGGCACAAGGGTACTCACAAGTTGAAGGTTTGGACTTTGGTGAGACCTTTGCCCCCGTTGCCCGTCTTGAATCCATTTGCATCTTACTTGCTTATGTTGCTTTCAATGGTTTTACACTACATCAAATGGATGTGAAGAGTGCTTTCCTTAACGGTCCTCTACAAGAAGAAGTATATATATCACAACCACCTGGGTTCGTTGATCCCGATCACAAAGACTATGTGTATAAACTTCATAAGGCTTTGTATGGCCTCAAACAAGCACCTCGTGCTTGGTATGATCATCTTAAGAAGTTTTTACTCGATGATGGTTTTGTGAGAGGGGTGATCGATCCCACTCTTTTTACTAAGAGGGATAAGGGTGATTTGATCTTATGCCAAATCTATGTAGATGATATCATTTTTGGTTCTCCTAACATTCATTTGTGCAAGAAGTTTGAGGCTTCAATGACCAAGAATTTTGAAATGTCACTAAATGCGGATTTGAAGTTCTTCCTCGGTTTTCAAATTCAACAATTTCAAGAAGGATTTTTCTTGTCCCAAGCAAAGTACCTCAAGGATATCCTAGAGAAGTTTGGTATGTCTGATGCTAGTCCATGTAAGACACCAATGCCAACCAAAATAACACTCACTGAAGACACAGACGGTATCCCTTTCGACCCATCTAAATACCGCTCTATGATTGGTTCATTGCTTTATCTTTGTGCATCTAGACCAGACATCATGTTTAGTGTATGCATGTGTGCTAGATTTCAAGCTTCCCCTAGGGAAAGTCATCATAAGGCGGTTAAGCATATTCTTAGATACCTTGTTCACACCCCAAAGTTGGGTCTATGGTATCCCAAGGATGCTAAGTTTGATCTCATTGGATACACGGATGCGGATTGGGCCGGAGACAAAGTGGATTGTAAGTCCACCTCCGGTGCATGTCAATTTCTTGGACGCTCCTTGGTAAGTTGGTCATCGAAGAAACAAAATTGTATTGCCCTCTCTACCGCAGAAGCTGAATACATTGCTGCCGCCAGTTGTGCAACTCAGTTATTATGGATGAGGCAAACTTTGAAGGATTACGGTATCACCTATAGACATGTGCCTCTTCTATGTGATAATGAAAGTGCTATCAACATTGCCGAGAACCCCAAGGATCATCTTCGCACCAAGCATATTGATATTAGATATCACTTCTTGAGAGATCATGTTGAGAAGGGCGATATTCACATTGATCACATTGGGACAGATTTGCAACTGGCAGATATTTTCACCAAACCATTGGATGAAGCAAGGTTCTGTCGACTTAGGCGTGAACTTGGTATCTTGGAGCTTGACAACATTATGTGAAATCTAGTACTCATCCATGCATAAACTTAATGTCTTGTCTTGATGTAGGCATATATTTAAGGGGAGACACTCAATCTAATGAGTTCTCCCACCTTACATAATGCATAAATTGAACAAACACTCTCAAAGTTATCCTAGTTTTTCAAACTAGGATACTTTAATATGATGGAGTCGTGACCATGTGCTCAAATTTTATATCTTTGTGGTACTATGTTCCATATGCTCAAACATGGTGACCTCAGTCACCGCATGTACAATGCTTATATGGACCCTTCTTCTTAATCATGTTTGGATTATATATGCATCTTAGCATGGCCTTAGACGTCTCACGTTGTCCTCCTTATTATTCTCATATAAACTACTTGGCGGTGTCTATATAGACTCCATCGCGCGTGTCGTCTGTCCAGTGTCTGGACATCCGGCGCTCTGAGAAGAAGAAAAAAAATTCTTTGCCCATCAAAACAATCATAAACTACCATCAGTGGCCGGACATCCGGGCCTCAGCCGGACATCCGGGCGCTGTTTCTCTGGTCTCTGTTTTCCACTCGCCGGATATCCGGGCCTTGCCCCGGATGTCCGGCCCGTCGCCGCAAGTCACGTATACCTGGGAGGGGGTGTGGGGTTGGGGGCAGTTCCACTCTTTCCCTTCGTCCCTCTCCTCATCTCTCCTCATAGCCGCCGCCGCCTGGCCACTACTCCGGTGCTGCCCGGCCATCTCCTCCGACCTCCGGCAACGATCTCCTGCCAACGGACTCTTCTCCTCCCGATCTACGATTCCATCCAATCCATTTCTTGGATTGTGGCTTGAGTCTCTCGGGAGGGGCCCGTGTTCGGTGGGATTCACCTCCGGAGTTCTTCATGGCTCGTACCAAGAACTGCGGTCCCAAGCGTCCCGAGGTGTCTTCTCGGGGTAAGGGTGCTCTCTCTTCTCATCTTTCCTTGCTTGTGACTAAATCTTATTGGGTTGCATTATTCTCCTTGTACGTCTTGCCATATCCATTACTCTCGCGTTTAGGTTCTGTTTACCTAAGCCTACAAACACCTCTATATGCACTCGGTTACTCAACTTAACCATGGGAATGAAATCTGTTCATTCCACGGTTTAATTTGGCGTATCCTTGTTCATGTTCTTTGGCTTCTTCTTATTGAAAACCATTCATTATCCATTCCAGTTGATCGCCGGCAAGGCTCCACCGACTTCGATGAGCATGCGTGGCCCAAGAAAAAGAAGGCCACCACCAAGAAGAAGAAGCGAGCACCATCCACCAGTCCGTCGGCCTCGGATCCGGATGATGCGGACTATGCTGGAGAGGAAGAGGATGACAGTGCACCACGATAGTCTGTTGGACAGTCCAAGCCCGGTACTAGGAGGGCGCCGATGCCTCAAGTTCGTGGTTCTGCAATACCCATTACCCATGGTCGTCGCATCTCCATGGAGCTTCCTGATAGCGGAGGTCGCCCCACTCACGACTTCACAACTGTGGGGGCGGGGCAATATCTTCAGTTCTGTCGGGATGTCAATAAATATGAGATGGTGGCTGATGCCGAAGATCCTCGGTTCCGGACTCGTATGCAGCAGGATCTCTATTCCAGCTTTGTCCATGGGCGTGGCCTTGCTCCTCACTCATACTTGGATCTAAACTTCCTGCGTGATAATCCTGCCATGTTCCCTAACGATCCAGTCAAGATCATTGATGACATGACTCTTGGTCCCGCAATGACCTTCAGGTGTGATTGGAGTGAAGCTGCCATTCTACAGTTCTATGCCACCTGTTTCTTTGGTCCGGACAACACTCTCACTTGGATGACCGATGACACTACACTGAGCATCACCTATGACAGGTTTGTTCAGATTTTGGGTCTCTCAGGTGTTGGCCACTGCATCCACAGTATGGATCCGGAGGGCAAGCCCAAAGGAATTGATGCTTGCATGCCTCTTGTAAAACCTCCCTCTCAGCTCACTGATGAATAAAAAGCATATCCAGTCAATGAGGTATCCATCTTCCGTGCTCCTTTCTTCATCCTCTTTTAGTGTGTGCTTCGCACTCTATATCCTAAGAAGGGAGATCGCTCGAGGGGTCGCAACTATTGTATTGACTTGATGGTTCATATGCATGAGACACCCACTATGCCTCTGGACACTGCCAACTTCATTTGGCATGAGATCCGTCTTTGCAGTTTTATTCAGACGCGACAGTTTTATTCAGAAGCTCTGATTGATTACACTGCTCCATTTGAGGTGGTTAAGTCAGTTGTGCACTCCATTTGGAAACCTCCTCCTCACATGCGTCTGACGACTAAGGCTTCTACTCAGCCGAAGAGGTCTGCTGGTGGGAGGACAGCTGCTCCTACTCATCCCACTGGTTCTTCTGTTCCATCTTCCTCGACCGCTCCTCGTGGCCATTTTGCATCATTCTTGGGCAAGGCTCAGTCTGCTATCATGAAGGCAATCACTTTCAACTGTCAGCAGAATCATGATGTTCAGAAGCGCCTTTTCATCTCCAAGAATATACTCAAACAGCGCCTCCGTGACCGTGGGAGTCCCGTTAGTGATGATGATCCTCTTCCCGCAGCTCCATCCTCATCCACTTTCGGTTTTCCATCTCGTGCTGACTACCCCGAGTTTCTTGATGATGATGATGACATCCGTCAAGAGTGATTTGAGACTGTTTAGTTCTTCACCCCTTTTTTACTTGTTGCTGTCAAAGGGGGAGAAGTAGTATCGTAGTAATATGGTCATGCTATGATATGTTATTCCAACCTATGGTACTTGTTCTCTTGAGACTATGTTATGATTATGTTTATGCTGCTACCTATGGTACTTTTCGCTTGAGACTATGTTATGGTTATGGCATGGCCATAAAATGTTCTCAGTCTATTTGAAGTGTTATCATGATTTCATATGTGCTCATCTCTTACTTCGTTAATTCTTTAAGTCACGTATGAAATCATACGAACTTTTGTGTTGGCCATCCTAATATATTCATCGCATGCACTCAATGAGGGGGAGCTAAAAGAAAATTGTAACTAAACATATTCTGTATCCGGTTTGCTCCCATGATTATCATTGCTATGACTATTTATTACATCTATGATACTACATGTATGATTGTCATCAACAAACAAAAAGGGGGAGACTGAAAGTGCAATCATGCCCTTACATTATTTTTTTGTTGGTTATGACAATCTACATGTAGGGAACTAACAATGGCTGCCAAGTGAATCTCAGGTGTTGGTCCCCGGTTTGTCAAAATTGTGTGTGGATCAAGAGCATACGAAGTGGTTTCTCTCAAGGTTGAAGTGTTAAAATGATGTTTCATTTTGTTTCCTTGAGTATAGGATCCCGCACTATTAAGAGGGGATCGATTGGGTTCGTAACAGACTTGCTCAAGTCAAAATACTCTTTTCTATTAGTCTCTGATCCATTCTGTCTCTGGGAGTGCCGGATGTCCGGGCCTCGTGCCGGATGTCCGGGCCGCTGTCCTCCCCCGGATGTCCGGCTCTTGCCCCGGATTTCTGGCCCCCATGTCCAGTAGGTTTTCTGTTTTTCGCCGGATGTCCGGATGTGCGCCGGATTTCCGGGCCTTCCTGTCTTGCCGGATATCCGGGCCCCTTTCCGGATGTCCGGCCCCTTACTGCTCGACAGACTGATATGGTTCTGTAAACGTTCGTGGACTCTCCGGATGTCCGGCTATCTTCCGGATGTCCGGGCTTCCCTTTTACGCCGGATGTCCGGGCTTGACCCCCGGATGTCCGGCTCCTCTGGCTCGTCTCTATTCTGCCCTGTCTCCAAGTGGCTTGTCATGTCGGATGTCCGGCCTCTAGCCCGGATGTCCGGCCCGCCCGGTCACTTGCACTACAACGGCCATATTTGAGCTCACACTATATATATTGCCTCTCTTCCCACTAGAGAGGTTGACCATTCACTTTGAACAAACCCTAGAACACTTCTCACACTCTCTCTCATTCCTCCACACCAAATCCTAGATCCCCAAGGGATTTGACAGCTTTGGAAAGAAGTTGTCCGATCAAGTGATAGATCCACTTCTCCTCCTTCTTTGCACCCAAGGAATTCGTGATTTGAGCAAGTCTTGAGCAAATCCCCATCGATCTTGTTACTCTTGGAGGTTGGAGACTCCTAGGCGGTAGGAGTCTTTCAGAGAGGAATCGACCTTTGTGATTACCCCCGGATAAGTTTGTGAGGGTTTGGAGACCACCCCAAGGTCTACCACTAGTGGTTGAGAAACGCCTTCGCGGTGTTGTCTCAAAGGGAGAATAGGGTGAGCCTTCGTGGCATTGGTGTGCCTTCGTGGTAACATCCACCTCTCTAACGGTGACTAGCTTCCCTCCAAGGAAGTGAACATCGGCATACATCCTCGTCTCTCGGAGTTGCGGTTATTCCTAACCCTAACTCTATACTTGTGGTTACTTGTTTTGTTTGCACTTACTTACATCATATTGTGCTTGCTCACTTATATGCTTGTGTTACTTGCCTAGTACTTCGTACTTACTAGCAATTGTTAGGCTCACCTTCATATTCCGCACTATTGCCTAAAATTGCTAAGTAATAATTAAAATTTGTAATTGTACCTATTCACCCCCCCACCTCTAGGTCCATCTCGATCCTTTCATCTACGTACCCTCGTAGACCGTTAAGCGGAAGCGTTATGACAACGCGGTTGATGTAGTCGTACGTCTTCATGATCCGACCGATCCAAGCACCGAACGTACGGCACCTCCGTGTTCAGCACACGTCCAGCTCGATGACGTTCCCCGGGCTCCAATCCAGCAAAGCGTTGGGGATGAGTTCTGTCAGCACGACGGCGTGGTGACGATGATGATGTTCTACCGGCGCAGGGCTTCGCCTAAACTCCGTGACGATATGACCGAGGTGGAATATCGTTGAGGGGGGCACCGCACACGGCTAAGGAACGATCCGTAGATCAACTTGTGTGTCTCTAGGGTACCCCACGCCCCCGTATATAAAGGATCAAGGGGGGGAGGCCGGCCGGCCCTTGTGGGCGCGCCAAGGAGGAGGAGTCCTCCTCCTAGTAGGAGTAGGACTCCCCCTTTCCTACTCCTACTAGGAGGGGGAAAGGAAGGGGGAGAGGGGGAAGGAAAGAGGGGGGCACCGCCCCCCCTCCTAGTCCAATTCGGAGCAGAGGGAGAGGGGGCGCGCGGCCCACCCTGGCCGCCCCTCTCTCTTTCCACTAAGGCCCATGTGGCCCATTAACTCTCCCGGGGGGGGGGGGTCCGGTAACCCTCCGGCACTTCGGTTTTCTCCGAAATCACCCGGAACACTTCCGGCGTCCGAATATAGTCGTCCAATATATCAATCTTTATGTCTCGACCATTTCGAGACTCCTCGTCATGTCCGTGATCACATCCGGGACTCTGAACAAACTTTGGTACATCAAAACTTATAAACTCATAATAAAACTGTCATCGTAACATTAAGCGTGCGGACCCTACGGGTTCGAGAACTATGTAGACATGACCTAGAACTATTCTCGGTCAATAACCAATAGTGGAACCTGGATGTTCATATTGGTTCCTACATATTCCATGAAGATCTTTATCGGTCAAACCGCGTAACAACATACGTTGTTCCCTTTGTCATCGGTATGTTACTTGCCCGAGATTTGATCGTCGGTATCCAATACCTAGTTCAATATCGTTACTGGCAAGTCTCTTTACTCGTTCCGTAATATATCATTTCGTAACTAACTCATTAGTTACAATGCTTGCAAGGCTTAAGTGATGAGTATTACCGAGAGGGCCCAGAGATACCTCTCCGACAATCGGAGTGACAAAACCTAATCTCGAATTATGCCAACTCAACATGTACCTTTGGAGACACCTGTAGAGCACCTTTATAATCACCCAGTTACGTTATGACGTTTGGTAGCACACAAAGTGTTCCTCCGGTAAACGGGAGTTGCACAATCTCATAGTTGTAGGAACTTTGTATAAGTCATGAAGAAAGAAATAGCAACATACTAAACGATCAAGTGCTAAGCTAACGGAATGGGTCAAGTCAATCACATCGTTCTCCTAATGATGTGATCCCATTAATCAAATGACAACACATGTCTATGATCAGGAAACATAACCATCTTTGATCAATGAGCTAGTCAAGTAGAGGCATACTAGTGACACTATGTTTGTCTATGTATTCGCACATGTATCATGTTTCCATTTAATACAATTCTAGCATGAATAATAAACATTTATCATGATATGAGGAAATAAATAATAACTTTATTATTGCCTCTAGGGCATATTTCCTTCAATTTGATGGCGTGAAGGTCATCTCCGCGGGCCATATGGATATGGAGGAAAATCCTCGATCCATACCGCGGGATCTGTTGTTCCATCATATGATTCAATATTCACGGGTTTAAACCCTTCTGGGAATTCATGCTCCATTACTACGTCAGTGAAGCAAAGAGGGTGTGCGGCGCCTCTATATCGGGCCGCATCACGACGTAGCTCAGATGGAGTCTGTCTGCGGTTTTCGACCCGGGCATGATTAGGCTTGTCACGTCCGAATAGATAGCCGTCGTCGCTTGTCGGGGAACGCCCTCGCGATCCGTAGATCGATCTGGTATGTCCCACTCTATTGTCCAGGTCCTGCCGAAGGTCATATGTATAACCCCGAGCTGTTTTATCTCTGCCTTTATGGTGAGGTAGGGCGGGCTGGTGTTCGGCTTGAGTTGCCGCTTTGTGCCAACCACGTGGTGGTCGGTCAGCCGCATTGCACGATGATGGTACGGGCTCCAGCGCCTCATCATTGAACTGAGGTAGCAATTTGCGCTTCGGGTAACTTTCGGCTGGGCGCTTGAGGTCGTATTCCTCGGCTGCCAGGACATCGGTCCATCTATCATTGAGCAGATCTTGATCAGCTTGAAGCTGCTGCTGCTTCTTTTTCAGGCTCCTTGCAATGGCTATTAGCCGGCGCTTAAAGCGCTCCTGCTCGAGAGGTTCCTCAGGCACGATAAAATCCTTGTTGTCAAGGCTCACCTTGTCCTCGAAGAGCGGAAGGTAATTACTGTCCCCCGAGTCTTCGTGTATGGCCTGTTCATTAGGGATGACTTGCCTGTCTTCCCGTTCGTCCTGTTCGGGAGTTCCTCAACGGGATCTTCATTGTCTTCGGAATCGTCCGGAGTATTGTTCTCTCCTATGCCAGTATTGCTGTCTTTTCCACGACGTGACTTAGAGCGGTGCCGCTGACGCAGGCGCTTTGGCTGTGTCTCAGGAGGTTTATCCTCAACTGGATCTTCTTTGTCATCGTCGTTAGTTTCTTTAGGTGTATCCACCATGTACACGTCGTACGAAGAAGTAGCCGTCCAGCATCCGGTAAACGGTGGGTTTTGGCCCGGCTCCTCACGGGCATCGTCGTCCATACCGTCGATGTCTTCGAAGCCTTAATCGAGCATGTCGGTTAAGTCTTCGACAGTGGCTATGAAGTGGGCGGTGGGTGGGAAGCGAAATTCTCTGTCATCAGCCTCTAGTTCGAACCGGATATAATTCGGCTATGAGTCCCCCGCTAAGGATAGTGTTTTAAATGAGTTTAACACTTCGCCTAGAGGCGAGTGCCGGAAAATGTCCACGGAGCTGAATTCAAAGATCGATGCCTGATCAATCTCGACATACGCGGACGTGCATGGTTTGGAACCTGTAGCCAGAAATGAGTCTGAGGTTCCGGTGACACAGATTCCACTTGAGGATGGGTCTGTGTGCGGCTCTGACGCTGATTAGACTGCGGCTTCCATGGCGGGGTTGAGCTTCCTGTCCTCGGATGGCGCGATCTGTTCTGGATCTAGGGCCAGAGCAGTTACAGGTGCTATCTCCTGAGTATGGTCCGATGATAGATTTAGGTCATGTTCATCATGGTGACAGGGAGCGGCTGCCGTGGTCTCGAATCCGTCGAAGATCAAGTTTCCGCGGATATCTGCGATGTAGTTCAAGCTTCCAAATCTGACATGATGGCTAGGGGCATAGCTGTCGATCTGCTCCAGATGGCCAAGCGAGTTGGCCCGTAGTGTGAAGCCGCCGAATACGAAGATTTGTCCGGGGAGGAAGACTTCTCCCTAGACAGCATTATTGTAGATGATTGACGGGGCCATCGAACCTCTTGACGACGATGCAACGAAACTCTCAATGAAAGCACCAATGTCGGCGTCAAAACCGGCGGATCTCGGGTAGGGGGTCCCGAACTGTGCGTCTAAGGTCAATGGTAACAGGAGACAGGGGACACAATGTTTACCCAGGTTCGGGCCCTCTCTATGGAGGTAATACCCTACTTCCTGCTTGATTGATCTTGATGAACATAAGTGTTACAAGAGTTGATCTACCACGAGATCGTAATGGCTAAACCCTAGAAGTCTAGCCTGTATGACTATGATCGTCCCTTCGGACTAAGCCCTCCGGTTTATAAAGAAACCGGAGGGGATTAGGGTTGTACAAAGTCAGTTACAGAGAAAGGAATCTTCATATTTGAACGCCAAGCTTGCCTTCCACGCCAAGGAGAGCCCCATTCGGATACGGGAGAGAGTCTTCGGTCTTTGTATCTTCACGGCCCATCAGTCCGGCCTATGTCTAACAGGCCGGACGCCCGAGGACCCCTTAGTCCAGGACTCCCTCAGAGACACCTTAGAGCATCTTTATAGTCAACAGTTACGTTGTGACGTTTGATAGCACACAAAGTGTTCTTCCGGTATTCGGGAGTTGCATAATCTCATAGTCATAGGAACATGTATAAGTCATGAAGAAAGCAATAACAACAAACTAAACGATCATCGTGCTAAGCTAACGGATGGGTCTTGTCAATCACATCATTCACTAATGATGTGATCCCGTTAATCAAATGACAACTCATGTCTATGGCTAGGAAACTTGACCATCTTTGATTAACGAGCTAGTGAAGTAGAGGCATACTAGTGACACTTTGTTTGTCTATGTGTTCACACATGTACTAAGTTTCCGGTTAATACAAATCTACCATGAATAATAAACATTTATCATGACATAAGGAAATATAAATAACAACTTTATTATTGCCTCTAGGGCATATTTCCTTCAGATATAGGTTGGGGAAAACGTACACCTCCATTAGTTGCCGCACGTGAGTGGCACACATCGCTCGCGGTGAATGCTCCCTAGAACTAAAAATTCATTGCCCCCTTCAATGCTTCAACTATAGCGAGTCAGTTTCACCCCTCCGCTTCATTGAACAGTTGAGCGACGCTTCGCCTCTACCTTCATCGGCGTGCGAGTCGAGAGGCTCAAACCAGCACGGTCGCATGGTCTTTGTCCGCGACCAGTAACCGTGCGAACCGCATCGCCAACACTCGCCTCTGACCAGCAGCCGTTCGACTCACTTTTTTTTCCACGAGAGAAGTGGCCGACTGTCTCTACTCCTCTCGACGAAGCAAGTTCCTCTTCCGCTCCAAACGAGTTGCACTACATAACGCTACATGGGAGGAGAGAGCGTGTGCGCTCGACGATTTTTTCTCTCCCTTCCAAAGTTGTGACGGACGGGACAGCGATTATGACAAACTGAAGTCCCATTAGGCCCAGTTAACAGGAGATCGTGGATTTTGTTACAGGTGAAGCGACCCAGCCCATGTAGCCAGATTTGCACAGCAGAGGAAGGCTGGATGAGATTAGAGGGAAATCCAACCGCCAGAAACGCCCACAACTTGACATCTGACGGCCAAAAACGATAATGGTCTGAGAGGGCTCCAATAGTGCTCAGTTATAATGTCTTCAAATGGGGAAACCCATACATACAATCAACAATCACTTCCAATAGCGTTTAAGTAGAAAAAACAACATTTCGACACAATAAACAATATATTGTGGCTAGGTTAGCGATTTCTTTTGGCTCTTTGGGCCAAAAGGGGTGGGATTGGTGGAAATTTGGGTGGGTATGATCAAGAGTTACCTAGATCTACCAATTTTAGGGCCCAAATGTAAGGCACTCACAAGTAAGGTGGGTAATGGGTATGGGTAATGATATCCCATCCCCGTCCCCATCTTATGTGTTGGGTAAGATATTTGACCCACCAGCTTTCCCGTGGGCAAAAAAACCCGATACATCTCCGTCTCCTAATAGAGTAATTACCCATAGGGACGCGGGTAACGGTTAACCATTGCCAGCTTGAGTCCAAATATAGGATATGTCACTCGTGCAGATACATCTATGTACATACCCATACACGGTTTTTTCTCTCTCTTCCTTTTTAATCTTCAAAATTGTGGGTCGCGTGAGATTCAAACTCTCACCCTCTAGGTTTACTTTAAGTTCTAGTAACCAACCGGGACATGTCATTTGTTGCGCCTACTTGCTTTCTTTTTTGTTTCTTATGTGGCAAATATAACTTCATGAACTTTTAGACCAGGTTCTTTCATGTTTTTTAAACCAGGTTTTGTTATGTTTTATTCTTGTTTTTTATGTTTTATTTTTTTCTGCTTTTTCAAATGCGTGAACTTTTTTAAATTAAAAAAAATCACATTTGTGAATCCTTTTAAATTTCTTGGACTTCTTTAGTGAATTTTATCAAAAAACCGCAAAAAATTTTAAATCCATGAGCCTTTCTTTCACAACTGATCGTCTTTTTTCAAATCCGCGAACGCTTGGGCCAACCCAACAGGCGCCCAACGAGAGAGATGTCTTCGCCTAGCTGGGCCAAGGCCTAAGCGCTTTTCTTCCATTTTTTCGTTTTTATTTTGTTTTAATTCATTTTTCTCCTTTTTAAACTTCACTATTCTTTTCAAAACATGTTAAAAAATGTGAATTTTTTTGGTGTACTAAAAAATGTTCTTGATTTAAAATATTGTTTAGAATTTTAAAAATACTTTGAAATTTTGAAACATGCTCCTATTTTCGATTTGTTTTATTCAAAAATTTAAGAAATGTTTGCGTTTCAAAAATAGTTGATACATTTTTAAAATTACATGGTTTGCTTTTCATCAATTGTTCGAAATTTGTTAACCGTTTTGGAAAAAGTGTTCAAGTTTGTAACATTTTCATGCACAATTTGAAATTTCAAAATTGTTTACAAATTTCAAGAAATGGTTAGGATATAAGAGAATGTTCATATTAATTGATAATAAAGGAAACTACAAAATAGCAAAAGCATTCAAATTAGGAAAAAAACATGCTCACGGATGCACCCGTCTGACCTAGTCTATCACACTTCTCTTGTCTTGTGGTTTGTTTTACTATTGATAAATGACCCTAACTTTTTGCAGTAGCTTGGCTCAAACTTATGAGGCATCCATGGTGGGTTTGAAAGACTTCCGACAGCATTTGCACATTGTGACACAACCGGCCATTTATTGGCCCCTTTTCACCATGAAAACTATAGAAAATGCAAAAGTTGTCAAAAATCCAAACAACTTGGCTTGATGCCTTGAAATTCTCATAGAAGCTGACAGGAAAATTTTGGTGTCATTTCACGGATGTCAAAAAAGAACCTGTTTTCGAATGGACCCTTCCCGCCTACACGAACACCCTCGTTGAACATGATATATTTTTGCACATCCTTGAAGTGACCCCAACATTTTCAAGCATGTGGGCATGCCTAGTAAGCATCCATGTCTGGTTTGAACGACTTTCGATACTGTATGCAAGTTGCGAGACGTCCATCCATTTATCGACCTTTAAAAAAATGAAAAACAAAAAAATGTAAAAGAAAAAAATGTAAAAGAAAAAAATGAGAAAAAGACCAGTCCTCTACAGTAAATCGGCCGTTGAGGTATACTTCTTGTAGTTCACGTTTTGTTAGTTAGACACTCAAGCTTATTAGCTCGCGTGGCTAGCGACGAGCGATCAACAATGGGAGTCATAAGGTACAATCCCTCGCACTGCCATTCTTTTTTCAATGAAATTGTCCATGTTCCCGCGCGCGATAATGGGCCGACCCGGTCAGGTGGCCTCCTGTGCGTGGTAGCATCTATTTGACGCGGACATTGATATGTCTTCACTATTCTTTTCAGGTCGTTTTGCTGAAGGAGAGCTCCATATTAGGTCGGCCCATCGCGCCACAGGCCACATAGCATATTCTTATTTCTTTCTCTTTTTTTACTTTTTTTGTTTTTGTTATATTTTACTTTATTTACATTTCAAGATATTTTATATAAAATACTTTACATAAAATATTCCAAAAAAATTGATCAAGCATTTTAAAATATTAAATTTGTATAGAAAAAATATTTCTAATGTATACATAAAATGAATGAAACATATACAATGTGTATTAAAAAAGTAGAACATGTAATTAAAATTGTTAACCTCGCATTTGAAAAATGTAAATCTGTATGAAAAATGTTGACCATGTATTAAAAAAATATTAATCTGATATTTAGAAAAGAATTAATCAAGCATTCGAAATATGTTAAATGTTTATTAAAAATGTTAATCATTTATTAAAAATTATTAATTTGATATTTGTAATTTTTAATCAAGCATTTAAAAAATGCTAAATGTGTATAGAAAAATATTTATCATGTATTGAAAAAATGTTAATTGGTATTTGACAAATGTTAATCAAGCGCTTAAAATATGTTAAAATGTGTATAAAAATGTTAATCCAAGCATTTGAAAAAAATCAAGCGTTTAAAAATGTTAAAAGTGTATTAAAAAATGTTGACCATGTATTCGAAACAGAAGGAGCTAGTCAGGCTCCGGTTCTGGATAATTTTAGTGATCGCTGAGCCAGTGCAAGGAGAGTACAGGTTGGATGCATGAAGTCCAGCTTAATGAGCTCCAAGAGGAATGCTCGGAAAGGAATCTATGCTCGAACACCCTTGCGGTTCTTTCCTCCCGTAAATTCCATCCATACTTTCGAGAGTACGTGATTCAGTTTGAATTCCAGCCTTGATCGCCCTATGCCCAACTAGGCAACTACAGCCCAAGGTGACAAGTCAGGTAATTCCACCAACCCGGAAATCTTGATTTCGTCTCTGTAAATCTTGTGACGCGTGAATAAAGCTTTGTGGGTTTTTCTAGAAAAAAAAGAAGATAATTCCACCAACCCCTGAAACTCTCTGCCACACATTCAAGCAGGGGTCGATTTATGAAATCCTGTTATCACATAATTTTATTAATATGTACGAGTTCTTCCTGTGCAATGTGAGGTCTGCCACTCATGCTTTTTAAATTTTTTTGTACCACTAGTTTTGCATGTGCATTGTGATGCCAACCTTGGTACGACACGCCCTTGTTCCCAATGATGTTTGATGTACGAGCGAATGGTGCCGTCCTTGGTGCCCTGCCCATGACGCTAGCAAGTCTGAAGCTGCTACCACAGCCACAAGATAAGATGATTGCCACCACCAAATGTGCATAGAAGTCATCCATGTAAGGTTTTTTTCAGTTGACAGCAAGGCGATAAGAGCATCTCTAGCAGACCCCATGTATCGCGCCAAATTGCAAAATAACCGTCACTTTACAGTTTGCGCGAAAAAATGGCCCGAACAGAAACCTTATCGGACCGCGGTCTTTAAAAAAATTTGCGGGGCGCGGCAAATTCTTTCCCTCGACCTTTAGAAACACAGGGCGGGAGGCCGACACGAGGGTGACCCCTATCACTAGCGAGATTTGGTGGGAGGGACATTTTCGTGCGGCAGTACCCGCTTTCCCTTTCGGCTGCCGTAATTGTTCTTCCTCCGCCCGTTCCGTACAACCTTCCCTGGCTCTGTAGCGCCGCCATGGACGCCTCCCAACCGTCACCGTCACCGTGGAAGTCATGGACGCGCCAACCCCTCAAGCAGATCTCGTCGTCGGCTGTGATTGCACTCGTCGTCGGCCATGTCGCGCTCGTCGCCGTTCAAGCCTCCACCACCCATCCCCGCAAGCGCCAGGGCAACATCGTCGTCCAGAGTGGCGCTCCCGCCGCCGCCGTCGGGAAGGCACGCCCGCCCGCCGTTGTCGCCGCTAAGAATCCGGTGTAGGCCATCCCCACCCCGCCGGTGAAGATGCACAAGGTGGCGGGGGTGAAACGCAATAAGGTGGCCACAAAGGTCATGCGAGCACTGCGCCACCACCTCCTCCGATCGCCACCCCAAGAGCTCCCCCGAGGATGCCCGCCGACGTTGCTGCCGTCGCCGCCCCCGAGGTGTTCGATGGAATGGGCACAATGTATGATACTTTGATTTTTCTTTAGTTGTTTTTACTTTTCGCCATTGCGATTGTTCGTGACTTGTGGAGCGAAATTGTAGTGCCGATTTGCGTGATGCGACTACCAAGTTTGTGCACATGTTGGACGACAACACCATCGACATTGATCAAGCCCCGATCGGTGATTACGGCTACAATGAGATGGATGGTGGTGTGCATGGTCACGGTGGGGAAGAAGATGAGGTGGAGGTGATTGGGTATCAGGCCAGCAACACGAAAGACCACATAAGACCAGCAACACGAAAGACCAGAGTATCAGGCCAACAACCCATGAACAACGACTCTCTACTTAAACTCATTTTAAATGTCCGTGATATAAGGGGTCTGCTAGAGATGCTCTAACACAAAGAAGCATCGCTCTACATCCTCATCTTGTTTGGTACAAATGGACAGCAACTCATATTTCATTTTTCTCAAAAACAGCTTGCAACATTTAGTTCAAGAACCTAGTAAAAATCAAATCAGTAGCACAGAAATGAATCATCATTTCTAAATCTCTGTTTGCGTCACAGAATTCAGTTCTTACGAGCAGCAAGCGAGCCGAAGCATCAGCAGGCATTCAACAATTCCCATAAATTCACTCTGATCATCACTAACTTATTAATGTTGCAAACGGGACTGCGTTGTGTCCCACTATGTCATCACTAACTTATTAATGTTGTCTTATTAATAACATCATCAATCTGATCATGCTTTTAGTTTAACTTGGTATCGTGCCGTCGGTTCAGTAGAGTGCAGAGCAAAGAAATTCAGAACAGAAATAACGGGACTGCGTTAGTCCTATTAGTAGCATCCATTGCAGCGACATGTAGGTGTTCGAATTTGATCACAGAAGATGTGAAATCATTTTCTCTTTCCCCCTGTTTTGCCCTTTGTTCAGAGTTGGGCTGTTTGGTAATCGATACAGTACCTGAATGAAGTTCCTCTGTTTTCTGTATGCCTCGCTCTGCTGAGTTGCTTTCCCCGTCTAACTCTCCGTTCGGAGTGCAGGTACAGAAAGCATAGGAAAGAAAAACTGCGTAGGAATCGGACTGAGTGAACAGTTAAAAACTTTGGAACTGGAAAAGAAGGGAAACTGAGCCGAACTTGCGTTCGGATGGCCTAGAGAGGACCCATGAAGACCAAGTAGTGAAGAACAGTAGCTAATACAATATTTTATTTGCACCGTACCTGTTGTTTTCTTCTTGCACCTCATGAATGACCACATGATTGAATACTTTATTTCACCAACAGTGCCATTCCTCTGCTCTTCCTCGGGACACCGCCCAAAAATGAGCCTCGAGTGGATTTGTTCATTTCTGTAAAATCTGCATGCCCGACGATCTTTTCCGATGGAATGTTGAGTACCTTTCCTTTGAACCGAACAGCTAAAAGGAAAGAAAACCTGCGAAAGCAAATTTTCCTTTGGAATGGCAGCAAATCCCACGAACCGGACGGGGCCTGAACGTTGTTCCTCTCTTGACAAACACAGCCTTTGGCCATTCAAACAATAGTCGCAGAAGCACATGGATGGACAAGGAGGGTGATATAAACTCGTAGCCGAAATTTTCATCATCATCATTGTGGTATCTTTACGGCCGATCAGGGCAACCGGCCAAATCTGATCTGAGGCCATGGCTGGATGCTACTAAGTACTAATACTAATTGGGCTCCCAGCAGCTGAGGTACATGATCGTCCTCAGCGCCTCCTCAGCCTTCTCCGCTGGACGCCTCTCTACCAGGGCCGCCGCGGAAGCCAGAAGCTGTTTGGTGCCCTGCGAGACGCCGCCGCGGACGTTGGCCTTGGCTGCACAGTGGAGGGACCTGAGGGCATAGTTCCAGCGGCAGAGGCCTGCCTGGTCCTTGAGCGCCTCCACGGCGCCGACGCTCATGGCCACCATCCACCATCCACGACGCCTTCCCATGTGTCAAGATTTACTGAGTAAAACTAGTAGTATAGGAAAAATAGTCCGGGCTCATCAGCACCCGTGCTGAATAAACAAACCAAAATAAATACTAAAAAATTCTAATTTTTTTCCCATGGTAGAAAATTTGATGCGTGAGGCCCGCCCAAATTTTCAAGTCATTTGGACAAATGAGCAACTCTCGGCAAAAAAGACAAATTCGAGGTCTGTAGAATAGTTACTGTTCATGTAATGTTTTGACCCCATTTGTCCTTTTTATTGAGACCGCTTCAAATGTCCAAATAAGCTAAAATTTGGAGTGAACCTCACGCAACAAATTGTCTACTATGAGAATTTTTTTGTTTTTTTTTAATTTTTCTAGTATTTTTTGTGAATTCTTTTCTAACCGGGTGCAGATGAGTCCGGGCACCGAATCTCTGCACTCGTAGTATTGTATTTTCATCAAGAAAGAAACACGTAGTATTGTATTTTCACGTTTTCATTTTAGTGGCACTTTTTCCTCAGCGTGCAACTCCACATGTTTTCTCTATAAATAGTCGTTGGATCAAGGAAATTGACCCAATAAAATTTCTAATAATTTTCTTACCACTTTCAAATTCTGTAGATTTTCCAACAAGAGGCTGCCTTTTTATAATAATATTTTTGGTGTATTATGTGCATGTCTAAATCTCTGCCATGCTCTCATGTCAATTACGAGGCATCTGAAGTTCTTACAAACTAAGAAAACTATGAATGTCTATTTAAAAGCTGACTTAGAAAATCTTATTTATAAGGACCAGTGATTTTTATTCGATGTATAGCAAGTAGTTATTATTAGATAATATCCAAACAATTTTGCGCTCTTAAAAGATATACCGATAACTTTTATTTACTTTTAATGCTCGTAGCATAGAAAACATGCACTACATCAACTTTAAGGGATATATCTTTTTTTTGCGGACTCAACACTTGTATTACTCAATCAAAGTATCGTTACACTCTTCAGCAACTATCTCCAACACTTCTGGAGGACCCGACCCTAACCAAGTCATGGTCCTATTATTAATCCTACCAAAAGCAGCTAACCTGTCACTCGCTTTATTTTGCGACCGAGTGACCTGAGTAATACAAGTTTGATGAAGACTCAAAAGAAATCTAATTTCATTCACTAGGGAAGAATATAATGAGCGATCCGTGCTCCCACATGTGATCATAGAAACTGCAACCGAAGAATCCATCTCAATATTGATCAGTAGTGCTGTACGTTGAATCGAAGAAGATAACCCCTCCATACACGCACAAAGCTCCGCCTCCAGCGCATCCCTGCATGAATACAAAGCTCTGCAAGCTGAGAAGATAATCTTCCCTGTGTCATCCCTCAATATCATCCCGCTCTTGCATCTTCCATCGAGCCAAAGGCACCATCAGTGTTAAGTTTAGTCCAGCCCTTGCTTGGTTTGATCCAACCAAGCTGCCGTGGCACTTGTCTACCTGGCTGCACCCCAACATCCATGTTGATATATGATTTGCCTTTAGCAGGATCAGGTCCACTATCATGTTTGATTGCCAAAAGAGACTCCAGGTAGCTCTGCAAGAATCTGACAGAGACATCCATCGGCGGCGGCGGCTTGTGGTGAACCACTTCATTACGAATGAACCAGCTTCTCCAGAAGATCATAAGCAGCATGCATCTTTCCAGCTCACTCACTACAAGAAATATGTCAACTTATGACCACCACTATTGGTCATTGAAAGGTCACAAATTTCCATTTATGACCTTTTTGTGACCAAAAACAGAAGGTCAAAAGCGGGCCGTCGTAAACTGACTATAGCGACCTTTCTTCTGGAATGGTCAAAGACGTTTACGACCAAAATATTCCTACTGTGGCGTTTTGGTCACTAGCAACCTCCCCCAGGCCACGTAGGCATCCAGCGTGGCAAGCTGATGTGGCACAAGATTCAGCCCGGTCCAATTCGATTTTCTACATGGGCCGAGCCCAACAATTCGGCCTTTTTACTGTATTTTTTCCTGTGCTTTTATTAGCTACATGAGTCTGGCCCAACAATTCAGCCTTATTGATTTCTTTGCATGGCCCTTTTAACAGCAGATTTTCTTTTTGATCATGTATTTTTCTGGCCCATTTCTTTGCTGGGCCTCTCATGTTCTTCCCTCAAAAATAATTGTCCAATATAACTTGGGCCTAGCCCAGTTCCGAAAAAATTGATCCAATCCAAAAAAAATTATTATGCCATTGACATTACAACACATCACCACATCACCACAAGTTCTGGTACATTTTCAAAGCAACGTGCCTGACTACTGACTGACTGACTGCTATTTGAGGCTGGCTGGCTGAGCTACTACTGACTGACTGCGGGCTAACTAAGTTTTTACAAACAAAAAACAAATGCTACTGCATTTGCATGGCGCTGCTGAAATACTCCAGGATCATGAAAAAAAATAGAACTAGCCTATCTGGTACTTCACAGCAACCAAACATGTAATCTGCTTAATGGAAAGATTTCTTCTCCAAGTCCCGCTTCTCCCTTAGCAAGCAATGACAGGCTGATGCAAAACATCTGAGCATTCAAAAGAGAGCAAAAGGTAAGTCACTTATAGAATACAGAGTACTTTTAAAATAAAAAGTGAAGATACACCAGTATATTATCATTCTACTTATTATTATTATTAACCAGATCATTTTACTTATCCAGAATATGGTTATTGATCAAAATTGGGAATTGAATTGGCACATATGACAAACTTAGCAGCAAACGAGCATGGAATGTTTCACATACACGACAAGATTTAAAAACCATCATTCAAAGTTACAGCAGATCGAAGTTCCATTTGAGTATATGGAATAGCATTCATATTCAAAGTTACAGAAAAGTTACAGAAAAGAAAGTATTTCATTCTGGAAAATATCTAAAGTTACAAAAAAGCATGTATTTCATTCTGGAAAATATCTGAGCTTAAAGGAACCAGAAATAAAATTTAAAGCACATCAACCTTAACACTAAAAGAAAGTGCACAGAACTAAGCTCATCTATTTCATTGTTTCATACAGGAAGTAGGTGACACAAGAGGCTGCAACAGTTGAGTTTGATTGTTTAGGCAAGATGGCATCTTGTATAAATTATTACGGCATAGTTGCAACTGTTGCTGCAGTCCAACAAAAGATACTAGTGCTTCATGATAAATAGCAGTCTTCTGGTGAAAGCAACACAAAATGAAGGATTCATGATCTACTAATGACTTCTAGCATAGAAAAACACTTCTGGCCTAGTAAGCAACAGTATAGCATGCACTTATTAAGTTCTTAACAGAATCAACAAAGGAGCAGCGGGTAGCTGACTTTTGTGCCCTTGACACTGGAGCTCCATGGACCTGAGCTTGGTGGTGACCAATCAACAATCGCTGCACAAGGAGAGAGAGAGGAAAGCAGAGGTTAATCACGGGTACCTTGGCTTGAATTCAACATCAATTCAACATGAGGGAGGGAGGGATTGCAACAAGGGGGATCAAACCTTGATGATGCGATGATGTTGCTGCTTGTCCTTGTCCTTGCCCCGCCAGGCAGAGGAAGGGAAGCTCCGCTCGATCTAGCCACCGTCCATGGAGGTCGAGGCCCATGCCCTCTTAGCTGCAACAAACTTTCTCAGTACACACAGCAGGAAACAAGGGGGATCAAAAAACGTAACGCCTGCAAGTAGTACTGCTTTGCTATCAGGTGCAATCACACAATTTTTTTAATTTCTACCATGCTTCCATTTTGTAGCAACCAAAAATCAATTGATTGTGGAGATCTTTCAAAAATTAGTTTACAGTTCACTAGGCAAGTTACAATCCATCTGTCAAATAAAATCGCTCATCTGCCAGAAGCATAAGCAATCAGACAGATCACACAAATTCAGTATTATCATTGTGCAAACAAAAAAAATGTTCAGAGTGCCTCCATACATGAATCATAAAAATCCTCTTATATTTGACCATTTCCCACATCATTGTAACGTCCCTTACTGAATTTTGGTTCGAAGTGGCCATTTAGAGTGTGCAAACAGAAGGATTTTCTCCCCTCATGCTCTACCTGCCCGCATCAGAGACTCACAATCTGAACGGTCACTGTCATCACACTAGTTTTCAGATTCTCTCACTTGCAACTAGCACAAGAGCGAATTTCATACATCATCAATACAACAGAGCAGCACTAACCAATACACAAAGCATTACATCATATATGATACAGACTACAAGAGGAACAGATCTGAAACCAGTAGTCCCCCATCAATGAAGATTGAATGGACAGAGAAGCAACACTGTCCAAAGTACAGTATCCAGCTAGCCTAAGTTGCTGCCAATAATCCATATTGGTACAACAGCTAGCATCGTTCAGCATATAACACCTACTAATTTTAGCATCGTTCAGCTAAGCAAGGAATCAAACACAACCATCGCACTTGTATCAGGCCCGTACTTTATTCAACAGAAGAAGATAATGATGGATGCGCTTGTATCAAGCTAGCCCTCACGGTTGGATGGATGCAAGTGTCCTGCCTGGCATGATTAACCCATTGTCTCTTAACCGATGCCGCCGATTACAGGGGACAAGAACAAAATCAGGTTGTTTCTAATGCGTGCATACTGACTAACTGAAGAACTGCTTGAGTTTCAGTGGCCAAGAAGAATCGGATTTTGCATCACCAAGAGAGCACAAGGAAAGGGGATTGGAGGGGTTACCTGCCCTGATGCAGATGAACGCCGGAGGAGGAGGCTGCAGGTCCCGGTGGTGAAACTGGCGCTGATGAAGGCCCGCGTAGAGCGACCCTTGGTGCCGTTGCCCGTCGGAGGTGCGGGGGTCGTGTCGGTGACCCACTGCGGCGGCTAGGGTTCGGACCCGCCGTGGTTGTGGATCCCACCGCCATGGCCCCTGCGAGGAGCCCGAGCAGGACCCCACGGGCTTGGCCTTGGATCCGGCCGCAGCAGGAGCGACACGGCCTCCCCTCTCGATCTGGGTGCACGGCCGCGACCCCCGATCTGGAGCGTAGGGAGATGAAGGAGAGACTAAGGGCGCCGGCGGTGGGGTGGAGGGCAGAGGATGGGCCTCGGGGAGACGAGCTCGCCGCCGGTGGGGTTGGGATTGGGGGAGAGGGAGGAGGTCGGCGGCGGCGGCGATTGGGTGGGACGAGGAGGAGCAAACCCCGTGTCTTCATTTTTGGGGCCGGTTGGACGCACGCACGCACGCCGGATGAAGGCGAGGGGAGGGGGATGGCGGAGACGAGGTCGGCGGTGGGTGGGGGCGGCGGTGGTGGGTGGGGATGGCGACGGTGGCGGAGAGGTCGCGACGAGGGAGAGGACGGCGCGGCAGCCTCGATTGGATCTGGAGAAGGAAAGGGTGGGTGGGTAGGTGGGTTAGGGTTTTGGTCTTTCAGGAGAAGATCCACCGTTGGATGGGCGCGTGATGGATGGCTCAGATCGTGTCCAACTTGGTGATCCGCGTGGACGTGGTTCCTCGATTCTCATTGGTTGGCTGGGGCGCGCGCAAATATCCAAAATTTGGACCCAAATTTCTGAAAAAAAATTAAATGCCTACAAATCTATGTTGCAAAATTGAACCAAATTAAGGGAGTTTGTTCAAATGATCTCATATTTTGCACAAGGGTGCATCTTGTAATGGCAAACAATGTTGCCTAAGGAAGTTTTCATTTTTTTTGGACGAAAAAACCATTTTCCATTTTTCGAGTGCCCAACAGGAGGTTGTTTTGTGAAGGATCTCCCAAATAATTGTTGCAAAATTGGACCAAATCATTTTTCTAAAATACTAGGCCATATTTAATGCACAATTGACCAAATGGCTGGGTGTAAAAAGTTTTGATCCACCTCTCGTGAAAAAGACAAATTTCCGTCGATTCAGTTGGAAGCGGGTCAAATTTGAACTGCAGCTGCCTCATAGTTTGTTATTTATTTTTTCAAAAAATCATTTCTAGGTACATAAGTATCTATTTAATCAGAAAAACACCAAAAAAATTCCAAAATTCAACCACTAGCTAGGAACGGTCATTCCCGCCGTTTTAACCGCATTTTGAAACGGGCCTAAAAAATTCAAAAAAAAATCAAAAAATTGGGAAACCTTCGCATTGTGTCATTATATGTGGCCAAGTTCCCAGGAAAAATAACAAACTTGTAATACGGCAATTATTTTAAAAAAGTGTTCTCAGAAATGAGCTATCATCTCTGAAGATTCATGGCTTACAAGCCAAATGATCAATCTTATGGCCACATTCATGGCATAGTTTGTTCAAATGATCTCATATTGTGAACAAGGGTGCATCTTGGAATTCCAAACAATGTTGCCTAAGGAAGTTTTCATTTTCGTTGGACGAAAAAACCATTTTCCATTTTTCGAGTGCCCAAAAGGAGGTTTTCTTGTGAAGGACCTCCCAAATAATTGTTGCAAAATTAGACCAAATCATTTTTCTAAAATACTAGGCCATATTTAATGCACAATTGACAAAATGGTTGGGTGTAAAAAGTTTTGATCCACCTCTCGTGAAAAAGACAAATTTCCGCCAATTCAGTTGGAAGCGGGTCAAATTTGAACTGCAGCTGCCTCATAGTTTGCTATTTATTTTTTCCAAAAATCATTTCTAGTTACATAAGGACCTATTTAATCATAAATACATGGTTTGGTGGCGATACGTCTTGGTTTGGGCGGTGGCCGAGGGCCCCAACTCTAGAGCGCGTAAACTCGCATGCCCGTCGCGTGGTCACCGCGTGACCGTGGCGTTGCCATGTGTTCTGGGCGGCCTAGGCATGTCTAGTGGGTTGGGCACTCCCCAGATTGGTGCTAGGAAGAAAATTACAACATAAGATTCTCACGAGGAGACCAATCGATGCTCAAACATGAATTAGCAGCCAAGTGTTTGATTAGCGGTATGGGAAATGTACATGGCTAATGGGCGTGAGTTTTGGCTGAGGATGATCAGTTACTAAGAAGACCGTTTTCACAAATTTTCAGCTCAAAAGGAGGAGCCTAGGTGGTACTTGCTTTGCAAACCACCACACTGGACATAAATACGAATGTTGAAGCTCGGCTCAAAATAATGAATGGATTGAGCTGGCATTTGGTGGAGGATGGTTATTTGGGCATAGGAAAGCACTGTAGAAAATGGATACTATTTGGACATGCCAAAGTGGTACTTCCTTCACAAACTGTTACTCTGAACAAAATAGGAAAATGAATATTTTTGAATTATTTTTGAACTAGGCAAGGAAGGTTTTTACATATTTGATAAAGATATGACCCAAAGAATTTATGAGATTTTTTTGGGAATTTTGGGAATGACAGAAATATAGGTTGCTTCACAACCTAGGGCAAAAACTACCACATGGACATGACACATAGGCAAAACTGATGAGGTGGCGCCTAGTCATAGCAACCCACCACAATTTACAAGGCTATGACCATCTATATTGGTCGTTAACAACTAGAAATAAGGCAGCGGACTAGCGTTGTTAGCTTTATGACCATTTCATGTAAGGAAATTATGACCTTTCTGACCAAAATGGTCGCAATGGTTTAGGGTTTGGAGCCCCTCGAACAGCTTTTGACCAATTGGTCTCAAATGGTCATAAATCTATGACCAATTGTTCCAGGGCCACTGACGGAAGGTTATAAGTTGACATATTTCTTGTAGTGACTCCTTGGAGCTAAAACTTGCAATAACCACTCCTTCTCACAGTTAGCAATCGATTGTAAGCTAGGGAGCCTCCAAACTTTTGCCATTTCCAGAAATAAATCCCGACCGAATTGGCATCTTAAAAACGGATGAAAATTATCCTCAGACTCAAGGCCGCACACTGGACATATACTGGTGGTTTCCAGCCCTATCTTGTGTTTATTCTTCCATGTTGGCAAACCATCCGTTGCAACCCTCCATGCAAAGTTAGAGACAGTCGGCGGAGCTCCACAATTCCAAATATACTTCCAGCAACTCCTCTCTCCCATCGGCGACGAACTAGAGGCTGAAGCCGTTGCTCTGTGTGCTTCATCAAATGCCAAGTGGTAGGCGCTCTTCACAGAGAACACCCCGGCCCTGTCCGGACCCCAAGCAATGACATCCTCTCCAAGCCTCGGGGAGGCTCTGATCTTTAAAATCTCCACCACGTCTGCTTGGACAAAATACTGATTAAGTGTCTGTATCTTCCAAGACCCATTTTCATTCAGAAGGTCCGAAACAAACCGAATGCGGCATACTCCCTTTCTAGAGATGGGTTTATAAGAAAAAGGTCGTGGAATCCAACTGTCTCGCCACACCCTGATGCTTCTACCATTGCCCACTCTCCAAATTAGTCCTTTCTTCAACAAATCCAAACCATGGCTAATAGCCTGCCACGAGGAAGAAGCGTTCCCTGTAAACACTGTATCTTCGATCTTACCATCCGGGTAATATTTAGATTTGAGCAAACGGGCACAAAGGCTATCAGGTCTAGTAATAAGCCTCCATGCCTGACGAGCTAGAAGAGCTTGGTTAAACATACGAAAATCCCGAAAGCCAACACCTCCTTTATTTTTTGGTTGCAAAAGATGATCCCAGCTCTTCCAATGAACCTTCCTCTTGCCCTTCTCTGAACCCCAATAGAAGTTTCTCACCATCCTAGTGAGATCATCACGAACTGAAAAAGGCAATTTAAACACTCCCATTATGTATGTGGGCAAAGCTTGGGCGACTGATTTAATGAGCACCTCCCTCCCCGGCTGAGCTAGATAGCCATCCCCCCATTGAACTAGCCTTTTAGTGAGGCTTGTTTGGAGGTTTTGAAACTTCCCTTTCGACATGCGGCCTTCAGGTGTCGGTAAGCCCAAATACTTCTCTTCAAAGACCAAGTTTGTAACGTGTAGAGCATCCCTAACTTGCTGCTGAACCAGGGTCGGGCAAGAATCACCAAAAAACATAGAACACTTGTCATAATTAAGACTTTGGACCATAGCCGAGCTGTATAAATCCAAAGAAGCTTTAACCTGCTCAGCTTGATCCCTCGACGCCTTGAAAAACAACAACGTATCGTCTGCAAACAACAAATGTGATATACCCGGTGCTCTCCTACAGATTTTGACTGGTACAATATCTCCACCCTGCACCCTAGATTTCAAAATAGCCGAGAGTCCATCTGCCACCAACAAAAACAAGAACGGAGAGAGTGGGTCTCCTTGCCGTAGCCCTCGGGACGGTGCAAATGAATCCAGGAGAGTTCCATTTAATTTAATTGAATATCTCACCGATGTGACACACGCCATTATCCAGTCAATCCATCGCTGAGAGAACCCTAACCTTTGCATCATTTGCTTCAAGAAACCCCAATCCACTCTATCATATGCTTTTGACAGATCCAACTTATAAGCACAAAAGCTCTTAGTAGGGTCTTTCTCTTGCTTAATATAGTGTAGACATTCAAACGCAACCAAAGCATTATCCGTAATCATCCTTCCCGGAATAAAGGCACTCTGCTCCACAGAGATTATGTCATCCAATAATGGGCGTAACCGATTTACTAAGCATTTGGAGATTACCTTGTAAGTCACATTACAGAGACTGATGGGTCTATAGTCCGACATCCTTGTTGAGTTGGATGTCTTTGGAATAAGCACAATTGACGTTGCATTCACTCCTTCCGGCATGATACCGGTGCTAAAAAAATCCCTGACCGCAGCAATCACACTCTCCTTCACCACGCTCCAGTTACGCTGAAAAAAGCGCGCGGGAAATCCATCCGGGCCTGGAGCCTTCAAGGGCCCGATCTGAAACAGTGCGTCCGATATCTCCACATCCGTGAAGGGCGCACAAAGCCTTGCATTATCAGCCAGAGACACCACCTGTTCAAACAGTCTAGCCACGGTAGTCGTGTCCAGAGAAGTATCGGCCTCAAAAATGTTATGAAAATACTCATTTGCAATCCTGCTCATAGCTGCAAAATCTGTGTGGACAGTCCCAATACTGTCCGTTAGTTTCCGTATCTTATTCTTCCTCACCCTCCAGACAGCCTTGCTGTGGAAAAATTTTGTATTTCGATCTCCTTCCTTTAGCCAAGAGATCCTCGACCTCTGCATCCACAACATCTCCTCTTGATATAAATGTTCGTTCATTTTATCCATTACTTTCCTTATTTCTTCCCTGTCAGCATTCATATGCATGAGCTGTTCCAGTTGGGAACGTGATCTTGCCAGTTCCCTTGTCACATTCCCGAACTTCTTACTCCACGACCCCGGGGCAGTCATGGTTTTAGACAAGGCGTCTCTTAGCTGAGCCAAATTTTGAACCTTGCCTACTGCGGCCCATGCTTCTTCCACCACCTTAGGCAATGTAGTATCCCTCTCCCAGAAAACCTCGTACCTCCTGCTCCTTCCCCCCATAGGACCCGAGTCCGGCTCTCCCTTAAGGAAAACTGCAACATGATCAGAACATGGAGAGGGTATATGTTCCACTACAGCAAAAGCAAACAGGTTGCGCCATTCATTCGTAGCCACTGCCCTGTCTAGTCGTACTTTAACATTATCCGACCTACTACGTCTGTTATCATAAGTGAAAGGTAGGCCAGTGAACCCAAGATCGACTAACTCACACACCTCCAAGGTATCCCGAAAAGCTAACATCTGTTGCTCTGCCCGCGGCGTTATCGAGAGGTGCTCAAAGTCCCACATAGCCTCGTTAAAATCACCTATCACCATCCATGTCAAATTATTGACAGATTTCAGGTTCTGGATCTTGGTCCACATTAGGTGCTTGTTCTCCACCCTCGGTTCTCCATACACAAAAGTTGCCCTCCATTGAGCCTCTCCTTCTCGAACTATAATAACTGCATCAATAAACCTTTCTTCTTTGTCCAAAATATCGACCACACAGTCTTCCCTCCAGTATAACG
The DNA here is from genome assembly GCA_963921465.1 of Triticum timopheevii. Taxonomy (NCBI): domain Eukaryota; kingdom Viridiplantae; phylum Streptophyta; class Magnoliopsida; order Poales; family Poaceae; genus Triticum; species Triticum timopheevii. The sequence continues at coordinate 626,824,507 of OY997264.1, read as the reverse complement.
CCAACCCACCACTCATGCCATTACTGTCCACACCACAAAAGCCCTTAAGACCTAATTTAGCTCGGATCTTCTTCATCTTCTCCTCCTTCTGTCTAGTTTCACACAGAAAAACAAGCATGGGGGAACGCGACTTACAAATCATCGCTAGCTCATGAACTGTCCGGGTGTTCCCCCCTCCCCGGCAGTTCCAACTGAGGCAATTCATTGGGCTCAGCGGTCCCCCTCTTCGGAGGCCGCCTGCGTAGATGTATCCATATCAACCCCATCGTTGTCATCCAACACTCCTTCACCCTGCTTTCTCCTCTTCACAATTGGTTTCTTGCCTGGCGTCGTATTGGACTCTGTCAAAATCCCTGCTCCTGCCTCCTCCCCGTTCTCCAGACGAAGGACTGCAACAGCCACCTTACCCGCCAAGCATGGCATGGATTGGCCACCGACGTTGACCGAGCCATCCTCACTAACAAGTCTCTTCCTTGCAGTTCGTGCCTCATCTGCCCTTGCCATCTTGTACTGCATGATATCCATACCTACCGACAGCTCCACACCTTCCTCTCTGCGAGTGTCATCACCTCCCCGCTCAACCGAACCATACGCTCAACCACCTCTCTCTCCTCCAGCTCTACCTCTCCCTCCACTACTTCCTCCTCGCCCCCATCCCTAGTGAAACCAGCTCCTGCCGTTCCTCCAACAGACCCGCCTCCTCTACCTCCTCTCGTGCCCGAGCCCACCGGCTCGCTGATCCAATGCAACCAGTCCCCCCATTCACATACTGAACTATCATGGACGCCATCACCACATTCTTCCACAACATGACCCATACGACCACAAAAGAAGCAAAAATCCGGGAGCTTTTCATAGAACACCGAGTACCTCTTCCTCTCCTTCAAGGTTATATGGACAAACCTTACTAGTGGCACTTTGACATTAACAAACACCCGAACCCGGAGATAGTTGGATGGATTGATCTTCCCCTCATTCACAGTCACCGTAAACGGAGGTTCTCCTACCTTCTTTGCCACCTTCTCCGCCAATTCCTTCTTCCTTGTCAAGCCGTCTGGCAAACCCTTAATCCTAGCCCATAGTGGGTACATGTTCAAAGCATATTCTTCCACGTTCGAGAAGCCATCATACTCTACCAGTACCACCGGATCCCTACGGAACTGACATGGCCCCCCTTCCATCACGCGCTTCCAATCCCCTAGACAATGACATTGCGCCAAAAACAGATTGGGTCCTTTGATGTTGAAAGTCACCCCCTGTGCACATGCCCAAGCGTTCCTCGTCGAGTTCAACACTGACGCATGGCTAAACGGCCACAGGGTATGAACCCTAAACAGCGCCAGCCACCTGACATCCTTGATCAAATCTTCCACCTCCCCTGACAAATCCAGATCTTCCTCCTCCTCACCATGCAGATTGAGATTCCCAAACTCGTCCTCAAGGTTATGCGATGGGCCATAGTGATCCCAATCCGCACCTTCTTCTTCCTTCTATTCATCCTCCTCCTCTCCCGCACCCTTCTCTCCCTCCACTCCATGCACCGCCTTCGCGCTCGCCGGCCCAGACCCGACTCCTGCTACTTGATCTTCAACCCTAGCCTCCTCTACTTCTTGTCTCTCTGCCCCTCCGCGTACCTCCATCGCGTTTGTATCCTCCATGCAGTCGACAGAGGACCCCGCTAGCTCCCCCAAGACGGTCTCCGCGCGATCACAAGCTCTCGATCGAAGTATCGGACGTAGATTTCTGGTGGACTCCGACGGCGCCGCCGGAGGAAGAGTTGGACCCTAGGGAAACCCTAGGGGAAAAACATGGGGATCAAGTTGTCAACTTTAAGGGATATATCACCAGCAAAAAATATTTAAGACACACGAACATTTGTTTGAACTATTAGAACATATATTTTCTAAGAAAACCACCAAAACAAAATATAGTCAGCAACATTAACATGGTTTGCGAACTACTAGAAGAATTCTGGTGAAATATACGAACATATAACGTGAGTGTTCAACATGAACATTTTTTATGATTATTGAAATTATTTTGAATATACACGAACATATATTTTATAAATCGGAATAATTCTGACATGCTATGCTGAATCTCCCTTATTTATTTAACCGATGTTGTATTATGGAAATCCATTTATAAGTACAATGAATTTCTTTCTGATGACTTTATGTATGATTTATGCAGTTTTAAAGTTCTATTTTTGTATGCACGCGCTATTATGGAACAAACATGTTTCAAGTTGAAGAGATGGACGCGCTTGTATTGAGCTAGCCCAAGATCCAGCTCATGGCTTGGGCAGGCTATAAGCATTACATAGAGCTCACTCCGGCAAAATGTCGGCCAAAATATTTGCAAACAACATTGATTAGCATAACTAAGGATCTCAAACAGTAAACTAAAAAATACAAATACGTAGGAGTTTGCTATATCTAGCAATAATATTTAAATGAACTGGCATTGATAATTGAGGCAACAAACATGCCCAAAAAGATGCTTTGTTAGACTTAATTCTTTTCCTGTGAAAAGTTGTCATAAGAAAAAGCAAAATGGACTTAGCTAGCCATGTAGTTTAGAAACTTGGTATTACCCATTTATACTAAACACCTTTACTTTTTTAAAACAACATAATGATTATACATATTGTTTTTTTGCTTGACACAACATTGCCAAATTTTTTTTAACTATTTTCACTACTATATACTGACAACATAAACCAAAGTACTAACTTAAATGTAACTATTATAACATTGAAATCACTATAGTGCTAAATTAACTCCATTTGTTGTAAAACTTATGTTATTTTAAACAAAATTACTACATCAACTTTAACACATATATCACCGGCAAAAAAAACTCTAAGTGATATACAATTTCTCGTACCATGGTTATACATATTTTTTTTTGGTTTGATACAACATTAGCAAACAATTTTAACTATTTTCTCTAGTATACTAATAACATAAACCACATGTAGTAACTTAAATGTAACTATTATACAATCAAAATTAATATAATGCTAAACTAACTCCATTTTGTTTCAAAATTTATGTTATTTTACGAAACTTGTTTTGGACTACGTTAAATTACATCTAGATGTAAGAAAATAAACAAATATTTTGGTATGTCAGCATTCATATACATATTAGTTTTTTTGTCACTTATATGTACAAATATTATTATGTGTTTCATTTAGTAGTATCTTTAAATATTTTGATATAGAGTTTTATGATCTATGTGCCTAGCAAATATCTTAAGAGAGATTTGTGGTGAACAATCATGTATCGGAATAATAATTGTTATGATATTATTGATCTACTTAATTACTTGGAAGGAACTCCTATTTCTCTTAGAAAGTCAACCTATTTTTCAGTTTTTCTTGCTTCAATGGCCCTAGGACAAAATGCAAACTGTTGGTCATTCAACGGGAGTTGGAAAGGCAAATGTGTGATGCCTCCCCATGGCATCGCTCTTGCTCTGACCATAACACGTTTTTAGAGCCCTCCTTCCCTTCCCCTCCCACTCTGGCTCCCTCCCCACCATATTCGACAACCACAATGATTAGTGGTGAGTGGGAGGGGGACTTGGATCTTGTGCCATATATATATGAGTGGGGTCGATCCTACTTCCAAATATATAAACCCGATCGTGACTTAACTCTCCTGCTCTCTGTGATCCATCTTGTGGCCATGATGACTGGAGCTAGGGTGGTCAGAGTGTTGGGGAACGTAGTAATTTTTAAAAAATTCCTACACACACGCAAGATCCATCTAGGTGATTCATAGCAACAAGAGGGGAGAGTGTTGTCCATGTACCCTCGTAGACCGAAAGCGGAAGCGTTATGGCAACTCAATTGATGTAGTCGTACGTCTTCACGATCTGACCGATCCTAGTACCGAAAGTACGGCACCTCCGTGATCTGCACACGTTCAGCTCGGTGACGTCCCACGAACTCTAGATCCAGCTGAGGTCGAGGGAGAGCTTCGTCAGCACGACGACGTGATGATGGTGATGATGAAGTTACCTATGCAGGGCTTCGCCTAAGCACTATAACGATATGACCGAGGTGGAAATCTGTGGAGGGGGGCACCGCACACGGCTAAACAATCAACTTGTGTGTCTATGGGGTGCCCCCCTCCCCCGTATATAAAGGAGTGGAGGAGGGGAGGGCGGCCCTCTCTATGGCGCGCCCAAGGGGAGTCCTACTCCCACCGGGAGTAGGATTCCCCCCCCCCTTCCCTAGTTGGAGTAGGAGAGGAAGGAAGGAGGAGAGAGGGAGAAGGAAAGGGGGGGCCGGCCCCTCACCCCAATTTGGATTGGGCCTGGGAGGGGGCGCCCTCCTCCTCCTCTCTCCCACTAAGGCCCAATAAGGCCCATATACTCCCCCGGGGGTTCCGGTAACCTCCCGGTACTCTGGTAAATGCCCAAATTCACACGGAACCATTCTTATGTCCAAACATAGCCACCCAATATATTGATCTTTATGTCTCGACCATTTTGAGATTCCTCATCATGTCCGTGATCACATCCGGGACTCCGAACAACCTTTGGTACATCAAAACACATAAACTCATAATACCGAATGTTAAGCGTGCAGACTCTACGGGTTCGAGAACTATGTAGACATGACCGAGACTCATCTCCGGTCAATAACCAATAGCGGAACCTGAATTCTCATATTGGTTTCTACATATTCTACGAAGATATTTATCGATCAAACCGCATAACAACATACGTTGTTCCCTTTGTCATCGGTATGTTACTTGCCCGAGATACAATCGTTGGTATCTCAATACCTAGTTCAATCTCGTTACCGGCAAGTCTCTTCACTCGTTCCATAATGCATCATCCCGCAACTAACTCATTAGTCACATTGCTTGGAAGGCTTATAGTGATGTGCATTACCGAGAGGGCCCAGAGGTACCTCTCCGATACTCGGAGTGACAAATCCTAATCTCGATCTATGCCAACTCAACAAACACCATCGGAGACACCTGTAGAGCATCTTTATAATCACCCAGCTACGTATGACGTCTGATAGCACACTAATTGTTCCTTCGGTATTCGGGAGTTGCATAATCTCATAGTCATAAGAACATGTATAAGTCATGAAGAAAGCAATAGCAACAAACTAAACAATCAAGTGCTAAGCTAACGGAATGGGTCAAGTCAATCACATCATTCTCTAATGATGTGATCCCGTTAATCAAATGACAACTCATGTCTATGGCTAGAAAACTTAACCATCTTTGATTCAACGAGCTAGTCAAGAAGAGGCATACTATTGACACTCTGTTTGTCTATATATTCACACATGTACTAAGTTTCCGGTTAATACAATTCTAGCATGAATAATAAATATTTATCATGATATAAGGAAATATAAATAACAACTTTATTATTGCCTATAGGGCATATTTCCTTCACAGAGCTCGTCGGTTAACCGGATCTAAGAGTCGATCAAGTTTTTCCCCCGTAGTAGGGTTGAAAAGGGGTGGTGGTGGTTTGTGAGATGTGAATTCACGCTCCTCATCCCAAGTTTTTTCATGCCTCCATCTTGAAGGTAAGAGACATGCACGAGGAGAAGACATCCAAATTTGGTGTTGTCGCACGCTAGTGCTGCCTCTCAGGAGATGGAATTGCAATTGTCTTTGCTACTTTAACTCAAGGTCATTACATGTTGTGTTTGTTGATAATCTACAGTCCACATTGAGGTTCTCTCTCTCTGTCTCTCCCCCAGAGGGCTATACCTCAATGGTCCATGGTCGGTATGTCTTGCTATGGTGTTGGTTTTCTACGCGATTGGTTCTCATGCAAAAACATCATGCACGCCTTCTATATATGCAGCGTACTTACAACTGCAAATGGGACTACAAAGAAGAAACTCATTAGGGAGAAACCCCTTTTGGTTCCTTCAAAACAAACTTATTAGGTTGTTAGCGACAGGGTTCAGATTCATCCTTTGTAACAAAGTCCATGTAATCTTAACACCCCCCCCCTCTCTCTCTCGTATCCCACTTGTACGCTGAGTCCACCTAAACGCCACCCCTATGAGGACTAAAAACCTTAACCTAAACTACTAACCAAAGTTGAGACACGATTCTCCTCCATGCACCGAGCACTGGAGAGGTAGGCAGATGGGAGGCGAATCCATGGACTCACAAGTGGTACTTCGAGGGGAGGTGTATGCCCTAGCCACCACTTTGGAAAAAAAATGAAATTTTCGTAAGTTCTACTGCTAGTACTTGCTGCAGCGAGCACACCACCCCTAACCTTGTACTAGCACACCATCCTAATTTAGGCTCCAACATTTGAGGTACATGAAAGTCCTCAAACCCTCCTCGGCCTTCTATGCTGGGCATATTACCAATTTTCTAATTAATTTAATTCACAAATAAATCTGATGATAGCTTTAACAATATTAATCTCATATTGGTAGATAAATGTATGAGAACGTACTAGACATAGAATAGTTAAATCTATGATAGCAGCAATTATGGACAACACATGAATAAGTAAATAAGCTATGAAAAATCATACTCTTCAGTCAAAAAGGTCAGAGCCATGGCGGTGGCAGAGGCTTCACCAATCTTCGTGGAGTCGGTCACACCACCCATGGCGATGTCAGGGAGGTCCAGGAAGTAGTACAAGTTGATAATGAGTGGGTTTTGTGTCATGGTTTAGTGCTCACTTGTTGCACATTATCGTATCAAAATCTCTGATATCATATCCACCTAGCCATTTTCATAATTTTGCATACAAAAGTAAAATTGTTGTGCATTTTATCAAGGTCATTGCATAATATTTCATTTTCATTAGTTTTTCCTTGGTTTTTGTTTTGTCTATGTACGTGTATTGGAGCCCCTTGGACTTAACACGATGAAAGGGACCAAGTTGGGGCCAAATGAAGAAGTTAGATCCGTACATTCATGCTTTTTGGAGAGTATAACAAAAATACATTTTCTGGCGGTGCGTCTAGTATCGTTGGTGGGCGTGTGGAGGTGTGTCTCCAGCAGATCTATCTTTGGTGGGCGTGTGGAGGTGGATCTCGTCGTTGTTCGTCTACGTTCGTGTGCCTTCGGTTTGGATCCTTCCGATCTATGTTATTTTTCATCGGCGGCGGTTACTGTTCTGGGGTGGTGGTCCTATGGGGCCTTAGCACGACGACTTCCCGACTGTCTACTACAACAAGTTGTGCCCGGCTCCGACGATGGAGGGGCGATGACGGCGGCGTGCCTTCGGCTCGCTTCGGTGCTTGTAGTCGTAGCTAGGTGGTCTACGGATCTGAATGTAATTTTTATTTCTGGTGTTCGTTGTACTGCCATGGTTGAAGATGAATAGATTGGAAGTTTTTCTGCAAAAAAAAGCCCAAATTGAAATATAAAAAACCAGAGATTATCGGACTCATCCATAAATTCCAACGAGCCTAGGAACACCTAAAATGGAGTTCGTATAAGGAAATGATGACCAAAATACGAAAGACCATGTGCAGGTTCCAGAAGTGCACGATATGATCGCGCATGGTCGTACTGCCCGACCCTGGCTGTGGATTTTCGTGTAACTTCTGTGATTCTTCATTGATTTCATTTGCGTTTGTTCCTACGAGATCATTGACAATCAAGGAATGTATTGGGAGGGGTTGGGACTTCTATAGAGCCCTTAGATAAAAGGGGAGGAGGTACATTAGACCTGTGGAGACCGGCTATATGTACAACATCATCCCTAGCTGCTGCCTCTCTCGTCTATCATTCGGCCACACGTTCCACCGTGAGCCGCTCCACCTCCATTGCTGCAACAAGATCGCTCCACCATATAGGAAAGGCCAAGATAAGGAAGAAGGAGTCTCCGTCAGTGCCCTGAAGGAAATATGCCCTAGAGGAAATAATAAAGTTATTATTTATTTCCTTATTTCATGATAAATGTTTATTATTCATGCTAGAATTGTATTAACCGGAAACATAATACATGTGTGAATACATAGACAAACATAGTGTCACTAGTATGCCTCTACTTGACTAGCTCGTTGAATCAAAGATGGTTAAGTTTCCTAGCCATAGACATGAGTTGTCATTTGATTAACGGGATCACATCATTAGGAGAATGATGTGATTGACATGACCCATTCCGTTAGCCTAGCACTTGATCGTTTAGTATGTTGCTATTGCTTTCTTCATGACTTATACATGTTCCTGTAACTATGAGATTATGCAACTCCCGTTTACCGGAGGAACACTTTGGGTGCTACCAAACGTCACAACGTAACTGGGTGATTATAAAGGAGTACTACAGGTGTCTCCAAAGGTACATGTTGGGTTGGCGTATTTCGAGATTAGGTTTTGTCACTTCGATTGTCGGAGAGGTATCTCTGGGCCCTCTCGGTAATGCACATCACTATAAGCCTTGCAAGCAATGTAGCTAATGAGTTAGTTACGGAATGATGCATTATGTAACGAGTAAAGAGACTTGTCAGTAATGAGATTGAACTAGGTATTGGATACCGACGATAAAATCTCGGGCAAGTAACATACCGATGACAAAGGGAACAACGTATGTTGTTATGCGGTTTGACCGATAAAGATCTTCGTAGAATATGTAGGAACCAATATGAGCATCCAGGTTCCGCTATTGGTTATTGACCGAGAATAGTTCTAGGTCATGTCTACATAGTTCTCGAACCCGTAGGGTCCGCACGCTTAACGTTACGATGACAGTTTTATTATGAGTTTATAAGTTTTGATGTACCGAAGTTTGTCCGGAGTCCCGAATGTGATCACGGACATGACGAGCAGTCTCGAAATGGTTGAGACATAAAGATTGATATATTGGAAGCCTATGTTTGGACATCGAAAGTGTTCCGGGTGAAATCGGCATTTTACCGGAGTACCGGGAGGTTACCGGAACCCCCTCGGGGGGTTATTGGGCCTACATGGGCCTTGAGGGAGAAGAGGGAAGGAGGCAGGAGGGGGCCGCGCGCCCCTTCCCTTCCTAGTCCGAATAGGACAAGGGAAGGGGGGGGGGGCGCCCCCCCCCTTCCTTCCCCTCTTCCTCCTCTTTCCCCCCTTCTCCTACTCCAACTAGGAAAGAAGGGAGTCCTCCGGTGGGAGTAGGACTCCCCCCTTGGCGCGCCCTCCTTGGCCGGCCGCCTCCTCTCCCCTGGCTCCTTTATATACGGGGGCGGGGAGGCACCCTAGAGACACACAAGTTGATCTACGGATCATTCCTTAGCCGTGTGCGGTGCCCCCCTCCACCATATTCCACCTCGGTCATATCATCGCAGAGTTTAGGCGAAGCCCTGCGCCGGTAGAACATCATCATCGTCACCACACCGTCGTGCTGACGGAACTCATCTCCGGAGCTTTGCTGGATCGGAGCCCGGAGATCGTCATCGAGCTGAACGTGTGCTGAACTCGGAGGTGCCGTACGTTCGGTGCTTGGATCGGTCGGATCGTGAAGACGTATGACTACATCAACCGCGTTGTGCTAACGCTTCCGCTTACACGAGGGTACGTGGACAACACTCTCCCCTCTCGTTGTTATGCCATCACCACGATCTTGCGTGTGCGTAGCAATTTTTTTGAAATTACTACGTTCCCCAACAGTGGCATCCGAGCCAGGTTTTATGCGTAGATGTCATATGCACGAGTGAAACACAAGTGAGTTGTGGGCGATACAAGTCATACTGCTTACCAGCATGTCATACTTTGGCTCAGCGGTATTGTGAGATGAAGCGGCCCGGACCGACATTACGCGTACGCTTATGCGAGACTGGTTTCACCGTTACGAGCACTCGTGCTTAAAGGTGACTGGCAGGTGTCTGTCTCTCTCACTTTAGCTGAATCGAGTGTGGCTACGCCCGGTCCTTGTGAAGGTTAAAACAGCACCAACTTGACGAACTATCGTTGTGGTTTTCGATGCGTAGGTAAGAATGGTTCTTGCTAAAGCCCGTAGCAGCCACGTAAAATTTGCAACAACAAAGTAGAGGACGTCTAACTTGTTTTTGCAGGGCATGCTGTGATGTGATATGGTCAAGAGGTGATGCTATATTTTATTGTATGAGATGATCATATTTTGTAACCGAAGTTATCGGCAACTGGCAGGAGCCATATGGTTGTCGCTTTATTGTATGAAATGCAAACGCCCTGTAATTGCTTTACTTTATCACTAAGCGGTAGCGATAGTCATAGAAGCAATAGATGGCGTAAAGACAACGATGCTACGATGGAGATCAAGGTGTCACGCCGGTGACGATGGTGATCACGACGGTGCTTCGAAGATGGAGATCACAAGCACAAGATGATGATGGCCATATCATATCACTTATATTGATTGCATGTGATGTTTATCTTTTTATGCATCTTATCTTGCTTTGATTGACGGTAGCATTTTAAGATGATCTCTCACTAATTATCAAGAAGTGTTCTCCCTGAGTATGCACCGTTGCGAAAGTTCTTCGTGCTGAGACACCACGTGATGATCGGGTGTGATAGGCTCTACGTTCAAATACAACGGGTGCAAAACAGTTGCACACGCGGAATACTCAGGTTAAACTTGACGAGCCTAGCATATACAGATATGGCCTCGGAACACGGAGACCGAAAGGTCGAACGTGAATCATATAGTAGATATGATCAACATAGTGATGTTCACCATTGAAACTACTCCATCTCACGTGATGATCGGACATGGTTTAGTTGATTTGGATCACGTGATCACTTAGATGACTAGAGAGATGCCTGTCTAAGTGGGAGTTCTTAAGTAATATGATTAATTGAACTTTAAATTTATCATGAACTTAGTTCTGGTAGTATTTTGCAAATTATGTTGTAGATCAATAGCTTGCGTTGTTGCTTTCATATGTTTATTTTGATATGTTCCTAGAGAAAATTGTGTTGAAAGATGTTAGTAGCAATGATGCGGATTGGATCCGTGATCTGAGGTTTATCCTCATTGCTGCACAGAAGAATTATGTCCTTAATGCACCGCTAGGTGACAGACATATTGCAGGAGCAGATGCAGACGTTATGAACGTTTGGCTAGCTCGATATAATGACTACTTGATAGTTTAGTGCACCATGCTTAACGGCTTAGAATCGGGACTTCAAAAACGTTTTGAACGTCATGGACCATATGAGATGTTCCAGGAATTGAAGTTAATATTTCAAGCAAATACCCGAGTTGAGAGACATAAAGTCTCCAACAAGTTCTATGGCTAAAAGATGCAGGAGAATCGCTCAACTAGTGAGCATGTGCTCAGATTGTCTGGGTACTTCAATCGCTTGAATCAAGTGGGAGTTAATCTTCCAGATAAGATAGTGATTGACAGAATTCTCTAGTCACCATCACTAAGTTACTAGAACTTCGTGATGAACTATAGTATGCAAGGGATGACGAAAACGATTCCCGAGCTCTTCGTGATGTTGAAATCGACGAAGGTAGAAATCAAGAAAGAGCATCAAGTGTTGATGATTGACAAGATCACTAGTTTCAAGAGAAGGGCAAAGGGAAAGAAAGGGAATTTCAAGTGGAAAGACAAGCAAGTTGTCACTCCTGCGAAGAAGACCAAAGCTGGACCATAGCCTGAAACTGAGTGTTTACACTGCAAAGGAAATGTCACTGGAAGTGGAAATGCCCTGAATATTTGGTGGATAAGAAGGATGGCAAAGTGAACAAGGGTATATTTGATATACAGATTATTGATGTGTGCCTTACTAGTGTTTATAGTAGCCCTTGAGTATTTGATACTTGTTCGGTTGCTAAGATTAGTAACTCGAAACAGGAGTTACAGAATTAACAGAGACTAGTTGAAGGGAAACTGACGATGAGTGTTGGAAGTAGTTCCAAGATTGATATGATCATCATCGCACACTCCCTATACTTTCGGGATTAGTGTTAAACCTAAAATAAATGTTATTTGGCGTTTGCGTTGAGCATGAATATGATTTGATCGTGTTTATTGCAATACGGTTATTCATTTAAAATTAAAGAATAATTGTTATTCTGTTTACATGAATAAGACCTTTGATGGTTATACACCCAATGAAAATAGTTTGTTGGATCTCAATCGTAGTGATACACATATTCATAATATTGATGCCAAAAGATGCAAAGTTAATAATGATAGTGCAACTTATTTGTCGCACTGTCGTTTGGGTCATATCGGTGTAAAGCGCATGAAGAAACTCCATAAAGATGGATTTTCGGAATCACTTGGTTATGAATCATTTGATGCTTACGAACCATGCCTTTTGGGCAAGATGACTAAAACTCCGTTCTCCGGAACAATGGAACAAGCTACTGACTTATTGGAAATAATACATACTGATGTATACAGACCAATGAGTGTTGATGCTCGTGGCAAGTATCGTTATTTTCTGACCTTCACAAAATGATTTGAGCAGATATGGGTATATCTTCTTGATGAAACATAAGTCTGAAATAGTTGAAAGGTTCAAAGAATTTCAGAGTGAAGTGGAAAAATCATCGTAACATGAAAATAAAGTTTCTGCGATCTGATCGCGGAGACGGATATTTGAGTTACGAGTTTGGTCTTCAATTAAAACAATGTGGAATAGTTTCACAGCTCACGCCACCTGGAACACCACAAACGTTATGGTGTGTCCGAACGTCGTAACCGCACTTTATTGGATATGGTGCGATCTATGATGTCTCTTATTGGTTTACCATTGTCGTTTTGGGGTTATGCATTAGAGACAGCTGCATTCACGTTAAAAGGGCACCATCTAAATCCGTTGAGACGACACCATATGAACTGTGGTTTAGCAAGAAACCCAAGTTGTCGTTTCTTAAAGTTTGGGGCTACGATGCTTATGTGAAAAAGTTTCATCCTGATAAGCTCAAACCCAAATCGGAGAAGTGCGTCTTCATAGAATACCCAAAGGAAACTATTGGGTACACCTTCTATCACAGATCCAAAGGCAATATATTCGTTGCTAAAAATGGGCCCTTTCTAGAGAAGGAGTTTCTCTCGAAAGAAGTGAGTGGGAGGAAAGTAGAGCTTGATAAGGTAATTTGTACCTTCTCCCGAATTGGAAAGTAGTTCATCACAGAAATCAGTTCCAGTGATTCCTACACCAATTAGTGAGGAAGCTAATGATGATGATTATGAAACTTCAGATCAAGTTACTAAAGAACCTCGTAGGTCTTCCAGAGTACGGTCCGCACCAGAATGGTATGGTAATCCTGTTCTGAAAGTCATGTTACTAGACCATGATAAACCTACGAACTATGAGGAAGCGATGATGAGCCCAGATTCCGCGAAATGGCTTGAGGCCATGAAATCTGAGATATGATCCATGTATGAGAACAAAGTGTAGACTTTGATTGACTTGCCCGATGATCGGTGAGTCATTAAGAATAAATGGATCTTCAAGAGGAAGACGGACGCTGATAGTAGTGTTACTATCTACAAAGCTAGAATTGTCGCAAAAGGTTTTTGGCAAGGTTAAAGTGTTGACTACGATGAGAGTTTCTCACTCGTATCTATGCTTAAGTCTGTCTGAATCATGTTAGCAATTGCTGCATTTTATGAAATCTGGCAAATGGATAGAGAAAACTGCATTCCTTAATGGATTTATTTAAGAAGAGTTGTATATGATGCAACCAGAAGGTTTTGTCAATCCAAAAGGTGTTAACAAAATGTGCAAGCTCCAGCGATCCATCTATGGACTGGTGCAAGCATCTAGGAGTTGGATATACGCTTTGATGAGTTGATCAAAGCATATAGTTTTATACAGACTTACGGTGAAGCCTGTATTTATTAGAAAGTGAATGGGAGCACTACATCATTTCTGATAAGTATATGTGAATGACATATTGTTGATCGGAAATAATGTAGAATTATTCTGTAAAGCATAAAGGAGTATTTGAAAGAAGTTCTTTAAAAGAAAGACCTCGGTAAAGCTACTTACATATTGAGCATCAAGATCTATTGAGATAGATCAAGACGCTTGATAAGATTTTCAATGAGTACATACCTTGACAAGATTTTGAAGTAGTTCAAAATGGAACAGTCAAAGAAAGAGTTCTTGCCTGTGTTGCAAAGGTATTAAATTGAGTAAGACTCAAATCCCGACCACGGTAGAAAATAGAAAGAGAATTAAAGTCATTCCCTATGCATCAGTCATAGGTTCTATAAAAGTATGCCATGCTATGGACCAGACCTATTGTATACTTTGCCCTGGTTTGGCAAGGGAGTACAATAGTGATCTAAGAGTAGATCACTGGCCATTGGTCAAAATTATCCTTAGTGGAATAATGATATGTTTCTCGATTATGGAGGTGACAAAAAGGTTCATCATAAAGGTTTACGTCGATACAAGTTTTGGCACTGATCTAGATGACTCTAAGTCTTAATCTGGATACATATTGAAAGTGGGAGCAATTAGCTATAGTAGTTTCATGCAGAGCATTGTAGACATAGTATATTTGCAAAATACATGCGGCTCTGAATATGACAAACCCGTTGACTAAGCTTCTCTCACAAGCAAAACATGATCACACCTTAGTACTCTTTGGGTGTTAATCACATAGCGATGTGAACTAGATTATTGACTCTAGTAAAACCCTTTGGGTGTTGATCACATGACGATGTGAACTATTGATATTAATCACATACAGATGTGTATATTGGTGTTAAATCACATGGTGATGTGAACTAGATTATTGAATCTAGTGCAAGTGGGAGACTGAAGGAAATATGCCCTAGAGGCAATAATAAAGTTATTATTTATTTCCTTATTTCATGATAAATGTTTATTATTCATGCTAGAATTGTATTAACCGGAAACATAATACATGTGTGAATACATAGACAAACATAGTGTCACTAGTATGCCTCTACTTGACTAGCTCGTTGAATCAAAGATGGTTAAGTTTCCTAGCCATAGACATGAGTTGTCATTTTATTAACGGGATCACATCATTAAGAGAATGATGTGATTGACATGACCCATTCCGTTAGCCTAGCACTTGATCGTTTAGTATGTTGCTATTGCTTTCTTCATGACTTATACATGTTCCTGTAACTATGAGATTATGCAACTCCCGTTTACCGGAGGAACACTTTGGGTGCTACCAAACGTCACAACATAACTGGGTGATTATAAAGGAGTACTACAGGTGTCTCCAAAGGTACATGTTGGGTTGGCGTATTTCGAGATTAGGTTTTGTCACTCCGATTGTCGGAGAGGTATCTCTGGGCCCTCTCGGTAATGCACATCACTATAAGCCTTGCAAGCAATGTAGCTAATGAGTTAGTTACAGAATGATGCATTACGTAATGAGTAAAGAGACTTGCCGGTAACGAGATTGAACTAGGTATTGGATACTGACGATCAAATCTCGGGCAAGTAACATACCGATGACAAAGGGAACAACGTATGTTGTTATGCGGTTTGACTGATAAAGATCTTCGTAGAATATGTAGGAACCAATATGAGCATCCAGGTTCCGCTATTGGTTATTGACCGAGAATAGTTCTAGGTCATGTCTACATAGTTCTCGAACCCATAGGGTCCGCACGCTTAACGTTACGATGACAGTTTTATTATGAGTTTATAAGTTTTGATGTACCGAAGTTTGTCCGGAGTCCCGGATGTGATCACGGACATGACGAGGAGTCTCGAAATGGTTGAGACATAAAGATTGATATATTGGAAGCCTATGTTTGGACATCGAAAGTGTTCCGGGTGAAATCGGCATTTTACCGGAGTACCGGGAGGTTACCGGAACCCCCTCGGGGGGTTATTGGGCCTACATGGGCCTTGAGGGAGAAGAGGGAAGGAGGCAGGAGGGGGCCGCGCGCCCCTCCCATTCCTAGTCCGAATAGGACAAGGGAAGGGGGGCGGCGCCCCCCTTCCTTCCCCTCTTCCTCCTCTTTCCCCCCTTCTCCTACTCCAACTAGGAAAGAAGGGAGTCCTACTCCCGGTGGGAGTAGGACTCCCCCCTTGGCGCGCCCTCCTTGGCCGGCCGCCTCCTCCCCCCTGGCTCTTTTATATACGGGGGCGGGGGGCACCCTAGAGACACACAAGTTGATCTACGGATCGTTCCTTAGCCGTGTGCGGTGCCCCCCTCCACCATATTCCACCTCGGTCATATCGCTGTAGAGTTTAGGCGAAGCCCTGCGCCGGTAGAACATCATCATCGTCACCATGCCGTCGTGCTGACGGAACTCATCTCCGGAGCTTTGCTGGATCGGAGCCCGGAGATCGTCATCGAGCTGAACGTGTGCTGAACTCGGAGGTGCCGTACGTTCGGTGCTTGGATCGGTCGGATCGTGAAGACGTACGACTACATCAACCGCGTTGGCCCGCACTGGCCGTATGGCCGGTGCCATCACCTCCACCGGCGTCATCTCCATCGCTATCTCTACCATCATCATTCCACCATATAGGAATTTTGTCTATGATTTTGTTCTTAGTGTGCGGGCGAGAAAAAAGGGATCCCGATCAAGATCTGACCCCTGCGTTCCTCCCAGGTGGGGCGGCTCGGGCAGTACCCTAGAGTCACCGCCTCCCTGTCCTCCACCCCGCTCCTCCACCGCTGCCGCCGAAGGATGTTGCCGGTCAATGGCCGCGTGGCTGACGATGGTGGCAGTCTCTCATTCCCGAGCATGAATGGAAACGGCGGGGCCCTCTTCCTTCTCATGTGGCGGGATCTCCGGCTGGAGTTTCGTGGTGGCCCTAGACGGCGCGGCTTGTCCAGCGGAGTTGGACGCCCGGACGGTGGCCCCGGACTTCGTCGGCGACCTGGGCAACTGCTGTGGCCGCGTGAGCGGCATGGCGCCATGGCTCAGTGGTCTTGGTGCGGCTCAGTCCTAATCTCTGCGTGGTGTGGGTGCTGGCGGCGGTGCCCGCTGAGTTCTCTAGCCTGCTGATCAGGAGCCGGCGGGCGGCGGCATGGGGGCCTGCTGATCTGCCTAATAAAAGAGGTGGTCCTAGGGTTCTTCTCATGTCAAGATCGTGTGCTTCTTGATGCATGTCCTCATTGATCTGCCCAGTGACGAGTTTTGGAAGGCTCCATCGGCGATCTTAATTGAGCGCCTGATGCATATAGATTCCTGGATCGGACGGGATTCGCTCATAAGAACCCATGTTAATGGTCGCGCGGCTTCAGGAGGGAGTCACGCGAAGCTTTGCTGTCTGTTGCCATCATGGGACATGTCAGTGTTTCGGTTTCCATGGTGAAGATAGTGGCGGAGAATGTCATGGTGGCTGAGGTCTAGACGTCTAGTTACGGCGTACTGAGTCTTCGAGGTGATGAGGACTTTCCTTGGTGTTTCTTGACTTGTAGCAGTGGCATCAGCAAGCGAGGGTGGTAGCACAGGTGAAGAGCATAGTCTTATGTTTCAGGGTGAAAAATCCAAGGTCTGACCTTAAGGGTTGTGCCTGGCAATGCCTTGCTGAAGTTATTGTTTTGAGAGCACGGACTTTCTACAGCTTGAAAACCTGAGATCTATGATCCGGCAGCGACGGCGCTTGTGCACTGTTTCTTCTTCGAGACGCGCTTTTGAAGAATTCAAACTCTGGGTGCTGCCTTCGTAGTGGTTTGTGTTGCAGCTACATGGTTTTGATCACCGTAGTGGGATCTTTAGTTTTATTTTTCTTCTTCTTTTTTGTTGTAGGGCTGTGTGCATCCGTAATGTTTGTAGGGCATTTCATTGTTGCATAGGCAGGGTGTAATTAGTATCTTCGCGATATTAATATATTCCCTTTGTCAGAAAAAAAGAAGCCAGATGTATCTTAACATTCCGTGTGCAGGTGGACATAAACAGTCAGTTTGACAAGGGAGCATTGTCTCAGCAGATGGAGCAAATGGATGCAAGACCTGGAGTGTGGCAGCCTCAGTGAACTCAGCGCGATCGATTGGGGATGCTCAAACTGGTTAGCAGGATACCTTGTTCTGTTGTTGTCAGCAAAGTACTGCTCATAGGCTGTCGCTGTGTACATTCTGAACTAGTACATTTTTGTCCGCAGCCAAGCTGATTCCTTGTGATGGTGAGCAGCTCCACACTGCCGGCTGCAGCCTTGCCCCGACGACGGTCTGCGTCGCCCTTCGCTCGAAATGAAGGAATGGTTTGGTACGTGAAACTGATGCCCCAAAGGTGAGCTTGGAATGCGAACTAGGATTCGTGTCTTAAGAAGTTCCCCTAACACCCTGCTCGCGTGCCTCAGGCTCGTTGCTTGGAAGAATATCGAGGAAATGCATCGCCATTTGTGAACCAATTCAGGCTGCTGCTGCGGCGTGCAGGTAATGTTTATATGGGAGCAATGGAGCAAGGACGGGTGCTCTGTCCGCAAATAATTCAGGCTGGATTAGCTGGTTCACGCAGCATCGACTGCAATTGTCGGGACATGCCTTTTTTTACTGCAGAATTGACACTGTTTTCCATTGGTCATATCACTGACTAACTTGTAACGCCGATGAACTGTACGAAAGCCTTTACGCTCGATGCTGCAAATTCAGAGCGACCGTTTGCAGATTGCAGTTAAACCAGGAGGAGGCCAGAAGGGATGTCGATTTCTGTTTTTCTGAAACCCTTCCAGATTGTTGAACGTGACGTATTGTACTTCTATAATCCTATCTTCTCTAACCTTGTATAGTTGACTCCTAGAGATATGGTAGGGTTAGTTTTTCGGAATCAGTAACTTCGGAACGACCAGTATTTTAAGCTTTTGGGCCGAACGTGCTTTTCATCATTGGATTCAGGTACGAATCTTAGAGCAGCTCCAATGGGCCGACCCAAACGGACGACGCATTTGTCCGCTTTTTGTTCGTTTGGGTCGGCCGCCCGCCCGGCGTCCGCCCAGTTTTGCATTTGGGTCGGCAGTGCGCCCAACGCGCCGACCCATTTCATGCCCGCATTCAACTTTTAAATTAAAAGGGTTTAACGCCCCGGATTTGATGCGCCAGGTGTCTTCCAGTTATTCGCCGTCGTTGCCATGTCATTTGCTTGCGTGTTGCATTTTGTCATGTCATCATGTGCATCTCATTTTGCATACGTGTTCGTCTCATGCATCTGAGAATTTTTCCCGTTGTCCGTTTTGCAATCCGGCACTCCTATGTCATCCGGCGTCCCCTTCTTGTCTCTTTTCGTGAGTGGGAGTTAAACATTCTCGGAATGAACCGAGGTTTGCCAAGCGGCCTTGGTACACCACCCGTAGACCGCCTGTCAAGTTTCGTTCCATTTGGAGGTCGTTTAATGCTCCAACGGTTAACCGCGTAGCCCGAAGCCCTCTTTATGTTGCAGCCCAACATCCCTCTAAAATGGCCCAATAACCCATCCTAACTCCCTTCATGCTCTCGGTCGTTCGATCACGATCATGTGGGCGAAAACCGCACCTTATTTGGAGTCTCCTAGCTCCCTCTACCTATAAATATGTGATCTCCTCCGTTTTTTCGCGCAGTCCAAACCCTAGCCCCGCTCCTCCCTGCCGCCGGACATGTCCGCCTCCGCGTCGGACGCGTCCACCGCCGCCGCCACGTCGTTTCGACCAATGGCGTCGTGCCACGTCATCTCCGTCGCCGCCCTCAGCCTACCGTAGCGCGCCACCTCACCCGCGCCCCACGCCGCCCTTCGCCGTGGCCCGCGGAGCCCGTCGCGGGCCCGCACAGGCCCGCCCCCGCCGCCGACTGGCCCGCGAGGCCTGAGCTCCTCCGCCGCCCTGTGCCCCGCCTCCCGCCGGCGAGCTTCCCACCGGAGCCGTCGTGCCTCGCCCTCCGCGACACCGCGCCTCGCCGCCACCGCCCTTCGCCGCCTCGTCGCCGGTGCCGCCCCGCCGCCGCGTCCCCGCGCCGGCGCCCGCCGGTGCCGCCTCCTGCCGCTGCCTCGCCCGGCCACGCCTTGCCGCCCCGTGACCTCCGCCGTTCCGTAACCTCGCCCCGCGCCGGATCCGGCCGGAGGAGGGCCTCGCCTCCGCGATCCATCTCCCTCCGCGCCCGAGGAGCCACCCCTCGCCGGAGCTTCGCCGGCCCGCCATGGCCATCCTCGAGCTCGGTCGGGACCTCCTCGTCCCGATCTTGCTCGTCCACCCCAAACCCTCCAACCAAACGCATGGCTCCCCCCTGGATCGCCCCATCCCGCACGACCCCGTCCAGCTTTCCCGAGGTGAATTTTTCTCCAAGTCCCCAGATCATCATATTATGTGAGCATCTTTAACCTGTCATATATCCATGCATACTGCTCTGTTTTATGCGTGAGATATATCGAAATGTTTATCATGAGATGCTCTTCATTTCACTCCGTTGTGCCATGCTTGCTTGAGCCCATCTTGATGCCCTAATCATCATTGCAAGAGTGCTATATGATGTTATCTGCTGTCTGTCAATATAACTTGCTGTTTTGTCTTTGTCGTTGCATTTTGTGTGTGCATTCTATGAGCTAGATGTCTACATGAGTTTTGAGCTACATCATGCCATATTTTTTGTGGTGCAATCCATGTATCTTTGTGGGTCTTGTAGTAAGTGCATCGAGCTCGTGAAGTAGGGTACTTGTTGTTACTGTTTTGCTAGTCTGAGTATGCTATATCATGATGCTATGTAAACCTGCTGCTACAAGTCATTCTATGCATAATCTGGAGATGTTCACTAAGGATGTTTTGTTATACATGTCGTGCTCTATCCATTCATGATCCTGGTTGCATTTATAGCCTGCTGTAACTTGTCGTTATGTTGCTCCAAACTTACTAAATAATGTTGCTGTCAGCCTGTTAACATTAAGTTTAGTTTTGCCATGAGTTTTGCTAGTGATCCATGCACCCTATGAACTTGTTCTTTCCATGCTTAGCTTCATGAACATGTGTTCTTACTGTTGGTTACCTTTTCATGCCATGTATTGCTCTGTGGTGAGTGGTACAAGCTCAACAACATGCCTACTTATTGTTGTTCCTGCCATGTCTGAATCTGTCATATCATTTGCCATGTTTGCATGGATCCTACCATCTTTTCTGTTGATCTTTGGAATACATTCAGTAAGGGAGTTTTGTTCTTTGTCTTTAGTACTAGCATGCCACTAAACATTGCAACCTGATGTTATTTCTGCCAAGCATGTTATAGTGTTTTCTAGAGATAGCTTAGTGTTCATGTTTTGTCATGATTTATATGTACATCATGTCCATGCCTTTTGTTATCATGTTAAGGTGTTGTAGCATATTGTTTTGATGCTTGCTAGATGCCTAGTTGCTGTTTTGGACAGCTTGTCCTTTGAACTTGTATAGAGTGTATGTGTTGAACCGTTGCTCCGTTTTGAGTGTGCTCTATATGAAACTTGCTTAGAATTGCATGTAGTTTCATATTATCATGATGCATCCATGTTTTGAGGTGTTTGCTTGATGTTTGTATGCATTTTGCATCAATGCCATGTTTAACTTGTTTTGCTCATATCTTCTAGGCCGTAGCTCCGAACTAATTGAACTTTATATGTAACTTGACTAGAATATCGTGTAGATCCTCTTGGTGCTCTTTAACTTGCTGTTTAATAACTTCAACTTAATGTTTGTTCAGATCTGGACCAACTTTGAAACTTGCATATGAGGACTTCCGGAATTGTTATATGTTGTTTCCGGCCTCATTTAAACTTGCTTTGATGTGTTGTTCCTGTATGCATCATCTCTTGCCATGAGTAGCTTGATGTAGTCTTGTCTTGCATCATACTTGGTTGAGCATCATGTCATCGCGGCTTCATCTTCTTGGCTTCGTGGCTTCATCTTCTTCATGGACTCGTTCTTCTTCCTAGCGGGATTTCAGGCAAGATGACCGTCACCTTGGATCTCACTACTATGTTTGCTATGCTAGTTGCCTCGTTCTATCGCTATGCTGCGCTACCTATCACTTGCTCTTCAAGCCTCCCACATTGCCATGTCAGCCTCTAACCTTTTCACCCTTCCTAGCAAACTGTTGCTTGGCTATGTTACCGCTTTGCTCAGCCCCTCTTATAGCGTTGCTAGTTGCAGGTGAAGTTGAAGATTGCTCCATGGTGGACAGGATTATGTTGGGATATCACAATATCTCTTATATTATTAATGCATCTATATATTTGGTAAAGGATGGAAGGCTCGGCCTTATGCTTGGTGTTTTGTTCCACTCTTGCCGCCCTAGTTTCCATCATATCGGTATTATGTTCCCGGATTTTGCGTCCCTAACACGGTTGGGTGATTTATGGGACCCCCTTGACAGTTCGCCTTGAATAAAACTCATCCAGCAAGGCCCAACATTGGTTTTACCATTTGCCTACCACCTATACTTTTCCCTTGGGAGTAATTAACCCAAGGGTCATCTTATTTTAGCCCCCCCGGGTCAATGCTTGTCTAAGTGTTTGTCCAAACTAGAGCACCATGCAGGACCATCCCTTGGCAACTTGGGTTATGTTGGTACCTGTACGAGATACGTGCGACTCCTATCGGGATTGTCGACACATCAGGAGGTCTTGCTGGTCTTGTTTTACCATTGTCGAAATGTCTTGTAACCGGTATTCCGAGACTGATCGGGTCTTCCTGGGAGAAGGAATATCCTTCGTTGATCGCGAGAGCTTATCATGGGCTAAGTTGGGACACCCCTGCAGGGTATAAACTTTCGAGAGCCATGCCCGCGGTTATGTGGCAGATGGGAATTTGTTAATATCCGGTTGTAGATAACTTGACACCAGATTCAAATTAAAACGCATCAACCGCGTGTGTAGCCCCGATGGTCTCTTTTCGGCGGAGTCCGGGAAGTGAACACAGTTTTGGGTTATGTTTGACGTAAGTAGGAGTTCATGATCACCTCTTGATCATTGCTAGCTTCACGACCGTTCCGTTTGCTCTCTTCTCGCTCTTATTGGCGTATGTTAGCCACCATATATGCTTAGTCGCTGCTGCAACCTCACCACTTTACCCCTTCCTTTCCCATTAAGCTTTGCTAGTCTTGATACCCATGGTAATGGGATTGATGAGTTCTCGTGGCTCACAGATTACTACAACAACAGTTGCAGGTACAGGTTATATGATGATCTTGACGCGAGAGCGATGTTCGCTTGTTTTGGAGTTCTTCTTCTGCTTCTTCTTCGATCAGGGGATAGGTTCTAGGTCGGCAGCCTCGGCTAGCAGGGTGGATGTTATTTGAGTTTCCATCTATGTTTCATCCATAGTCGGATGGTGCTCTTATGTAAGATGATGTTGTATTCGTGTGGCATGGTATGCCTTTTGTATGTATCCCTATCTATTATGTAATGTTGATGTAATGATATCCACCTTGCAAAAGCGTTTCAATATGCGGGTCTATCCTTGGTGGGACCTTCGAGTTCCTTTTGGATAGGGTCGCATATTGGGCGTGACCAGTTGGTATCAGAGCCTCGACCGACCTTAGGAGCCCCCCTTGATTGATCGTGTAGTTTGGCCGTTGTCGAGTCTAGAAGAAAACTATTTCTGAGTCTAGTTATATCGGAGAGTAGGAATTCTTTTTACTCCTCAGCCTCTTCGTCGCTCCGGTGAGGAATCTTGACATAGGTGTTTTGAATTACTCCTCTTCCCCTTCAAATTTTTTCTTTAGGATCATGCAGTTGGTTTTTCCGATCGTTCATTCTCAGCTCTTTTATCCGGTGCATTTCTCGTCAAGTTGACTCGAGCCTCTTCATCTTTGAGTTCAATCCTCAGTTGTTTTTCTTTTTCCCACCCACCCACCTTTTTTCTTCTTGGAGCCGGAGTCCGTAATCGAGTATCCATCATACTCGTCTGAAGCCTTTGCTTTCTTTCAACAGGTGTTTTCTCTTCAAGATATTCGTCAGTTTTCCCTTCCAAGTTGCCTTTGTTTTTCCCGCCCTCCCACCCTCTTTCCCTGGAGCCTGAGTCTCTTTCGAGCATCAATTTCTTTCGTGTGGAGCCTCTTCAGTCTTTCGTCAATTGTTTCAACCAGTGAAGTCTCGTCTCATTTGACATTCTTCAACTCTTTTCTTTTCCGGTGGACTCAATTCAAGTTTTTTTCGGGTTGATCATATTCTTTCCTTGGATCATATGTTTTCCCCTTGCTCGTTCGCCTCTCGCCAGTTTATCTTTTCGGAGTGCTCAAGACATCTCAGGAGATCTGTCTGTGTTCCAATTAATTCGAGCTTGTCACCTCATTCAGATATTTTAAATTGTTCCAGTGCATCATCTATCTCTTCAATATCCTTTTCCAACGGTGTTTCTTTTAGTGGGCCCTAACCCATAGGTCTTTTCCCAGGATCTTACCTGACTCTTCTAATTATTTTGGGGTTATTCTCAAATTCTTTTCTGCGGTGACGTAAGAATGGATTCCATCAGTCACATGCCTTCTCCAAGATCGCTTTCAAATTCTTTTCATTGTTGGCTCAACCTTTTCGGTATTCATTCTCCCGGAGCATCTTAACAAATTTTGTTGTTGTTTCTCGTCGTCATTCTTAACATTTGAAGACCGAAGAAGAGTTTTTCCTCTCAATCTTGCCCGTTCTCCCAAATATTCGTGGTTCTAGCTTCTTGTTACCCTCTCGAATTATTCCATTTGTCAGAAATCCATTTTCTTACCCATCCGGAGTATGTCAGAAGTTGTTTTCCCATTTCTTTTCACCGGAGGCCATCATTGCAGTTATCGTTCTCTATTTATCCCGGTGCTTCATTCAAGTGTTCTTTAATCAGCTCATGATCTCTTCGTTCTTTTGCATCTAAATCCGCTCTAGCATATTTGTTCTTCTAATTCTTCCCGGTGATTCAGTCTCTTTCATCAGTCATTTCCGAATTCTTACGGTGGTTCATTCAAGATTCTTTTTCCTTGATTATCATTTTAATCCATTCGTTCTTTCGAATCCTACCG
This sequence comes from Triticum timopheevii, assembly GCA_963921465.1. Lineage (NCBI taxonomy): Eukaryota > Viridiplantae > Streptophyta > Magnoliopsida > Poales > Poaceae > Triticum > Triticum timopheevii. The sequence goes on along the minus strand of OY997264.1, from coordinate 626,799,685 downwards.
GTGGTTCATGAAGACTTTCTCAAGTTTTGATGCTATACCCCCCTTAATCCTCTTCAAGAAGAATAAGTAGTATGCAAAATCCATTGCTTGCCATCAATTTAATTTGATGAAGGATAAGCATACAATAAATCTTATTCTTAGTTCATCCAAGTGAGTAATCCCTGCCTTCGAAGTTTGTTCTTGATGAATAAATTATAGTTCCAAGTGTTTTCATCTTTTCTATTCCGGAGTTCAAATTTCCTCGGCCATCTCGTCGGAACCTCCATCTAAATCATCGCAAGGCTTGAATCTTTATTCTTTCATCCTTCATTTCTATCTCATCATCCTTTTTTCACCGGAGTTCTTCATGGTGGTTCTTCATGATTTAATTCATTCTTCAAGAGTTCATCAAGATTCTTGTTGGAGGAGTTCAAGTATCTTTTCTTCTCGCGTCTGGAAGTGCAAATAATTCTTCATTTTCTTTTGAAGTGGAGTTTTGCATTTCTTCGTTCCTCTCAGCTATTCAATCTTTTCCGCTTGTGGTTAGCGATCACCTCATAATTTTGAGATGTTATCCATAAGTCCACGACAAGCTTATTCTTTTCGTTGTTGATTTTCTCAACAACTCCATTTAAACCTTCCTTCTAAAGATGCTTTCAATTTCATTCGTGGAACAAGTTGTCATTTTCTTCTCCGTTCTTTTCATTCACCTCTTTCAATTCTTCCGGAGGCACCGTGTTATTCCTCTCGTCAAGTATCATTCCATCTTCTCAAGATCATGTTCTAATCTTTCCATGTTCAGCTAGAGTGCCGTCTAAATTCTTTCGTTCTTGTTCCTTTTCTATCTTGTTCTAACCGGAGTGATTTCGAATTCATTTTTGTTTCGGAGCTTTGATTCTCGTCATATTCGTCGTTTCTTTTTCTTCCTACTTGAGTGTTCTGGACTTTGTTCATCCTCTCTCTTTTGTTCTTATTTCACCTCATCCTTTTTCCTTCCGTCTCGGTCCTAAGATCTCGGGACGAGATCTCTTGTTAGTAGAGGAGAGTTGTAACGCCCCGGATTTGATGCGCCAGGTGTCCTCCAGTTATTCGCCGTCGTTGCCATGTAATTTGCTTGCGTGTTGCATTTTGTCATGTCATCATGTGCATCTCATTTTGCATACGTGTTCGTCTCATGCATCCGAGCATTTTCCCCATTGTCCGTTTTGCAATCCGGCACTCCTATGTCATCCGGAGTCCCCTTCTTGTCTCTTTTCGTGAGCAGGTGTTAAACATTCTCGGAATGGATTGAGGTTTGCCAAGCGGCCTTGGTACACCACCGGTAGACCGCCTGTCAAGTTCTGTTCCATTTGGAGGTCGTTTGATGCTCCAATGGTTAACCGCGTAGCCCGAAGCCCTCTTTGTGTTGCAGCCCAACACCCCTCCAAAATGTCCCAATAACCCATCCTAACCCCCTTCATGCTCTCGGTCGTTCGATCACGATCGTGTGGGCGAAAACCGCACCTCATTTGGAGTCTCCTAGCTCCCTCTACCTATAAATATGTGATCTCCTCCGTTTTTTCGCGCAGTCCAAACCCTAGCCCCGCTCCTCCCCGCCGCCGGACATGTCTGCCTTCGCGTCGGACGCGTCCACCGCCGCCGCCACATCGCTCCGACCAATGGCGTCGCGCCACATCATCTCCGCAGCCGCCCTCAGCCTACCGTAGTGCACCACCTCACCCGCGCCCCACGCCGCCCTTCGCCGCGGCCCGCGGAGCCCGTCACGGGCCCGCACAGGCCCGCCCCCGCCGCCGGCTGGCCCGTGAGGCCCGAGCTCCTCCGCCGCCCTGTGCCCCGCCTCCCGCCGGCGAGCTTCCCGCCGGAGCCGCCACACCTCGCCCTCCGCGACCCCGCGCCTCGCCGCCGCCGCCCTTCGCCGCCTCGTCGCCGGTGCCGCCTTGCCGCCGCGTCCCCGCGCTGGTGCCCGCCGGTGCCGCCTCCTGCCGCGGCCTCGCCCGACCTCGCCCTGCCGCCCCGCGACCTCCGCCATTCCGCCACCTCGCCCCATGCCGGATCCGGCCGGATCCGGCCAGAGGAGGGCCTCGCCGCCCCGATCCGTCTCCCTCCGCGCCCGGGGAGCCGCCCCTCGCCGGAGCTTCGCCGGCCCGCCATGGCCATCCTCGAGCTCGGTCGGGACCTCCTCGTCCCGATCCGGCTCGTACACCCCGAACCCTCCAACCAAACACGTGGCTCCCCCTGGATCTCCCCATCCCGCACGACCCCGTCCAGCTTCCCCGAGGTGAATTTTTCTCTAAGTCCCCAGATCATAGTATTATGTGAGCAACTTTAACCTGTCATATCTCCATGCATATTGCTCCATTTCGTGCGTGTGATATATAAAAATGTTCATCATGAGATGCTCTTCATTTCATTCCATTGTGCCATGCTTGTTTGAGTCCATCTTGATGCCCTAATCATCGTTGCAAGAGTGCTATATGATGTTATCTGATGTCTGTTAATATAACTTGCTGTTTTGTCTTTTTCGTTGCATTTTGTGTGTGCATCCTATGAGATGTCTACATGAGTTCTGAGCTACATCATGCCATCTTTTTTGTGGTGAAATTCATGTATTTTTGTGGGTCTTGTAGTAAGTGCATCGAGCTCGTGAAGTAGGGTACTTGCTGTTATTGTTTTGCTAGTCTGAATCTGCTATATCATGATGCTATGTAAACCTGCTGCTACAAGTCATTCTATGCATAATCTGGAGATGTTCACTAAGGATGTTTTATTATACATGTCATGCTCTATCCGCTCAGGATCCTGTTTGCATTTGTAGCCTGCTGTAACTTGTTGTTATCTTGCTCCAAACTTGCTAAATAATGTCGCTGTCAGCCTGTTAACATTAAGTTCAGTTTTGCCATGAGTTTTGCTAGTAATCCATGCACCCTATGAACTTGTTCTTGCCATTCTTAGCTTCATGAACATGTATTCTTACTGTTGGTTACCTTGTCATGCCATGTATTGCTCTGTGGTGAGTGGTACAAGCTCACCAACATGCCTACTTATTGTTGTTCCTGCCATTTCTGAATCTGTCATATCATTTGCCATGTTTGCATGGATCCTACCATCTTTTCTGTTGATCTTTGGAATAAGTTCAGTAAGGGAGTTTTGTTATTTGTCTTTAGTACTAGCATGCCATGCTTTGTTTGCCATGATAAGTTCCTTTAACATGTTGTTTGATAGCCCTAAACATTGCAACCGTATGTTATTTCTGCCAAGTCTGTAAACTGTTATTATTTGCAATCTTGCCATGTCCTTTTGAGCATGTTATAGTGTTTTCTAGAGATAGCTTAGTGTTCATGTTTTGTCATGATTTATATGTACATCATGTCCATGCCTTTTGTTATCATGTTAAGGTGCTGTAGCATATTGTTTTGATGCTTGCTAGATGCCTAGTTGCTGTTTTGGACAGCTTGTCCTTTGAACTTGTATAGAGTGTATGTGTTGAACCGTTGCTCCGTTTTGAGTGTGCTCTATATGAAACTTGCTTAGAATTGCATGTAGTTTCATATTATCATGATGCATCCATGTTTTGAGGTGTTTGCTTGATGTTTGTATGCATTTTGCATCAATGCCATGTTTAACTTGTTTTGCTCATATCTTCTAGACCGTAGCTCCGAACTAATTGAACTTTAGATGTAACTTGACTGGAATTTCGTGTAGATCCTCTTGGTGCTCTTTAACTTGCTGTTTAATAACTTCAACTTAATGTTTGTTCAGATCTGGACCAACTTTGAAACTTGCATATGAGGACTTCCGGAATTGTTATATGTTGTTTCCGGCCTCATTTAAACTTGCTTTGATGTGTTGTTCCTGTATGCATCATATTTTGCCATGAGTAGCTTCATGTAGTCTTGTCTTGCATCATACTTGGTTGAGCGTCATGTCATGTATATGTGTGGTGTGTTTACCATGTTGTGTGCTTCTTCTCCGTAGTTCCCGTTTCGTTGCGATCATGAGGATTCGTTCGTCTACGCTTGGTTCGTCTTCGTTGCTTCATCTTCTTCATGGACTCGTTCTTCTTCCTAGCAGGATTTCAGGCAAGATGACCGTCACCTTGGATCTCACTACTATGTTTGCTATGCTAGTTGCCTCGTTCTATCACTATGCTATGCTACCTATCACTTGCTCTTCAAGCCTCCCAAATTGCCATGTCAGCCTCTAACCTTTTCACCCTTCCTAGCAAACCGTTGCTTGGCTATGTTACCGCTTTGCTCAACCCCTCTTATAGTGTTGCTAGTTGCAGGTGAAGTTGAAGATTGCTCCATGGTGGACAGGATTATGTTGGGATATCACAATATCTCTTATATTATTAATGCATCTATATATTTGGTAAAGGGTGGAAGGCTCGGCCTTATGCCTAGTGTTTTGTTCCACTTTTGCCGCCCTAGTTTCCGTCATATCGGTATTATGTTCCCAGATTTTGCGTCCCTAACGCGGTTGGGTGATTTATGGGACCCCCTTGACAGTTCGCCTTGAATAAAACTCCTCCAGCAAGGCCCAACATTGGTTTTACCATTTGCCTACCACCTATACTTTTCCCTTCAGAGTAATTAACCCGAGGGTCATCTTATTTTAGCCCCCTCGGGCCAATGCTTGTCTAAGTGTTGGTCCAAACTAGAGCACCGTGCGGGACCATCCCTTGGCAACTTGGGTTACGTCGGTACCTGTACGCTTAGCTTATCCGGTGTGTCCTGAGAACGAGATACGTGCGACTCTTATCGGGATTGTCGACACATCGGGCGGTCTTGCTGGTCTTGTTTTATCGTTGTCGAAATGTCTTGTAACCGGGATTCCGAGACTGATCGGGTCTTCCTGGGAGAAGGAATATCCTTTGTTGATCGCGAGAGCTTATCATGGGATAAGTTGGGACACCCCTGTAGGGTATAAACTTTCGAGAGCCGTGCCCACGGTTATGTGGCAGATGGGAATTTGTTAAATCCGGTTGTAGATAACTTGACACCAGGTTCGAATTAAAACGCATCAATCGCGTGTGTAGCCGTGATGGTCTCTTTTCGGCGGAGTCCGGAAAGTGAACACGGTTTTGGGTTATGTTTGACGTAAGTAGGAGTTCAGGATCACCTCTTGATCATTGCTAGCTTCACGATCGTTTCGTTTGCTCTCTTCTCGCTCTTATTGGTGTATGTTAGCCACCATATATGCTTAGTCGCTGCTGCAACCTCACCACTTTACCCCTTCCTTTCCCATTAAGCTTTGCTAGTCTTGATACCCATGGTAATGGGATTGATGAGTTCTCGTGGCTCACAGATTACTACAACAACAGTTGCAGGTACAGGTTATATGATGATCTTGACGCGAGAGCGATGTTCGCTTGTTTTGGAGTTCTTCTTCTGCTTCTTCTTCGATCAGGGGATAGGTTCTAGGTCGGCAGCCTCGGCTAGCAGGGTGGATGTTATTTGAGTTTCCATCTATGTTTCATCCATAGTCGGATGGTGCTCTTATGTAAGATGATGTTGTATTCGTGTGGCATGGTATGCCTTTTGTATGTATCCCTATCTATTATGTAATGTTGATGTAATGATATCCACCTTGCAAAAGCGTTTCAATATGCGGGTCTATCCTTGGTGGGACCTTCGAGTTCCTTTTGGATAGGGTCGCATATTGGGCATGACCAGTTGGTATCAGAGCCTCGACCGACCTTAGGAGCCCCCCTTGATTGATCGTGTAGTTTGGCCGTTGTCGAGTCTAGAAGAAAACTATTTCTGAGTCTAGTTATATCGGAGAGTAGGAATTCTTTTTACTCCTCAGCCTCTTCGTCGCTCCGGTGAGGAATCTTGACATAGGTGTTTTGAATTACTCCTCTTCCCCTTCAAATTTTTTCTTTAGGATCATGCAGTTGGTTTTTCCGATCGTTCATTCTCAGCTCTTTTATCCGGTGCATTTCTCGTCAAGTTGACTCGAGCCTCTTCATCTTTGAGTTCAATCCTCAGTTGTTTTTCTTTTTCCCACCCACCCACCTTTTTTCTTCTTGGAGCCGGAGTCCGTAATCGAGTATCCATCATACTCGTCTGAAGCCTTTGCTTTCTTTCAACAGGTGTTTTCTCTTCAAGATATTCGTCAGTTTTCCCTTCCAAGTTGCCTTTGTTTTTCCCGCCCTCCCACCCTCTTTCCCTGGAGCCTGAGTCTCTTTCGAGCATCAATTTCTTTCGTGTGGAGCCTCTTCAGTCTTTCGTCAATTGTTTCAACCAGTGAAGTCTCGTCTCATTTGACATTCTTCAACTCTTTTCTTTTCCGGTGGACTCAATTCAAGTTTTTTTCGGGTTGATCATATTCTTTCCTTGGATCATATGTTTTCCCCTTGCTCGTTCGCCTCTCGCCAGTTTATCTTTTCGGAGTGCTCAAGACATCTCAGGAGATCCGTCTGTGTTCCAATTAATTCGAGCTTGTCACCTCATTCAGATATTTTAAATTGTTCCAGTGCATCATCTATCTCTTCAATATCCTTTTCCAACGGTGTTTCTTTTAGTGGGCCCTAACCCATAGGTCTTTTCCCAGGATCTTACCTGACTCTTCTAATTATTTTGGGGTTATTCTCAAATTCTTTTCTGCGGTGACGTAAGAATGGATTCCATCAGTCACATGCCTTCTCCAAGATCGCTTTCAAATTCTTTTCATTGTTGGCTCAACCTTTTCGGTATTCATTCTCCCGGAGCATCTTAACAAATTTTGTTGTTGTTTCTCGTCGTCATTCTTAACATTTGAAGACCGAAGAAGAGTTTTTCCTCTCAATCTTGCCCGTTCTCCCAAATATTCGTGGTTCTAGCTTCTTGTTACCCTCTCGAATTATTCCATTTGTCAGAAATCCATTTTCTTACCCATCCGGAGTATGTCAGAAGTTGTTTTCCCATTTCTTTTCACCGGAGGCCATCATTGCAGTTATCGTTCTCTATTTATCCCGGTGCTTCATTCAAGTGTTCTTTAATCAGCTCATGATCTCTTCGTTCTTTTGCATCTAAATCCGCTCTAGCATATTTGTTCTTCTAATTCTTCCCGGTGATTCAGTCTCTTTCATCAGTCATTTCCGAATTCTTACGGTGGTTCATTCAAGATTCTTTTTCCTTGATTATCATTTTAATCCATTCGTTCTTTCGAATCCTACCGGTGGTTCATGAAGACTTTCTCAAGTTTTGATGCTATACCCCCCTTAATCCTCTTCAAGAAGAATAAGTAGTATGCAAAATCCATTGCTTGCCATCAATTTAATTTGATGAAGGATAAGCATACAATAAATCTTATTCTTAGTTCATCCAAGTGAGTAATCCCTGCCTTCGAAGTTTGTTCTTGATGAATAAATTATAGTTCCAAGTGTTTTCATCTTTTCTATTCCGGAGTTCAAATTTCCTCGGCCATCTCGTCGGAACCTCCATCTAAATCATCGCAAGGCTTGAATCTTTATTCTTTCATCCTTCATTTCTATCTCATCATCCTTTTTTCACCGGAGTTCTTCATGGTGGTTCTTCATGATTTAATTCATTCTTCAAGAGTTCATCAAGATTCTTGTTGGAGGAGTTCAAGTATCTTTTCTTCTCGCGTCTGGAAGTGCAAATAATTCTTCATTTTCTTTTGAAGTGGAGTTTTGCATTTCTTCGTTCCTCTCAGCTATTCAATCTTTTCCGCTTGTGGTTAGCGATCACCTCATAATTTTGAGATGTTATCCATAAGTCCACGACAAGCTTATTCTTTTCGTTGTTGATTTTCTCAACAACTCCATTTAAACCTTCCTTCTAAAGATGCTTTCAATTTCATTCGTGGAACAAGTTGTCATTTTCTTCTCCGTTCTTTTCATTCACCTCTTTCAATTCTTCCGGAGGCACCGTGTTATTCCTCTCGTCAAGTATCATTCCATCTTCTCAAGATCATGTTCTAATCTTTCCATGTTCAGCTAGAGTGCCGTCTAAATTCTTTCGTTCTTGTTCCTTTTCTATCTTGTTCTAACCGGAGTGATTTCGAATTCATTTTTGTTTCGGAGCTTTGATTCTCGTCATATTCGTCGTTTCTTTTTCTTCCTACTTGAGTGTTCTGGACTTTGTTCATCCTCTCTCTTTTGTTCTTATTTCACCTCATCCTTTTTCCTTCCGTCTCGGTCCTAAGATCTCGGGACGAGATCTCTTGTTAGTAGAGGAGAGTTGTAACGCCCCGGATTTGATGCGCCAGGTGTCCTCCAGTTATTCGCCGTCGTTGCCATGTAATTTGCTTGCGTGTTGCATTTTGTCATGTCATCATGTGCATCTCATTTTGCATACGTGTTCGTCTCATGCATCCGAGCATTTTCCCCATTGTCCGTTTTGCAATCCGGCACTCCTATGTCATCCGGAGTCCCCTTCTTGTCTCTTTTCGTGAGCAGGTGTTAAACATTCTCGGAATGGATTGAGGTTTGCCAAGCGGCCTTGGTACACCACCGGTAGACCGCCTGTCAAGTTCTGTTCCATTTGGAGGTCGTTTGATGCTCCAATGGTTAACCGCGTAGCCCGAAGCCCTCTTTGTGTTGCAGCCCAACACCCCTCCAAAATGTCCCAATAACCCATCCTAACCCCCTTCATGCTCTCGGTCGTTCGATCACGATCGTGTGGGCGAAAACCGCACCTCATTTGGAGTCTCCTAGCTCCCTCTACCTATAAATATGTGATCTCCTCCGTTTTTTCGCGCAGTCCAAACCCTAGCCCCGCTCCTCCCCGCCGCCGGACATGTCTGCCTTCGCGTCGGACGCGTCCACCGCCGCCGCCACATCGCTCCGACCAATGGCGTCGCGCCACATCATCTCCGCAGCCGCCCTCAGCCTACCGTAGTGCACCACCTCACCCGCGCCCCACGCCGCCCTTCGCCGCGGCCCGCGGAGCCCGTCACGGGCCCGCACAGGCCCGCCCCCGCCGCCGGCTGGCCCGCGAGGCCCGAGCTCCTCCGCCGCCCTGTGCCCCGCCTCCCGCCGGCGAGCTTCCCGCCGGAGCCGCCACACCTCGCCCTCCGCGACCCCGCGCCTCGCCGTCGCCGCCCTTCGCCGCCTCGTCGCCGGTGCCGCCCTGCCGCCGCGTCCCCGCGCTGGTGCCCGCCGGTGCCGCCTCCTGCCGCGGCCTCGCCCGACCTCGCCCTGCCGCCCCGCGACCTCCGCCATTCCGCCACCTCGCCCCATGCCGGATCCGGCCGGATCCGGCCAGAGGAGGGCCTCGCCGCCCCGATCCGTCTCCCTCCGCGCCCGGGGAGCCGCCCCTCGCCGGAGCTTCGCCGGCCCGCCATGGCCATCCTCGAGCTCGGTCGGGACCTCCTCGTCCCGATCCGGCTCGTACACCCCGAACCCTCCAACCAAACACGTGGCTCCCCCTGGATCTCCCCATCCCGCACGACCCCGTCCAGCTTCCCCGAGGTGAATTTTTCTCTAAGTCCCCAGATCATAGTATTATGTGAGCAACTTTAACCTGTCATATCTCCATGCATACTGCTCCATTTCGTGCGTGTGATATATAAAAATGTTCATCATGAGATGCTCTTCATTTCATTCCATTGTGCCATGCTTGTTTGAGTCCATCTTGATGCCCTAATCATCGTTGCAAGAGTGCTATATGATGTTATCTGCTGTCTGTTAATATAACTTGCTGTTTTGTCTTTTTCGTTGCATTTTGTGTGTGCATCCTATGAGATGTCTACATGAGTTCTGAGCTACATCATGCCATCTTTTTTGTGGTGAAATTCATGTATTTTTGTGGGTCTTGTAGTAAGTGCATCGAGCTCGTGAAGTAGGGTACTTGCTGTTATTGTTTTGCTAGTCTGAATCTGCTATATCATGATGCTATGTAAACCTGCTGCTACAAGTCATTCTATGCATAATCTGGAGATGTTCACTAAGGATGTTTTATTATACATGTCATGCTCTATCCGCTCAGGATCCTGTTTGCATTTGTAGCCTGCTGTAACTTGTTGTTATCTTGCTCCAAACTTGCTAAATAATGTCGCTGTCAGCCTGTTAACATTAAGTTCAGTTTTGCCATGAGTTTTGCTAGTAATCCATGCACCCTATGAACTTGTTCTTGCCATTCTTAGCTTCATGAACATGTATTCTTACTGTTGGTTACCTTGTCATGCCATGTATTGCTCTGTGGTGAGTGGTACAAGCTCACCAACATGCCTACTTATTGTTGTTCCTGCCATTTCTGAATCTGTCATATCATTTGCCATGTTTGCATGGATCCTACCATCTTTTCTGTTGATCTTTGGAATAAGTTCAGTAAGGGAGTTTTGTTATTTGTCTTTAGTACTAGCATGCCATGCTTTGTTTGCCATGATAAGTTCCTTTAACATGTTGTTTGATAGCCCTAAACATTGCAACCGTATGTTATTTCTGCCAAGTCTGTAAACTGTTATTATTTGCAATCTTGCCATGTCCTTTTGAGCATGTTATAGTGTTTTCTAGAGATAGCTTAGTGTTCATGTTTTGTCATGATTTATATGTACATCATGTCCATGCCTTTTGTTATCATGTTAAGGTGCTGTAGCATATTGTTTTGATGCTTGCTAGATGCCTAGTTGCTGTTTTGGACAGCTTGTCCTTTGAACTTGTATAGAGTGTATGTGTTGAACCGTTGCTCCGTTTTGAGTGTGCTCTATATGAAACTTGCTTAGAATTGCATGTAGTTTCATATTATCATGATGCATCCATGTTTTGAGGTGTTTGCTTGATGTTTGTATGCATTTTGCATCAATGCCATGTTTAACTTGTTTTGCTCATATCTTCTAGACCGTAGCTCCGAACTAATTGAACTTTAGATGTAACTTGACTGGAATTTCGTGTAGATCCTCTTGGTGCTCTTTAACTTGCTGTTTAATAACTTCAACTTAATGTTTGTTCAGATCTGGACCAACTTTGAAACTTGCATATGAGGACTTCCGGAATTGTTATATGTTGTTTCCGGCCTCATTTAAACTTGCTTTGATGTGTTGTTCCTGTATGCATCATATTTTGCCATGAGTAGCTTCATGTAGTCTTGTCTTGCATCATACTTGGTTGAGCGTCATGTCATGTATATGTGTGGTGTGTTTACCATGTTGTGTGCTTCTTCTCCGTAGTTCCCGTTTCGTTGCGATCATGAGGATTCGTTCGTCTACGCTTGGTTCGTCTTCGTTGCTTCATCTTCTTCATGGACTCGTTCTTCTTCCTAGCAGGATTTCAGGCAAGATGACCGTCACCTTGGATCTCACTACTATGTTTGCTATGCTAGTTGCCTCGTTCTATCACTATGCTATGCTACCTATCACTTGCTCTTCAAGCCTCCCAAATTGCCATGTCAGCCTCTAACCTTTTCACCCTTCCTAGCAAACCGTTGCTTGGCTATGTTACCGCTTTGCTCAACCCCTCTTATAGTGTTGCTAGTTGCAGGTGAAGTTGAAGATTGCTCCATGGTGGACAGGATTATGTTGGGATATCACAATATCTCTTATATTATTAATGCATCTATATATTTGGTAAAGGGTGGAAGGCTCGGCCTTATGCCTAGTGTTTTGTTCCACTTTTGCCGCCCTAGTTTCCGTCATATCGGTATTATGTTCCCAGATTTTGCGTCCCTAACGCGGTTGGGTGATTTATGGGACCCCCTTGACAGTTCGCCTTGAATAAAACTCCTCCAGCAAGGCCCAACATTGGTTTTACCATTTGCCTACCACCTATACTTTTCCCTTCAGAGTAATTAACCCAAGGGTCATCTTATTTTAGCCCCCTCGGGCCAATGCTTGTCTAAGTGTTGGTCCAAACTAGAGCACCGTGCGGGACCATCCCTTGGCAACTTGGGTTACGTCGGTACCTGTACGCTTAGCTTATCCGGTGTGTCCTGAGAACGAGATACGTGCGACTCTTATCGGGATTGTCGACACATCGGGCGGTCTTGCTGGTCTTGTTTTATCGTTGTCGAAATGTCTTGTAACCGGGATTCCGAGACTGATCGGGTCTTCCTGGGAGAAGGAATATCCTTTGTTGATCGCGAGAGCTTATCATGGGATAAGTTGGGACACCCCTGTAGGGTATAAACTTTCGAGAGCCGTGCCCACGGTTATGTGGCAGATGGGAATTTGTTAAATCCGGTTGTAGATAACTTGACACCAGGTTCGAATTAAAACGCATCAATCGCGTGTGTAGCCGTGATGGTCTCTTTTCGGCGGAGTCCGGAAAGTGAACACGGTTTTGGGTTATGTTTGACGTAAGTAGGAGTTCAGGATCACCTCTTGATCATTGCTAGCTTCACGATCGTTTCGTTTGCTCTCTTCTCGCTCTTATTGGCGTATGTTAGCCACCATATATGCTTAGTCGCTGCTGCAACCTCACCACTTTACCCCTTCCTTTCCCATTAAGCTTTGCTAGTCTTGATACCCATGGTAATGGGATTGATGAGTTCTCGTGGCTCACAGATTACTACAACAACAGTTGCAGGTACAGGTTATATGATGATCTTGACGCGAGAGCGATGTTCGCTTGTTTTGGAGTTCTTCTTCTGCTTCTTCTTCGATCAGGGGATAGGTTCTAGGTCGGCAGCCTCGGCTAGCAGGGTGGATGTTATTTGAGTTTCCATCTATGTTTCATCCATAGTCGGATGGTGCTCTTATGTAAGATGATGTTGTATTCGTGTGGCATGGTATGCCTTTTGTATGTATCCCTATCTATTATGTAATGTTGATGTAATGATATCCACCTTGCAAAAGCGTTTCAATATGCGGGTCTATCCTTGGTGGGACCTTCGAGTTCCTTTTGGATAGGGTCGCATATTGGGCATGACCAGTTGGTATCAGAGCCTCGACCGACCTTAGGAGCCCCCCTTGATTGATCGTGTAGTTTGGCCGTTGTCGAGTCTAGAAGAAAACTATTTCTGAGTCTAGTTATATCGGAGAGTAGGAATTCTTTTTACTCCTCAGCCTCTTCGTCGCTCCGGTGAGGAATCTTGACATAGGTGTTTTGAATTACTCCTCTTCCCCTTCAAATTTTTTCTTTAGGATCATGCAGTTGGTTTTTCCGATCGTTCATTCTCAGCTCTTTTATCCGGTGCATTTCTCGTCAAGTTGACTCGAGCCTCTTCATCTTTGAGTTCAATCCTCAGTTGTTTTTCTTTTTCCCACCCACCCACCTTTTTTCTTCTTGGAGCCGGAGTCCGTAATCGAGTATCCATCATACTCGTCTGAAGCCTTTGCTTTCTTTCAACAGGTGTTTTCTCTTCAAGATATTCGTCAGTTTTCCCTTCCAAGTTGCCTTTGTTTTTCCCGCCCTCCCACCCTCTTTCCCTGGAGCCTGAGTCTCTTTCGAGCATCAATTTCTTTCGTGTGGAGCCTCTTCAGTCTTTCGTCAATTGTTTCAACCAGTGAAGTCTCGTCTCATTTGACATTCTTCAACTCTTTTCTTTTCCGGTGGACTCAATTCAAGTTTTTTTCGGGTTGATCATATTCTTTCCTTGGATCATATGTTTTCCCCTTGCTCGTTCGCCTCTCGCCAGTTTATCTTTTCGGAGTGCTCAAGACATCTCAGGAGATCCGTCTGTGTTCCAATTAATTCGAGCTTGTCACCTCATTCAGATATTTTAAATTGTTCCAGTGCATCATCTATCTCTTCAATATCCTTTTCCAACGGTGTTTCTTTTAGTGGGCCCTAACCCATAGGTCTTTTCCCAGGATCTTACCTGACTCTTCTAATTATTTTGGGGTTATTCTCAAATTCTTTTCTGCGGTGACGTAAGAATGGATTCCATCAGTCACATGCCTTCTCCAAGATCGCTTTCAAATTCTTTTCATTGTTGGCTCAACCTTTTCGGTATTCATTCTCCCGGAGCATCTTAACAAATTTTGTTGTTGTTTCTCGTCGTCATTCTTAACATTTGAAGACCGAAGAAGAGTTTTTCCTCTCAATCTTGCCCGTTCTCCCAAATATTCGTGGTTCTAGCTTCTTGTTACCCTCTCGAATTATTCCATTTGTCAGAAATCCATTTTCTTACCCATCCGGAGTATGTCAGAAGTTGTTTTCCCATTTCTTTTCACCGGAGGCCATCATTGCAGTTATCGTTCTCTATTTATCCCGGTGCTTCATTCAAGTGTTCTTTAATCAGCTCATGATCTCTTCGTTCTTTTGCATCTAAATCCGCTCTAGCATATTTGTTCTTCTAATTCTTCCCAGTGATTCAGTCTCTTTCATCAGTCATTTCCGAATTCTTACGGTGGTTCATTCAAGATTCTTTTTCCTTGATTATCATTTTAATCCATTCGTTCTTTCGAATCCTACCGGTGGTTCATGAAGACTTTCTCAAGTTTTGATGCTATACCCCCCTTAATCCTCTTCAAGAAGAATAAGTAGTATGCAAAATCCATTGCTTGCCATCAATTTAATTTGATGAAGGATAAGCATACAATAAATCTTATTCTTAGTTCATCCAAGTGAGTAATCCCTGCCTTCGAAGTTTGTTCTTGATGAATAAATTATAGTTCCAAGTGTTTTCATCTTTTCTATTCCGGAGTTCAAATTTCCTCGGCCATCTCGTCGGAACCTCCATCTAAATCATCGCAAGGCTTGAATCTTTATTCTTTCATCCTTCATTTCTATCTCATCATCCTTTTTTCACCGGAGTTCTTCATGGTGGTTCTTCATGATTTAATTCATTCTTCAAGAGTTCATCAAGATTCTTGTTGGAGGAGTTCAAGTATCTTTTCTTCTCGCGTCTGGAAGTGCAAATAATTCTTCATTTTCTTTTGAAGTGGAGTTTTGCATTTCTTCGTTCCTCTCAGCTATTCAATCTTTTCCGCTTGTGGTTAGCGATCACCTCATAATTTTGAGATGTTATCCATAAGTCCACGACAAGCTTATTCTTTTCGTTGTTGATTTTCTCAACAACTCCATTTAAACCTTCCTTCTAAAGATGCTTTCAATTTCATTCGTGGAACAAGTTGTCATTTTCTTCTCCGTTCTTTTCATTCACCTCTTTCAATTCTTCCGGAGGCACCGTGTTATTCCTCTCGTCAAGTATCATTCCATCTTCTCAAGATCATGTTCTAATCTTTCCATGTTCAGCTAGAGTGCCGTCTAAATTCTTTCGTTCTTGTTCCTTTTCTATCTTGTTCTAACCGGAGTGATTTCGAATTCATTTTTGTTTCGGAGCTTTGATTCTCGTCATATTCGTCGTTTCTTTTTCTTCCTACTTGAGTGTTCTGGACTTTGTTCATCCTCTCTCTTTTGTTCTTATTTCACCTCATCCTTTTTCCTTCCGTCTCGGTCCTAAGATCTCGGGACGAGATCTCTTGTTAGTAGAGGAGAGTTGTAACGCCCCGGATTTGATGCGCCAGGTGTCCTCCAGTTATTCGCCGTCGTTGCCATGTAATTTGCTTGCGTGTTGCATTTTGTCATGTCATCATGTGCATCTCATTTTGCATACGTGTTCGTCTCATGCATCCGAGCATTTTCCCCATTGTCCGTTTTGCAATCCGGCACTCCTATGTCATCCGGAGTCCCCTTCTTGTCTCTTTTCGTGAGCAGGTGTTAAACATTCTCGGAATGGATTGAGGTTTGCCAAGCGGCCTTGGTACACCACCGGTAGACCGCCTGTCAAGTTCTGTTCCATTTGGAGGTCGTTTGATGCTCCAATGGTTAACCGCGTAGCCCGAAGCCCTCTTTGTGTTGCAGCCCAACACCCCTCCAAAATGTCCCAATAACCCATCCTAACCCCCTTCATGCTCTCGGTCGTTCGATCACGATCGTGTGGGCGAAAACCGCACCTCATTTGGAGTCTCCTAGCTCCCTCTACCTATAAATATGTGATCTCCTCCGTTTTTTCGCGCAGTCCAAACCCTAGCCCCGCTCCTCCCCGCCGCCGGACATGTCTGCCTTCGCGTCGGACGCGTCCACCGCCGCCGCCACATCGCTCCGACCAATGGCGTCGCGCCACATCATCTCCGCAGCCGCCCTCAGCCTACCGTAGTGCACCACCTCACCCGCGCCCCACGCCGCCCTTCGCCGCGGCCCGCGGAGCCCGTCACGGGCCCGCACAGGCCCGCCCCCGCCGCCGGCTGGCCCGCGAGGCCCGAGCTCCTCCGCCGCCCTGTGCCCCGCCTCCCGCCGGCGAGCTTCCCGCCGGAGCCGCCACACCTCGCCCTCCGCGACCCCGCGCCTCGCCGTCGCCGCCCTTCGCCGCCTCGTCGCCGGTGCCGCCCTGCCGCCGCGTCCCCGCGCTGGTGCCCGCCGGTGCCGCCTCCTGCCGCGGCCTCGCCCGACCTCGCCCTGCCGCCCCGCGACCTCCGCCATTCCGCCACCTCGCCCCATGCCGGATCCGGCCGGATCCGGCCAGAGGAGGGCCTCGCCGCCCCGATCCGTCTCCCTCCGCGCCCGGGGAGCCGCCCCTCGCCGGAGCTTCGCCGGCCCGCCATGGCCATCCTCGAGCTCGGTCGGGACCTCCTCGTCCCGATCCGGCTCGTACACCCCGAACCCTCCAACCAAACACGTGGCTCCCCCTGGATCTCCCCATCCCGCACGACCCCGTCCAGCTTCCCCGAGGTGAATTTTTCTCTAAGTCCCCAGATCATAGTATTATGTGAGCAACTTTAACCTGTCATATCTCCATGCATACTGCTCCATTTCGTGCGTGTGATATATAAAAATGTTCATCATGAGATGCTCTTCATTTCATTCCATTGTGCCATGCTTGTTTGAGTCCATCTTGATGCCCTAATCATCGTTGCAAGAGTGCTATATGATGTTATCTGCTGTCTGTTAATATAACTTGCTGTTTTGTCTTTTTCGTTGCATTTTGTGTGTGCATCCTATGAGATGTCTACATGAGTTCTGAGCTACATCATGCCATCTTTTTTGTGGTGAAATTCATGTATTTTTGTGGGTCTTGTAGTAAGTGCATCGAGCTCGTGAAGTAGGGTACTTGCTGTTATTGTTTTGCTAGTCTGAATCTGCTATATCATGATGCTATGTAAACCTGCTGCTACAAGTCATTCTATGCATAATCTGGAGATGTTCACTAAGGATGTTTTATTATACATGTCATGCTCTATCCGCTCAGGATCCTGTTTGCATTTGTAGCCTGCTGTAACTTGTTGTTATCTTGCTCCAAACTTGCTAAATAATGTCGCTGTCAGCCTGTTAACATTAAGTTCAGTTTTGCCATGAGTTTTGCTAGTAATCCATGCACCCTATGAACTTGTTCTTGCCATTCTTAGCTTCATGAACATGTATTCTTACTGTTGGTTACCTTGTCATGCCATGTATTGCTCTGTGGTGAGTGGTACAAGCTCACCAACATGCCTACTTATTGTTGTTCCTGCCATTTCTGAATCTGTCATATCATTTGCCATGTTTGCATGGATCCTACCATCTTTTCTGTTGATCTTTGGAATAAGTTCAGTAAGGGAGTTTTGTTATTTGTCTTTAGTACTAGCATGCCATGCTTTGTTTGCCATGATAAGTTCCTTTAACATGTTGTTTGATAGCCCTAAACATTGCAACCGTATGTTATTTCTGCCAAGTCTGTAAACTGTTATTATTTGCAATCTTGCCATGTCCTTTTGAGCATGTTATAGTGTTTTCTAGAGATAGCTTAGTGTTCATGTTTTGTCATGATTTATATGTACATCATGTCCATGCCTTTTGTTATCATGTTAAGGTGCTGTAGCATATTGTTTTGATGCTTGCTAGATGCCTAGTTGCTGTTTTGGACAGCTTGTCCTTTGAACTTGTATAGAGTGTATGTGTTGAACCGTTGCTCCGTTTTGAGTGTGCTCTATATGAAACTTGCTTAGAATTGCATGTAGTTTCATATTATCATGATGCATCCATGTTTTGAGGTGTTTGCTTGATGTTTGTATGCATTTTGCATCAATGCCATGTTTAACTTGTTTTGCTCATATCTTCTAGACCGTAGCTCCGAACTAATTGAACTTTAGATGTAACTTGACTGGAATTTCGTGTAGATCCTCTTGGTGCTCTTTAACTTGCTGTTTAATAACTTCAACTTAATGTTTGTTCAGATCTGGACCAACTTTGAAACTTGCATATGAGGACTTCCGGAATTGTTATATGTTGTTTCCGGCCTCATTTAAACTTGCTTTGATGTGTTGTTCCTGTATGCATCATATTTTGCCATGAGTAGCTTCATGTAGTCTTGTCTTGCATCATACTTGGTTGAGCGTCATGTCATGTATATGTGTGGTGTGTTTACCATGTTGTGTGCTTCTTCTCCGTAGTTCCCGTTTCGTTGCGATCATGAGGATTCGTTCGTCTACGCTTGGTTCGTCTTCGTTGCTTCATCTTCTTCATGGACTCGTTCTTCTTCCTAGCAGGATTTCAGGCAAGATGACCGTCACCTTGGATCTCACTACTATGTTTGCTATGCTAGTTGCCTCGTTCTATCACTATGCTATGCTACCTATCACTTGCTCTTCAAGCCTCCCAAATTGCCATGTCAGCCTCTAACCTTTTCACCCTTCCTAGCAAACCGTTGCTTGGCTATGTTACCGCTTTGCTCAACCCCTCTTATAGTGTTGCTAGTTGCAGGTGAAGTTGAAGATTGCTCCATGGTGGACAGGATTATGTTGGGATATCACAATATCTCTTATATTATTAATGCATCTATATATTTGGTAAAGGGTGGAAGGCTCGGCCTTATGCCTAGTGTTTTGTTCCACTTTTGCCGCCCTAGTTTCCGTCATATCGGTATTATGTTCCCAGATTTTGCGTCCCTAACGCGGTTGGGTGATTTATGGGACCCCCTTGACAGTTCGCCTTGAATAAAACTCCTCCAGCAAGGCCCAACATTGGTTTTACCATTTGCCTACCACCTATACTTTTCCCTTCAGAGTAATTAACCCAAGGGTCATCTTATTTTAGCCCCCCCGGGCCAATGCTTGTCTAAGTGTTGGTCCAAACTAGAGCACCGTGCGGGACCATCCCTTGGCAACTTGGGTTACGTCGGTACCTGTACGCTTAGCTTATCCGGTGTGTCCTGAGAACGAGATACGTGCGACTCTTATCGGGATTGTCGACACATCGGGCGGTCTTGCTGGTCTTGTTTTATCGTTGTCGAAATGTCTTGTAACCGGGATTCCGAGACTGATCGGGTCTTCCTGGGAGAAGGAATATCCTTTGTTGATCGCGAGAGCTTATCATGGGATAAGTTGGGACACCCCTGTAGGGTATAAACTTTCGAGAGCCGTGCCCACGGTTATGTGGCAGATGGGAATTTGTTAAATCCGGTTGTAGATAACTTGACACCAGGTTCGAATTAAAACGCATCAATCGCGTGTGTAGCCGTGATGGTCTCTTTTCGGCGGAGTCCGGAAAGTGAACACGGTTTTGGGTTATGTTTGACGTAAGTAGGAGTTCAGGATCACCTCTTGATCATTGCTAGCTTCACGATCGTTTCGTTTGCTCTCTTCTCGCTCTTATTGGCGTATGTTAGCCACCATATATGCTTAGTCGCTGCTGCAACCTCACCACTTTACCCCTTCTTTTCCCATTAAGCTTTGCTAGTCTTGATACCCATGGTAATGGGATTGCTGAGTCCTCGTGGCTCACAGATTACTACAACAACAGTTCCAGGTACAGGTTATATGATGATCTTGACAGGAGAGCGATGTTTGCTTGTTTTGGAGTTCTTCTTCTGCTTCTTCTTCGATCAGGGGATAGGTTCCAGGTCGGCAGCCTGGGCTAGCAGGGTGGATGTCGTTTGAGTTTCTGTTTGTGTTTCATCCGTAGTCGGATGGTGCTCTTATGTAAGATGATGTTGTATTCGTGTGGCATGGTATGCCTTTTGTATGTATCCCCATCTATTATGTAATATTGATGTAATGATATCCACCTTGCAAAAGCGTTTCAATATGCGGGTCTATCCTTGGTGGGACCTTCGAGTTCCTTTTTGATAGGGTCGCATATTGGGTGTGACAAAGGGCCCGCGGCCGATCATGCCAGTGGCCATGTCTCATGCCGGCACCATGCCAGCGCCAGCATACAATGCCGGCTTCAGAAAATATCACCACAGTTCACGCTGGCGCACTCGCCAGCCGGCTGGCACACATGCCAGCACACAAAAAAGGGTGTGACTTGAGTTCGACCATGCCACCTCGGCTCCCGTGGTCATGCCGGCACACCTGCCGGCATACAAAAAAGATGGCCCTCGCCGACATAGATCACTGGTCGTCGAACTTGAGTATGTCGGCCTGCATCTTCTCGAACCATGGCCTCTTCCTTGGCGACACGGTGTTGAAATCCACCTTCATGATCTCCACCCCGGTCATCATGCTCGCAAGAGCCACTTCTTTCGCCTTGGTCTTGGCGTTGACGGCCTCGGTCTCTAGCATCCCGCCTTGCTTCTCCGCCTCGAGCTCGAACATCTTGGCTTGCTTCTCGGCGTCAAGATCAAGCCTCCTCCTTTGGATCTCCATGAAAGCATGCATTTGCTCCGCCTTGAAACACCGGCGCTCCTCCTCCCTTGAGTCCTTCTTATTCATCATGCCGTCCACGCTTGCGATCAAGGCGTTGGTGGCCGCATCTTGCTTGTCCTCCTTCTTGGAGTTGGTCTTCCCCCGCGGTCGTGCCGGCTTGCCCTCCCCAACATCCTCCACGACTTTCTTCCCCCATGTGCCTTGAGTGCGGCATATTGTGCCTTGAACTTCTCTTTGTCCTTGATGACTCGCTAGCAATGGGGGAGGTTGAAGCACTTGCCATTGTGTTGAACCTTGAATGCCTCCAAAGCTTGAAATGCCTACAAAATGTTTACATGCAAGCATATGGGCAAGTGATAGCAAATGAAGATGTAAAAGGATGATCTTGATGACACAAAAGAGGGCGGCTTGCTTGCTATCATACCATGTCTTGCATGCCGATGCCGCTCACCGGGCGGGCCTTGACACTCTCAAGGGTGGCGCAAAACTTGTTGCACTGTTGTTGGATCACCCTCCACTGCTTGGAAATGGAGACCCACCCGCGCGTGCTCACAAATTGGTAAGGTGGAAACTTCTTGCGCTCATGAAACTCTCGATGCACACGAGTACAAAAGGTCGAATGCTTTTGCTCGGCGCCCGTCTTCGGGTCTTGTCCAATGTCTCGCAAACACTCGCAAAGAAGCTTGTCTTCGGCCGCCGTGTACGCCTTTGTACGCTTGCTCTTGCGCTTTCGCTTAGGACCGGCGGCTTGGTTGGCGAGCTCGTCCTCGAACAAAGGCTCCACATCGATGTCGCACTCATGCTCTTCCTCTAGCCCGTAGTCGTCCGGGAACTCGTGGTCGAGGGGGAAGCCGTCCAGGTCGATGCCGACCTGATCACGCATGAAGGCCGCCTGGTCGGGATCATAGCCAGCGGCCAGCGTGAACGCCCCGCGGCCATCCTGGCTTTGTGTCTTGTCGGGATCGTAGCCAGCGCCCGGCGCACCGCCCTCGAAGATGAGGTTTCTCATGAAGTCCCCGTCGACGGCGGACGTCATTCCCTCGAACAGGTTACGGGCGTCTGGGAGCCCGCCGGCCGGCGTCTGCCGCGCGTTTCCTCGTGCCGCCGAACGACGAGCCACCAACCACCGAGGTGGCGTTGAGGTCGATGGGAGCTGGCGCAGGCGTGGAAGGCGCGACCACGCTCACATCGTGTGAGCACTCCCCGGAGAGGCGGGAGGCCTGCGGGTAGACGTGGAAGCCGGGGACCGGGTTGCAAGCCGACGCGCGGGGTGACTTGGGCAGCACCATCCGAGGAAACGCCGATGAGCCGGTGCTGGCTGCGGCGACGTCGGCTTGGACGAGGCTGTGCTGGCTAGGGTTTACCCCTAGCATGTAGAGCGCCTCCCTCGTTACCGCCGCGACGCGGGCATTGGTGGCGGTGGCCTGCACGGCGGCCTCATCCCTCGCGTCTACGGCGTGCCTCCGGCCCTTCCTCTTGGCCGACTCCCTTGCCCGCTGTTCGGGCGTCAGCGCCTTCTTCGGCTTGGTCGCGGCGGCGGTCTTGCGCGGGGCACGAGGCTTGCCTTTCCCGGAGGGGGCGACGGCGTCAGATGAGGCGAGGGACGCGAGGCCGGCGGCGGCGTCGAGGTCGATGGCATCTTCCATGGTTGCTGCGGGAGCGAGCGTGCACGGGCGGGAGTGTTTCTGGGAAAATGGGGGGAAATGGTGGTGGCTGCGACCGACCAGCGGGCCCGGAGAGAGGAGTAGGCGCGCACGCGCGTCCGTCTCATTTCCGTGCCGACGCAAATCAGGCTCAAAATTGAGCCAGGAATGGGTCGCCCGCGGACGAAAAACGGACGCGCGTCCGTTTGGGTTGGCGTGTTGGGCCGTCACTTTTGTCCGCGCCGACCCAAATGGACGCGGGCGGAAGAAATGGGTCGCCCCATTGAAATTGCTCTTAGATCGGAGGAAATTAGCCAGGTCAGCTTTTTATTTCGTTCGGGGAAATTGACTGCCGCCGCGAACGCCCCCCACCACCACTCCTCTGTTTCCCCGTCCCAGCCACTCCTTCCCCATTTCTCTGCCACACAGTCGCCCCATCTACCCCCACCAACACCGTCCCAGCCCTTTCGTTTACTCCGGCGACAGTGTTGGCGGCGTTCCCAGCATGGTTTAGTGGCGCGATGTGGAGATGGAGGCTCACGCGCATCATGTGGTTGGTGGATCTCGGCTGCTGCGGCCATGTCGACGGCAGCGGAGGCGAGGGACCCACGCTTGCTGGTGTCGTGATTCCAGTGGGCCGGAGTTGCCGGAGGTGAGGACCGGAGGAGCTCCTTTCCGCGCGTTGTCTCCGTCAGCCACCTCGACCCCTGGTGGAGGGGCGGTCTCAAGTCTCACCGACAGTTTCTCGGTGCGCGGCCCCGTGTCGACGGCGGCAGATAGACCGGCCGTATGCCTGGTCGTGCTGCTGTTTTGGAGGGTAGGAGATCAGGCTCGCGGGTGCCCGCGCCCGATCTGAAGCCGGGAGGGAGACGCTCTTGTGTAGTTGTGTGTGCCCGTCATCGCTGCGGCAGCTCCGCTCGTGCGCGCCAGCAACAGCTCTGCCGCCCGTTCCTGTCGCTTTGAATCTTACATCATCTGCAGCATCCCCAAACATCATCGACTGTGGCCCTATCCGGTGAGCACCCATCTCTCTTTTTTGCTTGTACTCCCTCTGTTCGGAATTACTTGTCGCAGAAATTGATTTATCTAGACGTATTTTAGTTCTAGATACATCCATTTTCGAGACAAATAATTCCGAACGGAGGGAGTAACTAGATGCTGCTTTGTGGACGCGGTGGTAGGAGCTTTCTTATGTTGATACATTCAGTACACACACTAGAGTGGCATTGTCTGCAGTGTTGATTCCTCTGTCCAATCATTTCTAGGAGCTTCCTTTTGTGCAATGGTGCATCTCATCTTGAGTTGTACTACTTTTTCTTATTTAACAAAACACAATATGATTTTGCCACGTGCATCCCTCAATCCTTGCCATGTCTATCTCTCAATGCTCTTCCAGATTTTTGCAATGTGCATCTACAAAAACATGGCAAATTTCTGAATTTTTTAATTAATGGTACATGGCAAATTTAAGATAAGCTCCTTACTATATACTTCCTCCGTAAACTAATATAAGAATGTTTAGATTCAATTCCGTACCGACGGCCCTGATCTGATCACCCGCCCGCTGCATCCCTTGCTGGTGTTGCGGCCCTACACTTATACAGTGGGATGGAGGTGGTGGTGATGCGTGATTGGTCGCGCCGACGCTATCTGCCCGTCTACGGCCGCGATGAGCTAGGCCATGGGGTGCATCCACTCCACTTTGAAGCAGAGGCAACACCCTTCTCGCTACGAGGATCCTGTCCACCTCACGCTCTGGACCGCGTGTGAGCTCGCTTGCATCCTTTCCCCCATTTTTCTAGGTAACCAATTAGATGAACAACCTTCCATGAATGCAGCTTCCGCTTCATGTCACAAAAAAGGAAAATGGATCTAGCTTCTATTAGTTTGCCATCTTCTCCTCGAAAATATAATGACTAAATTTGTCATGTCATCATTTACAAATTCAAAAAAATTGCCGTGTTTTTTTAGAGAACGAACTCGTTAATTTGTAGTTTTTTCAATCATGGCAACCCCTATGCACATTGTATATCCTTTTTGCCATGTTATTCTAGAAAACATGGCAATTTTCTTAGCTTGTTTTTACTTTATACATGGCAAAAATAAAGCAGAACATGTTTTCTGTGAAAACATGGCAATTTCGGTTAAGCAACATGGAAATTCTTGTTAAAACCACATGGCAAGTCATAAGGAATTTTTTATTAAGTAAAATCAAATGGAAAAATTAGTTACTCCATGGCAATTTTCTTTTTTCTTTTTCATGATGGCAAATTTATTTTTTGTACCATGGCTTCTTCTCTATCTTCTTTTCAAGATGGCAACTTTATTTTAGTACCATTACAAAATGTATTATTCGATCGTGGAAATTTCCATGTTCGTAGAACATGGAAAATTGTACTATTCTGTCATGGAAAATTATACTATTCGATCAGGGCAATTTTCAACCTGCATTTTACCATGGTTATTTTCAGTCTGTAGGCCTAAAGAACATGGCAACTTTCCTTTCTGTAGCATGGTTAATTTTTTTTTATTACCATGGCAAATTTCATTTTGCATTTGCTATTGCAAAATTTCTTTTTCTTACCCATGGGAAATTTACCTTTACTGCCATGGCAAAATTACATATCTTGCCATGGCAATTTTTTTATTTTGCCATGGCAATATTTCCTTTTGCTTTGTCATGGAAAATTTTGGATTCATTGACATGGCAATTTTTACCTTTTGTTTCCCACGACAATATTTTCATTCATTGAGATGGAAAATTTACATTTATTGTCACGGCAAATTTACTTCAACATACATGGCAACATTTTGCTTTTTGGTTTTGCCATGGCAATATTTTTCATTAATTGACATGGCAAACTTGCATTTATTGCCATGGCAATTTTATTTTAACATACATGGCAAAATTTCCCTTTTTAGTTTTGCCATGGCAATTTTCCCTCCCCCCCCCCCCCCCCCCCGGGCAAATTCATGTCTACTGTCAAGGCAAAAGTAGTTCAACATACATGGCAAACTTTTACTCTTTGTTTTGCTTTTACATGGCAATTTCTTTTTTTCTTCTTGATTTTCCATGTTGGTGAAATTATATTTTCTACCATGGCAAATTTTATTTTCCCACCATGCCATTTTTTCCTTTTCTGTTATTTTTTTAGCATGATGGCATTTTTATTTTAGCACCATGGCAATTTTATTTTTTGTAATGTGGCCAATTATTCTGCTGGACCATGGCAATTTTTTTTTTATTTTTCTTTACTTTTCATGATGGCAACTTTATTTAGTTACGTCGCAAAGTTTTTCTTGTAACTTGGACGATAAAAATTGTCTACCATGGCAAGCTCATTTTTGTGCATACATCCTCCTTTTTTCAAATTTTCGATAAATTCCTTTTTAAGTAAATTATTTTTGAAATAAAACATGGTAATTTTTTTTCTCTAATAGCAATACAAATTATGTTTTCGTCTTTTTACTATGATGGCGATTTTATTTGATTACCATGGCAGTTTTATTTTTTATGTATTATACCATTGGACCATGGTAAATTATTTCTCTTCTTATTGTTCGTGATGGCAACTTTATTAAATAATTCTTTTCGGGATAACCCGTCATGATGAAGGCCAGAGCAAATGTCAGTTGGTTAACGAAAAGAAAAACAAATCTGGGCTTTAATTTGTCTTAGAAAAAAACTAATTTTGGACCGGAGTTCGCGCTCGGGGGCTCTCCTCCCGAACGACAACATTCGTGAGGATCGAACCCTCGTACCGAACTTCAGTTCGGACCGCTCGCGTCCCGGCCCGAACGTTCGGCATATATCGAGGTCCTAGTTTTTTTGTCACGCAAAACAACTCTTGTATATATTGTAACCTACTCCGTAGAATACAATCGAGTTGCACCGCATAATCTCTTTACATGGCATCAGTTTTACCGTGATCCTCTCGCTTCCGCAAGCTCGAGAGTGAGCGTGCATGCTGAACTAACATCATCCGGCCACTGCCAGTCTGCCACACGAACTGGTGCAACTAGCACAAACCAATCTGGTCATCTAAGAAGATCTAGAGGAGTGTAACTGATGACTAGTCGGCTAGTTAGTTGTTGGGTCCCCAGTTGCTGAGGTACATCACCGTCCGGAGCTCCTCCTCCTGCTCATGCCTCGCCTTCCTCCTCGTCGTTGCCCCACTGGCAGTGGTCCCCGCCTTGCCCTTGCCGCAAGCGCCGTTCCCGGCGGCCGAGGTGCCGGCGCGCTGCTGGAAGATGCACGGGAGCGCGTGTTGGTTCCAGCGGCACAACCCGGCATGCCGCTCCTTGAGCGCCTTCACCGTGCCCGCGCCCACGCTCATCGCCGCCGCCCACAACAAGGCCGTCGCCTTGCTGCCGCCGCTCGCCATCTAACTAATTGCACGATTCCAGGTATCACCGTGCTCGAGTGAGTGCTTCTTTCATTGCTGTGCGTGTAAGTTTGCTCAGCTGCCAGCCAAATGGCGGTGCTCCTCATTGTAGTTTTATAGGAGATGCCGATGTCGGCATGTAACCGTACGTGCTGGCCCTGGTCGTCGCGAGCTCCCTCGTACCAAAAGGCGGCCTGCGCGCGCATGGTTTGTGCACTCGTGGGCGGAAACAGGGTGCCTAGCTTGGCGCCTTAGGTTGCTGTCGGACGCTAGCCAAGGCTGGGATTTGCGGCGTGCCACAAGTTGTGTGCTGCTGTCGGCTTTTCACTGTGCTGGAGTCAGTGCGTTATCCACTTGCTGCGAGTAGCATCACTTGCTCTAGTTAATACTGTATGTGGCAATACATCAGATGAGGCTTCGTGGTGGCCCATGAAATGTCTCGCTTTTAGCACACAGCAAGATAAAGATCGCTCCATCTTGGGAATCTGCCAACCTAGAGTTCATTCTGTCCACTCCAGGCACGCAGCGTCCGGGCATCTTCTCCCCCCTCTTGGGATCAGCAAGTGATTTGATTAGACTAAACAATCCTCCTTTCTGCAACGCGGTCTACTCGTACTCACATGTAAGTAAAGTACTACACCTTTTGGCCACATGCTCTTGGGGTGACGGTGACGGTGAGACCGGAGGTACGGGAGACGTGCACATGCAGGGAATACCGGAGGCTGGAGAGCCGAAATCACTGTTTTGACCTTGTCAGAGATTTAAGTCGCAAACTGAACCCGACGGGAAAGTATTTCACGATTTGACCCTTTTAGAAACGCCAAGGCCCGCGGCGTTTCTGATGAACGTTGAAACACCGACCAAGCTAGCGTTTCTCTCCTGGCCCACTGCCAGGCCGAGTTGGCGTTGCTAGCTGACGTGGCTGGTTTGAAACGCCAAGCCAGCTGGCGTTTCTGGAAACGCACATGAAACGTTGCCGTTCACACCAGAAACGCCAGTTCTTTTGGCGTTTTCAAGCCACAATGAAACGCCAATGCCTTTGGCGTTTCTGACCTTTTATGCAGATAACAGCAAACCATTCCAAATACAGCAACAGATTTCACAATATAAATGATCCAACAGTTTTCACAATATAAATGCCAAGTACAGCAAAAGTATAGCAATGAGACATTTTTTGGCAACGAACTTAACATGATCTTGGTGACATAACAATTCACAAGTCTTGATGACATACAAATAACAAGTCCATCAGATATAGAACTAACAAGTTCGCTCCATCTGAAAAGCTAACTACATTTCTAGTTCACCAGATATAGAAGTAACAAGCTCGCATCAGTCATCACTTCACTTCTTGCCTCTTTTCGCAGCCATCTTCCCCCTGTTGACGTAGCCCTCTAGAGTGCTCTGCCATCCAGGACGTCGGATGTTCCTTGAGCTAACTCGGCGTGCTTCTTCAGAAGGCTGAGAAGGTTGAGTTGGCTGTGGAGCATCTTCCATCTGCGAAGTCCCAAGCTCCACATAGTCCGGATCCGCATCGTAGTCTGTCTCCTCCTCTTCATCTTCCTGTTCATCAATCCGTGCTCGGCTAGAAGAAGCACCTCCTCGGCTGGAAGAAGGACGAGCGGAAGAAGCACGTGCTTGGCTCGAAGATGGACGAGCGGAAGAAAGAACATCCATTCTATACTGAGCACGTGCACGCACATCCGTTGATGAGCCGCCATGGCAAGAGAGTAAAGCAGCTAGTGTTCGGCAACGATTCACAACCTTCTGCAGAGGCAAAGGCATTGACATGTAAATATGCAAAAATAGTTCACATGATATAAAATAAATGTTCATATTAAAAAGGACTCTAACCTGTAGAGTACTCCTAACGAGACCGTCTGTTTCTCTACAAGGTGCACCGAAGTACTGGAGGAACCTACAAAAATCACACGCACAATTTATATACTTCTCTAAACTACTCACAATATACTCACAATATGAGAATCGACAATGTAGATACATAATTGCCTCCCCTCTTTCCACAAGCACAGCACGATGCTTCTCCTCGTAATAATCATCAAGGCCGGGATATTTATCCGGCTCAAACATCCTACAAAATAAGGTACATGGATTTGTTATGATATATGCTTAAATTTATGACCACATCATATACAAAATTGTGTGAGAACTACTACAAATTATCCCAAAGATATAAATCACGAACCACATTACCAACACCAATTCTTTTCAACATATTTAATCCTAAAGAATCTATCACAACTAATTATTAACAAATAATAGGTTCAACCTAATCCTAAAAAATGGTCTCTCTCTAAATCCAATGCTACACAACTTAACTAACAATACTTCAACACAAGGATTGTGAAGAAAATACCTCAAGCATCTACAATAGCCAATCTTAGGGTTCCAGCATGTTTGAAAAAATGCATCTACAATAGCCAATCTTGACTGAAAACAAATAGAGGATTGAGAAGAGAATACCTCAAGCAACTCGGGGGTGCTTCGTGAAGGAAATATGCCCTAGAGGCAATATTTAAGTTATTATTTATTTCCTTATTTCATGATAAATGTTTATTATTCATGCTAGAATTGTATTAACCGGAAACATAATACATGTGTGAATACATAGACAAACATACTGTCACTAGTATGCCTCTACTTGACTAGCTCGTTTATCAGAGATGGTTATGTTTCCTAGCCATGGACAAAAGAGTTGTCATTTGATTAATGGTATCACATCATTAGGAGAATGATGTGATTGACTTGACCCATTCCGTTAGCTTATCACTTGATCGTTTAGTATGTTGCTATTGCTTTCTTCATGACTTATACATGTTCCTGTAACTATGAGATTATGCAACTCCCGTTTACCGGAGGAACACTTTGGGTACTACCAAACGTCACAACGTAACTGGGTGATTATAAAGGAGTACTACAGGTGTCTCCGAAGGTACATGTTGAGTTGGCGTATTTCGAGATTAGGTTTTGTCACTTCGATTGTCGGAGAGGTATCTCTGGGCCCTCTCGGTAATGCACATCATTATAAGCCTTGCAAGCAATGTGACCAATGAGTTGGTTACGGGATGATGCATTACAGAACGAGTAAAGAGACTTGCCGGTGACGAGATTGAACTAGGTATTGGATACCGACGATCGAATCTCGGGCAAGTAACATACCGATGACAAAGGGAACAACGTATGCTGTTATGCGGTTTGACCGATAAAGATCTTCGTAGAATATGTAGGAGCCAATATGGGCATCCAGGTCCCGCTATTGGTTATTGACCGAGAATAGTTCTAGGTCATGTCTACATAGTTCTCGAACCCGTAGGGTCCGCACGCTTAAGGTTTCGATGACAGTTATATTATGAGTTTATGAGTTTTGATGTACCGAAGGAGTTCGGAGTCCCGGATGAGATCGCGGACATGACGAGGAGTCTCGAAATGGTCGAGACGTAAAGATCGATATATTGGACGACTATATACGGAGTTCGGAAAGGTTCCGAGTGATTCGGGTATTTTTCGGAGTACCGGAGAGTTACGGGAATTCGCCGGGGAGAAGTATTGGGCCTTATTGGGCCCTGCGGGAAAGAGAGAGGGGCTGCCTAGGGCAGGCCGCGCGCCCCCCCATGGCCTAGTCCGAATTGGACTAGGGGGAGGGGCCGCACCCCCTCCTTCCTTCCTTTCTCTCTTCCCCTTCCTTGTCTCCTACTCCTAATACATGGAAGGACTCCTAGTTGGACTAGGAAAGGGGGAATCCTACTCCCGGTGGGAGTAGGACTCCCCTAGGGCGCGCCATAGAAGAGGGCCGGCCCTCCCCTCCTCCACTCCTTTATATACGGGGGTAGGGGAACCCCATGGACACAAGTTGATCTACGGATCGTTCCTTAGCCGTGTGCGGTGCCCCCTTCCACCATATTCCACCTCGGTCATATCATCGCGGAGTTTAGGCGAAGCCCTGCGCCGGTAGAACATCATCATCGTCACCACGCCGTCGTGCTGACGGAACTCATCTCCGGAGCCTTTGCTGGATCGGAGGGCCGGAGATCGTCATCGAGCTGAACGTGTGCTGAACTCGGAGGCTCCGTACGTTCGGTGCTTGGATCGGTCGGATCGTGAAGACGTACGACTACATCAACTGCGTTGTGCTAACGCTTCCGCTTACGGTCTACGAGGGTACGTGGACGTACACTCTCCCCTCTCGTTGCTATATCATCACCATGATCTTGCGTGTGCGTAGGAAATTTTTTGAAATTACTACGTTCCCCAACACTTCGATCTACTCGTTTTGATGATCAAAATAGCAGATCTGGGGGAGATTTGGTGAAAAAGAGGGAGGGGGCGGCCGCCAGTTCGTCACGGGACGAACTGCCCGAGCGGAGAAGATGGGCTGGGTCAGGCCCCCGCGGCCCCGCGCCCAATACTTCATACAGGTCAGAAACGCCAGGGACATTGGCGTTTCTGACGTGCCACGTCAGCGGAAACAGCGGGTCCGGACTGACTGTGGGCCAGGGCAGAAACGCGAGCTACCTCAGCGTTTTGGTGTTGGCAAGCAACGCTAGCTTGGTTGGCGTTTCAGCGTTCATCAGAAACGCCGCGGGCCTTGGCGTTTCTAAAAGGGTCAAATCGTGAAATACTTTCCCGTCGGGTTCAGTTTGCGACTTAAATCTCTGACAAGGTCAAAACAGTGATTTCGGCCAGGCTGGAGGCCATGGTTTCCATGATACCAGAGGCTGCCGGCGCCTGCCTCATGTCAGCGTTTGTTCATGCAAAAGTATCATCTCTCATTCTGCAACTAGGTAGCGGGCTGCTCTCTGTCTCACTCTCACTCTCACTCTGTCAACTGTCATCACTCTGATCAGAAAACACGTTTACTTAACTTATGTGAACATCATCAGTCTCATCACATTTTGTTTTACATATCTTCTTGTCGGCTCAGGAGAGTGCGGATCGAAGAAATTCAGAGCACATTCGCCACGAACGATCTCAATCGCGCACAAGGTCAATGCCACGCCTGATCACCACAGCGATACAGAAGGGTGTAAACGTTGAGCCGTGGCCGTGCGATGGATGACATATGAATTCTTTTTTTTGAAGAGCCAGCAAAACGCTGGGGTTTCATTGATTAAGCAGGGAGCAGATGACAAAGTGACAAAGGCGGTGATCCATGGATCAAGGAGGTAAACAGAAGAACAGAAAAAGGCTTGGTGCCTGAAGCACCCCGATGAACAGCTACTATCTCATGGAGGGTCCATGAAGGGGCTCAGAATCTGTTTGAAACCGCCTTGTTGCTAGAGCGAAAGTTCTCTCCTGATACTAGCGATCACAGCTTGCACCGTAGCCTCTTGTTTTTCGAAGACGCGGCTGTTCCGTTCTTGCCAAATTTTCCAGATCACCAGCATGATCAGAGACTTGGCTCCTTTCGCGTGTGTAGGCCCTGTTGCAGAGACCATGGCTTCGACCTTTTCCAGGGAGCTGCAGTCGTTTGGCCGGCATGCTTCGATGAGGCCCTGACAGTGCTGCCAAAAAGACAAACTAGACCATACTGCCTTTGAGAACGGGCAGCTCCAGAAGAGATGCGCTGAGGTTTCCAGGTTTCTGGGGCAGAGCTGGCAAAAGTAGGAGTTCGGCCAGCCTCTACGCTGGAGCCGGTCGTTGCACCACAAGCGGTTGAGGTGTAGGAGCCATGCAAACATTTTGAGCTTTGCCGAAGCCCAGACGCTCCAAATCATGGCCTGGAACGTGGTCGTCGTCGAGCCCAGGAATTGCAGGGCATAGGCCGATCGTGTGCTGTACTGACCTGAACCCTCCAGGTTCCATCTGATCTGGTCCTGATCTTCAGTCTGAAGGTTTAGCTCCTGGCTCTGAATGAGACAGTGTAGGTTCAGAACCTGGCTGACAAGCTCGCTGCTGTTGCCGTGCGCAAGGTCCAGAACCCAGCGGTCGCCGGTGATAGCTTGTGCCACCATTCTGCCCTTTCGCCTCGAGTGCCTGAAGAGAGACGGGAAGCAGAACTTCAGAGGCACCGGCCCTAGCCAAGAGCAACTCCAGAAGCTTGCCGTGCCGCCGTTGCCGATTGCCACAGTCGTTGCCGCGTTGAAAATAGCATGATCCGAGGCATCGCACGGTGGCTCCATTCCCACCCAAGGGTGGGTGGGATTCTTCCAGCTGTGCCAAAGCCATCTCAACCGGAGCGCGTGGCTGAATTTTGGAAGATCCAGTACACCGAGGCCGCCATGCTCAGTCGGTGAGCATACCCGCTCCCAGTTTACCTTGCAGCTGCCACCGGAGAGTTCTTGGTCCTTCCCCCAAAGAAACCATCGCATGTGCTTGTCAATTTCCTTCAGAAGCTTCTTGGGCACCCAAAGCGCTGTGAGGGCGAAGGTGGGTAGCGCCGAGAGGACACAGCGGACAAGGACTCGCCTACCTGCCATGGACAGCATTCGTCCCTTCCAGCCTGCAAGTCGTGCCTTGATGCGGTCAAGGATGAACTGGAGGTGAACTAGACGTATCCGGCCCGTGGTAATGGGTAGGCCTAGGTATCTAATTGGGAAATTAGCGATCAGGCCGCCAACCGTTTGCAGAACTAGCCCTAGGTCGATGTCACTGCAGTGGATCGGCGTGGCCGTGGATTTGGCCAGGTTGATCCGCAGACCCGAGGCGTCACCGAAACTCTGAAGAACGTGCATCAGTGTATCTATCTCCTCTTTGTCAGGGTTTGCGAAGATGATGGCGTCGTCAGCGTATAAGCTCACTCTGAGCTTTACCTCGCGGCCTGGTAACGGCCTGATGTCGAGGGCCTCCTCCGCAGCCTGAAGAAGACGATGGATGGGGTCGATCGCGATGATGAAGAGGAGGGGAGACAGTGGATCTCCTTGCCTCAGTCCCCGCCGGTGCAGGATTTGCGTGCCAGGTGATCCGTTGAGGAGGATGGCCGAGGTTGATGTAGTGAGGAGGAGCGTGATCCAGTCCTACCAGCGTGCACCAAATCCTAGTCTTTCGAGCAGTTCAAGGAGATATTCCCATGAGACATTGTCAAAAGCTCTCGAGATATCTAGCTTAAGAAGGACTGTCGGTGTTCTCCTGCGGTGCAGGCTCTTGACACAATTTTGAACGTATACAAAGCTGTCGTGCAAGCATCTGTTCTCCAGGAAGGCCGTCTACGCTGGCGAAATGATTGACTGCACCATCGAAGCAAGCCTGATTGCAAGCACCTTGGAGATCAGTTTCGCAACTGAATGAATCAGACTGATCTGCCTGTAATCAGCAATGGACTCGGCTCCATCTTTCTTGGGGATGAGCGCGACGATCGCAGAGTTCAGAGCTCCAAAATTTTGCCCTGCCATGTGGTAGAACTGCTGGAACGCCTACATGACATCCGTCTTTATAACGCTCCAGCAGCTACGGAAGAAAGAACCGCAAAATCCATCAGGCCCTGGTGATTTCTTCGCAGGTGAATCCTTGATTGCAGCCCACACTTCTTCCTCGGAGAACGGGTTGTCCAGGCCGTTTGCTTGCATCGAAGGCAATCGCAGCTCATCCCAGTTGATCAACACGGGTCGGTGCTAGGTGGATCCCAGGATGCGGTTGAAATGATCATGTATAGCTTTTTCCTTCTCCTCGTGTGCAGTCACCATGTTTTCTCCCACTTTTAGAGCACTGATGAAGTTCTTGCGCCTTCTAGAGCTGATTTTGGCCATGAAAAATTTGGTGGGGGCGTCTCCCGCACGGAGCCAGGTTAGGCGGGAAGCTTGCCTTTTCCTGCATCGCTCAATCGCCGCCAGGCCCAGCAACCTGACCTTCAGTCCTTTTCTGAGCTCCGCTTTTGCCGTCGAGAGACGCCATCTCTCCTGAGCAGTGTCGAGACGCAAAATCACTTCACATGCAATGTGGAACTGAAGCTTGGTGTCCCTGATGAGATTCTTGCTCCAGATGCGAAGATCTTTGGCCGTTCTGCACATCTTGATTCGCAAACGGGCGAAAGCACAGGTGGTGGCCGTCGGGCGCGACTAGGCAGCCGTGACCGTGTCAAGGAAGCGCGGGAAACGCGGCCAGAAGGATTCAAATTTGAATCCTCCTCGCCGACGAGGCGCTGACGCGTCCGCTAGCAGCAGTGGGCAGTGATCAGAGCACGCAGTCGACACCGCCATCAGAAGCGCGCGCGGGAACAGAGCTTCCCAGGGCGAGGAGCAGAAGAATTTATCTATGCTAGCTAACGTGGGATTAGCCCTCTCATTACTCCAAGTGAGCCGGCGATTGCTACACTTGATCTGGCGTAGACCAGCACCGTCGATCGCCGTTCTAAAGCGGCCCATAAGCCTTCTATTAAGGTTTTGATTGTTCTTGTCTCGCGCATCGTAGATTAGGTTGAAGTCTCCGTTGATGAGCCAAGTCTCGGAGGGAGGTGGCGCAGTTCTAGCTAGCTCAGCAAGGAAGGTGTCTTTGCACACGTCTTCGGCCGGGCCATAGACGGTGGTGAGCCAGAAGGACGTGGGAGAGGCAACGAGCGTGACCTTGGCCGTGAGCGCAAACTGCCCGATGGCGTGGGAGTCGACGGCGACTACATCCTTGTTCTAGAGAATGGCTGCTCCGCCTCGGGTGCCGATGGTCGGCAGAACCGCACAGCCCTGCAGGGTGCTGCCGCCGATGTCGCGAACCAGCGCAGGCGTCCAAGCATCTATTTTGGTTTCCTGGAGGCATAAGATAGCGGTGCTGTGTGCTGCAACTACCTCTCGAACGGCTTCTCTCTTTGCTGGAGAGTTTAAGCCACGCACATTCCAGCACAAGATCGGGGGGGGGGGGTGGATTGGTCATCATCCATGGGTAAACACAAAGGATCTCCGGCGACTAATGAAACTAAACAAAGCAGAGTACTGATACACCCACCACCGCTCCGGGGGTCGCCGCCGACCACCAATAGCCCCAAAACTACGATGACGCGACACTGACCACAGCCTACCACAGCTACAACAGAAGCAAATGACTCCTAACTCAAGCCGGCCCAGGGCTGGCCGTCGCTGGAAACTACTACTAATCCTAGAGCTATAGAGACATGATCTCGTTAACATGATCACACCGCGGCCTCCCCGGCAACTCCATCAGGACCAGCGAGGCCCGCCGCGATGCGGAGGGCGCCCTTGTCCATGTTGGTGAGCTTGGAGATGATGGCAATGTCGTCGTCAGAGAGGGGCTCGTCGAACTTGCGGATGAGAGCTTCCGCCGCCTTCTTTGTCATCTTCTCCTTTGGTCCCAGGAGGCCAAGGCCTTGCACCAGGCGTAGCGAGCCGCGCTGCGCCACGGGCACCTTGCAGTTCTGGGCGGCTTGGCGCGTGCTCTGACGTGGTGATGGCACCGAAATGGCTCTAGATTTTGGCGGGGCAGAGTTGCGCTTGGACGGAGCCGGGCCAAGCAGCGAGGCAGGCTTGTCAGAGAAGAGGCGCCGTGGGGCCTCCCTGGTCCTGTCGATCTCGAGCAGCTGGACCTGCTGGGTCACCACACCCAGCTGGAGGGCGACCGTGTCGGCGCGTGACGGGGTCTGACAGCTGAAGTGCTCCGGGGCGTGGCGAGGCCCCGAGAGAGTGGGGCCGAACACGTCCGGCGTCTTGGGCGCGGCCTTGCTTTACTCCGGCTTGTCGCAGTTGTGGAACTTCAGAGGCGTCCCGATGGCCGTGGCGATCTCCTCTTCTAGGAGAGCGGCAGCGGCGTCGCCCAGCGTAGGAGCAGTGAGAGCCTTCTCTGCGGTGGCGAAGAACTCCGCGACATCGTCTTGCATGGTGCGGGGGCCCGTCGGAGCCGCGGCAGGGGAA
This sequence comes from Triticum timopheevii, assembly GCA_963921465.1. Taxonomy (NCBI): domain Eukaryota; kingdom Viridiplantae; phylum Streptophyta; class Magnoliopsida; order Poales; family Poaceae; genus Triticum; species Triticum timopheevii. The sequence goes on along the minus strand of OY997264.1, from coordinate 626,763,418 downwards.
GGCACGTGGACCTGGCTGGCGAGCTTGGCCTTCCCCTGCTTCTGTTTGGCCGGGTACGCCTGAGAGGACGAGCGGCCACCATGTCACCCGTGGCCTCTTGCTTTCTTCGAGCGCCGTGGGGGGGGTGGAGGGGAATGGCAACGCCGGCGCTCCTTGCTCGTGGCCTCGCCACGATTGCCCTGGACAGTGTGGCCGCGTCCCCGGCCCAACAGAGTGTCCTTCCAGGAGCGTCGGCCGCCGCCCCCACCGTTGTCGTCGGGGTCGCGGCGAGGGCCGCCACCAGGGAGGCCGCGGCAGCCCGTGTCCACCACGGGCGTGCGCTACTGACGACGATGGGGCTCCATTGGCTGGCCGTCCTCTACATGCATGACCCATGTGTCGGTGATGGTACGGGGCAGATCGTCGTCGTTGTCGGAGCCGGAGGAGGGCAGGCCACTTTGAGCCGAGTGCGATGACTTGGGGGAGCGGGGGGACCAATCCTCGACGCGGTCGACGTGGATGAGCAAGTCGTAGCGGTCCGCGTCAGGCGGGAGGGCGACGCGGCGGTCTGGCGGCGAGAACCCTTCCATCTCCTCCACCCGACCGGCTCCCTGGGGCAGCTTCCAGTACGTGTGCCGGGTGGGGATGAAAGACATGTCCCAGACCCACACCCAGCACGCAAACCTCTTGGTGTGGTCGCGCTCCAGGGTACGGCTGTCGAGCCGATCCACGAGCACCTTGTCGCCGAAGACTTCTTGGACGCCCTCCAGCGTCCAGTACTGCTGAGGAAGATGCCCGATGACGCAGCGCACGTGGAGGTTGAAGATGTCGTGGCCAGCGTGGTCATTCTCCCCCCACGGCGCGATGGCGAAGCTGGCGCCATCAACGCGCAGGGAGCCGCGGAGGACGGCGTTGTCGTGGTGGGCCGGCTACTGACGAAGAAGTCTTCCGGGTTGTGCGCCGTCACGCGTAGGTGGTGCGGCAGAACGCAGAGCTGAGCCTCCAGAGCACGGCCCACTGCCATCGGCGAGGTGGCGCACACACCGTCAGAGGCGCGCAGCGTCACGGCATGACGGCGCTGGAAGAAGATGCTCTGCTCGATGGCGGGAGTGGACACACCAACTTTGTGGCTCGCACGGGGGCGGCGGGATGGATCGACCAGGCTCGGGTCAGCCTGGGGTGCCATAGCGCAGAGGCTTGGTGGTGGAGGCGACGGAGAGGGGAAATGGAGGCGGTCGTGGACGGGAGCGCGAGCAGGGAGGGGACCTAGCCTAGAGGAAGCAGCACCGCCTCGCCCATTGCGAGGATTTTGGGGGCACTTGCGAGCAAGATGGCCTTGGAACTTGCAGAGCACGCAGCGAATGGGGTCTCTACAGTCTTTTCGGCGGTGGTGCTTGCTGAGACAGCGGAAGCAGCGGCCCCGAAACTTGCTTAAGAAGGCTTCAAGGCTATCTACCGCATTGAAGTCCGGCCGCCGGTCCGAGCGGTGTGAGTGGCGCGGCGTGCAAGGAGCCGCCGGATCTCGAGAGGGCTTGCTGGATTTCTGCAAGGTGACCTCGATCCAACTATCATCCATGCCGGAAGAGGCAAGCTTATCCTCTCACTACTAGAAAAACCCCTACTAATGGCACACCTAAAATGGCCATTAATGGCGCATCTGTGGTGCGCCATTAATAGCACGCCATTAGTAATTTTTACTAATGGCGCACCACATGGTGCGCCATTAGTATCTGGTATACTAATGGCGCACTGCGGGTGCGCCATTAGTATAGGCAAGGGTGCGCCATTAGTATGCCTCCCAGGGGCCATGTATACCCAGGTGCTTTGGCATACTAATGGCGCACCACCACTGGATGTGCCATTAGTAACCGCGGCATACTAATGGCGCACTGCCCAGTGATGCGCCATTAGTATGCACTGTCATACTAATGGCGCACTATCATGTGATGCGCCATTAGTATGAATATTAGGTTTTTTTTATTTTTTATTTTCTGTTTTTTGCACAGGTTACAAAATATATAATTTGACAAAATATAGACAGCACACATCAACAACAGATTCATCGAATACAATAGAAGATTAGTCTTTGAATACAATTCATCATATTAGTCTCCGAATACAATTCATCATATTAGTCTCTGAATTGAAAAGACCGAACAAAGATAGAACATTATATTACAAGTCTCGAGACCGCGAGTAGCGAGTTTGTCTTCACATTACAAGTTGATATCGATCATCTAAACTACTATCACATAGAAGAGAGCTGCGGTCATCACAATGAGCATCATCACGATGAAACTCGTCTTCATCTGGTTCCTCCAACGCTCCCTCCCCTCTCCCGCTAGATAGCGGGCGTATCTAGATTCGGCCTCGGCCCTAGTGGTGTACCCTTTGTAACTGTTACCGCTGAATCGGTGAACCTGTCTCCGACACTCCTCCAAGTCATCATAGACTCCGGGAACCTTACCCTTGTACACGACATACGCCGGCATCGCTATGCACTAGCCAAACGAAACGTTAGTACCAATTCACAGACAATACATAAGCAATATATAAGTATGCAACAGAACGATCGGAAGAGAAAAGCAAGACATTAATAGCATCGATTACATCTAAGTTGAACGACTCTCGAAACCAAAGAGACATACTACAAGTTCATTAAAGTTTAATTACAACATGAGCCAATCGATGTTTCAGAACTAGACACAGCATCACTGCTTTCGACTCGACTCAAGGGACCGAAGCGTGGATGAAGCCGCCGTCTATCGTGGGAGTCATGAAATAACGGTCGTTGCCAGCCTGCATTTGTAGCATTGTGTCGATGTCACTGTTGGACGGTTGATTGTTGAGGTAGAACTGCCCCGAGGTACGAAGGACATCTTGATGGATGATTTCCGCAAACTCCGACTGGATGCGAAAGAATTCTTGTCGGAGGTCCGCGTCCTGGATTGCCGACACGCTCTTTCCCAATCTTTGAGTTTACTCGGTAGCAGAAGTTGATGATGGTCTCGTACGATCGCCCGCATGTGATGGATGGCGTAGTAGGCACCCTTCTGACCGCCAGGCGGCTGCTTGACGCAGCAGAACGTTGTATTGTGGGAGAACACATGCTTGCCGTACTTACGATTAGGCCTGGTGAAGGTACCTCCAGATTTGGCGTAGCCGGGGAGAACATCATCAAGAACCTTCTTGACATTTGTGTAGTCTACGTTCGACTGACGGTCCGGGTCGAAATACGTGGCCATGGAATATTTGGGGCTTAGGAGGATGAGCGTGCAACGCGTGTCACTGCAGAAAACACGGAATGTTAAAAGAAAAACAATCGAAATGTAAGTATTCATATGTTACGGGCCGGTTGAGGGGAGGACTTACTCGGGAAAGTAAGGCACGAGGAAGTTATCCTTATCTTGGTTTGCCAGAATGATGCCTTCGAGGTAAGAACTCGCGACTTGCCGGTCCCCAGCGCTGCCCAAGATCTTGGCACGCATGTAGAAGGGGTCGACTATCACGATGTCCGGGGTCTTGTCGCGAATGATCCGCATCTCCATACTCAGCGAAAATAGCCGAACGAAGGTGTAGTGCAGCGGATGAAGGTTCAACATAGCGTGGATGTCATCAAAACGCAGGACGATCGTACGCCCAATGGAGTTATCCACAAAGCCCTTGCCCTCTGGCACCTTGGCCGTGAAAACCGGGTATGCCACATCCTTCTCTCTGAGACGCCGCTTCTCCAAAGCAAGAACACTGTCATGCAGACTCCGCATAGCACCGGTTGCAGCATTGAGCATATTTGTCGGTAGCATCGCCCTACCCGCCACATGCACCCTCCTCGAGATATCCTGCGGTGAAGGTGGCCCGTCCTGAGCACGGATCGTACTCGGTGCCGGCTGGCTCGCACCCTTCTTAGTCTTTCTTTTGCGTGCCTTCTTCTTCTCCTGTAATGGGACCGAGTTCTGCTCACAGACCGCCTTCTTGAGTGTGTTGGGGCTGATAATATTTCGCACCTCGCCTATCTGAGGCTCGGTGAAGTCGGCAGCTGGAGGCGTCTCCTGAGAGCTGAACGCCAGACGGCGCCTATTGCAACTTGGCTTCTCCGCGGTACCAGCTAGATCGCACACGTCTTTTGTTGGGTTTGGTTCTTGAGAAGGAGGCCCCATGAAGTCGCCATCGTACCCATGATCGGCAAAGTACTGATCGACGTTGCCAAATGTATCATCATCGTCGTCGTCGTCGTTCTGATCCTGTGCCATATGCATGTTTGGATCCAGTGGCATAGGGATGTCCGGCACCGTTACGGCGGTCTTGCCATGGGGCCGACTTGGCGCCGGCACGACTAGCGGTGTTGTCTTTGGGGCGGTGTCCCCCGCCCCCAAACGAATCTGGCTCTTCGGCCAAACCAGGGGCCAGCTCAGGCAGGCGCTGAGGGTCATCACGTCTTCATCGTCGGCCCCGACGGGTCGAATCGGAGGTAACAAGTCGTCGCAGCCTGGCAGCACCCGAACCAGTTGAACCCTAAACAAGTTGGGTGGCATCTGGGTACCGTGGAACAAGGGGTTGCCCGGTTGAACGATTTTGCCCTTGGTGACATCGACCAACTCGTTGTTCACGAAGTGGAGGAGAGTGCACGAAACGTCGGCGGCGCCCTGCGAAAACATGTAGGGCGTCAGGGATGCCCAGTCAAAGGCAAGGAGATGAAGTCCTCGGCCGAGAGAGGCTTAATTAGTTACCGTGATGATGGCGTCGAGCTCGGCTAATGTCGACGCACCGCCAACGGCGGCCGTGCAGTTGACGGAGGGGCCGCTTGCTGCAGAGGTGCCGGCTGGCGTACACCCGGGTGCATTAAGCTCTCGTGCCGGCGTCGGAGACACCAATGCCGCCTCCGCCGGAGGCACCAATGGCCCCGCCATCGCATTATGCGAGTTGCTGGCCGTGAAGCTAGGAATCGGGGGCAGCCCCTGTTGGCCGCCTGCAATCCACGCACTCAACCCCGAGATCAAGGTAGGCACAATGGCGGTGATCGTCGCTCCGAGTCGTTGTTCCACTTGCTCTTGGACAATCTCCGGAATCCGCGCCACCTGTTCCTTGAGTTCTTGAACCTCTCGCGCCTGGCTTTCCAAGCTGGTCTTTTTCTCCTTCCGCACACCAGTGGTATAGTATGACCCCCATTTTGTCGACAAGCCTTTGCCTGCCAAACGACCAGCTGACGTCGGCTTACTGAGCTTATCCTTCTTCTTCATTACATTCAACGCCCTATTTAGAGTGGTGTCCCAAGGGTTGCTCTTAGTCGACCCCGCGCTACTGCTTTCAGTCGCCTGCGGAAGGAATGTGAACCATTTAGAAATTTGGCTTCATTAATTAGAATGCAACCATATGGAGCTAATTACGCGGGGGTGTATTCCTTACCAGAACAAGCTCAAGCTGCCTGGTCTTCGGATCCGTGGTAAGCTCCTTTGTTTTCGGGTCCTTCTTGTACCGGGCCCTGACAAAGTTCCTGGTCTGCTTGTTACCGCTGTATTTCTCGAAGAGGGGCGGTAGGCCTTGCTCGGCACGGTCCGCCTCCTCCTTGTCCCATATAGGCTCCGCCACTCTGTAACCGCCGGGACCGAGTGTGTGTTCCCCTATGTTCAGCTCCCGCATTTGTTTCCCCCACTCACTTGATTGGGAGCTTGCGGTGCTCGAGCAATTGATCTTGAAGTCGTTGTAGTCATCTTCGGTGATCGAAGGATTTTTCTCCTTGATCTTCTGATAACTCTCACCTTTATCGATCATTTTCTTCACATTGCTTTTCCAAGTAGACAGGTCCTTGCTCATCTTCGTGAGGGCAGCATTGTTCACTTTATTCCCTTTGAGGCTTGTGTTTGCAAATTCAGCGGGGAACTTGTATCGTTCGTGCAGCTTCGTGAAGAGGAGGTGGCGCAAATTCCCTCGGTCAGGATGCCTAAGGTTCTCGGTGTTGATCGAGACGGTGCTCCGGACAATGCACCCGAGCTGAAGCGAGTACCCCTTGACTATTCGTTCGGGCGCCGTTGGATACCCGTTGGAGTCCACTTCAGTAACTTCCTCCTTGAGGGTGAGGAGCACGATCGGGCGTCGGTCCTTCCATTGCCTCTTCGGTTGGCTGCCATCTGTGCGGGCGCCGCCATCATCAGTGGTGGCATCCTCGGCGGCACCATCAGTGGTGGCATCAGTGTGGTCATCCTCGGCGGCACCATCAGTGGTCTCAGGATCGGTGTGGAAGGCGGCGGCCTCATACAAGTGAGGTTGTTCCTCCATCTCCTGGGACAGCTCCCAGAATGCCTTGCCGCCCGAACCCCGGCCTCATCATTGTGGTCCATGTTTCTCTCTAAATAGAAACAAAGTTTGGTCAAAAAGTTGGTTATTGTCAAGGAACAAGATCTCTAAGTTGACCAAATAACCTAATTCTCGAGGAATGTCGCCAAAAAGTTGGTTATTGTCAAGGAACAATTGAGAGATGTTTGTGATATTGCCTAGGTGTTTTGGGATAGAACCTGTTAGTGTGTTGTTGCTAAGGTCCAAGTCCACGTTCTCAGGGTAACCTAGTTCTTGAGGGGTGTGTCTAGAAAGTTCACTCTTCTTTTTAGAAGACAAGCGTCTGAAATGGTATTGCCTTTCCTTAATTTGTACTATTTTTTCATTGTGCTGAATACTTATGTGGGTGAGTGTATCTGTAATTACTTTTTACTACACCGCAGGGTGTTCAAACACATGGCAAGCAAGGGTGTCTGAGTGTGTGAATAAAATACTAAACTAATCCAACCACTAAAGCAAATTAATTTTTATTTCGGTTGAGAATCGGGCACCTTCTAGGTCAAGAAAATTGGGCATGACCTTTGCTAATTTTCTTGACCTAGGAGTGCCCCATTTCTCAACCGAAACGGAAATTAATCAATGTTTCAGGAGAAAGGGGTCATTTTAGAAGATCACAAGTAGCAGCAGCATCACTTGACAAAATCACAACTAGCAGCAGCATCACAAGTAGTACAGCAGCAACATCATCACAAGTAGTACAGCAGCAGCAGCAGCATCATCACAAGTAATACACTTAGCTACCAGTTCAGAAATACAGCTAAGATAAGATCATCAACACATTTTAGAAACATAGCTCATCATTTTCATTCTTGCAGATAAGATCATCACCACATTTCAGAAATACAGCTTCATAGGTTGTTCTCTGTATGCAAGCAGTAGACCATATATATGTGACATTTTCATCTCTCATTAGCGCTAAGATCTAACGTCTATTTTTGCTCATGCTGATTACTCACTTCAAAATAGGTTGCTTAGTAGTACGAAACAACACACACCAAGCTCCATCAAAAACAGAATAAAAAATGGCCATGTCATGCTTGGCAATAGCACAAGTGACATGAAAATTCAGGAGTAGGAGATCACAAAAGTACAGTCCACAGGTTACTCCAAGTTTCTGAATTTTCAGTAAATTTTCTGTAAGAAAAGAACTAAAAGAAAAGAAATCCTAGGGTTAAAAAATCTGGAGCAAGTCCTAGCAGAACCACAAAATGTTCATCTACTCAAATTAATGTCCAAACAGTGTCATATCTGAAATTAACCTGTCATGTTCACTGCTCAAACATGAAGTACCAGCAACCTTGAAACTAAAAGTCCTGCATTCTTTCATTGGAAAAAAGAGAGATGGAGGCTGGTGAAAACTTATCCTAGGAGGCAAACTCTCTTTGAGAACTTTGTGTTAAAAAATGCACAGTAAAAGAATACAGAAAATTGCACATGACAATGCTTGCACAAATATCAAAATGTGTATTGGTAGGACCATATATACACAAGCAGCAGAACAGAACCATATATGCCCTATCAGCGTGACTATGACAAAGAAGTTTCATTTGGAAATAAATTCATAGCCTTGCTAAGATATCATCAGTTAGGACATTTACATCACCAATGTGGCAAACTGCAAAACTAGTCAGCGGAACACATATCCATCACTGATTACTAGACTTTTTAGGTCAGCTCTATTCCTAAATACTAGTCAAACATTTGGAAATGAATGCAATATGTTTTAGATCAGTAAAACTCATTACATTTGTTTACAGAGGGAGAAGTCAGTAAATCAGAATCGACCTTCACAATTTCTGTATTGTTTAACCATCAAACATGACAATGAAGACGCAAAATCACACAGGACAATATGTGCCCAAATATCAGAACGTGTAAATTGGCAAGGCTATAATACACAAGCAACAGAAGAGAATCGAAATGCCCCATTGGAGTAACTATGACAGAGAAGCTTCATTAGGACTGGGCAGATCCGGGGGGAAGGGAGGGGAGGAGGGGGAGGAGGAGGGGGAGCTCATGGGGGTGGTGGTGCTCCGGCGACGGTGGCGGCGTCGAGGTTTGGTCGAGGCGGCGTCAGGGCGGGGTCGAGGTGGGGCAGCGGCGTCGGGGCGGGGTCGAGGCGGCGTCGGGGCGGCGGGGCAGCGTCGAGGCGGCGTCGGGGCGGCGTCCGGGCGGCGGGGTCGCGTCGAGGCGGCGGGGCAGCGTCGAGGTGGCGGGGACGGTGGCATCGAGGGAGGCGGGGCGAGGGAGAGGGAAGGCGAGGAGAGGGCGAGGGAGGGAGAGGGCGAGGGCGAGGAGAGGGCGGAGAGGCAGGGCGGCGGCGGTGGAGCGGGCGCGGGCGGACGGCGTCGGGTTAGGTTTGGGCGTCGGGTTAGGTTTGGGCGCGGGCACAATACTAATGGCGCACCACCCCTCGGTGCGCCATAAGTACATCCATACTAATGGCGCACCTCACCGTGGTGCGCCATTAGTATTTTTTTTATTTCAACTCGAGCCAACAGGTTATGTACCACCAGAACTGATCCACATCAAGTCCCCTCTACTAGCTTGACTGGTCAGCAGCCAGTTCTCACACTAGGAGGTCTTGGGTTCGACTCCCAGGCTCCACAAATTTTTTTTAGCATTTAAAAAGCTGTTTGATACTTATTTGTGTTTAAATATGTTCAAACTTGTTTAAATAATAACAGTAATATTTTTTTATAAGACAGTAGCATTTAAAAAGCTGTTTGATACTTTTTTTTTTATAAGACAGTGCGCGGGGTGCGGTGGGTCGGCGGCGGCGGTTGAGTAGGGGAATCGAGGGTGCGGGGGGTCGGCGGCGGCGGCCGATGGACTGGGGGGTGCTCGGCGGCGAGGGGGACCGGATCTGGCGAGGTGGGATAGCGAGGAGGTCCTGGGTTTGACTCCCAGGCTCCACAAATTTTTTTAGCATTTAAAAAGCTGTTTGATACTTATTTGTGTTTAAATATGTTCAAACTTGTTTAAATAATAACAGTAATATTTTTTGATAAGACAGTAGCATTTAAAAAGCTGTTTGATACTTATTTTTTTTATAAGACGGTGCGCGGGGTGCGGGGGGTCGGCGGCAGTGGTTGAGTAGGGGAATCGAGGGTGCGGGGGGTCGGCGGCGGCGGCCGGTGGACTGGGGGGTGCTCGGCGGCGAGGGGGACCGGATCTGGTGAGGTGGGATAGTGATCGAGATGGAGGGGGGTCGAGATCGAGTGTCCATGAAATTTAAAAATATTCATGATAGTTCAAAAAGTACCCATGAAATACAATCGAGAAATGAAGGCTACAATTTAAATACAGTCGATCTTAGCTAGCTATCTGTTCACAATCTTCTTGCCCTTCTTTTTCGCAAATGGAGTTCTTCTGTGGAACGGACGTCCTTTAGGTAGGGTGGTCCTGCTTCTTCTTGTGGTGTATGCTGCTACTTCATCATCGTCGTCATGTTCGATCCTCGGGTCGCCGTACTTGTCGAAGTCTTGCTCATTGGCTACTCCATCCATTCCGATGATCTTCCTTTTGCCTCTCCTCACGACAACACGACTGGGCTTTGGCGGGTCGGTAATGAAGAAGCATTGGTCCACTTGGGAAGCCAGTACCCATGGCTCATTTTTCGCGGTGACGTTTGCGCCCGCGGTCTTGGATTTGGCTTCGGGTATAACCATGGTGGTGAAATATCGGTCTTCTTTTATGACGTTCTTGGCCCATCTGACACGGAACATCGGGACCTTCTCTCCAGCGTAGCTCAGCTCCCAGATCTCCTCGATCCTTCCGTAGTATCTGTCCTTGTCGTTACCGGTGTAGGATTCCATCGTTACCCCGGAGTTCTGATAACCATCGCTCTTCATGTCCTTGGCCTCGGTGTAGAATGTGTAGCCGTTGATATCGTACGCCTCATAGGTCATCAGGTTGTGCTCGGCGCCCTGTGACAAGGCGAATATGAGTTGTTCTTCCGCGGAAGAATCCTCATGTAAAGGGTACGACAGAAGCTTCTGCTTGAACCAACGCGTGAAACATGAGTTGTGCTCTTTGAGTATATCTCCGTCCGTCCTCTGTTGGCCTCGGTCATTGTACGTCTTCTTAATAAAGGTTTTGTGCTCTAACACCCAAGGATCGACCACGTCTATGTGTTGTAGCGCGACTAGGTTTGCTCTTTCAAAGTCGGCGAGTCGACCCTCGAAGTCGACATGCATTTCGCGGCGACCCTCACGGTGACCCCATCCAGCGAGCCTGCCGAGGTGCCTGTTGACGGGCAGACCAACGGGGTTCTCGATGACTAGATAATTCGTGCAGTAGGAGATGCACTCTTCGGTCAGAAAGCCCCTGGCTATGCTTCCTTCTGGACGTGACATGTTGCGAACGTATCCTTTGATGACACCATTCATCCTTTCGAACGGCATCATGCTATGCAGGAACGTCGGCCCGAGTTGGATGATATCCTCCACTATATGGACCAGCAGATGCACCATAACGTCGAAGAATGTGGGCGGGAAGTACATCTCAAGCTCGCATAGTATCACCACGATCTCTTCCTGTAGCCTTCTGAGTTGCCTCACGCCAATCGACTTCCGAGAGATGACGTCGATGAAGTTGCATAGGCCAAATAGCGTTTCACGGACGTGCGCGTCCATGATCCCACGGATTGCAACTGGAAGTATCTGCGTCATCAGCACGTGACAGTCGTGAGACTTCATCCCGCTGAACTTCTGCTTCGCTGGGTCTAGGTATCTGCTTATCTTCCCCGCGTAACCGTAAGGAAGTTTTACTCCTAGGAGGCAGGTGAAAAACTGCTCGATCTCCTCCTGACTTAGAGTGAAGCACGCGGAAGGGTGGTCATTTCCGGTCTTCTTGGCCTTTTTGCCTTTGCGACGACTTTCTGTGTCCTGCTTCGCCTCATCATCATCATCATCATCATCATCATCATCATCATCATCATCATCATATATAGCGTGAAGCTCCTGCCTGATGCCCATTGATTTCAAGTCTGCCCTTGCTTTCGGCCCATCTTTGGTCCTCTCTGGCATGTTGAGCAGGGTACCAAGCAGACTCTCGCACACGTTCTTCGTGATATGCATGACATCAAGGCTGTGAGGCACACGGTGGATCTTCCAGTACGGCAAGTCCCAGAAAACAGACCTCGTTTTCCATACGTTCAGCAGCGGCTCTGGCGCCTTTCGCTTCTTTCCCGGCTCTGGCGCCTTTTGCTTCTTTCCCGGCAGTGGGCAGTCTTTCCAATTTTTCAACAGCTTGTCTATTTCCTCGCCGCTCCTCGTACACGGGCGTTTTCGGGGTTCGGTTTCACCATCGAATAGATCCTTGCGTTTCCTCCACGGGTCATCGTCGCGAAGCCACCTTCGATGTCCCATGAACATGGTTTTCGAAGACCCGGGATCTCTATCTAGCTGGCGATACGTTGTGTCATCCATGCACCTTACGCATCCAGAAAATCCGTGGACTACCTGCCCCGCAAGATATCCGTAACCGAGATAGTCGTGCACCGTCGTGAGCAGTGCGGCTCTCATAGCGAAATATTCTTTCTCTGCAGCGTCCCACGTATTGGCTGGCGTTTTCCACAGCGTGTCAAGCTCCTCTTTCAGCAGCCCCAGATACAGATTGATGTCGTTCCCTGGTTGTTTCGGCCCTTCAATTAGCATACTCATGTGAATGTACTTCCTCTTCATGCACAACCAGGGGGGAAGGTTGTACATCCACACAAACACAGGCCAGGTGCTATGTGTGCTTCTCTGGCTGCCAAACAGATTGACTCCATCGGTGCTCGCGCCCAGCACGATGTTCCTTGGATCGTTCCCAAATTCTGGGTATTCGAAGTTCAACGCTTGCCACTAGCTCGCATCCTTAGGGTGACTCAGCATCTTGTCTTTTTTATCTATCTCCGGATCATTTGCGTCATCTTCTCGCTTCTTCTCCTCCCTATCCGCGTGCCAACGCAGGAGCTTTGCTACCTTAGGGTCCGCGAAATACCGCTGCAGACGAGGAGTGATCGAAAGTACCACACCACTTTTCGAGGAGCTTTCTTCCTCTTCTTGTATCGAGTGACACCGCACACCGGACATATGGTAGACTCCGCGTGCTCGTCCCGATAAATGATGCAATTGTTCATGCACACATGGTATTTCACGTGCGGTAAATCCAGAGGACACACGATTTTCTTCGCCTCCTCCAAACTGGTCGGGCACTTGTTCCCCTTGGGAAGACGTTCGTGCCAGAATGACATGTTCTCGTCGAAGCATGCGTCGGTCATTTTGTGTTTTACCTTCATCTCCAGAGCCATGAGCGTTACTTTCAGGCGGGTATCCTCGGGCCTGCATCCTTCATACAATGGAGTAACCGCGTCTAACTCAAGTTGATCCATCTTGGCTTTCTCTCGGGCGGCAGCTCTTGCGTTATCCGTCTGCTTGAGAAGCAGCTCTTGAATATGAGGGTCCTGCACCCAGCCCATCGATGGTCCAGCGTCGTCTGCTCCGCCGGCATCATCATCATGTCCTGCATCTTCTACATGATGACTGTGTACAGCATCACCGTCGTGATCAGCTCCTGGGGATTCTTCGTCTTCTCGCCCCCCCGAGCCGCGGTGGTTGTCTTGCTGCCCTTCCTCATTTCTTGCCCGGCCCCCATGGACGATTTCGTAGTCATCTTCATCACCTTGCCACCGATAGCCATCCATGAAACCACGCAAGAGCAGGTGGTCCCGCACCTGCCCGGAATCCGGGTCCGCAATAAGGCTATTCAGCTTGCATCTTCGACACGGACATCTTATCTCCGTCTCGTTCTTTTGAAGCATCTCGGCCTTCGCGGACCTCAAAAACCTATTCACGATGCCTTCGGTCATCGTGCGGACCATGGTCTCCTGCGGGGTAGAGCAAAACGATATTTTAGAACCAAGAAAAAATTTGGCATGACTTTCCTTAAAAATAGGACCAAAAAGAATGCTTAATGCCAAAATTCTCGCCGAAACGGAAATGAATCAACATTCCGGCAAAATGTTGGCAACTATCGCATTTCAAATACCGGTACACCTCCAAACACAAACACATATGCAACACCACAAACATATGCAACACCACGAACATACATAGATCTAGCTAGGCCATAAAAGGTGCATGTGCACATTGTTGTAGGGAGAACAACATAAATATAGCTTCCCCCCTTACTTACCTAGCAAAACAAGGTAACTTAACCACTTAATTTGAATGAATCTATGGTGGAAATGAGGTGAAAAAGAGGAGGCACCCGAGACAAGGAGGAGGCGGTGGAGAGAATGAAGTGGGGGAGAAAGTGAGTGTGGGAGGAGAGGCTGTCCAAAATATCTTGTTGCTGCCCACTTACTAATGGCGCACCATCAACAAATGCGCCATTAGTAATCCAGGTTACTAATGGCGCACCACCTGGTGGTGCGCCATTAGTAGTTTTGCAAAAAAAAAACATACTAATGGCGCACTCTGCCACGGTGCGCCATTACTAGTTTGAACTAGTAATGGCGCACCGCGTGTGAGTGCGCCATTAGTACTTTTGCAAAAAAAAAGAATAAAAAATAATAGAAAAAATAACTTTAGTGGCGCACCTTCTGGCTGGTGCGCCATTACTAGTTACAACTAGTAATGGCGCACCACCAGCGGATGCGCCATTAGTATGTTTGGACAGGCGCACTAGTTGAAAAAAAAATTGGTACTAATGGCGCATCGTGGGCAGGGTGCGCCATTAGTAATTTCAACACTAATGGCGCATCAGAAGGTGGTGCGCCATTAGTATATACTAATGGTGCACCACATGTCTGGTGCGCCATTAGTGTCAATTCCATCTATAGCCCTTTTCCTAGTAGTGTCTGGAGGGGGGACGACGATAATGGACTGCAGGCGCCGAGCAGGGGAGAGCAAGTGCCCAGCGGATGGCGGGGGGGGGGGGGGGGGGGGGGGCTCAGGGCATTCACCCCGGCGCAGCAGACGCGGTGAGGAACCCGGATCTGACGAGGCCGAATCCCCGAGATCCAGGGATTCAGGGACCGGGGATGGGCTGGGAGAATGCAGCATCGGGCTGCCCAGCGGTCCGGAGCTGACACCGGTCAAGAAGGGGGGCAGCGAGCCCATGCTGGGCGGCGGCGTGGAGGTGGCCGCCGCGGCCGGAGCGGCGCGCGGCGCGGAGCAGAGGAGCGTGGCTATCCTACGCGGAGCAGCGTTCGCTTATGAATTCACATATCCTTTCTCTGCTCCTCACCTTCTTCTCTTCCAAGTCTCACCATCCTCCCCTGCTACCTCACCAACGCCTTCGGTGCGACCTGGATCGGATCCGCGGGTCAACTCCAACCAGCGGAAAATACTTGCAATCAATTCAAAGCATGCAACGTCAAAATAACCAGTAGATGATATGTTAACAAAACCTCAGAATCTCTAAGGCTCTAACGGCCTCCATTGCAGCGACCTTGAGGTAATAAAATCGATCGCTTTTATGGAAGCTTTAACAATTTATGGACTAGTTGTGGCACTAGCGCTTTTATTTGTGAACCCTTCTGTTTAATCTTAAAAATAGTTCTTTTGATTTCGATAAGATATTTTTTTTCTTCTTTTAGTAAATTGGTATTTGCTTCCGCAATTCCATTTATATCAATATTCATTTAATTTACTCCTGAAATTATCTATTTATCGGGACAGATAACACCCCTTTCGAGAAAGGCCTGGGTTGAGTATTATTAATTTAGAAGATATGCTACCTTCTTATTTCCTGTCCTTAGTTTAGGAAAGTGAAAAGTTTTTTCCTTTTATTTTAGGAATTTTGGAAACAGAACATTTCAACAAAAGAAGTCTTTCACCGGTTAAACAAGACTTAAGACTTAACCTAAAAGAAATTACTAGATTGAATCTATTTGCATTAAAAAACGATCAAGAAAGGGTGAGCGAAGTAAGGGCATGTATAATGGTTCTATCTTAGGAATGCCACGTAGAATAAATGATGAGATGGAGGAGAGAGAAATCATAATAAAAGGCTTGTCTTCTCTTATTTAAGAGAAGACAAGAGATGATTTCTTAGCACAATATGTCTCACCACGTTTTTAGGAATAGCTAGTTATTGAAGATAAAACTAAGAACTAACCTATTGTAGACATATTCTTTTGTCATCTCTAAATTACATGCAAGACTTAAGATGAGACTATCTTATCAACCATTGTACATGTCCTAAGTGATCGAAAAACCTGGTTCTTTGTCCGTCCTATTTATAAGAAGAGAGCATGTGAAAAATATAACTCATTCTTTCTTTTTTCTTAGCTTGATGGCCATCCGCTGGCAGTTTAGGTCTTAATACCGATATTTTAGCAACAAAACTAATAAATCTAACTCTGGTGGTTGGTGTTTTTTTGGAAAGGGAGTGTGCGCGGGTTGTCTATTTCAAGAATAGATTGGATCTATCCGGCTGCACTTTATAGTATTTTTTAGTATTTTCGAATAAATAAGAAAAGGGTGCACTATCTCGACGAATTACTTCTGAATAAATTCAGAAACCGTATGGAAGAGCCATAGCATTACAAGGTCTGAGATCTTGGAGGGCGGCTGAGTGTATCGCTGAGATCGAACTCCTCTGTTTTTCACTGTTCTAACCTTTGTTCAGAGTGTAGCTGTTTTGTATAGGCAGCTGAAGCTGCTCTGTTTTCTGTACAATGGCTCGCTTTTTCGAGTGAGTTACTCTCACTGTGTAACTCTGAACTTTCTCCCTCTCTCGATACAGATCGGTCTTTGGCCTCTCAAAAAATAGTCACAGAAGGACATGGATGGACAAGCAGGGTGATAATAAATTATAAACTCATAGCTGAAATTTTCATCACCATCATCGTGGTGGTATCTTTACATCCGACCAGGGAGCAGCCAGCCAAATCTCAGGCCATGGCTGCATGCTTACTAATACTTGCTGTAACGAACACTACACCCATGAGCCACTGGTACTCCTAATTTGGGCCCCAGCAGCTGAGGTACATCACGGTCCTCAGCCCCTCCTCGGCCTTCTCCGCTCGCCGCCTCTCTGCCACGGCCGCCGGAAGCTGCTTGGTACCCTGCGAGACGCCGCCGCGGACGTTGGGCTTCGCTGCCCGGTGGATGGACCTGAGGGCATAGTTCCAGCGGCAGAGCCCGGCCTGGTCCTTGAACGCCTCCACCGTGTCCGCGCCCACGCTCATCGCCGCCGCCCAGGACGAGGCCGTCACCTTCCCGCCGCCACTCGCCATAGGACTAATCGCCTTCTCCGCACGATTCCAGATTCCAGTGAGTACTGCAGAGTGCTTCGTTCGTTGCTGTGCGTGTAAGTGTGCTCAGCTGCCTGCCAAACGGCGGTGCTCCTCTTGGTGGTTTTATAGGAGATGCCGATGTTGGCATGGGTAACCATACGTGCCGGCCGTCGCTGCCTCATACGTACGGGCGCGCGCATGGTTTGTAGACTCGTGGACGCAAACCGGGTGCCTAGCTTGGCGGCTCAGGTTGCTGTCGGACGCACGACGAGGTTGGCCGCTTGTGCCACAAGTTGTGTGCTGTCAGCTTGTCACTGTGCTGAAGTCAGTGTGTTATCCACTTGCCGGGAGCCTGCGAGTAGTAGCACTTACTCTAATATGCTTGATGATAAACACACTCTCATTAAGCAAATCTGTACGCAGCGTCCCGGAATCTTCTCCTCGTCGTCTTGGGATCGGCAATGGATTGATTAGACTAACAGTCCTCCTTTCAACAACGCGGTTTAGTCGGACTCACGTAGGTTAACCATATGATGTTTGGCCACATGCTCATGAGGAGACGCGGACGGGCAGGGCAAACCAGATGCCAGACGCCATGGTTTCCACCATACCATCAGGCGCTGATGAAGTCATGTACCTAGGGTAGGGTCATGGACCTGTCCAAAGTACCCTCCCCCAAAGACATCTTTAGAAGAAACTGCCTTCCAGTCGACCTGGAAGAATTCCACTCGACAGACTCGAAGACACTCGACCATGAAGACTCACTCGACCACCAAGAGTTCAAGAGCCACTCTGTATCCAAACGGTCTGTAATTAAGTAGTCTTTATGGTCATGATGACACTTTATGTAAGGCGTTACCAGTAACGCCAGGCCTTTATGTACATTGAACCCTCCGCTACGTGGGCTGGCTGGGGTCCTGGCGCACTCTATATAAGCCACCCCCCTCCACAGGCAGAAGGGTTCGCACCCCTGTAACTCATACGCATATAATCCAGTCGACCGTCTCCGGGCTTCGAGACGTAAGGCTGTTACTTCCTCTGAGAAGGGCCTGAACTCGTAAATCCCTTGCGTATACAACTACTCCATATCTAGGATCTTGCCTCTCCATACCTAACCCCCTATTCTACTGTCAGTCTTAGTACCACGACAGTTGGCGCCCACCGTGGGGCAGGTGTCTTAGCGACTTATTGGAGAAGTTGCAATTGTTTCGATCGCCTTCATCATGGTTTCTGGCGGAGTTTTGGTCGAGGGCCGCGAGATCCGTCTCGGCGCACTCACGTTCATCGCCGACGACTCCGCTTGGCTCCAAGAGGCTCCACTCGACATCGACGCGCTTCCCGTCCGCGGGGCAACACACTTTCGCGCATGTGTCCGCGGCGTCCTGCTGCGGCAACCGTCGACTCCGTATCGGTCGACTCCTGTGTCGTCCTCCCTCCCTATCTCCCGCCAGTGCAAGCGCTCTGGTCGGTCGAGCCTTCAGCAGTGGGTGAGACACGCAGTAGCTCGCCAATCGACCACCACCCAAGTCGCGGCGATTGAGCCCGACGAATCTCTCTACGGCCTGTTCGATCTGTCGACTGGCTCCATAGAGACTGCATCCGAGTGCGACAGCAGTGATCCAGCGGCGGAGGTCCTGATGGTCAATGGGCCTCGTAGTCCTCCCGGCTTCCCCCGCACCAACGGAGCGGACGGCGGAGGCGACCCAGCTCAGGTCCACGAGGAGTATCAACCCGAGCCACTCACTTCGCTGCAAAGGGAAGATCTTCGCCGCCGGAACATGGATGCTCTGCATACTCCTATCGTAGGAGAAACTCCCGAGGCCCGTGCCTTGGAGGACGCGCGTTTGGCCAACTTGGCTGAGCGCACTCGACTGGAGAACCTCCAGCGAGCACTCGACGAGCGCGCGCGGCAACGAGTACCAGACTCCAGTCGATGTCAACTCTTTCCGCCATCGACTCAGGTATATCGAACCCCAATTCAGAATCTAGCAACTGCAGCCCGTATAGCGGAGTCAATTCAGCCCTCTCAGTCAGAGGCTGGCAAAGGCTTGATGCAGATCAGAGATTTGCTCCAGGCAGCAGGAGATCAAAATTCAGCTGTATCGCAGTCGCGTAGTAGGATTCACAGTCGATCTGTCGCTGCGAATACAGTCCAGTCGGCCCATAGCCCAAGATTGCCTCCGCGGCGTGAGGGACGTGGAGGTCGACGTGATCAGTATGATGACCGATTCGATCGCGATGATCGGCGTCGAGTGCCCACTCCTCCTCCGAGGGGTGGGTCTTATGCCCCTCGGCAGCAAGATGACAGACGCCAGCACAGTGTTGGGCGAAGAGCTCCGGTCGACCCCAGGGAACCAGGCTTTGACGCGAGATCCATTATCGTGCAAGGTCTGGTCGACCGGAACAGAGCTCACCGAGAAGGCCATGACAGAGATGTGCCCACCAGCAGCCGAGTTCATGTCTCAGGACCAGAGTGTTTTAGCAGGGTCATCAGAGCCGCGGTGATCCCTCCCAACTTCAGGTTGGCGACTGGGGTGAGTAAGTTCACTGGTGAGTCCAAGCCCGATACTTGGCTTGAGGACTACCGAGTGGCTGTTCAGATTGGCGGTGGCAATGATGAGGTTGCCATGAAACACCTATCGCTTATGTTGGAGGGCTTGGCCAGAGCCTGGCTGAATCAGTTGGCGCCTAGCAGCATTTACACTTGGGAAGATCTTGCCCAAGTGTTCGTCAGGACATTTGAGGGAACTTGCAAGCGACCAGCAGGTTTGACAGAGCTGCAGATCTGCGTGCAAAAGTGGAATGAGACCCTGAGAGATTACATCCAGAGGTGGATCACATTGCAATATACGGTGGAGAACGTATCTGATCACCAAGCAGTCTGTGCCTTCAAGGAAGGCGTTAAGAACAGAGAGTTAAGTTTGAAGTTTGGTCGAACCGGAGACATGACCCTGAGTTGAATGATGGAAATTGCCACCAAATATGCCAATGGTGAAGAAGAGGTCGACTCCGGAGTGGCAAGTACAAGCCGAGCCAGTCGGAAAAAGGAAACTCTAGTCGGAAGCAGAAGCGGAAAGCTGAGCCAGCTGCTCTTGGAGAAGCCTTGGCCGACTCAGGGCAAGTTTAAAGGGAATCCCAAAGGATCCTGGAACCCCAAGAAGGTGAATGACAAGGAAGGAAACGACGTGATGGATTTGCCATGCCACATCCACACGAAGAAAGATGAAGAGGGTAACTTCATTTACCCGAAACATACCACTCGCCAGTGCCGGCTCTTAATCCAGCAGTTTCAAGGGAAACATCCCAAGGATAAGGAAAAGGAGTCGGACAAGGCTGAGGACAAAGAGGACAGTGATGAAGGATATCCCCATGTAAATTCCACCCTGATGATTTTTGCTGATGTGCACTACAAGAAATATGTCAACTTATGACCTTCTGTCAGTGACCCTGGAAGAATTGGTCATAGATTTATGACCATTTGAGACCAATTGGTCAAAAGCTGTTCGAGGGGCTCCAAACCCTAAACCATTGCGACCATTTTGGTCAGAAAGGTCATAATTTCCTTACATGAAATGGTCATAAAGCTAACAGCGCTAGTCCGCTGCCTTATTTCTAGTTGTTAACGACCAATATAGATGGTCATAGCCTTGTAAATTGTGGTGGGTTGCTATGACTAGGCGCCACCTCATCAGTTTTGCCTATGTGTCATGTCCATGTGGCAGTTTTTGCCCTAGGTTGTGAAGCAACCTATATTTCTGTCATTCCCAAAATTCCCAAAAAAATCTCATAAATTCTTTGGGTCATATCTTCGTCAAATATGTAAAAAACTTCCTTGCCTCGTTCAAAAATAATTCAAAAATATTCATTTTCCTATTCTGTTCAGAGTAGCAGTTTGTGAAGGAAGTACCACTTTGGCAAGTCCAAATAGTATCCATTTTCTACAGTGCTTTCCTATGCCCAAATAACCATCCTCCACCAAATGCCAGCTCAATCCATTCATTATTTTGAGCCGATCTTCAACATTCGTATTTATGTCCAGTGTGGTGGTTTGCAAAGCAAGTACCACCTAGGCTCCTCCTTTTGAGCTAAAAATTTGTGAAAACGGTCTTCTTAGTAACTAATCATCCTCAGCCAAAAATCACACCCATTAGCCATGTACATTTCCCGTACCGCTAATCAAACACTTGGCTGCTAATTCATGTTTGAGCATCGATTGGTCTCCTCGTGAGAATCTTATGTTGTAATTTTCTTCCTAGCACCAACCTGGGGAGTGCCAGACCCACTAGACATGCCTAGGCCTCCCAGAACACATGGCAACGCCACGGTCACGCGGTGACCACGCGGCGGGCATGCGAGTTTACGCGCTCTAGAGTTGGGGCCCTTGGCCACCGCCCAAACCTCGACGTATCGCCACCAAACCATGTATTTCTGATTAAATAGGTCCTTATGTAACTAGAAATGATTTTTTGAAAAAAATAAATAGCAAACTATGAGGCAGCTGCAGTTCAAATTTGACCCGCTTCCAACTGAATCGGCGGGAATTTGTCTTTTTCACCAGAGGTGGATCAAAACTTTTGACACCCAACCATTTGGTCAACTGTGCATTAAATATGGCCTAGTATTTTATAAAAATGATTTGGTCCAATTTTGCAACAATTATTTGGTAGTTCCTTCACAAAAAAACCTCCTTTCGGGCACTCGAAAAATGGAAAATGATTTTTTCGTCCAACGAAAATGAAAACTTCCTTAGGCAACATTGTTTTCCATTCTAATATGCACCCTTATGCACAATATGAGATCATTTGAACAAACTATGCCATGAATGTGGCCATAAGATTGATCATTTGGCTTGAAAGCCATTGATCTCCACACTTGATAGCTCGTTTCTGAGAACACTTTTTTAAAATAATTGTTGTATTACAAGTTTGTTATTTTTCCTGGAAACTTGTCCACATATAATGACACAATGCGAAGGTTTTCCAATTTTTTGATTTTTTTTGAATTTTTTATGCCCGTTTCAAAATGCGGTCAAAACGGCGGGCTTGACCGTTCCTAGCTAGTTGTTGAATCTTGGAAAACTTTTGATGTTTCTCTGATTAAATAGATACTTATGTACCTAGAAATGATTTTTGGAAAAAATAAATAGCAAACTATGAGGCAGCTGCAGTTCAAATTTGACCCGCTTCCAACTGAATCGGCGGGAATTTGTCTTTTTCACCAAAGGTGGATCAAAACTTTTGACACCCAACCATTTGGTCAATTGTGCATTAAATATGGCCTAGTATTTTATAAAAATGATTTGGTCCAATTTTGCAACAATTATTTGGTAGTTCCTTCACAAAAAAACCTCCTTTCGGGCACTCGAAAAATGGAAAATGGTTTTTTTCGTCCAACGAAAATGAAAACTTCCTTAGGCAACATTGTTTGCCATTCTAATATGCACCCTTATGCACAATATGAGATCATTTGAACAAACTATGCCATGAATGTGGCCATAAGATTGATCATTTGGCTTGAAAGCCATTGATCTCCACACTTGATAGCTCGTTTCTGAGAACACTTTTTTAAAATAATTGCCGTATTACAAGTTTGTTATTTTTCCTGGAAACTTGTCCACATATAATGACACAATGCGAAGGTTTTCCAATTTTTTGATTTTTTTTGAATTTTTTATGCCCGTTTCAAAATGCGGTCAAAACGGCGGGCTTGACCGTTCCTAGCTAGTGGTTGAATCTGGGAAAACTTTTGATGTTTCTCTGATTAAATAGATACTTATGTACCTAGAAATGATTTTTGGAAAAAATAAATAGCAAACTATGAGGCAGCTGCAGTTCAAATTTGACCTGCTTCCAGCTAAATCGGCGGGAATTTGTCTTTTTCACCAGAGGTGGATCAAAACTTTTTACACCCAAACATTTTGTCAATTGTGCATTAAATATGGCCTAGTATTTTATAAAAATGATTTGGCACAATTTTGCAACAAATATTTGGTAGGTTCTTTAAAAAAACCTATTTTTGCCACTCAGAAAATGAATAAAAATAGCTACAAAGATCAGAAATGCATACAAATTAGTCCTTATCCATGAAATGTGGTCTAACTCTAGTGAAAATTTGTGTGATGCCCTTTTGCAATATATTTTGATAGCTACTTCACAAAATCAATGAATTTTTAGTACTTGGAAACTACTTAAATCAATGGTTTTTCCAAACCAATCAAAACTCATCCCACGGATCGATGACATGGCGCCCATCCATCCATCCATCCATCTCTCCATCCCACATCCATCCATCCATCCATCTACTACAGAAAAAAAGAAAAAAACTGAAAAGGAGATACCCCACCCGTAGCCCAAACCCTAGCTCTGATCCCCCATCTCCTCGCCGCCGCCGCCCCCTCCCGAACCAGTCCTCCGCCTCATCCCCCTCCTCTCCCCAATCCCATCCCTCCCTCATCTCCCACATCGCTGCCACCACCGATCCAAACCTCGCCGGCCGGTGGCCTCTCCCTCTCCTCCCACCTTAGGCAGAGCCACCACCCATCCATCTCTCTCTCCTCCCACCTCAGGCAACCCGTCTTTCACTCGTCTCTCCCTCTCCCATGCACCACTCCTGTCTGCCACAACCACCTACGGATCCCGCTTGATTCCGGCATCCTCCGGCGTCGCCAAGCCTACCCACAGCTTCCTCTCGCTGCACTCCCTCTTCACCACCGCATCGATTTGCTTTACCCCGCCTCATGTGGTCGCCCGCATCACTTCCTCCCGCTAGGGTTTCGGTGGTGGTGTGGACCTCTTCGTTGGTGGTGGTGGCGGTGCGCATGAGATCCTCCTACAAGGCCGCCGCCAGATCAGCTCCTCCCCGCCGGTGGATCCTCGCCTCTCTGACAAGGCCGCCACCGGACCCCCTCCTCTTCGACAGCAACGCCTCCGGATCCGCTCGTCCTCGACAACGATGGCACCGAGGAGCACCAGGAGCTTCGGATCAGGTAACTTATTATCTCCCTCTCTCCCTCCCGCACGGCATGGAAGCAGTACCTACTTCGGATCAGGGCTTTACATATAAATCTGATGCAGCCGACTTCCATTTTGCGATATAACTAATCATGTTGTTTTCTGTTCTTGTTGTGTAGTGTGCCAAGCTCAGTTTGGTCCTTGCCGGTGAGCCTGCTATTCAGTACCTCGGTTTCTTATGTTCAGTGTTTTTTTAGCTCTCCCGCTCATGGTGCGTGAATTTTCTTTGCGATTTAAGGACCTCAACTGCCCAAGAAGATCTGCGCTCTCGCGTCCTTCAAGGAATACACCTTTGCTACATACGGAAGCGATATCGCGGTTTTTAAACAGACCGATCTGGTAAGGGAATTGTTGTGTTTAGGATAGCTGAATTAGTCTTATCAGTCATGTTAGCTATTAGCAGTCAAGGCCTTGCTTGCTGATGATTCATTGCTGTAACAGTTGGGCATTGATCCATTTTGAAAGTAGTCTGAAGTGTTGATTCATTGCTGGAACAGTTGGGCATTATTCCATTTTGAAAGTAGTCTGTCTAAGTGTTGATTCATTGTTTGGTGCCTGCTGAATGAAATTATTATCGGCTACTTATTCCAAACTTCCAGAATTGAGTTCCTGACCAGAAAATACCTTTGTCTCAGATGTACTTGTAGATCTCTTGTGAAATCAGATGTTGATTGTGGATTAATAGGTGCACTTGTAATGTTCTGCGAAACAGCATGTTTGATTGTGTGGCTATACAAAAAAAGATAAATTGTGGGAACTTTCAGTTTCTATATTAGCTCCTTTTCCTTATTTTTACAGCACATAAAAACAAACTTGTTGTGCCTGGGTTTGTGGATCTTAAAAACATCACCTATGCTTTCCTTGCTCATACAAAACGCCCAATTGTTGTTCTTGTAAATACAGGCGTGCATACCATCGGCACCTTCACCAAAAAGAAAAGGCTCTAGCCACTTCTTATGACAAGAAAAATAGAAGTGCCCCTAAATTTAAACATATTCCTCTTTACTGAAAACTCATTGTTCTTTTCTAAACTATTGCAAAAATCGAGCAGTGGAACTGATTATATAAATTTTATATTGTCTTGGTAGCTCCACTCGTGTCTGCCACTGATTGGTTTCTGCTTAACCCATGTGCAGAGGACGTGTACAAGAATCTGAAGAAGAACGGCAGCGGGGGGCAGGAGCCGGAGGCGACCGGCATGACGCCGGCTGTGTATGGCGGCGACCACAAGCTCTCCGGTGAGTCGGCTCCATCTTCTAGCCCTAGTGCCCTATTTTCTGCTCCTATATTATGCTCTGTTGGTTTAGAACACTGGCAGCAGTAGCCTACCATGTATATGTACTAAAAAGCAGGATTTCAATCACCTTTTGTACACTAGCAGCTTGCTTACACAGTTGTCACGTTTGCTTGTGGTAGCCATTATGTGGCTGAATCATGTCTGTGTCTACTAATCATCAGTTAATAGCATTTGGCTTCTTTGTGATGGTCTGGGACTATTTTATGGTGATGTGGATATACTTTCTGATTTAAAGTTACTAATATGCGGTCTGGTGTCATATTATGGTATAATATTCTTTGTTTTGACTCTTTCTCTGGTGCGAGGAAAGTTGTGAGTAGACATCAACGATGCCTACTTGCTTGGCAGCTACAGTGATGCATGCGCCGGTCAAGCAAGCTCACATGCATAAACGTACATGTTGGGATAGTAGCAGATATTCCCTCTGTTCCTGCTATATGCCTACTTGCTTGGTTTGCAAAATGTTGTGATGAATCATGAAATCTACAACGTATGCCATTTGGCATTGATGAGAAGATATTTCATATCTGAGCAATAATGTTTGCATTTCATACCGATAGTTGCCAAACTATAAATTGTTATAGCCTTTTTTCTTTCTGTCCATGCATGCTTATATGTTTGAGGGTCAAGTGATGAGGAATAAACCATCAACAATATGATGGAGCTATGCTGCTCTGATTCTTAGTATTTAAGTCTCTGATGATACCTCAACACCCTGATATGTTTGTGGCTTTCTATGATGTCCACATACTGAAGGAAGTCCTACTATCTTCACAACAAATATAATTTTTCTTGAACGAGTTTATAAATTGAACTATCTCCACAACAAAGATACTTACCATTTGTAGTTCCAATCTAAAGTGTTGCCTGATTTCATTTGTGGTTCAAGTGATGATGAGAAACTGCAACAACATGACAGGAGTTACCTTCCTGTGATTCGTAGTTTAAAGTCTGATGATTTCTTACCTTCAATTAACCGTTGTCTTGTGAAATGCGCTCACGTTCTTGTTTTCTTATGAATTGCTTGATGCAATTTCTAAGTCTGGTGTTCTTGAATAAATTGCAGCAATATGACAGGACCATGTTCTGTACTAGTTTTCTGTTTGATTTCTCTATCCAAAATTTTCCTTTGCCTTCTGTTTTGCAATCTTGTTTCACTTGTTTTCTCTGACTTCTACCATGATCGTTTCCGAATGTGTTGTCTTAACTACCAATGATCACTTCTTTTGATCATGATCATGGTTGTTACCTCACCATGCCATTTACTAGCTATTACCATCAAGGAAACTCGAAGTTTTTAATAACCCGAAAGCTTATGGTTTGGTTGGATTAAGGATGTAAAGAAAATGAATTTTGTCGCTATTGAGAATTGTATTTGTTGTTGACAATGCTGCATACATAGAATACCTAATTGTCTTATGTAACTTAATTTCCTTGCATTTTCAACTCTGATTTTGAACGACTAAGGTTACTCCCATGAACAATTTTGCTAAACATTTATCACATCTTAGATCTGCTCTACTGCTTACATTAGTGTTGCCATTCAAGTTGTTTGGTTCTGTTCTCACCAGCAGTACAATCTAATGCTGCTTTATGTTCACTCACTTACAGGAGCTCCCTGCCTATTCTTTCTGGAGTGTGAAGCCGTGAAGCAAAGCAAGCTGTGAAGCCCTATTTAGCAAAGAGTTTTTGATTTGTCTGACTGTAAATTGTAATATTGTAACAGATTGGAAAAGACTAATGTAGTGTTATTTGATGAATTATATTTGTCCTGTCCTATTTGAAATAGTGTTTGTGTATGTTAAAAATATGT
The DNA here is from genome assembly GCA_963921465.1 of Triticum timopheevii. Taxonomy (NCBI): domain Eukaryota; kingdom Viridiplantae; phylum Streptophyta; class Magnoliopsida; order Poales; family Poaceae; genus Triticum; species Triticum timopheevii. Next base: position 626,736,755 of record OY997264.1, on the reverse strand, counting down.
GAAATGGAAACGTGACCAGCGGGACCAATTTATGTCCCACTTATGAATATAATCTGAGAAATTCTGAAATTTTTGACATGTGGGACCACCATCTGACTAGTGGGACTAGCTCTAAAATAAATGATTGAAACATAGAAAATCAATTTATGGTAAGAAGGCCACGGTCCAATAATAAAAAAGGCTAGAATAATGGGCTTGGCCCATGAACCCAATCAAAATTTGATGAAAAAAAACACAAATAGGCTAAATTAATGGGCTCGGCCCATGTAAAATGCCGAATCGGACCGGGCTGAATCTTGTGCCACATTAGATTGCCACGCTGGATGCCTACGTGGACTGAGGGAGGTTGCTAGTGACCAAAACGCCACAGTAGGAATATTTTGGTCGTAAACGTTTTTGACCATTCCAGAAGAAAGGTCGCTATAGTCAGTTTATGACGGCCAGCTTTTGACCTTCTGTTTTTGGTCACAAAAAGGTCATAAATAGAAATTTGTGACCTTTCAGTGACAAATAGTGGTGGTCATAAGTTGACATATTTCTTGTAGTGGTGGAGAGCAAAAGTCGATTGAAAGTTATCAACCGTGAGGTGAATATGGTTGCTCCGGCGACACCCAGCTATCTGAAATGGTCTCAGACCGCCATCACGTTCGACCAGTCTGATCATCCGACACACATAGCCACCCCTAGGAGGCAAGCTTTGGTGGTCGACCCAGTCGTCGAAGGCACTCGACTGACTAAGGTTTTGATGGATGGTGGTAGTGGGTTGAATATATTGTATGCGGAGACGCTGAAGGGAATGGGCATTCCTATGTCCAGACTCAGTTCCAGCAACATGAGTTTCCATGGAGTCATTCCTGGGAAGAAGGCTGAGTCACTCGGCCAAATTGCTCTTGATGTGGTTTTCGACGATTCGAAGCATTTCCGCAAAGAAAAGTTAACATTTGAAGTTGTGGATTTCCAGAGTGCTTATCACGCTATTCTGGGCAGGCCAGCTTATGCACGATTCATGGCTCGACCATGTTATGTGTACCTCAAATTGAAGATGCCTGGTCCCAAAGGTGTGATCACCATCACTGGCAATCGGAAAAAGGCAGAAGAGTGCTTTCAGAAGGGCTCAAAGATCGCCGATGCTCAGATAACAGTGGTGGAACTGCAGGAATATCAGAAAAATCCGAGTGATTTATTGCGAGCCAAGAAGCCCGCCACAGAGTCAGCGTTCCAGTCATCTGGTGAGACGAAGCCCGTTCACATTCACCCGACCAACCCAAGTGCTGCTCCGACTCATATCTCCACATCACTCGACTCTAAATAGGAAGAAGCACTCATCCAGTTCCTCCGTGAGAACTGGGACATCTTCCCATGGAAGCCTGCTAACATGCCGGGTGTTCCCAGGAGGCTGGCTGAGCATCGTTTACGAGTCGACACAAAAGCAAAACCTGTCAAAGAACATCTTCGACGGTTCGCCATCCAGAAGAGAAAGGCCATTGGCGAGGAGGTGGCTCGGCTCCTGGCAGCAGAGTTTATCCGAGAAATTTACCACTCCGAGTGGCTCGCCAATGTTGTCATGGTCCCCAAGAAGGACAAGTCACTTCGCATGTGCATTAATTTCAAACATATCAATCGGGCCTGCCCGAAAGATCATTTTCCTCTCCCCCGCATCGACCAAATAGTCGACTCGACTGCGGGATGTGAGTGCCTATCTTTTTTAGACGCCTATTCCGGTTACCATCAGATCCGTCTGTATGGACCCGACGAGATCAAAACAGCTTTCATCACTCCATTCGGGTGCTTCTGCTATGTCACCATGCCATTCAGCCTCAAGAATGCCGGAGCCACGTTCATGAGGATGATTCAGAAGTGTTTACTCACTCAAATCAGTCGGAACGTGGAAGCATACATGGATGATGTTGTGGTCAAATCACGGAAGGGTTCCGACCTGTTGACTGACCTTGCTGAAACATTTACCAATCTCAGGAGGTATGATATCAAGCTTAATCCATCTAAGTGCACATTCGGAGTTCCTGGCGGAAAGTTACTCGGTTTTCTCGTTTCCGAACGAGGAATCGACGCCAACCCAGAAAAAGTTGGCACAATACTCCGAATGAAACGCCTCATGCGTGTGCACGATGTCCAGAAGCTTACTGGATGCTTGGCCGAGTTAAGTCGATTCATCTCGCCTGGGTGAAAAGGCATTGCCTCTTTACCGACTGATGAAGAAGTCAGACAAGTTCGAGTGGACTCCAGAAGCTGATGCAGCATTTGCAGAGCTAAAAGCTCTGCTCTCCACCCAGCGGTGCTTGCTGCTCCAATCAGCAAAGAGCCTTTGTTGCTTTACATTGCAGCCACAATACAAGTCATCAGTACAGTGCTTACGGTCGAGCGGGAAGAAGAAGGGAAAGCCTTCAAAGTTCAGCGCCCTGTATATTATCTTTCCGAAGTATTGACCCCATCAAAGCAAAGATACCCTCATTATCATAAGCTTGTATATGGGATTTACAGGACCACGAAGAAGGTTGCTCATTATTTCTCTGATCATTCCATTACAATCGTCAGTGACGCTCCGTTGTCAGAGATTCTACACGACAGAGATGCAACTAGTCGAGTGGCAAAATGGGCGATTGAACTCCTTCCCCTTGATATCAAGTTTGAGGCAAAGAAAGCCATTAAGTCCCAAGCAGTAGCAGATTTCATCGCCAAGTGGATTGAACAACAGCAGCCGACTCAAGTTCACTCGGAGCACTGGACCATGTTCTTTGACGATTCTAAGATGTTAAATGGTTCCGGTGCTGGGGTAGTATTGGTTTCCCCCCGAGGAGATAAGCTCAGATATGTGCTCCAGATCCACTTTGATTCCTCCAACAATGAAGCAGAATACGAGGCACTTTTGTATGGGTTGCGCATGGCCATTTCACTCGGCGTCCGTCACCTTATGGTTTATGGCGACTCAGATTTGGTGGTCAATCAGGTGATGAAGGAGTGGGACGTTAGAAGCCCAGCCATGACTGGATACTGCAATGCAGTGAGAAAGCTTGAAAAGAAATTTGAAGGGTTAGAGCTCCATCATATACCCCGACTGAAGAATCAAGCGGCTGATGATTTGGCAAAGATAGGTTCCAAGAGAGAAGCCATTCCCAGTGATGTGTTCTTGGAACATATCCATACTCCATCAGTTCAGGAAGATCCTTTTACCGAAGAAGCTCCGCAGCCTAAAAGTGTCACAGATCCGACTGAAGTTGAAGTTCCTGCAGTGGTCGACCTGATCATGGAAGCGTTGGTGATCACTCCCGATTGTACAGTGTCGTACATCGCGTATATCTTAAGGAAAGAGCTCCCAGAGGATGAAGAAGAGGCTCGACAGATCGTCCGCTGATCTAAGGCCTTTACCGTGATAAAAGGACAGTTGTACAGAGAAAGCATGACTGGAGTCGGTCAGAAGTGTATAACACCAGAAGAAGGTCGGATAATCCTTGACGATATCCACTCGGGGACCTGTGGTCATCATGCGTCCTCTCGGACCATTGTGGCTAAAGCATACCGAGCGGGATTTTACTGGCCAAGAGCAAATGAAATGGCAAAGGAGATAGTCGACAAGTGTGAAGGATGTCAATTTTACTCCAATATGTCACACAAGCCCGCCTCAGCCTTGAAGGCCATCCCACTCGTCTGGCCTTTCGCTGTATGGGGATTAGATATGGTTGGACCACTGAGAACAGGCAAAAGCGGCTTCACCCATGTGCTGGTGGCAGTCGACAAGTTCACCAAGTGGATTGAAGCTAAACCCATCAAGAATCTTGATGCCGGCACTGCTGTCAGCTTCATCAGGGAGTTGATATTCAGATATGGAGTTCCACATAGCATCATCACTGACAATGGGTCAAACTTCGATTCCGAAGAATTCAGAGCCTTTTGCACATCTCAGGGTACGCGAGTCGACTATGCTTCAGTCGCTCACCCCCAGTCGAATGGACAAGCAGAACGAGCAAATGGTTTAATTCTCAAAGGGCTGAAACCTCGACTGATGCGCGATCTCAAGCACGCTGCTGGTGCATGGGTCGACGAACTTCCGTCAGTACTTTGGGGATTAAGGACCACACCTAATCGGTCGACTGGGAGAACTCCGTTCTTCTTGGTCTACGGAGCCGAAGCAGTCTTGCCGAGTGACCTGCTTCACAATGCACCCCGAGTTGAACTCTACACTGAAGCTGAAGCAGAGCAAGCCCGGCAGGACGCAGTCGACCTTCTAGAAGAAGAAAGGGAGATGGCTCTGATCCGATCGACCATTTATCAGCAGGACTTGCATCGCTTCCATGCCAAAAATGTGAAGAGTCGAGCCTTCCAAGAAGGAGATTTGCTTCTCCGAGTGGATCAGCAGAAGTCACACAAGCTTGCTCCTACTTAGGAAGGTCCCTTCATCGTCACCAAGGTTCTCCACAACGGGGCGTACCACCTTTACAATGTCGAGCACCAGATTGACGAGCCCCGAGCTTGGAACGTGGAGCTGCTCCGCCCCTTTTATACTTAAGTATTCACTCGGATGAGATGTAATAAAAGTACTTCTGTAGTTTATCAAAGACAAGAGTGTTATAATTTTCCCAGTGATTGTTGTTACTTTTGTTCACATAAAGCAGTCCCCCAGTGGGTGGCTTAGCTGCGAATCCGTTTCGCCTAAGTTTGTAAAAAAAATCCTTGCCAAGTGGTGAGTCAGCCTCCCACTCGGGGGCTTAGCTGTGAATCCGTTTCGCCTAAGTTTAACAAAATCCTACCAAGTGGTGAGCCAGCCTCCCACTCGGGGGCTTAGCTGTAGTCCAAGTACTCGCCTAAGTTTAACGAAATCCAACCGAGTGGTGAGCCAGCCTCCCACTCAGGGGTTTAGGTGCAGTCCAAGTACTCGCCTAAGTTTACCAAAATCCTGCCGAGTGGTGAGCCAGCCTCCCACTCGGGGGCTTAGCTGCACCCTAGCGCTCGCCTAAGTACGAACACAATGTGCGCTCTGCAAGGAGGACGAGGCGCAGGTCGACTGCTACCCTCTCCTTCCGAGCTACGCCACAAATACAACATGCGCTCTGCAAGGAGGACGAGGCGCAGGTCGACTGCTACCCTCTCCTTCCGAGCTACGCCACAAATACAACATGCGCTCTGCAAGGAGGACGAGGCGCAGGTCGACTGCTACCCTCTCCTTCCGAGCTACGCCACAAATACAACGTGCGCTCTACAAGGAGGACGAGGCACAGGTCGACTGCTACCCTCTCCTTCTGAGCTACGCCACAAATACAACGTGCGACTCGCAAGAAGGACGAGGTGCAGATCCAGTGGCGGATCCAGGATTTGAAGTTACCCGGGGCGGATTTTTATAGAAAACTAAATTTTGAAGCCACGATGCAATGAAATAAGGCAATCAACTAAATTTATCGGCAAAGTAGTATGGATTCAGGCAAGCCGATAATATTTTTTCAAAGTAGTTTCATTCTGAAGGAGAAAAATATATAACGTGGCAGAAAATTCATATAAGGTCTGCTTCATCTTCTTAGGTTCGTATAATATCAAGTTTGATAATACTAACTAACTTTCAGTATTAACTTCCAAGAATTAGGCTAACGTAACAAGAAATTAAAGAAATATAGAAGCAGGAGAGCAAAAGATTAGGGGAGAATAAACAAACTTGCTGTTTGCTGTCTCTGTTGGCTGATCGCTTGCAGTTTTAAGCGGACCGGTTGGCGGTGCCGATGCAGCCTCCCGTACGGACGGCAGCTGGATCAGGTGGATCCCTCTCTTTCACCATCGAGCACCATCGATAGGGAAGGGCCGGGGCAGCACCGCGGCGAGGCAGCGGATCGGCAACGTAGGGCAGCGCGTCATGGAGGCGAGGCAGAAATCAAGGGCAGCGTGATCGCGATATATGTGGCTGATTTGGTTCCTATCGACAGAAAATAGATTCAGGCTAAAAGAACTTCACAGAAAAGATTGGGCTCACGTACTCACACATTCAAGTGGGTCTTAGTCATTGGCCCACCTTACAACTTACTAAGCGAATCGTTATCTTCTCTTCTTCCTGCTCCTGCTCGTAACTTCCACCGACTGAACCTCACGAGAGCTGCTCTCACCTCTCATGGAAACCATTGGAAAGAGCAGTAGGGGTACCCTAGGTTTAGAAAATTTACCCGGGGCGGCCGCCCCTACACGACCCCACACTGGATCCGCCCCTGTGCAGGTCGACTGTTACCTTCTCCTTCGGAGGTACGCCACAAAAACCCTACCGAGTGGAGAACAGACCTCCCACTCGGGGGCTTAGCTGCATCCCAGTGCTCGCCTAAGTTTTTAAAAATCCTACCGAGTGGAGAGCAAACCTCCCACTCTGGGGGTTAGCTGCAGCCCAGTGCTCGCCTAAGTTTTTGAAAATCCTACCGAGTGGAGCGCAGACCTCCCACTCGGGGGCTTAGCTACAGCCCAGTGCTCGCCTAAGTTTTTGAAAATCCTACCGAGTGGAGAGAAGACCTCCCACTCAGGGGCTTAGCTACAGCCCAGTGCTCGCCTAAGTTTTTGAAAATCCTACCGAGTGGAGAGCAGACCTCCCACTCGGGGGCTTAGCTGCAGCCCAGTGCTTGCCTAAGTTTTTGAAAATCCTACCGAGTGGAGAACAAACTTTCCACTCGGGGGCTTAGCTGCAGCCCAGTGCCAGCATAAGTATGACAAGGTACAAGTCGATTGGAGTCTGTGCTTCATCCCTACCTGCAAAAGTGCATCACAAACACTAGCATATACTCCGAGCGAAGGACAAGGTTCGTTCGAAGGCAGATGCAAACATATTCAACGTCAAACCCAAGTTCAGATAGCGTCCTACGGATCCAGAAGTGCTCAGGCACCAATCCTGTTAAAGTTTACCGGTTACAAAAACCACTCGGCATACCGAGGCAAATTTAAGGCATCAAGCATAGAATTTTTTTACCCCTCCTGCGGAGGACTGGAAGGCGCAACAAACTCGTCCAGGTCAATTCCATCTGCAATCCGAGTGGCAGCAGCGATGAAGGTCTCCATGAAGGATCGGAAGTCATGCTTCTTGGTATTGGCCACCTTGAGAGACGCCAGCTTGTCCTCTCGCGCGTCCTTGCAGTGAACACGAACCAGAGACAGAGCAACATCGGCACCACACATGGCAGAAGACTTCTTCCATTCTTGCACTCGACTTGGAACTTCGTTCAGTCGAGTCATCAGAGACTCAAGGTCATTCTGAAGTGTTTCTCCTGGCCAGAGTGCTATGTCGATGCGCAATGTTGCAACCTTCAGTCTTGCAAGATAGTCGACCACAACAGCAACGCGAGACTCAAGACGGAGCACGTTCATGGCGGCTTCATCCTTCACAGGAGAGTTGATGGGATCTAGGCTCGTCTCCAGTCGACCAGTCTCTTCCTCAAAGTTCTGGCAGAACTCTGTAGACACAACCCAAAGATAAGGCAGCAGTTTGGCGGTAAGTCCATAATTAAAAGCCTGTCGGATACAAGGGGTTACCTTCAAGCATGAGGAATAGCTTCTTGGCGAGTCCTCCCAGATAAGCCTCCAGATCATTCTTCTTTCCCGCCAATTCGCTGGCCTTGTCACTCAGGGCTATCTTGTCATTCTTCAGTCGACTGACCTCTTTGTTGGCCACGTCAAGAGCAGCTTTCAGATTGGTGTTCTCCTCTTCAAGTTTGCTGATTGAAGCCAACTTTTCTTCTGTGATTTTGGTCTTCTCCGAAGCTGCTTTCTACGCCTCAGCAAGGTCAAGATCCTTCTTCTTCAGAGAATCCCTCAGTTTATCTGCAAAATCACGGTGAGATCAGACTCGGGAGTGGACAAGAAACAAAGGCAGTCGTCAAGGTTCTCACCAAACATACCTTTTGCCTCTTCCTTCGCCTTCGTGAAGTTCCCCTGGACAAGCTTCAGATCAAGTTCGAGCTGGATATGCTTGTTCTCCAACTCAGTATAACGAGCTGCAAGCTCGCAAGATTTCTGCGAAGGATCAATCGACAGACGTCAAAGATAGGTCACTTCCAAGTGACTAAGAGAAAAATCGTAGTATTTATAAGACTACAGCCGAATCTAAACATTCAACTGTAGTCTCGGGGACTACACCCACTGGGTGCACTCAGCGTGCCCCCACTAGTTCTATCAGCTAGAGTCGATCAGTCGACCAAAAAAGACAGAAAGGCTAACCACCAGCAGTTAGCCATAGTTTCAAAAAAAAGGAGGTGTTCTTCAGACCGTAGTCGACTGCCAGCAGTCGACCACGGTCTCGGGGAATACACCCAGTGGGTGCACTCAGCATGCCCCCACCGGTTCCATGATTCCATTCGACCAGATCGAGTAAACAAAGTAATGAGAAAAAGTTCAAGACATAAAGACCATGGTCGACTGCCAGCAGTCCACCATAGCCTTGGGGACTACACCCAGTGGGTGCACTCAGCGTGCCCCCACCAATCCAGATATTCAATCGACACATCCAGTGGGTGTACGACAGATACTAAGATTTTCAGAAAGAAAAGTTTTCAGGTATCATATCCTAACAGAACAGGCGGTGATCGACTAACCTGAACATTGCTCTGAAGGGCTGAACTGGTGTCATAAGCTGCTTGACTGGCATCTCGGATCGCCTTCACCTGCTCCATCATGACCCCCGCCTGGCGTATGGCTTCTTTAGCAGCGCTTGCTTGGTCCTCTGGGACGTGGTGGGTGGAGAAAAGGGAAGGCGGATCAGCACTCGACGACGAAGGGCAAGCACTCGTCAGCGGCACCGCAAAGGATACGGTAGCCCGAGTGACGTTGTCCCCCTCCGGAACCAACGTCTCAGGGGCTGATACGACCTGAGCTGTCTTGCCAGCAGACGCCCTCCTATTCCTCCTCTGCCTCAGTGGTTCCTCGTCATCATCATCAGGAAGATCAATGATGATATTAGGTGGAGCTACAGAAAAGATTCAAAGTTAAAAATGAAGATCCTATCGACTGAAACGAAACTACAAAGGTCACACCAGGGTTGGAAGTGACAGCATCCTCCATTTCTTGATCTCCAGGTCTGGTCGAGGTTTCAGAAGTAGCAGCACTGCAGTTTCAAAAATCAGTCGGTCAGCGAACGAATCGACCAAGAGCAAATCCATGTGAAACAAGAAGACACAAGTTACACCATTACCCGGAAATAGTGGGAATCGCCATCCTCATCTTCGGTAGGGCCTTCGTCTGTTTTGACGACGCCGCTCGGAGTTGCTTCGACGCTTTCTCAGTCGGCGCCGGAGAGGTCGTCCGAGGACGTTTGGTCGATTGCACAACAGGCACTGCACCCTTGCCGCGCTCGACTGCAGGGTCATGGACGAGCTTGGTTCTCCTTTCAGTACGGGGAGGTGCGACTTCCTCCTCCTCTTCCTCCTCCCCTTCCTCATCAGAGCCAGCATCTTCATCACCCTCGTCGCCATCCGATTCCCACTCCTCCTGACTTTTGCCTCCACTTCCTTCCTCCTCCTCGGTCTGTGCTTGTGCCCCGTTGGGAATCGAATACAACTCAGTAGTGATCTAAAAGACAACAAAACAAGACAAAAGTCAATCGACTGATTTGTAGCAAAACAGAATGAACGAAATAGGATCACAGTCGGAGATAAGTGGTCATACCTTGTCTGGTTCGTACGACTGGTCGAGTGGCGGGATCCTCCTAGCTCCACGAGGGTTATCTTTGTTCCCTGTGATGGCAGTCATCCACCTCTCCAGTGTGGCGTCGTCGACCTCCTCTAGGTGGACCCGAGTGGTGTCTTCGGTACCAGAGTACAACCACATCGGGTGGCCTCGATATTGGAGTGGCTGAATGCGCCGTCGAAGGAAAACCTCCAAAAGATCCATGCCAGTCACACCGTCGCGAATGAGTTGGACTACACGCTCCATCAACATTTTAACCTGAGCCTTCTCCTCCGGAAGCACCTTCAGAGAGGACGTCTTGTTCACTTGACTCATGGAGAAAGGAGGGAGCCCAGTCGACTGCCCTGGCGTCGACTGGTCTTGGCAGTAGAACCAGGTCGACTGCCACTCTCTAACTGACTCAGGAAGGGTCATGGCTGGAAAAGCACTCTTGATCCTCATCTGGACCCCAAGACCCCCACACATCTGGATTACTTGGGTTCTCTCGTCATTGGGATTAGCCTTTTTCACCGTCTGAGAGCGACAAGTGAATATATGTTTGAAGAGGCCCCAGTGCGGCCAACAACCCAAGAAGTTTTCGCACAAAGACACGAAAGCGGCGAGATAGGCAATGGAGTTGGGCGTGAAGTGATGGAGCTGTGCCCCAAAGAAGTTCAGAAACCCCCGAAATAAAAGATTCGGCGGCAGAGAAAACCCGCGATCGACATGGGTGGCTAAGAGGACACACTCACCCTCTTGAGGCTGCGGCTGCCACTCCATCCCCGGAAGCCTTGCTGACTCCTGGGAGATCAGCCCTTCGTTGGCCAGGTCGTCGAGGTCCTTCTGGGTGATGGTCGAGCGGATCCAATCTCCCTGGATCCAACCTTGCGGCAGGCTGGACCGCGACGAGGATCCGCCCTGACTGGTCGCTCTCCCCTTCGCCTTCGCTGTCGCCTTCTTCGCCCGCTCCAAAGCTGCCGTCTTCTCCTTCACCATTGTCGCCGGCGAAGCAGGCACAGAGCGGCGGCGCTGAGCAGGTGGCGAGCGCAACAGATGAATCTGAGGACGGGGAAGGAGAAAATGAGGGTGCACTATTCAAAAGCCCCCGCCCGGTGCCTTATATGAAGTCGCTTCCGAGTGGCTAACTGGTAGGCCCGGGCAAGCCTGTCAAATCCCGCAACAGTCGCACGCGCGATACGTGGCGAAAAAGGCGGTGCGGAGATCACGGCGTCCTTGCCTTATCCCATCCGAGTACCGTGGCCTTCTCCGCTTCGCGCGCTTCCCGAAATTCGGATCCCGCTAAATCCGCTAACAGCAGAGCAACTTGTCAGACGGCAGATTTCCTCCGATCCGTCGCTCGGAAATCTCTAAGGTCATAAAGTTCACTCGACAGATGTAAAGAATGGATCAAGGCGACTGAAAGAGAAGTTGACGCCGTCATTGAAAAGTCATTGATCCAGAGTAAGACACACTCGCAGCACAAAAAACAGATCGTAAAGATTATCAACTCCTTCCTCACTCAAACCTCGATCCATTCGGGGGCTAATGATGAAGTCATGTACCTAGGGTAGGGTCATGGACCTGTCCAAGGTACCCTCCCCCAAAGACATCTTTAGAAGAAACTGCCTTCCAGTCGACCTGGAAGGATTCCACTCGACAGACTCGAAGACACTCGACCATGAAGACTCACTCGACCACCAGGAGTTCAAGAGCCACTCTGTATCCAAACGGTCTGTAATTAAGTAGTCTTTATGGTCATGATGACACTTTATGTAAGGCGTTACCAGTAACGCCAGGCCTTTATGTACATTCAACCCTCCGCTACGTGGGCTGGCTGGGGTCCTGGCGCACTCTATATAAGCCACCCCCCTCCACAGGCAGAAGGGTTCGCACCCCTGTAACTCATACGCATATAATCCAGTCGACCGCCTCCGGGCTCCGAGACGTAGGGCTGTTACTTCCTTCGAGAAGGGCCCGAACTCGTAAATCCCTTGCGTATACAACTACTCCATAGCTAGGATCTTGCCTCTCCATACCTACTCCCTATTCTACTGTCAGTCTTAGTACCACGACAGGCGCCGGCCATCTGCTTCATGTCAGCATTAGCTCATGCAAAAGTATATGTCTCGTTCTGCGACTGGCTAACGGGCTGCTCTGTGTCTCACTCTCACTCTGTCATCACGCCGATCAGAAAACACGTTCGGTTGACCTACTAACGTCATCACTCTGATCACATTTGGTTTAACATATAATCATGTCGGCTTAGGAGAGTGCAGAGCGAAGAAACTCAGAGCACGTGAACGATCTCAGTCACGCAGCAGGTCAATGTCAGTCAAACCTGATCACCAGTTCACCACAGCGATACAGAAGGACCAAGCTTACAAGTGATGTACGAACCAAGGTGTGAAGCTTTACTGAGTAAAACTATTAAAATTTCTCTACTCTTATAAAAAACAGAGTTGATGATAATGGTGTGCCTGCCATCCTGCATTATAGGTCGTCCGATTTATATCTGACGGATAGGAAGGAAACTATGGCAATTTTGTAAAAAAAAAATACCCACACCCCTCTCCATATTTCCAAATAAGGCCTTCCCTCGTTCATCCTTTTCTCTCACAATATAAACTACTCATACAAATGCATCTTGATGTTCCGTGCAACGCACGGGCATCTTACTAATTAATTAAAAAAAGAGACACAATAGTTCTTCCTTTTCCTTATAGTTAATTTTTTTCCTCGGCATGAGAGTCCATATGTTCTCTCTGTCAAAATTTTGATAGATCAAGGAAATGAGATCAAGAAATTCATTCTTCTTTACCACATGCAAACTTTGTTGATTTTTCAAAAAAGAGGCCGGCTGTTTGATTTTGTTTTGTGCGTTATGTGCATGCCTAATCCTCTGCCTTGCTCTCATGTTATTTTGAGGCACCCTGAAGTTCTTACAAAGTACGAAAACTGTGATCGTCTGTTTCAAAGCCTACTTAGAAAATCTTATTTATATGTGCCGGTGATTTTCTATTCTATATAAAGCAAGTAGTTGTATGTCTCATAAGTTGCATATAATTTGGTTAAATTAGCAATAATTGTTTCTTGGGCGACATAGATATAACAGTTCCAAAGAAAATTAATTGAGTGTGGCGTATGTTGTACTCAAGGTGATCTCACAAAACATTGGTATTATAATAAAAAAGTAACTATTTTTCACACTTGAAAATAATAAAGAGAATAATATTAAGTTAATTGCGGTTAAAATCATACATAGTCATAGCCAACACTTTTTGAATTTATCCTCTGAGTTATGAATTTATCCACTTTTTGAATTTATCCTCTGAGTTATGAATTTATCCTCTACAACAAAACAATTGTTCAATACAAAAACTATTGTTTTTCTCTTCAAAGATATAACTAGCGTAACATTGTGTTATTTGCTTTATGAGATAAAAGAAATTTATTTGTGAACTACAAATTAGCTTTCTAAGATCCATGAACATGTTTTTTATCAATCAAAATAAGTATTTCGTGAAGTAAACATTGTACCAAGTCTTGTGAGCAACATTGACACATTTTGTGAACTATTAAATTTTTTGGTGAAATATTTGAACAAATAACGAGTGCTATACTCGGATTTTTTATAATTATTTGAAATATATATATATATATTAATTATAATTCAAAACAATTTTTAAATAATATGTAGAAGTTTCAATTTTTACATATGTAATATTATGCTCTCAAAATTCAATTATACAAACAAATTCTTTTTTGATGAATTTGGGTATGAAATTTTTGCATTTTCTAAATCTCCCTTCATGCACACACGAGACTTAGTTTTTTTACACTAACAACCTGCTAATTGTGACAAGTCGAGATGGTGACCCTTTAACATACACCGATAATGATCAGGTTATAAAAATGCATATAAGTAAAAAACAGTAAAAATTGGAACTATATATGGGGAAACAACATCGACGCCAGAAATAGAGCTTATAAGAAAACATATAGAACACAACAAAAACATATAAGCTAGAATTAGAGTTCTCTTTGTTGCCTACTTATGTAATTCACAACTATGGTTGTCATCCATTTATACTAATTTTTTTTACTTATTTACATGTAATATCCACTATACATAAATAATTTTTCGATTGATGCAACCTTTACCATACAATTTTAACTATTTTTTCTATTATACGTAACAACATAAATCACAACTAGTAACCTAAAACTAATTATTTTACATTTCAAAATTTCCCACTAAAATTAGTATAATTGTAACCAAATCCATTTTGTTGCAAACCTTACATTTATTTTTAAATTTGTTCAAGACATTTCGTGATTTAAATTCCATCTAGATCCGAGAAAATGAGAAATAACATTTATATATAGATTAACTTGTGTGCCACTTAGATGCATATAGTTGTGTAATGTCTTTGGTTTAGTGGTATCTTCAAATACCCTGATAAGAGTTTTATAATATACATGCCCAACAAATATCTCAGTAGATTTGTGTAGCGCACTTGTTTATGGGAACAATAATCATTATGATATCATTGATCTGCTTAATGACTTGAAAGGAACTCGAGTGTACTCGTAAGTACTTCCCGTTGTCAATCTTTTTTTGCTTCCATGGATCTAGGCCAAAATCAATATAGATGGCCATTCAGTATAGAAATTGGAAAGGGATTGCGATGTCCTTCACTATCTCATCGCCCTCACTATGATATTTTTTTTACATTTTTAGAGAAAGAACGACTGTCCTTAGTGATGACTAGTCTTAGTGTCATCCCTATCCCTTGAACCTTCCATTTACCGTGAGCCAGGTCGACTCGTGCAACTGAAAGTACTTGCAACTAATGCAAAGCATATATATGTTGTTCCCCATCAAAATAATCAGAGAAGAATCCGTTGGAAAGAACGACGCCATAATCTCTAATAGGCTAATAAATATCCATGATAATAGTTTTTATGAGTTTTTGTGAACTAAAAAACAATTACTTATATGCACCTAGTTTTTTAACTATCAAAACATATTTTTCTAAATCAAGTCGTATGAGCGGCATGAACATGTTTTGTAAACTATCTGAAGAATTTTTGTGATATTTGCGGAGTATAACATGACTGTTAAATATCATAAGCTATATGAACATTTTTCATGATTATTGGAACTAATTTTTTGAGATAGATGAACATATATTGCATAAATAAATAAAAATCTCACTAGCTATTTGTATTTTTATTTTCAATTTTCATATAAATGATATTTCTTGAAAATCTGGTTATACAAACAAATTTGTTATGAATGAATTTTGATTTTAATTTTTTGCATCATTTAGTTTTTTCCAAACTCTATTATATTTCGTAACCTAGTAGCATGCCAAGTGAAAGAAATTCTGAAAATTTGTGGAGGCGACCATACTCATCTTACTTCGATGCAAGATTAGCGGTACTATACTTGGGCATGCGGTAAGCGGTATATAAGAGGCCCCTCTAGAATAAACTGATGATGACTAAGTGATAAAACTATAGACAACACATGGTTTAGTAAATAAGCGATGAACAAATCATACTCTTCAGTCAAAAAGGTCAGAGCCATGGCGGTGGCAGAGGCTTCACCAATCTTCGTGGAGTCGGTCACACCACCCATGGCGATGTCAGGGAGGTCCAGGAAGTAGTACAAGTTGATGATGAGTGGGTTTTGTGTCATGGTTTAGTGCTCACTTGTTGCACATTATCGTATCAAAATCTCTGATATCATATCCACCTAGCCATTTTCATAATTTTGCATACAAAAGAAAAATTGTTGTGCATTTTATCAAGGTCATTGCATAATATTTCATTTTTATTAGTGTTTCCTTGGTTTTTGTTTTGTCTATGTATGTGTATTGGAGCCCCTTGGACTTAGCACGATGAAAGGGACCAAGTTGGGGCCAAATGAAGAAGTTAATTAGATCCGTCCATTCATGCTTTTTGGAGAGTATAACAAAAATACATTTTCCGGCGGTGCGTCTAGCATCATTGGTGGGCGTGTGGAGGTGTGTCTCCGGCATATCTATCTTTGGTGGGCGTGTGGAGGTGGATATTGTCATTGTTCGTCTACGTTAGTGTGCCTTCGGTTTGGATCTTTCGATCTACGTTATTTTTCATCGGCGGCGGTTGCTGTTGTGGGGTGGTGGTTCTATGGGGCCTTAGCACGACAACTTCCCGACTGTCTACTACAACAAGTTGTGTCCAGCTCCGACGATGGAGGGACGATGACGGCGGCGCGCTTCGGCTCGCTTTGGTGCTTGTAGTCGTCGCTAGGTGGTCTACGGATCTGAATGTAATTTTTATTTCTGGTGTTCGTGGTACTGCCATGGTTGAAGATGAATAGATTGGAAGTTTTTTCAAAAAAAAAGCCTAAATTGAAAAATAAAAAACCAGAGATTACCGGACCCATCCATAAATTCCAACGAGCCTAGGAACGACTAAATTGGAGTTCGTATAAGGAAATGATGACCAAAATACGAAAGACCATGTGCAGGTTCCAGAAGTGCACGATATGATCGCGCATGGTCGTACTGCCCGACCCTGGCTGTGGATTTTCGTGTAACTTCTGTGATTCTTCATTGATTTCATTCCCGTTTGTTCCTACGAGATCATTGACCATCAAGGAATGTATTGGGAGGGGTTGGGACTTCTATAGAGCCCTTAGATCAAAGGGGAGGAGGTACATTAGACCTGTGGAGACCGGCTATATGTACAACATCATCCCTAGCTGCTGCCTCTCTCGTCTATCATTCGCCCACACGTTCCACCGTGAGCCGCTCCACCTCCATTGCCGCAACAAGATCGCTCCACCATATAGGAAAGGCCAAGATAAGGAAGAAGGAGTCTCCGTCAGTGCCCCGCACTGACCGGATGGCCGGTGCCATCACCTCCACCAGCGTCGTCTCCATCGCTATCTCTACCATCATCATTCCACCATATAGGAATTTTGTCTATGATTTTGTTCTTAGTGTACAGGCGAGAAAAAAGGGATCTCGATCAAGATCTGACCCCCGCGTCCCTCCCAGGTGGGGTGGCTCGGGCAGTACCCTAGAGCCGCCGCCTCCCTGTCCTCCGCCCCGCTCCTCCACCGCTGCCGCCGAAGGATGTCGCCGGTCAATGGCCGCGTGGCTGACGGTGGTGGCAGGCTCTCATCTCAGGGTGGACGGAGCGAGCGGTCTTTTGGGCCCGCTCGTGGACCGAAGCGGACCGGACCGAAATAGCCCGGACCGACAAAAAACCTGGCCGGTCCGGTCCGTGAAAAGGGGACCGAAAATTGATCGGTCCGGTCCTGTCTTGGCTCGGTCCGGCTCGGTCGGACCGAAGGCGACGCTTCTTCCGCCCAGCCGCCGGCGATGCCCTGCTGTGGCGCCGGTGAGGTCCGCGACGCCGCGTCCCCTCCGGCACTCCCGCGCCCCTCCTCGATCCAGTTTTTCCTTTCCTTTCATTCTGTCGGACAGAAAACAGGAAAGAACGAAAGAGGCGGGGTTCGATCCGTTAATCATGGCATTATCCCACAACTAGCTCCACGTCCAATTTTTTTTTTTTGAGGTGAACTCCACGTCCGAATTGATCCACTAATCAAGGCAAGGCCCACAGAGTACTCCATAATAGGGGACATCCTGTGCGAGGATGGCGCGCGTTTAGATCAGGCACGGCTGTTACGCGAGGAATAAAGAGAGCGAAAACTGAAAAGCCGCACCCCAGTTGCACGTCCTGTGCGGGCATGCCGTTTAATTAGATCGGGCACCTCCCATGCGTGATTCGTGCATGCCGTTTAGATTGGCACGTCCCGTGCGTGCATGGCGTGAGTGTTGCAGGTTCATGGCAACCACAATGGCTGACGCTCGCGGTTCATGAATAACAGCCGCGCCGCCCATCGCACACCTTGCTGCCGGAGCTCGCGCATGTGACCCACCTCGCCAGAGCAACCACGCACGTCGCATACCTCGCCGCCGGTGGCCGTTGGTCGGTCCGCTCAGTCCGGCCCGAGCTTCTTCGTCGCCGGTCCGGTCCCCGAAATCAGGACCGTGATGGTGCTCGGTCCGGTCCGGCCCGGACCGCCGGCGGCCGGTCCAAACGACGGCTCAGACCGGGACCGGACCGGCCCGGACCGTGTCCACCCTGACTCTCATCCCCGAGCATGAATGGAAACGGCGGGGCCCCTCTTCCTTCTCATGTGGCGGGATCTCCGGCTGGAGTTTCGTGGCGGCCGTAGACGGCGCGGCTTGTCAAGCGGAGTTGGACGCCAGGACGGTGGCCCCGGACTTCGTCGGCGACCTGGGCAACTTCTGTGGCCGCGTAAGCGGCATGGCGCCATGGCTTAGTGGTCTTGGTGCGGCTCAGTCCTAATCTCTGCGTGGTGCGGGTGCTGGCGGCGGTGCCCGCTGAGTTCTCTAGCTTGCTGATCAGGAGCCGGCGGGTGGCGGCATGGGGGCCTGCTGATCTGCCTAATAAAAGAGGTGGTCATAGGGTTCTTCTCATGTCAAGATCGTGTGTTGCTTGATGCATGTCCTCATTCAGAGGCGGAGGACGGAAAAAAATTAAGGTGTGGCGAAGTCTTAAGGAAAGAATATTTTTGATGCAAATTGAAAGAGTCAATACACACGACAAACCAAAAATCAAATGCAATGAAAATGTAGATATGTTTCAATAAAAAACACCCTGAAACATACCCATAATAAAGCTATTAATGGCATCTAGAAGACCCAGGCAATGGCAATGGAATACGTTAGCATCCTTCTAAATTTTTTTCTTAATTTTACAAAAATCAATACTTTTGAAGATCTCTTGCTCAATATAACAAACAATAAAGTCATTAAGCTAGCCATCGATCATCTTGCTGCGCAACTCAGTCTTGATAACTTTTTTTGATGAGAAGGCCCTTTTAACTGGTGTCGTCGCTACTGGTAGTAGCAATGCCAACTCAATTAGGTGATAAACAGTAGGAAACATGAGATGCCTTTCAAGTTCAACCATCATTTTAGCTAGGCTTGCAATATCATGACAAGCTCTGAAGTCTTCAATGCTTGGATTTGATTTTGAGCTGCTACCACTACCAATTACTTCAAAATACCTTGTCAAATCTGCAATCCACGGCATCAATTTGTCACTAAAATCTGATTGGATTCAAGCTACTGTTAACAATTGCTACAAAGACATGAGAAACATACCTATTCCTCAACTTTCCTTTGGATTTGCTGGTCCCCTCTCCTTCTTTTCCATCTTATGGCCCGAACTGCTGGAACTTGCTGCTGCAGCCGGCGCTGCTGGAGCTTGCTGCCGTCGCCGCTGGAGCCGTGGAGTCGCTGCTGGAGCTTGCTGCCGCCGCCCTCCAAGCCCCCAGCCCGCCGCCGGCGTAGCCTACCCCGTCGCCAGTCGCCCGCCTGGTGCTCGCGACTTGACCAGCCGTCGTCGTTGCGCTAGTTTATTAGGGTTCGTCGCTTGCGTGTGCGTCGTGTGCGTGGGCGCTCGATGGAATCGAGCTCCACCGCTTCCTGGCCCAACTCGTGCGTGTGTGTGCCGGGCTGTCGGCCTCTTTACCTGTTTTGTGGCTGCACTCGACCGACGGAACGAGACGATCGATAGCGAGGATAGATGTGTATGTATAAAATTATTTTTTCCCAGAATCAAGGTATGGCAGCTGCCATACCTTGCCCACCGGGGGCCTCCGCCAGTGTCCTCATTGATCTGCCCAGTGACGAGTTTTGGAAGGCTCCATCGGCGATCTTAATTGAGCGCTTGATGCATATAGATTGCTGGATCGGACGGGATTCGCTCATAAGAACCCATATTGCTGGTCGCGCGGCTTCAGGAGAGAGTCACGCGAAGCTTTGCTGTCTGTTGCCATCATGGGACATGTCAGTGTTTCGGTTTCCATGGTAAAGATAGTGGCGGAGAATGTCATGGTGGCTGAGGTCTAGACGTCTAGTTACGGCGTACTGAGTCTTCGAAGTGATGAGGACTTTCCTTGGTGTTTCTTGACTTGTAGCAGTGGCATCAGCAAGCGAGGGTGGTAGCACAGGTGAAGAGCATAGTCTTATGTTTCAGGGTGAAAAATCCAAGGTCTGACCTTAAGGGTTGTGCCTGGCAATGCCTTGCTGAAGTTGTTGTTTCGAGAGCGCGGACTTCCTACAGCTTGAAAACCTGAGATCTATGATCCGGCAGCGACGGCGCTTGTGCACTGTTTCTTCTTCGAGACGCGCTTTCGAAGAATTTGAACTCCGGGTGCCGCCTTCGCAGTGGTTTGTGTTGCAGCTACATGGTTTTGATCACCGTAGTGGGATCTTTAGTTTTATTTTTCTTCTTTTTTGTTGTTGTAGGGCTGTGTGCATCCATAATGTCTGTAGGGCATTTCGTTGTTGCATAGGCAGGGTGTAATTAGTACCTTCGCGATATTAGTATATTCCCTTTGTCAGAAAAAAAGAAACCAGATGTATCTTAACATTCCGTGTGCAGGTGGACAGAAACAGTCAGTTTGACAAGGGAGCATTGTCTCTCAGCAGATGGAGCAAATGGATGCAAGACCTGGAGTGTGGCTGCCTCAGTGAACTCAGCGCAATCGATTGGGGATGCTCAAACTGGTTAGCAGGATACCTTGTTCTGTTGTTGTCAGCAAAGTACTGCTCATAGGCTGTCGCTGTGTACATTCTGAACTAGTAGTACATTTTTGTCCGCGGCCAAGCTGATTCCTTGTTCTGGTGAGCAGCTCCACACCGCCGGCTGCAGCCTTGCCCTGGCGGCGGTCTGCGTCGCCCTTCGCTCGAAATGAAGGAATGGTTTGGTACGTGAAACTGATGCCCCAAAGGTGAGCTTGGAATGCGAACTAGGATTCGTGCCTCAGGCTCGTTGCTTGGAAGAATATCGAGGAAATGCATCGCCATTTCTGAACCAATTCAAGCTGCTGCTACAGCCTGCAGGGAAAGTTCAATATGGGAGCAATCGAGCAAGGACGGGTGCTCTGTCCGCAAATACTTCGGGCTGGATTAGCTGGTTCACGCAGCATCGACTGCAATAGTCGGGACATGCCCTTTTTTACACCAGAACTGATACTGTTTTCCCTTCGTCATATGACTGACTAACGAGTAACCGCGATGAACTATACGAAGGCCGTTGACGCTCGATGCTGCAAATTCAGAGCGACCGTTTGCAGATTGCAGTCAGTTAAGCCAGGAGGAGGCCGGAAGGGATGTCGATTTCTATTTTTCTGAAATCCTTCGAGACCATGGAAGTGCCATGTAGATGTACTGCGCCGTGTCTTACACGAGCTCGAGAGTGAGTCTGCATGCTGAGCTAACATCATCCAGCCACTGCCACACGAACTGGTGCAGCTAGCACAAACCAATCTGGCCATCTAAGAAGATCTAGAGGAGTGTAACTGATGACTAATCGGCTAGTTAGTTGTTGGGTCCCCAGTTGCTGAGGTACATGACAGTACGGAGCTCCTCTTCCTGCTCCTGCCTCGCCTTTCTCCTCGCCGCCGCCCCACCGGCAGTGGTCGCCGCCTTGCCCTTGCCGCAGGCGCCGTTCCCGGCGGCCGAGGTGCCGGCGCGCTGCTGGAAGACGCACGGGAGCGCGTGTTGGTTCCAGAGGCACAGCCCGGCGTGCCGCTCCTTGAGCGCCTCGACCGTGCCCGCGCCCACGCTCATCGCCGCCGCCCAGGACGAGGTCGTCGCCTTGCCGCCGCCGCTCGCCATCTGACTAATTGCAGGATTCCAGGTATAACCGTGCTCGAGTGAGTGCTTCGTTTGTTGCTGTGTGTGTGTCTCTTGGTAGTTTTATAGGAGATGCCGATGTCGGCATGGGTAACCGTACGTGCCGGCCGTCGCTGCCTCGTACGTACGGGCGCGCGCATGGTTTGTGGACTGGTGGGCGGAAACCGGGTGCCTCAGGTTACTGTCGGACGCACGCCGAGGTTGGGAAATGCGGCGTGCCGCTTGCGTCGCAAGTTGTGCGCTGCTGTCAGCCTGTCACTGTGTTGAAGTCAGTATGTTATCCACTTGCTGCGAGTATGTGGCAATACATCAGATGAGGCATCGTGGTGGCCCATGAAATGTCTCGCTTTTAGCACACAGCAAGATAAAGATTGCTCCATCTTGCAAATCTGCCAACCTAGAGTTCATTCTGTCCACTCCAGGGGCACGCAGCGTCCGGGCATCTTCTCCCCCCTCTTGGGATCAACAAGTGATTACACTAAACAATCCTCCTTTCTGCAACGCGGTTTACTCGTACTCACATGTAGGAGTAAGTAAACTACACCTTTTGGCCACATGCTCTAAACTACATGCTCTTGGGGTGACGGTGACGGTGAGGCCTGAGGTACGGGAGACGTGGACAGGCAGGGAATACCAGAGGCCGGAGGCCATGGTTTCCATGATACAAGAGGCCGCCGGCCGTCTCCTTCGTGTCAGTCTCATTCTGCAACTGGGTAGCGGGCTGCTCTCTGTCTCATTCTCACTCTCACTCAGTCACCACTCCGATCAGAAAACACGTTTACTTAACTTATGTGAACGTCATCAATCTCATCACATTTAGTTTTACATATCTTCTTGTCGGCTCAGGAGAGTGCGGATCGAAGAAATTCAGAGCACATTCGCCACGAACGATCTCAATCGCGCACCAGGTCAATGCCACGCCTGATCACCACAGCGATACAGAAGGGTGTAAACGTTGAGCCGTGCGATTGGTGACATCTGAATTCACATATCTCTGCTCCTCACCTTCTTCTCCTCCAAGTCTCACCATCCTCCTGCTACCTCACCTACGCCTCTGGTGCGACCTGGATCGGATCTGCGGGTCAACTCCGAGCAACGGAAAGTACTTGCAATCCATTCAAAGCATACAACGTCAAGATAACCAGTGGAAGATATGTCGAAAGGAACGCAACCTCAGAATCTCTAACGGCTTCCGTTGCAGCGACCTTGAGGTGTCCGAATCGATCAGACAAGATCTG
This sequence comes from Triticum timopheevii, assembly GCA_963921465.1. NCBI lineage: Eukaryota > Viridiplantae > Streptophyta > Magnoliopsida > Poales > Poaceae > Triticum > Triticum timopheevii. Next base: position 626,714,149 of record OY997264.1, on the reverse strand, counting down.
AGATCTTGGAGGGCGGCCGAGTGTACCGCTGAGATCAAACTCCTCTGTTTTACCTTTGTTCATAGTTTGGCTGTTTTGTACAGGCGCCTGAGGCTGCTCTGCTTTCTGTAGAACGGCTCGCCTTGCTGAGTTACTCACCCTGTGTAACTCTGAACTTTCTCCCTCTCTTGCATGATCGGAAGCTTCACCTGCTGTGAGCCATGTCGACACACACACACACACACACACACACACACACACACACACACACACACACACACACACACACATGTTTGGAAAGGACGCGACGCCATAATCTCTAATGGCCCCCCTCACGGCGACATGGAGATATCCTCCTTTTCGAAAAAAAACAGTGACATGGAAATATCCGATTTGATTTGACCACAGGAGATGTGAGATCTTGGAGGGCGGCCCGATGTTCCATCCTGTGTTTAGAATTGGGCTGTTCTGTACAAGTAGCTGAAGCTGCTCTGAGCTACTCCTCTCCCTGTATATATAACTCTGAACTTTCTTGCTCTCCTGATAAGCATTGATCTTTGGCCTTTCAGAAAATAGTCACAGAAGCACATGGACAAGGAGGGTGATGTAAACTCATAGCCGAAATTTTCATCATCATCATCGTGCTGTATTTACACTCGAGCATGTGGTTGTCACATAAGCACAAGCTGCAACAAACTCAACACCCCTAGCTACTAGTAACAGTGCTCCTAATTTGGGCCCCAGCAGCTAAGGTACATGACGGTCCTCATCCCCTCTTCCGCCTTCTCCGCTCGCCGCCTCTCCACCATAGAGGCCGGAAGCTGCTTGGTGCCCTCCGAGACGCCGCCGCGGAAGTTGGACTTGGCTGCCCGGTGGATGGACCTGAGGGCATAGTTCCAGCGGCAATGGTCCTTGAGCGCCTCCACGGCGCCGACGCTCATCGCCACCATCCACGACGCCTTCGCCGGGCCAGCCATCTCTTCTCCTTCTTCTTGGTCTTGATGCGCTGCTAGACACTGGAAACTGACTTGTGATTCTTGTGTATGGTACTAGTGAATTTTCTTGAACTGTCTCACTGAACTGATGATGTTTGTGTTGATGGGAGGAAGAGTGGGAGTGGGCCGGGGTTATATACACGGGAGGGCCGGAACAAAACACGCGGCAGCGGGCGCTGGTTTTCCAGGATACCGGGTGCTTTCGGATCCACCTTTGCTTCTTGCGCCACACCTCTCGCTGTTGGCGCCCGGCCGATGCAGGTGGTTGCCTGCCACCTCGCCTCATCTTGTGTTTTTCTGCGGCAGAGCGGCTGGTTTTGTCCACTGGGACCGGACAACACGACAGATATGAGATAATAGTTCATTTTCATTTTAGACCGGGCGCCTCAAACCCTCGTCGTATGCCGGACGGTCCGATCAATGACCGGTAAAAAAAAAATTAATCTATATGGACGCCTCAGACCGGCTTCAAATGCCTGGACCGACCGGCACCCTTTATATGTAGTTCAAATATTGGGCGAGTATGGGAGGCCCGGACGTGTTTGTCACGTCGGACCAGGCCCATGCTTTCCATCTCCTTTCTATGCTCTAAGACTCCAAGTCTCACCCTCCTCTCCTGTCACCTCACATACGCATTCGGTGTAACATGGATCGGGTCCGCGGGTCTTTTACAGAACTCCAAGCAATAGAAAGCAATGAAAAGCATACAACGTCCAAACGAAACTACTTCACAGACGATACTGTTGGACGATTCAGAGACGATATATTTTATCCACTGGCTGTGTTGCACCTAGTCCTTTGTATAGATGGTCTGATTTGCACTATCGTCTCTGAATCGTCCAAGAGTATCGTGTGCATAGCAGCTCTCACGTCCAAATAATCAGAAGTAAAATTGTTGGAAGGAACACAAGGTCAGAAGCTCTAACGGCCTCCATTGCAGAGACCTTGACAGACAAGAGATCGAATTCCTTTTCAGTTTTCATTGTTCTACCTTTGTTCAGAGTTTGGCTGTTTTGTACAGGCAGCTGAAGCTCCTCTATTTTCGGTACAACGGCGAGCTTTGCTGAGTTACTCTCCTTGTGTAACTCTGAACTTTCTCCCCCTCTTGATACAGAATGGCCTTTGGCCTTTCAGAAAAGCCACTGAAGCACATGGATGGACAAGTAGGGTGATATAAATTATGAACTCATAGCCAAAATTTTCATCATCATCATCGTCGTGTATCTTTACAAACCGATCAGGGGTCAACCACAGCCAAGTCTCAGGCCATGGATGCTTACTAATACTAAGTTGCTTGCTGCAACAAACACAACCCTCCTAGCTACTACCACTCCTAATTTAGGCCCCAGCAGCTAAGGTACATGACAGTCCTCAGCCCCTCCTCAGCCTTCTCCGCTCGCCGCCTCTCTGCCACGGCGGCCACTGAGGCAGGCAGCTGCTTGTTACCCTGCGAGACGCCGCTGCGGACGTTGGCCTTGGCTGCACAGTGGATGGACCTCAGGGCGAAGTTCCAGCGGCAGAGCCCGACCTGGTCCTTGAGTGCCTCGACTGCGCCCACGCTCATGGCCACCATCCACGACGCCTTCGCCGGACCAGCCATCGTCTCTCCTCCTCCTCCTTGTTCTTGCTGCGCTGCTGAAGAGTTGAGACTGGCTTGTGATCCTTGTGTAGTAGTGGGTTTGCGAAGTTGCGGTACTGAAAGAACAGAGTAGATTTTCTTAAACTACCTCACTGAAATGATACTGTTTGTGTTGATGGGAGGAGTGCGGGAGTGAGGTTATATACGGGAGAGCCTGAGCAAAACAGGCAGCCGTGGGCGTTGGTTTTTCAGGATACCGGGTGCTGTCGGATCCACCTTTGCTTGCTTGCGTCGCGCCTCTCGCTGTCGACGTCCGGGTGCAGGTAGCTGCCCATCACGTCTCATCTTTTTCTTTCACGTCTCATCTTGTTTATTCTGCGGCAGAGCGGCTGGTTTTGTCCACTGGGACAGGACCAATCCAGCAGATATGAGATACTTCTTCATTTTCCTTTTAGTTGTTTTTTCTTTCAGCGTGCAAGTCCATATGTTCTCTATATAAAATTCGTTAGATCAAGGAAATAAGATCAACAATTTCTTCTAATAATTTTTGTTCTTTTAGTGCATGCAAATTTTGTTGATTTTTCAAAAAGAGGTTGGTTGTTTGATTTTTCTCTTTGGGTGCATTATGAACATGGCTAAATCCGTGCCTTGTTCCCGAGGGGAACGACATGATTTGGTGGTACTTGTCCTCGATACTTTGTCAATAATTTTCAAAGCCTTGATCCTTGTCGACCACCGCATCAAGTGACACACTCTATCGTGCTTGAATCAAGCACACATCCTTTGTCTTCATGTAGCTGCCGGTCGCCCTACCCTAGCATCATACTCGGCCTCCTCAATCACTTCCACTTCATCACCACCGTTATTCGCTTGATCCACCTCTGCCTCAATCTCCACTTGAGGCATATCAAAATCGTCAGGGGGAGCACTAAAATCCACCACATTCTCCTCCAATATTTTCGGTATATGTTGAGCGCATGTTTTCGCTACAAAATTCAACGAGCATAGCTCAAACAAGTTCTTCAAGGTCAAAGCAAAGATCACCGGAGCTTTCAAGCAAAAGAGATTTTTTTACCTCCAGGACGTTTCACCGAACACCTGGTAGGCGTGACCGGGAGAGTACTTCATTTTCCTTCTATATATAGTTGTTTTTTCTTAGCGTGCAAGTCCATATGTTCTCTCCATAAAATTTCATTAGATCAAGGAAATAAGATCAACAATTTTTGTAATCCTTTTCTTTCTTTTACTACAAAAATTTTGTTAGCTTTTCAAAAAGTGGAAGGTTGTCTGATTTTTCTTTTTTGGTGCATTATGTGTGTGGCCAAGTCTGTGCCTTGCTCTCATCTTAGTTTGAATGCATCCTAAAGTTTTAAGAAACTGCAAGAACTGTGCGTGTCTGTTTCAAAGCCGACTTAGAAAATCTTATATATAAGTGCCAGTAATTTTTATTCTATGTAAAACAGGTAGTTGTATCTCTCATAAGTTGCATATAATTTGGTCGAATTAGTAATAATTGTTTATCGAGTGACTTAGAAATGACAATTGCCATGAAAATGAGTTGAGTGTGGTGTATGTTCTACTCTTTTTTTGTTGGGTATGTTCTACTCAAGATGACTTCGCAAAACATTAGTATTATAAGAAAAAGTTAACTGTTATTCACATATAAATAGAAGAAATAAATAATATTAAGTTAATTGTGTTTAAAAATCATATACACCCATAGCACACATGTTTTGAAGTTTTTCGACGAACTGCAAGTTATGTCCTAATTTTTCACACAACACCCAAATCAATCATTGGAGTAGTTTTGACATGAGAATCGACACCTCCAACCAGCCAACAACATTGCCACATCATTCACTTGCCACACAAGCAGACGAACTTGGCCTCCTATGGAGTTTCCCAAGGTCGAGTTGTATGTTAGGAGAAGTAGATCATGGAAACGGGTTGAAGATGTCAAGGAGGTTCTTCCGTGAGGTACGTTGCATCCCCTTGTGTGCTGTTAGGGCATCTCCAGCCGTTCGGCCCCCAGGGCGACTAAATTCGGCATCCTGGGGGCGTGCCGGCGCTAGCTCGGCCCCTGGGGGCGAGCTAGCTCCCAGTCACGCACCCACGTGCAGGCCCCAGGACGCGGTAAATTCAAACTTGGTCGTTCCCGCTCTCAAGACGCCGCAAGTCCGGCGATCGGGCATAGTCTGGCGTTACAAAAAATAGAGCGCCGCCGCCTCGGCGGGGTCATTCACTCGGCGGGGTTGGTCCCAGGTGTTGGCGGAGTCGGCGTGCGCGAGCTCGGCGGTGTCGGAGCTGCTTCGGTGTTGGGCTGCATCGGCGCGGCTTCGACACTGCTGGGCGGCGACGTAGAGGCTTCGCTCGGGCTTGGCGTCCGTGCGGCCGTGAGCGTCGTCGGCGTCGTGGGCGTTGCCGTCGGCAGCTCGTTCAGGATGAGGCCGCGCTGCACCAGGTACCACGCCTTGAGCTTCTCGTCGTTGCTCTGGAGCATGTCCGCCCCGCCCATCAGGAAAGCCATGTCGGTGTTCCTCTTCTTCGCGGCGACGTTCGTCCGGAGCAGGTCGAGTTTGATGGCGTTGTTCTTCATTAGCGCCGACCACCGCGCCTCGGTCTTCTCTTCGCGTAGGACGGCCCGGGCCTGAGCGTCGGCGAGGCAATGCTCGATGGACTCCTGCACTCGCGCGGTTGCCGCGTCGGCGTTTTTCCCCTTCTTGGCCAATTTGTGGCTGTCCGGCCGCCCTTCCGACGCGCCCGGAGTCGGCGCGTCCGGCTTGTACGTCTCCTTGGCCTTGTCGAGGGCACGCCGGACTTCCGCCCACTTCTCGCACTTGTCAATGCGCTTGTAGACGTGGAGGTGCTTGAAGTCGGCGTCTTGGTTGTCACCCCGGAACATGGCGAACATGCGCAGCAGCTGCTCGGATGGACGAACAGTTGGCGAACGGCGGGTGCAGGGGACGAAGATGGGCGGGCGAACGGCGTGCCTACCTGATCCTCAACGCTGGCGCCGCTCTCCGGGCGAGCCGCGACCTCCTCGACGATTCCATGCCATTTGTTGCACGCCAACTGGATACGCCCCCAATGGTTCGCCATCGCCTTGGACCCGCGCTGCATGTAGACGCCTTTGAAGTAGGGGTCGACGAGCTTCCGCTCGTCGAACTCGGCCTTGATGCGGTCCCAGTACGTCTCCAAGCTCTGGTTCGCGCCGGTGGTCGGGTCGAGGCAGACGACTTTCCACGCTTCGGCGAGGCATTCCTCCTCCTTGGACGTCCACTTGATGCGCGGCTCGCCCGACCTAGTCGCCCGCTTCTTTTTTTGGCGCCCCTTCGTCGGAACAGGAGCCGGCTCCTCCTCCTCCTCCTCCTCGTCCTCCTCCTCCTCCTCGGGTTCCTGTGCGTCGTCGCCGTAGACGTAGCCGAGCTCGGCCTCCATGTCGCCGCTGAGGTCGACTACCTCGTCCTGGGTGGCGAACCCGGGAGACGAGGTGGCCGCGGCCGATCCTGTCGCGATGATGTCGTCCATGTCGGCTCCCATGTCGTCGGCGTCGCCGAGGTGCGAGAAGGGCAGCGGCCCACGGTAGAGATGGGGTGTCGGTGTGGTCGCGTAGGCGGGGGGCGGCGAGTAGTTGTATGGTGGGTACTGCACGCCGGCGAAGGCGGGCGAGGGCGTGCGCGTAGCGGGGTGACCATGGGGGAAGGTCACGTTTGGGTTGAACCCGCCGTGCGCGTCGCCGTCGGCGTAGCCGGGCGACGATGAACCCCATGGAGATCCGGCGCCTTGCTGTCCCCAGGGCGCGTACTGGTGGGCGTGGCTGACGACGGGAGGATTCATCCCCGCCTCGACAGACGAGGAAGACGCCGCCGCGCGCGCCGCGTTGTCGCGGGCCTTCTTGGCTATCGCCCTGTTCCGCCTGTCGGCGGTGACTGCTTCTCGCCGCTGAACTTCCACCCTCCACTCGGTGTTCGACAGGCCCGGTGGCTTCGATGGCGGCGCCCTCGGCTTCCTCTGCTTCGGTTGGGTCAAGGCGCCTGTCGCGGTCGCCGCCGCGCGCGGCATGGAGTACTTCTTCGGCGGCATGGCGGCGGAATGCGAGCGGGGGTTGGCGGGAGAAAGGGGGGAGAATGGCGGGAGCAAGGCGAGCGAGCGGGAGAGAAGTGAGAAAAGCGGCAACAAAACGGCGGGAAAAGGCCCTCGGGTCGCCTCCAGTGCGGGCCCACGCGCCTTTTTCGCTTGCGCCGGCTCCCCAAGCGCCCCCCAGGGCGCCGGGTTCGGCCTGGGTCCGCCGGCACCAGTTTTGGCCCGAGCCGGCGAAAAACGGGCTTCTGGGGGCGCGACTGGGGCCTTTTTTCGGCGCCGGCGCGGTGAAATCGCCTGGGGAGGGCCTGTTGGGGGCGCGGCTGGAGATGCCCTTAGTCACCAAATTTGGGATGGAGATTTGCCATGGAATCACCATGCTAAAGTCAACCCTCTCTCCTTGTCTGCTTCATGGAGAACTTTCTAGACAAAAGGGTGACGCAATAGTTTATATTAATGAAACAATACCGCAATGAAATGCAAAACTCTGGCATGATACAAGGGTGCCCAGGAGCAGCAACAAAGCCCAAAACACATTGGCATCAAGACACTGGAGCCCTGAAACATGCACCGAGAACCGATGCTGTGAAGAGGCCAACTCGGGAAGGAGATAAGATGTCAACAGAAGTCGTCCCACCGCCATTAGTTGGCCTTCCAGCAGCGCCATCTAGCTCCACCGTCGAAATGAGCCCCCGGCTCCTTGGCCCGGCTCAAATGGTGTTGAACGTTGGACGATGGAATGCTCACCATACTAAATCACAAATGGAAATTGACGCCAAGACCCCAAAGGGAGGCCTTCGAGCACTACCGCATTCGAAATCTAGCTCCTTAGAACCTTCACACGAAGAGAAGATGATGTCATTGATACGTGTACAACGTATCTATTTTTCCAAACACTTTTGCTCTTGTTTTGGACTCTAATTTGCATGATTTGAATGAAACTAAACCGGGCTAACGCTGTTTTCAACAGAACTACCATGGTGTTGTTTTTTGTGCAGAAATAGAAGTTTTTGGATTGGGCTAAAATTTTACGGGGTATTTTTCTGGAATATGTAAAAATTATTGGCAAAAAGAACTACTAGAGGGGGAGGGGGCACCACGGAGCCACGAGTTGTCTTGTGGGGCAACTGTGTCTCTGTTTCCCCTACCTCCAGGACCATAAGTACCATCTTCCCGACAAAAACAATCGAAGTGAAAGTTTCATCGCCTTTTATGATACAGAGCCGCTACCACCTCCTATTCTTCATCGAGATGCCTGAATTGGAGTCCGTTCGGGGCTCTGGAGGGGGCAATTCCTCGCCGTTGACATCAACGACCCCTCTTCATCAACAACCCCATGATGCTCACCACCGGGAGTGAGTAATTCAATCGTAGGCATACTGGAGGTAGATGGAGATGGATAGGATTGATCGTGTAATTGATTCGATTTGTTAGGGCTTGATTCCTAGTATCCATTATGTCCTGAGATTGATGTTGCTATGACTTTGCTATGCTTAATGCTTGTCATTCACGAACTCATACTAACTGGCTTCTAGGACGCAAAAACTGAGAAGAAAACAAACATCATACATAAATGCACACATAAATGGATAATGATTAGGCAATGGTTGACTAAAATTTATACACAGGTTAGGGCACACCCGGCGAAAATATATATGCTTGCACGTTTAATAAAGTAATACAAAATAAATTGTCTCCGGACGTTGTTGATTCTGGTTCATACGAGTGCATGACAAACCATCGACGTTTAGAAACATAGACATTTACGTGTCATGGCAATAGTCTTTAGTTTATCTCAATTGTGACGGAGAATCCTGCATATAACGCAACAGAACAGGAAGTTAGAACATTTATACAACAAGGACTTCATGGTTAGCACACACGATAAAAGCATACACACAAGCATGCATGCCTGGATGTCGAACGAAGTATACCACATTTTTATTGTCTGAAGTCGGTAACTCAAAATAAGGACTGCGTGTACGATGTTTTTATTATTAGTATGGTAATCTAAAGGTAAGGTTGTTCACGTGATTAGTTCACTAGGATTCACGCGTCACAAGTTTTGATGATGTTGTGCTGTAATTAGGCTGGTAGGAAGATGATAGGTTTGATGATGAAAAAAATGATGATCAATAACAATACAATTTTTGCTAGTATATATAATCTACGCTACCTCCTTGGCTCTGCAAATTGGGCATGCGTTCTTCAATCGCAGCCACTTCTGAACACAATGAGGGTGGTAGTAGTGCTCACGGGTGAGGAGCGTCAGGGTCTCGCCCTCGACGAAGTCCTCCAAGCAGATCTCACAATCACGCCTGTTAGGCTACCCCTGCTCCAGGTTCGGTGTATGTTGTGCAGTTCATGCTCTTCAGCGATGCAATCCTCTCTGCATCCGCACCCTACGTCGACAGTGGGTGCTCGATCACCCCTCCCGCCGGCTGGGAAGAGGGACCGGGGACGACGTCGATACCCCTCGCCATAATGCATGCAAAAAAATATACAAGAGAGCAGTGGTGGAGCTATGTTGAGGCCGAGGGGGGGGGGGGGGCGCCGCCCCCCCCCCCCCCCCCCCCCCAGCTTTGGAGAAAAGTCTAAGGAATTTTGTTTGACGGGCTTGGTTGAGAGGAAAAATAGTGTTTGCCTGGTACTGGCTACAGATCCTATGTCTTATTTTTATATAGATTAATTTGTGTGCTACTTAGATGCATATTTGTGTTATGTGTTTGGTTTAGTAGTATCTTCAAATATCTTGATAAGAATTTTATAATATAGATGCCTAGCAAATATCGAAGTCGATTTCTGCAACACAATTGTTTATGTGAACAGTAATAATTATGATTTCATCGGTCTGCTTAATGGCTTGAAAGGAACTTGTGTGTGTGCTCGTAAGTACTCCTCGTTAGAAAGTTAATTTTCTTTTGCTTCCATGGAAATAGATGGTCATTCAGTATACGAACTGAAAAGGGGTTGTGATGTCCTTCACTATGTTATCATGCTCGCTCCGATCAAAAAGCACATTCTTAGAGAAGGAATGACTCTGCTTTAGTGGCGACTAGCCTCAGCGTCATCCATGTCCCTTGAGCCCTCCACTTGTTGTGACTTGTGAGTCAGGTGGATTCGCCCAAAGTACTTGCAACTATTGAAAAGCATATACATGTTGTTCCCCATTAAAACAATCAGAGAAGAATTTGTTGCGGGTATATGCTCCGACCCTACTTAGATCAACCAAATGAACTAAAGTTTCAAAAATGAAGTGAATCCTGAAAATTTAGTTCATTTAGTTGAACTAAAGAGGGTCGGAGGGTACCATCAAGGTTTCAAATTTGCATGCCTAGTTGGACAGGAACACGACGCCATAATCTCTAATAGTCAACGTTGCAGCGAACAGGGTACCCTCAAGGTTTCTAATTCTGAATATGAGCATCGTGAACATACTCTACACGGCTTGCCTGCAACTGGAAAGAGGAACACGTTTAGTTAACTTATTAATACTGTGTTATCAATCGTCATCACTCTGATCAGGCTCACTTTAATTAGATCTCGTGTCCCTTGAGCAGACTTGCAGAGCAAAGAAATTCAGAACATGTTCGCCACGATCTCATTGCATGCACAGCCGGTCTACTCGAGCCACAAGAAGCACATCCAGCAGGCCGACTCCATCAAAGTACACAAAGCCTTGATCACCAAATCATGGCCGGTGGATGGACTTGAGGGCATAGTTCCAGCGGCAGAGCCCAGCCTGGTCCTTGAGGGCCTCCACGGCGCCCACGCTCATGGCTGCCATCCATGGCTACCATCCACGATGCCTTCGCCGGACCAGCCATCGTTTCTCCTATACTTCTTGTTCTTGCTGCGCTGCTGGAATGGAAACTGACTTGTGATCCTTGTGTGTAGTATACTACTAGTGGACTTGCGAAGTTGAACAGAGCTGATTTTCTTGAACTGTCTCACTGAGCTGATGCTTGTTCGTGTTGATAGGACGAAGAGTGGGAGTGGGGCGGGGTTATATAGGTCGAGAGCCGGAGCAAAACAGGCGGCCGCGGGCTCTGGTTTTCGAGAGTAAATAGCATAAAGCTACTAGTTTACAGGTTAGGGTTCCAAAAAACTACCACTTTTTTAATTTTCTCGGAAAGCTACCAAACGCGCGGTCGGCTGTTTCAAAAAACCCAAACCTGCGGTGACTAGCGATTTAACCGTTTTTCTGATGGCCTGGGCCCATCTGTCAGCCCACGTGGCCGCGTGCACTCACGGCGCGGCCGTTCACGGCCGTTAGCGCCGACGCGGTCCGGTCACAACCAAACTAGCCGACGCGGTCCGGTTCTCTCACTCCCCCTCCTCTCCCCCTCCTCTCCCCCGCAGTGACCTAGGTGGGCGATGGCGGCGGCGCAGCCAAATCTCGTCGGCGGCGAGCGATTGAGCCAAGGCGGCACTGGCGAGGAGGGCGGTGGACCCTCAGAGGTGGAGAAATGGCTAGGCAGCTCGAGCTTCCCGGCGCAACGGTCGCAGCAGCCATCACCGCCCGCGGCTCATGTGGATCCGGCGAGCTCAGATCCGGAAGTCCGCGCGGCCAGGGCAGTGGCGAAGCGCATCCACGCTGATCCAGCAGGCGGCCACCATTGGGCGTCGTCCTTTGGTGGAGTGAGGTAATCACTGCTGAATGGTTCTGTGTCATTTTGTTAAAATTTATGGGTCCTTTAGTTAATTTTTCTGGGTGCTTTTGTTCAAATTAGAAGAAAGTGCTACTGTATTTTATTGGTTAAGTTAGTGTAGAAGAAAGTGCATTTGGTTAGTTCATTTGGTCAGTGCATTCACTGTAATTAGAAGAACATTCATTTTGGTCAGTAATGTTCAGTGCATTCACTTAAAAAATAATTGTTTGTCAATTTAATCCTACAGCTTAGATGATGAGAGTTGGGACTTGAGGCTACATTTTCAAGGAATAGATAATATGGAGAAAAAGTATTCAGTGTCCTCAGATATCAGTTATCTGACCATATTAGCATTGGTTGAGTTGGAGGGCTATGGAATGGATGCATTTCTAACTTATGTAAAGGAAGAGGGAAAGGGGCTGGAGGGTGTGGAGGCCCTGGATAGTGAGGAGGCATTAGAGGAAATGCTTGACCTGTTTGTTGATAATAAGGTACTGAACATCAGTGTCAGAAAAGCTACTGATCCAAGCCCAGCAGATGAGGAACAGATCCCCATTGATCATGTTGGTGAACCTGTTGTTTACAGAGTTTCACAAGAAGGTGTTCTGTACCCTGCCCCTGATGATCCCTACATAAACACACAGCAAAGCAGCAATTTTAACAAGGGGAAAAAAGTTGTGTAAGAAGAAGATGTAGAAGTAGCAGCAGATGAAGAAGAACAAGATGTACCAGAGGAAGAAGATGAAGATGAAGATGGCAAATCATTTTCAGATTTTGAGTTCTTTAGGGGTGATTACAGAGGGGAGAAGATTTCTTACAAAGCTTGGTGTAGGGGTGAAGATGAGACTGGCACTGATACTGCAGAGCACTTCTGTGCAGCTAACTCGGAACCTTCTGAGTTTTGGGAGGAAGAACCAGTTGTTTCTGAAGATGAACAAGTAGAGGATCCTGGCATAAGTGATCCTGGTACTGTAACTACAAATGCAGCCAAAAAGCTTAAGCCAGTTAGAAAACCTGGCCCAACCAGCAAGTCTCACAGTGAGCCTGAGCACATCAAGTTTGAAGATTATGTCCCTGAAGCTGATGAGTACTGTTTTCCAGGTGATTTTGGCATAAGTGATGAAGATGATGCACCAAGGCTGCCATCTGGAAGGAAGAGTAGGAAGAAGCAGAAGAAGGAGAGGATATGGTATGATCCATCAAGGCCTGATGCACATGAGCAGTTTGCAATGCATTTGTGCTTTGAAAATGTAGTTGAGTTCAGAGAAGCACTTAGAAATTTTCCTGTGAGGACTCTTAGGAATTTTGAGTATCATAGAAATGAACCAAGTAGGGTTATTGCTTGGTGCTCTGAGAGAAAACATGGATGTCAGTTTTACATAGTTGCCTCCAAGATAGCTCATGAGGCAACTTTCAGTATCAAGAAGATGAACCTGGATCACACTTGTGGAGCAAGTGGAGAGAACACAAAGGTGACAGTCAATTGGGTTGTTAAGGTTTGTGAGGATACAGTCAGATCCAACCCTGGAGCTGGTGTTGACACAATTATGTCATACACAAAGAAGAAGTTTGGTGTGCATGTGCCTAAAAGCTTGGCATATAGGGCAAGGAAGCAAGCAGTTGAGGTTGTGCAAGGAGATCACAAACTCCAGTATCACAGAATAAGGGACTACCTGCAGTGTGTGCTAGATACTAACCCTGGCAGTAGGTGCATAGTAACAACACATGAGGACCCACTTAACTCAGCTCCTACCCCAAGGTTTCACTATATGTTTTACTGCTTGTTTGCATGCAAGGAGGGTTTTCTGAATGGATGCAGGCCATTTATAGGTAAGTATTCAGAAATTTATATGTTTTTTAAACATTGATGTACTTAGGCACTCATGTTATCATGTTAGCAGGTCTGGATGGTTGCTTCATCAAGCTAAGCACTGGTCAACAGATATTGGCAGCTACAGGGAGGGATGGCAACAATAACATCTTCCCAATAGCTTTTGGTGTTGTTGATAAGGAAGAGACAGACAGTTGGACATGGTTTCTCACACAATTAAGAACAGTCATTGGAACTGGCAATAAGTTTGGCAAATACACAATTATGTCTGACAGGCAGAAGGTACTGTTCTGAACCTAGTCTTTACATTTGTCTTTACATTCAGTAGATGAGTAGCACTTAAGATTACCTGATATTGAACAGGGATTGTTGAATGCAATAGATGATGTATTCCCTGACTCTCCACAAAGGTTTTGTCTTAGACATATTTATGCCAATTTTCAGTCTGCTGGTTTTAGAGGAGAGGAACTTAAGAAACATTTAGATCAGGCTGCCTATTCCTTTACCAAACATGGACATGATTTAGGCATGGAGAATTTGAAAAAAGAAAGTTTAGAAGCTTGGAAGTGGTTGTCCCAGATACCAGACCATACCTGGGCTAGGTATAAAATGGACACTGTGTGCAAAACTGACCTAGTAGTAAACAACCTTAGTGAAGTTTTCAATAGAATGATATTGGATGTTAGGAACAAGCCAATCAGGACTATGTTAGAGGGCATAAGAACAAAGCTAATGATTAAGTTTCAGAAGATCAGAGAGAAGACAGAGTGATGCAGATGGGAAATCACACCTACTTATTCAGAGATTTTAGAAGAGGGAAAGAAGTGGGCTAAATATTGTGAAGCATACATGGCAGGGCCAAGGATATGGCAGGTCACAAGTAGCTCTGAAAACACATATTGTGTTAATTTGAACAATGAGACCTGTGACTGTAGGAGGTGGGACATGACAGCTATCCCATGCAGTCATGCCATTGCTGCAATGCAGAAAGTGAAGATACATCCTGAAGACTATGTGTCTGCTTTCTTCAAGAAACCCATGTATTGTGAAACATATAAGCACATAATATTCCCTGTGCCAGGTCCTGACCATTGGCCTCATACAAATGGGCATGATATTTCTCCCCCTGTTTTTAGAGAAAAGAAAGGTAAGAAACAAACTGCCAGGAGGAAAGGCCTGTTTGAGGTGCCAGCTAAAAAAGACACTTCTAGGATTGGTACAGTCACATGCAGCAACTGCAAGATGCAAGGGCACAGGATCAACAATTGTGGTGTCCCTTTGAAACCTAAGTTCCAAATGAGGTTGAACAAGCATCAGGTATGTCCATTGATTCCATGGTTACTTACATTGCATTGCTACTCTGAGGCTGGATCTTCATTGGCTGCAACTGCTTGTAGGAAAATACTTCTAACTAATATTGTTGTGTAGGAAAATAGAACAAACTACTCTGAGGCTGGATCTTCATTGGCTGCAACTGCACAAAGGCCACCAAGGGTACCTGCTGCCTCTGCACCTGCACCAACTCCTCCTCCAGTAACAAATGAGTCAACACAGACAGCTTCTAGGTCAAGGAAGAGGGCAGCACCAGCTACATCAACAGCACCACCACCTCTCAAGAAGAGCAGGACCAACACATCTTCTGCAACAGTAGTAGCACCTGCCAAGAAGAAGAACACAACTGTCAATGGCAATGGATCAAGGTCTTCTCCAGCAAAGAACACCAGGTCATCAAGGTCTTCTCCAGCAAAGAACACCAGGTCAGCTACTGCCAATAGAGCTGGCACTGGATCTTTCATTGCTCCTAGACAGGCTGCTGCCAATAGAGCTGCTACAAGTGCTGTGCATGATGGGTCAAAGAGGGTCAGGAAGCCATCAAATAGGCTGAAAGATTACTTTTATGCAAGTGGCAACTAGCTGAAGTTGTTGAACTCCAAGTGCTTCATGCTGTTTGATTTGGTACTGTATGTGGATTCTGTATGTGGATTCCAAGTGCTACATTGCCTCACTAAGTACTTGATACTGCACTCTTTGTAATATGGTACTGTGTGTGGATTCTGCACTTGTTTGCAACTTCAATTCATCTGCAACTTTTATCTATATGTGGATTCAACACTTGATATACACCTTACAGATAGAAACATCCTAATCTCATAGATAGATAGATTACATCCAAATCTCATAGATAGATAGATTACATCCAAATCTCATAGATAGATAGATAGATAGATAGATTACATCCAAATCTCACAAATGCTACTACAATTCTCTCTCAAATTGACTTACAGATAGAAAGATAGATAGAAAGATAGATAGCAAGATAGATAGCTAGATTGACATATCAGTCATGGCGCTCAAAGACACGGACCCACTTGGTCCTAGTTGCTGGATGAGGAGCCATGACTGCCCTCATCCTTGCCCACCTAATGATCTCCATGAATGACCTTCCCCTGCCACCAGTGAAAACCAGCTCTAGTTCTTCATCATTGCACTTCTCCAGTACCTTGTTGGAGAGTCGGCGGTTGAACTCCTGTTGCTGCTCATCCTGGGCCGCCTCTAGTGCCCTCTGCCTGCGCCTCCTCCTCCTCCTCTGTGCTGCTGCTGCTGTCCGTACCTCCACAGCCTCCCCCTCTTCCTCTGTGACATCTCCCATGTCAGGATCCATCTATAGGTTTTCTTTTGGGTGGCGGCTGGTGGAGTCACTGGGAAAGGGTGGGGGTGGGGAGGGGTTTATATTGAGAGGTGGATGGGGGATTGGGGTTAGTAGGCCTAGGGTTGCATTTGGTCAGAGAGTAGTGGGTCACTAAGCCCAATTACCCACAGAAATAATATATGAAGGATAACAAATAACATATAAAAGATATAAGATCAAGTTGAACACTTAATAGCATAGGAGATCCATCTCCACTACTTAATAGCATAGGAGATCCATTACAACACTTAATACCATAGGAGATCCATTACAACTTAACAACATAGGAAATAAGGTTCTTACACACTAGGTTAAACTTCACATTCCCCCAAAATGTACACCCATAATTACTTGAAATCATGCCAGGCCCACATCCTTATATAAAGGCCTTTGGATGTACTTACTTCACCAACATATCACAGCAAGTTCAAGTCTCAAGGATGGCCTTGATTTGCTCTAACTTCTCCTTGCTGCCATACCCTTCATTCAACATCTCAGCAACAAGAAGCTCAAGAATTGCCTTCTCCTTCTTAAGAACATCTCTGTCAACTTGAACATCCTTCATAGCCTTCCTAGTGTTCTTGATGATATCAGCTTGGCTCTGCAAAATGCACCTCTGCTCTTTTGCAAGTTTGAGCTTTTCCATCTGCACCTCCAACATGGCTTTCTCCTCTAGCTCCTTCTTCTTCTTCTCAAGTTCTTCCTCCTCCACTTGTTTCTTGTCCACCCTACCATCCTGCCAATCAAACATCTTGGATACATCATCAACAAGCTTGGTGTACTCAATGCAAAGCTTGTCATTTTCAGTCCTCAGCTTGGCCAACTCCCTTTCATGTTCACTCTTAAGCCTGGCCAACTCCTGCTCAAACTTCTCCTTGTCCTGTACCCTTCCAAAGTTTTGCTCATGGAACATCTCCCATAGCTTGCACAAACATCTCTGAAGAACAGGTGGCCAAGGCCCATCAACCCACTCTACAACACCACAATTCACACCATTTTCCTGCATTTGTAAATGTGAAAAGTTATTACAATGCCATTAGTAAGTTTTCAAAGTGGCAAAAATACATATGTGTCCTGTCATATCAAACAAACTGCTGCATCATATCAAACATGACTGAACATCCATAGCAGAAAACTTAATTGGCATCTAACCTGGACTGGGCAGCCATAGAAACGCCTCCCTGTTACAGGCCCTTCAAAAGCAACACGCTTAATAGGCCTCATTGGTGCAGAATGCACTTGGGATGAGCAAGCTCAAGTTGGCCACAGAAAAGGGGATCCACAGTGGTGTCTGGTTCCTCCTGCAACCATAATAACCAACAAAAAATGGTTTCAATCTCCACTCAATACCAGATTCAACTTGCACTGTTCATTAAATCCCAAAATCAGCATGAACCCTAACACTGTACAGAGATGAACCCTAAGTTACCTAAATCCTACAATCAAACCGCACCCTCACAAATCAAGCACAGTATCACACACACAACAACAACACTAGACTAAGCAACATCCATGGCTGTAGCCTAAGCTACTGCCACCTAACCCTAACCCTAACCCTAGGTGGCAAAGAACTTAGCATAAGTCCCATGTCCATGCTGACAGCCTCGCACTCCTCCTCCGAGCTGGTTTCCTCGTCGTTCCAGGAAGGCATTGCGGCAAGGAGGTCGACGGCCACCGGCCTCGAAGACGGCGCGCGGCGGCGAGCTCGTACTGGAGCAGGGGAATGAGAGCAGGGAAGTGAGCGAGCAACGAGAGAGTGAGCGAGCGAGAAGAGCCGACCGACCGAGCGGGTATATTTACCCCACTTCCGACCGCGTCGGTCGGCTAACGGCCGTGAACGGCCGCGCCGTGAGCGCGCGCGGCCACGTAGGCTGACAGATGGGCCTGGGCCGTCAGAAAAACGGTTAAATCGCTAGTCACCGCAGGTTTGGGTTTTTTGAAACAGCCGACCGCGCGTTTGGTAGCTTTCTGAGAAAATTAAAAAAGTGGTAGTTTTTTGGAACCCTAACCTGTAAACTAGTAGCTTTATGCTATTTACTCGGTTTTCCAGCATACCGGGTGCCTTCATGAAAGCTGGTTCTCGCAGCAGATCTTGCTTCTCGCAGCAGAGATAAGATAAGATAGAAGTGACGCTTCCTCGAGGATCCACGATACCAGGGGCCGCTTGTGTGCTCTTCGTGACTTCGTGTCAGCGTTTGATACGCATACGCGGCGCACCTGCAGACCGCGAGGAGACACCTGAATCTGATAACAAAAGGCTTCTTATCAGCATGGCTTAATGACTGCATATCACTCTGATCTGATCAGAAAACCTGCAGATGATCAGGATTAATTGGTTCTGTAATGTGGAAAATCCTCCTTTGTCCTCTGCTTACTCATTCTCTGACGTAGTTTAACTAGGATTTTTGTCAACATGGTCTTGGGCTGACCACGAGAGCGGAGGTACGGGAGACGTGGACGGGCAGCGGAAACCTGAGACCGGAGGCCATGGTTTCCACGATGTAACAGCTGGCCATAACCGCCTGCTTCGTGTCAGCGTATTATCGTGTCGGTTCAGCAGAGTGCAGAGCAAAGAAATTGGGTCCGAATAACTGCCACACGTGTGGCGTCGACAGGAACCCGCCCGCACGCCTCGTGTGGCATGGACGGGAACAGGCCCGCACGACCACGTCCGCGCGCACAAACGCACGGCCCGCACGTTCGTGCCGTGCCAACCCCACCCGCACTGCCCCGTCCGGGCAAGCCGGCCCGTTGCCCGCACGACCAACCAGTTCCCGGCCTCCGATCCATCCCCTCCCTCGTCTGCCGCCATCGTCCCGCGCCTCTCGAACCCTGATCTCCGTCGTCGGCCTTACCTGGTTGCCATGGCAAACGGAGCAGATACGTAGGGCACTCCCACCTCAAAAACACACCCCAACCCTCCCCACCCCCAGCCTCAAACTCCAACCAAGCCATCCGGAGACGATCATCCAAAAACCAGGTGAAAAACTCCCGATCTCAACCTTCTCATCGTTAAGGCTGAAGATCTCCTGATCTTGTGCTGGATCTGTGCTATAGGGGTAGAACACTACATGGTTCAGTGTGTAGTCGCAATTGCCAGGCAGAGTACACCAGATCTG
This sequence comes from Triticum timopheevii, assembly GCA_963921465.1. Classification (NCBI taxonomy): domain Eukaryota; kingdom Viridiplantae; phylum Streptophyta; class Magnoliopsida; order Poales; family Poaceae; genus Triticum; species Triticum timopheevii. The sequence goes on along the minus strand of OY997264.1, from coordinate 626,695,225 downwards.
CCATGTACTACGTTTGAAATTGACTTACTTTCCTAGTTTAATTGACGCAAGTAGTTTGGTATGAAAAATGTATGAGTAGGAATCACTAAAGAAAGGGCGCGTGGGGCAAAATTTGGAATGAGGAGGGCTCGAAGAAATTAATTGCCACTTGTGTATGACGACAATTGCCACCTTCCGTTGTCAGTGGCTGCCACCTATTATGACCCGCCGTTTGCCAGCCATATCTTCTGTGTGCAAAGCAGCAAAAGAATACAATTCTTGTTGATTGTTGATGCCTTCTTGTTCATGCAGAGATTGAGAACACGTTGGAAAAGAAGGGAGACACGGAAAAGAATGAATCACGAAGGCGACGCTGGTGATTGGGGTTCTCAAAGGCCAGAAACAACCCCTTGGGATGCAACAGAGTACAATCAGCTCATCTCTTCAGGGCCGTTGCTGCCACTACTAGAACAGTATGCAGGCATAGGTATGATGCGTTCTAACAAAAACAAGAGAAAAGTTGCCGTCTTCGCGACGATGAAGATGACATTCTACTTATGTCGTACACTGGCATTTTTTAGCAGGTTCTTATGACCAAAACACAATTAGGGAGGCCCCGTGGCAAGTTCAATCACAAGGCGCTAACACTGAAAAATGTACGGGCAGCCAACTTCAACTAGCTTGTATGGATAATCAAGGTAATGCGAAAACAACAAAAAGAGCGCCTACTGCTGTGGACATGAAAAATGAACATGCAAAAAAAACTGGCAAAAGGACTCACGAGTTACCGCGGGGTGAAAATGCAGAGCCTTCATGCAGCGCGTGGCATCAAGCACCGCCAATGTACCTGCCATCGACGCCATACACAGGTCAGTCCATAAAAAAAGGTGAAGTTGCGGATGATCAATTAGCAGAAGGAGCATAGTTGGCAACTACAATTGCCATGACTGGTCATCTACAGTTGCCATGTATTAGAAAACTGCATTTGACATCCCTGCACAACTGTTGTTGCCATCCATGGACAACTGTAGTTGCCAGGGGAGAACAACTGCAGTTGCCATGCCAGTGCAACTACATTTGCCATGTCATGGCACTGCAGCTGCCATGGAGGAACAACTGCGGTTGCCATGCCGATGCAAATACATTTGCCTTGCCAATAAAACTGCAGTTGCCACATCAGGGGCAACTGCAGTTGCCGTGCTAGCACAAAATACAGTTGCCATGAATTTGACCAACCACTGCTATGCACACAGGTTATTACGCTGGTGGTACCCCGGCAAACGTCTCGTGGCAAGCTTCACAAATTGCAGGTGGGGGCGTCATTTTGGTGTCACAGGCCACACAAGAAGGTCGAATGCAACACACCAAGGTAAGGGAAAAAAATCTGAACCACGAAAACAACAGTACCTTTGATATTTGAAGTTATTTGCATGCAAAAACAAAATAGTTGCCAGGTTTGTTGAATAATAGCTGCCATCACTGGACAGCTATAGCTGCCGTGCATGCCCACGCGCAGACTCACGGCTTGCTGTTTGAAAAATGATGTCGTGCAAAATCACTCGTAGATCGTGTGATCCGTTGCGATACACATGTTATTCAAACAAAAAACTTAAATCTCGTACCCGTTTTTCCTATTACAGGGCCTACAACTACAGTTAACAGCAGCGCAGGGACATCTACTGCGGGGAGCTCTGAGCGCACGGAAGACGCGTTCTACCAGCCAGCAGACACTCATGCCGCAGACAATTTCGAGTCACAGTCGGGAATGGCAATCATTCCAGCAATACAGACAAGCACCCCTTTGAACACAATCACTGCCAACACTCAAGTAGAAGGAACTGCCGCCGATACTGAAGTGAATGATGAAAGTGACGACGAGGCAGAAGGTGATGAAGATGGTGGGCAATCAGAGATCGTGGTACCTCAGCCACCGTACATTGGGCAGAGATTTGAATCGTTCGAGGAAGCAAAGGAATACTACCAGACATATGCAAAGTTCCATGGATTTGCGGTCAACACCGAGTACCATAGGAAAATTAAGAAAACTAATGAGTACAGCAGAGGTGAGATGAGGTGCCACAAGGCACGGAGGAACAAGAAGGTGAATGGTGTTGCGCCCGTCGTTCCGGAACGAAAAAGAGGAATCATTCTCAAGACGGGATGCCCTGTCCGGTGTAAGCTAAACGTAGATGGAACACAGTATGTGGTCACTGAATATTTTGACGAGCACAACCACAATCTCATAAAGAAGTTCGACCTGGTCAAATTTCTGACCGCCCACAGAGGATTCACCACAGTCGAAAGGCAATTCGTAAAGGTGCTACATGACTGTAACGTCGGTCCATCGAGAATGGTCCAGATACTATCACTCATCCACAGCAAAAAGGGGAAACTGAGTAGCATGCCCTACATACCAGCTGACGTCACAAACCTACAGGCCAAGTACCGTAGAGAGAGCAGGCTGGCTGACATAGAGGCTACAATTGCCTACTTCGATGAGAAAGCAAAGGAAGATCCAGATTTCTTCTACAGGATAAGGTTGGACAATGAGGACCATGTCAGGAACATGTATTGGGTGGATGGTGCTGCAAGGAGAGCCTACAAACATTTCCGAGATTGCATTTCATTCGACGCGACGTACCTCACCAATATGTACAAGATGCCATGCGCTCCATTCATAGGAATAAATAACCACAATCAGTCGTTGCAGTTCGGCTGCGGGCTCGTTCGGAACGAAGACACGGATGGGTACGTCTGGTTGTTCAAGACCTTCTTGGAGTGCATGGATGGACTTGCTCCGATGAACATAATAACAGACCAGGATTTTAGCATGCGTGCAGGCATAGAGGAGGTCTTTCCGTTGGCAGTGCACAGGCACTGCAGGTGGCACATAATAAAGAAGGCTGAGGAGACCCTAGGACCATTCTTTGCTGACCGTCCAGAGCTGCACAAGGCATTCGAGCTATGCGTGGACCACATCTTGACGGTCGAGGAGTTTGAAAGGAGCTGGATGGCCATGGTTGAAACGCATCAAGTCCAAGACAATGAGACACTTGCTAGTCTGTGGGAGTAGCGAATGTACTGGGTGCCCGCCTACTTCATGCAGTGCTTCTTCCCTTTTCTACAGACTACGCAGCGCAGCGAGGGGTTCAATGCTGTGTTGAAGCGATACGTGAGCCCTGGCAACTCATTGCTACAGTTTGCCAAGCAGTACACAGCTCTGCAACAAAAAATTCTGGGATCTGAGCTGCAGCAAGAAGCTACCACCGCGCTAAAGCAGCCGAAATTGCTAACGTACTTACCAATGGAGAGGCAAATGAGAAAGATATACACAAACAAGATCTTTAACAAGTAAGTCAATTGCGTTACGGTCTTATTTGCGCAAAAAGCACTAGGCCAGTAACTGCCATATAGAGTGCAAATGCAGTTGCCATGATATGCAGTTGCCATGTTTAATGGAATACTGTTTGCCATGCTTACTCAGCTGCAGTTGCCATGTTTTGATGAAATTTCTGTTTACAATGCTTACTCGGATAAATTTTACATGTTCAATGAAGTGCCGGTGCCATGTTTAATGAACTGTACTTCCATTGGGGCATGTTGGTATGCAAATGCCAATGTCAACTGAAAAAATGTCATATTGTCAACACATATGCTGAATATACAAATTGCCATGTTTAATAAAATGCAACTGCCATGTTTGTTGAAAATGCAATTCCCATGTTTACTGAAATGTAGATGCCCATGTTTGATGCAATGTGCTTCCATTGGGGAAAATATTGGTGTGGAAACGATGATGGCTAGTTGAAAATGTAATACAGTTGCCATGTCTGGTGTACTACAGTTGCCATGTCTGCTGTACTGCAGTTGCCATGTTCAGTGTACTGCAGTTGCCATGTCTGGTGTACTGCAGTTGCCATGTCTGGTATACTGCAGTTGCCATGTTCAGTGTGCTATGTTTGCCATGTTCAGTATACTATGATTGCCATATTCAAAACAAAAATCTATTTCTATTCCCATGACAGCATAACGTGCAACAAAAAAAAGGATCGCACGATAGATTAACATAAAACACACAAAACTTGCAGATTCCAGGAAGAAATAAAGCGGGCCAGCATGTTCACGGCTTTCCAGGTGGACGAACATACGTTCAAGGTGTGTTCTATTTTGGGCATGTCGGATTCAGAACCTGAAGACCCAGACAAAGGAAGGAACTACTTCGTGAAAGCCTCTATAGGCGAAGGCGAGTACTACTGCCAATGCTGCAAGTTCGAACGGGACGGCATTGTGTGTTGTCACATACTAAAAGTGATGGACATGAACGCTATGACACGGATGCCCCGCCATTTCATAAGGCGACGATGGACTTGGGACGCTGACGACGAGTTGGCGCCGCAGACAACACACGCGGTTCTGGCTGTGCATGACGAGAGACCTGAGTCAACCATGGAAGTCGTGAGGCACATAGTGCTGACAAAGAACTATGCTGAGCTAATTGATGAAGCATGCAAAAGTGATGAGACAGCAAGAGTCGCAGTGGCAGACATGCAAATGATTTCAAGATGAACACTGCTTTGAGTTGGAGGAGGCGCATGGCTGGTACCTCCTGCAAGCATGTCACCGCCAGTCGTTGCACATGTTCCTCTCCGAGAGAACACTGGTGCCTGTTGCAACTGCACGTTCATCCAAATTTTCAAGATATGCGGAAGTTAATTTGAGCTCAAGCTTTACAACTTCAGTTAATTCGAGACGCGCCACCAGCTTGAAACGATGCTGGACTTCAATCCCATATTGGGTCTGTGTGTGCCATACTTGAAGCTCCATCTGTGAAAACAATTACACAAGCGTGGATCACAGTTAGTACACGACGTCAAGCTTACACAACTAAATAAAACTGCATTTTTCAGATGATGGACCTGAACGTTTGATTGACATTCCCAAACCCTCGACGATGACGAAGATGATGAGGATGGTGTTGAGATGGCCCCGCAATCGCCGTTGGCTACCAAGTGCTCCAGCGGGGTGAGTGCTGAGCATGAGGCAGCTACCTGCGTGGGTTGGCAGGAGGTGCGGCCGCGGCATGGTTCACATCGTTTGGCGTCTCGAGCTCCGGCTTCGTCCCCTTGGCCCATCCCTGCGTGGCTCCATGGTCGATGCTACATGTGTCTTGTTACTGGACACCATGCAGCGAAGTGCAGGGATCCCTTTCGGTGCTCTCACTGCCTGGGGAATGGCCATCGGGCCCGTGAGTGTCGGAACGCTTGGCGTCCCCTCAGCTTGCTCGATAACCCTACTGCTTCGTCATTGTCCCGCCTCGACACCATTCATCATCTTCATCCACCTTCATGTCAAGCCCAATCTAATGCCACGCTTCCCTCCAAGGCGATCCAACGTGACTCCTGGGCGTCGGTTGTTTCTTCTTCTGCTGGTTCTGCAGCCTCGGCTGAGGTGGCGCTTCAGTCTGTCTTTACTGCGCAAGCCGAGCTGCTACGCTCTGAGCTGCAAGGCATGGCTTCCTTGCAGATGGTGAAGGCGATTCAGCCTCTGAGTGATGTGGTTGATTCAATGCACGGATGGCTGCTGTGGGTTGGGAGCCTTCTGGAGCGTGCAGAGGTTGCTCTGGGCAGGCTATCTCCTGCGACGGCCGAGGCGCCACTCTCTCTTATGTCGCCTCCTTTGCCAAAGCTTGTCGTTGACTTCGAGCGCGACAAAGATGTGGATCTCTATGGTTGCTTCTCCCCTTGTGCTTCGGGCTTCTCGCCCCGTGTTGGGTCCAGTTCGACGCCCCAAGTGTTGCCGGACTTCGAGGGTGTGGCCTCCGTCGAGGTAGTGTCTCCTGTGTTGCAGATCATGCACGAGTTGCAGATGTTGAGTGGGGAACTTGTTTCACCTTTGTCGATGGAGCAACTCAAGTTGGACTCTCCCAGGGCTTCGGAGGTGGACTTGGTGTCCTCACCACCACCCATGGAGCCTTGTCAGGCGTCAAACAGCCTACCTCTCGATGTCATGGAGAGCGGAGTTTTAGATGTTGTCGTCGTTCCCTCGTCTGTGACCATCGGGCAGGTGATGCCTGTGAGTGGCATGACCACGGAGCCACTTGTCTTGGCACCTACCCCAAATTCAAATGCTCTCTTCGCGAAGGAACTTTGTGACTTGCTAGCCAGTGTTGAAGTTGCTAGACCTGGTTTAGGTAGGTCGATTGCTTGCCTCCTAACAGGGACGCCAATAAGGGACAAACAAAAGAAGGTGGGCAATCGCAAGAGTGGAGCCAAAGGCAAGACGTCTTTGGCTGCTTGATTGGGTTGTCATTTCTGATTGGGAGGTGCCTCTGGGTTTGTGGATGTTGTGTATTCGGCGAGTGTGACAGACCGCCTGTGCGGTTGTGGGGTTTCATGCCGTGTGAGTGTGCGGTTGTGGGGCTTCATGTCGTGTGAGTAGTTCATTTGTGCTCAGTTTGTATTGGTTTTCACCTGGTTTCCCGTTAATTAACTGGGCAATTCTCTTCTTCTTAATTAATCGATGAGGCAAAACTTTTGCCTCCGTTTCGAAAAAAACATTCCCAAACCTAGAGGACATGCAGTGGTTTCAGTAGCTCAATTGTCTTCAAACCCAATTCTGCACACACACAAAAAAAACATTGTCTGTGTGAATAAAAGAAGGGACATCAGTACGCAAACAATTTTTTTTCAAGTAATAAGTCATGGCACACGAACTTTTGCAACAGCGTAAGAGCAATGCATTTTTGCGTTCAGATCCATGAGATTTGTGCACTTCTTTTGGAAATGAAGAGTATTTTCCTTTTATTAATAAATCAGACGATACTTCTTTGTCCAACCAGGGGATTGGGGGTCGTCTTTGTCGGCTGACTGCTGTGAGGTTGGCCCTGACAAGCTGAGGCCTTTGCAGCTGCTGTTCAAATCTAGTTGTACCGTCATCGCCGCGTCGCTTATATCAGCACCGCTCGACTGGGCGGCTGTGCAGATGAGCGTTTGGGTGGTTGCAGCGTCAAGTACAGCCTCACTGCCGCCAAGATCCGGCAAGGGAAACCTTGAAGAGGAGCGGCGACAACATGAATCTATCCGTCAGAACGAAAGCGGACAGTAATAGGAGGCGCAAATCGTAAAATAATTAAGGTACCTGTCGACAGGATCTGACAAAAACTCGAAGCCGCCGCCTCCGGCATCCACCATCGCCATTGCTCTGCTTTCCGGTTTGGTCGGGGCAGGGAGGGGCGGCGATCCAAGCGATAAGCGTTTTTGTTCCTGGTCGCGCCCGGGCGGCGGGGTAGATGAAGGAGGGATGCGGACAAGGATCCGACGTTATGCGCGTTATGCTCCAATGGAACAGGTAGCGTCATGCTGTGATTGAATCGTTGTATCTAGCCGCGAGTTCACCGTATACACATGTTCCACTGTACGTACGTATGGCTTGGCCCACCGGTGACATTGAATGCCTGCTTCCACTTGCCCGTGTTCGATTGGGACACATACCATGAGCAGGCGAGCCCGTGAGCACCATTGCCGCTCGTGATACGATGTAGTATTTCTTACTTTTGAAGGGAGTACTTCATTTCATCACATCCATGACTTCACTTGCTTTACTACAATGCCCAGTCCTTGATGTGCAAATTGAACCCAACAGTGAAGGACGTGTCATATTTTTAGTAGAAATAATTCGATTTGGTGACCTCTGTAAAGATCTTGTATGGCATAACTTAGGAACATAATTTAAGAAGTATGCTTTTGAAAATTATACATTTCGCTTTGACATGTACTCCCTCTGTAAAGAAATATAAGAGTGATCACTAAATTAATGATCTAAACGCTCTTATATTTGTTTAAAGAGGGAGTATAATGTAAGGCGCCTAAATTCTCACGAGCTTGTATTTACGAATTTTAGAAAACTTATTCATTGCCAGATGAGTGACAATCAACACAAAATTTTCGTGACTACATCTAATGAAAAAAAAACTAAAGTATTCCATTAAATAAGACATCATACATGCGGATCTTCATCTATAATGTTATTACATAAGTAATACAATTCAGTCAAATTCTTTTGTTTCCAAACTGGATAGGACAAAAATATTCAGAATAAGCAATGCCCGACAGATGGGCCTGTGGCGGTTATGAAAACCGGCTTATCTCCATCCTTGACGACAAAGGAGAACTGCACGGATAACATGCATCAGAGCAGGAGTCGAGGTGTAAGATTACGGAATATTGAGCGGGGGAAATGCGGTGGTCGTGGCTATTCGAGGGGAATGGTTACATCTGTGCGTGGAGACGTGCGATGAACCTGTCTTCATGAATGAAATTGGTGAAGCGAATGTAATTAGTCAATTGTTAGGGCCTGTTCTGATCTCCTCCAGATTCTATCTTCTCAAAATTCTCAAGTGAAGCAGTCCCGAACGATTTAGCTCGTAGAAGCTGGAAACGAGAACCTGAGCGATCCCATAGTGCAAAAATGAGAAGAACGAAAGCCCAGCTCCACGATACGAAGAAACGAGTAGTTCCTACTAATTACAAGAGGATGTCATTGCGAAGTACAAAAAACTATTCGCGAAACAGCTCACAAGCGCTCGTGGGATGCTCGCCTCGCTCGTATCTTGTGCGAGCGAACGTGGCCAGTCCTCCTCCACACAACAATACAAGGTGGGCTGCCTCCATCCGGCCCAAACTGGCACCCAATAGTCCAATAGGCTCTCACCTGGGCCAAATCGTGGAGAGAAGCTACGAACACTGCCGAACGAATGTCGCCAGGTGAAGTTTGAAGCAAGCTCCAGAAGCTGATTTTGTGGAGTTTGAGAAGCTCAGAGAGGTTCAGAATAGGCCCTTATTATACCCTTATCATAAATTTTAATACTTTAAATGATTTTCTGCTTAGAAATTGAGATGATTGAGTGAGATGAAATTACCAATCATAACTCTCCAATCACCGTAAAAGAGCTAAACTAATCCATTTATATACTAAATATTTTTACATTTTTACATATAATATTAATGATTTGTTTTATTGATATAGTGTTACCACCCAATTTGAACTATTGTTTCTACCCATACATAACAACATAAACCAAAATGATAAAAAAGGTAAGTATTTCCCACTAAAATTATTATAATTGTAAACTAAATTTAGATTGTTGCAAACCTTATGTTTCTTTTATAATTTGTTCAATACATTTCCGTAATATAAATTCTATCTAAATCCAAGAAAATGAAAATAACATTCATATATATTAATTTGTGTGTCACTTAGACGCGTAGTTGTGTTATGTGTTTGACTGAGTACTATCTTCAAATATCTTGATAAGAATTTAATAATATACGTGCCTAGAAAATATCTCGGTTGATTTATGGAGCACAATTGTTTATGGGAACAGTAATCGTTATGATATCATCAATCTGCTTAATTGCTTGAAAGGAACTCGTGTGTACTCGTAAGAAGTACTCCCTTCATCTTGAATTACTTGTCGTAGAAATAGATGTATCTAGACATATTTTAATTTTAATACATCCATTTTTATCCATTTATGCGACAATGAATTGCGGATGGAGGGAGTACTTCTTGTTAGAAAGTCAAACTTTTTTCTTTTGCTTCCATGGACCTAGGCTAAAATCAAAAAACGGATGAATCTACTACAACAACAAAAGAAGCATCATCACTGCCAACAGGCTCCTACAACAAGATGAACAGTTTTCATGCCGACAAGACCAATTCGAGTCCTATCAAACCCTTAATTGGGCCCTATATCGACACCCAAATCCAACTCCAAGCCGACAACAAAATCTAACCACATTTCCATATCCACACGAAAATCAAACTCCATATCGGAATCTAACCGCATACCCACACACCCTGATCTAACCCCATATCCTCACCCAAGTACAACCGACTTGAACACCCAAATCGAACCAATATCCACAGTTCCACACCCTAATCAAGCCATATGAAACCCTTAATCGACACGCTAATCAAGTTGCATGAGAATCTAAATAAAACCGTAAACCGAAATCAACACCCAAATCGAAGCCTCCAAGTCTAAATCGATGCCTACATGGATCCCTAAATTGGGCAGACAAGGGCCTAGCGTCATTGACGAATGGATGAAGAAGGGGTAATGAAGCTGGTGGTCGCCACCAATGCGTCGTCCAGATCTTCGACCTGGTTTGAAGAGAGTGGAGAGTAAGCGATGAGATAAGGGTCAGGGGATTTATGTCACTGCTTTGGGAAACAACGCGGCTTCTTCCGCTCATCCCCTTGCGCTTGATCGGCCTGGCTCATTAGAAATGGTTGGTTTGACCATCTCTCCAGAGCCAGGATCTGGACTGTGTTGATTACTGTTTATGCAGACCCAACCATACACACAGGTAACCAAACGATCCAAAATTGAATTCCGAGGATGTGAAGGTGTTATGCAGGGAACCAAACAAGGCGCATAGAGTTCAGGCGATGCACGCAGCGTTCTGGAATCTTCTTTCCCTCCTAGGATCAGCAAGTGAATCTTAAACTAACAATCCTCCTTTTTGCAACGCGGTTTACTCTACTCACACGTGGGTTAACTACAACTTTTGGCCACATGCTCTTTTGGCTGTTGGGTTGACGGCGAGGGCGACGGTACGAGAGATGCGGACGGGCTGTGAAAGCAAACACGTAAGAGGCCACTGTTTCCATATCCACACGAAACTCAAACTCCATATCGGAATCTAACCGCATACCCATGATCTAACCCCAAATCCACATTCAAATACAACCGACTTGAACACCCAAATACAACCGACTTGAACACCCAAATCGAACCAATATCCACAGTTCCACACCCTAATCAAGCCATATGAAACCCTTAATCGACACGCTACTCAAGTTGCATATGAATCTAAATAAAACCGTAAACCGAAATCAACACCCAAATCGAAGCCTCCAAGTCTAAATCGATGCCTACATGGATCCCTAAATTGGGCAGACAAGGGCTTACCGTCATTGACGAATGGATGAAGAAGGGGTAATGAAGCCGGTGGTCGCCACCAATGCTCGTCGTCCAGATCTTCGACCTGGTTTGAAGAGAGTGGAGAGTAAACGGTGAGAATAGATCAGGGGATTTATGGCACTGCTTTGGGAAACAACGCGGCTTCTCCCGCTCATCCCCTCGCATGCAAGTGCGTGCCATCCTTGCGCTGGATCGGGCCTGGCTCATTAGAAATGGTTGCTTTGACCATCTCTCCAGAGCCAGCATCTGGACTGTGTTGATTACTGTTTATGCAGACCCAACCATACACACAGGTAACCAAACGATCCAAAATTGAATTCCGAGGATGTGAAGGTGTTATGCAGGGAACCAAACAAGGCGCATAGAGTTCAGGCGATGCACGCAGCAATCTAGAATCTTCTTTCCCTCCTAGGATCAGCAAGTGAATCTTAAACTAACAATCCTCTTTTTTGCAACGCGGTTTACTCTACTCACACGTGGGTTAACTACAACTTTTGGCCACATGCTCTTTTGGCTGTTGGGTTGACGGCGAGGGCGACTTGGTACGGGAGATGCGGACGGGCTGTGAATACAACACGTAGGAGGCCACAGTTTCCACCGTACAAGCGGCCGGTGGCCGCATACCGATTCATGTTAGCGTTTGCTCATGCAAACGTATCATGCGCATAATCTACTCGGCGCACCTGCAACTGGATAGGGGACTGCTCCGTGTCTCACTCTTTCACCACCCTGATGTGAAAAAACACACACATTTAATTAACTTATTAATGCCATCACTCTGATCGCATTTAGTTTAACATGTCATCGTGTTGGCTCAGCAGAGTGCAAAGTGCTGAAATTCAGAGCACGTTCGCCATGAGCGATCTCCAGGTCAACTCCGAGCAACAGAAAGTACTTGCAACTAATGCAGAGCATACAACGTCAAAATAATCATCAGAGGATAATATGTTGTAAGGAAGACAACGTCAGAATCTCTAACGGCCTCCACTGCAATGAACCTGCGCAGTTGCTTGGGAGACTGTGTGCACCCCGAAGTGGGCCGGTGGTCTCGGTCTGCCTAACCTACGGTGGATGAACGTGGCAATGCAAACTAGATGGCCATGGCTTAAGAGAACGGACAATACCAGGCCTTGGAAAGAATTTAACATCAAAGTCCCTAAAGACACGTTGCTACTCTTCAAAGCAGCTACAAGGAGCACTGCATGGGATGGTCAATCGACCTTGTTCTGGGAGGACCGCTGGTTGGATGGAAAAAGGGTTTAGAAGGTCGCTCCCTTGATCTGCAACATGATCCCGGCGCGGATTCACACTACTCGGACAGTTGAGGAGGCCATGGTGGATGAAGCATGGGCACAGGAGGTGGGTCCGAACTTAGGACTGGATGTTTTGCAAGAGTTTCTTCTACTGTGGCATGAGGTCGTCACTTGGGAGCCTACAGGCGACGTGCAAGACGAATTCTCTTGGTCTCAGGACGATAATGGGCAGTTCACGGTTCGCTTGGCATATGCGGCAAAGTTCTGGGCGAGAGAAGTGGTACCCGCAGCGGATCTCACTTGGAAATCAAGGGCGCCCTCACAATGCAAATTTTTCACATGGATTGCCCTGCGGGATAGATGCTGGACGTCGGACCGCCTGGCTAGGCGAGGACTACCGCATCAAGATGCATGTCCCTTTTGTGACCAGGAGGAGGAGTCTATCAACCACATCTTACTTACATGTGTTTTTGCCAGGGTGATATGGGCGGAGATCTGTCAGGCCTTGGGAAAGCCCGATTGGGTGCCGTCGCAGCATGACGCTCTCACGTCATGGTTGTGCGGTAAAATGGGGCCTAGCAAAGCCAGTATGAAGGATTTGCGCACCGTCATTGGGCTTACCTTGTGGGAACTTTGGAAGCACGGGAATGCTATCATTTTTGATGGCGTGCAGCCCTCGTGTGAGGCGCTACTTGGTAGGATTAGACTAGAGGGTCTAGTTTGGTTGTCGGCCGGCCTGCTAAAAGGAGATGTTGCACTCTTCTTTAGTCGGTTAGCGCGGTGGGATAGGCGTGAGGAGTGAAAAGTGTAACTCTGGTAACTAACGGTGGAGGCATTCTTTTGCCCTTCTTCTTTAAATATATGATATGCACATTCGTGCATATTCGAGAAGAAAAAAAAGAGGTGTTCGAATCGATGAAAGGATTTGAGATCTGGAGGGCGGCCGAGTGTGAACTCCGCCTATGTTGTCTCAACATAGCCGGTCCCAAGCCCGGGTAAAGGAGGAGGGTTGTGATAGGCTTGGCGAGCCAACGTAAAAACTCAGCCACTCTTATGGAGATGAAACCCAAAAGATTTTCGCTGGGGCGTAACCCCCTCAACGACGCGCCACATCGGAACCCGGGTGTGGTGGAAAATGGGCAAGGGCCGGGCCGTCACCCCTCAAGTGGCGCGCCGTATCTTGATCCGGATACGGTGGCAAGTGAGCGAGGATCGGGTCGTCGCATTCTTAGTGGCGCGCTACATCGGCGCCCGGATGTAGTGGAAAATGAGCAAGGGTCTTCGCATTTGACTCGACGAGTGCGAAGGGTAAGGAAGCTAGCCGAGCCTAGGAGGATTCGCTTAGGTAGCTGGAACGTAGGGTCTCTGACAGGAAAGCTTCGGGAGCTAGTTGATGCAGCGGTGAGGAGAGGTGTTGATATCCTTTGCGTCCAAGAAACCAAATGGAGAGGACAGAAGGCGAAGGAGGTGGAGGATACCGGCTTCAAGCTGTGGTACACGGGGACGGCTGCAAATAGAAATGGCGTAGGCATCTTGATCAACAAGAGCCTCAAGTATGGAGTGGTAGACGTCAAGAGACGTGGGGACCGGATTATCCTGGTCAAGCTGGTAGTTGAGGACTTGGTTCTCAATGTTATCAGCGCGTATGCCCCGCAAGTAGGCCACAATGAGAACACCAAGAGGGAGTTCTGGGAAGGCTTGGAAGACATGGTTAGGAGTGTACCGATTGGTGAGAAGCTCTTCATAGGAGGAGACCTCAATGGCCACGTGGGCACATCTAACACAGGTTTTGAAGGGGCGCATGGGGGCTTTGGCTATGGCATCAGGAATCAAGAAGGAGAAGATGTCTTAAGCTTTGCTCTAGCCTACAACAGCTAACACCCTCTTTAGAAAGAGAGAATCACATCTGGTGACTTTTAGTAGTGGCCAACACTCTAGCCAGATTGATTTCATCCTCTCGAGAAGAGAAGATAGGCATGCGTGCCTAGACTGTAAGGTGATACCTGGAGAGAGTGTTGTACCCCAGCATAAGCTGGTGGTTGCTGACTTCCGCTTTCAGATTCGTGTCCAGCGGGATAAGCGTGCCAAAGTCGTTAGAACAAAGTGGTGGAAGCTCAAGGGGGAGGTAGCTCAGGTGTTCAAGGAGAGGGTAATTAAGGAGGGCCCTTGGGAGGAAGGAGGGGATGCGGACAATGTGTGGATGAAGATGGCGACTTGCATTCGTAAGGTGGCCTCGGAGGAGTTTGGAGTGTCCAGGGGAAGGAGAAGCGAAGATAAGGATACCTGGTGGTGGAATGATGATGTCCAGAAGGCGATTAAAGAGAAGAAAGATTGCTTCAGACGCCTATACCTGGATAGGAGTGCAGACAACATAGAGAAGTACAAGATGGCGAAGAAGGCCGCAAAGCGAGCTGTTGGTGAAGCAAGGGGTCGGGCATATGAGGACCTCTACCAACGGTTAGGCACGAAGGAAGGTGAAAGGGACATCTATAAGATGGCTAAGATCCGGGAGAGGAAGACGAGGGATATTGGCCAAGTCAAATGCATCAAGGACAGAGCAGGCCAACTCTTGGTGAAGGACGAGGAGATTAAGCATAGATGGCGGGAGTACTTCGACAAGCTGGACGACTCTTTTGATGAGACCAGCATGCGTTTTGTGCGGCGCATCCAGGAGTCTGAGGTGAAGGAGGCTTTAAAAAGGATGAAAGGAGGCAAGGCGATGGGCCCTGATTGTATCCCCATTGAGGTGTGGAAAGGTCTCGGGGACATAGCGATAGTATGGCTAACCAAGCTTTTCAACCTCATTTTTCGGGCAAACAAGATGCCAGAAGAATGGAGACGGAGTATATTAGTACCAATCTTCAAGAACAAGGGGGATGTTCAGAGTTGTACTAATTACCGTGGAATTAAGCTGATGAGCCATACAATGAAGCTATGGGAGAGAGTCATTGAGCACCGCTTAAGAAGAATGACAAGCGTGACCAAAAATCAGTTTGGTTTCATGCCTGGGAGGTCGACCATGGAAGCCATTTTCTTGGTACGACAACTTATGGAGAGATATAGGGAGCAAAGGAAGGACTTGCATATGGTGTTCATTGACTTGGAGAAGGCCTATGATAAGATACCGCGGAATGTCATGTGGTGGGCCTTGGAGAAATACAAAGTTCCAGCAAAGTACATTACCCTCATCAAGGACATGTACGATAATGCTGTGACAAGTGTTCGAACAAGTGATGTCGACACCGGTGACTTCCCGATTAAGATAGGACTGCATCAGGGGTCAGCCTTGAGCCCTTATCTTTTTGCATTGGTGATGGATGAGGTCACAAGGGATATACAAGGAGATATCCCATGGTGTATGCTCTTTGCGGATGATGTGGTGCTAGTTGACGATAGTCGGACGGGGGTAAATAGGAAGTTAGAGTTATGGAGACAAACCTTGGAATCGAAAGGGTTTAGGCTTAGTAGAACTAAAACCGAGTACATGATGTGCGGTTTCAGTACTACTAGGTGTGAGGAGGAGGAGGTTAGCCTTGATGGCCAGGTGGTACCTCGGAAGGACACCTTTCGGTATTTGGGGTCAATGTTGCAGGAGGATGGGGGTATTGATGAAGATGTGAACCATCGAATCAAAGCCGGATGGATGAAGTGGCACCAAGCTTCTGGCATTCTCTGTGACAAGAGAGTGCCACAAAAGCTAAAAGGCAAGTTCTACAGGACGGCGGTTCGACCCGCAATGTTGTATGGCGCGGAGTGTTGGCCGACTAAAAGGCGACATGTTCAACAGTTAGGTGTGGCGGAGATGCGTATGTTGAGATGGATGTGTGGCCACACGAGGAAGGATCGAGTCCGGAATGATGATATACGAGATAGAGTTGGGGTAGCACCAATTGAGGAGAAGCTTGTCCAACATCGTCTGAGATGGTTTGGGCATATTCAGCGCAGGCCTCCAGAAGCTCCAGTGCATAGCGGACGGCTAAAGCGTGCGGAGAATGTCAAGAGAGGGCGGGGTCGACCGAATTTGACATGGGAGGAGTCCGTTAAGAGAGACCTGAAGGATTGGAGTATCGACAAAGAGCGAGCTATGGATAGGAGTGCGTGGAAGCTTGCTATCCATGTGCCAGAGCCATGAGTTGGTTGCGGGTTTCACCTCTAGCCTACCCCAACTTGTTTGGGACTAAAGGCTTTGTTGTTGTTGTTTGTTGTTGTTGTAGGGCGGCCGAGTGTATCGCTGAGATCGAACTTCTTTTCTGTTTTTCGCTGTTCTACCCTTTGTTCAGAGTTTGGCTGCTTTTGTACAGGCACCTATGCTCATATATAGTTCAGTTCTGTAATCGCTGAACTGTCCGGCTATATATATGCCGTTCTGTGTGTAGAATGAGTATAAGAAGAAAATTCTGGAAAACTAGTAGGAGTATCTCTTAGAATAGCGTAGCAGTAAGGTGTTCTCTTCAACTTGTATCCATTCTCTCCCCGAAATTATTCAAAAATCGTCAAATTAGTAACTGATCAGGATCCGTCCTCTCGCGGTCCTGACACCGTAACCGTCTAGTCATGTAAAAGCATCGTGCACATATTCTACACGGCGCGCCTGCAACTAGAAAGAGGACCGTGTGTGTCTCACTCTGATCAGGGAAAAACACGCATAGTTAACTTATTAATACTGTGTTATCAATGCCATCACTCTGTTTAGGCTCACTTTAATTAGATCTCGTGTCCCTTGAGCAGACTGCAGAGCAAAGAAATTCAGAACATGTTCGCCACGATCTCGTCGCATGCACAGCCGGTCGACTCGAGCCACAAGTAGCACATCCAGCAGGTCTGACTCCATCAAAGCACACAAAGCTATAATAATCTCTAACGACCACCGCTTGCAGCGACCTGGAGGTGTTCGAATTCGATCAAAGAAGATGTGAAATCTTGGAGGGTGTAGCCCTTCGGTACAGACAGCTGAATTTCCTCTGCTTTCTGTATGCCTCGTTTCGCTGAGTTGCTCTCCCCACGTAACTCTGAACATTCTTCCTCTCTTGACAAACATCAACCTTTGGCCTTCAAGAAAATAGTCATGCAAGCACATGGACAAGGAGGGTGATATAAACTCATAGCCAAAATTTTCAACATCATCATACCCGAAATTTTCATCATCATCATCGTGCTGTATTTACATCGATCATGGGGTTGTCACATAAGCACAAGCTGCAACGAACACAACAACCCTAAGCAACTAGTACTCCTAATTGGGGCCCCAGCAGCTGAGGTACATCACGGTCCTCAGCCCGTCCTCGGCCTTCTCCGCTCGCCTCCTCTCCGCCACTGCGGACGCGGAGGCCGGAAGCTGCTTGGTGCCCTGCGAGGCGCCGCCGCGGACGTTGGCCTTGGCTGCCCGGTGGATGGACCTGAGGACATAGTTCCAGCGGCAGAGCCCAGCCTGGTCCTTAAGGGCCTCCACAGCGCCCACGCTCATGGCCACCATCCACGACGCCTTCGCCGGAGCAGCCATCTCACCTCCTCCTCCTTGTTCTTGCTTCGCTGCTGGCGAGGATACTGAATTGTGATCCAAGTGTATAGTAGTAGTGGACTTGCGAAGTTGCGGTTCGGAAAGAACAGAGCTGATTCTCTTGAACTATCTCGCTGAATTGACGCTGGTTTGTGTTGATGGCAGCAAGAGTGGGAGGGAGGCGGGGTTATATACACGGAAGAGCCGGAGCGAAACAGGCGGCCGCGGGCGCTGGTTTTCCAGGAAACCGGGTGCTCCCAGGAGAGCTCACTTTTGCTTGCTTGCGCCGCAACTCTCGCTCTCGTTCCGGCATAGTGGGCCATGGTTTTGTCCGTTACGACCAGACAAGGCTGAGAGATAAGATAAGATAGGGGTGACGCACATGCTCAAGGACATGGTTTCCACCATACCAGGGGCCGTGTGAGCTTCGCGTCAACGTCTGATGGAGAAGACACCGGAGTCACATCTTGATTATTAATGATATAAACACATCTTGACTAATTCCAAGAAACTCGTGGTACTGATACTATGCTGATACTGACACTCTTGTATTATCTCCATGCTATTGATGGAAAGGGATTAGCCTGGTTAAAAAGAAAAACTTTGTGGTACTCCAAACGTATGGGGATTCATCTTGTTGAAAAGCCAATTCATTTGCTTGCATGACCGTAGGAAACATAGAAAGAAAAACGTGTGACCTGCCTTTTTGGCTCTTCCTATAGCTCTGATCAGAAAACCTCCAGGTGATAAGGATCAGTTAACTATTTAATGTGGACGAACCAAGCAACTGGAGGCAGGTCAATGAGCAAAACTAAAACTAAAACTAAACGGATTGCTTGATGACACCTTCAGTACTGAAGATATGTGAATTTACCATGTGTGTCACTTCAACACCTGCAGATGGCACTTTCATGTGTGCTGCAGACTGAAGATATTCAGCATGTTTGCTGGGAAGTAGGAACTCGTCGCTCAGCAGAGCAACAAACATAAAGTACTTGTATCTTGTAATTCCATACGACCAGAAGGCCGGGTTCAGATATAACGAAATAGCTGTAAGCTGAAACCAAATTAAAGTAACAATCCCTATTCCTCGTCGAGAGAACTAGTTAAAAAACAAACAGACAGACAAGGGGAGCAATATGAACTGAAGTAGCAGAAATTTGTCATCATCATCTTCGTGGTTTTTACAATGGGGGATTCCACGGGAAGCCAGCTAGTACAAGGCTTTTACATCGTGGTCTCAGGCCATGGTTGTTGCAGCAAACACACACGCCTAGCTAGCACTAAGTTGCAGCTGCTAATTTGGTCCCCAACAGCTGAGGTACATCATCGTTCTCAGCCCCTCCTCGGACTTCTCCCCTCGCCGCCTCTTCGCCACCGCCGCAGCAGAGACTGGAAGCTGCTTGGCGCCCTGCGAGACGCCGTCGCAGATGTTGGCCCTGGCCTTGGCTACCCGATGGATGGATTTGAGGGCGTAGTTCCAGCGGCAGAGGCCGGCCTGGTCCTTGAGCGCCTCCACGGCGCCGACGCTCATCGCCACCATCCACGACGCCTTAGCCGCACCCGCCATGCTCTCTCTCTGTGTGTTGGTGGTCTGAAACTGTGAAGCAGGTGATGACTGAAGAGTAGAGTGTAGAGTGTAGAGTGCGGAATTTCTGGTTGTGAATGAACTAGGAAGAAGGTTGATTGATGCTTGTGTCGATGAGAGGGAGAGCGGGGCTGGGACGAGGTTATATACGGGAGCTGGGCTGGGAGGTCTGGAGCAAAACAGTGGTCGCGGACGTTGGTTTTCCAGAATACCGGGTGCTTCCGGACTCACTCTGCTGCTACTCTTCTTGTGCACGCTACACCAATCGCTGTCGTGTCATTTTGTTTATTCGCCGTGGAAGTGGCGGTTTTGGCCATTGGTACAGTCTGGGATTGGAACAAGCCGACAGAGATAAGATCATGACTCATAGATAATGTGCGCCGACATCCAACAAGCAGATCAAATTTTATTGCGACTTGCGAGTGCGAACATTTGTTTGTCTAGGTAGACTCGAAATAGCACCCATGGAAATGTCGTAGAACTATTGTTCGACAGTTCTAGGCTAAAACGTTAGAATTGTCGAAGTTACTTCTACACAGAAAGCTGTTTTGTACTCCCTCCGTTCCCAAATATAAGTTTTTTTCTAAAGATTTTAACAAGTGACTATATACGGAGCAAAATGAGTGAATCTACACTCTAACATATGTCTACATACATCCGTATGTTGTAATCCATTTAAAATGTCTAAAAAGACTTATATTTAGAAACGGAAGGAGTAGTTGCCATAGAGGTGGGTTCGCACATGTCGTGACTAAGTGTGCAAATAAAATTGGTAAATGAAAATAGTTTTTAGGAAAAACAAAAAAAAGTCAGGTAAGAGTTCGTGAATTTTAAAATTGGATAATTATCATAAATATTTAGGAACCATGTAATCTGATAAAATTCAAAGGAAAATTATCTTAGTGGTAATACATTGTGAAATATAAAAAATTGTTCACAAATTTGTTCCTTTTGACCAATTTTTTCTGTAGCTCTTATTACCAAAGTTTTTTGTATAGACAAACAGATTCCTAAAATAAATATACATAGTTCAGAATGTATGAAACTTTTATTGTTCTATTTTCTCATCTTTCCATTGCTTTGTCAAAAAAAAGCATCATGGTTATTATACTACCATATGCAAAACCACTATCAATGGGGCAAAATACCCAATCTAAATGTTTTTTATACTTGATAGACAAAGAATATTTTGCGTTCAGAGCCAAATTTAAGATTTGACAATAGTTGGAGAATCACACCCCCCCCCCCCCCCCCCCCCACACACACACACCCAAATCTAGACATTTGACAGTTGGGAGGCCAGAAATTTCCCGCATTGTAGTTTTATACTTGGGTGTGGATAGGTCTCAGTCAAGTGACATAACATGCAAAAAGAGAAAAAGAAAGATCTGAAAGAAAATTTTGCATGAATATCAATGTAAAATCTCATGGTTAGAGCATTGACTGAGACTTAACAAAGTCCAGTCGACTGAGACTTAGCAAGACTGTTCATATTTTGACAACTGATGGAGCAAAATATATATTCCTTAAAATATACAAAAAATGTATATAGTACATTGCCCTGCAAATTAATTAAAATATGACATGTAAGAACATCTCCAATGGATGATGCAAATTTGGAGATGTAAAATAGGTGTTGTATAATTTGCATCACAAAAAAATGCATTTTACATCCTCAAAAAGGAGGCAACCCCAACAGATGATGTATATTGGTGATGTAAAAGTCCAACTCCAATAGATGGTGTATTTGAAGATGTAAAAATACTTGGCATGAGCACCAGCGGACGAACAACGAGAGCTGGGAGGAGCACCGACGGACCGAGCGGCGACAACAGGTGCATCGACGGCCAAGCGACGAGAGCCGGGAGGCTGAATATGCGCGGCGGGAGCTCGAATGGTAGGCGGCACGACTGTGAATCGAGAGGCAGATTGGTCGTGACGGGGTAAAGGGGCGATGACCGTGCGACGCGAGAAGGTCGAGCCTGGCGGCGGGTGTGCGGCTCAAATCCGGCGTCGGTGGGGTGGCAGAGGGAGCTTCAATCATGTGCGACGCGGCAGAGATTCGGCGGCGGAGAAGCGGTCAATTCAGCCAATTTGGTGGCGAGCGGCGGTGAAGCAGCAACAGGTCTAGAGGCAGAGCGGTGGAACGGTCAGATTTGACAGCGGGGCGGTGGCGTGGTGCGGTGGGTGAGCGGCGTGGCGGCGGAGGTACAAACTCAGATCAGCGGTCCCCGGCGGCTACGTCGGTGTGATGGGCAACGGGGATGGCCGGCGGGGTCGCGGCGGTAACGTTTCCGGCCAGAAATCTCTTGCAGCGGTGTCGGGCGGGGGAACTGAAATGAAGCAGGGGTCAGCGGTTGGTGTGTGACTCGTGTTTTACATCACCTAGGAGGTGGAGTTGTAAATTTGCATCTCCAAGTGTTGCATTTTACATCACCTGTTGGAGTAGCGTTTTTGAGCCTTTGTGATGTAAAAGTTAGTTACGTTTGCATCTACATCTTTTATTGGAGATGCTCTAAAGCCAAGAAATGTTAAATTTACAACTTTTTTTCTTCGCTCTTGCTCTCGTGAGAACTCACATCTAAGGTATCTCTGCCTCTCACCGGCACCGCTGCCGGTCTGCCTCATCTTCTATGGTCCTTGGGCCATGGAGGCGTTGTGGATATCGGCCCTTACCGACGGGAGGGGTCCTTTTTAGGAGTTTTTCAGAGTTTTGTTAGGGTTTGTGCAATGCTCAAGAAGACAAGACGACGGTGACTTTTTGTAGATGGAATAAGGTTCTCCACGCCTGGCCCCCATCCCGGTGAGATGCTTCAAGCGTTGTTAGAGGGCGTGTGGAGATGTGTTCCGGTGGATCTCGTGGGATCCGATCGGCGTTTGTCTTCGGTGGCTCCGCCTGGATCTTGTCTTCGTTCGTCTATGTCTGTGTGTCTGCATGTTGGAACGTTCCAATCTATGCTTCTCTTCATCGACGGTGGTTGTTGGTCTGGTGCGCTGGTCCTATGGGGTCTTTTTTACGAGAAACTTTCAATTTATTCATCCTCAATCATGGCAGTACAAAGAACAACAGAGGTAATAAAAAATATAACCATGTCAGTGGACCACCTATCGACGACTACAAGCACTGGAGCGAGCCGAAGGCGTGCCACCGTCATCGCCGCTCCCTCACCTAAGTCGGGCAAACCTTGTTGTAGTAGACAATCAGGAAGTTGTCGTGCTAAGGTCTCATAGAACCAGCGCACCAGAGTAGCAACCATCATCGATGAAGAAAGTCGTAGATCAAAAGGCTCAAACCTGTAAACACCAAAACGATGATGAACGAAGACCAGATCCAAACAGATCCACCGAAAACCAGCACTTACCGAATCCCGCGAGATCCGACGGAGACAAACCTCCACACGCCCTCCAATGATGCTAGATACATCATTAGAGCAGGGATAGAATGTGGGAGACATATTTCTACTACTAAGGGACATCGCCGCCGCACAGGCCAAGCAAGACGCTGAACCTAACAAGAACGAGAACGGGGTCCCTCCCGCTGGCGGGGGCCAACATCCTCCAACAACTTTTGCCCGGCTCCGACGAGGGAGGGGCGACGATGACAGCGCGCCTTCAGCTCCCATAGTCATCGCTAGGTGATCTACGAACCTGGATGTAAATTTTATTTCTACCATTCTCTGTAGTACCTTGACAGTTGATGAATAGATCGAAAAATTTCTTTAAAAAAACGTACAAATTTTTTTAAGCAAGCAATCACCTTTTCAGTACAGTAGCCAAATATTTGAAGTTTCTGCACCGACTTAACTGGAGAAACTTATCACCTCAGGCCAACTCCACCGCGCGACCCCATCTTGTCCGGGTGCGTTCATTTGGGGTAAAACGGACGAATAGCGCAGCCCAACGCGCGGCCTCAAACGGACAAATGTCCGGATTCCGTCCGTTTTCGACCCATCCCCGGCCCAAAGTTGCGCTCGGTTTGGGGTGAAAGGGGCGCGCGCGGACGGCTGCGACGCACGCCCTTGTCCCCACCGTGGCCCGCCTGTCGGGGACACTAGCAGTCCCTCCGCTCCCAACGCTTCGACCCTCTCTTTCCCGCCCCGCCCCGCCGCCGGCGCCGCCGCTATTCTCCGGCCGCCTCCTCACCGTGCAGCCCCTGTCCGTCCATACCAAACCACGTTTAGACATGGCCGCCACCACGCCCGCGCTTTCGTCGTAGTTTTGGCCGTTCGATCGGAGAAGGTTTGGCCATCGCCGTCTTTGCTAGTGGCAGAGGAGACACAACCACCGGCGACGTATCACGGCGGCCGCGGCAGCTTCCGACGGCTCCAGAGTGGCCAGTAGCCGGCCAGCAACCACCCCTGCTGTGTCGAGGTGATCATCGCGGCCTCTTCGCCACCACGACCGCAAGGTGTTTGACATTTTGCCCACAAAGGTATGGATAGTGGAGACGAGTTTTTCTTCCACCACTTACTTTGTTCACCGGACGATTCGTCGTCGGATGATGAAGATCTTGTGGTGGCTGCACTGGTCGTTCACGACCACATTCAACGGCAGCTTCCTCGGTACAGGGGGTCAGTCCCTGGCCGTGCTCCCAACCTGAACCGCAACAGGGAGAGAGGCCACGCCCTGCTCTATGCCGATTACTTTTCCAACAAACCGCTCTTCAAGCCGGATAAATTCCTTCGCTGTTTTCGAATGGCAAGGCATGTATTCAATCGTATCCAAGAGGGAGTGGTTGCTCATGACCCATACTTCGAGTGCAAGACGGATGCCCTTGGCAAGCTTGGATTCTCCTCTTACCAGAAATGCACCGCGGCCGTCAGCATGCTTGCGTATGGAATTCCAGGCGATCTGGTGGATGAGTACGTGCGTATGAGCGAGACAACATGTCTGATGTCAATGTACAAGTTCTGCCAGGCTGTGATCGAGGTGTTTGGCCCAGAGTACTTGAGGCAGCCAACTGCCGCTGATACAGAGAGATTGTTAGCGACTAACGCAGCTAGAGGCTTTTCAGGCATGCTTGGCAGCATAGATTGTATGCACTGGGAGTGGAAGAACTGTCCATTTGCTTGGCAGGGCCAGTACAAGGGGCATGTCAACGAGTGCACTGTCATATTAGAAGCGGTGGCATCGCACGATCTTTGGATATGGCATTCTTTCTTCGGCATGGCAGGTTCTCACAATGATATCAACGTGCTGCAGCGTTCTCTAGTCTTCGCGAGGCTTGCAGAAGGCCGCTCCCCACCTGTCAACTTTGAGATCAACGGCCACCAGTACAACAAAGGATACTATCTAATTGATGGTATATATCCTCAGTGGTCAACTTTTGTGAAGATAATCTCGAAGCCCCAAGGTGAGAAGAGAAAGAGATTTTTCCCAAATGCAAGAGAGTGTCAGAAAGGATGTGGAACGTGCTTTTGGTGTGCTTCAATCTCGATGGGCATCGTTCGATACCCTGCACTGTCATGGGATGAAAGGAAGCTTTGGGAGGTGATGACTGCTTGTGTGATCATGCACAACATGATCGTCGAGGACGAGCGTGATGACAGTATCTTCGACCAAGGATTTGATTTTCAAGATGATAATGTTGAGCCCCTGCACCAAGAACCAGCCACGTTTGATCAGTTTGTCCAGTTCCATTGTGAGCTGCATGATTGGCACACTCATGTGGATATTCAAAATGACTTGGTTGAGCACGTGTGGGAGTATATTGGCAACCGATAGATGTATTGGTTCATTTTATGTTCATTCAAGACAATTTCGATTTGGTTGTAAAACTATCTTTATTAGAGACAATTTCGATTGGGTTGTAAAACTATTTTAATTTTCAAACAATTAATATTTGGACTTACAAACTTGTTTTCATATGAAAATATGGGCCTTTTAAGGCCCCGGCGGACGGGATGGGGCAAACGGATGCGGCCGCGCGCTGGACGCGCAGCCACCATATCGCAGGACAGGCCCGGACATGATTCCATTGCCGTACCCAAACGGACAGAATCCGAACGAAACGGACGCCTGTTTGGAATCGCGCGGTGGAGTTGGCCTCAGGGCTCAGGCTCATGTTCTAGACATGTGACAGTGAGACCACGTACGAGTTTGAGAGCTGGCAGGGGGAAACCAGAGGACCAACACATGGTTTCCACTTTCAGCGCCACATGCTTCGTTTCTGTGCTTGATTGGTAACAGTCACGCGTACGTCTGATGGACGAACACAACAAAGAAATGCATGTGAGGTTGCACGAATAGTGTAAAGATGCCTACTGTACTATAATGTGAACTGGATGTGGGGGAAGAAGGTTTCATCATCATCATCATGGTATTTACAATCGGGAGAGAATTAACCAGCCCGATCACACCTCGTGCATGGTTGTTGCTACTTGCTAGAGGCTATAGCCAGCAGAAACACCTCTTGCTAGCAGTACTCCTAATTTGGTCCCCAGCAGCTGAGGTACATGACCGTCCTGAGCCCCTCCTCGGCCTTCTCGGCTCGCCGCTTCTCTGCTAATGCCATGGCGGACGCCGGAAGCTGCTTCGTGCCCTGCGAGGCGCCGCCGCGGACGTTGGCCCTGGCCTTGGCAGTCCGGTGGATGGACCTGAGGGCGTAGTTCCAGCGGCAGAGCCCGGCCTGGTCCTTGAGCGCCTCCACGGCGCCCATGCTCATCGCAACCATCCAGGACGCCTTCGCCGCACCCGCCATGATCTCTCTGTAACTCTGTTCTTCTCGCCGCGTTGGAGGTGATGATGCCGCTAACTGGCCTGCCTGAACTCTGCGATGATAGCAGCGGAGTGTGGATTTTGTGGTGGTGAAGGAAATGAGCTGCAAGCTGCTCGATGCTTGTTTGTGTTGATGGGAGGAAGGGTGGAAGTGGGACGGGGTTATATACGGGAGGGCCACAGGAAAACAGGCGGCAGCGGACGTTGGTTTTCCAGGATACCAGGTGCTTTCAGAATTCAAAGTCAGTTTGCTCACCTCTCGCTATCATTCCGGTGCAGTGGGCTGCTCACCTCATGTCGTTTTGTTTATTCCCGGTGGAAGAGGTAGCGGTTTTGTCCATTGCGACAGTTTGGGATCGAGAGATAAGATCGGAACGACGCAATTGTAATAACCTATCTCAAGATCCAACGAGCAGAATCGAATTTCTTATTGCGAGTCACTGAAACTAGTCGCATTGGAATTAGCACCAATAATTCAACGACCTTCTCATTGTTTCTCAGATATTTGAACAATAGAACAACCTATTTTTTTCAATAAGAAACGATCATCATCTAGTTTTGACTCTTTCATACTGCTACCTATTTTGTTCTCGGCATGAAAAGAAATTAAGAATTTGATAAAACTTAATTCATGTATAAATTAGAAAACCAATTTCTTTACTACAATAGCTACTTATATTTTTTTTGCAAGAGGTTAACGCTGATGAAATATTTTCGTTCCGTCTCCCAAGCATGAGTAATACTCCCTCTATAAAGAAATATATACAATCGTTTATATAAGGGGTACTGAATATCTATTGACATAGAGTCATAATACGAGAACCGTCCCAATTTAGCATGTTGCTTCACTGAAAGTGATTTTAATGCTAACATGGGCAATTCCTTGGCAGCACGATGAGAAAATAAATTTGAATCAGTCAAGAAATATATGAAGAGAAAAAAACATTATAAAATATTTAAGGAATTTAAAAATATGCAAAAAATTAAAAATGTTATGAAAAACATAGAGATAGATCAAAATTAGAAGCCTTTTGTTCCAGTTATGTTAACTAGCTGGCATTCCCTGGGAGGCAGGTCACAATGAACCCCCCCTCACGGCCGTTTGCTCGAGATCAAGCGGTGGCAGTTTTCTCCTATTTTCATTTTAACATCCCCATATTCTTAATGTTTTCTAGAATATCATGGAGTTTTTGATTATTTTTATTTCCTTCTTGTGATTCCTTCCGAATATTCTTTTTTAAGTTTTATCTAAATGAAATCCTGGATTTCTATTTGTTTTCTTAATGCTCAAAGATAATAAATTTACTAGAGTATTATTGAAATTTGCCGAGTTCCAATAAAATGAAATATATATTTTTCTTTATTTCCTCTATTTCTGAGTTTTGTCAATTGTTTATGGCAGCTGTCTTGTCACGTACGCAAAACCGTCGTTTCCTCATTGTTCAAATCTCTTTCATTGTGGCAAATACTAAATCTAGACTGTTTTGACATTTCGCAAGGGTCACAACAATCACAAATTCAAATGGAGAGTGTTACAACAATACCACACGCTCTCGTGATGATAGTGAGATCACAAGCTTGTGTTCATTTCAGTTTAAGCTCCCAACTTTTGGCTAAAAAAGCTAGAATCTAAACTAAAGGGTCGGGGTGTTCTAAACAACCAACACTTCTTTAAAAGTTGGTTGTAATGCTAAAAAAGAATATGGGCTCAAAAAAAATCCTTAAGAATTAGCAAATGGGCTGTCAAGTATTATAAAGTATCGGAAGAGGGATGTAAGTGATTTCCCCTAGTTCATTTTTGCCAAGGGGTGTTTATTTCACTTTGAGCTACTAACTTTTGGCTAAAAAAGTTGGAATCTGAACCAAAGGGTATTCTAAACAACCAACATTTCTTTAAAAGCCGAGGTTTCCCCCTGGTTCATTTTGGCAGCTGGTATACCCCAACCTTTTGGCTTCTCAACCAACCAGTCAGCTGGTAGCCATCATTACCCCGTTCACCGGCCTCGTTAGTGATGATAAAGTCATCACTGGCTAGGAACTACTGACGGGTGGTTGGCGCATCAGTGATGATATGATTTGGCCGGTCAGTGCTATTCCGTTCTGTAGTAGTGGGGGATGGGAACCCTATGTTGAGAGGAAGTAGGAAGGGTTAGGGAGCCATCGGTAGCAATCGATTGTGGTGTGTGGGTTGCATCCTAGCAAACCAAGAATGGGAGGCACATGAATAAAGCGGACATGAAAATAAAAGGAAGACGATGTGGGGGTGCAGGGATGTGGGAGGTCAGAAGAAAGAGAAGATATAAGACGTGAGACGGAATATTACGTCTTACTACATTTGTAGTGTGGAAGATAACAATGATGACATAACTAAGGTCAACACATATTAAGAGGAAAATCGTAAAACATAGTGAAACATACACGATGGATTAGAATGGTCAATTTTAATTATCCATGTAGTTTAGAAATGTGATTATTACTAGTGTCAGATTTACTACTTGGGTAAGCATGGTAAGTCGACTCCAGTCTCCGATGGCGTTTCATACATCTTGGGATGGCAATGGGTAGGGTATGGACGGGTACGACCCTTTTCTACCCAAACTCATACCCAAATATTTTTTCTATACCCACCCACTTCACTATCCATGGGCACAAATTGGTACCCATGCCCATACCCATCAGGTATCCTATACCCAATGGGTATCCGGTGGGTACAATATATAGCGTTGACATGACAAAAGTAAGATGAGAAAAGGGTCTAAATTGAGGTACCCATCCATCACAATCAGGTTTGCACTTACATCAAAAGTTCACAATGACAACTGACACACAATTAAAGGTCTTAATCTCCATTACAAACTAACATTGAAAAAAATAATAATTTGCAAAGTTGTAATGCTAAGAACAATCAGCCAAACAGCATGGCATGAATAACAGCAATGCACACCCATGCTTCAATGCTAACAACACGTCCCCAGAGCCACTTGCTCATTTTAGTCTTCAATGGTGATTTCAGATTCACATTCCTCCTGCAAAAAAAATACAAAGTATAAGGATGTATACAGTAACATCACATGTATGTACATGATAAGTTGTCAATGAAGGCGACATATTGTTACCATAGCTTCTTGTTCATCTTCAAGAACAGATTGAATCGCAAAGTGGTCGAAAGTGACATTATCTAAAGCAAAGTTATCCGACATTTAGTAAGAAGATAGCCAAAGAAAACGAAGTATAATTCATAATTATTCACGACTGAAGTAGATGGGTTATTACCAAATATCTCAGAACGACTCCGTGCTTGCATGCACATAAGAGCTTCAGCAGTTTTGGGTGCAAGGCGACTTCGATGCGCACTAAGTATTCTGCCACTGGTACTAAATGCAGATTCGGATGCCACGGTTGTAACTGGAATGGGTAATATATCATGAGCAATACTTTGCAAGGTGGGATACTTCATACCTCCAACCTTCCACCAAGTAATGATGTCAACCTCTTGTGTTCTAGGGAGAGTAGGCTCCTCTAAGTACAAGTCCAGTTCTGTGCGCAGCTGAGAAGAAACAACGGGTTGATGCATCATATATTGATCAAATAATTTGGCTACTTCATCCTCCTGATCTTTGTCAACTTCGACAACAACTTGGACAGAAGCAGAGGGCTCGTCGGATTCTTTGTATTCTAGCAACAATTCAACCATAAGTTTTTTTATTTCATCAACTTTATTGGCTGCATGTTCATATCCATAAAGAGATCCAAATAAAGCCTTCTACATGTGAGTTTTATATCTAGGATCAAGAATAGTTGCCATGGCCATAAGACCATGCACATCAAGCCAATACTTATCAAACTTTTCCTTCATTTCCGCGGACATCTTTTGCATCAATTCATTATTACTATCTGACCATTTGCTTATTGCCAAACAATACAACATATCTTTGGGAAAAAAATATTAGCTGTCACATATTTAGTGCCCGACAATAACCCCGTGATATCATAAAAGATCTTTAGCTTATTACAAACCTCCTTCACAAAATCCCAATCGTCTATTGTTGGACAACAATCAAACTGTTTGACTTGTCGACTTAGACGATAAAAAATCTCTTGATATGGCAATGCAGTGCTAAGCATGACATAAGTTGAGTTCCATCGTGTTTTACAATCGAGTCCGACCTTTTTAGTGGATGGAATGTTCAGAGTGTGTGGCATCTTTTCAAACCTTTCATGCCTCTTTGGTGTGGCAGACCAATAATCAACACTATCACGGACTCTCTCTATACCTTCTTTCAAGACACTCATTCCATCTTGAACAATCAAATTTAATATATGTGCATAACAATGCATATGGACCAGCTTGCCTTGCAACATAAGAGAGTTAGAATCCAACTTATCTTCCATATTCCAAATAGATTTATCATTTGCTGCACAATTGTCAAGAGTCACTGTAGATATCTTCCTCCCAAGATGCCACTCGACAAGGACATGATGTAGTGCTTCGCATATAACTTCAGAGTTATGAGGGCATGGCACATACATGAACCTGGAACATATACATAAATCAGTTTCAAACAGCGAGTAGATAAAAAAGTTTCAAATTTACAAGTAGATAAAATAGTTTTTACCTTAAGAGAAAACTCTTTAATTCCCAGTCTTCATCAATGAAATGTGCAGTAACAACCATATAGCCTTTCTTTGATGTCCAGCAGTCCACAAGTCACTAGTCACAGCCACTCGATGATTGAATTTTGCGAAATACTGGATCATAGTGTTCTTTTGTGTTTGATGGAGACCAATTATATCATTCTTGATTGTGTTTCTACTGACCATCTTGAACATAGGTTGTAAGGATGGACAAAAAGATCTGAAACTAGCATGGTCAACCATGGACAGAGGATACTCATGCACACATATCATGATAGCAAGTTCTTTCCTAGTAACATTTTGGTCCACCACATAGTTCTCTAAATTGACTTTACCAGCATCACCTTTTGTCAACCTCAATTTTTGTTGTTTTCAATCTACGGATTTCTTAGCATCATACGTTTCCAAATGAGACCTTAAATGTGGTGTCCCATGAGATTGTTCCCCACTAAGTTTCTTGTGACAGAACACACACTGTTCCAAACCACATATCTACGTTTTCTCTTAGAACCAGATTGTGTACCACCAGTCACCACCTCACTTTTAGTACCATTACCTTCTTGTATTGCTGACATATTTGCAGCTGACCTCTCTTCTGCCGGTGACGGTGACGAGCCGGTGTTAGTAGACACCATTCCAGCAACCTTAAAAAATAGGCAAAAAAAAATTGAGGACAGTTTGTGCTTACTGTATGCCATATGATACTGAAAGACATATATGCAGAGAACTGAAACTTACTGAAAGACAAATTCAGAGAACTAAAACTGCAAATTTATGCGTACACAGGACTAGAAAAATACTCAGCTCTTCCCTCGAACTAACGTTGCTCTGCTTCTCCACTCGAAGTGATCTTCGTTGTCTTTGACCTCTGCCAGCCATGATCGCTAGAGGAGGAGAGATCTCTAGAGGAGCAGCAAAGAGTCGTGGCCGGCGGCAAGGATGGATGACTAGCAAGCTGACCTAGCCAACAGCAAGGAAGGGCGGCCAGGCAGAGGCACTAGCCGGAGGAAGGCAGGGCGGCCAGGCAGCAGCCCTAGCCGGCGGCAAGGAAGGGCCGCCAGCGAGCTGCCCCTAGGCGACGACAAAACTGGACGGTGACGGCCAGAGTACAGAGCACTCAGCACTAAGGGAATGGGAAAGTGGGAAAGGATTAGGAGTTTAAGTAGAACTAGGGGAGATGAAGAATTGATTCGAAGATGCAGATTGGAGAGCAGTGGGGCGCCTCGGTTGGGGATGAGTCGACGAGGATTCAGTAACTCTGCTTTTGATTGCTTCATCTTTGGAGGTTGAGGAAAAGCGGAGGAGATAAGGCCAACTCCACCGCACGATCCCAAACGGACGTCCGGTTTGGTCGGATTTTGTCCCTTTGGGGCGCCGATGGGTTCGCCCGTGTCTGGCCTTGTTCGTTGGGTCGTGCGTGCGCCCACCGCGCGGTCGCACCCTAAATCACGTTCGTGTTGGACATGATTAAAAAAACAGAAAAACGTAAATAAAATGGCTAAAAAAAGTAAATAAGCGCAGTTTAATAAACATAAAACTTAGTTAGGGGCACGACCACAAAACGGACCAGTTTCACGTCCGAGTGACATAATAATTAAACATAAAAAAGAAAATAAAAATAGCCGCCGCCCGTGCGCTCCTGCCCGTGCCCGTCGATGCTGTCGCCGTTGCCGTCTTCAGTGGCCGCCGGTGTCGTCGTCGTCGCTGACGAGGTCGACGTACTCCGGTGGCGTCCATAGGTGGGCCGGAGGTGTGTGGTAGACGCGAGCGGGCTGGACGGTGGGAGGTGCCTGCACCACCTCCTCCCGTGGCGACGCCTCCCGCTCCGGTGACCGCGGCGGAGTGGCGCACCAGTTCACGACCACGCCGGCGGCCATCTCCGGAGCAGTGCAGGACCAGCCCCACCCTTGGCCCACCAGACCCGGGTGGAACGCGGCCATCGGCTCCTCCTCCATCTCCGGCTCCGCGGCCACCATCTCCAGCTCGGGGATGGCTACCTCGTTGGCGGCAGAGCGGGCCAACATCTCCTCAAGGCCCTCACATTGACGCTCATCGTGCGTGTACATGGAGTCCTCCATGACACGCGCCATGAGACGGGCCTCCTCCTCCTCCGTCATGCGAGGAGGCGGCGGTGGAGATGGCGACGGCGACGGCGATGACGTGGGCGTGAGGCCGCGCACCCGCCTACGCCCGCGCTCCTGGGGAGCAGGCGCTGCGCGCTCCCGACGTGGCCGCCGTGGCCCAGACGCCGTGCCGGCGAAGAAGAAGGCACGCCGCACGCCGTGCTCGTCCCTGAGCCAGGTATCCCAGAGGGAGGAGTCCGGGGTGTACCTGTCATCGTAGTACAGGTCGTCGGGGAGGAGGCGGCGGCGGGGCACGATCTCTTCACGGCACGCACAGCCGATCGCCGGGACCGGCGGGATGGGCACACGGTCGGCGGACAAGTGCCAGTTGTTGGGAAGGTGGACGTGTCTCCAGGGGAGCGGCATCCTCGTCCCCCAATAACGGCGGCACATCGACGCGCGGATGTAGTGTCGGTCGCGGTCGTCGGCGGACGTGGGGGCGATGGAGAACGCAGGCGGCGCGGGGGACCGGCGTGGTGGTGATGCGGGCTCCTCCTTCTTCACGGAGCTGGCGCGGCGCCCCGACTAGGAGCCGGCCTCGCGGTCGTGCTTTTCCTTGCGGTTCCAGAAGCCCATGGCTTCGAGGTGGCCGGCCAGCGAGCTTGAGGACGGGGGAGGGCTAGGGTTTGGCGCTGTCGGGTTTCGAGGAGGCCGCGGGATGGAGTGGGGCAGTGTGAACGATGACCGGTCCACGGGTTCCACATTTAAGAAGGACGGCGACCTTCCATTGGGCCGATGACAGGTGGGGCCGGCCGCCCGTGCGCATTTATGTTGGCGGGTTGGAGGTAGGTGGCCACCCCGCCACGCGGCCAGACGCAAACGAGCGGCGCGTCCGTTCGGCATCCGCGGCGACCCAAACCCGGCGCAAGTTTGCTCTCGAAATGGGTCGGCCCGGACACAAAACGGACAAGATGGGTCCAGACCGTCGCGCGCTGGGCCGTCTCATTTGTCCTTTTTACCCCAAACGGACGGGGGCGGACAGGATATGGTCGTGCGGTGGAGTTGGCCTAACTACTGTAGGTATACGAGGGGTCTGGTGGGATGGCCGGCTATGGGCCTGTGGTCCACGGGCTAGTTAAGAACTTAAGATAATTATTTATCGACACATTATAGGGTTTGACTTTATTTATTTATTTTCTAGGTATCCATTGGGTTACCCATGAGTATAAATACCCATACCCTACCCATGCTTTTTGCAGGTATGGATACCCATACCAATTATGAAGTGGTAGAAAGTCTCACCCATGCCCACTATTTCCGGGTAGGGTACCCGCTGGTACCCATACCCATGGGCAAAACTGCCATCCCTATACACTAGATCGGGATTGCGCCTTGGCGCAAGGGTGTCGGTCCCAATGTTTTGTTCAAACGGGTAATGCTAAGTTAGTAGTAATCCAGGTTCAAGCGTCATATTCTTATTTTGATGTTGACAGGTGGTGTTTGGCTCGACACATTACCCGGATGTAAACAAAGTACAAATCTTTGCAACAGTAATCAAACATGAGATCGTCTTTATAGATAATGTAACTGTTGCCAACATATCTTGGTGCATTGTCTGGTCCATCCCATAGGTGCAGCATGCCTAATCCTAAATAATGACATAATGCCAGATCCAAAATGAAAAAGAGCAAAGTAGCTGCCTATGATAAATTTCTATTTGATTGGACAGCATAAAGACCCAAGCAAGAAATAGTAATAGCCCATGTCAATAGGGTCACAACTATACATTCATTACAGAGGATAGAAGGTTCACAACTATACATTCATTATAGAGGATAGATGTATATAACAGAAGCAAGTTAGAATCCAAAATAACAAAGAGCGGAGTAGCTGCCCTTTGATCGATTCTAATTGATCACAAAGGCATAAAGACCCCATTCATAGCATACAAATGGTTGTGCACGACAATAAGTTCACTACAATATACCAAAAGCAAGAGATACATCATAACAACAAAAGTACATCGAAAGGTGTAGCAGATGCTGATGCGTCTTAAGCTCGTAGCAAGCACACAACTTCCCATGCATAGAATATGTCCTGGCAAGAATAGAAAAGGAAGTGGAGCACCACAATACATAATTTATAAGACTAAAGAGGACTACAATATCGCAATAATTCGAAGGAGCAACTGTATGCCTACTCATGATCTCGACAGATGCGACTTTGGTACATATATTTCTTTCATCATTTTTCATTTGAATAATCATGATCTTAAAATTATGTCGGTGCAGTTTGGTTATAATCAAATCAATCAACCAGCTATGCAAGTATGATAGTTATCAACAAAGAGCTACTAAAACCAAGGTATAGTCAACCTACAGGATAATTAAGGCCATGGCTTTGATTAATGTAGCAGCCATGACCGACAGCCATGTCAACAACAATTTTCTACTTGATCTCCTAAAGAGTCCTGGTTCAATGATATAGAAAAGGTTACACATGTGAAAACTAACACCTTTTTAAATTAAATCATGGGGTGGTCATATTTGACATACTTGTAAATTACTTTCATATCATCTGGAATCTATGTGATCTTTTGGACAGAGACAACTTTGTAGATAGTATTCCCTCTGTTCCAAAATAGATGACCCAACTTTGTACAAAGTTAGTACAAAGTTGGGTCATCTATTTTGGAACAGAGGGAGTATTATTTTTCAGGACAGAAGACCAGATATAAAGTTCAGTAGTGTGTCGATTCGTTTCAAAGGATGCAAAGAATAAAACTGCCGAGTAGGGTGGCTCACCCGCTGCTGTAGGCGTTGCTTGGGGTGCCGGCAAATGGATGGGTTGTATTGGCCACCGGATCCAGCGCACGCGCATGCTCAACGGGGAGCAGCGGTGCGAGAGCTTCGATGTCGCGGTGGCTCACCTCTTCCTCGTTGGGATCCTCAGTGCACACCTCGTCCTCCGCTGCTGATAGAGAACTACAGACTATACGTATATAATGTGATTGGCAAGAGCTAATACTAAGTAGGATTAGATAACTACTTTGATAACCATCACAACTTGCCAACATCCTTAGTCTATCCAGATTTCTGAAAGTAAATACCATGTGCAATTCATATAAATTTGCATCACCCAGACATCTTTGATGTGTCCTTCAAGAATATTAAAGCAGCTGAACTGGGCAAGAATCTTCCTTCAAGTAGGAAGATTTCAATAGCAATCTTGGAATAGTTCTGGTGTGAAATATTTGAAACCTTCAAGCAACATTTTTGCTAATATAACTGAAAGCTTACCAAGAAGAAAAATACTAAAATCAACTTAGGTTGCCAGTCAAATGTACAGCCCAACCATGATTATTTTTGTAGCAGCACAAAGAACTAAAAGGTACCACTTCCATGCAGCTAAGAATTTAAAATTAGATGCCCAAAACATATGTGGATTAAACTTCCTTAGAATAATGGTGATGCAAGCCTTCCTAATGCAGTTGCGGCATAGCTTGCTCAAATTCTCGCTTCTGGCTTATCTCCTCCGACCAGTTAGATTTATCATTTTTCTTCATTTATAAATACCCATAGTGACATAGCAACATCTCGACTATGCTGTAGCTATCACGGTGGTCTACAAATTACAGACTCGTATATGTATTCTGTTGTCGCCTCAAGTAGTTTTAGATCAAAAGCCTAATCCAGAACTACAGCTAAACTGGAGCAAGCGGTAGATTTCTTTGTCTGGTAATCTGATTTGGTAGTGCTTATACATCAAAAATTTGTTTATCGACAGAAAAACTATGTTATGCATTATTTACACAAAAAATTGTTTTTGTATAGGGTCAGAAATACATTTCAGCATCCAAAGCAATAAGAGAGAAATAATATTAGTATAATCAGTACAGAGCAACAATATCTGACCTTCTTGTCAGTCAAAAGTAATAATATATGGAGATAATCTATCTTGCATGTGGCGCACCATTAAATTTAGCAGATCTCACAAACCAGACATGAATGTACTGAGTATAAAGGACATACTAGAACCATATATGAAGTAGAAAGGAAGACGTTGGAGTGACAAATGGGTTCGAGCTAGGCACATTTCAACTTTCTGTAGTTAAGCTGGGAAAACGCCATAGTTGTTCACCATTTATCATCAATGAAAAGCAGCCATATGCAACGCATGAATCATAATCATATTTGTTCATATCCATAGACAAATACAAAGCAGAAAAATATCAAAGGAAAGCAACCGTATGAAATGCATATCACAAGACACGGGATCACTACAAGAAATATGTCAACTAGTGACCTTCTGTCAGTGACCCTGGAAGAAATGGTCATAGATCTATGACCATTTCAGACCAATTGGTCAAAAGCTGTTCGGGGGGCTCCAAAGCCTAAACCATTGCGACCATTTTGGTCAGAAATGTCGTAATTTCCTTACATGAAATGGTCATAAAGCAAACAGCGCTAGTCCGCTGCCTTATTTCTAGTTGTTAATGACCAATATAGATGGTCATAGCCTTGTAAATTGTGGTGGGTTGCTATGACTAGGCGCCACCTCATCAGTTTTGCCTATGTGTCATGTCCATGTGGCAGTTTTTGTCCTTGGTTGTGAAGCAACCTATATTTCTGTCATTCCCAAAATTCCCAAAAAAATCTCATAAATTCTTTGGGTCATATCTTCGTTAAATATGTAAAAACCTTCCTTACCTAGTTCAAAAATAATTCAAAAATATTCATTTTCCTATTCTGTTCAGAACAACAGTTTGTGAAGGAAGTACCACTTTGGCATGTCCAAATAGTATCCATTTTCTACAGTGCTTTCTATGCCTAAATAACCATCCTCCACCAAATGCCAGCTCAATCCATTCATTATTTTGAGCCAAGCTTCAACATTCGTATTTATGTCCAGTGTGGTAGTTTGCAAAGCAAGTACCACCTAGGCTCCTCCTTTTGAGCTGAAAATTTGTGAAGACGGCCTTCTTAGTAACTGATCATCCTCAGCCAAAACTCACGCCCATTAGCCATGTATATTTCCCGTACCGCTAATCAAACACTTGGCTGCTAATTCATGTTTGAGACTCGATCGGTCTCCTCGTGAGAATTTTATGTTGTAATTTTCCTCCTAGCACCTACCTGGGGAGTGCCCAACCCACTATACGTGCCTAGGCTGCCCAGAACACATGGCAACGCCACAGTCACGCGGTGACCACGCGACGGGCATGCGAGTTTAGGCGCTCTAGAGTTGGGGGCCTTGGCCACCACCCAAACCTCGACATATCGCCACCAAACCATGTATTTATGATTAAATACGTACTTATGTAATTATAAATGATTTTTGGAAAAAATAAATAGCAAACTATGAGGCAGCTGTAGTTCAAATTTGACCCGCTTCCTACTGAATCGGCAGGAATTTGTCTTTTTCACCAGAGGTGGATCAAAACTTTTTACACCCAACCATTTTGTCAATTGTGCATTAAATATGGCCTAGTATTTTATAAAATTGATTTGGTCCAATTTTGTAACAATTATTTGGGAGGTCCTTCACAAAAAAACCTCCTTTTGGGCACTCGAAAAATTGAAAATGGTTTTTCATCCAAAGAAAATGAAAACTTCCTTAGGCAACATTGTTTTCCATTCCAATATGCACCCATGTGCACAATATGAGATCATTTGAACAAACTCTGCCATGAATGTGGCCATAAGATTGATCATTTGGCTTGAAAGCCATTGATCTCCATACGTGATAGCTCGTTTCTGAGAACACTTTTTTAAAATAATTGCCAAATTACAAGTTTGTTATTTTTCCTGGGAACTTGGCCACATATAATGACACAATGCGAAGGTTTCCCAATTTTTTGATTTTTTTTGAATTTTTTATGCCCGTTTCAAAATGCGGTCAAAACGGCGGGAATGACCGTTCCTAGCTAGTGGTTGAATCTTGGAATTCTTTTGGTGTTTCTCTGATTAAATAGATACTTATGTACCTAGAAATGATTTTTGAAAAAAATAAAGAGCAAACTATGAGGCAGCTACAGTTCAAATTTGACCCGCTTCCAGCTGAATCGGCGAAAATTTGTGTTTTTCACGAGAGGTGGATCAAAACTTTTTACACCCAACCATTTGGTCAATTGTGCATCAAATATGTCCTAGTATTTTAGAAAATTGATTTGGTACAATTTTGCAACAAATATATGGTAGGTCCTTCACAAGAAAACTCATTTCGGGAACTCGAAAAATGGAAAATGAATTTTTCGTGCAAAGACAATGAAAAATCTCTTAGACAACACTGTTTGCCATTCCATGTTTGTTATTTTCCTGAAAACTAGTTCACAATTGGTGACACAATGAGGAGGTCTTTTATTTTTTTGAATTTCTGTGATCATAAAATAGCTTACATGATTTTAACATCTTATTTTTAAATCTATCACGACCAATTTAATTGGTCATAATGTTGTATTGTGTTCTGATTGGTCCGTGGACCAGACACGCGGATCATGCACGAAACACCGTTGGTCTTCTAGATCCAAAGGCAACCCTCACCCCTCGCCTCCCCCACCAAACCCACGTGAGGCGAAACCCTTGCTCTGTTCTCCCCCGTTTTCCATCCACCCCCCGCCTCCTTTCTTTCTTTCTTTCTCTCCCTCCCCCCTCTCCCCCGATGCAGATCCCCCTCGTCACCGCCACCCACCCCTCAAAACCTCCGCCTCCTTCTTCGTTGCCGCCACCCACCTCCGCCGCCGCCCTCACTCTCCCCTCGTCTCCCTCGTCCTCGACCAACCTCGCGGCCCGCGGGGCTCTCGCATCGCCACCACTCCACGCCCGCGCACGACAAAAGAGAAGCCCGAGGTCCTCCTCCGATGCTCCTCTGCCTCCCTCTCCCGCAAGGCTCTCCGCTCCACCGCCGCCGCCGCATTGGAGCACGCGCGCGCGACGCTGTCCCCGCCTCGCTCGGTGCAGTTGCGTGCTCGCCCCTGCGCTTATATGCACCACTCGCACCCGCCTGCTTCTGGATCCCTCTCCTCCTCGCCACTCCCACCTTCCCTTCTTCCTCGCAACAGCCTTATCTCTTCTCCGGCTCACCCTAGCAAAGCCTTCTCCGGCCAACGAGAGAGAAAGAAAGTGGAGGCATGAAGATCCAGTGCGACTCGTGCGGCGTCGCGGCGGCCGCGGTGGTGTGCTGCGCGGACGAGGCGGTGCTGTGCGCGCACTGCGACGTGGACATCCACGCCGCCAACAAGCTCGCTAGCAACCACCAGAGGCTCCCGCTCGACGCTCTCGGCGCCAAGCTCCCGCGCTGCGACATCTGCCAGGAGAAGGCCGCCTTCATCTTCTGCGTCGAGGACAGGGCGCTCTTCTGCCGCGACTGCGACGAGCCCATCCACGTCCCCGGCACGCTCTCTGGGAACCACCAGCGCTACCTCACCACCGGCATCCGCGTCGGCCTCGGCCCCGTCTCTGCTTGCGCCGCCGGGGACCACGGCGCCAGCCACGACGCCGAGCACCACGCCCCGCCCAAGGCCGCCTGCGAGCCCCAGTCGCCGGCCCAGCTCGCCGCCAGCGCGCAGCACGTCCCATCGCCACCGCAGTTCCTGCCGCAGGACTGGGGCGTCGACGAGCTCCTTTAGTTCTTGGACTACGAGTCCAGCGACAAGGTAGCAATCCAACTCCACCGCCGATACGATGATCTCTGTGCTCTGTGCTTGCCTTGCTTAGGGTTCCGTCTCGATCTTGTTCTCATGGTATAATCATGTTAATTTGCAGCTGCACAAGGACTCGCCTCTCGGCTTCAAGGAGCTGGAGTGGTTCACCGCGGACATGGAGCTCTTCCATGATGCTCCAACTGGTACTACATATGAAATGTCACCGGGGCTCGGATTGATCAAATAGTATTAAATAGCACTGACACTACTCACAGCATCCTGGATGGTTTAGTATTGTCATATTAGTGTGGTCGTGTTCAGTTTTTGTTTTGTGTGGATTCTTGACGTTGCTCGTCTCGTAACTAGTATTCTGCCAAAAAAAGAAAGAAAAGAAGTGAAATAGAATTGGCTCTGCTTGGCTTGGTTTCTCAGATGATCAGGATTATTTTCTGACCCGACATTTAATTATTATCATGTTTTTCAACCCTGTTGTTATTTATGGACTGTCCAAGCTATTTGCTTAAGTTTCTGACTGTGCTTTTCAATCCTGTTGTCATTTGTTGATTGTACAAGTTGTTTGCTTAAATTTCTGACTGGGCTTTTCAATCCTATTATCATTTGTAGACTGTCCAAACTGTTTGCTTAAGTTTCTGACTGTGCATTACAATCCTGTTGTCATATGCTGGATATTATCTTGTAGTTCATGGTGTCATGTTGTTGATACTAATAGAATGCGTAATTGGCTTCAGGATCGTGTGAAAGTAGTTAATGATGCTATCTCGAAGGTGGAAACTCCTGTTTTCTTTCCTTCCAGGATTGCCAACACGTACATTGAGATCATAAAATTACTATCTCATGGTGGATGGTCTGCATATCTTCTGGACAACAAGAAGGCTACAACAAGTAGGATAACAAGAATCGCATGGTTGATCAGATTGTTACTTAATGTTCGTGCAGTATCGGCGACAACAAGAAGGCCTGGAAGACCGAACCCTGCAGGTATGTGCAGTCGCTGCCAAGCTTTCTGATTTTATTAGCCTACCAGATAATTTCTGATATTGCCTTTTGGTGATTATAGGGCACTGAAGATAAAGCTTACAGAAAGAAATAAAGATGGCCATATTCTCACATACTCCTGGATTTCATTTACATCAACTTCTCAAGAGAGGAGTACTCCTTTTTAGTAGTCTCAGTTTAAAGTAAATTAAATGAAAGGAGTACTCCTTTTCAGTTGTCTCAGTTTAAAGTGAATGAAAGGAGTACTTGCTCCCTGTACTAGTTACTTCTACTACTTATTTTTAGCTGTTTAGTACTACTCTGTAGATCTGTGATACTAGTCTAGTCGCTTTTATAATTTTGTTTATTAGTGTCACCTGAACCATGGAGTAGTACCCTGTTTGCATATGTGTGATTATGTGTGTTCTGTAGTCTCTAGCTCCAGTACATTTGAACTATATGTTGTGGTGTAAATCATTTTCATTCTATCTTATAAACGTGTTTCTTCAATAGCTATTCCTGTTCAAGTCTTGTTGTCACTGATGTTAGCATTTAGTTTGTCTCAAGTAAAAAAAATACTGAAAATACAGTGTACAAATCAGCCCAAATATGTGAGCCTCGGTTCTGAAAACTAAAGAGTTCATATATTGGTAGATAGACTGTGATTTAGGATATGCTAAAGAGAAAGCTTTATAAGATGGAACTCTCAATATCATGACTTCACTTTGTCCTTTAATTTAATATGGTTAGAACTACCATGGTTTTTTAAGTAGTTGGGGCATTAAGAAACAGTATGCTGGATGTTTGGCCTTGCATCCGTCCTTCCATGAATTCATGCTTGTGCATTGCTAGTTATTGCTTTTTTTTGCAGGTCTTCTTCTTCCTCGATCTGGTGCAGCAGCAACAATTCAAGGTCATGGTCATGGAGCAGCAGCCATATATTTTTCTTCTTATTCTTCCCTGAGATGACATGAGATGAGGTTTGTTTTCCTCAAGGTCAAGGTGCAGCAACTCGATTTGATTTGATGTGATTGGATTCAGTTTCCTCATGCCTCTCTGTTTGCATTGCAGGCTCTGTTGGTCAGTCTTCAATTCTTCATGCTGCTGCTGCTACTGCTACATGAGGACCCTCTTCAATTCTGCATCCGTTGCGGCTGCCGCAGCTTCCACCTCCAAAAGAGCACCTACTCCTCGTGCGGTTACCCGGCCGCCCGCATCCGCAAGTGTAAGCTCCCCCTCCCTCCGTCCTAGATCTCTAGGTCTGTTGCTGTCATGCGCCATTTTCTTGATGTTGCGCGACCTCATGTGGATGCCACGAACGGCGCTGCTCCTGCGTGCAGATTTGATTCGCCGCATTAGTATGCGGTTGTTGTCTCGCCGTGGTTGTTCAAACTGAGATGTACCCAGTTGATTTGTCATCTCGGGTCATAAATTTTTCTACATTCCCTGTTGCTGTAGCTTGTTGGATGTAAGTGCATCTAGTGCCCCTTAGTGATTTTGGTGTATTGAAGACTTACAGGTTAAGGGACTGATGCGTTTGTGAGTGTACACAGGTCTATAAGTCTATGAGGAGTTTGATATTTACAGAAAAATTCGACCCCTAAAAATGAAGTTCTTCAACTGAAGACTTTGATATTCTGAAGACTTTCTGAAGACTTTCTGAAGACTTTGAAAGTGAAGAAATTGGTGTGACCTTGAAGACTTGGTATTCACTTGAGGAACATGAAGCGTGAAGACTTTTGTTTTCGTAGTTTCATTTTTTCTTACTTGAGTCATAGGAAACACCGTACTGTTAAAGGGGGTCGAGGAAATACTAAGGAAAAATTTCCATGTGATGCTCAACTCAAAATCCTACACCTACCAATCCCTTCGAGTGAAGCCATTGGAAATCTCATACAGTTTAGTCAATTTCTTCAGTGACAGAGACGCAGTTCTTTTGGTCACTGAGGACTTTGCTATGACTGAGGAGTTAGGAATTCGCCAGTGCGAATTGCCTACACAGTGAGGAACATGATAGCCCTGAGGAATTTGAGAGTCAAATTTCCGACCGTTGCTGTGCTGCGTGCCGGTTGTCCCAAAATATCTTATCCACCTAACGGTCATATCATTGAAGGTCATTTATGTCTTATCATGTTGGGCTGCTCCCTAGGCTATAAATAGCCGCCCCCTACAACCACTAGCTGGTTGGATGCTCCGAGAGAACTTGACACTTGTCATTTGAGAGCAACCCATCCTCCGAGGACTTTGAGCGAAAATCATCAAGTTAGGAAAATCCAAAACCAAACCCCCACAAACCCAAAGTGATTGAGCATCACTGAAGAAATTGATCCTGCGTGGATCCGACGCTTGTTATCTTTGAAGACTGTGCTTTTTCCAGACGGTTAGGCGTCAAGGTCTAGAGCATCCAAGAGGAATTGTGGATCGCCGAGTGACCAAGTCTGTGAAGGTTTGGAAGTCACTTGAAGACTTACCACGAGTGATTGGACGAGGTCTGCGTGGCCTTAGTTCAAGGAGAATACGGTGAGGACTGGGTGTCCTGAGCTGCGTGCTCAGTGACTGGGTGTCCGGGACTGCGTGTCTTCGAGTTTAAATACTCAGCCGCTCCAACCAGACGTACAACTGAGACAACAGTTGGAACTGGTTTACCAAATCATTGTCTTCACCAACTTAACTGGTTCTATTCCCTCAACCCTTTCATTTCCTCATATTGTGTTGAGTGTTTGTTCATATATGTGTTTGAAGACTTTGACTGAAGACTTTCTCAAATTCCTCAGTTCAATTTCTTCAGACTGTTTTTCTTCATCTTGTGTTATCCTGTGATTATGCTTTCTGTACTCTGTGCTAATCTTCATTTCATCATGATGACCATGCTTGCATTCTGTTATGCTTACTTCTGAGTACTTATTCCGCTGCAAGTAGTTCTTCGCTAAGGAATTTCCTCACCAGCAATTTCCTAAGTGAAGAATTCATAAAAATCACCTATTCAGCCCCCCTCTAGTCGATATAACGCACTTTCATTGGAAGCATAGTTTGATCTCCCAATGGGAATTATTAGTGAATGGTGATGTCTGTGGTCACGAGAATGGTGATGTAGTAGCTGGTATGCTTGGTGCGTGTATGTCCATCTCTTTACTGTTTTGCTAGAACCATAAATCATGATGCGCATGATGATCATGGTCTGGTTTGTTAGATCTATTCTGCTGGTGCTTAAAATTTGACATGCCTGGATTCTAAAACTTGTTCTTACAGTTTTCATTTCTATGATAAATTTAGAGAGTTGGACATGTCAGTATATTATATACCAAAAAAATTCCTAGCTAGTGAGAACATTTTAGTCACTCCATGAATGCATAATGGTTAGTGTTAGTCATATTATTTATGTACATGGCATTTGCTGTCAATTCTTGATTATAAGTTATTGGATCCCTCATTGGCTACTGTTTGATGTTCTGTACCTGTTCTTATTCTTATATGTTCATTCTTATTTTTTGCACAGGTGAAGCGTGAATCCATGTCCGAAGCTATGAAGCATATCAGCAAAGAGTAGCATATTAT
The DNA here is from genome assembly GCA_963921465.1 of Triticum timopheevii. Lineage (NCBI taxonomy): Eukaryota > Viridiplantae > Streptophyta > Magnoliopsida > Poales > Poaceae > Triticum > Triticum timopheevii. The sequence goes on along the minus strand of OY997264.1, from coordinate 626,650,313 downwards.
GTGTTGTAGTTGTAGGCAGTAGTAGGCATATCTGGGTTGTAATATACTGTAACGATTGTAATAGATTAATGCAGTATTATTTTGGACCAATTTCATTTGCTCTCTGGTCTGTTCGAAACAATGATTGAGTATGTGCTTTGAATACCCGTGAAATGGAAACCTGAAAAGTTATAATGGTTGTTTGACAGATTTTGAAATTTTTGATGTGTGGGATCAATTTTGTGATAAGCATGACAAGTGGGACCAATCTGATTGGTGGGACTAGTGGCAAAAAAAGGACGAAAATAAAAACCAGTAGATTGTAAAAGGCCGCATCTTAGAAAAAAAGGCCGAATTAATGGCCCAAGCCCATGGAGCTAGCGAAAATTAACAAGAAAAAATACATTAAAAAGGCCGAATTGTTGGGCTAGGCCCATGTAGAAAATTGAATTGGACCGGGCTGAATCTTGTGCCACATCAGATTGCCATGCTGGATGCCTACGTGGCCTGGGGAGGTTGCTAGTGACAAAAACACCACAGTAGACGTATTTTGGTCATAAACGTCTACGACTATTCCAGAAGAAAGGTCGCTATAGTCATTTTACGACCGCCAGCTTTTGACCTTATGTTTTTGGTCACAAAAAGGTCACAAATTAGAAACAGTGACCATTCAGTGACCAATAGTGCTGGTCACAAGTTGACATATTTCTTGTAGTGGATTTCGGTCAAGTGGCTTTCAAGGGACCTCCATTGTGCAAAATGATAACGAATCGAGCTTGACATTTGAGAGAGAGGGAGAGGGAGAAATGGACCTGTAGATCATCAGCAGTACGTTGTTCTTAACAGCACCATCTGGTACGTGGTGGTGGCGGCTTGCACTCTTCCTAGCCAGTACCTCACCAGGTAAGGCAAGGCATGACCTTGTCCGGCCCCAGCGGCAACCTGCAAGCAAAGAAAATGGAAAGATTAGTGGTCACACACACAGAGGCTATGTAATGGTTTATTGATTACAGTCATTTCTAATTAGGTGGCTTCGTAATGGTTATTGATTAGAGTTATTTCTAATTAGACAAAACACTGAACCAGTATAGATTTTTTTCAAATCTGCACTTTTAAGAGGAAAAGGAAGATCACTCAACATATCATTATATCATAATACATTCTCTCATTGGTGCACTATACTCTTTTAAGACAGAACTCAAAAAGTCAAGGGTCAGACAAGATTACCATTTAGAAACCATCGAGAGATTAGCCAAAACTCAATAGTATTTCTTTTGTATAGGCAACAAATAATAAAATGAATTCCGCAGTAGTTTTAGTTTTGTTTCCCACAGTTTCTATGCGGGCTGCCAATACAATAGTCAGCGCGTGAGTGGCGATCCCGATGGGACACAAAAGAGCAGACACAGAGAAACAGAGTAACAATTTAAAGCTAGAAAATCGCGTGAGTGACTTTCATAATACAAAACCGTTGAAACTAAAAACACATGTTATAGTTTGAAGCAAAGAAGCAACATAGGCGCCAGAGCCATCATTGTTTTAATTACTAAAGTGGCGTCAAATAAAGAACCCGCAGAAATGGCACACCAACAATTCATCAAGCGGCTTTGGCTCGTCACACCCGGTCGCCCACACAATATAACCCTGATGTATTATTTTACTTACATTCTTAGTGAACTGATGACAAATCAAAGAGATAAAGTTGTAAACTGCATATAGTTCAAGAAATATGAATTGTACAAAGCAACTCACTAATTTGAGATGTGCTTCGTCCTTTGAAAGCAAAAAAGGAGAAAGTTTTTGAGCTATATTTTGCAGCACAGGCAAAAAAGAATTACATTTGATTCAATTCAAAGTTTTTTATATCAGCATCAAATCGTTGCTCACATTCCTCCCAATGAAGACCAACAATAACACGTAATGTTAAAATGGAGTGATTACCATGGCAACTACTGCCAGAGCCCCGATCCTATCCATCCCATTCATTTAGATGTATATACAGGACGTATACGGGCATGCTGTCCACAAAGTGTCAATTATAATATCTACAAACATAATAACAAATTTAAGTAACCAAGAGAATCCGGCATATTGGAAGCGCTCACGGTAAATAACATTTTTGGTATCTCAATTGCAGGTCTTCAATTTCACTGACTGAGTGGCCAACGGTAAGTATTTCGTTCATTTATCTATAAGAATATACATAGTTTTCAAGGGTTGTATCCTTACATAATCATTTGTATCTAGCTTCTAAACCCCATAAAAAGAAAGATAGGAAGAATAAGTTTCCAAGAGTACTCCATAAACTGGAGCATGCCAAACTATTTAGTCGCCATCAAGAGAACATCATTTAACTATTTACTCGCCATCAAGGACGTCGTCAACATGTAAGTTCGAAAGAACATATTTTAACATATTCCTGCTATATACATTTTCTTTCCTCTCTGCTTCCTTCAAAATCAACGATGGAGACCTTGTCCCTCTCCGATTTTGAAGGAACCAGAGAGGAAATATACAAAGCATATAGCAGCAATAGTTAAAGACGTTCTTTTGAACTTACATGGCTATTTTTTCTGTGAACATGCCAATCTACTGCCATCGTACCGACCTTAATTTGTACCTTCTCATAGATGTACATTTGATTTTGAGCAAGTAGGGAGGCACTATATGATAGCATACAACAAGAAATAGTAAAAGATTGTTACCATCCATGGGACTAACAAAAATTAGAAATTAGAATTATCCGTCCTTATCCTGAAAGTTGTAGTTGCGAATGGGACTAACAAAAAATAGAAATAGCATGCAGTACGCTAACCAACATCAAATCAAGTAACTATTCAACTAACATAAATGAGAGAGAAAGAGAGTATTTTCACCTCGAGATTAGAACATCAGAATATGGTTGTGGTGATGCCGTCCACAGATCCGCCCGCCTGCCCGTCGTCCAGAAGGTAGCAACAAAACAAAATAACCCCAAACGCTTACTTAGCAAGTAAATAAATTACAAAGCCAACAAAACACACATCCTTCAAAATTTACTACATTTAGTCTGGTGTGTGATCCAAAAAAAGCAGGGGTCACAGACAGAATAGGGGAAAGCTTCAGCACAAATTAAAGAAAACAAAATGAAATGGCCGCTCAATGGCTCGGATTAACCTAACAACTTAATCACAACAGTCGAAAAATTGGCTATGGATGCAGACATCAACATGGGACATGCTACCTCAGACACCCTTTACATGAACAATCCAACATTATCTCCAAAAAACACTCAAAAAATCATGTAGCATTATTGTTTGTAGCATGTAAGAAAAAATAGCTGCAACTGGTAACTTGCGGAAAAATAGAAGTAATAGTATCACACCGAATTAAAATAAGCCATTCAACCGTTAACTTGCGGGGAGCGAGTCTTTCTAGTATAACAAAGTGCAACTTTGAAAGCACAAGTGCTCCCTAGGTGGTTTTGGTAATTAATGTCAACATATCTCTTGTTGGACTAACACTTTTATCTAGTATGTTTCAGATAAGTTCAATAATGAAGTGGCATGGACTAAAGGATGTGGGTACTCCTTCAAGATGCTAAGGACAAAGGATTGGCTCAAGCTTCAAGCTCAAGACTCTACATTTTCCATTTTAGTGATCCAAGATCACATTGAGTCTATAGGAAAAGCTAATATTATCAAGGAGGGATGAGGTGTTGCTTAATGAGTTTCTTGTTCCACAGTGCTTAGCGATATGCTCCTAAACCCTCAACTACTTTCCCACTCCCAAACATATGTCCTAAACCTAAAGTCAAACTCGGCCCCACTGATTCTTCCTATCCGGCGCCACCGAGTTTGAATGTCTTAGCCACTGCCACAAACCCTAGGCAAATCGGTCTCACCGATAGGGATCTTGGTCTCACCGAGATGGGATTGTAATCTCTCTGTGTATGTCCATTACCAAAATCGGTCCCACCGAGTTTGAGTAATCGGTACTACCGAGATTACAGTGCAAACTTCCTGGTTGACTCATTACCAAAATCGGTCCCACCGAGTTTGTGTAATCGGTCAAACCGAGTTTGCTTGACCAACTCTCTGGAGAGCTCATTACCAAAATCGGTCTCACCGAGTTTGTGTAATCAGTCTTACCGAGATTACGTTATGCCCTAACCCTAACCGAATCGGTCTTACCGAGTTGCATGTCAGTCCCACCGAAAATCCTAACGGTCACTAGGTTTACTAAATCGGTCCGACCGAGTCTGTTGAATCGGTCCCACCGATTTTGGTAAATTGTGTGTAACGGTTAGATTTTGTGTGGAGGCTATATATACCCCTCCACCTCCTCTTCAGTTGTGGAGAGAGCCATCAGGCTGAACCTACACTTCCAGCATACATTTTCTGAGAGAGAACTACCTACTCATGTGTTGAGGCCAAGATATTCCATTCCTACCATATGAATCTTGATCTCTAGCCTTCCCCAAGTTGATTTCCACTCAAATATTCTTTCCACCAGATCCAAATCCTATGAGAGAGAGTTGAGTGTTGGGGAGACTATCATTTGAAGCACAAGAGCAAGGAGTTCATCATCAACGCACCATTTGTTATTTCTTGGACAGTGGTGTCTCCTAGATTGGCTAGGTGTCACTTGGGAGCCTCCGACAAGATTGTGGAGTTGAACCAAGGAGTTTGTAAGGGCAAGGAGATCGCCTACTTCGTGAAGATCTACCGCTAGTGAGGCAAGTCCTTCGTGGGCGACGACCATGGTGGGATAGACCAGGTTGCTTCTTCGTGGACCCTTCATGGGTGGAGCCCTCCGTGGACTCGCGCAACCGTTACCCTTCGTGGGTTGAAGTCTCCATCAACGTGGATGTACGATAGCACCACCTATTGGAACCATGCTAAAAACATCCGTGTCTCCAATTGCGTTTGAATCCTCCAAAACCCTTCCCTTTACATTCTTGCAAGTTGCATGCTTTACTTTCCGCTGCTCATATACTATTTGCATTCTTGCTAGTTATGTATTGTGAATGTTAAGCGTGTGCCTAAACTCCACTTAAACTTAAGGAATCTTAAAAACTGCAACTTTGGTACTTAGTGTCTAATCACCCCCTCTAGACACCTCTTCTCAAGGTCCTACATGTGGTATCAGAGCATTGGTCTCCATTGCCTTGGTTTAATCACCATTGAAGGAAGATGGATGAGTCTACTTTGGGGAGTCTTAGACATAGAGTGTCTATTCTTGATGGAGAGTATTTTCATGAGTGGAAAAATGAGATGCTTGTAATTTTCAATCAATATCATTTGAACAAGTACATTGCTAGCCCTTGTGCACCTCATGTTGATCCTATGCATCCTACCCATGATGAGTCAATTGACATGATTAGGAATCTTAGAACTGCCGAACTTATCATTAGAGGATTGCCTAGAAACTTGATTGGATGTTTGCCTACTCTTAAGTGTGCCTACACTATATGGAAATTTCTCGAGGAACGCTTTCCAAATTATTCCTTGAAAAATCTTGATAAAATTCTCCATAAGTCCATTGCCTTGAGTAAGATGAATACTAGTGATCCTATGTTTGGTGATCGTCTATTTGAGCTCACAAACCTTATGCGTGCCAAAGGAGATGTTGGAATTATTAGTGATATTATTTCCGAAGCTATAAAAATTCATAAGCAAGATCATTGTCAAACTCATTCTAACGAATCACCCTCTCTAGGTTTTGATCCACCACATGACGATGTTGAACATGGATACTATGATGAGGATGATGATAGTGACTTCGATCTTGATGATGCAATGAGACACTTTGTCTTATGGCAAATCTTCGAGGATATATGTCAGGAGGAAAGGAATGGGTTCTTGATAGTGGATGTACCGATCACATGACCGGAGATAAAGACATGTTTCGTGAGCTTGCTGATAATGATAGTCCTCGAAAGTATGTCACTTTCGGTAACAACTCAATGGGTAAGGTGGTTGGCCTCGGTAAGGTGGCCATATCACATGATAGCTCCATACAAAATGTCATGCTCGTTGAATCTCTTGGATACAACTTACTTTCAGTATCTAGACTTGCTGATTTCGGTTTCAATGTCCTATTTACTGAAGTAGATTGCCAAGTGTTTCGTCGAGATAATCATAAAATGGTCTTTACCGGTGTGCGTAGAGGTGATCTATACATTGTTGATTTCACTAAAAAGGCTCAACCTAAAACTTTCTTCATTGCTAAATCCTCAAAAGGTTGGTTATGGCATAGACGATTAGGTCATGTTGGTATGCGAAACCTTGACAAGCTTATTAAAGGAAATCATATCCTTGGAGTTAACGATGTCATATTTGATAAGGATAGACTTTGGAGTGCTTGTCAAGCAGGTAAACAGGTTGGAGGAAGGCACCCCGTGAAGAACATCATGACCGCAAGGAGGCCACTCGAGCTACTTCACATGGATCTTTTTGGTCCCAACTCTTACAAGAGTCTCGGTGGAAACTCTTTTGGTCTAGTTATAGTTGATGATTTTTCAAGATTTACGTGGGTGTTCTTTCTCGATGATAAATTGCAGGTCCAAAAGATCTTCAAAAACTTCGCTAGGAAGGCCCAAAATCAATTTGAAGTGAAGATCAAGAAGGTTCGCAGCGACAACAGAACGGAGTTCAAGAACGCAAATGTGGACACCTTTCTTGACGAAGAAGGGATTTCACACGAGTTCTCGGCTACGTACACACCTCAACAAAACGGAGTTGTTGAGAGGAAGAATCGGATGCTCATCAAAATGGCGAGAACAATGCTTGATGAGTACAAGACACCGAAGCACTTTTGGGAAGAAGCAGTTGAAATAGCTTGTCATGCAACAAATCGCTTGTATCTTCACAAGCTACTCGGCAAGACGGCATACGAGCTCCTCACCGGTAACAAACCCCAAGTTGGATACTTTCGAGTATTCGGCTCAAAGTGCTACATTCTTTATAAGCATCGTCGTTCTAAATTTGCTCCTAAGTCTCATGAAGGTTTCCTACTAGGTTATGGCTCAAACTCTCACACTTACCGTGTCTACAACAATTTCACCCGAAAGGTTGAAGAGACGGTAGATGTGAAGTTTGATGAATCTATCGGCTCACAAGTAGAGCAATTGCCAATTGATGTAGGAGACAAAGATCCTTCGGAAGCAATCCAAGACTTGTCTATTGGCAAGGTCCGTCCAACGGAGGTGAAGGAGAGTACCTCGTCCGTCCAAGTGGAAGCTTCTACTTCACGACAAGGTGAACCATGAGTTGATACGGAAGCATCCATAAGTGGAACACACCAAGATGAAGAAAACGAGGAAGTGCATCAAGATGAACGTCAACAACCTCCTTCTCCACCACGACAAGAGAACGACAACGCCAACAATGAAGAAGGTCAAGAAGAAGAACAAGATGAAGAAGATTTTCAACGAAGACCCAAGCAAAAGCTTTCACAAGTTCGAGCAAGAATTGCTAAGGATCATCCCGTCGAGCAAATCTACAATGACATTCAAACCGGGAGAATCACTCGCTCTAAAACTCGTTTAGCTAATTTTTGTGAAAACTATTCTTTCATCACTAGCATTGAACCTATGAAGGTTGAAGAAGCATTGGAAGACCCGGATTGGATAAATTCAATGCATGAAGAGCTATACAATTTTGAGAGGAACCAAGTTTGGACATTGGTTGAGAAGCCCGACAACAATCACAACATCATCGGTACCAAATGGTGTTTCGCGACAAGCAAGATGAAGATGGACAACTAGTTCGCAACAAAGCACGTCTCGTCGCCCAAGGCTACACACAAGTCGAAGGTATGGACTATGGTGAGACTTACGCCCCCATTGCTAGACTTGAGTCCATTCGCATCTTACTTGCCTATGCTAATCATCATGATATCACCTTGTACCAAATGGACATTAAAAGTGCTTTTATAAATGGTGAAATAGAGGTGGAAGTTTATGTCAAGCAACCTCCCGGCTTTGTCAATCCTAAGAAACCCAATCATGTTTACAAACTTCACAAAGCTCTTTATGGTCTTAAACAAGCTCCTAGAGCATGGTATAAATGCTTGACCAAGTTCCTTATTGAAAAAGGCTTTGAAATTGGGAAAATTGATTCTACTCTTTTTACTAAAAGGGTTAATGGAGAACTATTTGTGTGCCAAATCTATGTTGATGGTATCATATTTGGATCAACCAACCCTCATTTTAGTGAAAAATTTGGGAAGCTAATGTCGGAGAAGTTTGAGATGTCTATGATGAGTGAACTCAAATTCTTTCTTGGGTTGCAAAAATCAAGCAAACTAAGGAAGGTACCTCTGTTTCTCAAATGAAGTAGACCAAGGACTTATTCAAGAAGTTCAATATGCAAGAATGCAAAGGTATGTCTACACCCATGCCTACCAGTGGACATCTTGATTTGACCAAAGATAGTGAACCGGTTGATCAAAAAGTTTATCGCTCTATGATTGGTTCATTGTTATATCTATGTGCTTCACGTCCCGATATCATGCTAAGTGTGTGCATGTGTGCATGATATCAAGCTACTCCTAAGGAATGTCATCTTAAGGCCGTGAAAAGGATAGTGAGATACTTAATCCATACACCAAATTTTGGCATTTGGTATCCTAAGAGGGCCTCTTTCGATCTTGTTGGCTATTCCGACTCGAACTATGCCGGAGACAAGGTTGATAGAAAGTCCACTTTGGGTACTTGTCAATTTCTTGGTAGATCACTTGTGTCTTGGTCCTCCAAGAAACAAAACTCGGTATCCTTATCCATCGCCGAAGCAGAATATATTGCCGCTGGTTCATGTTGTGCTCAATTACTTTGGATGACCCAAACTCTTAAAGATTATGGGATATATGTGAGACATGTTCCATTGCTTTGTGACAATGAAAGTGCTATCAAAATTGGTCATAATCCCGTGCAACATTCTCGAACTAAGCATATTGAAGTTTGTCATCATTTCATTCGAGATCATGTTGCTAAGGGTGACATTGATCTTAAGCATGTTCGCACCGAAAAGCAATTAGCGGATATATTCACAAAACCTCTTGATGAGAAAGTGTTTTGCAGGTTAAGAGGAGAACTGAACATCATTGATGCTTCAAACTTGGAGTAGAAACTCCATTGGATACATGCAAGACATGAGCTTATGACTAATCCTTGATATTTCTCTTACGATGAAAATCTTATGTCTTGGATATATTTGCATCTTGCATGTTATCTAACCTATGTAGGTACTTGGTGGAATCAAATTCCATGAGATTGTAATCTACTCACATCTTGAGCAATCTCTACATCACCAAGTCTCTACACTATGGTGGTTGAAAACAAGGAAGCACAGAACCATTCAAACACATCCTTTGACAAATTCTATGTTGAACTTCATGATTGTCATTTTTGGATACACAAGTGCTCTTCCTTGCAAGAACAAACATATGTAGGTAGATGGACTCAAATTCCAAGTGGTGCTCCAAATTATTGATGAGCTACATCAACCTTGAGCAACCCACACAAGTTCAACTACATGGACAACACCACCAACCAAGGTATGTTATTCCATCTTAGAGAAGCTTTACTCCAAGTCATGAGCTAAAGCAACTCGACAAGATGTGAATACATCAAGATGCTTAAACGAAAAATGGCAACCCCATTTTGAGCTTAAACGATGAGTATGACCTATGATCAAGTGATCTCACTTGACTCCTAAGTCAATATACTCTAACATAGGTGACTTCGTCGCCGACCATCTCTAGATGAAGTTCTCTTGTGTTCTTTTCTGTGTTTTTGCATCTGTCTCATGCATGTTTGTTTCCCCTTTCAAAAAAACTTCATCTAGATTTCTTTCTGTTTGCTCTGCATTTTCTGCATCCAATTCATTGCATATCTTTCAGTAAATTCCTTGCAAATCTTTGTGAGATCCTACTAGTCTAGTGAGCTGAGGTGACAAGTGTTTTCTCTGCGATGAACTTGGTTTCACCGATTTGTTGTTTTCGGTCCAACCGAATCCTTTCAGTACAATCGAAGCAAACCACTCGGTGCCACCGATTTCACAACAGGAAAAACAGTTTGCCACTTATTCTGTGTTTCTTCTGATCCAGCTCCACTCAATGAATCTTGTCCTCTACAAGCATCACATTTTTATCATTACTTGTGCTGTGTCTCAAGGACCAAACCCATTCGACAGATTCCAGAAATCCCTTCTTGGAAATTGATGTCAAAGGGGGAGAGAGAGATCACATCAAAGCTTATCATTTAGAGAGAGATCACATCAGAGAAAAGAGTTTATCACTCCTCAAGGGGGAGAGAGATCCTTAGGGGAAAGAGATCAGGGAGAGAGAGAGATCTCCAGGGGGAGAGAGTACTTAAATAGAAGTATTTCTCAAGGATCCCAGATGCTTGGTGTTCAAGAGGAGAGATGCCACATGTCTTCTTGAGGGGAGAGACATGTTCATATGATCTGTTGTGCTTATTTGCATTAGCTTGCATTAGCTCTGTTCATGATTCATATCCTTCAGCTCTGATTTTCTATTCTCTATCTTCTCCCAGTATCCCATGCTAGATTTAGGGGGAGCAAGACATCTAAGGGAAAGAAATCATTTAAATTCATTGCATATCTTTACTCTTGGGGACATGTCTAATCCATTGTGGTACTTAGTACTCACTCTCTACATGTCATCCCAGTCTTGGTATTCTTGTGGTTTCTTTTGTTTGCTTTGGCTAGTAGATGTATCTGTGTTATCTAACCTTGTTTACGCAAGTTCATTCCATCCCAAGCCAACTCAAGACTACAAGGTAAGTATATGCATCACAATCATGTGTATGAGGAACTCTTGCTGATGTACATACTATTTGCAAGAAGGACTCATGGGCATGAAGGTATTTTCTTTAATATTCTTTGCTCTGATGCATATGACCAAGATACATGTAACACATTGCCTGCTCTATCATGGTTATGCTCTCACATGCTTCTATATTCCATATTTACATGATTGCATACTAGGGGGAGCCTATGCCTGTTACATGTCTTTCCAAAGCTTTACTTGCTATTCTTTATCTTTATCTAAAGCTTTGATGTATGTTGTCATCAATTACCAAAAAGGGGGAGATTGAAAGCACAAGTGCTCCCTAGGTGGTTTTGGTAATTAATGTCAACATATCTCTTGTTGGACTAACACTTTTATCTAGTATGTTTCAGATAAGTTCAACAATGAAGTGGCATGGACTAAAGGATGTGGGAACTCCTTCAAGATGCTAAGGACAAAGGATTGGCTCAAGCTTCAAGCTCAAGACTCTTCATTTTCCATTTTAGTGATCCAAGATCACATTGAGTCCATAGGAAAAGCCAATACTATCAAGGAGGGATGAGGTGTTGCTTAATGAGTTTCTTGCTCCACAATGCTTAGCCATATGCTCCTAAACCCTCAACTGCTTTCCCACTCCACATATGTCCTAAACCTAAAGTCAAACTCGGCCCCACTGATTCTTTCTATCGTACGCCACCGAGTTTGAATGTCTTAGCCACTGCCACAAATCCTAGGCAAATCGGTCTCACCGATAGGGATCTCGGTCTCACCGAGATGGGATTGTAATCTCTCTGTGTATGTCCATTACCAAAATCGGTCCCACCGAGTTCGAGTAATCGGTACTACCGAGATTACAATGCAAACTTCCTGGTTGACTCATTACCAAAATCGGTCCCACCGAGTTTGCCTGACCAACTCTCGGGAAAGCTCATTACCAAAATCGGTCTCACCGAGTTTGTGTAATCGGTCTTACCGAGATTACGTTATGCCCTAACCCTAACCGAATCGGTCTTACCGAGTTGCATGTCAGTCCCACCGAAAATCCTAAAGGTCACTAGGTTTACTAAATCGGTCCGACCGAGTCTGTTGAATCGGTCCCACCGAGTTTGGTAAATTGTGTGTAACGGTTAGATTTTGTGTGGAGGCTATATATACCCCTCCACCTCCTCTTCATTCATGGAGAGAGCCATCAGACTGAACCTACACTTCCACCATACATTTTCTGAGAGAGAACTACCTACTCATGTGTTGAGGCCAAGATATTCCATTCCTACCATATGAATCTTGATCTCTAGCCTTCCCCAAGTTGCTTTCCACTCAAATCTTCTTTCCACCAGATCCAAATCCTATGAGAGAGAGTTGAGTGTTGGGGAGACTATCATTTGAAGCACAAGAGCAAGGAGTTCATCATCAACGCACCATTTGTTACTTCTTGGAGAGTGGTGTCTCCTAGATTGGCTAGGTGTCACTTGGGAGCCTCCGACAAGATTGTGGAGTTGAACCAAGGAGTTTGTAAGGGCAAGGAGATCGCCTACTTCGTGAAGATCTACCGCTAGTGAGGCAAGTCCTTCGTGGGCGACGGCCATGGTGGGATAGACAAGGTTGCTTCTTCGTGGACCCTTCGTGGGTGGATCCCTCTGTGGACTCGCGCAATCATTACCCTTCGTGGGTTGAAGTCTCCATCAACGTGGATGTACGATAGCACCACGTACCGGAACCACGCCAAAAACATCCGTGTCTCCAATTGCGTTTGAATCCTCCAAAACCCTTCCCTTTACATTCTTGCAAGTTGCATGCTTTACTTTCCGCTGCTCATATACTCTTTGCATGCTTGCTTGTTATGTATTGTGAATGTTAAACGTGTGCCTAAACTCCACTTAAATTTAAGGAATCTTAAAAACTGCAACTTTGGTACTTAGTGTCTAATCACCCCCCCCCCCCTCTAGACACCTCTTCTCAAGGTCCTACAAACTTACTCTTAAGCAGATTAAATCAAGGACCAACAACAAACAATAAAAGATCAAGAACAACTTAAATGTAATGAAGGTATGAGAGACAAGAAATCTTTCCATAAGACAACTATAAACACTGGAGCATAAATAAGCAACACCTTTAAATACAAATAAAAAGGGTTCAAGGTTCATTGCATAGTGGGCTCAGTTTCTCCTTTCCTTGATCATATAACCTACCCCCATCATCTCCTATCAGCAGATCAATCTGTTTACACACTGGAGCTGCCCTGGTTATCACTCAACAAGAATGACCATCCAAGGACAGGACAACAACGTGTATAACAAGATCAAAAAGGATTATAGAGACAACATGGAGGATCCAACTTGATACCCACAAGTGCCTCAATTGCTCAAAGGCACACTTATTTCAGCCACGGTTAATCATCATCGCCCTAAAAAGAATGGCTTCCGACCGGCAGGCTATAGTACCCTCGGCGGGGCACTGGAATTACATGTGGTGGCACGAACGAGAGGTAACTAAATTAAAGTCCAGGGCGCGAGAGGAGTCTTCGCCTGCCAAGAAAGCTCAATTAGCATGGACATGCAGTACCAAGAGAAACACATCCTTAATTAGATAGGAGCTTAAGGATATATCAGTACTTACAAAATAGACACATCCTTAAACAATATGAACCAACAATGCTAAAATAGACCATCTGATGCTGAATGAGCATGTGACGACAAAACAAACTTATCCTCATACAAATACTATGAGCATGTTGCTCCTTCATCCTCAACTAAAAATAAATCAATGCAGATGAATATTTTTTAGCTTAAACGTAGAAGAACATTCAATTACAACACTAAGCTTCCAAGATATTATACACCCTTGATAACTAAAGTTTCATTAGTATAACATGTAAATCAATAGGAACAAAATATCGATGTTGAATCACACGAAGCATCAAGAGTAAGCATTCGACAAGAACACACACTGCCCGGGCCCAAACTGAACTGCGGGTGTTCTTCCAATTATATGGAAACAACTTAGAAGGGAGGATGATTCACTATACCTGCATTGTGTAGAAGCGGACGAGGTTGATGGCGTCCATGCCTCCTTTTGGCCAATCACATCCACCTAAGATGTTAAAGAATGTCAGCTTGTGCTACAAATCAACAACAAATAACACAGTGTAAGTACGATGCATGAACCAAACCATCCCTTGACCACACATGCACCCATCAAAGCCATTCATTTTCCAGGGCTAATAAGCAGGCACTCGTACAGTTCAAAGCAGAGAATCAAACATGTATAATACAAATCTAATAAGCAGTAAGTCATACATCTTAAAGCATATTATCAAACACACATAAACAAATCATCCATTTCGAAGAAAATAACACATTAAGACTTCTAAAAAGATAGAAAGATTGCTAACTGCAGGGCATGTGGTACATTGAGTGGACGGCAAATAAGAGCACCTGAGATGGATACCCAAGGTAGGCCAGCCCATTCCGAAGGAACAACAGCCACGCACCTGGAAATGTCCCTGGCACCAAACCCTAACCACCACCCTGGAGGAAATGGTGTGAGATGTGTGCTTAAGGGCCTATGGTTCAATGAAATGAATGTTGGCATCATTGTCACCGCTGAAGAGATTAACAATAATCAATATAAAAGCCTAAGAGGCATATACGATGTGAGGTCACGGGAAAAAGAAAGCAATGTGGGAGGGAGAAAATGACCTAACCAGCTTCCATGCAAGGTAAAGGAAGGGCTTCTCAAAGTTGTAGTTTCTCTTGGCGGAAACTTCATAGTACTACGGGTTCTTCTTCCTATGGAATGTGACCACTTTGTTAAAGAACTATCATAACAGAGGCGGTCAACACATGGATAAATAACTCTGGAGGGGCACGACAACATTCTGGCAAAATATCTGAACCCCAAGCACAGTGCAAGCAACACAATCACTGCCATCCAATGGGCAACATTGTAAATAGAAATAACATACATAAGTATGCCACCATAATGCTAATAGCTAGACCAACGACATATATGTGTGGAACTGGCATTAACAACAAATAGGACAGTCAACTATTAAGTCTACATCATTCTTCCGGCCAATTCCAATCTGGATAACAAAAGGAAACCGTGGTTAACATCTCTCTCTCTCTCTCTCTCTCTCTCTCTCTCACACACACACACACACACAGAGAGAGAGAGAGAGAGAGAGAGATTGTAAACAAAGTGCAACTAAATATGGCACTGCAGATTCTGAAATCACCAAGGTCATCCGAAAGATTCATTGCTTATAATAGTACAAAATAACAAAGAAATTTGCAATTGGGACCCAACCAACCTACTGCTGCTACTCCCTGCTGCCATAGTGGCATTCATTGATGTTCAATGCAAGTAGCAAGCAATCAAGCACAACAGAGTAAGCACAAAGTAAAATACAGATAAGAGAAAGAAAGAAGAGGCTGCAATGGAAGCTGGAGTATGGAGAGGATGAGATCTTTGCCACCCCTCACCATGTGCAGCCTCCCCTTCGCCCAACCCCGTCCCAGTCCACGCCTCCTCCCTTCGCTGCCGCCACCAACCGCCGCCAATCCATGCTGGAAGCCTAGGGTTTGAACGAGGAAGGTCAGGGGTGCTAAGATCAGCACGCTGACACCGACCCTGAGCCCCAAGCAGCAACAACAGCCGGAGCAACCACCCCATGCCGTCGTCGATGCTCTCTACAGGGTGCTGTTCATGATCCCCACATCCACCGCCGCCGCCACCGGCCATGTTACCTGGGCCAAGAGGAGGGAGCCGAAGAAGCCGTCGATGAGAAGAGGGAGCACGAGAGGAGCACTAGGGGAGCCACAGCCGCATCCGCATCAACCCGCCGCCGCTGCTCCTGGCTCCGCCGCCCTTCATCACCAAGAGCGGCTAGCAGGGCCGCCTGCGATTCCGTGGGGAGGAGGAGGGAGGCGCGACGGGGATGAGAAGCGGGAGGAGGAGGACGAGCGGCGACAGGGGAGGAGCCAGAGTTGTCGGCCGGAGGGGGGAGGCAGAGATGGTGGTGCGGGGGGAGAGAGGAAGAGGATGGGAAGCCGCGGCTGGGAAGAGGGAAGGGGGCGCGAGTGCGGGAGGAGGCAGGCAGCTAGGTCCACTCGAGACGATTTATTTTATATGCCAACCGATGAAATGACGAAAATGCCCTTGGCGGGGCATTGAAATTATGCGTGGTGGCACGAACGAGAGGTGACTATTCATTCCTATAGTGCTACTCCTAGATCCGACGGCAGAGCACGTCCGACGGCTTGATCCGATGGCTAAAACGCCATCAAGCGAACGCAACGGACGACCGGATTCGTCTAAGCTCTAAGGAGGCTTGTTGGAGCATCCTTCTCTTATTTTTGGATCCGGTACATAGTGACCAATGGGAATAAACTAATCGATGAATGTCGTTATACGTCGCCTCGACAAAACTTGATTTGATTTGGCCAATGGTTATAACTCATTTATATAGCAAACATTTTTATTTTTATTTTATATATCATATTTTCTATACATAATTTCGTTCTGAATTTATTTTTTAAAACAATAATTTTTGTCTACTACACCTAACAACGTAAACTTAGAGTTAACATTTATCCACAAAAAATTATCATTTAAATTGCTATAATGATAAAGTAACTCCTTTTTGTTGTAAAACTTGCATTATTTTTTCCAAATATATTTGGGACATTTAAGTAAGTTAAATTCCATCCAAATCAAATAAAAACTAGAAGTACCATCATATACAAAATAATTTTATTTATGCATCTATTTTATTACCTTTGAATATTTTGTTTATCTTAGTAAGTTTGTGGAGGACAATTTGTTTATCTTAGTTGCAAATATTTTTTTATCTATTATCGACCAGCTTATTAATTGGAAGGAACTACTGTGCACCCGATTGTATCTATTATCTGGATGTGCTTTATGAATGAATACCATGTTGCTGCACTTCTAACTTACTAAATTTGTTTCAACAACTGATGCTCATTACACGTTAACAAATACACCGATAAGATTAGATCACACAATAACGCAGAGGAGGCGCCAAGGGCGCTCCCCTGCCACTAGTTCCTCAAAATGGTCACATAGACTCTACATGTCTTAGTTGACTTAATCCAAATCTGGTATAAGTACCAAATCTGGTATAAGTAACTACAATAGGGGTTAAAACTTGTCGATGCAGGGGTTAAGTGTTATCACATTTGAGGCTCGACATATCATTTGAGTTTACAATTGCATACACAATCAGATAGGGTTGGCTACGTTGTTTAGTGTGATCATGAGATTACTAATTGCTCTCATTTACTTATACTAAACCATTTTACTTTTCATAGATAATTTTATCATAATAATTTTTTTTATAAAACTTTAACATACACTCTCAATTATTTTTTACCAACCCATGTAATAACGTAAAATTCATTGTGATAATCTTTATTGTTTATCATTAAAAATACAACCATGGTAAGATAACTCCATTTGGTCATTAAATTTATGTTATTTTAATATTATTTTGGGACATTTCAGCGACGTAAAATCTAGCTAGAACCAAGCTAATGGAATTCACATTCATCTATGGAATAACATGGTACATATGGGTATACTATAATGTGTTTGTGTCTAATTTATTATCGTTAAATGTCTTGAGACAAGGCTTTTTAGTCTAACAAATATCTATTAGAGATATGTATAGAAAAATTGTGTAACTTAGTTATAAACAATAGGGTGAGAGGTGTCAACACATAGTTTATTCTCGCCCTCATTAATATTTATAACATGAAAACAATCATTATCTAGCTTGATAGGATCACAACAGTGGGTGGATAACTGTGTCAAGATCTACAAAGTGTAATCAGGTTTCTACTACTCATGAAAGGAACTAGCCGTCTTAGAAATAGCATTGATGTCCATCTTAATCTTTCTTAGATGTCTGAGAAACTAAAAGAAATTCAAATGAAAAACAATCATTAACATTGATTTCCTTCATAGTATTGATTCTTTTATTCTTAGTGCCAGAACAAATTAGAATTTTTTTAGAGCCTTCTTCATATGAATCATCTATAGAGTTGCTTCAGATCAAAGGGCTAAGACTATTTTTTTTCAAAAATCACTTTACTACACTAATAAATTTCATAGAAATTTTGGTGATAGTTGACCCTGGCAAAGCTTTTGCATAATTCTAAACATCTACATGACACGAAGTATGCTCTCTAATTACCTACAAAAAAATACACACATTTATTATTTTGAGCACTAAAAGGTTCCTAGAGAACATTGACTTTTTTGGTTCTGATGTGTACTGTCAAAAGCTAAGTTCATTTTTATCAATACAAGAACCATTAGAATTTAGCATGTTGCTTCACTAAAAGTGATTTTATATTGATGTGGTAGCGGTTTCCAACTCTTGGTAGTCCAGTTAGAAAAAATTAAATCAGTACAGAAAATATGGAGAATTTTTTTTGGAGAGAACATAAACATTCGAATACATTACAAGATATTATATAAATTTAAAGAAGCATAACACTTAAAAGGTTATATAAAGCATATAATTCGGTCAAATTTTTCTTTCCAGTTTTCCAATTTTTAGTTTAAAATTCCCATATTTTTGTTGATTTGTAGAATGTTCGGCACTTTTATATTTTTTTCTAATATTTCTCTTATTTTCCTTTCCATTTTTATGATTAAATTGTAAATCTTCATTTTAAGAAAGAATTATCTCAATGCAATCTTAGAGTCCTTCAAAATTGTTTATTAGAGTTTAATACTCCAAAATAATATAATTTATTGGAGTTTCTATTTAAATTAATTGAGTTTCCAGAAAATGAAATGCTATCTTTTCAGCTCGTCCATTTTCTGAATTTTGACAATTGTGTGTTGCGGGCTGTCATGTGCACAAAACGCACGCCACTCATTGTTGAAGTATCTTTAAGTGTGAAAAAAAATACTTAATATATACTGTTTTACGCATTTGGAAACCATCATAAATATATAATTAGAGTTCTTACTTTGGCAAGAGTTGTTGGACCAAATTAGTCTTTTTTAACTAGAAAGAACATAAATGTCTGAACCTACAAAGTATTATAGAAATGGCAATCATTTTTGACATGTAAAAGACAAGGAATTTAAAATAATATTATAGTATAGATTTGGAATGAAATACTCACTTTTTTAACATAGTGGCCTAAATGAGTATAACGACAATACCACACGCTCTTGTGGTGATAGTGAGACTATACGTATATTCTATATCACTATGCTCCTAATTTTTAAGGCCCTACATTAAATCTAGGCTTTCAATTTTCGATTTGGGCATTTGATTTTGACTAGGCCCTTAATTTTGCAAGGGCACTTATTGTTTTGTGGGAAAACAACATCGATGCCATAACTAGTGCTCTCAAACAATAAAAAACAGACAAAACTCAATGAAAACATAGATGATAGGCTTAGGGTTCCCATTTTTAGATACTCATGTAATTTACAACTATTGTTGTCATTTATTTGTAGTAAATATTTTTATTTCTTTTCATATAATATTCACTATAAATAAAATAGTTGTTTATTAATACAACCTTTACCACACGATTTCTACTATTTTTTAACTATACCTAGCAACATAAACTACTAACTTAAAATTAACTATTTACATTTAACTATATTACCACGAAAATTACTAAAAGTGTAAACTAGATTCATTTTGTTGTAAAACTTATGACATTTCGGTAATTTAAATTTCATCAGGATCCGAGAAAATGAAAAATAACATTCATACCCGCTATTACCAAATAGCTACCTCCCACTAGTGAATTTTCCTACCATACAGTGAAGCCATGTCATCTGCTTACATCATCCTTTTGTTTTACTCTTTTTCTAAAAACTACATCCCACGAAGGTGTCCTCCTCCCTCCCAGCAGTGCCTCCTATCCCACGGACTACCAAGGTAGTGTTCTCATTTGCTCTCATGCATATTTATTCTCCTATCACTCTTCACCTTGTCAATCAATTCCCATTCCCATTGTTTTCCAGTAGAGCTGATTGATTTCCGTCTTCCTCATGCAGGACAGTAGGAGAAACCAAAGCACTTGATCTCCTTTTTAATTGCTGGTGCTACTCTATTCCATCAACTCCGCAACTCCCTCTAGCGCTCACGACAAAAAAGGGTCATGTTTCGTCCTCGGAAAGTCAGCAAGCATGATGGGACGAATTCAATGTCGTTGTCAAAACCCATTGTCTGCTTGTGCTGTGCGTAATGGCTGGGATACATCTGCTACGCCGTTGTCACCCGCAACCGTTTCAACCCCTCGTCCGTACTAGGTTCTTCTTAATTAATTCCTCTGTTCCAAGTTTTCCTCCACTTCGCTACTCTACTGTCACTTAGCATGTTGATTATTTATGCTCTGCCTTCCTTGAGTTTGTTCAAAGTCGAGCCAATGTCCATATTATGAGTCACACACATGTGTTACCCATTTTCCCTAGCTTAATGCATCATCACATTATTAGCTAGATTGACTATATAGGCACTTTGTTAGGCAATGTTAAGGTTGAGTAGCGTACAAAACACTAGAAAAGGGAGCATTATTCATTTTATATGTTAATCTCCCTCCTAAAAAATTATCCTATGCGTAATACATCTTCCTGTATCATTTTGTTGATTTTGTTTTGCAAAAATTGGGTATGTAGTTGCACATGTGATTAATTGCTTCGTGGATTGCCAACCATTGCATTTTCCTGAAGACAATCAATCTTTCCCTTCGCTACATGTACCCGTACGCTTTTCCATGTCTATTTATTCTCTTTTGTTTTCAGTTGAAGTAACAACTTCTCTTTCTTTCAGATCTTAAACTCATTGTATAATACAGAAACTACATAAAGTTATGCCGCCTCTGTTTTACATCATTTATTTTATGTTTATTTCTCATTTAGCCAGGTTGTGCACTGCTCTAAAGATTGTTGTTTCTTGTATCCTCCTTTGGAATATGACAGTTCGTATTTAGTGATCAATTGGGTAAGTTATGCATAGTTTAACTTAGTATGGTGGGCGCATATGTACCGTGCAGGCTGAACTAGTTATATTATAATCTCCATCTTGATAGAAATGGTACCCCAGTTGTAACTAGATTATATTATCCTCTGGAAAATACATGGTATTGTTCATTACACTTGAAAACATAGATGTTTGGAGGGGGTGCTCAGGTATGATTTGTCATTATCCTTCAGATTTTGCTATAGTTCGTAGAGTGTTAATCTCATGTTTTGTTTATTGATATGGTCCTTACTCATCTGTCTTTTATGTTAGCACATTTGAGAAGTAATTTTTAGGTTCTGAATGCTATGGTTCTCCTCTAGTGTTTGTATAGCTCCAAAAGGGGGTCCTCTTTGCATATTTTGAAGGTGTTTATTATTGGTTGAAACACTATAATTAAATTCTATTAAGTTTGGCTTCCATTCCCTTTGTTGCACCTTATCAAAATTGAATAAGGTACTCGTCGGATTTTTTTTACTTGCAAATTTTCTAAGTATGATAATGGAATCTTGCATTGTACATTTCAATGTGATGCCCTGTGGTTTCTCTGCCCTCTACAACAATTCATCATGAACCTTCTTTATGAAATTTACATTATTTCATTTCACGTTGCGGCGGGCTCATGGCTGAATGGCCTATTAGAATTCATTGATTCTTTTTATGATATTGCACTAAAGCAAACAAGATTTTACTTTATGCTAGATATATCTTTTTCATTTACGTCGAGCCCATATATGAATCAAAAAAAAATCTGAAATTCTTCTAATATCCCGCAACAACGCAGGGGGCATCATCTAGTATAGATTAATTTGTGTGCCACTTAGATGCATAGTTATGTTATGTGTTTGGTTTAGTGGTATCTTCAAATATCTTGATAAGAGTACTATAATATACGTGCCCAGGAAATACTCTCCGCGGCTCAAAATAAGTGTCTCAACTTTGTATTAAATTTAATACTACAAAGTTGAGACATTTATTTTGGGACGGTGTGAGATAATGAGTATCTCAGTAGAGATTTGTGGAGCACAATTGTTTATGGGAATACTAATCATTATGATATCATCTATCTGCTTAATTTCTTGAGAGGGACTGTGTACTCGTAAGTAGTACTTCTCTTTAGAAACTCGATTTTTTTCCAAAAAAAAAACTCGATTATTTTTTCTTCTTTTGCTTCCATGGAGCTAGGCCAAAATCAAATTAGATGGTCATTCAATATAAACTGGAAACGGGTTGGGATGTGCTTTTTTTTTTTCAAGAGTACGCCAATGGCATATCATATTTTTATAGAAGGCAGAAGTTATAATTATAAGAACTTGCGAGTGATGCGAACATCAACACAAGTGAACCAAGACACCTACACCCACACCTAATCCAAAGCCTACTCTCTCACAAATCGGTCTAACCCTCCTACACCTAATCCGGCCTCCTTTCAGTCTTTGATTTCGTTCATGATGTGGTTGTGTAGCTCATCCATGTTTTTTTGTTGATTAATCTGATTGAACACTCTCGCGTTTCTCTGTTTCCATAGGGACCAAGTCACTGCGATTACGAACGTGTCGAATCCTCTTCTTTCAGCCCGCGTGAAGTTTCTTCTAGCTTGTAGCCACCAGTCCAATAGGCTATCCTGTCCAAGCGGGTGAGTCACCTTCAAGTTTAGTCCGACGATACATTTGTGCCACACCTGTCTAGCGTATGAGCATTGTAAGTATATGTGTTCCGCATTGTCCTCCTCTTGCAGGCACGTGAAACAGGCCGAGGGGTGATCTTGTAGACCATGTCGCGCTCGCCGATCGGAGGTCCAGATCCGATGCTGGACAATGAGCCGAACATGGATTCTGCATTTCAACGGCGCCCAACTCCTCCAGCTTCACTATGTTATTGCGCTCGTTCTAATAAAAAAACACATTTTTAGCGAATGAACGACTCTGCCTTAGTGGCGACTGGCCTCAGTGCCATCCCTATCCCTTGAACCCTCCACTTAGTGTAAGCCAGGTTGACTCGCGCAACAGAAAAGTACTTGCAACCAACGCAAAGCATATATTACATGTTATTCTTATTCCCCATCAAAACAATGAGAGAAGAATTTGTTGGAAAGAACGCGACACCATAATCTCTAATAGCCACTATTGCAGCGACCTGGAGGTGTTCGAATTGATCATAGAGGATGGAGATCTTGGAGGGCAGCTGGGTGTATCACTGAGATCTGTTCTATCCTTTGTTCGTTTGTGCAGAGTTGGGTTGTACTAATATACAAGCAGCTGAACCGGCTCTGTTTTCTGTATGCCTCTCAGCTCGCTATGCTGAGTCTCTCCCGAGCAAGTCTGAACTTTCTTCCTCTCAAAGAAGCACATTAACAAGGACGGTGATGTAAACTCATAGGCGAAATTTTCATCATCATCATCATGGTGGTATATTTACAAGGGATGAGGGGACAACCAGCCTGGTCTCAGGACATGCCTACCTAACTCTTGCTGCAACGAACACAAGCACCCCTAGACCCAAGCTACCAGTGCACCTAATTTGGCCCCCAACAACTGAGATACATGACCGTCCTCAGCCCCTCCTCAGCCTTCTGCACTGGTCGCCTCTCCGCCACGGCTACCGCAGAAGCCGGAAGGTGCTTCGTGCTCTGGGAGACACCGCCGCGGGCATTGGCCTTGGCCTTGGCAGCTCGATGGATGGATTTGAGAGCGTAGTTCCAGCGGCAGAGCCCGGCCTGGTCCTTGAGCGCCTCCACGGCGCCGACGCTCATCGCCACCATCCAAGACACCTTAGCCGCAACCGCCATGATCTGAAACTCTGAAGTAGGTGATGGGTGAAGAGAGGTAGAGTAGCTCGTTGTCGAGTGTAGAGTGCGGAATTTCTGGTTGTGAATGAACTGAGATGAAGGCTGATTGATGCTTGTGTTGATGAGATGGAGAGCGGGGCTGGGATGAGGCTATATACAGGAGGGCGGCTGGGAGGTCCGGAGCAAAACAGTGGTCGTGGACGTTGGTTTTTCCACCAAACCGGGTGCTTCCGGAGTCATCACTCCGCTGCTACTCTGCTTCTTCACGCCGCAACTATCGCTGTCGTGTAGTTTTGTTTATTCGCCGTGGAAGTGGCGGTTTTGGCCGTTGGTACAGTCTGGGATTGGAACAAGCCCACAGAGATAAGATCAATGACTGATAGATAAAATGTGTGGCAACATCCAGCAAGCAGAATCAAATTCTATTGCGACTTGCGAGTACTAACATTAGTTGTCTAGACTAGAAATAGCATCCACGAAATACCGTAGAACTATTGTTAGACAGTTCTAGCTAAAACATCAGAATTGTCGAAATTAGTGCTTCACAGAAAGCAGTTTTGTACCATAGAGGTGGTTTTGCACATGTTGTAACTAAGTGTGCAAATGAAATGGGAAAAGAACATGAATAAAATGGGTAACTGAAAATACATTTTAGGAAAATCAAAAAAACAGGCAAGATTTCATGAATTTTAAAATTGGATAATTATCCTAAATATTCAGTAACCATGTAATCTGATAAAATTGTCACAAAAAATGTAATCTGATAAAATTCAAAACATTTAATTTCCTCAATTTAATTCTTCAAATTTGAAATTCTCTTAGTTTTATTTTAATACATTTTCAAATATAAAAGGTTGTTCACAAATTCGTTCATTTTGACCAAATTTTCTGTATCTCTTCATTTCCAAGTTTTTTTTGCATAGTCAAACAAATTCCTGAAATAAACATATATTGTTCAGCAAATGTCTGGAATTTTTATTGTTCTATTTTCTCATCTTTCCCATGCTTTGTAAAAAAATCGTTGTGGTGATTATGCTGCCATGTATGCAAAACCACTTTCAATGGGGCAAAAATACTAAATCTAGATGTTTTTTATACTTTATTGATTGACAAAGAATATTTTGATGTTTAAGATTTGACAATAGTTGCGGAATCATTTTCCCCCCTAAGGAATAATTTGAATTCGGTATATTCAAAATCATCGCGTCAACTTGATGGCAAGACAACTATAAATATGTCAAGATGCAAATCTAGACGTTTGACACTTGGGAGACCAGAAATTTCCCACATTGTAGTTCTGTACTTTGACAATTGATGGAGCAAAATACATATTTATTACAATATACAAAAAGACATAATATATGCCCGTGCAAATTAATAAATGGTACTCCCTCTGTCCCAAAATATAAGAACGTTTTTGACATTAGCATAGTGTAAAAAACGTTCTTATATTTTGGGACGGAGGGATTAAAACCACTGTTGACATGTAAAGCTGTATAACTTTTTTTCTTCGCTCTGCTCTCGTGCAAACTCCCATCTAGGGTTTCCCTACCTCTCGCTAGCGCCGCCACGGGTCCGCCTCATCTCCTATAGTCCTTGGACCATGAAGGCGCGATGGATACCGTCCCTTGCGGACAGGAGGGCTCCGTTTTTACGTGTTTTTCAGAGTTTTGTTAGGGTTTGTGCCATGCTCAAGAAGATGAGGAGGCGGCGGCTTCTTCTTGATGGAATAAGGTTCTCCCCGCCTAGCCCCCTTCCCATTGATGCTTCAAGCATTGTTGAAGAACGTGTGGATGTGTGTTTCTGGTGGATCTCGTGGGATCCGGTCGGCGTTTGTCTTCGATGGATCTGTTTGGATCCGATCTTTGTTCGTCTACGTCTGTGTTCTGCAGGTTGGATCCTTCCGATCTACACTTCTCTTCATCGACGGGTCTAGTGCACAAGTCCTATGGGGCCTTAGAGCATCTCCAATAGCCGCGCCAAACTAGCGCCGCGCCGCAAAATTGCTCGTTTTAGCGCGCGCGCAACCGGTATAGTTGCTCCAGCGGGCGCGCAAAAACAGCGCGCACGGCATATGTAGTTCAGCGCGTGGGCCGAAACTCAATCGCGTGCCGCTTATTTGCTGCGCCCGCTCCCGCGCGCTCGCTCGCAACTCCCACCCCCCATCCAGCCATGCCGCCGCCGCCGCCCGCGCCACTCGGCGACCGTTCCGCCGCTTCCCCGGCCTATCCCCGCGCCGCGGTGGCTTCTCCGCCCCCCCTCTAGTCCCGCCGCCCCTCGCGCGCGTCCGTCCTCCGACGAACAACGCCTGAGCGCTCGCTGCCGCTCGGCGCCCGCAAGGTGTTCGACAAAACGCCTACAAGGTATGTATTGCTCAAACTTCATGAATTTGGTGCATGTTGATTGTAGTTTTTATAGCATAGTATTGAACATTGTAGATGAGTTCTTCATATGATTCTTCCGAAGAAGAATTTGATATGGAAGAGGAGGAGGATCTTGCAATGATCCTAGCTATATATGCACATCAATAAAAAACCAAAGCACAGTGGTTCGGTTATGGGTCGGCAGAAAATTTGAAGGGATAGGATCGATGCCCACAACAGATTGATCAGGCATTATTTTGTGGAGAATCCCTCATACCCCGAGTCGTATTGTCGTCGCCGGTTTAGGATGAGCACCGAGTTGTTCAGGCGCATTGCAGAGAAACTAGCGAGCCATGACCGCTTTTTTCAGCAAAGGAGGAATGCCGCCGGAGAGCTCGGGCATAGCACCTTTCAGAAGGTGACAGCCGCTTTGCGTATGTTGGCATACGGTATCCCGGCTGATCTAGTTGATGATCACTTGGCTATGGGTGAGAGCCAAGCCATCATGTGTGTCAAGCGCTTCGCAGTCGGAATTGTGCAAGTGTTTGGCGAGGAGTATTTGAGATCTCCCAATGCTGAAGACGCCGCAAGGCTATTGGCGATGAACAAAGCTCGCGGCTTTCCTGGCATGCTGGGCTCAATAGATTGCATGCATTGGAGTTGGAAGAATTGTCCAAAGGTATGGCATGGTCAATTCCACGGTCAAAAAAAGGGTTCCACTATAATCCTTGAAGCGGTGGCCGATCAAGAGACTTGGATTTGGCATGCATTCTTTGGAATGCCTGGATCTTTGAATGACATCAATGTTGTCAACCGGTCATCACTGATGAATAAGATTGCAAATGGTGAGTTGCGACCGGTGCAGTTTGTAGCAAATGGTCGTACATACAACTATGGCTATTATCTAGTGGATGGCATCTATCCAAAGTGGAAAACCTTCGTGAAGCCGTTGAAAAAGCAGGAAGGTAAGAAAAATCTTGATTTCCACAATGCTCAGGCGGCGGCTAGAAAAGATGTGGAGAGAGCTTTTGGGATTTTGCAAGCCCAATTTGCTATTGTGAGAGGACCGGCTAGATTTTGGGATCAAAAAATGCTTTGGTACATCATGCACGCTTGTGTGATCATGCACAAGATGATCATCGAGAATGAGCGTGGCCAAGATTTAGACTACTCATAGTATGAGCTCTTGGGACATCCCGTGCGAGTGCGACAGAGGGCTGAAAGGGTGGCCCGTTTTGTTGCCTCCTATCATGCCATTCGGCGTCCCGCAGCACATAATGATCTTCAGAAGGATCTCATTGGGGAGTGGTGGGCATGTCATGGATGACAAAGAGCATGATTTTTGCGTTCGACATTGTATTGTTCATGAACTATTTGTTGTGTTTATTGCACTATTTGTTATACTGAACGATAAACTATTTGTTTGGGTTGTAATAATGAAATTGAACTATTTATTGTTGATTTATTTTGTTAGTTTGATCATTTTTGCTTTTATTTGAAATGTATATGTTGTTTGTGCGAGTCGCGCGCGCTGCATTTTTTGTGCGCTGCTGGAGCGGCGCGCGCGCTGCATTTTAGTGCGGCTGTTGGAGCCAACGCTGGCGGTCGCGCAAAATCAGGCGAACGGCGAGCGGCAAACTAGTTTTTAGCGCGCGGCGCGAAGCGCGGCTGTTGGAGATGCTCTTAGCACAACGACTTTCCGACTGTCTATTACCACAATGTTTGCCCGAATCTGACCAGGGAAGGGTGATTACGGCAACGCACCTTCGGCTCGCTCGCTCCAGTACTTGTAGTCGTCGTTAGGTGGTGTACGGATCTGAATGTAAATTTACTTTTAGTGTTCTCTGTACTACCTTACAGTTGAAGAATAGATCGTAAGATTTCTTAGAATTCTCCTTTTCGGTGCAGCAGCCAAATATTTTAAGTTTCTGCACCGACTCAACTGGAGAAACTTACCACCTCCGGGCTCAGGCTCGTGTTGTGGACATGTGACAGTGAGACCACGTACGAGTATAAGAGCTGGCAGGAGGGAAACCAGAGGAGCAACACATGGTTTCTACTTTCACCGCCACATGCTTCGTTTCTGTGCTTGATTGGTAACAGTCACGCGTACGTCTGATGGACGAACACAACAAAGAAGACGCATGTCAGGTTGCACGAATAGTAGAAAGATACATACTGTACTATCATATTGAACCTACGAGACTCGTTCGCAAAAAATAGAAGGTTTTGGTTATCATCTGTACAAGCTCGCGGAAAAATGCGGACCAGGATCAATGCTCTGCCCATCGAACAGAGCAACGGGCAAAGCTTGTGCCCAACTCGAAACAATAATCTTCCCAAAGAATTTGAAACAAACCGATCAGTTTGAAAGGCAATTCAAACCTTTTTCTGAAGCAGAATCATGTGAACTCGAAGTGGGGAAAGGTTTCATCATCAGCATCATCGTGATACGTATGTACAATCGGCAGGGAATTAACCAGCCAAGTTGTTGCTAGAGGTTTCTAACAGAGGCTAGAGCCTGGAGCTAGGAGAAAACTGTTAGATGTGTATAGTCCCTTTCCGGTATATCCCCGTTCTATAAGGGGTTTTCTGCTCTTTGACGCACATGTATATGTAATGGCCTTTGGCCCTCAGGAAATACTAGTTGCTCACTTATCTAACATGGTATCAGATGCTAGGTTAGCTCTGCTCTCTTGCACGCCGCAACTCCGTGCGCTTCCCACCTAGCTTCCCCCGAATCCTGCTGTTTCTAGCCCATCCCGTCGCTGGCTGGCCAGATCCGGCGCCGAATCGAGTCATCGAGCCCCGCCCGCTCGTCTTCGTTCCCCTGGCGCCTGACCAGGAAGGCAGTCCCGCGCCGCCGCCGAGGGTGCGCTCCCCGTGCTCGGCCACCGCGACCCGCGCACCTTCGTGCTCTCCCTCGCGCCCCCACCCCGTCGTGCTCCTCGTCCAGGCCGGCCCCGCCCTCTCCTTCCTCTCGTGCGCGGCTGGATCCGGCGTCCTCGCTGGTCATCCGCTCGCCGAGCCTGGCCCGCCCGCTCCCTCTTCTCGAGCGCGGCTGGATCCGGCATCCAGCGCCGCTCGCTGGTTCTTCTCGAACCAGTTCGAGCCCGCACTGCCAGTTCGAGCGCGGCTGGATCCCGGATCCAGCGCGGCTCGCTCGGCCCCTATCGAGCCTGGCCCGGTAACCGGCCCCTCTTTGGGTCGTGAGGTGCCAGGCCACCCGCCCTCGCGAGGGGTTGCCTCGGTTTGTTCTCCAGCCCGATCCAGGGCATCTCCAGTGTGGTAAAAAAAAGACCTTGCTATGTCTTCTTCAGGCTATGTCGCTGTTCCGCGGTGTTCGGTGATCTTTGATGGCACCAACTATGCTGAGTTTGTCGGCTTCATGCGCATTCATATGCGTGGTCTTTTTCTATGGGGTGTTCTTTCTGGCGAGGTCCCCTGTCCGCCATGCCCTGTTGCGCCCGTGGCCCCAATTCCACCGGTGCCGCCAGTCCTTGCTGCAGAGGCTTCTCAGGCTGACCGGGATGCTGCCAAGATTCTGGATGATGCTGCAGTTGATGCTTATGATCAGCAAGTGTCCGCTTTTTCTGATGCTCTCTCTGTGTACCGGGATGATCTGTCTGCTTACACTCAGTGGTGCAATGATGATGCTCGAGCTGCCGCTGTTCTCACTGCGAGTGTCCTTCCTCAGTTTGCTTCCGAGTTCATAGGACTCGGTACTGTTGCAGCGATGTGGTCTTATCTCTGTCAGCGCTATCAGCCCTCTGGTGATGCTCTATACCTCTCAGTGGTGCGTCAGGAGCATGCTCTTCAGCAGGGTGACTTGTCTGTGGATGAGTTCTATTCACAGTGCTCTGCCGTCTGGCGTCAGCTTGACTCCCTACGGACAGTGGTTTGTGGCACTTGCCGTTGCTGTCAGACTACGCGGTCTGACTTGGAGTTTCAGAGGCTTCATGAGTTCTTATCTCGTCTCCGCTCTGAGTTTGAGCCCCGACGTGCTCACTTGCTTGCTCGGGGTCGTGTTCCTATCTCGGAGGTACTTGCCGAGCTTCGTGCTGAGGAGACCCGCCTTCGTTCTGCTGGATTGCTGGTGGTCCCGTCTGTGTTGGCTGCTCGTGCTCCTGTGTCGTCTGCTCGGCTCACCGCTCCACCACTCCTCCCCACACCTTCAGGGGGTTGAGTCGACCTGCTTACACTGAGAGGGGCCGGTCGCGCCGTGACACCTTCTGTGGCTACTGCTCTCGGCCAGGTCACCCAGAGTCTGATTGCCGTGAGAAGAAGCGTGACCAGCGGCGCTCTTCTTCCAGTGGGACTCCTGGATCTTCCTCGACTCCGTCACTCACTGACCAGGACATTGTGAGGCTCAAACGTCTCCTGGCCTCCTCAGGCTCCTCGTCGACTGGTTCAGCTGCTGCTGTGACTGCAGCCACTTCTCCGCCACCGCAGGCATCCACACAGTCAGGTACATCCTCGTGGGTTTTGGATTCTGGAGCCTCCTTCCATATGTCTTCTGATTCCTCTGTATTGTCTTCTCTTCGACCTCTTGATTCGCCTATTAATGTTCTTACTGCCGATGGCACATCTCTTCCTGTTGCTAGTCGTGGTATTCTTTCCACTCCGTCCTTTTCTGTTCCGAGTGTTTCACATGTTCCTCGTCTTACAATGAATCTCTTTTCCGCTGCCCAACTTACTGATTCTGGTTGTCGTGTCATTCTTGATACCGACTCTTGTTCCATTCAAGATCGTCACACCAAGGTTTTGGTTGGAGCTGGCCCTCGGCGCCGTGAGTCAGAGGGCCTTTGGGAGGTTGACTGGCTTTGTGTTCCTTCCGCTGCCACTGCTTCAGTCAGCTCCCATGCTCTTGTTGCCTCCTCGTCTGCGTCCTTCCAACAGTGGCATCATCGCCTTGGTCACATCTGTGGCTCACGCTTGTCTTCTTTAGTTCGTCAGGGCCTCTTAGGGTCTGTATCTGGAGATGTCTCCTTACATTGTAATGGTTGCAGACTTGGCAAACAGACTCAGTTACCTTATCCTACTAGTGAGTCAGTATCTCAGCATCCGTTTGACTTAGTTCATTCTGATGTCTGGGGTCCTGCTCCCTTTGATTCGAAAGGTGGTCATCGCTACTATGTTTTGTTTATTGATGATTTCTCCCGCTACACTTGGCTCTACTTCATGAAATCTCGTAGCGAGGTTCTCCCTATATACAAACGTTTTGCTGCTATGGTTCACACTCAGTTTGCCACGTCCATTCGTACTTTTCGTGCTGACTCTGCTGGGGAGTATATCTCTCAGCTGTTGCGTGCTTTTCTAGCGGAACAGGGTACTCTTGCCCAGTTCTCATGTCCTGGGGCTCATGCTCAGAATGGCGTTGCTGAACGCAAGCATCGTCATTTACTTGAGACGGCTCGTGCGCTCATGATTGCTGCTTCCCTTCCACCCCATTTTTGGGCTGAGGCTGTTTCCGCATCCACCTATCTCATCAACATTCAGCCATCGACTGCTCTTCAGGGTGGTATTCCTATGGAGTGTCTCACTGGTCGCTCTCCTGACTACTCAGCCCTCCGTATGTTTGGATGTGTGTGCTATGTTCTTCTTGCCCCCCGAGAACGCACCAAACTGACTGCTCAGTCGGTTGAGTGTGTCTTCCTTGGCTACAGTGATGAGCACAAGGGCTATCGATGTAGGGATCCTGTAGGTCGTCGCTTGCGCATCTCGCGTGATGTGACTTTTGACGAGTCTCGTTCTTACTACCCACGTTCTTCTTCCTCGAGTTTCTCTGTAGATGACCTTTCTTTCCTTCTCCTTCCCGATACACCTTACTACGTGCCTCCTATGTCACCTCTTCCTCCGACACCTCTCGTTCCCTCTCATTCACCACCAACCCCGTCTTCTCCATCCTCCTCCTCCACCTCTCCACCATCATCTCCCGTCCGTCGCCCTCTCTCACCATTCCCCCTCCACTATGTTGGGGAACGTTGCAGAAAATTAAAATTTTTTCTACGGCTTCACCAAGATCCATCTATGAGTTCATCTAAGCAACGAGTCATGGGAGAGAGCTTGCATCTACATACCACTTGTAGATCGCGTGCGGAAGCTTGCAAGGTGATGATGGAGTCGTACTCGAACGTGATTCAGATCACCGATGCCAAGTGCTGAACGGACAGCACCTCCGTGTTCAACACACGTACGGGACGAGCGACGTCTCCTCCTTCTTGATCCAGCAAGGGGGAAGGAGAGGTTGAGGAAGACAGCTCCACCGGCAGCACGACGGCGTGGTGATGGTGGAGAAGCAGTACTCCGACAGGGCTTCGCCGAGCACACAACGAAGGAGGAGAGGTGTTGGGGAGGGAGAAGGAGGCAACCAAAGGCCAAGGACTCAAGGTATGAAGTCCCTCCTCTCCCCCACTATATATAGGAGGGCCAAAGGGGGGGGTGGCCGGCCCTAGGAGATCCAATCTCCTAGGGGGGCGGCGGCCAAGGGGGGTTTCCCTCCCCCCCAAGGCACCTAGGAGGTGCCTTCCCCTCCTAGGACTCTTGCCCCCTTGAACCCTAGGCGCATGGGCCTATGTGGGGCTGGTGCCCTTGGCCCATGCAGGCCAAGGCGCACCCCCTACAGCCCATGTGGCCCCCCGGGGCAGGTGGCCCCACCCGGTGGGCCCCCGGGACCCCTCCGGTGGTCCCGGTACAATACCGATAACCCCGAAACTTGTCCCGATGCCCGAAACAGGACTTCCCATATATAAATCTTTACCTCCGGACCATTCCGGAACTCCTCGTGACGTCCGGGATCTCATCCGGGACTCCGAACATCATTCGGTAGTCACATACTTGACTTCCTACTAACCCTAGCGTCACCGAACCTTAAGTGTGTAGACCCTACGGGTTCGGGAGACACGCAGACATGACCGAGACGACTCTCGGGCAATAACCAACAGCGGGGTCTGGATATCCATGTTGGCTCCCACATGCTCCTCGATGATTTCATCGGTTGAACCACGATGTCGAGGATTCGATCAAACCCTGTATACAATTCCCTTTGTCAATCGGTACGTCACTTGCCCGAGACTCGATCGTCGGTATCCCAATACCTTGTTCAGTCTCGTTACCCGGCAAGTCACTTTACTCGTACCGTAATGCATGATCCCGTGGCCAACACCTTGGTCACATTGAGCTCATTATGATGATGCATTACCGAGTGGGCCCAGAGATACCTCTCCGTTATACGGAGTGACAAATCCCAGTCTCGATCCGTGTCAACCCAACAGATACTTTCGGAGATACCTGTAATGCACCTTTATAGTCACCCAGTTACGTTGTGACGTTTGATACACCCAAGGCACTCCTACGGTAACCGGGAGTTACACGATCTCATGGTCGAAGGAATAGATACTTGACATTGGCAAAGCTTCTAGCAAACGAACTATACGATCTTTTATGCTATGCTTATGATTGGGTCTTGTCCATCACATCATTCTCCTAATGATGTGATCCCGTTATCAACGACATCCTATGTCCATAGTCAGGAAACCATGACTATCTATTGATCATAACGAGCTAGTCAACTAGAGGCTCACTAGGGACTCATTGGGTCTAAGTGTTCACACGTGTATTACGATTTCCGGATAATACAGTTATAGCATGAACAAAAGACAATTATCATGAACATTGAAATATAATAATCCTTTTATTATTGCCTCTAGGGCATATTTCCAACAGTCTCCCACTTGCACTAGAGTCACCAATCTAGTTACATTGTGATGAATCGAACACCCATAGAGTTCTGGTGTTGATCATGTTTTGCACGCGAGAGAGGTTTAGTCAACGGATCTGCGACATTCAGATCCGCGTGCACTTTGCAAATCTCTATGTCTCCATCTTGAACATTTTCACGGATGGAGTTGAAACGACGCTTGATGTGCCTGGTCTTCTTGTGAAACCTGGGCTCCTTGGCAAGGGCAATAGCTCCAGTGTTGTCACAGAAGAGTTTGATCGGCCCCGACGCATTGGGTATGACTCCTAGGTCGGTGATGAACTCCTTCATCCAAATCGCTTCATGCGCTGCCTCTGAGGCTGCCATGTACTCCGCTTCACATGTAGATCCCGCCACGACGCTCTGCTTGCAGCTGCACCAGCTTACTGCTCCACCATTCAACATATACACGTATCCGGTTTGTGACTTAGAGTCATCCAGATCTGAGTCGAAGCTAGCGTCGACGTAACCCTTTACGACGAGCTCTTCATCTCCTCCATAAACGAGAAACATGTCCTTTGTCCTTTTCAGGTACTTCAGGATATTCTTGACCGCTGTCCAGTGTTCCTTGCCGGGGTTACTTAGGTATCTTGCAACCAAACTTACGGCAAGGTTTACATCGGGTCTGGTACACAGCATGGCATACATAATAGATCCTATGGCTGAAGCATAGGGGATGACACTCATCTCTTCTTTATCTTTTGCCGTGGTCGGTGACTGAGCCAAGCTCAATCTCACACCTTGTAACATAGGCAAGAACCCCTTCTTGGACTGATCCATTTTGAACCTCTTCAAAATCTTATCAAGGTATGTGCTTTGTGAAAGACCTATGAGGCGTCTCGATCTATCTCTATAGATCTTGATGCCTAATATATAAGCAGCTTCTCCAAGGTCCTTCATTGAAAAACACTTGTTCAAGTAGGCCTTAATGCTGTCCAGGAGTTTCGTATCATTTCCCATCAAGAGTATGTCATCTACATATAATAGGAGAAATGCTACAGAGCTCCCACTCACTTTCTTGTAAACGCAGGCTTCTCCATAAGTCTGCGTAAACCCAAACGCTTTGATCATCTCATCAAAGCGAATGTTCCAACTCCGAGATGCTTGCACCAGTCCATAAATGGATCGCTGGAGCTTGCATACTTTGTTAGCGTTCTGAGGAACGACAAAACCTTCCGGCTGCATCATATACAGCTCTTCCTTAAGATGTCCATTAAGGAATGCCGTTTTGACGTCCATCTGCCATATCTCATAATCATAGTATGCGGCAATTGCTAACATGATTCGGACGGACTTAAGCTTCGCCACGGGAGAGAATGTCTCGTCGTAGTCAATCCCTTGAACTTGTCGATAACCCTTAGCGACAAGTCGAGCTTTATAGATGGTAACATTACCATCCGCGTCCGTCTTCTTCTTAAAAATCCATTTATTTTCTATCGCTCGCCGATCATCGGGCAAGTCTGTCAAAGTCCATACTTTGTTTTTATACATGGATCCTATCTCGGATTTCATGGCCTCAAGCCATTTGTTGGAATCCGGGCCCGCCATTGCTTCTTCATAGTTCGAAGGTTCATTGTTGTCCAGCAACATGATTTCCATGACAGGGTTGCCGTACCACTCTGGTGCAGAACGTGTCCTTGTGGACCTTCGAAATTCAGTAGCAACTAGATCTGAAGTACCTTGATCATCATCAACATTTTCCTCTTCAGTTGGTGTGGGCATTACAGGAATGGTTTCCTGCGCTGCACCACTTTCCCGTTCGAGAGGTAGTACTTCATCGAGTTCTACTTTCCTCCCACTTACTTCTTTCGAGAGAAACTCTTTCTCCAGAAAGCATCCGTTCTTGGCAACAAAGATCTTGCCTTCGGATCTTAAGTAGAAGGTATACCCGACAGTTTCCTTAGGGTATCCTATGAATACGCATTTTTCCGACTTGGGTTCGAGCTTTTCAGGTTGAAGTTTCTTGACATAAGCATCGCATCCCCAAACTTTTAGAAACGACAGCTTAGGTTTCTTCCCAAACCATAATTCATACGGTGTCGTCTCAACGGATTTAGACGGTGCCCTATTTAAAGTGAATGTAGCTGTCTCTAGAGCGTATCCCCAAAATGATAGCGGTAAATCGGTAAGAGACATCATAGACCGCACCATATCCAATAGAGTGCGATTACGACGTTCGGACACACCGTTTCGCTGAGGTGTTCCAGGCGGCGTGAGTTGTGAAACGATTCCACATTTTCTTAAGTGTGTACCAAATTCGTGACTTAAGTATTCGCCCCCACGATCTGATCGTAGGAACTTTATCTTACGGTCATGTTGATTCTCTACCTCACTCTGAAATTCCTTGAACTTTTCAAAGGTCTCAGACTTGTGTTTCATTAAGTAGACATACCCATATCTACTCAAGTCGTCAGTGAGAGTGAGAACATAACGATATCCTCCGCGAGCCTCAACGCTCATTGGACCGCACACATCGGTATGTATGATTTCCAACAAGTTGGTTGCTCGCTCCATTGTTCCGGAGAACGGAGTCTTGGTCATTTTGCCTAAGAGGCAAGGTTCGCATGTGTCAAATGATTCATAATCAAGAGACTCTAAAAGTCCATCAGCATGGAGCTTCTTCATGCGCTTGACACCAATGTGACCAAGGCGGCAGTGCCACAAGTATGTGGGACTATCGTTATCAACTTTACATCTTTTGGCATCCACACTATGAACATGTGTAATATTACGCTCGAGATTCATCAAGAATAAACCATTGACCATCGGAGCATGACCATAAAACATATCTCTCATATAAATCGAACAACCATTATTCTCAGACTTAAATGAGTAGCCATCTCGTATTAAACGAGATCCAGATACAATGTTCATGCTCAAACTTGGCACTAAATAACAATTATTGAGGTTTAAAACTAATCCCGTAGGTAAATGTAGAGGCAGCGTGCCGACGGCGATCACATCGACCCTGGAGCCATTCCCGACGCGCATCGTCACCTCGTCCTTCGCCAGTCTCCGTTTATTCCGCAGCTCCTGCTGTGAGTTACATATGTGAGCAACGGCACCGGTATCAAATACCCAGGAGTTACTTCGAGTACTGGTAAGGTACACATCAATTACATGTATATCAAATATACCTTTGGTGTTGCCGGCCTTCTTATCCGCTAAGTATTTGGGGCAGTTCCGCTTCCAGTGCCCCTTCCCCTTGCAATAAAAGCACTCAGTCTCAGGCTTGGGTCCATTCTTTGACTTCTTCCCGGCAACAGGCTTACCGGGCGCGGCAACATCTTTGCCGTCCTTCTTGAAGTTCTTCTTACCCTTGCCCTTCTTGAACTTAGTGGTCTTATTGACCATCAACACTTGATGTTCTTTCTTGATTTCAGCCTCTGCTGACTTCAGCATCGAGAACACTTCAGGAATGGTCTTTACCATCCCCTGCATGTTGTAGTTCATCACAAAGCTCTTGTAGCTTGGTGGGAGCGACTGGAGGATTCTGTCAATGACCGCCTCATCTGGGAGGTTAATGTTCAACTGGGTCATACGTGCGTGCAACCCAGACATCTTCAGGATGTGTTCACTGACAGAACTGTTCTCCTCCATCTTACAACTGTAGAACTTGTCGGAGACATCATATCTCTCGACCCGGGCATGAGCTTGGAAAACTAGTTTCAGCTCTTCGAACATCTCATATGCTCCGTGATGCTCAAAACGCTTTTGGAGCCCCGGTTCTAAGCTGTAAAGCATGCCGCACTGAACGAGGGAGTAATCATCAGCACGAGTTTGCCAAGCGTTCATAACGTCTTGGTTCTCTGGGACGGGAGCGGCACCTAGCGGTCCTTCTAGGACATATTGCTTCCTGGCAGCTATGAGGATGATCCTCAGGTTTCGGACCCAGTCCGTATAGTTGCTGCCATCATCTTTCAGCTTGGTTTTCTCTAGGAACGCGTTGAAGTTCATGTTGACATGAGCGTTGGCCATTGATCTACAATACATATTTGCAAAGGTTTTAGACTAAGTTCATGATAATAAAGTTCTTAATCAAAATTATGAACTCCCACTTAGATTAGACATCCCTCTAGTCATCTAAGTGTTACACGATCCGAGTCGACTAGCCCGTGTCCGATCATCACGTGAGACGGACTAGTCATCGTCGGTGAACATCTTTATGTTGATCGTATCTTCCATACGACTCGTGTTCGACCTTTCGGTCTCCGTGTTCCGAGGCCATGTCTGCACATGCTAGGCTCGTCAAGTTAACCCTAAGTGTTTTCGCTGTGTAAAACTGTCTTACACCCGTTGTATGTGAACGTAAGGATCCATCACACCCGATCATCACGTGGTGCTTAGAAACGACGAACTGTAGCAACGGTGCACAGTTAGGGGAGAACACTTCTTGAAATTTTGTAAGGGATCATCTTATTTACTACCGTCGTCCTAAGTAAACAAGATGCATAAACATAATAAACATCACATGCAATTATATGGTTGTGACATGATATGGCCAATATCATCAAGCTCCATTGATCTCCATCTTCGGGGCTCCATGATCATCTTGTCACCGGCTTGACACCATGATCTCCATCATCATGATCTCCATCATCGTGTCTTCATGAAGTTGTCACGCCAACGACTACTTCTACTTCTATGACTAACGCGTTTAGTAATGAAGTAAAGTAGTTTACATGGCGTTCTTCAATGACACGCAGGTCATACAAAAAAATAAAGACAACTCCTATGGCTCCTGCCGGTTGTCATACTCATCGACATGCAAGTCGTGAATCCTATTACAAGAACATGATCTCATACATCACAATTCAACATTCATCACAACTTCTGGCCATATCACATCACATGATCAATCGCTGCAAAAACAAGTTAGACGTTCTCTAGTTGTTGTTGCATCTTTTACGTGGCTGCGATTGGGTTCTAGCAAGAACGTTTTCTTACCTACGAATCACCACAACGTGATTTTGTCAACTTCTATTTACCCTTCATAAGGGCCTTGTTCATCGATTCCGCTCCAACTAAAGTGGGAGAGACAGACACCCGCCAGCCACCTTATGCAACTAGTGCATGTCAGTCGGTGGAACCGGTCTCACGTAAGCGTACGTGTAAGGTTGGTCCGGGCCGCTTCATCCCACAATACCGTTGAGCAAGAAAAGACTAGTAGAGGCAAGTAAGATGACAAGATCAACGCCCACAACAAATTGTGTTCTACTCGTGCATTAGAGAACTACGCATAGACCTAGCTCATGATGCCACTGTTGGGGAACGTTGCAGAAAATTAAAATTTTTTCTACGGCTTCACCAAGATCCATCTATGAGTTCATCTAAGCAACGAGTCATGGGAGAGAGCTTGCATCTACATACCACTTGTAGATCGCGTGCGGAAGCTTGCAAGGTGATGATGGAGTCGTACTCGAACGTGATTCAGATCACCGATGCCAAGTGCTGAACGGACAGCACCTCCGTGTTCAACACACGTACGGGACGAGCGACGTCTCCTCCTTCTTGATCCAGCAAGGGGGAAGGAGAGGTTGAGGAAGACAGCTCCACCGGCAGCACGACGGCGTGGTGATGGTGGAGAAGCAGTACTCCGACAGGGCTTCGCCGAGCACACAACGAAGGAGGAGAGGTGTTGGGGAGGGAGAAGGAGGCAACCAAAGGCCAAGGACTCAAGGTATGAAGTCCCTCCTCTCCCCCACTATATATAGGAGGGCCAAAGGGGGGGGTGGCCGGCCCTAGGAGATCCAATCTCCTAGGGGGGCGGCGGCCAAGGGGGGTTTCCCTCCCCCCCAAGGCACCTAGGAGGTGCCTTCCCCTCCTAGGACTCTTGCCCCCTTGAACCCTAGGCGCATGGGCCTATGTGGGGCTGGTGCCCTTGGCCCATGCAGGCCAAGGCGCACCCCCTACAGCCCATGTGGCCCCCCGGGGCAGGTGGCCCCACCCGGTGGGCCCCCGGGACCCCTCCGGTGGTCCCGGTACAATACCGATAACCCCGAAACTTGTCCCGATGCCCGAAACAGGACTTCCCATATATAAATCTTTACCTCCGGACCATTCCGGAACTCCTCGTGACGTCCGGGATCTCATCCGGGACTCCGAACATCATTCGGTAGTCACATACTTGACTTCCTACTAACCCTAGCGTCACCGAACCTTAAGTGTGTAGACCCTACGGGTTCGGGAGACACGCAGACATGACCGAGACGACTCTCGGGCAATAACCAACAGCGGGGTCTGGATATCCATGTTGGCTCCCACATGCTCCTCGATGATTTCATCGGTTGAACCACGATGTCGAGGATTCGATCAAACCCTGTATACAATTCCCTTTGTCAATCGGTACGTCACTTGCCCGAGACTCGATCGTCGGTATCCCAATACCTTGTTCAGTCTCGTTACCCGGCAAGTCACTTTACTCGTACCGTAATGCATGATCCCGTGGCCAACACCTTGGTCACATTGAGCTCATTATGATGATGCATTACCGAGTGGGCCCAGAGATACCTCTCCGTTATACGGAGTGACAAATCCCAGTCTCGATCCGTGTCAACCCAACAGATACTTTCGGAGATACCTGTAATGCACCTTTATAGTCACCCAGTTACGTTGTGACGTTTGATACACCCAAGGCACTCCTACGGTAACCGGGAGTTACACGATCTCATGGTCGAAGGAATAGATACTTGACATTGGCAAAGCTTCTAGCAAACGAACTATACGATCTTTTATGCTATGCTTATGATTGGGTCTTGTCCATCACATCATTCTCCTAATGATGTGATCCCGTTATCAACGACATCCTATGTCCATAGTCAGGAAACCATGACTATCTATTGATCATAACGAGCTAGTCAACTAGAGGCTCACTAGGGACTCATTGGGTCTAAGTGTTCACACGTGTATTACGATTTCCGGATAATACAGTTATAGCATGAACAAAAGACAATTATCATGAACATTGAAATATAATAATCCTTTTATTATTGCCTCTAGGGCATATTTCCAACACACTACACTCGTCGTCCTCGTACTGAGGATGTCTCCCCTGATGAGCCTTCCACCTCTAGTGCTCCTCCCCTCACGTCCTCCCCGGTTCATAATCTCCGTGCTCGGCCTCGCCCCCCGCCTGATCGCTACTCCCCTGATCGGTACGGTCTCTCGGCTATTGCTGAGCCCACTTCCTATCAGACTGCAATGACTCAGCCTGAATGGCAACTTGCGATGGCCGAAGAGCTTGCTGCCCTTGAGCGCTCTGGCACCTGGGATCTGGTCCCCCTTCCTTCCGGTGTTCGTCCCATCACCTGCAAGTGGGTCTACAAGATTAAGACTCGCTCTGATGGTTCTCTTGAGCGCTACAAAGCTCGTCTTGTGGCCCGTGGTTTTCAGCAGGAGCAGGGACGCGATTATGATGAGACATTCGCTCCTGTGGCCCACATGACCACTGTCCGCACTCTCCTTGCTGTGGCTTCTGTTCGTCAGTGGTCCATCTCTCAACTTGATGTCCAGAATGCTTTTCTCAATGGTGAGTTGCGTGAGGAGGTTTATATGCAGCCACCACCGGGGTACTATGCTCCTGATGGTATGGTCTGTAGGCTTCGCCGCTCCCTCTATGGCCTTAAGCAGGCCCCTCGTGCCTGGTTTGAGCGCTTCGCCTCTGTGGTCACTGCCGCTGGTTTCTTGCCCAGTCACCATGACCCCGCGCTGTTTGTTCACCTGTCTCCTCGTGGTCGGACTCTTCTCCTTCTCTATGTTGATGACATGATCATTACTGGTAACGACTCTGAGTACATTGCCTTTGTAAAGGCTCGCCTTCGAGACCAGTTCCTCATGACTGATCTTGGTCCTCTTCCCTATTTTCTTGGGATTGAGATCTCCTCGACCTCTGATGGCTTCTACATCTCCCAAGAAAAATATATTCAGGATCTTCTTGCTCGTGCTGCTCTTGGTGATGAGCGCACAGTTGTGACTCCTATGGAGCTCAACGTTCAGCTTCGTGCCTCTGATGGTGATCCTCTCCCTAATCCCACTCGCTATCGTCACCTCGTTGGCAGCCTTGTCTATCTCGCTGTTACACGTCCTGACATCTCCTTTCCTGTCCACATCCTGAGTCAGTTCGTTTCAGCCCCCACCTCTGTCCACTATAGTCACCTCCTCCGTGTTCTACAATATCTTCGTGGCACGATCTCTCAGCGCCTGTTCTTTCCTCGCTCCAGCTCTCTTGAGCTCCAGGCCTACTCTGATGCTACCTGGGCTAGTGATCCCTCTGATCGACGATCGCTGTCTGCTTACTGTGTTTTTCTTGGTGGCTCTCTTATTGCCTGGAAGACCAAGAAGCAGACTGCAGTTTCTCGCTCGAGTACAGAGGCTGAGTTGCGGGCCATGGCTATGTTGACGGCTGAAGTGATCTGGTTACGATGGTTACTTGAGGATTTTGGTGTGTCGGCTCCCACCTCGACTCCCTTACTATCAGACAGTACTGGTGCTATTAGTATTGCACGTGACCCGGTGAAGCATGAGCTCACCAAGCACATCGGTGTAGATGCCCACTTTGTGCGTGCTGCTGTGCAGGATCAGATTCTCGCTCTTCACTATGTGCCCTCAGAGTTACAGTTAGCTGACTTCTTCACGAAGGCACAGACTCGAACGCAGCATACCTTTTTCCTCTCCAAACTCAGTGTTGTTGATCCACCATGAGTTTGAGGGGGGGTGTTAGATGTGTATAGTCCCTTTCCGGTATATCCCCGTTCTATAAGGGGTTTTCTGCTCTTTGACGCACATGTATATGTAATGGCCTTTGGCCCTCAAGAAATACTAGTTGCTCACTTATCTAACAAAAACACCCCAGCAGCTAAGATACATGACGGTCCTCAGCCCCTCCTCGGCCTTCTCCGCTCGCCGCCTCTCAGCCACCACCGCTGCGGAGGCCGGAAGCTGCTTTGCGCCCTGCGAGACGCCGCCCCAGACGTTGGCCTTGGCAGTCCGGTGGATGGACCGGAGCGCGTAGTTCCAGCGGCAGAGGCCGGCCTGGTCCTTGAGCGCCTCCGCGGCGCCCACGCTCATCGCCACCATCCACGATGCCTTGAAGTCTGTGATGCTTGAACTCTGCCTGAACTCTGTGGTGCTTGAAGATTGATAGCAGTGGAGTGTGAATTTTGCGGTGGTGAAGGAACTGAGCTGCAAGCTGATCGATGCTTGTTTGTGTTGATGAGAAGAAGAGTGGAAGCCGATGGTGTTATATACAGGAGGGCCAGAGGAAAACAGGCGGCAGCGGACGTTGGTTTTCCAGGATACCGGGTGGCGGGTGCTCACCTCTCGCTGTCGTTCGATGCAGTGGGCTACTCACCTCATGTCGTTTTGTTTATTCCCGGCGGAAGAAGTAGCGGTTTTGTCCATTGCCACAGTTTGGGATCGGCGCAAGCCGACAGAGATAAGATCGGAACGACGCATTGATAACCTGTGTCAAGATCAAGCAAGCAGAATCGAATTTCAATTTCGGGTCACTGAAACTAGTCGCACTGGAATTAGCACCGATAATTCAAATAGCCCTCTCATTGTTTCTCAGGCACATGAAAAATATAACGACTTCTATTTTCAAATAAGAAACGATCATCATCTAGATTTGACTCCTTCATACTGCTACCTGTTTTGTTCTCAGCGTCAAAAGAAATTAAGAATTTAATAGAATTTTAGTTCATGAACAAATTAGAAAACATTTTTCTTTACTGGTGAAATATTTTCGTTCCATCTCCGAAGCACGTGTAGTACTCTCTTTGTAAAGA
Source organism: Triticum timopheevii (assembly GCA_963921465.1). Taxonomy (NCBI): domain Eukaryota; kingdom Viridiplantae; phylum Streptophyta; class Magnoliopsida; order Poales; family Poaceae; genus Triticum; species Triticum timopheevii. The sequence continues at coordinate 626,606,821 of OY997264.1, read as the reverse complement.
AGTATATGATCGTTTACAGAGGAAGTATATGATCGTTTACAGAGGGAGTATATGATCCAGCTTTTAAAGAAGTATATGACACAGAGTCGTAGTACGAGAACCGTCCCAATTTAGCATGTTGCTTCAGTGAAAGTGATTTCAATGCAAACATGGGCAATTCCTTGGCAGCCCGGTGAGTAAATAAATTTGAATCGGTCAGGAAATATATGAAGAGAGAAACTGTTATAAAATATGTAAGGAATTTAAATATGCAAAAAAAAAATGAAAAACATAGAGATAGATCAAAATTAGAAGCATTTTGTTTCAGTTATGTTAGCTGGCTGGCATTCCCTGGGAGGCAAGTCACAATGAACCCCCTCACAGTCGTTTGGTCGAGATCAAGTGGTAGCAATTTTCTCCTATTTTCATTTTAATATCCCCATATTTTCAATGTTTTCTAGAATATCATGGAGTTTTTGGTTATTTTTATTTGTTTCCTTCTTATGATTCCTTCTAAATAATCTTTTTTAAGTTTTATCAAAATGAAATCCTGGATTTCTATTTATTTTCTTAATACTCAAAGATAATAAATTTACTTGAGATATTACTGAATTTTACCGAGTTTCCATAAAATGAATTATTTATTTCTTTGTTTCCTCTATTTCTGAGTTGTGTCAATTGTTTGTGGCAGCTATGTTGTCACGTACGCAAAATTGTCGTCTCCTCATTGTTCAAATCTCTTTCGGTGTGGCAAATACTAAATTTGGACTGTTTTGGTATTATGCAAGGGTCACGACAATAAAAAATTCAACTGGAGAGTTTTACCACAATACCACACGCTCTTGTTATGATAGTGAGACCACAAGCTTGTGTTCGTTTTAGTTTGAGCCGCCAACTTTTGGCTAAAAAAGCTAGAATCTGAACCAATGGGCCGGGGTGTTCTAAACAACGAGCACTTCTTTAAAAGCTGGATTTCCCCTAGTTCATTTTTGGCAACTGGTGGTTGTTTCACTTTGACCTGCCAACTTTCGGCTAAAAAAGTTGAAATCTGGACGAGAGGGATATTCTAAACAATCAACATTCCTTTCAAAGTTGTGGTTTCCCCCTAGTTCATTTTTGGCAGTTGGTGTACCCCAACTTTTTGGCTTATCAACCAACCATTCAGCTGGTAGTCATCATCACTGACCGGCCACCGGGCTTGTTTGTGATGATAAAGTCATCACCATCTCTCCACAAGAAACGTCTCCTTCCTCCTCCCGTCGGCGCCGCCGCGGATCCGCCGCGCCTCTGATGGCCTTTGGCCTATGGAGGTGCGGAGGATCTTGGCCCCCCGCCGGCGGGAGGGACCCCGTTCTCGTTTTTGCTAGGTTGAACGTCTTGGTTGGGGCTGTGTGGCGGCGGCGATGTCTCTCCGTAGTAATAATGTCTCCCACGTCCTATCTCCGCCCCGATGTTGCGAATAGCATTGTCGGAGGATGTGTGGAGGTGTGTCTCCGTCGGATCTCATGGGATTCGATCGGTGTTGGTCTTCGGCGGATCTCTTTGGATCCAGTTTTTGTCCGTCTTCGTTCGTGTGGTTCCAGGTTTGGTCTTTCCAATCTACAACTCTTTTCATTGGCGATGGTTGCTGCTATGGTGTGTTGGTCCTTTGGGGCCTGAGCACAACAACTTCCCGACTGTCTACTACAACAAGGTTTGCCTGACTCCGGTGATGGAGGGGCGATGATGGCGGCGCGCCTTCGGCTCGCTCCAGTGCTTGTAGTCGTCGCTAGGTGGTCCATAGACCTAGTGTTAATTTTTATTACCTCTTGTGTTCTATGTACTGCCATGATTGATGAATAGATTGGAAATTTCTCTCAAAAAAAAAGTCATCACCATCCAGGAACTACTGACAGGTCATTGGCGCATCAGTGATGATATGATTTGTCTGGTCAGTGCTATTCAGTTATGTAGTAGTGAGGGTTGGAAACCCTAGATGATCGAGGTTGGACGAGGGAGGCATCGGTAGCGATCGATTGTTGTGTGTGGGTTGCGTCATAGCAAACCAAGAATCGGAGGCACACGAAAATAAAGCGTACATGGACAAAAAAGGGAGACGATGTGGGGGTGCACGAATGTGGGAGGTCGGACGAAAGAGAAGATACAAGACATGAGACGGAATATTACGTCTTTCTATATAGTGTTGAAGATAAGAATGATGACATCACTAAGGTCAACACATATTAAGACGAAAATCACAAAACATGGTGAAAGCATAGACGACCGATTAGAATGGTCAGTTTGTCCATGGAGTTTAGAAATATGAATATCACTAGCGGCAGATTCACCTCTTGGGTAAGCATGGTCAGTTGCCTCAGGTTTGCGATGGTGATTATACCTCCAGTACATAGTGGCCAATGGGAATAAACTAGTCAAGGAATGTCGTTGTGCGTCGCCTCGACAAAACTCGATTTGGTTTCACCAATGGGTTATAACTTATTTATACCAAACATTTTTACTTTCTATTATATATCAAGTTTTCTATACATTATTTTGTTTTAAATTGATTTTTAAAAACAAGAATTGTGTCTACTATAACTAACAACATAAATCCCAGTTACTAACTTATAGTTAATATTTATCCACAAAACATTACCATTGAAAATGCTATATGGATAAACCAACTCCTTTTTGTTGTAAAACTTATCTTATTTTTTCCATATATGTTCGGGACATTTAAGTAAGTTAAATTCCATCCATACCAGAGAAAAATTCAGAAATAGCAATCGTATACAAAATGATTTTATTTATGCGTCTATTTTATTACCTTTGAATATTTTGCTATATAATATAAACGTCTAACAAATATCTTAGTACAAATTTGTCGAGGACAATTTGTTTATCTTAGTTGCAAGTATTTTTTGATCATATATCGATCAGCTTTTTAATTGGAAGGGAAATTGTACCTATTATTTGAATGACTGATTTTATTTATTTTTCATCTCTTTTGGTTTCATCTAGGGGAAAAAACAAATTGCCGGTCTTTTAGTGGAAACTAGAAAGATACAGAGTACCCCTCCGTCCCACAATATAAAATCATTTTGCAAACTGTTTTAGCTTGCAAAACGATTTTATATTATGGAACGGATGGAGCAACTTTGATGTACCTCACTGTGATAGCTGTGATAAGAAAGCACGTTTGCTTTTTAATGTGGTCTAACCTAAAGTTGTATCATGTTTAGTTGACTTACTATTGTGCCAGTTTAGCGAATATACAACAAAGAAATTTAAACATACTTGTGCATCGGGTCGATACTTTCAACCAATTCAAAGTACTTCTCGTCTGGTCTCATTTTGGACTAAAGCAACCGAAGGCAGGTCCATCAACAAAACTTATAAGTACTAAATGGATTCGTTGCTTATCTCCAACATTTGTCTGTCATGTGATGGCTCGCCCACTTGAGGGGCATACAATATGCAAGCAACATGTTGCTCCATGCCCGGCATCCGCGTTCAGACAAGCTGCGGCGACGTAGACTCCAAGAAAAGCACATGCCCGACGGCGGACGCCTCAAGCATGTGATAGTAGTGAGACCACATGTCTGAGTTTGTTTAAGTTTGAGCTGCCAACTTTTGGCTAAAAAAGTTGGAATTTGAACCAAAGTGGTATTCTAAACAACCAACACTCTTTAAAAGATGATATTTTCCCTAGTTCTTTTTTGGCAATTGTTGTTTGTTTCAGTTTCTGCTGCCAACTTTTGGCAAAAAGAAAATAGAATCTGAACCAAAGGGTTTTTTAAACCAACACTTCTTTAAAAGATGAGGTTTCCCGAGTACCTTTTTGGCAACTGGTGGTTAGTTTCTGTTTGAGATGCCAATTTTTGGCTAAAAAACCGGAACCTAAACCAAAGGGGTATTCTAAACAACCAACACTTCTTGAAAAGCTGAGGTTTCCACCGGTTCATTTTTGGCAGCTGATGTATCCCAACTTTTTGGCTTTTCAACCAACCATTTAGCGGTAGTCATCATCACCAACTGTCCATCAGGATCGTTAGCGATGATAAAGTCATTACCGACTCGAAACCAATGACAGACTGTTGGCGCATCAATGATGTTATGATTTGCCGGTGTTATTTGGTTCTATAGTAGTGGGGGCTGGGAACCCTAGGTTGGGAAAAGTGAGAAGACTGTGGGAGGCGTTGACAGGGATTGATTATGGTGTGTGGGTTTCTTTCTATCGAACCAGGAAAGGGAGTCACACCAAAATAAACCAGAGATACACAAAAGAAGGGCAGACGATGTGGGTCTACAGGGATGTGGGAGGTTGCATGAAATAGAAGATGTAAGACTAAAGAAGGAATATTACGTCTTTTTAGATAATGTTGAAGATAGCAATGATGATATAACTAAGGCATCGGAAAAGGGAAATCACAAAACATCATAAAAGCATAAACAATTGGTTAAAATGATCAATTTTAATTGTGCATGCAGTTTAGAAATATGGTTATCACCAGTGGAAGAATCAACCACTGGGTTGAGCATAGTCAATCACCTCGGGTCTTCGCTAGCGATCCATACAACCCGTACATAGTGACCAATGGGAACAAACTAATGTAGGAATGTCATTGGCCGTCACTCCAGTAAACCTCGATATCTGGTTCCACCAATGGTTATAACTTATTTATAGCAAACACTTTTATTTATTATATATCAAATTTACTATCCATAATTTTGTTTTACATTGATACTCCTTTCGATCCAAAATTACTGTCGTAGTTTTATTTAAGACACTTATTTGATAGCAGAGAGTACAACATTTAGAAAAAAAATATTTATCTAACAACATGATCCCCAAGTAGTAACTTAGAGTTAAATATTATTAAAAAAACATTAATATTACTATAATGACAAACCAACTCCTATTTGTTGTAAAAATTATATTATTTTTTCCAAATATGTTTGGGACATTTAAGTAAGTTAAATTCCATCCATATAAGAGAAAAATAGATGAACATTCATATACAAAATAATTTTATTTATGTGTATTTTTATTACGTTTGAATATTTTGCTATAGAGTTCTATAACATGCGCGGCTAACAAATATCTTCGTACAAGTTTGTGGAGGACAATTTGTTTATCTTAGTTGTAATATTTTTTTATAATATATCGATCAACATATTAATTGGAAGGAACTACTGTGCACCCGATTGTACCTATTAACCGAATGTTTGATTTTATTTGTTTTTCTTCTATTTTGGTTTCATGGCTCTAGGGGAAAATCCAAATTGTTGGTCTTTCAGTGGAACTAGAAAGATAAGGAGTAACTTTGATGTGCTTCACTCGATGATGTGTGATAGCTGTGATCAGGAAGCACGTTTACTTATTAACGTGGACATGTGGTCTAATTTGGAGTTGTATCATGTTTACTTGAATTACTATTGTGTCAGTTTAGCGAATACACAACAAATAAAGTACTTTCAGGTTGCACATCAGGTCGACTGGAGCCACAGAAAGTACTTTCTTCAACCTATGGGCAAAAAAGAAGGCTAAAAGAAGATTCCTTAGTGATACATCGGTAGAGGAAAAATTGGATTTCATGGCTTTATTAGAGACGGGTAGGGATAATTTTACTCCCCAGTTTCTCAACACCATTTCGGGAGGTGTTGATTTTGATTGGCACTGTATTCCTCAAGGGGGCGATCTAGAGGGATCCTACTTGGGTGAAGTGCGAAACTTTAGAAGTGCTAAATGTGGTTCACGGCGAATTTGCTGTCAAATTTCGAGTGAGATCGAAAATTGATGGATTCAGGTGGGCTTTGGTGGCCGTATATGGTGCGGCGCAGCCAGAACTTAAGCCTGACTTCCTTGCAGATTTAGTGAGAGTTTGTGGGGATGAAAGGCTTCCCATTATGGTTGGAGGAGATTTCAACATCATTAGAAGACAAGAGGAAAAAACAATAACAATTTCGATGGAAGGTGGTCATTCATGTTGAGTATGATCATTGAGATTCTCGACTTGAGGGAGATTGAACTCTCTGGTAGACAATTTACGTGGGCTAATTCCTTACCAATCCCTACCTATGAGAAATTGGACAGGGTCCTTACTAGTGTTGAGTGGGAACAGAAATTTCCACTGGTAATGGTTTGACCCTACAGAGGGCCATTTCTGACCATGCCCCATTGCTGGTTGATTCCGGGGAATCGACCCATGTGGGCAACAGAAATACGTTTTCTTTTGAACTAGGATGGTTCAAGAGGGAGGGCTTCCTAAACCTTATTGCCACAGAATTTGCCAGGGAGTCTAGTGGGACTTCTCATGTGGAAATATGGCAGAACAAAATTATACATTTGTGGCAATTCATGAGGGGGTGGTCCAAAACCAAAGTGGTATTTACAAAGTTGAAAAGGAGAGGCTAACACAAATTATTAATAAACTTGATGTGAAAGCAGATTCCACCCTTCTTAATATGTCGGAGCGAGATATTAAGAATGAGGCAGAGAAGAAGTTACAAACCCTTACGAGAGAGGAGGAAATGAAATGGGCGCTTAGAGTAAGGTGTCCAAGATCGTCCAAGGAGATGATAATACACAGTTTTTTCTTATCATAGCTAATGGGAAACATAGAAAGAAGAAGATAATACATATTGAACAAGATGAGGGTACAATTGTAGGACACGAGCACCTAAAATTGTACATCTCTGAATATTATAAGAAGCTTTTGTTGGGAACGTAGCATGCAAATTCAAAAAAATTCCTACGCTCATGCAAGATCTATCTAGGAGATGCATAGCAATGAGAGGGGGAGAGTGTGTCCACGTACCCTCATAGACCGAAAGCGGAAGCGTTAGCTTACGCGGTTGATGTAGTCAAACATCCTCTCGATTCAACCGATCAAGCACCGAACATACGGCACCTCCGAGTTCTGCACACGTTCAGCTCAATGACGTCCCTTGAACTCTTCATCCAGCAGAGTGTCGGGGAAGAGTTCCGGCAGCACGACGGCATGGTGACGGTGGTGGTGAAGTTGATCACGCAGGGCTTCCCCTAAGCACTACGACAATATGACCGGAGGAGTAAACTGTGGAGGGGGGCACCGCACACGGCTACAAAACAATTGATGTGCTTTGGGGTGCCCCCTTGCCCACGTAAATAAAGGAGGAGGGAGGAGGCCGGCCACAAGGGGCGCGCCATGGGGGGAGTCCTACTAGGACTCCAAACATAGTAGGATTCGCCCCCATTTTTTCCTTTTACCGGAGAGGGAAGGGCGGAAAGAGAGGGAGAAGGAGAAGGAAAGGGGGGCGCCACCTCCTTCCCCTACTCCAATTCGGCTTCCCCTTTGTGGGGGGCGCGCCATCCCCTTGTGGGCTGGTGTCACTACTAGGGAAAAGGCTAGCAGCAGCGCAGGTTTTTAGGCTAGCAGCAGCGCGGGTGGCCGCGCTACTAATAAGGCGCTATAGCTAACTCATAGTAGTAGCGCGGCCCTAACCAGCGCTACTACTGTTGACGATATCAGCAGCGCTTTTTGTGAACGCGCTACTATTAACTAGCTGTAGCGATTTCGCCATCCCTCGCTACTGCTATATCTTTCATCATTTTCCCACTGCCCCATTCCCTTTCAGTTCTCCTTTCAGATACTAGATACTAGGTACTGCTAGTAGATATCAAATTCATAAACCATTACCAGGTACGGTAGTACTCCCTTCGTTCCAAATTACTCGTCGTGGTTTTAGTTCAAACCACGATGAGTAATTTGGAACGAAGGGAGTACTAGATAACAATTTCATGCATAGCCAACATGCATCCTCAAGCAGTACAAGGTCATATCAACGACCATCATCATATGTAGTTCTAGATGATATCGACGACGATCATCATATGTAGTTCTAGATGATATAGCCACACACACATATGTAGTTCTAGATGATATAGCCACACACACATATGTAGTTCTAGATGATATAGCCACACACACATATGTAGTTCTAGGTGATATCGAAGACAATCATCATCCTCAAGCCTGGGCGGTTGGTGTTCCTAATAGTAATTAGGATGGCCTGTCCAACACGAAGATTCTTGCCATCGAGGAATTTCTTCCACCCAACCGAGTTTAAGTGTGTGCGACCGTCCGTGTCCACGCGGTAAGTACAGGTTGTGACGGAGCCCCTTGCAGTAAGGCGTAGTCCAGCTGAGCCTTCTTCATCAGGCTCGATACCATAACTCACAGATATGCTCTTTGCCAATTTGTGAATAAGAAAAACATATCAATTAATAAGCATGTGATCGAACTCTACACTAAAACATATATATCATCGACTAGATTCCACATAACATACCATATCATTGAAATCTACACTAAGTAATTCACACTATTAATTTGCATTTGTAAGTATAACATACCATATCATGTCGATCAACCATGGTATTTGTCAAGCGGGTCACGAATGGCACCCCGACAAAGTCAGCACATGGCGGAATTATGTCCCACAGGTTGGACACCTCCTCCTCACTTAGCCTTGTTCTTTGAGCTACGATGGCTTCATGAAGTGGGTCCTCATCATCTTCATCCAGTGGGTCCTCATTATCTTCATCATCTTCATCATCTTCGTCATCTTCATCATCTTTCACCAGGTTGAGATAAATGACAGCTAGCTTGGGTCTTTCTACTCGGAAGTTGAAGCTGGTCAACTCACCACCAGTAAAATGCATGCGAGCGACGAAACGGGCCCATCCATCTCCTCCAATCTGCGACATATTGCGTCCTTTCTTGACCTCCATAGTGTACGGCCCCCCAGGAGCCTCAAATGTCACAGTATCTCCTGCCAGCTTGTTGAATTTCAACCTCACATTGCATGGGACGATCTGTGTAAAATAAGCAAAATGACACAATGCAGTAATGCCAACACTAAAAATAAAATAGTTATTACATTTCATCTAATTTCTTACCGCCGCATGACAAAAACTCGGTTGGAAGTAGATGCCGAACAGCTTGCCAGTTGCAAGGCTGCTGGCGCATCTTGACTTGCACAGTTGACATAGTGGTGGTGGTGGTGGCGCCATTCTTCCTAAAGCAATATGAGCAAAGGATTAACGATCAACTAAATCAAAATGTTCTAAGTGAACTAAATCAACAAGCCTACTAAATCAACTAAACCAAAATGTTCTAAGTCAACTAAATCAACTAGCCTACTAAATAAACTAAATCAAAATGTTCTAAGTGAACTAAATCAACTAGCCTACTAAATCAACTAAATCAAAATGTTCTAAGTCAACCAAATTAACTAAATGAATTAGCCTACTAAATCAACTAAATCAAAATGTTCTAAGTCAACTAAATCAACTAGCCTACTAAATCAACTAAATCAAAATGTTCTGAGTCAACTAAATCAACTAGCCTACTAAATCAACTAAATCAAAATGTTCTAAGTCAACTAAATTAACTCAATGAATTAGTCAACTAAATTAACTAAATGAATTAGCCTACTAAATCAACTAAATCAAAATGTTCTAAGTCAACTAAATCAACTAGCCTACTAAGTCAACTAAATTATATCAACTAAATCAAAATGTTGCATATGAGCAGGATGGAGAAGGAGGGGCGACTCGAGGAGGGAGAAGAGAGTAGGATGGAGGAGGAAGGCGGAGCGAGGATGGGCCGGCCGGCGCGGTCAGTTGAGGGAGGACGGAGGAGGAAGGCGGAGCGAGGAGGGGCCGGCCGGCGCGGCCAGTTGAGGGAGGACGGAGGAGGAAGGCGGAGCGAGGAGGGGCCGACCAGCGGCGAGTGGAGAGGGAGGACGGAGGAGGAGGCCGGTACCGAGTCCAGCAAGGAGGAGGAGGTGACGGCGCGCGGCGCAGACGGAGGAGGGGCGACGGGGGCGCGCGGCGCAGACGGATCGGAGAGGATTGAGTGGTTGTGTGTGTGAGTGGATCGGAATGAAGGAGATGGGGGAGATGAATGGCTTAGCAGTAGCACTCTTCAGGAAAAGACGCTACTGCTAAGCTATCTAGCAGCAGCGCCTTTCACAATAAAGCGCTACTACTATGTGTCAGCATGTAAAAATAGACTTTGTTCAATATATCAAAAACACATTGATCATCAACGATCTTTTTGTGTATAATCTGATTTGTCAATATGAGTCCTCACTGGTTTAGGAACAGGTGAAGACTCATATTGCAGCCACAAATTCTAAACATAGAGTTCAATGAAGATCAAGTGCTTGTCAAAGTTTGAGAAGTAACATATTTAAGGTGGTAGAAACTCTCTTCACGGAGCGAGGTGGGACTAAATTTTTGTACGAAACTTAGCAGTAGCGCTTATTTGAGAAATGCGCTGCTACTATGCTACGTAGCAGTAGCGCGCATCACTATAACGTGTTGCTGCTATAACTAGCCTCGTGGCGGCCTCGTAGGAATTATAGCAGCAGCGCGTCTTCGGGAGGACGCGCTATTGCTATATTTGTCTCAGCAGCGAGTTTTGTCTGTCCGCGCTACTGCTAGCTAGTTAGCAGCATCGAGTTATTTTGAAGCACGCTGCTGATAAGATTCTGTGTATAGGCTTTTCCCTAGTAGTGTGTGCCTCCCTCTTATGGCCCATATGGCCCATATCTTCCATCGGGGGGTTCCGGTAACCCCTCCGGTATTCCGATATGTACCCGATACACTCCGGAACTATTCCGGTGACCGAATGCCACCTTCCAATATATCAATCTTTACCTCTTGACCATTTCGAGACTCCTCGTCATGTCCGTGATCTCATCTAGGACTCCGAACAAACTTCAATCACCAAAACACATAACTCATAAAACAAATCATCATCGAATGTTAAGCGTGTGGACCCTATGGGTTCGAGAACTATGTAGACATGATCGAGACACATCTCTGATCAATAACCAACATCGTAACCTGGATGCTCATATTGGTTCCTGCATATTCTACGAAGATCTTTATCGGTCAAACTGTAATGAGAGCATACGTCCTTCCCTTTGTCATTGGTATGTTACTTGCCCGAGATTCGATCGTCCGTATCCTCATACCTAGTTCAATCTCGTTACCGGCAACCCTCTTTACTCGTTCCGTAATGCATCATCCCGTAACTAACTCATTAGTCACATTGCTTGCAAGGCTTATCGTGATGTGCATTACCGAGAGGGCCCAGAGATACCTCTCCGATACTCGGAGTGACAAATCCTAATCTTGATCTATGCCAACCCACAAACACCTTAGAAGACACCTGTAGAGCATTTTTATAATCACCCAGTTACGTCGTGACGTTTAATAGCACACAAGGTGTTCCTCCGGTATTCGGGAGTTGCATAATCTCATAGTCAGAGGATTATGTATAAGTCATGAAGAAAGCAATAGCAATAAAACTTAACGATCATTATGCTAAGCTAATGGATGGGTCTTGTCCATCACATCATTCTCCTAATGATGTGATCCCGTTCATCAAATGACAACACATGTCTATGGTCAGGAAACTTAACCATCTTTGATTAACGAGCTAGTCAAGTAGAGGCATACTAGGGACACTCTATTTTGTCTATGTACTCACACATGTATCAAGTTTCCGGTTAATACAATTCTAGCATGAATAATAGATATTTATAATGAATAAGGAAATATAAAATAACAACTTTATTATTGCCTCTAGGGAATATTTCCTTCGGTCTCCCACTTGCACTAGAGTCAATAATCTAGATTACTTAGTAATGATTCTAACACCCATGGAGTCTTGGTGATGATCATGTTTTGCTCGTGGAAGAGGCTTAGTCAACGGGTCTGCCACATTCAGATCCGCATGTAATTTGCAAATCTCTATTTCTCCCTCCTTGACTTGATCGCGGATGGAGTTGAAGCGTCTCTTGATGTGTTTGGTTCTCTTGTGAAACCTGGATTCCTTCGCCTAGGAAATTACACCAGTGTTGTCACAAAAGATTTTCACTGGGCCCGGTGCATTAGGTATTACACCTAGATCGGATATGAACTCCTTCATCCAGACTCCTTCATTTGCTGCTTCCAAAGCAGCTATGTACTCCACTTCACACGTAGATCACGCCACAACGCTCTGCTTGGAACTTCACCAACTGACAGCTCCACCATTCAACGAAAATACGTATCCGGTTTGTGACTTAGAGTCATCCGGATCAGTGTCAAAGCTAGCATCAACGTAACCTTTTATGACGAGCTCTTTGTCACCTCCATAAACGAGAAACATATCCTTGGTCCTCTTCAGGTACTTCAGGATGTTCTTGACCGATGTCCACTGATCCACTCCTGGATTACTTTGGTACCTCCCTGCTAAACTTATAGCAAGGCACACATCAGGTCTGGTACACAACATTGCATACATGATAGCACCTATGGCTGAGGCGTAGGGAATGACCCTCATTTTCTCTCTATCATCTATAGTGTCGGACATTGAGTTTGACTCAGCTTCACACCTTGTAACACAGACAAGAACCCTTTCTTTGACTTATCCATTTTGAACTTATTCAAAACTTTATCAAGGTATGTGCTTTGTGAAAGTCCAATTAAGCGTCTTGATCTATCTCTATAGATCTTGATGCCCAATATATAAGCAGCTTCTATGAGATTTTTCATTGAAAAATTCTTATTCAAGTATCCTTTTATGCTATCCAGAAATTCTACATCATTTCCTATCAATAATATGTCATCCACATATAACATCAGAAATGCCATAGAGCTCCCACTCACTTTCTTGTAAATACAGGCTTCTCTTAAAGTCTGTATAAAACCATATGCTTTGATCACCTCATCAAAGCGTATATTCCAACTCCGAGATGTTTGCACCAGTCCATAGATGGATCGCTGGAGCTTGCACACTTTGTTAGCACCTTTAGGATCGACAAAACCTTCTGGTTGCATCACATACAACTCTTCTTTAAGAAATCCATTGAGGAATGCAGTTTTGACGTCCATTTGCCAGATTTCATAATCATAAAATGCGAGAATTGCTAACATGATTCTGACAGACTTAAGCATTGCTACGGGTGAGAAAGTCTCATTGTAGTCAACTCCTTGAACTTGTCGAAAATATTTAGCGACAAGTCGAGCTTTGTAGACAATAACATTGCCATCAGCGTCAGTCTTATTCTTGAAGATCCATTTATTCTCTATGGCTCACCGATCATCGGACAAGTCCACCAAAGTCCGCACTTTGTTCTCATACATGGATCATATCTCAGATTTCAAAGCCTCAAGCCAATTTGCGGAATCTAGGCTCATCACCGCTTCCTCATAGTTCGTAGGTTCGTCATGGTCTAGTAACATGACTTCCAGAACAGGATTACCGTACCACTCTGGTGCGGAACATGCTCTGGTTGACTTAGGAGGTTCAGTAGTAACTTGATCTGAAGTTTCATGATCATTATCATTAGCTTCCTCACTTGTTGGTGTAGGCATCACGGGAATGATTTTCTATGATGAGCTACTTTCCAATTCGAGAGAAGGTACAATTACCTCATCAAGTTCTACTTTCCTCCCACTCACGTCTTTCGAGAGAAACTCCTTCCCTAGAAAGGATCCATTCTTAGCAACAAAGATCTTGCCTTCGGATCTGTGATAGAAGGTGTACCCAACAGTTTCTTTTGGGTATCCTATGAAGACACACTTCTCCAATTTGGGTTCGAGCTTATCAGGCTGAAGCTTTTTCACATAAGCATCGCAACCCCAAACTTTAAGAAACGGCAGCTTAGGTTTCTTGCATAGTTCATACGGTGTCGTCTCAACGGATTTAGACAGTGCCCTATTTGAAGTGAATGCATCTGTCTCTAATGCATAATCCCAAAAAAATAGTGGTAAATCAGTAAGAGACGTCATAGATCGCACCATAATAAAGTACGGTTACAACGTTCGGACACAACATTTCGTTGTGGTGTTCGAGGTGGCGTGAGTTGTGAAACTGTTCCACATTGTTTTAAATGAAGGCCAAACTCGTAACTCAAATATTCGCCTCCGCGATCAGATCATAGAAACTTTGTTTTCTTGTTACGATGATTCTCTACTTCACTCTGAAATTGTTTGAACTTTTCAAATGTTTCAGACTTGTGTTTCATTAAGTAGATATACTCATATCTGCTCAAATCATCTGTAAAGGTCAGAAAATAACGATACCCGCCATGAGCCTCAACCCTCGTCGAACTGCATACATCGGTATTTATTATTTCCAATAATTTAGTGGCTCGCTCCATTGTTCCGGAGAACGGGGTCTTAGTCATCTTGCCCATGAGGCATGGTTCGCAAGTATCAAATGATTCATAATCAAGTGATTCCAAAAGTCCATCTGCATGGAGTTTCTTCATGCGCTTTACACCAATACGACCTAAACGGCAGTGCCACAAATATGTTGCACTATCATTATCAACTTTGCATCTTTTGGCATCAATATTATGAATATGTGTATCACCACAAACGAGATTCAACAAAAATAGACCACTCTTTAAGGGTGCATGACCATAAAAGATATTACTCATATAAATAGAACAACCATTATTCTCTAATTTAAATGAAAAACCGTCTCGCATTAAACAAGATCCAGATATAGTGTTCATGCTCAACACTGGCACCAAATAACAATTATTAAGGTCTAACACTAATCCTGAAGGTAGATGTAGAGGTAGCGTGCCGACGGCGATCACATCGGCTTTGGAACCATTTCCCACGCGCATCGTCACCTCGTCCTTAGCCAATCTTTGTTTAATCCGTAGCCCCTGTTTGGAGTTACAAATATAAGCAACCGAACCTGTATCAAATACCCAGGCGCTACTACGAGCATTAGTAAGGTACACATCAATAACATGTATATCACATATACCTTTGTTCACTTTGCCATCCTTCTTATCCGCCAAATACTTGGGGCAGTTCCGCTTCCAGTGACCAGTCCCTTTGTAGTAGAAGCACTCAGTTTCAGGCTTGGGTCCAGACTTGGGCTTCTTCCCAGGAGTGGCAACTTGCTTGCCATTCTTCTTGATGTTCCTCTTCTTTCCCTTGCCCTTTTTCTTGAAACTAGCGGTCTTGTTAACCATCAACACTTGATGCTCCTTTTTGATTTCTACCTCCGCAGCTTTGAGCATTGCGAAGAGCTCAGGAATTGTCTTCTCCATCCCTTACATATTATAGTTCATCACGAAGCCTTTGTAGCTAGGTGACAGTGATTGGAGAACTCTGTCAATAACACTATCATCTGGAAGATTAACTCCCAGCTGAGTCAAGTGATTATGATATCCAGACATTCTGAGTATGTGTTCACTGACAGAACTATTCTCCTCCATCTTGAAGCTATAGAACTTGTTGGAGACTTCATATCTCTCAACTCGGGCATTTGCTTGAAATATTAACTTCAACTCTTGGAACATCTCATATGCTCCATGATGTTCAAAACGTCTTTGATGTCCCGATTCTAAGCCGTAAAGCATGTCACACTGAACTATAGAGTAGTCATTGGACCTCGTCTTCCAGACGTTCAAAGCGTCCACATTAGCGGGAGAGGGCTTGTTAACTAGCGGTGCATCAAGGACATAATTCTTCTGTGTAGCAATGAGGATAATCCTGAAGTTACAGACCCAGTCCGTGTAGTTGCTACCATCATCTTTAAACTTAGCTTTCTCTAGGAACGCATTAAAATTCAAGGGAACGGTAGCACGGGCCATTGATCTACAACATAAATATGCAAAAACTATTATGACTAAGTTCATGATAAATTAAGTTTAATTAATCATATTACTAAAGAAATCCCACTTAGATAGACAACCCTCGAGTCAACTAAATGATCACATGATCCAAATCAACTAAACCATGTCCGATCATCACGTGAGATGGAGTAGTTTTCAATGGTGAACATCTCTATGTTGATCATATCTATTGTATGATTCATGTTCGACCTTTCGGTCTCAAGTGTTCCGAGGCCATGTCTGTAAATGTTAGGCTTATCAAGTTTAACCCGAATATTCTGCACGTGCAAAACTGTCTTGCATCCATTGTATGTGAATGTAGAGATTATCACACCCGATCATCACGTGGTGTCTCAGCATGACGAACTGTCGCAATGGTGCATACTCAGGGAGAACACTTACACCTTGAAATTTTTGTAAGGGATTATCTTATAGGGCCATTTGCATTTCTGTCCCTAACTCGAACCACCTAATTAGATATACCCCTAATTCGAAAGCCTGCTAAAAAATGCCCCTCCGCCGTTAGGTGCCCTTACAGAAATGCCCTTCCGTGTCGTTACCATCCGGTCAAAGAGCTTCGACCGTCATAAAAAATAGCAAAAAAATCTAAAAAAACTGAAATTTAAGTGAGATCAAAATTACTCATGTGCGCAAGGTGTGTGCAAATTTTCTTGCTATTTGAACATTCCAGGAGCTCGTGGCGAGGAAAAACAGTTAATCTGTACTCTTGTGAACAGTAAATTTGAAATAAAATAGCAAGAAAATTCAAAAAATTATGAAATTTTTTGGCATCAAAGAGGCTTGGGTGGACAATGTTCTTGCAAGTTTTTGTGATCAAATGACATGCGAGGAGCTCTAGCAAAAAAACAAAATAGTCATTTTTTCAAAAAATAAATCCCGAGACAAATTTTTTTTCTCCACGAGCTCCTACAGTGTCCAAACACAACAAAAAATTGCATGCACCTTGCAGACCCGAGCCTCTTTGATGCCAAAAAGTTTCATATCTTTTTGAATTTTCTTGAATTTTTTTTTGAATTTACTGTTCATACACATATATATTTACTGTTGTTTCTTTGCCACGACCTCCTGGAATGTCCAAACAGTACGAAAATTTGCACGCATCTTGAGAACCTGAGTATCTTTGATCCCACAAAATTTCAGATTTTTAGATATTTTTTGCTATTTTTTTAGAACGGTCAAAGCCCTTTGACCGTCTTTGACTGGACGGTAACAGCGCAGAAGGGCATTTCCGTAAGGGTACCTAAAGGCGGAGGTGTATTTTTGAGTAGGCTTTCGAATTAGGGGTAAATGTGAGTAGTGGGTTCGACTTAGGGACACAGATGTAAAAGTCCCTATCTTATAATGCTACCGCCATTCTAAGCAAACTAAGATGCATAAAGGATAAACATCACATGCAAGCATAATATGTGACATGATATGGCCATCATCATCTTGTGCTTTTGTTCTCCATCTCCAAAGCATCGTCATGATCTCCATTGTCACCGGCTTGACACCTTGATCTCCATTGTAGTGTCGTGGTCGTCTCGCCAACTATTGCTTCTACAACTATTGCTAATGCATAGTGATAAAGTAAATCAATTACATGGCGTGTGCATCTCATACAATAAAGCGACAACCATAAGGCTCCTGCCAGTTGCCGATAACTTTTACAAAACATGATCATCTCATACAATAACGTATAACTCATCACGTCTTGACCATATCACATCACAACATGCTCTGCAAAAATAAGTTAGACGTCACCTACTTTGTTGTTGCAAGTTTTACGTGGCTGCTACGGCCTTCTAGCAACAACCGTTCTTACCTACGGCACAAAACCACAACGGTGATTTATCAAGTTTGCTGTTTTAACCTTCAACACGGATCGACCGCAGTCAAATTTGATTCAACTAAAGCAAGAGAGACAGACACCCGCCAGCCACCTTTATGGAAACAAGTTGCACGTACCGGTGGAACCGGTCTCATGGACGCGGTCATGTAATGTTGGTCCGGGCCACTTCATCTTACAATACCGCCGAATCAAAATAAGACATTGGTGGTAAGCAGTCACTAGTAGAAAAAGGACCTAATCTGAGACACATTAGTCTCGCTTCAATTTTGGCCCAGTGATACGTCTCCGTCGTATCTACTTTTCCAAACACTTTTGCCCTTGTTTTGGACTCTAACTTGCATGATTTGAATGGAACTAACCCGGACTGACGCTGTTTTCAGCAGAATTGCCATGGTGTTATCTTTGTGCAGAAACAAAAGTTCTCGGAATGACCTGAAAATAAACTGAGATTATTTTTGGAAAATATAAAAAATACTGGCAAAAGAATCAAGACCAGGGGGCCCACACCCTGTCCACGAGGGTGGGGCGCACCCACCCCCTTGGGGCGCACCTCCCTGCCTCGTGGGCCCCCTCGAGCTCCATCGACCTCAACTCCAACTCTATATATTCACATTCGGGGAGAAAAATTAGAGAGAAGGATTCATCGCGTTTTCCGATACGGAGCCGCCGCCAAGACCTAATCTCTCTCGGGAGGGCTAATCTGGAGTCCGTTCAGGGCTCAGGAGAGGGGAATCCGTCGCCGTCGTCATCATCCACCATCCTCCATCACCAATTTCATGATGCTCACCGCCGTGCTTGAGTAATTCCATTGTAGCCTTGCTAGACGGTGATGGGTTGGATGAGATTTATCATGTAATCGAGTTAATTTTGTTAGGATTTGATCCCTAGTATCCACTATGTTCTGAGATTGATGTTGTCATGACTTTGCTATGCTTAATGCTTGTCACTAGGGCCCGAGATCTGAACCTATTATGTTTTCATGAATATATGTGAGTTCTTGATCCTATCTTGCCAGTCAATAGTCACCTACTATGTGTTATGATCCGGCAACCCCGAAGTGACAATAATCGAGACCACTCTCGGTGATGACCGTAGTTTGAGGAGTTCATTTATTCACTATGTGTTAATGCTTTGTTCCGGTACTCTATTAAAAGGAGGCCTTAATATCCCTTAGTTTCCAATAGGACCCCGCTGCCACGGGAGGGTAGGACAAAAGATGTCATGCAAGTTCTTTTCCATAAGCACGTATGACTATATTCAGTATACATGCCTACATTACATTGATGAATTGGAGCTAGTTCTGTGTTACCCTATGTTATAATTGTTGCATGATGAACCGTATCCGACATAATTATCCATCACTGATACAATGCCTACGAGATTTTCACATATTGATCTTTGCTTATTTACTTTACCGCCTCTACTGTTACAATCACTACAAAACCCAAAAATATTACTTTTGTTACCGTTACCGTTACTATCATACTACTTTGCTACTAAATACTCTCCTGCAGATACTAAGTTATCCAGGTGTGGTTGAATTGACAACTCAACTACTAATACTTGAGAATGTTCTTAGGCTCCCCTTGTGTCGAGTCAATAAATTTGGGTTGAATACTCTACCCTCGAAAACTGTTGCGATCCCCTATACTTGTGGGTTATCAATACTATTTTCTGGCGCCGTTGCCGGAGAGCATAGCTCTATTTCTTTGAGTCACTTGTGATTTATATCTGCTGGTCACTATGAGGAACTTGAAAGACGAGAAAACCAAACTTTATCCCTCAACTACGAGGGGAGGTAAGGAACTGCCATCTAGCTCTGCACTTGATTCACCTTCTGTTTTGAGTAAACTTGCGACACCTAAACCTGCTTCTGCTATTAATTTTGATATGTCGCATGTCATTGATGATGCCACTTCTGCTATGCATGATACTTATGATGAAACTACTTCTGTGCTTGATACTACTGTGCCACTAGGTGAATTTCTTGATGAAAAACTTGCTAGGGCTAGAGAAAATGAAATTATTGAAACTGATAATATTGATGAAAGTGATGATGAAGATTCTCCCCCTAAATATGAATTGCCTGTTGTGCCTGAGGGCTATGTTATGGATGAAGAAACTGCTAGAGATTTTCTTGCTTGCAATGATAGAAGTGATCTTAAGAAATTATTAGTTAAGCTGAAACAAAAATCTCTGAATGCTAGAATGAAATATGATCCTGCTTATGCTACTTCACCTATCTTTGTTTCTGATAAGGATTATGAATTCTCTGTCGATCCTGATATAATTACTTTGGTTGAATCTGATCCTTTCTATGGCTATGAATCTGGAACTGTTGTGGCACATCTTACTAATTAAATGATATAGCCACCCTATTCACTAATGATGAGAAAACCCTCTACTATTACATCCTTAAGCTGTTTCCGTTCTCATTAAAGGGTGATGCTAAGTAAAAGTGCGTTATGTCGACTAGAGGGGGGTGAATAGGCGATTTTTATGAATTCTTCACTGAGGAATTTGCTGGTGAGGAAATTCCTTAGCGAAGAACTACTTGCAGCGGAATAAGTACTCAGAAGTAAGCATAACAGAATACAAGCATGGTTATCATGATGAAATGAAGACAAGCACAGACTACAGAAAGCGTAATCACAGGATAGCACAAGATGAAGACAAACAGACTGAAGAAATTGAACTGAGGAATTTGAGAAAGTCTTCAGTCAAAGTCTTCAAGCACAGATATGAACAAACACTCAACACAGTAATGAGGAAATGGAAGGTTGAGGAAATAGAACCAGTTAGTTGGTGAAGACAATGATTTGGTAAACCAGTTCCAACTGCTGTCTCAGTTGTACTTTTGGTTGGAGCGGCTGAGTATTTAAACTCGAGGACACGCAGTCCCAGACACATAGTCACTGAGCCGCAACTCAGGACACCCAGTCCTCACCGTATTCTCCTTGAACTCAGACCACGCAGGCCTCGTCCAATCACTCGTGGTAAGTCTTCAGGTGACTTCCAAACCTTCACAGACTTGGTCACTCGGCGATCCACAATTCCTCTTGGATGCTCTAGACCTTGACGCCTAACCGTCTGGAAGAAGCACAGTCTTCAAAGGTAACAAGCGTCGGATCCACGCAGGATCAATTTCTTCAGTGATGATCAATCACTTTGGGTTTGTGGGGGTTTGGTTTTTGGGATTTTCCTCACTTGATGATTTTCGCTCAAAGTCCTCGGAGGATGGGTTGCTCTCAAATGACAAGTGTCAAGTTCTCTCGGAGCAGCCAACCAACTAGTGGTTGTAGGGGGCGGCTATTTATAGCCTAGGGAACAGCCCGACATGATAAGACATAAATGCCCTTCAATGATATGACCGTAGGTGGATAAGATATTTTGGGACAGCCGGCGCGCAGCACAGCAACAGTCGGAAATTTGACTCTCAAATTCCTCAGGGCTATCATGTTCCTCACTGTGTAGGCAATTCGCACTGGCGAATTCCTAACTCCTCAGTCAGAGCAAAGTCATCAGTGACCAGAAGAACTGCGTCTCTTTCACTGAAGAAATTGACTGAACTATATGAGATTTCCAATGGCTTCACTCGAAGGGATTGGTAGGTGTAGGATTTTGAGTTGAGCATCACATGGAAAATTTTCCTTAGTATTTCCTTGACCCCCTTTAACAGTACGGTGTTTCCTATGACTCAAGAAAGAGAAAATGAAACTACGAAAACAAAAGTCTTCACGCTTCATGTTCCTCAAGTGAATACCAAGTCTTCAAGGTCACACCAATTTCTTCACTTTCAAAGTCTTCAGAAAGTCTTCAGAATATCAAAGTCTTCAGTCGAAGAACTTCATTTTTAGGGGTCGACTTTCTCTGTAAATATCAAACTCCTCATAGACTTATAGACCTGTGTACACTCACAAATGCATCAGTCCCTTAACCAATAAGTCTTCAATACACCAAAATCACTAAGGGGCACTGGATGCACTTACAATCTCCCCCTTTTTGGTGATTGATGACAACATAGGTTAAGTTTTCAACGGGGATAAACATATGAAGTGTAAATACTGATATTGAGGAATTTGATTGCAAGATATAGAAGAACTCCCCCTGAAGATGTGCATAGTGAGGAATTTGCTTTTGAGGCAATGCACATTTGAAGAGTTGAAACATGGAGAACTCCCCCTATATCTTGTAATTCATACACGCATTTGATATATAATATGAAGAATTTGAAATGCATGATGAAATATGGTGCCTGATGAGATTCAGCATGCGTGCAATAATATTAACGAGGAATAAGCATGCAGAATAGCACATCAAAAGTATCAGAGCACAGTGCATCAAAAGTATCAGAGCACCATGCACCGTCCAAAAGTATCAGGGCACCTGTCGGTGTCAAAACCGGCGGATCTCGGGTAGGGGGTCCCGAACTGTGCGTCTAGGCGGATGGTAACAGGAGACGAGGGACACAATGTTTTTACCCAGGTTCAGGCCCTCTCGATGGAGGTAATACCCTACGTCCTGCTTGATTAATATTGATGATATGGGTAGTACAAGAGTAGATCTACCACGAGATCAAGGAGGCTAAACCCTAGAAGCTAGCCTATGGTATGATTGTTGAGGTGTCATGTTGTGTCCTACGGACTAAAGCCCTCCGGTTTATATAGACACCGGAGAGGCTAGGGTTACACAGAGTCGGTTACAATGGTAGGAGATCTACATATCCGTATTGCCAAGCTTGCCTTCCACGCCAAGGAAAGTACCTTCCGGACACGAGCCGGAGTCTTCAATCTTCTATCTTCGTAGTCTGGGAGTCCGGCGGATATTGATAGTCCGGCTATCCGGACACCCCCTAGTCTAGGACTCCCTCAGTAGCCCCTGAACTAGTCTTCAATGATGATAAGTCCGGCATGCATAATGTTCGGCATTGCAAGGCGGGTTCCTCCCTTGAATAATCCGGAGAAGATAATGAACACCAGGATAGTGTTCGACTCTGCAAAATGAATTCCACATTCCAACGTAGAGAGAATAAAATATACACTTAGCTCAATCTGCTGACGTATTATGCGGCGCGACATCACACCGCAGCCAAGCCCTTGTTTTTATTATTTCGCCTCAGCACGTTTAGAGAAGCGGTTTCCTTGGCACGTCCTGTCGAAGCAGAGATCGTGTTCCCTCTTATTCCGGGATCCTCATCAATACGTGCGTGGGTAACCCAACCGTTCCCGCCGCCCCGCCTCCTCTATCGAAGGGGAATCTCAAACAGTCACGGAGACGGCCCTTGGTATTATTTCCCCTTTATAAGAGGACCAAGGCCTGTCCTTGTTCTTCAATCTCGCATCGAACCTTTCCTCTGCTCCCGGTTCCAACACCTAGAGCTTCAGATTCGAGCACCTCGGATCCACAACAATGTCCGGCTCCGACCTCCAGGGCCGGTGGGTGCCCTCCTCCGTCACGGAGGAGGACATATTGAAGTTGCGTGAGGCCAAGTACCTGGCCTACGAGGTTTCGCACAGGTTGCCTGCCCCTGGGCAGGCCGTGCCAGCCCCCGAGCCCGGCGAATACGTCGTTTTCGCATCTCACCTCCGTCGGGGATTAGGCTTCCCGACGGATCCTTTCGTGAGGGGGCTCCTGTTCTACTACGGGCTGGACTTCCACGACTTGGCTCCGGAGTCCATCCTCCATATCTCCGCATTCATTATCGTCTGCGAAGCCTTCCTCCGCGTCATCCCCCACTTCGGCCTGTGGCTGAAAACATTCGAGGTGGAGCCGAAGATGATCGGGGAGGCGTCAAGCGGAGTGCGGCGGGGCGACCATAAGCAAGAAGGTCGATGCCCCGTGGCTCGAAGGTTCCTTCCAAGAGGAACAGGGATCGTGGCAGCAGGAGTGGTTTTACATCACTGCTCCAAGGGGCAGCAAGCAAAAGCCGCCGCCCTCCTTCCGCCCGGGACCTCCACGGCAACTAATGTCGTGGGTCAACCAAGGGCTCAACTGGGGGCCGTCCGAGGACGTGCCCGCACTGCAGGGCCGGATTCGAGACCTCCAAACAAGGGAGATCGACCTGGTCAAGGTGATGCAAGTCATGCTAGTCAGGCACCTCCTACCCTGCAAACGTCGTCCTCTCCGTCTATGGGAGTTCAATCCGGAGGGACCTCGTATTCTCCAGCATTTTATGGGCGCGACACCCACGGAGATGTACAAGCTGTTCTTCGGACCGCAGGTAGCGTGTCCGGATTCGGCCGAGGACGCAGGCTTAAGCCGCGATCGCCCGGATACTCAGGTAAGTAGCTCAGAGCTCGGACATTCTATCTGTATGCCTTTCAAAAGATCATCTCCTGACCCTTTTATTCTTTACAGGAATGGGTGGCGCGATCAAGGCTGATAAGGTGTCCGGCCCCCCTCCCAGAGACCGCACTGGAGCCCGTGCTGGTCAGAATGTTGGAGGTTGCGCCCACAGAAGGGGGCGACAGGGGAGATAAAGGAGCTAATACTTCGTCCAAAGAGGCGACTGAAGAGGAGGGAACCAAGGATCCCTCCCTTCAGAGGGAGAAGAGGACCGCCTCCGAAGATCCGGAGGTCAAAGCCCCTAAGCGTGGGAAGAAATCCCCACCGGGGGGTCCGGCGTCCGGAGAGAATCCGGACGCGCAATCACCGCCCAAGGACCAGCCCTCCAATGAGCCGTGAGTATGAAAGAGGAAGTTTAATAAGGAAGTACCTTCATTTGTGCTTCTGTAGGTAACCAAGCTATTCATTTCGCAGTTCGGATCTGCAGCCGTCTCAGATGAGTTCATCCTCGGGGGATCTTCTTCCGGAGATGATGGAGAGCGATACGCCTCCGTCTGCCGCGCCGCCTGATGAGGCAGGCGAGCCCGAAGTGTCGTCACGGAGGGCGTCCCCGAGTCCGGAGGGGCCAAAGAGTTCAACACCCACCAGAGTCCGGCCGGATGAACTGAAGAGTTTGCTTGAGAGGGCTTCCATTTCAGAAGATCACCGCGCATTAATGCGTATGGTGGTCGGAAGGATTTCGTCCGCTGAAAGCGGATTGCGTAATGCCGCCATGAGCTTGCTGGCGGGATTTCAGGTATGCGAAAATGATGCACCCCTTTGTCTTTTAACAGTTTTGCATATAAAAAATGCGCCCTGTATAGATAGTAGCCCCTGAGACTCGGTAGGTTGTCAAAAACGACAGCGTGCCGAGGATCGAAAATCTAAACATCTCAGGTAATGAATACCGCCATTCTGATACAGGTGGCGGATAGTCCGGGGGCCAGCCGGACTAATCAGTTTTCCGAATTGAGTCGACAACTGGACATGGCAGATGCTGACATCGCACTTGTCAATCAGCGACTTGACGAGTCGCAAGGTAAATAAATTCTCCGCAGCCGCTTTATTGAGTGGGTCAATGCCCTCCTCTGATAAGTTATATGCTGTTTATTCAGACAGTGCTGCTGCTGTGGAGAGCCTTCGTGCCGAGCTTGCTCAAGCTAAGGAGCAGGCCCGAAGGAGTGATGCGGCTGCCGCGAGGGCGGCCGAAGAGTTGCAGGCCGAAAAGGCTGCGCACTGCCTAAGCAGTGCGGAGGTGGCCGGATTGGCCAAAAAATTAAAGGATGCTACCGACCGCAATGAGGCTCTTGAAAAGGAGTGCTTATCGGAGCGGGAAGACCTGAAGAAGGCCACCGCCGAAGACAAGGATGCCCGTTCTGCAATGCGGGCTATAAAGGAGGAGCTGCGCCAAGCCGGAGAAATCACGGCTGGCAAGCCGTTTCTTATGCGTCGCCGGTTTATGGATGCCAAGTACGCTGAATTTGAGCGGCAGTGGAGTTCGGAGGATCCTTATATGGACTTGGCTGCGAGTGCGGCTGATGCCGTGAAGCACTTCCGGAGCCAGGGGGATCACGAGGCGGAAGAGTTATATTGGACTCAATTCCACAGTCCGGATCGCCCTCTTCCGCTGTCGGACAGGTTGGCCGAATGGGCCGAACTGAATAGACTGTCCGGGCTGGCTATGACTGACATCGTGGCCCATGTATGGCCAGAGAGGTCCAAGGCGACGAGCTACTTCGGCCTACTGCAGCAGTTCCTTGGGGCGGTGCCGCATATCAAGGAGATGAAACGGTCGGCCTGCATCGAGGGCGCGCGGATGGCTCTGGCCCGTGTAAAGGCGCAGTGTCCGGAGATGGATGCCACCGCTGTTGCTGCCCAGGGTTCGAATGGGAACCGGCTTCCTGCCGAGCATTATTTCGGGGAAGTTATGCGCGGCGCTCGTATAATAGAGTCGCAGTGCTCAAAGAATGTAACGTTCAATTGAACGTATTGACTTGTAGATCAATAATTATAGTGTGAATGCTTTTTATACTTGTGCTTCCAAGTAGTAAAACTTCTCCTGTGCGGCCGTTTGCGTTTACTTGTGTATAACCTGAAAGATGCAGTCTTCGGCTTCAGCCCCCTTGCACAAGGTGCTGGGGTGTTCGCAAAATAGCGCTTTTTCACACTTAATCCGACGTCTCGGTCCTTTTATAAGGAGGTGGTAGCGTAGCGAACGAGGCAATCCGGACTATGGTGCTTTATTTCTTTCACTTAGCCAATGGAGCTCGAGGGTGGGGCTACGATATAGCCCCTAATGACACCGCACATCTCCGGATTCGGGGTGCGTATGTGCCTGACCGGGAAGCGGCCCTTCGTCAAAGCGGGGAATTCTAAACATTCCGGTAGTCGATCAAGTGGCTGACCAGACTCTCGCTATATCATGACAGTCAGTTTTCGGCTTTCTCTACTGAGGTGCTCGCCCAGCCGAACTAGGGCACAATCGCAGTAGTTCTCCTGGTGCCGCGTTAGCCGGGTGATACGGAACGTAAGGCAGCAAAACACAGGAGCCGGGCAAACCCAACATTTGACCAAAGACATGATTCGGAGCTGATGCATATAATGCCTAACTTGAGACGCCGAACACTCCCGAAGGTGTTCGGACTTTATGATAACGGGCAGAATTATGCCCTAAGCCCCTTGTGTCCAGGTACGAGCATTGTCTTCTGACGCGGCCGATGCCAAAGCGTCAGGCTCCGCCTCGGCTATAGGAAGAAGCCGAGGGAGATTTAACAACAAGAGACAGTAATAAAAAGGTCTACGTAGGGTCTTAATCTGAAAAGAATCCTTGCGACGGGTCCCTACTGCACGTCTGCGCCTGTGTCTCCGTTGCGCCGTTATCCTGGACGGGTACGCACGTTGTTCATCTGTAGAAAATAGAGGAACATTTTAGTTTTAGAAACAGTTCGTGCGAAAAATATGCAAAAGAATAAGTGTAAATAATTAAAGCTAGGTTTATATGAAACCGCGGTTAGTTGTGCGCGCAGCCCCTTGTGAAAGGGTATGCGGCTAGGGAGCCCCTAGCCTGCTGAGTCCGGATTCGTCTATCCGAGTCCGGGGTCTGTAAATGACCCGCGCACTGAAATGGCGCCATGTGGACCGGGCATCTTAAGTGTAAGAGACGCGTAATGTGGTATGACGTTGAAGCGGACAAAAGCCTTTTGTCCCGATAGTGCTTGATGTTCACTTTTAAGTGGGACGATATGGAAAATTAACTTTTCGCGTCGAAAATTGTTCGACAACCCGAACACGACCTCTAGTAATATCGAGCCTGTGCACTTGGCGTAAGGGCCTGGCGTAACTCCTTTGAAGGAAGTGCGGCTGTGTCGAATTTTGCTAGGGTCTATCCCCATCCGACGGATTGTGTTTGAATATAGCAGGTTTAAGTCATTGCCTCTGTCCATTAGGACGTTTGTGAATTGTAGTCCGTCTATTATCGGATTCAATATCAGGGGAGTCCGTCCCGTATTTCGAATGCCTCTGGAATAGTCCAGGTGGTCGAAAGTGATTGGTTTTGATATCCAATCTCTACGGTCTGCTGGGTTGGACCGTGCGAGGCTCTTTTTAGAAAGTGCCGCACTGTTTTTCCGTGTCCTCACATGAAGTGAGTTTACTGCTTTGACCCCTTGTGGGAAAGTCTTTTGTTTTCCGGTGCCCTGCTGGCGGGGTTTATCTTCTTCGCTTGACGCGTCGAGCCCCTTGTGTTCGGCGTTTAGTCGGCCGGACTGTTTGAAAACCCAACAATCCCTGTGGGTGTGATTTGCGGGCCTTCCGGGGGTACTGTGGATTTGACATATCCGACCCAGAATTTTGTGTAGGTTAGACAGTTCGTCGCTGTCGTCCTTGAGGGGTTGAGCTTTATTATTCAGCCGTGAGCTTTTAAATCCGGCGTTGACTGCCGTGCTCTTTGGGCTTTTCTCTTTATTCCGGCGCTGTTCTTTTCTGCGCCGTGACTTTCCATTTCCATCTCTTATCTCGGATGTACTTGGGTCACTGGTGCTGCTTCTTGCTAACCAGCTGTCCTCTCCTGCACAAAAGCGGGTCATGAGGCTTGTTAATGCGGTCATTGTCCTCGGTTTCTCTTGGCCGAGGTGCCTGGCGAGCCATTCGTCTCGGACATTTTGCTTAAAAGCTGCTAAGGCTTCGGCGTCCGGACAATCGACTATTTGGTTCTTTTTAGTAAGGAACCTGTTCCAGAATTTCCGCGCTGAGTCTCCGGGCTGTTGAGTTATGTGACTTAGGTCATCTGCATCCGGAGGCCGGACATAAGTCCCTTGAAAATTTGCTCTAAACGCTTCCTCGAGCTCTTCCCAACTTCCAACAGTGTTTTCTGGGAGGCTTTTGAGCCAATGACGGGCTGGCCCTTTGAGCTTGAGGGGTAGATATTTTATGGCGTGGAGATCATCTCCTCTGGCCATATGTATATGCAGTATATAGTCTTCTATCCAGACTCCAGGGTCTGTTGTTCCATCGTAGGCTTCTATGTTTGTGGGTTTAAACCCTGCTGGGAATTCATGATCCAGCACCTCGTCTGTGAAGCATAGTGGGTGTGCGGCGCCCCTGTACTTATACGTGCCGCTATCGTCGGACACTTGACGTGTTCCTTTGCTTATTGGGGCTTTCCTTTTGGGTCCATAGATGGACCTGGCTGGGCCATTGGACGGTGGGGGCTTTATGGCCTCTTCGTCGAATTCTGGGAGCAGCTTGCGCTTCGGGTAGCTCTTCGATTGGTGGCTGTTGCCGTGTTTGTCTGCGGTTTTGAGTACTTTGCTCCATCTTATTCGGAGCGCGTCTTCTGCTGTGTTGAGCTTCCGTTTTTCCTTCTTCAGGCTTCTTGCTGTAGCGATGAGCCTGCGTTTGCAAAGTTCTTGTTCGACGGGCTCCTCGAGTTCGTCATCATTGGGGCTTGCTTCGTCTTCGGAGGGAGGTATATAGTTGTGATCCTCAACCTTTTCTTCTGCCGCCCTTTCGTGAGGGCTTGCTTCTACATCCTCCTGCGCTGAGTCTTGCTGAAGGGGTTTGTCTTCGGCACTCTCTGGGGTATTGTTATTTCCTGTGCTGGAATCTCCATTCTTGTTGTGGCGGGATTTAGAGCGGCGCCGCTAACGCCGGCGTTTGGGTTGCTTCTTTAGAGAATCTTCCTCCGCTGCTTTTTCGCCATCCCCTTCCTTTGGGGTATCCACCATGTAGACGTCGTACGACGAGGTGGCCTTCCAGTGCCCTGTGGGCGTTGGGTCCTGTTCGTCTCCGGCATCATCGTCCATAGCGTCGATGTCATTGGAGTCGTAGTCTAGCATGTCGGTTAGATCTTCGACAGTGGCTACAAAGTGGGTGGTGGGTGGGCTCCGAATTTCTTCGTCGTTCGAACTCCAACCGTCCTGGCCGTAGTCCGGCCAGGATTCTCCTGATAGCGAGAGATGCTTCAGAGAATTTAGGATATCGCCAAAAGGCGAGTGCTGAAAGATGTCCGCGGCGGTGAATTCCGTAACCGGCGCCCAATCTGGCTTAATTGGCAGGGGCGCGGGAGGCTCGGAGTCCGGCGAGGAGTCCGGCGCCTCGGGATCACGAGTTTCGCAGGGGACAAGAATTGTATTCGGCTCCATCACCGTAGATGTTGAAGCCCCCAGGGCGGCGTCTATCCACCGGCCCTCGTCATGGGCAATCGGCTCCGGGCTAGCAGCCGGAGCGGATTCGAGTGCGGCCACCAAAGCACTGTCCGGCGGCAGAGCTAGATCATGCCCATCGTCGCAGTGCGGCGCGCTTGGCTGTGGCTCGAGTCCGTCGAAGATCAAGTCTCCGCGGTCATCGGCCGTGAAGTTTAGGCTTCCGAATCTGACCTGATGGCCAGGGGGGTAGCTCTCGATCTGCTCCAGATGGCCAAGAGAATTGGCCCGCAGTGCAAAGCCGCCGAATATGAAGATCTGTCCAGGGAGAAAAGTCTCACCCTGGACAGCATTGATGGTGGAAGATGCCATCGAGCCTATCGGTGACGACACAGAGGAACTCTCAATGAAAGCACCAATGTCGGTGTCAAAACCGGCGGATCTCGGGTAGGGGGTCCCGAACTGTGCGTCTAGGCGGATGGTAACAAGAGACGAGGGACACAATGTGTTTACCCAGGTTCAGGCCCTCTCGATGGAGGTAATACCCTACGTCCTGCTTGATTAATATTGATGATATGGGTAGTACAAGAGTAGATCTACCACGAGATCAAGGAGGCTAAACCCTAGAAGCTAGCCTATGGTATGATTGTTGAGATGTCATGTTGTGTCCTACGGACTAAAGCCCTCCGGTTTATATAGACACCGGAGAGGCTAGGGTTACACAGAGTCGGTTACAATGGTAGGAGATCTACATATCCGTATTGCCAAGCTTGCCTTCCACGCCAAGGAAAGTACCTTCCGGACACGAGCCGGAGTCTTCAATCTTCTGTCTTCGTAGTCTGGGAGTCCGGCGGATATTGATAGTCCGGCTATCCGGACACCCCCTAGTCCAGGACTCCCTCAGTAGCCCCTGAACTAGTCTTCAATGACGATAAGTCCGGCATGCATAATGTTCGGCATTGCAAGGCGGGTTCCTCCCTTGAATAATCCGGAGAAGATAACGAACACCAGGACTCCCTCAGCACCATCGGGTTTAAGATTACAACTCGATCCAGTAAAAAGTTTCGGAAGAACGAGAGTTGTAACTTAACAAAACGCCCATAATATAAACCCGCTTGAAGACTAACTCAGATTTCTCCCCCTTTGTCATCAAATGACCAAAAGGATCGAAACTAAGGACTAACGCCCCTGAAAAATTTCAAGTTGATGGAGGAGCGCCAGCGTCGTCGGGGTTGTTTGTTATAGCAGGGCCTGCCGCAGTGTCGTCCAAATCTTCATATTCATCAGTGTCACACGATGAAGAATAAGAGCTGGCCACCAGATCAGGAACTTTGACTTTCTTGAATTTCTTCGGAGCAGGTGCAGACCAGTCAAATGCTTCCTTGAGACCCATAGTCTTCAGTTCTTCCGCGTTATAGACATGAGTGAGGACAGCCTAGGTGCGGTTGAGGGTTTCATGAAGGTGATAATGGTTTTTCTTCACTGGATTAGGTGTTGAGGTCATGTTGTGAAGAACGGCAGCAAACTGACGCTTTACCCATTTGTGATGGTGATCAACCTTCTGATGAAGACTGAGGAGTAGATCACGGTCTGTCATTACCCTGGGTGCTGTGGCTTGAGGATTTTGCTTAGCTGAGGTATTTGCGGCAGTGTCATGTGTGGCAGAGTCGTCATTGGTAGAGTAAGATGTAGCCAGACGAAATTAACCATCCAATGGACGAATGCCTTCATCAATCACCGCAGCTGCCTTGCCTTTATCATCAGCTGAAGAAACTGTCCCTTTGAGGACTTCAATGGGAGGCAAGTAGCTACCATGGTTCAGAGTGTCAGCTTTGTAATTCAGTGAAGATCTTGCCCTTATGAATCTCATAATCCAAGGCGCATAGGGCTTCAGCTCGAAAGGTGACATAGCAACATTGGCCAGATTCCTCATGAAGAAATCATGGAAGTTAACGGGAACGCCATGAATGATGTTGAAAAGCATGTTCTTCATGATGCCAACGACATCTTCATTATTTGAGTCGTGGCCTTTGATAGGACTCATTGTCTTCCTCAGAATGCGATAGACAGTCCGAGGCACATAGAGCAATTCCTTGATGAGGAATTTGGTTTGTGGGGCCTGCCCTGGCTTCAAAGGCTTCATGAGCACTTGCATATAATGATTTGTCAGTTCAGGGTCATTGTAGATGCAACATGCACTGTCATGGGGAGGATCGAGAGGAAGGACATGAAGCAATTCAGTTGCCGGTGCCTTGTAGTGAGTGTTTTCGGTCATCCAATCCAACACCCATGAATTGACATCTTCAGCGTCTCCAGTGATATGCAGTGTGGCGTAGAACTGAAGAATGAGTTCTTCATTCCAATCGCAGATGTCAGTGCAGAAATTGAGTAATCCTGCATCGTGAAGAACACTGAGGACTGGCTCGAAGCATGGCAGAGATTCCATATCCACGTGAGGAATATGTTCATGATCGAAGATTTTGTCCTTGTCAAACAGCACTAAGGAATAGAAGTTGGCTTGACTGGCAGTCCAGAAACGCATCTTCCTTATGCGAGCAGAGTCATATGGGTTGTAGTCAGTGAAGAACACATGCTCGGAAAAGAAGTCTTCAGCCTTGAACTTCTGTTTGCTTGAGAACGGATTCTTCGGCTTTGGCAGAGGGATATCAGTGATTTGCAGTACCACCTCAGGAATCGCGAGCTCAGGTTCTCCAGGCTGAGGAATTTCTGGTTCCTCTTCTTGTGCAATCTGTGGATCAGCAGTAGCAGGTTTTTCAGCACTAGCGGCTGGAATATCTTCATGAACAGAGGAAGTGGGATGAGTTTCTTCAGAGCCCATTTGAACTGTGGTTGCCGGGGACTGAGGAATCTGTTGAATAGGAGTGAAGAGAGGAGTATTGGGATGCTGACTTTCCCAAAAGTCATCATTCATCACTGGTGTGGAGCATCCAATATCCACATCTTCATCTTCAATTTCCTCAACACGAGCCTCTTCAGCTGTGAACTGAGGCATAGGTGAGGAATTGACTGTCGTTGAAGGGATGGTATCCACTTCAATTTCTTCATCAATCTACTCTGACGTAGCAGCAGAATGATTTTCTTCATCAGATCCGCTTGGAATCTTGTAGTCTTCTCCAAAAGGAACAATTTCCTTTGATGACATGGAGGAAATAGGAACGGCATCAAATGGATGTTCAAGAGAGCTGGTCATTGGCTTCATTTTCTTCGCAGCCGAAGAATTTGACGCAGCTGATGCCTTCCTTTTCTTCACTGCAGCTCGCTCTGCAGCCTTGGTTTTCTTCACTTCATAGGCAGAAGGAAGAATTGGAGTTGGTGTAGGTGCGGGAGGAGCTGAGGACTTTTGTTGATTTTCTTCAGGCGCAACTGATGCAGTTGCCCTGATCTTTTCAGATTCTTCAGGCGCACCACTAGTGGATGCCCTGGCAATTTCTTCAGCGGCTGGAATGGAGTCATCAGCCCTGGAACTTACATTTTCTTTAGCAGGCTGAAAGTCATCAGCGGTGCTGGCATGTTCTTCAGCAGGCTGAGCAGAGTCTGCAGCCTGAGGATTTTCTTATTGCGATGGGGCTGCAACAGTTGTCATTTTCTTTGTCAGGTTGACGAATCTCACTTTGGCTCCTTGCCAATCAGCATAGTATGCATCGAAGTCTTTGCTGAGGGCTTGGATTTCAGACTGAGCCTTGAGAAGTTCCTCAGGTGTCATTCTGACAATATTTTTCTTCAGGAGCTTCTCCTTCCTGTATTGAGCCTTCTTGATTTCCCTGGCCTTTTCAAACTTCCATTTCTCTTGAGTGATGAAATGGGTCAGCATGTGACTTTGACCAGGAGTCAGTTGAAAATCAGGCATGGGGGTGTTTGGATCCTTGTGCCAGAGGTCAATGTAATCGAGGATTTTCCTCGGATCCAAAAGCAGTGGCACAGATGTGCCTTTAGCTCTAGCGGCCTTCACTTGCCTGTCTGTGATGATTTCTGCAAGTTCTTCATCAGAAGCTTCATCATCAGAGGGCACTTGGAATGCGACCTGTTTCTTCCTTGGACTTGGCCGAGGACCGTGTCCAGCTGTTGCTTTAGTCTTCAACAGTGTGGGGCCTGATGAGGACATTGGTGCAGCTGAGGAACTTGCTGAGACACCAGAAGCAATTGAAAAACCCGTAGTCCTTTGACATGTAGCCAGATGCACAAGAGTTGAGGACTATGGTGGAGCAGTAGCGGTCTGAGGAATTTGCCGTGAGGGCACAGCTGAGGAACTTGGCCGTGAGGGCGCTGTTGGTGAAGCACTTGGCTTGCGAGCAGGCTTCTTTGGCATTGATTTCCTCGGCTTAACCGAGGCCTCAGTAGCAGCAGCAGCAGCAGCAGCAGAATCCTCATTGAATTTCCTCACTGCCTCCTTGACTTGTCTTACCAATTTAGCTTGGCGCCTAGCCCATTCTTCAGGAAAGTCCTCACCACGCTTGATGCTGGTGGGATCAGCTACTTGGCCAGGTGCCAATGGAGCTATTGGGCATGGAGGATTTAAAGCGAATTTCTTCATGTACTTTGGAGTAACATATCGATATTCCCTCCATTCTCTTGCCCATCTCCGTTCAATCCTCTGAATGCGCACCTTGCGCTGGTTTTTGTTCTCTTTGCCAAATTTGGCTTCATCAGGTGTGCAATAATCCTTGTATATGTCATCAGGGATTTCGAAAGCAGTCATGACCTCAGGTTTCTTTCCTCCTTTCTGCGGTCTCTTTCCTTCAGCCATATTCTTCAGATGAGGAATTTGAACAATTGAACACTCTAAAGAAGTATGCAGTTTTTCTTCGAGGAACGCTGCAAAGGAGTTAAGTTGATGAGAACCTAGTGATTCAGCAGCGGACATGAGTACCTGTGAACAGAGTGTAGGTGCGAGGAATTTGGAGAGGTCATATGCGTTCTCAGAAGGTTTTTCGAAAAGACAAGTTTTGAGGAATTTGACCAGTTGAGCCTTGAGGAATTTCACTAAGCGTTCTTTGTCTTAGGTTCCAGAGTTGTACAGATCGAAAATCCACACAATTGAGGAATCTTGAAGAAAATGAATGCTTAGAGAAATGAATCAAGAGCATATAGTGTGTGAGGTGTTCATCTGTGTGAAGATTTGAAGAATAAAACACCTTTGAAGATTTTCAGGAAAGCTTGAGAATCAAAGTGAGTAATAAAAGTAACTTTTAATTACCCGAACTGAAGAACATGACGAACTGAGATGAACAGAGGTGAAGTTCGTCAAGTTAGATCTCCCACGCCCTAACTTGGCAGAGGGAGACAGCTACGGCGGCAGCGGAGTGAAGATTTCCGCAACCGGCGCGAGTACGATGGTGACGAGGTCGAGGAAGTGAAGCTCTTCCTCACCGGCGACGATGGAGTAGCGGCGGCGCTAGGGTTTGAGCAGCTCGAGCGAGAGACAGCGACCGAGCGGAGTAAATGAAGTGAGGAAGGGGAGAGGGGTATTTATAGCCACGGTGAAAAACTGTTCGCCCGAAGATTTTGGGACGAACATGCCCCTACCCTTTCTCCTTCACGAGACATGTGTCACCCACGTACTGTGCAGATGAGATCGTGTAATATCGTGGGTAAATATAATAATGCATCGTGGGATGTGGAACGGTTTGAGCGGCAAAACCGAAAATCTGGATAAGATTTGTTTTAAAGTTTCGTTCGCAATTTCTTCAGCTGACAAGGACACAGTGAAGACTTTGAACGAGTTTCAATTAGAACGCACATGAAGAATTTGTGAATAGATTGGGTTGAGTATAGCATAGAGGGGGAAGGGTCCGATCACATTCACTTAGCAGAAAACGCAACTTGAAGAAATAGCCAAAAGTGAATGCTGTAGAGGACATAAACTCATATATATATATAGCCAATGAAGAAAAACGACGGAACCAGTGAAGATTTTGCAAAGTTGAAGAAGTTGAAAAACTGAAGAATTTCAAAAATTGAGGAAAAACTCAAATTGAAGATTTTCAACCTTTTGTGGTGGCGTGATCCACCGTATAAGAATGATGGTTTCAGACACCGCGTACAATTGTTGTAGGGTTCTGAGAATCAAATTCTTCATTAATTTCTTCACACTTAGAGTGTTATTCTTCATTGATTGAAGAAAAACGTTTCTTCATGTGTTGCACATCTAAGTCATCAATTTTGCATAAGTGTTAGGATGTGTGTCTTTTTCAAAGAACATTCGAAGACTCTAAGATATTTAGCTCACACCGCAACTTGCTAAATCTCTTCTCATCCAAGGGCTTAGTGAAGATATCAGCTAGCTGTTCTTCAGTCTTCACGTGCTCGATGGAGATATCGCCCTTCAACACATGATCACGAAGAAAATGATGATGAATCTGAATGTGCTTTGTCTTCGAGTGTTGAACTGGGTTGTGAGCAATCTTGATGGCACTCTCATTGTCGCAGAGGAGAGGCACATTCTTCACGTTGACGCCATAGTCCTTGAGGGTTTGCTTCATCCAAAGCAGTTGAGCACAGCAAGAGCCAGCAGCAATGTATTCAGCTTCAGCAGTAGACAGTGATACGCAGTTCTGTTTCTTCGAGGACCAACAGACCAAAGATCGTCCGAGGAAATGACAAGTGCCAAATGTTGACTTGCGGTCCACACGATCACCGGCATAGTTAGAGTCAGAATATCCAATGAGATCAAAAGCAGAGCCCTTGGGGTACCATAATCCTAGTGTTGGTGTGTGAGCTAGATATCGAAGAATATGCTTCACAGCCTTATGGTGTGATTCCTTCGATGCAGCTTGAAATCGGGCACACATGCAAACACTAAGCATTATATCTGGCCTAGATGCACATAAGTACAATAAAGAACCAATCATGGAGCGGTATACCTTATGATCGAAGTCAATACCATTTTCATCAGTGCATAGATGGCCATTTGTGGGCATAGGAATTTTGACGCCTTTGCAATCTTGCATGCCGAATTTCCTCAGTACATCTTTGAGGTATTTCTCCTGAGATATAAATATGCCATTGCGCTGCTGACGAATTTGGAGACCTAAGAAGAATTTCAACTCTCCCATCATAGACATTTGATATTCTTCACTCATCATATAGGCAAATTCATCACGGGTGTGAAGCCATTCTTCACGAAGAATTCCTTCAATGTATCATACCACGCCCGAGGGGCTTGCTTGAGGCCATAGAGGGCCTTATTGAGTCTGAAGACTTTGTCAGGATTCTTTGGATCTTCAAAACCTGGGGGTTGAGCAACATATACTTCTTCCTCAAGCTTACCATTGAGGAATGCACTTTTCACATCCATTTGATATAAGATGATATCATGATGGTTAGCATAAGCAAGTAATATGCGAATAGCCTCAAGTCTAGCAACAGGTGCAAAAGTTTCATCGAAATCAATTCCTTCAACCTGTGTGTAGCCTTGAGCTACAAGTCGTGCCTTATTCCTCACCACAAGGCCATTTTCATCTTGCTTGTTGTGGTAGATCCACTTTGTGCCAATGATATTATGCTTGCGAGGATCTGGGCGATTGACCAGTTCCCAGACATTGTTAAGCTCGAACTGATGTAATTCTTCTTGCATAGCCTGAATCCACTCCGGCTCCAGAAATGCTTCATCTACCTTAGTGGGCTCTGTGATAGAGACAAAAGCATAGTGCTCACAAAAGTAAGATAAATGTGAAGCTTTTGAGCGTGTGAGAGGACCTGGTGCGCTAATGTCATCGATGATGTTCTCCACTTGTACTTCTTTTGCAACGCGGGGATGAGCTGGTTGTCGCTGAGGAATTTGGTCAGCATTTTCTTCAGCACCATTTTCCTCATCATGTTCTTCAGGTGCATCAGCTCGACGTTCTTCATGAACAGGAATGAATTCTTCAGCAGATTCTTCAATAGGAATGACATCCTCGGTTGCCTTGAACTTGATAGAATCCTCAGGTGCTGGTTCATCTAACACAGAAGGTAGGTGCTCTCTTTGCGAGCCATTAGTTTCATCGAACCGCACATCTACAATGTCAACAATCTTGTGAAGAACAATGTTGAAGACTCTGTAGGTGTGTGAGTCCTTTCCGTAACCAAGCATAAAACCTTCATGTGCTTTCGGTGCAAATTTAGAGTTGTGGTGAGGATCTCTAATCCAACATTTAGCACCGAAGACTTTGAAATAACTCACATTGGGTTTCTTGTCAGTGAGGAGTTCATAGGCAGTCTTCTTGAAGAATTTGTGAAGATATACTCTGTTGATGATGTGGCACGCAGTATCAATTGCATCAATCCAAAAACGCTGAGGTGTTTTGTATTCATCAAGCATAGTGCAAGCCATCTCAACAAGAGTTCTGTTCTTGCGGTCCATGATGCCATTTTGCTGAGGAGTATAAGGAGCAGATAACTCATGAGTAATACCAAGTTCATCAAGATAGGCATCAAGACCAGAATTCTTGAACTTAGTTCCATTGTCACTTCTGATGTGCTTGATCTTCACACCAAAGTTGGTTGAAGCCCTCGAGGAAAATCATTTGAAGACTTCCTGCACTTCATGTTTGTAAGTAACAATGTGTACCCATGTATATCGAGAGTAATCATCAACTATGACAAAGCCATATAGAGATGCATCATTAGTGACTGCTGAGTTATGATTAGGTCCGAAGAGGTCCATGTGAAGCAATTCGAATGGACGAGTAGTGGTCATGATAGTCTTCGCTGGATGCTTGGCCTTGGTCATTTTTCCAGCTTCACAGGCTCCGCACAAGTGATCCTTGAGGAATTTGACATTCTCAATGCCAATGACATGCTTCTTCTTCGCAAGCGTGTGCAAATTCCTCATGCCTGCGTGACCAAGTCGTCGATGCCATAGCCAGCCTTCTGAAGCTTTTGCAAGTAGACACACGGCTGGTTGTGGTCCTGTAGAGAAATCAACAATATACAGATCTCCTTTCCTAAAGCCTTCGAAGACTTTGGAATTGTTAGCTTCCATAATCACAACACAGCTATACTTGCCAAAGACAACAACCATATCAAGATCACAAAGCATTGAGACTGACATGAGATTGTATCCTAAGGACTCAACAAGCATGACTTTGTCCATGTGTTTATCCTTAGAGATTACAACCTTACCAAGACCCAATACCTCACTTTTGCCTTTGTCAGCAAAGATGATATGCTTCAGAGATGACGGTGATAAGGGAGCATCCATCAATAGATTCTTGTCACCAGTCATGTGATTAGTACATCCACTATCGAGGACCCATTCAGTAGTTTTGGGTTGATCATCCTGCAGATGAATTAGTGTAGCTTACAATCTCATATGCTTCATCAGTGAAGAATATGATATCAACTTCATCAGATGAATTTCATCAAGCAGTAAACAGATATAGCAGTATGAGGACGTTTGAAATGAAAGTTCATTTCATCATGATTCGCCCGCGTCCTTTCAGGCATTTTGTCAGGTCCCCAGCAAATTCTTCAGACGTTAAAGCACGTCTGGAGACCTGACCCTGCAGAAGAGATTAGTTCTTTTTCTTCACCACCCACATCTGGAGGGGTGGCAAAGAATTCATCACTCTGCGAGCACCATATGAGAAAGGTAGCAAAGATGCCAAACCATTTCGTTTCACATAAGAGGGGTTAGGGTAAGCATATGAATAAGCTGAGAAATTCTTCGAGGACTTATGAACATAATGGTTTGAAGAATAATGCACATATTCATAGCCCTTAGCTCTACCCTGCGAGACAGAGTTGTTAGCACGATGATAATCATATGAGGACTTTGATCCTTTTGAGGAATTTGATCCATGTGAGGAATTTGGTCCGTATGAGGACTTGGATCCATATGAAGAGTTTGGTCCATATGAAGAATTTGATCTGGGGTTCCTGTTCTTCACAGGTGGTGTCATGAGGACATTCACCTGAAGACTTTCAACATAACTTTTGGGAACCCAGATTTTCTTCATAGGGGAACCATTCCTGCAGTTAGTGCCAACATATCTAGCAAATAATTCACCGTTCTGATTTTTGAACAGTTTATAGTTGGAGTCAAATGACTCATCAGAAGAATGAGGAGATTCACATGTAAAGCAAGATAAGTTAGATGGATCAACTGGAGGTCCCTTTGCAGCAACCCATGAGGTTTTGGGGTACTGC
The DNA here is from genome assembly GCA_963921465.1 of Triticum timopheevii. Taxonomy (NCBI): domain Eukaryota; kingdom Viridiplantae; phylum Streptophyta; class Magnoliopsida; order Poales; family Poaceae; genus Triticum; species Triticum timopheevii. Next base: position 626,567,209 of record OY997264.1, on the reverse strand, counting down.
TCAGGCTTCCAATATGTTCCATCAGCATTGAGTTTCCTCTCAAAGGCAATACCCTCTTTCCTAGGGTTTCTGTTGAGGATATGCTTTTTAAGCACATCACAAAGAGTCTGATGCCCTTTGAGGCTTTTGTACATGCCTGTCATGTACAATTCCTTCAGCCCTACATTGTTAGTGATACTAGCAATGTCCTCAGATGAGGAATTAGTGATAGCAGCGGCAGATTAAGAATTTGTAACAGTTTCAGCATTTGAACATTCAGGTGAAGAATTAGCAGATTCACGTTCAATGCACTTTAAGCATGGAGGAACAAATTCTTCCTGAGAAGCGCTGATTTGTTGAGCTAGTAATGAATCGCGCTCCTTCTGAAGATCTTCATAACACACTCTTAGCTTTTCAAGATCTTCCTTTCTTTGAAGAGATTCAAAGGAAAGCCTCTCATGATCACGCTTTTCTTGAAGAAATTCATAAGAAAGTTTCTCATGATCAGATAAGAGAGTGTTATGATGACTTTGAAGGTTATCAAACCTAGACTGAAGTCTCTGAAGATTTTCAGTCAGGGCTTTAGTGCGATCCATTTCTTCACCCAACGTATCATCACTTTTGTCTAGCATGTTTTGAACCTTTTCAAAAGCCCGTTGTTGCTTTACAGCAATCTTAGCAAGTTTAGAGTAGCTGGGTTTGAGATCCTCATCAGATTCATTTTCACTGGATTCAGAGGAGTTGTATTTGAGTACCTTTGCACCTTTCGCCATGAAGCAATAGGTGGGAGCGTAGTCATCATCATCTTCATCAGGCTTGTCGGTGGGGTCAGTTTCTTTAGTGTTGAAGATGGACTTGCTGACGAAAGCAGTAGCGACGGCCAGACTAGCCACACCAGATTCAGATTCTTCAGACGCCTCCTCTTCATCATTTTCCTCAGATTCAGCTTCAGAGTCCATTTCCTTGCAATTGAATGCCCGAGCCTTCTTGGAGCTGCTCTTCTTGTGAGATGAAGACTTCGAGGATTTTGATGACGAAGATTTTGACGATTTCTTCTTCTTCTTTGCATCATCAGAACTGTAATCCTTGTATTTCTTCTTCTTCATTTCCTTTTCCCACTGAGGACAATCTTGAACATAGTGACCAGGTTTCTTGCATTTGTGGCACAGCCTTCTCTTATAGTCACTGGATGAGGAATCACTGCTTCTTGAGGATTTTCCAAAGCGACCACGTCGTGAGAACTTCTGGAACTTCTTCACGAGCAGTGCTAGCTCCTCGCTCAATTCTTCAGGATCACCAAGGCTACTACCAGAATCCTCATATTCAGAGTCAGACACAGCCTTGGCCTTTAGGGCACGTGGTTTGCCATAGTTTGAACCATAGAGATCTCTCTTTTCAGCAAGCTGGAACTCATGAGTATTTAGCCTTTCGAGGATATCGGTAGGATCAAGAGACTTGTAGTCAGCACGTTCTTGTATCATCAGTCCCAGAGTATCAAATGAGGAATCAAGCGATCTCAGCAGTTTCTTCACCACCTCATGATCAGTGATGTCAGTGGCACCGAGGGCTTGAAGCTCATTTGAGATGTCAGTGATCAAAGGTTTGTTGGACAATTTCATTGTCGAGTCTTTTGAAGCGGTTGAAGAGATTCCGAAGAACATCAACTCGAGAGTCACGCTGAGTTGAGACTCCTTCATTTACTTTGGACAGCCTATTCCAGATAAGCTTAGCAGTTTCCAAACTCTTCCATACTGTCCTTTGCTCAGATGGCCACATATGATATTCTTCGCTTGAGAATCGAGTTGCTTGAATCTCTTCACATCGGTAGCGTTCAGTGAGGGTGAGACAGAGGGAACACCATTTTCCACAACATACCAGAGATCGTTATCAATTGCCTCAAGATGCATTCGCATCTTGTTCTTCCAGTAGGGGTAGTCCGTCCCATCAAAGGTAGGACACCCAGCCGAGACCTTGATCATACATGCGGTCGACATAACTAAAACTCCAGGCGGTTAAACCAAAATCACACAGAACAAGGGAGTACCTTGCTCTGATACCAATTGAAAGTGCGTTATGTCGACTAGAGGGGGGGTGAATAGGCGATTTTTATGAATTCTTCACTGAGGAATTTGCTGGTGAGGAAATTCCTTAGCGAAGAACTACTTGCAGCTGAATAAGTACTCAGAAGTAAACATAACAGAATACAAGCAAGGTCATCATGATGAAATGAAGATAAGCACAGAGTACAGAAAGCGTAATCACAGGATAGCACAAGATGGAGACAAACAGACTGAAGAAATTGAACTGAGGAATTTGAGAAAGTCTTCAGTCAAAGTCTTCAAGCACAGATATGAACAAACACTCAACACAGTAATGAGGAAATGGAAGGGTTGAGGAAATAGAACCAGTTAGTTGGTGAAGACAATGATTTGGTAAACCAGTTCCAACTGCTGTCTCAGTTGTACGTCTGGTTGGAGCGGCTGAGTATTTAAACTCGAGGACACGCAGTCCCGGACACCCAGTCACTGAGCCGCAACTCAGGACACCCAGTCCTCACCGTATTCTCCTTGAACTAAGACCACGCAGGCCTCGTCCAATCACTCATGGTAGGTCTTCAGGTGACTTCCAAACCTTCACAGACTTGGTCACTCGGCGATCCACAATTCCTCTTGGATGCTCTAGACCTTGACGCCTAACCGTCTGGAAGAAGCACTGTCTTCAAAGGTAACAAGCGTCGGATCCATGCAGGATCAATTTCTTCAGTGATGCTCAATCACTTTGGGTTTGTGGGAGTTTGGTTTTTGGGATTTTCCTCACTTGATGATTTTCGCTCAAAGTCCTCGAAGGATGGGTTGCTCTCAAATGACAAGTGTCAAGTTCTCTCGGAGCAGCCAACCAACTAGTGGTTGTAGGGGGCGGCTATTTATAGCCTACGGAGCAGCCCGACATGATAAGACATAAATGCCCTTCAATGATATGACCGTTAGGTGGATAAGATATTTTGGGACAGCCGGCGCGCAGCACAGCAACGGTCGGAAATTTGACTCTCAAATTCCTCAGGGCTATCATGTTCCTCACTGTGTAGGCAATTCGCACTGGAGAATTCCTAACTCCTCAGTCAGAGCAAAGTCATCAGTTCCCAGAAGAACTGCGTCTCTGTCATTGAAGAAATTGACTGAACTATATGAGACTTCCAATGGCTTCACTCGAAGGGATTGGTAGGTGTAGGATTTTGAGTTGAGCATCACATGGAAAATTTTCCTTAGTATTTCCTCGACCCCCTTTAACAGTACGGTGTTTCCTATGACTCAAGAAAGAGAAAATGAAACTACGAAAACAAAAGTCTTCACGCTTCATGTTCCTCAAGTGAATACGAAGTCTTCAAGGTCACACCAATTTCTTCACTTTCAAAGTCTTCAAAAAGTCTTCAGAATATCAAACTCTTCAGTCGAAGAACTTCATTTTTAGGGGTCGACTTTCTCTGTAAATATCAAACTCCTCATAGACTTATAGACCTGTGTACACTCACAAACGCATCAGTCCCTTAACCTATAAGTCTTCAATACACCAAAATCACTAAGGGGCACTAGATGCACTTACACTAAGACATGGTTTAATTCTCTTGATCCTGGTTGTGTGCGTAGTCCCCAGGATATGATTTATTACTTCTCTGCTAAACATTTCCCTGCTCATAAGAAACAAGCTGCCTTAAGGGAAATATATAATTTTGTGCAAATTGAAGAAGAGAGTCTCCCACAAGCTCGGGGGAGGCTTCTCTAATTACTTAATGCTTTGCCTGATCATCCTCTCAAGAAAAATGAAATACTTGATATCTTTTATAATGGACTAACCGATGCTTCCAGAGACCACCTGGATAGTTGTGCTGGTTGTGTTTTCAGGGATAGAACAGTTGATCAAGCTGAGATTCTATTAAATAATATGTTGACAAATGAAAACAATTGGACACTTCCTGAGCCAACTCCGAAGAAAAGGGGTGTTCTATTTCTCAGTCCCGAAGATATGCAACAGGCAAAGAAATCTATGAAAGAGAAAGGTACTAAAGCTGAAGATGTTAAGAATTTACCTCCTGTTGAAGAAATACATGGTCTTAATTAACCACCCATCAAAGAAACACATGGTCTTGATAACCCGACACAGGTAGTAAAGGTAAATTCTCTCTATAGATATGATAAATCTGAAATCCCTCCTACCAAGTTTGTTAGCCAATGTTTAGATGAGCTTGATGATTTTATGGTTAAACAAGAAACTTTAATGCTTACTTTGGTAGAGAATTAAAACGCAATGCTTATATGATTGAACACTTGAGTGATTATATGTCTAGAGTTAAAGGTGAACTTAAACTCATTAGTAAACATGCTTCTATGGTTATCACTCAAGTAGAACAAGTACTTAAAGCTCAGAATGATTTGCTCAATGAATTAAATAGTAAGAATAATGATTTTGCTATTAGAGTGGCTACTAGAACTGGTAAAATGACTCAGGAACCTTTATATCCTGAAGGTCACCCTAAGAGAATTGAGCAAGATTCTCAGAGAACTAATTTTGATGCACCTAGTCCTTCTAAGAGGAAGAAAAAGAAAAATGATAGGACTTTGCATGATTCTAGTGAACCTATTATAGACACACCTGATAATCCCAATGATATTTCTATTTCTGATGCTGAAACACAATCTGGTAATGAACACGAACCTAGTGACAATGTTAATGATGATGTTCATGTAGATGCTCAACCTAGCAATGATAATGATGTAATGATCTTGATAACCCACAATCAAAGAATCAACGTTATGATAAGAGAGACTTTGTTGCTAGGAAGCACGGTAAAGAAAGAGAACCATGGGTTCAGAAACCCATGCCTTTTCCTCCTAAACCATCCAAGGAAAAGGATGATGAGGATTTTGAGCGTTTTGCTAAAATGATTAGACCTATCTTTTTGTGTATGTGTTTGACTGATATTCTTAAAATGAATCCTTATGCTAAGTACATGAAGGAAATTGTTACAAATAAAAGAAAGATACCGGAAGCTGAAATTTCCACAATGCTTGCTAATTATACTTTTAAAGGTGGAATACCTAAGAAACTAGGAGATCCAGGAGTACCAACTATACCATGCTCCATTAAAAGAAACTATGTTAAAACTGCTTTATGTGATCTTGGAGCCGGTGTTAGTGTTATGCCTCTCTCTTTATATCTTAGACTTGATTTGAATAAGTTGACACCTACTGAAATATCTTTGCAAATGGATGATAAATCAACTGCTATACCTGTCGGTATTTGTGAGGATGTGCCTGTTGTGGTTGCAAACATTACTATTCTAACGGACTTTGTTATTCTTGATATTCCCGAGGACGATAGTATGTCTATTATTCTTGGAAGACCCTTTTTGAATACTGCAGGGGCTGTTATTGATTGCAACAAAGGAAATGTCACTTTTCATGTTAATGGTAATGAGCATATGGTACACTTTCCGAGGAAACAACCTCAAGTCCACAGTATCAATTCTATCCAACTATTACTATTGGAGGTTTTGAATTTCCTCTTCCTACTGTCAAAAAGAAATATGATATTCTTATTGTTGGGGACATGCATATCCCCGTTGAGGTAACCTAGTGCTATTCGAAAATTCTCCAGTTTCATGCAATTCGGAATGAGTTTGTTAACAAGACCTAATCAACCTTGTTAGTGGATTCCTTTTGATGAGCATGAGATGGATGAAGTTAGAAAGCACAACTTTCTGTACCCTCCTTTTACTTTCTGTTATTTAGATGAAATAAAGCAAAAATAGTATTTTCTGCCAGTTTTTTGAATTATCCGTGCAATAAAAAATACTCCGAAAATAAAAGTTCTCCAAATGCCCCGAAAATGAAATATGATTTTTTTCTAGAATATTTGAGAATATCTGGCACTGAGAACACGGCAGGGGGAGCAAACACCTGGCCATGAGGGTCCAGGGCGCGCCCACCCCCCTGGGGGACGCCCCCCTACCTCGTGGGCCGATGGTGGCTCCCCTCCACTTATTCCAGCCACCACACACTGCTTCTTCCTCCCAAAAAAATCACCAACCAGCTCAAGCATGAGTTCTAGCTCATTTTGCTTCGATTTTTGATCTCCTTGCTCAAAGCTCCATTCACAAAACTACTTTGGGGGATAGTCCCTTGGTATGTGACTCCTCCAGTGGTCCAATTAGTTTTTGTTCTAGTGTTTTAATCATTGCATATTTTTGCTGCTTAGGTGACCCTGTTCTTGAGCTTGCATGTCAAATTTAATTGGTTCCAAGTAGTTCTAATGCATGATATAGTCTCTAGGCACTTGTGGGAGTGGTTGCTATCAATATTGTTGAGTTTGGTTCACTTTTATTTGAAGTTACTAAAAATTTCAGAAATTTTCAGAAAATGATGAAGAGATTTTTGAGGGGCTCTTCGAGCCGAAGCTCGAAGGATAAGCAAAGTGAAGAAGAAGAGAGGCCCAAATATAATCTCCCTCGCATCATGGAAGTCCGGCCGTGCGAATGGCCTTGTGACGATTTCTTGAGAGCGGCCGGGATATATGATGATTTTTACTAGTTGGCTGAGAACGCAGACCTCACCGACTTCCTCCGCCACCAACGCGAACAGTATCTCTTACTCATCAATATCTTTGTGCAAAATTTTCATTTCCATTCTAGGAGGTCACCACCTACGGTGGGTTTTTATTTATATGATGAGTATAAGGAGATGACTCTTCGCGAAGTTTGTGAGGTATGCAAGTTTCCTTTTTCGGGCAGCGTAGAGGAACCACATCGTGACGATGTGGAGGCGTTTATTGATACTATTGCTGTAGGAGAAACTAGGAAAATTTCCGACGCAAGAATTACTAGCATACATTTTCCTGTTTTATGTTTCTTTGCATTATTTTCTAGTAGATGCTTAATTGGTCGCGGAAACTGTCGCAACTTAAGTGCCCCTGATATTGTTATTCTGTTCCATGCCTTGTTTCGTGATGATTCATTTAGTATGGGCGCTATTGTTGCAAAGAGGTTAAATCTTAACCGTACTAAGGGCCCCATCTTGGGAGGCATCTTCGCCTCGCGCCTTGCTGCATATTATAATATACCTATTAGGCATTATGAGAAAGAAGAAAAATTGCTGCCTTCTGTTTTCCTAGATTATAAGAGTGTGGTAGCGCATGATTTTATTGTTAAGAATAGGGAAAAGGCGCTTAAGTACAGACTGTTATTTGATAAAAAATCACCCTGAGATTATTACATTGCCTGCTCCTTCCTTGTTTGACATATCTGCAGTCTCGTTCCGTTAGCGGCCATCCACGCCTACCGGAACCCTACATCAGCTACAGAGTCAGAGCCGGAATCACAATTTGATCCTCCACGACAGTCTGATTACCAGTGGGATCCGGAGGTGATTGCCAACCAGTGGCAGTCCGAGGCTTCATCGCAGTACGACCCCAGTTAATTACAACTTCGGATATCCGCCAGGCCAGCCGTGGCAACAGACCAACTTAGGCCAAAATCCTAAGCTTGGGGGAGTACGTATTTCTCACCGACATTGCATTTATGCTCACACACTCATGCTAGTTGTCAGTGCTCATACTTTTTTCATTGTACTATCCATGCTAGTTTATTTTCTTTTCTAGTTTTTCTCTTGTGTGTTAGAAAAACCTTAAGAAAAACCAAAAAAATAGTTATAGCTTTTAGCTAGTTTACTTTTCATGCTTGTAGTAGTAATAATTAAAAGAAACCCCAAAAAGATTTATCGTTCTTCTTTTGCTTGTTGGGAGATTTCCCGTGTAAATAGTTTTATTTCTTTTCTTTTCTTTGGGGGTCGATAGGAGAAGACTATTATGAAATTGTTGAAGTGGCTCTTATATGCATTGTTGTTGATTTAACCAAGAGCCTGTATTGCCTTGTCTTCTCCTGTTTATTAAATGCTTGCAGATTCCAGCTTAGTCCAATGCACGTGCACTATTATCATTTTACACACCGTTCGGTCGTGCGAGTGAAAGGCAATAATGACGACATATGATGGACTGATTGAGATGAGAGAAGCTGGTATGAACTCGACCTCTCTTGTTTTTGTAAATATGATTAGTTCATCGTTCCTGATTCATCCTATTATGAATAAACATGTTTGCAATGATAATTAGAGATTATAGTTGCTTATGCCATGCTTAATTAGCTAGGAGTTTATAATGGTTTACCTTGCGTGCCAACATGCTATTAAAATGATTGTGATGTGGTATAGTAGGGTGGTATCCTCCTTTGAATGATTTAAGTGACTTGACTTGGCACATGTTCACACATGTAGTTGAAACATTATCAACATAGCCTCTACGATATTTATGTTCATGGTGGATTATATCCTCCTCATGCTTGCACCCAATGTTTATTAATTTTCATGCATGTTCATGACTGTTGTCGCTCTCTAGTTGGTCAATTCCCAGTCTTTTGCTAGCCTTCACTTGTACTAAGAGGGAATACTGCTTGTGAATCCAATCCCTTAAACCCCAAAGTTATTCCATATGAGTCCACCATACCTTCCTATATGCGGTATTTACCTGTCGTTCCAAGTAAATTTGTAGGTGCCAAACTCTAAACCTTCAAATGAAATTCTGTTTTCTATGCTCGAATAGCTCATGTATCAACTAGGGTTGTCTATATCTTCCATGTAGGTGGGTTATTCTCAAGAGGAGTGGACTCCGCTCCTCACTCACGAGAACATGGCTGGTCACCGGGATGCCCAGTCACATGCTTTATGCAAATCAAATCAAAATAATTGCAAACAAAACTCCCCCAGGGCTGTTGCTAGTTGGAGGCACTCGTTGTTTCGAGCAACCCATGGATTGATGCTTGTTGGTGGTGGGGGAGTATAAACTTTACCATTCTGTTTGGGAACCGCCTATAATGTGTGTAGCATGGAAGATGTCGCCATCTCTCGGTTGTTATGTTGACAATGAAAGTATGCCGCTCAAAATATTATTTATCTCTGTTTCAAAAATCGAGCTCTAGCACCTCTACAAATCCATGCTTCCCTTTGCGAAGGGCCTATCTATTTACTTTTATGTTGAGTCATCACCCTCTTATTAAAAAGCACCAGTTAGAGAGCACTGCTGTCATTTGCATCCATTACTATTAATTTATATTGGGTATGACTATGACTGGATCTCTTTTACCATGAATTACAATGTCTAGTCAGTCCTTGGTCTTTAAAGGTGCTCTGCGTTTATGTTTTGCTGTCTCAGAAAGGGCTAGCGAGATACCATCTTGTTATATCATATCATGATTGTTTTGAGAAAGTGTTGTCATCCAAGATTTATTATTATTGCTCGCTAGTTGATTATGTCATTGATATGAGTAAACATGAGACCTAAGTGTTATTGTGAATATGGTTAGTCATAATCTTTGCTAAAAATTTGAATGATGGCTTTAGATATTTACAACAACAAGAGCAAACAGAGTTTGTAAAAGTTTTTCTTTATCACTTTCAGTTTATCAACTGAATTGCTTGAGGACAAGCAAAGGTTTAAGCTTTGGGGCAGTTGATACGTCTCCGTCGTATCTACTTTTCCAAACACTTTTGCCCTTGTTTTCGACTCTAAATTGCATGATTTGAATGGAACTAACCCGGACTGACGATGTTTTCAGCAGAATTGCCATGGGGTTATCTTTGTGCAGAAACAAAAGTTCTCGGAATGACCTGAAAATCAACAGAGATTATTTTTGGAAAATATAAAAAATATTGGCGAAAGAATCAAGACCAGGGGCCCACACCCTGTCCACAAGGGTGGGGGGCGCGCCCACCCCCTGGTGAGCGCCTCCCTACCTCGTGGGCCCCCTGAAGCTCCACCGACCTCAACTCCAACTCTATATATTCACGTTCGGGGAGAAAAAAAATCAGAGAGAAGGATTCATCGCGTTTTATGATACGGAGCCGCCGCAAAGCCCTAATCTCTCTCGGGAGGGCTGATCTAGAGTCCGTTCGGGGCTCCGAAGAGGTGAATCCATCGCCGTCATCATCATCCACCATCCTCCATCACCAATTTCATGATGCTCATCGCCGTGCGTGAGTAATTCCATCGTAGGCTTGTTGGACGGTGATGGGTTGGACGAGATTTATCATGTAATCGAGATAGTTTTGTTAGGGTTTGATCCCTAGTATCCACTATGTTCCGAGATTGATGTTGCCATGACTTTGCTATGCTTAATGCTTGTCATTAGGGCCCGAGTGCCATGATTTCAGATCTGAACCTATTATGTTTTCATGAATATATGTGAGTTCTTGATCCTATCTTGCAAGTCAATAGTCACCTACTATGTGTTATGATCCGGCAACCCCGAAGTGACAATAATCGAGACCACTCTCGGTGATGACCGTAGTTTGAGGAGTTCATTTATTCACTATGTGTTAATGCTTTGTTCCGTTAGTCTATTAAAAGGAGGCCTTAATATCCCTTAGTTTCCAATAGGACCCCGCTGCCACGGGAGGGTACGACACAAGATGTCATGCAAGTTCTTTTCCATAAGCACGTATGACTATATTCGTAATACATGCCTACATTACATTGATGAATTGGAGCTAGTTCTGTGTTACCCTATGTTATAACTGTTGCATGATGAACCGTGTCCGACATAATTACCCATCACTGATCCAATGCCTACGAGCTTTTCACATATTGATCTTTGCTTATTTACTTTACCGCTGCTATTGTTACAATCACTACAAAACCGAAAAATATTATCTTTGTTACCATTACCGTTACTATCATACTACTTTGCTACTAAATACTCTACTGCAGATACTAAGTTATCCAGGTGTGGTTGAATTGACAACTCAACTGCTAATACTTGAGAATATTCTTTGGCTCCCCTCATGTAGAATCAATAAATTTGGGTTGAATACTCTACCCTCGAAAACTGTTGCGATCCCCTATACTTGTGGGTTATCACCCGGTACTATTGGTACCATTAGTCCTGGTTCGAACGGCTATGCATTAATGCCGGTTCGTGTTGAACATTTAGTACCAGTTCATGCCACGAACCGGTACTAAAGGAGTGGTGGCAGGCTGGTGTCAGGCCGGGGCCCCACGAGCCCCTTTAGTCCCGGTTCGTGGCACAAACCGGTACTAAAGGGCTAACCTTTAGTAAAGGTTCGTGCCACGAACCGGGACTAAAGGGGTCTGACCTATAGTCTCGGTTGGAAACACAAACCGGGACTATAGGGCAATTTTCAAACTCTACCCCCCCCCCCCCCCCCCCCCCGTGTATCACCATTGAAAAAAAACAAAAGAAAATGATAAAAAATTCAAAAAATAAAATTCTTCGAGATGTAGTTATATTACTACTTCTACTAGTAGGAAAATTAAAAAACTTAAATTTGAACATGTTTTGCAAAAAAGTGTTATGAAAAAGTAAAACGGCTATAACTTTTGCATACGATGTTGGAAAAAACGTATAATATATCAAAATGTTCACCACGAAAATCCACATCCGATTTTGATGGACTACGGCCTGTTTGCAAATTTTTAGAATCCTCAAATTCTAAAAGGAAAAAAAGATATGCTCAAATTTCAGTTTTTTTGAATTGTGGTCAAACTATGGTCAAACTACTTATTCAAGAAATATTAGTGTTACTAAATAATTATTCAAGAATATTAGTGTTACAAAATAATTATTTCAGTTTTTTGAATTTTGGTCAAATTTGGTCAAACTACTTATTCAAGAAATACTAGTGTTAGTAAATAATTACTGTTTTTTAGAATAATAGTTTCAAACTCAAACGGTGAAACGTCTGACCTAATGCTCAAGCTAAACTCCTGAGGGTTAATAGGATTGATAGCTTACATTTGTCAGGAAAACAACAAGTGCAGACTTGGAAAGTAGGGGGAATAGAACTCCAAAGTTAAGCGTGCTCAGGTTGGGGTAGTGAGAGGATGGGTGACCGACCGGGAAGTTAGACGATTTGGAATGAGTGATCCACACTTGATCAGTTAAGAGGGGTGATTAGAGACTAAATCATCAAGTAATTCAGAAAATTGAAAATAAAAAAATCAAATTTTTTTTACAAAATTTTCAAAAACAAATTAAAAAAACCTTTATTACCGGTTGGTAAAAGGTCCCCCATACCACGGCGCGAGCTCACGCCACGTGGTGGGCCTTTAGTGGTGGTTCGTGCCGAACCGGTACTAAAGGGGCGGCCTTTAGTCTCCACCCTTTAGTGCCGGTTACAGAACTGGCACTAAAGGCCCTTACGAACCGATAATAAAGCTCCGTTTTCTACTAGTGAGTATGAACATCACCGCCCACAACTCCTTGTGTTCTACTCGTGCATATCATCTACGCATAGACCTGGCTCATGATGCCACTGTTGGGAACATAGCATGCAATTTAAAAAAAATCCTACGCTCACGCAAGATCTATCTAGGAGATGCATAGCAACGAGAGGGGGAGAGTGTGTCCACATACCCTCGTAGAACAAAAGCGGAAGCGTTAGCTTAACGCAGTTGATGTAGTCGAACGTCCTCTCAATTCAACCGATCAAGCACCGAACGTATGGCACCTCCGAGTTCTGCACACGTTCAGCTCGATGACGTCCCTCAAATTCTTGATCCAGCAGAGTGTCGGGGAAGAGTTCCGGCAGCACGACGGCGTGGTGACGGTGATGGTGAAGTTGATCGCGCAGGGCTTTGCCTAAGCACTACGACAATATGACCGGAGGAGTAAACTGTGGAGGGGGCACCGCACACGGCTAAGAAACAATTGATGTGCTTTGGGGTGCCCCCTTGCCCACGTATATAAAGTAGGAGGTGAGAAGGTCGGCCACAAGGGGCGCGCCATGGGGGGAGTCCTACTAGGACTCCAAACCTAGTAGGATTCACCCCCTTTTTTTCCTTTTACCGGAGAGGGAAGGGGGGAAAGAGAGGGAGAAGGATAAGGAAAGGGGGCGCCGCCCCCTTCCCCTACTCCAATTCGGTTTCCCCTTCATGGGGGGTGCGCCAGCCGCTTGTGGGCTGGTGTGCCTCCCTCTTATGGCCCATATGGCCCATATCTTCCACCACGGGGTTTCGGTAACCCCTACGGTACTCCGGTATGTACCCGATACACTCTGGAACTATTCCGGTGTCCGAATGCCACCTTCCAATATATCAATATTTACCTCTCAACCATTTCGAGACTCCTCGTCATGTCCGTGATCACATCCGGGACTCCGAACAAACTTTGGTCACCAAAACACATAACTCATAATACAACTCGTCATCGAACGTTAAGCGTGCGGACCCTACGGGTTCGAGAACTATGTAGACATGATCGAGACACATCTCTGATCAATAACCAACAGCGGAACCTGGATGCTCATATTAGCTCCTACATATTCTATGAAGATCTTTATCGGTCAAACCGTAATGACAACATACGTCATTCCCTTTGTCATCGGTATGTTACTTGCCTGAGATTCAATTGTCGGTATCCTCATACTTAGTTCAATCTCGTTACCGGAAGTCTCTTTACTCATTCCGTAATGCATCATCCCATTACTAACTCATTAGTCACATTGATTGCAAGGCTTATCGTGATGTGCATTACCGATAGGGCCTAGCGATACCTCTCCGATACTCGGAGTGACAAATCCTAATCTCGATCTATGCCAACCCACAAACACCTTCGAGACACCTGTAGAGCATTTTTATAATCACCCAGTTAGGTTGTTACGTTTGATAGCACACAAGGTTTTCCTCTGGTATTCGGGAGTTGCATAATCTCATAGTCAGAGGATTATGTATAAATCATGAAGAAAGCAATAGCAATAAAACTTAACAATCATTATGCTAAGCTAATGGATGGGTCTTGTCCATCACATCATTCTCCTAATGATGTGATCCCGTTCATCAAATGACAACACATGTCTATGGCCAGGAAACTTAACCATCTTTGATTAACGAGCTAGTCAAGTAGAGGCATACTAGGGATACTCTGTTTTGTCGATGTACTCACGCATGTATCAAGTTTCCGGTTAATACAATTCTAGCATGAATAATAGATATTTATCATGAATAAGGAAATATAAAATAACATCTTTATTATTGCCTCTAGGGAATATTTCCTTCAGTCTCCCACTTGCACTAGAGTCAATAATCTAGATTGCATAGTAATGATTCTAACACCCATGGAGTCTTGGTGCTGATCATGTTTTGCTCGTAGAAGAGACTTAGTCAACGGGTCTGCCACATTCTGATCCGTATGTATTTTGCAAATCTCTATGTCTCCCTCCTTGACTTGATTTCGGATGGAGTTGAAGCGTCTCTTGATGTGTTTGGTTCTCTTGTGAAACCTCGATTCCTTCGCCAAGGCAATTGCACCAGTGTTGTCACAAAAGATTTTCATTGGACCCGATGCATTAGGTACTACACCTAGATCGGATATGAACTCCTTCATCTAGACTCCTTCATTTGCTGCTTCCGAAGCAGCTATGTACTCCGCTTCACACGTAGATCCTGCCACGACGCTCTCCTTGGGACTGCACCAACTCACAGCTCCACCATTCAGCAAAAATACGTATCCGGTTTGTGACTTAGAGTCATCCGGATCAGTGTCAAAGCTAGCATCAACACAACCTTTTACGATGAGCTCTTTGTCACCTCCATAAACGAGAAACATATCCTTGGTCCTTTTTAGGTACTTCAGGATGTTCTTGACCGCTGTCCAGTGATCCACTCCTGGATTACTTTGGTACCTCCTTGCTAGACTTATAGCAATGCACACATCAGGTCTGGTACACATCATTGCATACATGATAGAACCTATGGCTAAGGCATAGGGAATGACCTTCATTTTCTCTCTATCTTCTGCAGTGGTCGGGCATTGAGTCTGACTCAACTTCACACCTTGTAACAAAGGCAAGAACCCTTTCTTTGACTTATCCATTTTGAACTTCTTCAAAACTTTATGAAGGTATGTGCTTTGTGAAAGTCAAATTAAGCGTCTTGATCTATATCTATAGATATTGATGGCCAATATATAAGCAGCTTCTCCGAGATCTTTCATTGAAAAATTCTTCTTCAAGTATCCTTTTATGCTATCCAGAAATTCTACATCATTTCCGATCAATAATATGTCATCCACATATAATATCAGAAATGCTATAGAGCTCCCACTCACTTTCTTGTAAATACAGGCTTCTCTGAAACTCTGTATAAAACCATATGCTTTGATCACCTCATCAAAGCGTATATTCCAACTCCGAGATGCTTGCACCAGTCCATAGATGGATCGCTGGAGCTTGCACACTTTGTTAGCACCTTTAGGATCGACAAAACCTTCTGGTTGCATCATATAGAACTCTTCTTTAAGAAATCCATTGAGGAATGCAGTTTTGACATCCATTTGCCAGATTTCATAATCATAAAATGTGGCAATTGCTAACATGATTCGGACAGACTTAAGCATCGGTACGGGTGAGAAAGTCTCATCGTAGTCAGCTCCTTGAACTTGTCGAAAACCTTTTGGGACAAGTCGAGCTTTGTAGACAGTAAACTTACCATCAGGGTCAGTCTTCTTCTTGAAGATCCATTTATTCTCTATGGCTCGCCGATCATCGGGCAAGTCCACCAAAGTCCACACTTTGTTCTCATACATGGATCCTATCTTAGATTTCACAGCCTCAAGCCATTTTGCGGAATCTGGGCTCATCATCGCTTCCTCATAGTTCGTAGGTTCGTCATGGTCTAGTAACATGACTTCCAGAACAGGATTATCGTACCACTCTAGTCCGGAACATGCTCTGGTTGTCCTACGAGGTTCAGTAGTAACTTGATCTGAAGTTTCATGATCATTAGCATTAGCATCCTCACTTGTTGGTGTAAGCATCACGGGAACGATTTTCGGTGATGAGCTACTTTCCAATTCGAGAGAAGGTACAATTACCTCATCAAGTTCTACTTTCCTCCCACTCACTTCTTTCGAGAGAAATTCCTTCTCTAGAAAGGATCCATTCTTAGCAACAAAGATCTTGCCTTTGGATCTGTGATAGACGGTGTACCCAACAGTTTCTTTTGGGTATCCTATGAAGACGCACTTCTCTGATTTGGGTTCGAGCTTATCAGGCTGAAGCTTTTTCACATAAGCATCGCAACCCCAAACTTTAAGAAATGACGGATTAGGTTTCTTGCCAAACAAAAGTTCATACGGTGTCGTCTCAACGGATTTAGACGGTGCCCTATTTAAAGTGAATGCAGCTGTCTCTAATGCATAACCCCAAAACGATAGTGGTAAATTGGTAAGAGACATCATAGATCGCACCATATCTAATAAAGTACGGTTATGACGTTCGGACACACCATTTCACTGTGGTGTTCCAGGTGGAGTGAGTTGTGAAACTATTCCACATTGTTTTAAATGAAGGACAAACTCGTAACTCAAATACTCGCCTCCGCGATCAGATCGTAGAAACTTTATTTTCTTGTTATGATGATTCTCTACTTCACTCTGAAATTGTTTGAACTTTTCAAATGTTTCAGACTTGTGTTTCATTAAGTAGATATACCCATATCTGCTCAAATCATCTGTAAAGGTCAGAAAATAACGATACGCGCCGCGAGCCTCAACCCTCATCGGACTGCATACATCGGTGTGTATTATTTCCAATAAGTCAATGGCTCTCTCCATTGTTCCGGAGAACGAAGTCTTAGTCATCTTTCCCATGAGGCATGGTTCGCAAGTATCAAATGATTCATAATCAAGTGATTCGAAAAGTCCATCTGCATGGAGTTACTTCATGCGGTGTACACCAATATGACCTAAATGGCAGTGCCACAAATATGTTGCACTATCATTATCAACTTTGCATCTTTTGGCATCAATATTATGAATATATGTATCACCACAATCGAGATTCAAGAAAAATAAACCACTCTTTAAGGGTGCATGACCACAAAAGATATTACTCATATAAATAGAACAAGCATTATTCTCTGATTTAAATGAATAACCGTCTCGCATTAAACAAGATCCAGATATAATGTTCATGCTCAACGCTGGCACCAAATAACAATTATTCAGGTCTACAACTAATCCCGGAGGTAGATGTAGAGGTAGCGTAACGACGGTGATCACATCGAATTTGGAGCCACTTCCAACGTGCATCGTCACCTCATCCTTAGCCAATCTTTGTTTAATCCGTAGCCCCTGTTTCGAGTTACAAATATGAGCAACTGAACCTGTATCAAATACCCAGGCGCTACTACGAGCATTAGTAAGGTACACATCAATAACATGTATATCACATATACCTTTGTTCACTTTGACATCCTTCTTATCCGCCAAATACTTGCGGCAGTTCCGCTTCTAGTGACCAATCCCTTTGTAGTAGAAGCACTCAGTTTCAGGCTTGGGTCCAGACTTAGGCTTCTTCCCAGGAGTGGCAACTTGCTTGCCATTCTATTTGAAGTTCCCCTTCTTTCCCTTGCCCTTTTTCTTGAAACTAGCGGTCTTGTTAACCATCAACACTTGATGCTCCTTTTTGATTTCTACCTCTGCAGCTTTGAGCATTATGAAGAGCTCGGGAATTTTCTTCTCCATCCCTTGCATACTATAGTTCATCACAAAGTCTTTGTAGCTAGGTGGCAGTGATTGGAGAACTCTGTCAATAACACTATCATCTGGAAGATTAACTCCCAGCTGAGTCAAGTGATTATGATATCCAGACATTCTGAGTATGTGTTCACTGACAGAACTATTCTCCTCCATCTTACAGCTATAGAACTTGTTGGAGACTTCATATCTCTCAACTCAGGAATTTGCTTTAAATATTAACTTCAACTCTTGGAACATATCATATGCTCCATGACGTTCAAAACGTCTTTGAAGTCCCGATTCTAAGCCGTAATGCATGGCACACTAAACTATAGAGTAGCCATCAGATCGCGTCTGCCAGACGTTCAAAGCGTCCACATTAGCAGGATTGGGCTTGTCACCTAGCGGTGCATCAAGGGCATTATTCTTCTGTGCAGCAATGAGGATAATCCTCAAGTTATGGGCCCAGTCCGTGTAGTTGCTCCCATCATCTTTCAACTTAGCTTTCTCTAGGAACGCATTAAAATTCAAGGGAACGATAGCACGGGCGATTGATCTACAACATAGATATGCAAAAACTATTAGGACTAAGTTCATGATAAATTCAGTTCAATTAATCATGTTACTAAAGAACTCCCACTTAGATAGACATCCCTCGAGTCATCTAAATGATCACGTGATCGAAATCAACTAAACCATGTCCGATCATCATGTGAGATGTAGTAGTTTTCAATGGTAAACATCTCTATGTTGATCATATCTATGATTCACGTTCGACCTTTCGGTCTCTAGTGTTCCGAGGCCATGTCTGTACATGCTAGGCTCGTCAAGTTTAACCCGAGTATTTCGCATGTTCAAAACTGTCTTGCACCCGTTATATGTGAATGTAGAGCTTATCACACCCGATCATCACGTGGTGTCTCGGCACGATGAACTGTCGCCACGGTGCATACTCAGGGAGAACACTTATACCTTGAAATTTTAGTAAGGGATCATCTTATAATGCTACCGCCGTTCTAAGCAAAATAAGATGAATAAAGGATAAACATCACATGCAATCATAATATGTGACATGATATGGCAATCATCATCTTGTGCTTTGATCTCCATCTCCAAAGCATCGTCATGATCTCCATTGTCACTGGCTTGACACCTTCATCTCCATCGTAGTGTCGTGGTCGTCTTGCCAACTATTGTTTCTACAACTATTGCTAACGCATAGTGATAAAGTAAAGCAATTACATGGCATTTGCATCTCATACAATAAAGCGACAACCATAAGGCTCCGCCAGTTGCCGATAACTTTTACAAAACATGATCATCTCATACAATAACGTATAACTCATCACGTCTTGACCATATCACATCACGACATGCCCTGCAAAAACAAGTTAGATGTCCTCTACTTTGTTGTTGCAAGTTTTACGTGGCTGCTACGGGCTTCTAGCAAGAACCGTTCTTACCTACGGCACAAAACCACAACGGTAATTTATCAAATTTGCTATTTTAACCTTCAACAAGAAGGACCGGCCGCGGTCAAATTGATTCAACTAAAGCAAGAGAGACAGACACCCGCCGGCCACCTTTATGCAAACAAGTTGCACGTAACGGTGGAACCGGTCTCATGAACGTGATCATGTAATATTGGTCCGGGTCGCTTCATCTTACAATACCGCCGAATCAAAATAAGACGTTGGTGGTAAGCAGTATGATCTATTCAAGATTATGGTATGGTAGGATTCGCCCCCCCCCCCCCCCTTTTTTTCCTTTTACCGAAGAGGGAAGGGGGGAAAGAGAGGTAGAAGGAGAAGGAAAGGGGGGTGTTGCCCCCTTCCCCTACTACAATTCGGTTTACCCTTTGTGGGGGGCGCGCCAGCCCCTTGTGGGCTGGTGTGCCTCCCTCTTATGGCCCATATGGCCCATATCTTCCACCGGGGGGTTTCGGTAACCCCTCCAGTACTCCAGTATCTACCCGATACACTCCAGAACTATTCCGGTGTCCGAATGCCACCTTCCAATATATCAATATTTACCTCTCGACCATTTCGAGACTCCTCGTCATGTACGTGATCACATCCGGGACTCTGAACAAACTTTGGTCACCAAAACACATAACTCATAATACAAATCATCATCGAACGTTAAGCGTGCGGACCCTACGGGTTCGAGAACTATCTAGACATGATCGGGACACATCTCTGATCAATAACCAACAGCGGAACCTGGATGCTCATATTGGTTCCTCCATATTCTACGAAGATCTTTATCGGTCAAACTGTAATGACAACATACGTCATTCCCTTTGTCATCGGTATGTTACTTTCCAGAGATTCGATCGTCGGTATCCTCAGACCTAGTTCAATCTCGTTACCGGCAAGTCTCTTTACTCGTTCCGTAATGCATCATCCTGTAACTAAATCATTAGTCACATTGCTTGCAAGGCTTATCGTGATGTGCATTACCGAGAGGGCCCAGAGATACCTCTCCGATACTCGGAGTGACAAATCCTAATCTTGATCTATGACAACCCAACAAACACCTTTGGAGACACCTGTAGAGCATCTTTATAATCACCCAGTTACGTTGTGACGTTTGATAGCACACAAGGTGTTCATCCGGTATTCAGGAGTTGCATAGTCTCATAGTCAGAGGAATATGTATAAGTCATGAAGAAAGCAATAGCAATAAAACTTAACGATCATTATGCTAAGCTAATGGATGGGTCTTGTCCAGCACATCGTTCTACTAATGATGTGATCTCGTTCATCAAATGACAACACATGTCTATGGTCAGGAAACTTAACCATCTTTGATTAACGACCTAGTCTAGTAGAGGCATACTAGGGACACTCTGTTTTCTCTATGTCCTCACACATGTATCAAGTTTCCGGTTAATACAATTCTAGCATGAATAATAGATATTTATCATGAATAAGGAAATATAAAATAACAACTTTATTATTGCCTCTAGGGCATATTCCCTTCAGCTTTTTGGAGCACCAGAAGAAAGTTTTGTAGCTCTAGATGAGAGTTCGATCGGGGACATATCTCAGCTTAAATTAGAAGAGAATGAGTTGTTGTCTGCTCCGCTCACTGAGAAAGAGGTGTTTGATGCAATAACGCAAATGAAACATAACAAAGCCCCTGGGCCGGATGGGTTCCCGGCAGAATTTTATCAGAAATGTTGGCATATCATAAAGGGAGATCTTATGCCTATGTTCTATGATTTGTTCGATGGCCACTTAAACCTCTTTCACCTCAATTTTGGAACAATAACGTTCTTGACTAAGAGGGTTGAGGCTATTTGCATTGAGCAATCAGACCATCTGTCTTCTCAATGTATGCTGTAAGATTTTTACAAAGGTTGGCACGAATAGGTTGACACAGATAGCCCATACGGTTGTGCAACCAATACAAACTTCTTTCATGCCAGGACGACACATCCTTCAAGGGGTTGGGGTCTTACATGAAACACTGCATGAAATCCATATGAAGAAATTAGATGGTGTTATCTTCAAAGTGGATTTTGAAAAAGAATATGACAAGGTCAAATGGCCCTTTTTGCAGCAAGCCTTACGTATGAAGGGGTAATGAGACTTGGAGATCTCAGGTGGATACATTCATACAGAAAGGTAGTGTCGGAATAAAAGTCAACGATGACATAGGACATTTTTTCCAGACATGTAAGGGGTTACGACAGGGAGATTTCATGTCTCCGGTGCTATTTAACATTGTAGCGAATATGTTGGCAGTACTAATTGGCCGGGCCAAAGAGAGTGTCCAAGTAGGAGGACTTGTCACACATCTTGTAGAGGGGGAGTCTCCCTCCTACAATACACGGATGACACTATTATATTCATGGAACATGATCTTGCAAAAGCTAGGAATAGAAGCTTGTATTGTGTCTTTTTGAGCAACTGTCTGGGCTCAAAATCAACTTCAATAAAAGCGAATTGTTCTATTTTGGGAGAGCAAAGAGGAACAAGGTGATAATAGAAATCTATTCAGTTGTGAAATGGGATCCTTACCTTTTAGTTATCCAGGGATCCCAATTCATCATAGACGTTTAACGAACAAGGAATGGAAATATATATAAGATCGATTTGAAAAGAAACTGAGCTGCTGGAAGGGCAAGCTCATGTCATATGGAGGTCGGTTGGTTTTGATAAATTCTGTCTTGACGAGCCTTTCGATGTTCCTTCTATCTTTCTTTGAGGTACCGGTTGGGGTACAGAAAAGACTTGACTTTTATTTTGGCAAAGTGATGAAGCCAGGAAGAAGTACAGATAGGCTAGATGGGATATTATTTGCAGAACAAAAGACCAGGGCGGGTTAGGGATCAAAAATTGAGAGGTCAAAAATAGATGTCTGCTTAGCAAGTGGCTATAGAGATTATCTACTGAGACTGATGGTATGTGGATACAAATCTTGCAGAATAAATACTTACATTCTAAGACTTTGGCCCAAGTCACCGCTAGGCCAACAGACTCACCATTCTCGAAGGGATTAATGAGGGCGAAAGCATCTTTCTTCCACTGAGTGAAATTCCTAGTTGGTAATGGTAATACTACTCGATTTTGGGAGGATACATGGCTAGGGGAGACGTCTTTGGCTTTGCAATATCCATCCTTATATAATATTGTGCAACGTAAGGAGAATTATGTTGCCACAATATTAAATTTGATACCGCTTAATATCCAATTTAGGAGATCCCTAGTGGGGGAACATTGGAATGATTGGTTGCACCTGGTTCGTAGGTTGATGGAGGTTCACCTATCTGATCGGGCGGATACAATTCGCTGGAAGTTAACCATGGATGGCATCTTCTCAGTGAAATCCATGTATTCAAACCTAATTGAATCCGGGCCATTGTCGAGGTCGTTGCATATTTGGAAGATTGAAGTTCTGCTTCGTATTAAAATATTTATGCGGTTTGTCCATAAAGAGGTTATTCTAACAAAAGATAACTTGGCAAAAAGAAATTTGGTTGGTAACTCTAGGTGCTGTTTTTGTGAGCAAAATGGAACAATTAAACACATCTTTCTTGAATGTCCTCTTGCACAATTATTATGGCGATCAATTCATATAGCCTTTAATGTTCAACCTCCAAGGAGCATAAACACGTTATTTGGGACGTGACTTAATGGAGTGGACGTACACTTAGCTAAACATATTCAGATAGGAGTGTGTGCATTATTTTGGACTATATGGAACACTAGAAATGATATGCTTTTTAATGGCACACAATTCACCAATTTTTTCAGGTTATCTACAGAGCTACAACTTGGATCCATATGTGGCACTTACTCACTCATGCGGACTTTGGGGAGCCTTTTGTTATTGGGTGCAACCGTTGCGAGATGGTAGCATGGGCTATTTTCAGCCGATTTGGGTGGCGAGCTAATAATAGAGAGAGAATTCCTTATTTAACACCGTCTTAAAATATCTTTCCTTACTTGACACCACAAAAACTTTTCTTCCCTATGTTACATTGATTCTAAAATTTGTGCAAATACGAGGATTCATCGTGTGTGTCACTTTAACAAAACGAATTCAAAACTGAGATAGTGCGCACCTGCTCTCCTCTCCTTTTCTTGTTGTCCCTGTATCCCCAACCCCAAATCATCTTGTTGGACACTGAAAAATTGATCTAAACCTATTCAATGTGCTGCCACTAGGTCCCTAACCCGTTGACCGTTACAATTTGCTACGATTTGTTATTAAGTGCACTGTAAGTTCTTTCTGGGTTGTAAGCAGACACCAAATCAGAGCATGATACATATTCCTCACCAAGAAAATAAATAAGCAAATAGACATGGGCTCAAGTAACATCATTTTTCATCATGATCATCGTGGTATTTTTACAATGGGGGATTCCACGGGAAGCCAACCAGGTAGGCCATGGTTGTTGCAGAAAACAAAGACACGCCTAGCTAGTAGCAAGTACCAAGTTGCAGCTGCTAATTGGCACCCCAGCAACTAAGGTACATCACCGTCCTCAACCCCTCCTCGGCCTTCTCCGTTTGCCGCCTCTTCGCCACCGCCGCCGTAGAGACTGGAAGTTGCTTGCCGCCCTGGGAGACACTGCCACACGGTTGTTGGCCCTGGCCTTGGCTGCTCGTTGGATGGACCTGAGCGCGTAGTTCCATCAGGAGAGACCGGTCTGGTCCTTGAGCACCTCTCCCGCACCGACGCTCATCACCATCCAAGGCATTTTGCCTCTCCCGATGTGATCCCTCTGTCTATGTTGGTGGAGACAGCACCGCTGACTGATCTGTTGATTTTGAACTAGGTGATGACCGAAGATTACTAGCTACTAGTCGAGTGTAGAGCACAAACTTTGTGGTTGTGAATGAACTGAGATGAATGCTGATTGATGCTTGTGTTGATGAGAGAAAGAGTGGGACTGGGAGGACATTATATAAAGGAATGTACTTTAAAGGTTGTACGGTAAAAGACGAGTATATATAAAGTGGTAGAAGAATATACCATCCACTATTAGCAATGCTTTTATCCTCCCCAATAGCAAAGGAAAAAGTAGGCAGCCTTTTCACCTCGCAGCTCACTCACTACACTATCTGGCTCCACGCACCCGTACCCCAGACACTTCAAAGACGCCTCCATCCTTGCGGCGTCGGGATCCATTCACAAAACCCCAGTCCCAAATCTTGCAAAGCTCCGAGCTTTCCCTCCAACATCGGCAGCCATATGGCGGTCATTGGCCAGTCCTATGCCGCTACCAGGTCCCCATGCCTCCACCCTGATCACCTTCGTCCCGGCTTCCTGCCTCCGCCGTCGATTCTCCTAGCCCAGCACTTGATACGTCTCCAATGTATCTATAATTTTTGATTGTTCCATGCTATTATATTATCCATCTAGGATGTTTTATATGCATTTATATGCTATTTTATATGATTTTTGGACTAACCTATTAACCCAGAGCCCAGTGCCAGTTTCTATTGTTTCCTTGTTTTTGAGTATCGCAGAAAAGGAAAACCAAACGGAGTCCAATTGACCTAAAATTTGACAGAGATTATTTTTGGACCAGAAGAAGCCCACAGAGCATCGGAGATGGACCAGAAGAGTCTCGGGCTGCCCACGAGGGTGGGGGGCACGCCCACCCCCCCTGGGCGCGCCCCCCCTGCCTCGTGGACAGCCCGGAGACCCCCTAACTTATTCCCGACGCCAATACCTCTCATATATACACAAACTTCCAGAAAGAAACCTAGATCGGGAGTTCCGCCGCCGCAAGCCTCAGCCACCGAAAACCAATCTAGAACCGTTCCAGCACCCTGCTGGAGGGGGGAATCCCTCTCCGGTGGCCATCTTCATCATCCCGGCGTTCTGCATGACGAGGAGGGAGTAATTCACCCTCGGGGCTGACGGTATGTACCAGTAGCTATGTGTTTGATCTCTCTCTCTCTCGTGTTCTTGATTTGGCACGATCTTGATGTATCGCGAGCTTTGCTATTATAGTTGGGTCTTATGATGTTTCTCCCCCTCTACTCTCTTGTAATGGATTGAGTTTTCCCTTTGAAGTTATCTTATCGGATTGAGTCTTTAAGGATTTGAGAACACTTGATGTATGTCTTGCATGTGCTTATCTGTGCTGACAATGGGATATTCACATGATCTACTTGATGTATGTTTTGGTGATGAACTTGCGGGTTCAGTGACCTTGTGAACTTATGCATAGGGGTTGTGTCGGTGTACTAAAGTAGGGGTACCTTAGTACCCCGAACTCGTGCACGGGCAGTCGCAGCACCCCGCGGCAAGGCTTGCCGGGCGCCCGCCAAGACCCTCCATCATTTCCTATTACTGCCATTCAAGAACAAAGTATCAACTGAGAAAACAAAGGCCCCGGCAAGAGGAGCTTGCTGGGAAGGCCAACCAAGGCGCTTTCAGAAGACTTGCCGCGACGCCCCGCGCATCCCGGCAAGGCCCGGCGGCCGGCAAGCTTGCCGGCACAACAAGAGAAGGGCCGCGGCAAGGCACTTGCCGCGGCAAGGCTGCCACCCAAACTCCAGCGCATCTAGCGGCGTGTCACCCCAGGGCCATCCCAGGGGCACGTGGCGAGGCGCTGCACAACCATGCGGAGCGAGGTGGCAAGCGGAGCTGACAGAGAAGTCATCGTGGCAACCAGTGGCTCACCTAACGGTCGTTTCTTTACACTGTTGGGGCGACCGGATGGGCATTAAATGCCCTTGTCCCCTGCCGTCAGAGTTAGGTAGGGAACACTGTTGGTCACTGTTGCACCAACCTGCATTTTTACCTTCTTACCCCCTCTTCTTACGCTGCCACCTGTGGGTGCCCCCTTCAGACTATAAAAGGGAGGCCCATGCGCACGTAGAAGGGGTTGGGTCCATTCGACACACGCAACACCACCATACGCTCGCACTCTCGAGTGGGATCAAATACAAACACAAAGCAGCAGTAGGAGTTTTATCTCTCCGGAGAGCTCCGAAGCTGGGTAAAGATCGCCCGTCTCCCCCGCGCGCCCGACCTCGATCTGCTCTGCGCACGCCCTCCGCTCCCTTGCCGGACTAGAAGGGGCTCCCTGCCCCATAGGTGCTCGAGGCCTCAGAGAGACGCCCCGACATCTTTGGCGCGCCAGGTAGGGGGCGCGTCGAGGTCGTGAGCATCTGATCCGGTCTCCGCGCGCGCTACATCAACGCCTTCATCAACATGCCACCGAAGAAGAAGCCTTCGGAGGTGGCCGCTCCGTCTACATCGATTCTACCACCCCCGCCGGAGCAAGCGGGCGGTGGAGTGGACGCCGGCGAAGGAGCGGGCGCCGGCGGTGGGACTCACGTCGTCACCAGGTCCAAAAACAAGGCCCCGCAAGCGTCGGCGACCGTGCAGACACCACACCCTTCACAGGAGGTGCAAGGTCGACAACGCCCCGGTGCTCCTAGCACCGTGCTCGCATTGGAGCAAGGCCAAGCTGGTGGGTCGCGGGACGTTCGAGGTCAGCATGCGCGCCAGCATGCTGGCGCGAGTGAGGTACGGTCACCCGGACGGGGCGTCGCACCTCCCAATCCAGTTGGGAGTCCGAGCACATCCCGCTCCTCGTGCCGCTCGTCACCACCGCCACCCAAGACAGCAGAGGAAGCGCTGGCCCGAGCCCAGCTGCTTCTAGATTACCCTCCGGCGCCGCACAAGATTGACGACTGGAGGATGACCATTTACAACCTCATCAGCTTCGCCAACGGCGACAAGCCCCGGCAACCGAACGCATCGAAGCCCCGGCAAGGTGCCCAGGCGCAAGCCGACGCCGACAAGACCGCTGGGGGCGCCACCTCCGTGCACTCCCAGCCCCGAAGGCCAAGATCGCCGGCTCGTCGGACCAACCCCGACGGCGACTCCACTGCGTCGTCGGACCCGCGAACTCGCCGTGATCAATGCCACGTTCTCCAAGAACAACGGCACGAAGATGCTCGCACTCGCATCGAGCGCAGAAGGGAAGCGCAACGTCAATCCGACAAGCATGCTGGACCCACTGTCGATATGCATGCACCAGGGGAGCCAGGCGACTTGCCATACGCGGCAGGTTGCCCTGCGTTCACCCGTGAGCTGCGGCAAGTCCAGTGGCCCAAGACCAAGAACTTCAAGCCAGACGTGCCCGAGAAGTACGATGGCAGGATACATCCGTCGGAGTTCCTCAGCATCTACACCATCGCGGTGCAGGCTGCCGGAGGGCGCGACGAGAAGATCCTCGCCAACTACTTCCCGCTGGTGCTCAAACCCAACGTCAGATCTTGGCTCATGCACTTGCCGGACGGCTCCATCTCTTCATGGGCGGACCTGTGTCATCAGTTTGTCGGCGCCTTCACGGGCGGCCACAAACCCCATGGTCAGGAGAGCGATCTGCATCTGCTCGTCCAGAAGGAGGGCGAACCCCTGCGTAAGTACATACAGAGATTCAGCCAAGTGCAACGCAACATCCCAGACATCCACCCTGCCGCAGTTATCAGCGCGTTTCATCAGAACGTGCGTAACCGCAGGATGAGGGAGGAGATGGCGATGTGCAAGATCAGAGATGTCAGCGAGCTCTATGCTCTGGCCGACAAGTGTGCACGGGCTGAGGAGGGGAGGAAAATCCCCGGAGAGGTTGCAGGAGCAGAAGGATCTGACAGTGAGGATGCCGCCCCGGCGAGGAAGAACCGGAGGCGGAACAACAGGAAGAGAAAGGCTAAGAATGTGCTAGCTGTTGAGCATTCCGGCAACGGAGGCGGCTCCGACAAAGCCAAAGCCGATGACTCCGGCGAGGCTGTGGTAGCCGCCGACAAGCAGGATGGCTCCGGCAAGCGATATTGCAAGATCCACCGCACCAAGGGCCATGATCTCCAAACCTGCAAGAAAGTCGAGCAGATGGCGGAGCTACAGAAAGCCGAGTATGAGCGCCGCGATAAGGAGAGAGCCCAGGGAGGTGGCGGAGGATCCGGCAAGAAGCCTCCCGCCCGGGGAGGGCACCGCGGCAAGGCCAAGCCACGGCAAGGAGACAGGCCTCCCCGCGGCCGCGACAAGGACGAAGATGAGGATGAGGATGATGAGATGGAGGAAGATGAGACTGATGACCAAGAGTTTCAGAAGGCGACAGAGGTGTTGTGCATCAACGGCGGCGCCTCTCTGCACACCTCGCACCGCCAACTCAAGCAGTGGGTGCGAGAGGTGAATGCAGCAGAGCCGTCCGTCGAGGCGCGCAAGCCTCTGAAGTGGTCCAGCACGCCCATCATCTTCGATGTTGAGGACCACCCTGATCGCATCACTGCGGTTGGGTGTTTGCCGATGTTGGTCTCACCAACAATCCGCAACCTCAAGGTCACGAAGATGTTGGTTGATGGCGGGGCCGGCCTGAATCTGATCTCTTCAACAGTGCTCAAGAAACTCCAGATCCCCGACAGCGAGCTCGAAGAAACTGGTACCTTTCAAGGGATAAATCCGGGAAGGAGCAAGCCGAAGGGGAAGATCACACTGTCGGTGACGTTCGGCAGCGAGCTGAACTTCAGGATAGAGAGGGTCACGTTTGATGTTGCTGATATCCCATTACCCTACAATGGGATACTCGGCCGACCAGCGCTTGCCAAGTTCATGGCAGCCTCTCACTACGCATACAATGTGCTCAAGATGCCTGGTCCGATAAGTGTCATTTCAGTACAAGATGACAAAAAGGATGCACTTATCTGCACCGACAAGATCTACCGGGAAGCAGCGGCCGCGGCAGAGTGCAAGCCACTTGCCGCTGAAGCTCCCCGGGGGAAGAAGAAAGCCAAGTCCGGCAAGAACTGCTCTGATGCCTACTCCGGCAAGCGCGCCTCTCCGGAGTGCTGCGCTGCCGTCGAGGACGCACCATCAAGCTCCACCGGCAAGTGCAAGAAGGCAAAGGCAGATCTACCAAAGACTAAGCCCGGCAAGAACAGCTCTGGTGCCTGCTCCGGCAAGCGCACCTCTCCGGAGTGCTGCGCTGCCGTCGAGGACGTGCCATCGAGCTCCACTGGCCAATAGGGCAAAGAAAGCAGCCAGTTTCAAGCTTTTGAGTTGTATTCCCTGAAAAGCCGTACCTTGTATGGAGAACCTGTGCGCAAAAGGGTCGAATCGTGGCTAAGTTGCGCCCCTGATCTGTTTCGAGTCCGCTCAACGATGAAAGCGCGCTGCAACTAGCCCGACAAGTTCTTCCTGCCGGAGGCAACACCGCCAGCGGGCTGCTGATGTTCCGCACTCAGCAAGTGTGCTTGCGCCGGCAGGTTCCCTGAAAGCGTGAAGGTGAAAACGTGCAAGGGAGGAAATCAAGGGAGAAGTGCGGCCCCGCCGGATCGCAGAAGACGGAAAAGCTAAGTCGCCCAAGCTTGAGTACAGAGCACTTTTAGTTTTAAGCTTCTATGTTATACTCCTTGAACGTTCGTCCCTTGTACGAAAAACCTGTGCGCGGAGGAACCAACTCGTGGTTAAGTTGCGTCCTTGCTTTGTTTCCGAGTCCGCTCAACAATACAAGTGCGCTGCAACTAGCCCGAGAAGGTTTCTTGCCGGAAACAACACCGCCAGCGGGCTGCTGATGTTCAGCACTCAGCAAGTGTGTTAGCGCCGGCAAGTTCCCTAGAAGCGTAGGGTAAAAACGTACAAGGGATGTAATGAAGTAGAGGAAGTAACATAGCAAGCCTTGCCGTGGGACGTCCTTCGTATGAGAAACTTGTGCGCAGAGGAGCTGACTCGCGGCTGAGTTGCACCATTGATTTGTTTCCGAGCCCGCTCGACAATGAAAGCGCGCTGCAACTAGCCCGATGAGGTTTCTTGCCGGAGGCAACACCGCCAGCGGGCTGCTGATGTTCCGCACTCAGCAAGTGTGTATGCACCGGCAAGTCCCCTAAAAAGCATAGAGTATAAACATACGAAGGGCGAAACATGGCATTGCGTTACCCAACCTAAAGTTACACCACGAAAGAGTAACTTATTGCGGCGTTGTCTAAGTTATTTTCGTGACTACAATAACAGCGACAAGGAAAAAGCAGAAGGGCGAGCCGGCACATGGGCCCCGGCAAACCGGTTTCACTGGGGGCTGCGAATACCGAAATTCCTTCGCGGCAAGCTAGGATCCCCGGGGGCCGCGGCGTCAGCGACAAGGGCAAGGAAAGGCGCACCGGCACCTAGGTCTCGGCGGAGCCAGAGTTGCTGGGGGCTGCAAATGCCAAGATTCATCCCTGGTAAGCCAGAGTCGCCGGGGGCTACAATATCAGATAAGTCTTTCATCCCTGATCATGCATCCTCTTATGGACTGGGGGAAGCGAGGCCGCGACCTTGAACGAGTGTGCCTTGTATGAAAAAAAACCTGTGCGCGGAGGAGCCGAGTCGCGGCCAAGTTGCGCCCTTGATTTGTTTTCGAGTACGCTCAACAATACAAGTGCGCTGCAACTGGCTCGACAAGGTTTCTTGCCGGAAGCAGCACCGCCAGCAGGCTGCTGACGTTCCGCACTCAGCAAGTGTGTTTGCGCCGGCAAGTTTCCTAAAAGCGTAGGGTGGAAACATACAAGACGCAGAATCAAGTAAAGGACATAATCCGACAAGCTTTCCCCTCTTTTCATTAAAAAAACATCCCAATTTAGTACAAGTCCATAGAGGATGAAAAACATGAAAGAGAGGATTACAAGTTTTAAATGTAGCTAAGGCCCGAGGGCTTACAAATAAAAAAAAAGAGATAAGATGCCCGTAATCCCTCTCCTGTTTCTCTCTTCAGGAGGTAGGGCAAGGAGGCCCCGGCAAGAGAAGTTTTGCCGGGAAGGGCAAAAGGGGCGCCTAGGTGAGCTACGGGTGCCAAAAGACACCAAGAGAACACCCCGGGAGCCGGCCAGGAGCTTGGCGGAGACGGAGGCGCCGGAAGCAGAGCTCGAAGACGAGGCGGCAGGACGTCAGCACGCTGTCGAGGGCACCTCGCCCTCGTACTCCGACTTGACGGCCTTGCCGCCACCCCTCTTCCTCTTCCGCAGCCTCCCTACGCCAACCGCCCAAGGAGACAGCCCCGGGGAGTTCAGAAGGCCGGCGACCCGGATGATGGGGTCGCCGGTGGCGCGCGAGGCGACGGACGACGCCTAGTCGGACTCACCGCCGCCGTCGTCGTCGCTGTCGCTCTCCTCCTCGTCACTCTCGCTCGAGGGGGAGTCTTCGCTATCGGAGGAGCTGTCCACGCAGCATCTCGCCCGGGTGCCGGAGTCCCCGAAGACCTTGACAGCGAGAAGGTCGCCCTCCATTAACTTAAAATGGAGGGTAAACCCCGCCATCAAGCTATGGATGCGGGCGAACGTCTTCCACCCTCGATCGAAGTACATCACGCCGGGGGCTGGGGATACGACACTAACTCGTGTGCCGCTGATCCCGCAGCCCCTCATGCGCAACTCCAACATCTCGGGCGGGTCCGGTTCCATCGCGCTCGCAAACGGGGCCGGAAGCCGGAGGCGGCGACGAGGTGCTCGGCGCAGCTTGATGAAGAACTCCCAGGGGTCGTCCCCGGTGTGGACCGCCTCGAGGAGAGGAGCCGCCGCCGGAGACGGGGGTGGCGCATCGCCCCGACCGCCTCTTCCCCGAGCGCTCCGGCCACGTCCTCGACCTCGTCCACGGCCTCGCCCCCTCCCTCTTCCCCTCGTGGCCGGCTCCGCCACCACAGGCGCGGGATAGGGAGAGGCGCGCTGCCTGGTGGCCACCCTCGCCGCCACCGACAAAGGACCAGGGTTCCCTCCCTCCATGACAGATGGGAGGAAGAGTAGCAGAAGTTGAAGAAAGAGGGAGAGAAGGAAGTGTGGGATTTTTGCACTCCCCTTCCGCCCTTTTTAAAGGAGCAAGGTGGGGGCTCGGCCGCCCCGCTCAGCCAATCGGAGCACGGGGAGGGCAGAGGAACGGGGCCGACCCACCATCTCCGCCCGTGACGGCTCGGTTTCCCACCTTCGCCGCCCACGACCCCACGCGCATGGGGGCCGCGTGGCGGGGAGGCGAAGCCGAGGCGACGGATGAAGTGACCTCGCCCTGCCCCGTAATCACGGGGGCGGACGCCTTGAAAATCGCACACACCACCCACGCCTCCCACGACGCCGCAATCAACGCGTGCCGTTGCGGGAGGACGCGGTGGACACGGAGTCCGATTTTGAGTGGGCCCAGGCCGCGCGTGCCCGTGCACTGTTTTGGGCCTGGCCCAACAACGCTCGGCACCGTGTATGACCCAGGCCCGGGGCCTCCTGTCGGTGTACTAAAGTAGGGGTACCTTAGTACCCCGAACTCGTGCACGGGCAGTCGCAGCACCCCGCGGCAAGGCTTGTCGGGCGCCCGCCAAGACCCTCCATCATTTCCTATTACTGCCATTCAAGAACAAAGTATCAACTGAGAAAACAAAGGCCCCGGCAAGAGGAGCTTGCCGGGAAGGCCAACCAAGGCGCTTTCAGAAGACTTGCCGCGACGCCCCGCGCATCCCGGCAAGGCCCGGCGGCCGGCAAGCTTGCCGGCACAACAAGAGAAGGGCCGCGGCAAGGCACTTGCCGCGGCAAGGCTGCCACCCAAGCTCCAGCGCATCCAGCGGCGTGTCACCCCAGGGCCATCCCAGGGGCACGTGGCGAGGCGCTGCACAACCATGCGGAGCGAGGTGGCAAGCGGAGCTGACAGAGACGCCATCGTGGCAACCGGTGGCTCACCTAACGGTCGTTTCTTTACACTATTGGGGCGACCGGACGGGCATCAAATGCCCTTGTCCCCTGCCGTCAGAGTTAGGTAGGGAACACTGTTGGTCACTGTTGCACCAACCTGCGTTTTTACCTTCTTACCCCCTCTTCTTACGCTGCCACCTGTGGGTGCCCCCTTCAGACTATAAAAGGGAGGCCCATGCGCACGTAGAAGGGGTTGGGTCCATTCGACACACGCAACACCACCATACGCTCGCACTCTCGAGTGAGATCAAACACAAACACAAAGCAGCAGTAGGAGTTTTATCTCTCCGGAGAGCTCCGAAGCTGGGTAAAGATCGCCCGTCTCCACCGCGCGCCCGACCTCGATCTGCTCTGCGCACGCCCTCCGCTCCCTTGCCGGACTAGAAGGGGCTCCCTGCCCCATAGGTGCTCGAGGCCACAGAGAGACGCCCCAACAGGTTGGCACACGTTTTCATCTTGACTCTCCGGTAGAAACTTTGGGGCACTCTTTGAAGTTCTTTGTGTTGGTTGAATAGATGAATCTGAGATTGTGTGATGCATATCTTATAATCATACCCACGGATACTTGTGGTAACATTGGAGTATCTTGGTGACATTAGGGTTTTGGTTGATTTGTGTCTTAAGTTGTTATTCTAGTACGAACTCTAGGATAGATCGAACCGATAGAATAGCTTGAATAGATCGATCAGAAAGGATAACTTTGAGGTGGTTTCGTACCCTACCATAATCTCTTCGTTTGTTCTCCGCTATTAGTGACTTTGGAGTGACTCTTTGTTGCATGTTGAGGGATAGTTATATGATCCAATTATGTTATAATTGTTGAGAGAACTTGCACTAGTGAAAGTATGAACCTTGAGCCTTGTTTCCTAGCATTGCAATACCGTTTTCGCTCACTTTTATCATTAGTTACCTTGCTGTTTTTATATTTTCAGATTACAAAAACCTATATCTTGTTGGGGAACGTTGCAGAAAATTAAAATTTTTCTTACGGCTTCACCAAGATCCATCTATGAGTTCATCTAAGCAACGAGTCATGGGAGAGAGCTTGCATCTACATACCACTTGTAGATCGCGTGCGGAAGCTTGCAAGGTGATGATGGAGTCGTACTCGAACGTGATTCAGATCACCGATGCCAAGTGCTGAACGGACAGCACCTCCGTGTTCAACACACGTACGGGACGAGCGACGTCTCCTCCTTCTTGATCCAGCAAGGGGGAAGGAGAGGTTGAGGAAGACAGCTCCACCGGCAGCACGACGGCGTGGTGATGGTGGAGAAGCAGTACTCCGACAGGGCTTCGCCGAGCACACAACGAAGGAGGAGAGGTGTTGGGGAGGGAGAAGGAGGCAACCAAAGGCCAAGGACTCAAGGTATGAAGTCCCTCCTCTCCCCCACTATATATAGGAGGGCCAAGGGGGGGGTGGCCGGCCCTAGGAGATCCAATCTCCTAGGGGGGCGGCGGCCAAGGGGGGTTTCCCTCCCCCCCAAGGCACCTAGGAGGTGCCTTCCCCTCCTAGGACTCTTGCCCCCTTGAACCCTAGGCGCATGGGCCTATGTGGGGCTGGTGCCCTTGGCCCATGCAGGCCAAGGCGCACCCCCTACAGCCCATGTGGCCCCCCCGGGGCAGGTGGCCCCACCCGGTGGGCCCCCGGGACCCCTCCGGTGGTCCCGGTACAATACCGATAACCCCGAAACTTGTCCCGATGCCCGAAACAGGACTTCCCATATATAAATCTTTACCTCCGGACCATTCCGGAACTCCTCGTGACGTCCGGGATCTCATCCGGGACTCCGAACATCATTCGGTAGTCACATACTTGACTTCCTACTAACCCTAGCGTCACCGAACCTTAAGTGTGTAGACCCTACGGGTTCGGGAGACACGCAGACATGACCGAGACGACTCTCGGGCAATAACCAACAGCGGGGTCTGGATATCCATGTTGGCTCCCACATGCTCCTCGATGATTTCATCGGTTGAACCACGATGTCGAGGATTCGATCAAACCCTGTATACAATTCCCTTTGTCAATCGGTACGTTACTTGCCCGAGACTCGATCGTCGGTATCCCAATACCTTGTTCAGTCTCGTTACCCGGCAAGTCACTTTACTCGTACCGTAATGCATGATCCCGTGGCCAACACCTTGGTCACATTGAGCTCATTATGATGATGCATTACCGAGTGGGCCCAGAGATACCTCTCCGTTATACGGAGTGACAAATCCCAGTCTCGATCCGTGTCAACCCAACAGATACTTTCGGAGATACCTGTAATGCACCTTTATAGTCACCCAGTTACGTTGTGACGTTTGATACACCCAAGGCACTCCTACGGTAACCGGGAGTTACACGATCTCATGGTCGAAGGAATAGATACTTGACATTGGCAAAGCTTCTAGCAAACGAACTATACGATCTTTTATGCTATGCTTATGATTGGGTCTTGTCCATCACATCATTCTCCTAATGATGTGATCCCGTTATCAACGACATCCTATGTCCATAGTCAGGAAACCATGACTATCTATTGATCATAACGAGCTAGTCAACTAGAGGCTCACTAGGGACTCATTGGGTCTAAGTGTTCACACGTGTATTACGATTTCCGGATAATACAGTTATAGCATGAACAAAAGACAATTATCATGAACATTGAAATATAATAATCCTTTTATTATTGCCTCTAGGGCATATTTCCAACAGTCTCCCACTTGCACTAGAGTCACCAATCTAGTTACATTGTGATGAATCGAACACCCATAGAGTTCTGGTGTTGATCATGTTTTGCACGCGAGAGAGGTTTAGTCAACGGATCTGCGACATTCAGATCCGTGTGCACTTTGCAAATCTCTATGTCTCCATCTTGAACATTTTCACGGATGGAGTTGAAACGACGCTTGATGTGCCTGGTCTTCTTGTGAAACCTGGGCTCCTTGGCAAGGGCAATAGCTCCAGTGTTGTCACAGAAGAGTTTGATCGGCCCCGACGCATTGGGTATGACTCCTAGGTCGGTGATGAACTCCTTCATCCAAATCGCTTCATGCGCTGCCTCCGAGGCTGCCATGTACTCCGCTTCACATGTAGATCCCGCCACGACGCTCTGCTTGCAGCTGCACCAGCTTACTGCTCCACCATTCAACATATACACGTATCCGGTTTGTGACTTAGAGTCATCCAGATCTGAGTCGAAGCTAGCGTCGACGTAACCCTTTACGACGAGCTCTTCATCTCCTCCATAAACGAGAAACATGTCCTTTGTCCTTTTCAGGTACTTCAGGATATTCTTGACCGCTGTCCAGTGTTCCTTGCCGGGGTTACTTTGGTATCTTGCAACCAAACTTACGGCAAGGTTTACATCGGGTCTGGTACACAGCATGGCATACATAATAGATCCTATGGCTGAAGCATAGGGGATGACACTCATCTCTTCTTTATCTTTTGCCGTGGTCGGTGACTGAGCCAAGCTCAATCTCACACCTTGTAACATAGGCAAGAACCCCTTCTTGGACTGATCCATTTTGAACCTCTTCAAAATCTTATCAAGGTATGTGCTTTGTGAAAGACCTATGAGGCGTCTCGATCTATCTCTATAGATCTTGATGCCTAATATATAAGCAGCTTCTCCAAGGTCCTTCATTGAAAAACACTTGTTCAAGTAGGCCTTAATGCTGTCCAGGAGTTTCGTATCATTTCCCATCAAGAGTATGTCATCTACATATAATAGGAGAAATGCTACAGAGCTCCCACTCACTTTCTTGTAAACGCAGGCTTCTCCATAAGTCTGCGTAAACCCAAACGCTTTGATCATCTCATCAAAGCGAATGTTCCAACTCCGAGATGCTTGCACCAGTCCATAAATGGATCGCTGGAGCTTGCATACTTTGTTAGCGTTCTGAGGAACGACAAAACCTTCCGGCTGCATCATATACAGCTCTTCCTTAAGATGTCCATTAAGGAATGCCGTTTTGACGTCCATCTGCCATATCTCATAATCATAGTATGCGGCAATTGCTAACATGATTCGGACGGACTTAAGCTTCGCCACGGGAGAGAATGTCTCGTCGTAGTCAATCCCTTGAACTTGTCGATAACCCTTAGCGACAAGTCGAGCTTTATAGATGGTAACATTACCATCCGCGTCCGTCTTCTTCTTAAAAATCCATTTATTTTCTATCGCTCGCCGATCATCGGGCAAGTCTGTCAAAGTCCATACTTTGTTTTCATACATGGATCCTATCTCGGATTTCATGGCCTCAAGCCATTTGTTGGAATCCGGGCCCGCCATTGCTTCTTCATAGTTCGAAGGTTCATTGTTGTCCAGCAACATGATTTCCATGACAGGGTTGCCGTACCACTCTGGTGCAGAACGTGTCCTTGTGGACCTTCGAAATTCAGTAGCAACTAGATCTGAAGTACCTTGATCATCATCAACATTTTCCTCTTCAGTTGGTGTGGGCATTACAGGAATGGTTTCCTGCGCTGCACCACTTTCCCGTTCGAGAGGTAGTACTTCATCGAGTTCTACTTTCCTCCCACTTACTTCTTTCGAGAGAAACTCTTTCTCCAGAAAGCATCCGTTCTTGGCAACAAAGATCTTGCCTTCGGATCTTAAGTAGAAGGTATACCCGACAGTTTCCTTAGGGTATCCTATGAATACGCATTTTTCCGACTTGGGTTCGAGCTTTTCAGGTTGAAGTTTCTTGACATAAGCATCGCATCCCCAAACTTTTAGAAACGACAGCTTAGGTTTCTTCCCAAACCATAATTCATACGGTGTCGTCTCAACGGATTTAGACGGTGCCCTATTTAAAGTGAATGTAGCTGTCTCTAGAGCGTATCCCCAAAATGATAGCGGTAAATCGGTAAGAGACATCATAGACCGCACCATATCCAATAGAGTGCGATTACGACGTTCGGACACACCGTTTCGCTGAGGTGTTCCAGGCGGCGTGAGTTGTGAAACGATTCCACATTTTCTTAAGTGTGTACCAAATTCGTGACTTAAGTATTCGCCCCCACGATCTGATCGTAGGAACTTTATCTTACGGTCATGTTGATTCTCTACCTCACTCTGAAATTCCTTGAACTTTTCAAAGGTCTCAGACTTGTGTTTCATTAAGTAGACATACCCATATCTACTCAAGTCGTCAGTGAGAGTGAGAACATAACGATATCCTCCGCGAGCCTCAACGCTCATTGGACCGCACACATCGGTATGTATGATTTCCAACAAGTTGGTTGCTCGCTCCATTGTTCCGGAGAACGGAGTCTTGGTCATTTTGCCTAAGAGGCAAGGTTCGCATGTGTCAAATGATTCATAATCAAGAGACTCTAAAAGTCCATCAGCATGGAGCTTCTTCATGCGCTTGACACCAATGTGACCAAGGCGGCAGTGCCACAAGTATGTGGGACTATCGTTATCAACTTTACATCTTTTGGCATCCACACTATGAACATGTGTAATATTACGCTCGAGATTCATCAAGAATAAACCATTGACCATCGGAGCATGACCATAAAACATATCTCTCATATAAATCGAACAACCATTATTCTCAGACTTAAATGAGTAGCCATCTCGTATTAAACGAGATCCAGATACAATGTTCATGCTCAAACTTGGCACTAAACAACAATTATTGAGGTTTAAAACTAATCCCGTAGGTAAATGTAGAGGCAGCGTGCCGACGGCGATCACATCGACCCTGGAGCCATTCCCGACGCGCATCGTCACCTCGTCCTTCGCCAGTCTCCGTTTATTCCGCAGCTCCTGCTGTGAGTTACATATGTGAGCAACGGCACCGGTATCAAATACCCAGGAGTTACTTCGAGTACTGGTAAGGTACACATCAATTACATGTATATCAAATATACCTTTGGTGTTGCCGGCCTTCTTATCCGCTAAGTATTTGGGGCAGTTCCGCTTCCAGTGCCCCTTCCCCTTGCAATAAAAGCACTCAGTCTCAGGCTTGGGTCCATTCTTTGACTTCTTCCCGGCAACAGGCTTACCGGGCGCGGCAACATCTTTGCCGTCCTTCTTGAAGTTCTTCTTACCCTTGCCCTTCTTGAACTTAGTGGTCTTATTGACCATCAACACTTGATGTTCTTTCTTGATTTCAGCCTCTGCTGACTTCAGCATCGAGAACACTTCAGGAATGGTCTTTACCATCCCCTGCATGTTGTAGTTCATCACAAAGCTCTTGTAGCTTGGTGGGAGCGACTGGAGGATTCTGTCAATGACCGCCTCATCTGGGAGGTTAATGTTCAACTGGGTCATACGTGCGTGCAACCCAGACATCTTCAGGATGTGTTCACTGACAGAACTGTTCTCCTCCATCTTACAACTGTAGAACTTGTCGGAGACATCATATCTCTCGACCCGGGCATGAGCTTGGAAAACTAGTTTCAGCTCTTCGAACATCTCATATGCTCCGTGATGCTCAAAACGCTTTTGGAGCCCCGGTTCTAAGCTGTAAAGCATGCCGCACTGAACGAGGGAGTAATCATCAGCACGAGTTTGCCAAGCGTTCATAACGTCTTGGTTCTCTGGGACGGGAGCGGCACCTAGCGGTCCTTCTAGGACATATTGCTTCCTGGCAGCTATGAGGATGATCCTCAGGTTTCGGACCCAGTCCGTATAGTTGCTGCCATCATCTTTCAGCTTGGTTTTCTCTAGGAACGCGTTGAAGTTCATGTTGACATGAGCGTTGGCCATTGATCTACAATACATATTTGCAAAGGTTTTAGACTAAGTTCATGATAATAAAGTTCTTAATCAAAATTATGAACTCCCACTTAGATTAGACATCCCTCTAGTCATCTAAGTGTTACACGATCCGAGTCGACTAGCCCGTGTCCGATCATCACGTGAGACGGACTAGTCATCGTCGGTGAACATCTTTATGTTGATCGTATCTTCCATACGACTCGTGTTCGACCTTTCGGTCTCCGTGTTCCGAGGCCATGTCTGCACATGCTAGGCTCGTCAAGTTAACCCTAAGTGTTTTCGCTGTGTAAAACTGTCTTACACCCGTTGTATGTGAACGTAAGGATCCATCACACCCGATCATCACGTGGTGCTTAGAAACGACGAACTGTAGCAACGGTGCACAGTTAGGGGAGAACACTTCTTGAAATTTTGTAAGGGATCATCTTATTTACTACCGTCGTCCTAAGTAAACAAGATGCATAAACATAATAAACATCACATGCAATTATATGGTTGTGACATGATATGGCCAATATCATCAAGCTCCATTGATCTCCATCTTCGGGGCTCCATGATCATCTTGTCACCGGCTTGACACCATGATCTCCATCATCATGATCTCCATCATCGTGTCTTCATGAAGTTGTCACGCCAACGACTACTTCTACTTCTATGACTAACGCGTTTAGTAATGAAGTAAAGTAGTTTACATGGCGTTCTTCAATGACACGCAGGTCATACAAAAAAATAAAGACAACTCCTATGGCTCCTGCCGGTTGTCATACTCATCGACATGCAAGTCGTGAATCCTATTACAAGAACATGATCTCATACATCACAATTCAACATTCATCACAACTTCTGGCCATATCACATCACATGATCAATCGCTGCAAAAACAAGTTAGACGTTCTCTAGTTGTTGTTGCATCTTTTACGTGGCTGCGATTGGGTTCTAGCAAGAACGTTTTCTTACCTACGAATCACCACAACGTGATTTTGTCAACTTCTATTTACCCTTCATAAGGGCCTTGTTCATCGATTCCGCTCCAACTAAAGTGGGAGAGACAGACACCCGCCAGCCACCTTATGCAACTAGTGCATGTCAGTCGGTGGAACCGGTCTCACGTAAGCGTACGTGTAAGGTTGGTCCGGGCCGCTTCATCCCACAATACCGTTGAGCAAGAAAAGACTAGTAGAGGCAAGTAAGATGACAAGATCAACGCCCACAACAAATTGTGTTCTACTCGTGCATTAGAGAACTACGCATAGACCTAGCTCATGATGCCACTGTTGGGGAACGTTGCAGAAAATTAAAATTTTTCTTACGGCTTCACCAAGATCCATCTATGAGTTCATCTAAGCAACGAGTCATGGGAGAGAGCTTGCATCTACATACCACTTGTAGATCGCGTGCGGAAGCTTGCAAGGTGATGATGGAGTCGTACTCGAACGTGATTCAGATCACCGATGCCAAGTGCTGAACGGACAGCACCTCCGTGTTCAACACACGTACGGGACGAGCGACGTCTCCTCCTTCTTGATCCAGCAAGGGGGAAGGAGAGGTTGAGGAAGACAGCTCCACCGGCAGCACGACGGCGTGGTGATGGTGGAGAAGCAGTACTCCGACAGGGCTTCGCCGAGCACACAACGAAGGAGGAGAGGTGTTGGGGAGGGAGAAGGAGGCAACCAAAGGCCAAGGACTCAAGGTATGAAGTCCCTCCTCTCCCCCACTATATATAGGAGGGCCAAGGGGGGGGTGGCCGGCCCTAGGAGATCCAATCTCCTAGGGGGGCTGCGGCCAAGGGGGGTTTCCCTCCCCCCCAAGGCACCTAGGAGGTGCCTTCCCCTCCTAGGACTCTTGCCCCCTTGAACCCTAGGCGCATGGGCCTATGTGGGGCTGGTGCCCTTGGCCCATGCAGGCCAAGGCGCACCCCCTACAGCCCATGTGGCCCCCCCGGGGCAGGTGGCCCCACCCGGTGGGCCCCCGGGACCCCTCCGGTGGTCCCGGTACAATACCGATAACCCCGAAACTTGTCCCGATGCCCGAAACAGGACTTCCCATATATAAATCTTTACCTCCGGACCATTCCGGAACTCCTCGTGACGTCCGGGATCTCATCCGGGACTCCGAACATCATTCGGTAGTCACATACTTGACTTCCTACTAACCCTAGCGTCACCGAACCTTAAGTGTGTAGACCCTACGGGTTCGGGAGACACGCAGACATGACCGAGACGACTCTCGGGCAATAACCAACAGCGGGGTCTGGATATCCATGTTGGCTCCCACATGCTCCTCGATGATTTCATCGGTTGAACCACGATGTCGAGGATTCGATCAAACCCTGTATACAATTCCCTTTGTCAATCGGTACGTTACTTGCCCGAGACTCGATCGTCGGTATCCCAATACCTTGTTCAGTCTCGTTACCCGGCAAGTCACTTTACTCGTACCGTAATGCATGATCCCGTGGCCAACACCTTGGTCACATTGAGCTCATTATGATGATGCATTACCGAGTGGGCCCAGAGATACCTCTCCGTTATACGGAGTGACAAATCCCAGTCTCGATCCGTGTCAACCCAACAGATACTTTCGGAGATACCTGTAATGCACCTTTATAGTCACCCAGTTACGTTGTGACGTTTGATACACCCAAGGCACTCCTACGGTAACCGGGAGTTACACGATCTCATGGTCGAAGGAATAGATACTTGACATTGGCAAAGCTTCTAGCAAACGAACTATACGATCTTTTATGCTATGCTTATGATTGGGTCTTGTCCATCACATCATTCTCCTAATGATGTGATCCCGTTATCAACGACATCCTATGTCCATAGTCAGGAAACCATGACTATCTATTGATCATAACGAGCTAGTCAACTAGAGGCTCACTAGGGACTCATTGGGTCTAAGTGTTCACACGTGTATTACGATTTCCGGATAATACAGTTATAGCATGAACAAAAGACAATTATCATGAACATTGAAATATAATAATCCTTTTATTATTGCCTCTAGGGCATATTTCCAACATATCTACCATCCATATTGCACTTGTATCACCATCTCTTCGCCAAACTAGTGCACCTATACAATTTACCATTGTATTGGGTGTGTTGGGGACACAAGGGACTCTTTGTTATTTGGTTGCAGGGTTGTTTGAGAGAGACCATCTTCATCCTACACCTCCCACGGATTGATAAACCTTAGGTCATCCACTTGAGGGAAATTTGCTACTGTCCTACAAACCTCTGCACTTGGAGGCCCAACAACATCTAGAAGAAGAAGGTTACGTAGTAGACATCAAGATCTTTTTTCGCGCCGTTGCCGGCGAGGTGAGGGCTTGAAGGTATATCTTTAGATCTTGCAATCGAATCTTTTAGTTTCTTGTTTTATCACTAGTTTAGTTTATAAAAGAAAACTACAAAAAATGGAATTAAGGGTGCCTCATATGCTTCATCTTTTTAATGCCTTCCGTGAAAATGATGGGAAGGAAAATTGTGCTCAAGTACTAGAAGAAGAATTACATAGAATTCTTGGCATAATATATGTGAATGATGAGCATGATTGCAATGTTGTTAGTATGAATTCTTTGAATACCTATGATGCTAATGATATGCAAAGCCACAAGCTTGGGGATGCTATGTTTGGTGAAGATGATATGTTTAGTCCCCCAAGTTTTGATGAGCAAATTTATTATGATGAAAGCATGCCTCCTATTTGTGATGATTACTATGATGACACGTATGCTATAAAGAATAAAGATAACCATGAAACTTGTCATCATGATTTTAATTTTCAATTGGATTATGCTTCACATGATAATTATTTTGTTAAGTTTGCTCCCACTACTATTCATGAGAAGAAGTTTTCTTATGTGGAGAGTAATAAAATTTATATGCATGTAGATCATGAAAAAAATGCTTTATGTGATGGTTATATTGTTGAATTCATTCATGATGCTACTGAAATTTGTTGTGAGGGATGAACATATGCTTGTATGAATTGCAATAATATCAAGTTTCCTCTCTATGTGTTGAAAATCTTGAAGTTATCCTTGTTTTGCCATCCTATGCTAGTTGATTATTGTTCCCATAAGTTGTTCGCTCACAAAATCCCTATGCATAGGAAGTGGGTTAGACTTAAATGTGTTTCAAATCTTATCTTTTATGTGAGCATCATTGAAATCATTATGCCTAGCTAGGG
Source organism: Triticum timopheevii (assembly GCA_963921465.1). Lineage (NCBI taxonomy): Eukaryota > Viridiplantae > Streptophyta > Magnoliopsida > Poales > Poaceae > Triticum > Triticum timopheevii. The sequence continues at coordinate 626,523,548 of OY997264.1, read as the reverse complement.
GCGTTAAAAGATAGCACTTATTGGGAGGCAACCCAATTTTACTTTTGTTCCTTACTTTTTGTTCCTGTTTAGTAATAAATAATTCATCTAGCCTCTGGTCAGATGTGGTTTTGTGTTTTAATTAGTGTTTGTGCCAAGTAATACCTTTAGGATAGCTTACGGTGATAGTTGTGTTGATCCTGCTGAAAATCAGAAACTTTTGCACCCAGTAAATTAGTTTTCATAATTCACAGAAGCGTGCTTTTGATCTGATTCTTTTTTATCTGGATTGGCACACAAATTGCTCAGATTTTCCTAATTTGGTAGGATTTTTGTAGTTACATAAGTATTCTAGAGTTACAGATTATTAAAGACTGTTCTATTTTTGATAGATTCTGTTTTCTATGTGTTGTTTGCTTATTTTGATGAATCTATGAGTAGTATCAGAGGGTATGAACCATAGAGAAGTTGGAATACAGTAGATATTACACCAATATGAATTTACAATGAGTTCATAACAGTACCTAAGTGGTGATTTATTTTCTTATACTAACGGAGCTCATAAGATTTTCTGTTGAGTTTTGTGTTGTGAAGTTTTCAAGTTTTAGGTAAAGATTCGATGGACTACGGAATAAGGAGTGGAAAGAGCCTAAGCTTGGGTATGCCGAAGGCACCCCAAGGTAATATTCAAGGACAACAAAGAGCCTAAGCTTGGGGATTCCCTGGATGGTATCCCCTCTTTCGTCTTCGTTCATCGGTAACTTTACTTGGAGCTATATTTTTATTCACCACATGATATGTGTTTTGCTTGGCGCGTCATTTTATTTTGTTAGTATTTGCTTGCTGTTATTTAGAATAATGTTTTGCATCTCTATTTCAATAATAATGTCAAGGGTAGCCTTTACCATGCTTATTTTGCATGTATACATGTTGCTGTTTCAAAACAGAAAGTTCATCGTTGTTGCAAAAATTCCCTAGAAAAGCCAGAATATGATAAAATGTTGAAACTTTTTTCATAATAAGCTCTGATAAATTTTCTACAGTGTGGTAGAATTTCATAATGTTTGGATTTAGGGAAGTATTGATACTCTTGCATTCTTTACAGATTGTACTGTTTTGGCAGATTGTTGTTATGTTTTCATATGTTTGCTTGTTTAATGATTCTATTTGAGGATAGGAGTATTCAATATGCAGAGGCATTTAGTATGCAATGTTGAATAATAATTTTTGTGATTTGCTATAGTAGAGAATGATAAGGTTTTTGCATTGGTTTATACTAACTTATCTCACGAGTTCTTGTTGAGTTTTGTGTGGATGAAGTATTTGAGATTTAGGGAAACCGAGATATAAAAGGAATTAAGGAGACACAAAAGCTCAAGCTTGGGGATGCCCAAGGCATCCAAGATAATATTTCAAGAAGTCTCAAGCATCTAAGCTTGGGGATGCCCCGGTAGGCATCCCACCTTTCTTCTTCAACAATTATCGGTTAGTATCGATTGAACCTAAGTTTTTGCTTCTTCACAGGATGAGTGCTATCCTTGAAATGTCATTTTGTTTTGTTTTGTTTGCTTTTTGAATAAAATACCAAGATCTGAAATTCTTAAATGTTAGAGAGTCTTCACATAGTTGCATAATTATTCGACTACTCATTGATCTTCACTTATATATTTTGGAGTAGTTTGTCATTTGCTCTAGTGCTTCATGATACGTCTCCAACGTATCTATAATTTTCGATTGTTCCATGCTATATTATATTCTGTTTTGGACATTATTGGGCTTTATTATACACTTTTATATCATTTTTGGGACTAACCTATTAACCGGAGGCCCAGCCCAGATTTGCTGTTTTTTGTCCATTTTAGTGTTTGGCAGAAAAAGAATATCAAACGGAGTCCAAATGGAATGAAACCTTCGGGAATGTGATTTTCAAAATGAACCTGATCCAGAGGACTTGGAGTCTACGCAAAGCAACGAACGAGGAAGGCACGAGGTAGGGGGGCGCGCCTACCCCCCTAGGCGCGCCCTAGACCCTCGTGGGCCCCTTGTTGCTCCACCGACGTATTTCTTCCTCCTATATATACCTACGTACCCCTAAACTACCAGATACGGAGCCAAAACCCTATTTCCACCGCCGCAACTTTCTGTACTCGAGAGATCCCATCTTGGGGCCTTTTCCGGAGCTCCGCTGGAGGGGGCATTGATCACGGAGGGCCTCTACATCATCTCCAAGGCCTCTCCGATGAAGTGTGAGTAGTTTACCTCAGACCTTCGGGTCCATAGTTATTAGCTAGATGGATTCTTCTCTCTTTTTGGATCTCAATACAATGTTCTCCCCCTCTCTTGTGGAGATCTATTCGATGTAATCTTCTTTTGCGATGTGTTTGTCGAGATCCGATGAATTGTGGGTTTATGATCAAGATTATATATGAACGATATTTGAATCTCCTCTGAATTCTTTTATGTATGATTGGTTATCTTTGCAAGTCTCTTCGAATTATCAGTTTGGTTTGGCCTACTAGATTGATCTTTCTTGCAATGGGAGAAGTGCTTAGCTTTGGGTTCAATCTTGCGATGTCCTTTCCCAGTGACAGTAGGGGAAGCAAGGCACGTATTGTATTGTTGCCATCGAGGATAAAAAGAAGGGGTTTATATCATATTGCATGAGTTTATCCCTCTACATCATGTCATCTTTCTTAATGCGTTACTCTGTTCTTCATGAACTTAATACTCTAGATGCATGCCGGATAGCGGTCGATGTGTGGAGTAATAGTAGTAGATGCAAGCCGGAGTCGGTCTACTTGTCTCGGACGTGATACCTATATACATGATCATACCTAGATACTCTCATAACTATGCTCAATTCTATCAATTGCTCAACAGTAATTTGTTTACCCATTGCAAATACTCATGCTATCTTGAGAGAAGCCACTAGTGAAACCTATGGCCCCCTGTCTATTTACCATCATATTAATCTTCCACCACTTTGCTATTTTTATTGCCTTTTATTTTACTTTGCATCTTTATCACAAAAATACCAAAAATATTATCTTATCATCTCTATCAGATCTCACTCTCGTAAGTGACCTGAAGGGATTGACAACCCCTTTATCGCTTGGTTGCGAGGTTCTTGTTTGTTTGTGTAGGTGCGAGGGACTCGTGCGTGGCCTCCTATTGGATTGATACCTTGGTTCTCAAAAACTGAGGGAAATACTTACGCTGCTTTACTGCATCACCCTTTCCTCTTCAAGGGAAAACCAACTCATTGCTCAAGAGATAGCACTTCACTTATATATTTTTAGAGCACGACGGAGGTTTTATTTTGAAGAAATAGATGAACTCTCATGCTTCACTTATATTATTTTGAGAGTCTTTTAGAACAACATGGTAATTTGCTTTGATTATGAATTTAGTCCTATTATGATGGGCATCCAAGAGGGATATAATAAACACTTTCATATAAAGTGCATTGAATACTAAGAGAAGTTGGATTCTTTATGATTGTTTTGAGATATGAAGATGGTGATATTAGAGTCATGCTAGTAGAGTAATTGTGAATTTAAGAAATACTTGCAAGTCCCGTAGCATGCACGTATGGTAACCGTTGTGTAACAAATTTGAAGCATGAGGTATTTCTTTGATTGTCATCCTTTGTGTGGAGGTCGGGATCGCGCGATGGTTAACTCCTACCAACCCTTCCCCTAGGAGCATGCGTGTAGTGCTTGGTTTTGATGACTTGTAAATTTTTGCAATAAGTATGTGAGTTCTTTATGACTAATGTTGAGTCCATGCATTATACGCACTCTCACCCTTCCATCATTGCTAGCCTCTTCAGTACCATGCATTGCCCTTTCTCACCTTGAGAGTTGGTGCAAACCTCGCCGGTGCATCCAAACCCCGTGATACGATACACTCTATCACACATAAACCTCCTTATATCTTCCTCAAAACAGCCACCATACCTACCTATTATGGCATTTCCATAGTCATTCCGAGATATATTGCCATGCAACTTTCCACCATTTCATTTATTATGACACGCTTCATCATTGTCATATTGCCTTGCATGATCATGTAGTTGACATCGTATTTGTGGCAAAGCTACCATTCATAATTTTTCATACATGTCACTCTTGATTCATCGCATATCCCGATACACCGCCGGAGGCATTCATATAGAGTCATATTTTGTTCCAGTATCGAGTTGTAATCATTGAGTTGTAAATGAATAGAAGTGTGATTATCATCATTATTAGAGCATTGTCCCAAAAAAAGAGAAAGGCCAAACAAAAAGGAAAGGCCAAAAAAAGAGGGACAATGTTACTATCCTTTTTCCACACTTGTGCTTCAAAGTAGCACCATGATCTTTATGATAGAGAGTCTCTTATTTTGTCACTTTCATATACTAGTGGAAATTTTTCATTATAGAACTTGGCTTGTATATTCCAACAATGGGCTTCCTCAAATGCCCTAGGTCTTCGTGAGCAAGCAAGTTGGATGCACACCCACCTAGTTTCTTTTGTTGAGCTTTTATACATTTATAGCTCTAGTGCATCCGTTGCATGGCAATCCCTACTCCTTGCATTGACATCAATTGATGGGCATCTCCCTAGTCCGTTGATTAGCCGCGTCAATGTGAGACTTTCTCCTTTTTTGTCTTCTCCACACAACCCCCATTATCATATTCTATTCCACCTATAGTGCTATGTCCATGGCTCACGCTCATGTATTGCGTGAAAGTTGAAAAAAGTTTGAAAAGGCTAAAGTATGAAACAATTGCTTGGCTGAAACCGGGGTTGTGCATGATTTGAGTATTTTGTGTGAAGAAGATGGAGCATAGCCAAACTATATGATTTTGTAGGGATGAACTTTCTTTGGCTATTTTATTTTGAGAAGACATGATTACTTTGTTAGTATGCTTGAAGTATTATTATTTTATGTCAATATTAAACTTTTATCTTAAATCTTTCGGATCTGAACATTCAAGCCACAATAAAGAAAATTACATTAATAACTATGTTAGGTAGCATTCCACATAAAAAATTCTGTTTTTATCATTTACCTACTCAAGGACGAGCAGGAATTAAGCTTGGGGATGCTTGATATGTCTCCAACGTATCTATAATTTTTTATTGTTCCATGCTATTATATTATCCATCTAGGATGTTTTATATGCATTTATATGCTATTTTATATGATTTTTGGAACTAACCTATTAACCCAGAGCCCAGTGCCAGTTTATGTTTTTTCCTTGTTTTTGAGTATCGCAGAAAAGGAAAACCAAACGGAGTGCAATTGACCTAAAATTTGATGGAGATTATTTTTGGACCAGAAGAAGCCCACAGAGCATCGAAGATGGATCAGAAGAGTCCCGGGCTGCCCACGAGGGTGGGGGCGCGCCCACCACCCCTGGGCGCGCCCCCCTGCCTCGTGGACAGCCCGGAGACCCCCCTAACTTGTTCCCGGCACCAATACCTTTCATATATACCCAAACTTCCAGAAAGAAACCTAGATCAGGAGTTCTGCCGCCGCAAGCCACTGTAGCCACCGAAAACCAATCTAGACCCGTTCCGGCACCCTGCCGGAGGGGGGAATCCCTCTCCGGTGGCCATCTTCATCATCCCGGCGTTCTCCATGACGAGGAGGGAGTAGTTCACTCTCAGGGCTGAGGGTATTTACCAGTAGCTATGTGTTTGATCTCTATCTCTCTCTCGTGTTCTTGATTTGGCACGATCTTGATGTGTCGCGAGCTTTGCTATTGTAGTTGGATCTTATGATGTTTCTCCCCCTCTACTCTTTTGTAATGGATTGTGTTTTCCCTTTGAAGTTATCTTATCCGATTGAGTCTTTAAGGATTTGAGAACACTTGATGTATGTCCTGCATGCGCTTACCTGTGCTGACAATGGGATATTCACGTGATCTACTTGATGTATGTTTTGGTGATCAACTTGCGGGTTCAGTGACCTTGTGAACTTTTGCATAGGGGTTGGCACACGTTTTTGTTTTGACTCTCCGGTAGAAACTTTGGGGCACTCTTTGAAGTTCTTTGTGTTGGTTGAATAGATGAATCTGAGATTGTGTGATGCATATCGTATAATCATACCCACGGATACTTGTGGTGACATTGGAGTATGTAGGTGACATTAGGGTTTTAGTTGATTAGTGTCTTAAGGTGTTATTATAGTACGAACTCTAGGATAGATCGAATGGAATGAATAGCTTTGTGTTATTTTACTACGGACTCTTGAATAGATCGATCAGAAAGGATAACTTTGAGGTGGTTTCGTACCCTACCATAATCTCTTCGTTTGTTCTCTGCTATTAGTGACTTTGGAGTGACTCTTTGTTGCATGTTGAGGGATAGTTATATGATCCAATTATGTTATAATTGTTGAGAGAACTTGCACTAGTGAAAGTATGAACCTTGAGCCTTGTTTCCTAGCATTGCAATACCGTTTTCGCTCACTTTTATCATTAGTTACCTTGCTGTTTTTATATTTTCAGATTACAAAAACCTATATCTACCATCCATATTGCACTTGTATCACCATCTCTTCGCCAAACTAGTGCACCTATACAATTTACCATTGTATTGGGTGTGTTGGGGACACAAGGGACTCTTTGTTATTTGGTTGCAGGGTTGTTTGAGAGAGACCATCTTCATCCTACACCTCCCACGGATTGATAAACCTTAGGTCATCCACTTGAGGGAAATTTGCTACTGTCCTACAAACCTCTGCACTTGGAGGCCCAACAACGTCTAGAAGAAGAAGGTTACGTAGTAGACATCAAGCTCTTTTTTGGCGTCGTTGCCGGCGAGGTGAGGGCTTGAAGGTATATCTTTAGATCTTGCAATCGAATCTTTTAGTTTCTTGTTTTATCACTAGTTTAGTTTACAAAAGAAAACTACAATTTACCATTGTATTGGGTGTGTTGGGGACACAAGAGACTCTTTCTTATTTGGTTGCAAGGTTGTTTGAGAGAGACCATCTTCATCCTACACCTCCCACGGATTGATAAACCTTAGGTCATCCACTTGAGGTAAATTTGCTACTGTCCTACAAACCTCTGCACTTGGACGCCCAACAACGTCTAACAAAAGAAGGTTGCGTAGTAGACATCAGCACTTTCAGGACCAAATCCTTTTGTCTCCACATTCTCTTCCCCCACCATAGATTCAACATGCCTTGCGCTTTCAGCACGGTCAGGACCATGGCCTCCTCCACCATCATGATCAGTCGTTACCCCCAACTCTCAGCACCCTCAAACACCACATCCAGACGGGAAGACCAACACAGCACCACCATGGCAAAACACTTCAGGTTAACCACCAAGGCTAGATAGCCCCTGCGCCGAATGACCATCCCTACAGCATGCCATCGCCGTTGCTACAGACGCACAATCATGATCATCATGCAGCGCTGACGTGTGCCACAATGCCTATGCTTTCGCACAGTCCGGCACCACCGTCTTCGTCTTCGGGTCTTTTCAATCACCCAACGCTGGTGCACGGCGCGACACTGCCACCCCATCCGTCCGGTCGGCGTCCACTTTCGCTCGAACCGCCGCCATGGGCGACACCAGCCTCGTCGCTCACCTTGATGCAGCCATCATGGGCAGCACCAACCTCGTCGTCCGTCGAGACGCAACCGCCATGGCTGGCATCCTCGTCGTCCGTCGGATAACTTATTTATACCAAACACTTTTATTTATTTTATATATCAAATTTACTATGCATAATTTTGTTTTAAAATTATAATTCAAAATAAGTGCTGCAGTTTTATTTTAAGACCCTTATTTTTTATCATAGAGAGTACAACATTTAGATAGAAAAATAATATTTTTTGTTTACTATACCTAACAACATGACCCCAGTAGTAACTTAGAGTTAGATGTTGTTAAAAAACTGGTGAGATTATACTGTAATGACAAACCAACTCCAATATTTTGTAAAACTTATATTATTTTTTCAAATATGTTTGGGATATTTAAGTAAGTTAAATTCCATCCATATAAGAGAAAAATTAGATGAGCATTCATATACAAAATAATTTTATTTATGCGTCAATTTTATTGCCTTTGAATATTTTGCTACAGATTTCTATAATATAAGTAGCTAACAAATAACTTAGTACACGTTTGTGGAGGACAATTCGTTTATCTTAGTTTTAAGTATTCTTTATCTTATATCGATCAGCGTATTAATTGGAAGGAACTACTGTGCACCCGATTGTACCTATTAACTGAATGCCTGATTTTATTTGTTTTTCTTCTCTTTGGGTTTCATGGCCCTAGGGCAAAATCCAAATTGTTGGTCTTTCAGTGGAACCTAGAAAGATACAGAGTAACTTTGATGTGCGTCACTCAGTGATGGTTTAAAAAATTCTGAAAAAATGTGATATGTTAAGAGGATGATGTTCTATTGTAATGTGCAATTTCAAGTTAAAACACATTATGGTGTGCGAGCTATGAAAACGACAAATTCAGCAATGAATAATGACATTACTATTCGACAGTATTCAATGCTGATTTTGTTTTTTTCAGAGCTCATATCTCGTAATGTGTTTGAACTTGAAAGTTTGCAAGGCAATAGAACATCACTCCGGCGGGGTTTCTTTAATTTTCTCATTCTTTTTCTTTTTTCTTTTCGGCTGTGTGCTTCCTTCATGTCTAGACTAGCTCTAGGCATTTTGTTGTTGCAGAGGCCAGGTGTATGTGATATCTTCTTGATATTAATATATTTTCTTTATCGTAAAAAGAACATCACTCTGTTAACATCCCGTAATTTTTTGAGATTTTTTCAATATTTCAAAACATCATTTTCACATGGTTTTTATCGGTTTCCACCGAATGTTTGTTTCCATATGATATTTTCCCCTCTGTGATAGATGCGATCAAAAAGCACGTTTACTTATTAATGTGGACATGTGGTCTAATCTAGAGCTGTATCATGTTTAGTTGAATTATTACTGTGTTAGTTTAGCGAATATACAACAAGGAAATTCAAAATATATTCGTTCGACCTTGTCGCACATCACGTCGACTGAAGCCACATAAAGTACTTTCTTCAACCTATACGCAAAAAAGAAGAGGAAAGAAAATACTTTCAAGTTTCAAGCAATTCAAAGTACTTCTCGTTTGGTCTCGTTTTGGACTAACAAAGCAACCGAAGACAGGTCCACCAACAAAACTGATAAGTACTGTAAATGGATTGGTTGCTTGACGACACCTTGAGTACAGATACGAGGATTCATCGGGTATGTCACTTTAACAAAGTGCCGCAGACTGAAGAAAGCATGTTTGTGTCGAGCCCGTGGGCATTAACTGAAGATTGATATTCAGAACTAAGATAGTACTCACATGCTCTCCTCTTCTTGCTGTCCCTGTATCCCCAAATCTTCCTGGGTTGACACTGTAAAATTGATCTGAACCTATTTAGTGTGCTGCCACTAGGCCCTTGATATGTTGAGCGTTACAATTGGCTACGATTTGTTAAGTGTACTTGTAACTTCTTTTTGGGTTGTAAGCAGAAACCAAATCAGAGCATGTATGCATATTCCTCACCAAGATAATAAATAAGCAAATAAAAATGGGCTTAAGTAACGGAGGCGGACGTTTGGTCTATGGGGACATATGTCCCTGGAATCCACATCGTGTGTAAGTGCATTGCGATCCGCAGCTAAAGTAGCGAATTAGGAAATACGGGCAGGCTCCTGCTGTGCCAAAACGCGTTATACACAGCTGCCAAAGTGTATACTGTCAGAAGGACAGGCTTGGACAGCATCTGGTACAGTGTTTTCATGCAATAATCCATTATGTCGATGCATAAATGCTGCTCTACTGACACACGCCTCGTCCTGTTCTAAGGTGGCTACCGAGACGGGCGTGTCCCTCCGGAATTCTGAACGTTGGTAAGACAAAACAAACTTTTAAAGCTCAATTAAATCATTTTTGGTAGTAAAGCTATATCAAAATGGTTAGTTGTTGATGTGATTTTTATTAATATTTCTTGCCTATCATTCGATCCCAACAATGTAAACTATCTATATTTTTAGTGGCACGGTTGGCAGTTGTCTATTTAGTTCTCTCTTGTTTTGCCGCTTCGGTGGTTCTCATTTCCAAGATTAAAGAGGAGGTGTCTCTTTGGGCTTTGGCCGGTGCGAAGCAGTTGGGTATTGTAATGCCGCGAGAGTAGTTCTCTCTTGTTTCGCCGCTTTGCAGCTTTGTTCTAAAACTTCTTTCTTATTCAATGAAATGGCAAATCTTTTGCCTTGTTTCAAACAAAAGTATAAAAACACTGAAACTTTTTAAAAATAATCTTGACTTTCTTTCATACTCGTATAAATAGTTTGAAGAAGCAAAAAGAACAATTGACTTCAGTGAAAAAAATTCAAGGACAAAAAGGCGGCGGAGGCGCTAATCCGCCGGTTCGACGAGCCCCTGTCCGACTTCGACATCAAGGCCATCGCGAAGCTGACGAACCTCGATGCTGCGGCGCTCAAGATAGCCGCCGGCATGCACGGTCCTGATGGCGAGGCCTCGCAGGCCACCACCTCTCCATGTTAGTGTTCCCTAGTCGTAGCAGTCTCCGACGGACCCATGCACTCGGCTGGGGTGAGTTAGGTTTCAACATGCAGTGTAATAGTGTAGGTCTCTTCAGTGAGCGAGGCATAGCTGTTCGCCGGCGGAATTTGGGGCCTGTAGGTGGCCGCCGGCGAACCCCCGGCCCGATGGTGGTGTACCCGTGTTTGAATTCAAGTAGTAGTAGTCGTCGGAGATATCATTTGTTTCCCCATGAATGATTCAAACTGCCCGATTATGAGTTGGAATGTGCGGGGCTTGAACTCGCCGGCCGGCGAGAAGTAGTTTTGGAGACGGCGGAGGCACATAAGCGGGCCATTCTCTTCCTACGGGGAACGAAAATCGACGAGTGGAGCAGGGCACTAGTTAGGGAAACTGGTGGGGCGCGGCTCGCCGACTGCGTCGTCCTCCCTGCCGTGGGCACAAGGGGAGGCGTCGCAATCTTCTGGGACAGAAACCGAGTAGAAGTGCTCTCGCAAGCCGTTGGCTGCTTCTCAATCGCTACAAAGATCACCATCATCGCAAGGAGGGCTACATTCTGGCTGACGACAGTCTACGGGCCGGTCGACGACGGAAGGAAAAACGACTTACTGGCCGAGCTGGCGCGGGCTGCTCCACCCTCAAACGCCCCCTGGCTCATCAACGGCGACTTCAACCTGATATACGAGGCGCACGACAAAAACAACACCAACATAAACTGTAGGATCATGGGAAAGTTTCGTGCTGCGATCGACGCGACATGACTCAAGGAGATTAAGTGTAAGAACAGAAGATTTACATGGAGCAACGAGCGCGCGTCGCCAACCTTAGTTAGCATAGATAAATTCTTCTGCACCACGGCCTGGGCATCCATGCTTCCCTCCTACCTCCTTCACGCCGCTTCTACCTCGTGCTCCGACCACTGACCGTTGCTGCTGGCAGAGGCGGCGGCGCCTCGCCGCGCGGCTCGCTTCCGTTTCGAGTCATTCTGGCCGAGATTTTCTCGCTTCCACATCACGGTGCAGAGGGCATGGGATCGCCCGGTGGCCTCAAGTTGTGCCTTCAAGAGGATCAACACAAAGCTAGCTCTTTGTTGCATGTTGAGGGATAGTTATATGATCCAATTATGTTATTATTGTTTAGAGAACTTGCACTAGTGAAAGTATAAACCTTGAGCCTTGTTTCCTAGCATTGCAATACCGTTTTCGCTCACTTTTATCATTAGTTACCTTGCTGTTTTTATATTTTCAGATTACAAAAACCTATATCTACCATTCATATTGCACTTGTATCACCATCTCTTCGCCGAACTAGTGCACCTATACAATTTACCATTATATTGGGTCTGTTGAGGACACAAAAATCTCTTTGTTATTTGGTTGCAGGGTTGTTTGAGAGAGACCATCTTCATCCTACACCTCCCACGGATTGATAAACCTTAGGTCATCCACTTGAGGGAAATTTGCTACTGTCCTACAAGCCTCTGCACTTGGAGGCCCAACAACGTCTACAAAAAGAAGGTTGCATAGTAGACATCAGCACTTTCAGGACCAAATCCTTTTGTCGCCACATTCTCTTCCCCCACCACAAATTCAACATGCCTTGCGCTTTCAGTACGGTCAGGACCATGGCCTCCTCCACCATCATGATCAGTCGTTACCCCCAACTCTCAGCACCCTCAAACACCACATCCAGACGGGAAGACCAACACAGCACCACCATGGCAAAACACTTCAGGTTAACCACCAAGGCTAGATAGCCCCCGCGTCGAATGACCATCCCTACGGCATGCCATCGCCGTTGCTACAGACGCACAATCACGATCATCATGCAGCGCTGACGTGTGCCACAATGCCTATGCTTTCGCACGGTCCGACACCACCATCTTCGTCTTCGAGTCTTTTCAATCACCCAACGCTGGTGCACGGCGTGTCACCACCACCCCATCCGTCCGGTCGGCCTCCACTTTCGCTCGAACCGCCGCCATGGGCGACACCAGCCTCGTCGCTCACCTTGATGCAGCCATCATGGGCAGCACCAACCTCGTCGTCCGTCGAGACGCAGCCGCCATGGCTGGCATCCTCGTCGTCCGTCGGATAACTTATTTATACCAAACACTTTTATTTATTTTATATATCAAATTTACTATGTATAATTTATTTTAAAATTATAATTCAAAATAAGTGTTGTAGTTTTATTTTAAGACACTTATTTTTTATCAAAGAGAGTACAACATTTAGATAGAAAAATAATATTTTTTGTATACTATACCTAACAACATGACCCTAGTAGTAACTTAGAGTTAGATATTATTAAAAAACTGGTGAGATTATACTATAATGACAAACCAACTCCAATATTTTGTAAAACTTATATTATATTTTCAAATATGTTTGGGATATTTAAGTAAGTTAAATTCCATCCATATAAGAGAAAAATTAGATGAGCATTCATATACAAAATAATTTTATTTATGCGTCAATTTTATTGCCTTTGACTATTTTGCTACAGATTTCTATAATATAAGTGGCTATCAAATATCTTAGTACACGTTTGTGGAGGACAATTCGTTTATCTTAGTTTTAAGTATTCTTTATCTTATATCGATCAGCGTATTAATTGGAAGGAACTACTGTGCACCCGATTGTACCTATTAACTGAATGCCTGATTTTATTTGTTTTTATTCTCTTTGGGTTTCATGGCCCTGTTGGGGAACGTAGTAATTTCAAAAAAAAAAATCCTACGCACACGCAAGATCATGGTGATGGCATATCAACGAGAGGGGAGAGTGTATGTCCACGTACCCTCGTAGACCGTAAGCAGAAGCGTTATGACAACGCGGTTGATGTAGTCGTACGTCTTCATGATCCGACCGATCCAAGCACCGAACGTACGGCACCTCCGAGTTCTGCACACGTTCAGCTCGATGACGTCCCTCGAACTCCGATCCAGCCGAGTGTCGAGGGAGAGTTCCGTCAGCACGACGGCGTGGTGACGATCTTGATGTTCTACCGGCGCAGGGCTTCGCCTAAGCTTCGCGACGATATGACCGAGGTGGAATATGGTGGAGGGGGGCACCGCACACGGCTAAGGAACGATCCGTAGATCAACTTGTGTGTCTATGGGGTGCCCCTTGCCCCCGTATATAAAGGAGTGGAGGAGGGGGAGGGCCGGCCTCTCTATGGCGCACCCTAGGGGAGTCCTACTCCCACCGGGAGTAGGATTCCCCCTTTCCTAGTCCAACTAGTAACCCTTCCATGTAGTAGGAGTAGGAGAGAAGGAAAGGGATGGGAAAAGGAGAAGGAAGGAAGGGGGCGCCCCCCCTCCCTAGTCCAATTCGGACTAGTCCATGGGGAGGGGTGCGGCCACCCTTATGGCCCTTTTTCTCCTTTCCCGTATGGCCCATTAAGGCCCAATACGAATTCCCGTAACTCTCCGGTACTCCGAAAATACTCGAATCACTCAGAACCTTTCCGAACTCCGAATATAGTCGTCCAATATATCGATCTTTACGTCTCGACCATTTCGAGACTCCTCGTCGCGTCCCCGATCTCATCCGGGACTCCGAACTCCTTCGGTACATCAAAACTCATAAACTCATAATAAAACTGTCATCGAAACCTTAAGCGTGCGGACCCTACGGGTTCGAGAACTATGTAGACATGACCTAGAACTATTCTTGGTCAATAACCAATAGCGGGACCTGGATGCCCATATTGGTTCCTACATATTCTACGAAGATCTTTATCGGTCAAACCGCATAACAACATACGTTGTTCCCTTTGTCATCGGTATGTTGCTTGCCCGAGATTTGATCGTCGGTATCCAATACCTAGTTCAATCTCGTTACCGGCAAGTCTCTTTACTCGTTCTGTAATGTATCATCCCGTAACCAACTCATTGGTCACATTGCTTGCAAGGCTTATAATGATGTGCATTACCGAGAGGGCCCAGAGATACCTCTCCGACAATCGGAGTGACAAAACCTAATCTCGAAATACGCCAACTCAACATGTACCTTCGGAGACACCTGTAGTACTCCTTTATAATCACCCAGTTACGTTGTGACATTTGGTAGTACCCAAAGTGTTCCTCCGGTAAACGGGAGTTGCATAATCTCATAGTTACAGGAACATGTATAAGTCATGAAGAAAGCAATAGCAACATACTAAACGATCAAGTGCTAGGCTAACGGAATGGGTCTTGTCAATCACATCATTCTCCTAATGATGTGATCCCGTTAATCAAATGACAACTCTTTTGTCCATGGCTAGGAAACATAACCATCTCTGATAAACGAGCTAGTCAAGTAGAGGCATACTAGTGACACTATGTTTGTCTATGTATTCACACATGTATTATGTTTCCGGTTAATACAATTCTAGCATGAATAATAAACATTTATCATGAAATAAGGAAATAAATAATAACTTTATTATTGCCTCTAGGGCATATTTCCTTCAGTCTCCCACTTGCACTAGAGTCAATAATCTAGTTCACATCGCCATGTGATTTAACACCAATATTCATATCTGTATATGATTAACACCCATAGTTCACATCATCATGTGACCAACATCCAAAGGGTTTACTAGAGTCAATAATCTAGTTCACATCGCTATGTGATTAACACCCAAAGAGTACTAAGGTGTGATCATGTTTTGCTCGTGAGAGAAGCTTAGTCAACGGGTCTGTCACATTCAGAGCCGTATGTATTTTGCAAATATTTTATGTCCACAATGCTCTGCACGGAGCTAATCTAGCTAATTGCTCCCACTTTCAATATGTATCCAGGTTGAGACTTAGAGTCATCTGGATCAGTGTAAAAGTTTGCACTGATGTAACTTTTACAACAAACTCTTTTATCACCTCCATAATCGAGAAACATCTCCTTAGTCCTTACTAAGGATATTCTTGACCAATGTCCAGTGATCTACTCCTAGATCACTATTGTACTCTCTTGCCAAATTCAGAGCAAGGTATACAATAGGTCTGGTACATAGCATAGCATACTTTATAGAACCTATGACTGAGGCATAGGGAATGAATTTTCATTCTCTTTCTATTTTCTGCTGTGGTCGGGATTTGAGTCTTACTCAATTTCATACCTTTGCAACACAGGCAAGAACTCTTTCTTTGACTGTTCCATTTTGAACTATTTCAAAATCTTGCCAAGGTATGTACTCATTGAAAATCTTATCAAGCGTCTTGATCTATCTCAATAGATCTTGATGCTCAATATGTAAGTAGCTTTTACTGAGGTCTTTTCCTTTTAAAGAACTCCTTTAAAACACTCTTTTATGCTTTGCAGAAAAATTCTACATCATTTCTGATCAACAATATGTCACTCACATATACTAATCAGAAAGGCTGTAGTGCTCCCACTCACTTTATTGTAAATACAGGCTTCATCATAAGTCCATATAAAACTATATGCTTTGATCAACTTATCAAAGCGTATATTCCAACTCCGAGATGCTTGCACCAGTCCATAGATGGATCGCTGGAGCTTGCACATTTTGTTAGCACCTTTAGGATTGACAAAACCTTCTGGTTGCATCATATACAACTCTTCTTAATAAATCCATTAAGGAATGCAGTTTTGACATCCATTTGCCAGATTTCATAAAATGTGGCAATTGCTAACATGATTTAGACAGACTTAAGCATTGATACGAGTGAGAAAATCTCATCGTATTCAACACCTTGAACTTGTTGAAAACCTTTCGCAACAAGTCGAGCTTGGTAGATAGTAACACTACTATCAGTGTCAGTCTTCCTCTTGAAGATCCATTCATTTAACATGGCTTGCTGATCATCGAGCAAGTCAATCAAAGTCCATACTTTGTTGTCATACATGGATCATATCTCAGATTTTATGGCCTCAAGCCATCTTGCGGAATCTGGGCTCATCATCGCTTCCTCATAGTTCGTAGGTTCATCATGGTCTAGTAACATGACTTCCAGAACATGATTACTACACCACTCTGGTGCAGATCTTACTCTGGAAGACCTACGAGGTTCTGTAGTAACTTGATCTGAAGTTTCATGATCATCATCATTAGCTTCCTCACTAATTGGTGTAGGAATCACTGGAACTGATTTCAGTGATGAACTATTTTCCAATTTGGGAGAAGGTACAAATTACCTTATCAAGCTCTACTTTCCTCCCACTCACTTCTTTCGAGAGAAACTCCTTCTCTAGAAAGGATCCATTTTTAGCAACGAATAACTTGCCTTCGGATCTGTGATAGAAGGTGTACCCAATAGTTACCTTTGGGTATTCTATGAAGACGCACTTCTCCGATTTGGGTTTGAGCTTATTAGGATGAAACTTTTTCACATAAGCATCGTAGCCCCAAACTTTAAGAAACGACAACTTGGGTTTCTTGCTAAACCACAGTTCATATGGTGTCGTCTCAACAGATTTAGATGCTGCCCTTTTAACGTGAATGCAGCTGTCTCTAATGCATAACCCCAAAACGACAATGGTAAATCAATAAGAGACATCATAGATCGCACCATATCCAATAAAGTGCGGTTACGACGTTCGGACACACCATAACGTTGTGGTGTTCCAGGTGGCGTGAACTGTGAAACTATTTCACATTGTTTTAATTGAAGACCAAACTCGTAACTTAAATATTCGTCTCCGCGATCAGATCGTAGAAACTTTTTTTCTTGTTACGATGATTTTTCCACTTCACTCTGAAATTCTTTGAACCTTTCAACTATTTCAGACTTATGTTTCATCAAGTAGATATACCCATATCTGCTCAAATCATCTTGTGAAGGTCAGAAAATAACGATACTTGCCACGAGCATCAATACTCATTGGATCGCATAAATCTGTATGTATTATTTCCAACAAGTTAGTAGCTCGTTCCATTGTTCCGGAGAACGGAGTTTTAGTCATCTTGCCCAAAAGGCACGGTTCGCAAGCATCAAATGATTCATAACCAAGTGATTCCAAAAATCCATCTTTATGGAGTTTCTTCATGCGCTTTACACCGATATGACCCAAACGGCAGTGCCACAAATAAGTTGCACTATCATTATTAACTTTGCATCTTTTGGCTTCAATATTGTGAATGTGTGTATCACACGATCGAGATCCAACAAACCATTTTCATTGGGTGTATGACCATAGAAGGTTTTATTCATGAAAACAGAACAACAATTATTCTCTAACTTACATGAATAACCGTATTGCAATAAACATGATCAAATCATATTCATGCTCAACGCAAACACCAAATAACACTTATTTAGGTTTAACACTAATCCCGAAAGTATAGGGAGTGTGCGATGATGATCATATCAATCTTGGAACTATTTCCAACACACATCGTCACTTCACCCTTAACTAGTCTCTGTTTATTCTGCAACTCCCGTTTCGAGTTACTAATCTTAGCAACCGAACAAGTATCAAATACTCAGGGGCTACAATAAACACTAGTAAGGCACACATCAATAATCTGTATATCAAATATACCCTTGTTCATTTTGCCATCCTTCTTATCCACCAAATATTCAGGTCATTTCCGCTTCCAGTGACCATTTCCTTTGCAGTAGAAGCACTCAGTTTTAGGCTTAGGTCCATCTTTGGGCATCTTCACGGGAGTGACAACTTGCTTGTCATTCTTCTTGAAGTTCCCTTTCTTTCCCTTTACCCTTTTCTTGAAACTAGTGGTATTGTCAATCATCAACACTTGATGCTATTTCTTGATTTCTACCTTCGTTGATTTCAACATCACGAAGAGCTCAGGAATCGTTTTCGTCATCCCTTGCATACTATAGTTCATCATGAAGTTCTAGTAACTTAGTGATGGTGACTAGAGAATTCTCTCAATCACTATCCTATCTGGAAGATTAACTCCCACTTGATTCAAGCGATTGAAGTACCCAGACAATCTGAGCACATGCTCACTAGTTGAGCGATTCTCCTCCATCTTTTAGCTATAGAACTTGTTGGAGACTTCATATCTCTCAACTCGGGTATTTGCTTGAAATATCAACTTCAATTTCTGGAACATCTCATATGGTCCATGACGTTCAAAACGTCTTTGAAGTCCCGATTCTAAGCCATAAAGCATGGTGCACAAAACTATCAAGTAGTCATCATATTGAGCTAGACAAACGTTCATAACGTCTGCATATGCTCCTGCAATAGGTTTGTCACCTAGCGGTGCATCAAGGACATAATTCTTCTGCGCAGCAATGAGGATAAACCTCAGATCACGGATCCAATCCGCATCATTGCTACTAACATCTTTCAACACAGTTTTCTCTAGGAACATATCAAAATAAACATATCAAAGCAACAACGCGAGCTATTGATCTACAACATAATTTGCAAAATACTACCAGGACTAAGTTCATGATAAATTAAAGTTCAATTAATCATATTACTTAAGAACTCCCACTTAGATAGACATCCCTCTAATCCTCTGAGTGATCACGTGATCCAAATCAACTAAACCATGTCCGATCATCACGTGAGATGGAGTAGTTTCAATGGTGAACATCACTATGTTGATCATATCTACTATATGATTCACGCTCGACCTTTCGGTCTCCGTGTTCCGAGGCCATATCTGTATATGCTAGGCTCGTCAAGTATAACCTGAGTATTCCGCGTGTGCAACTGTTTTGCACCCGTTGTATTTGAACGTAGAGCCTATCACACCCGATCATCACGTGGTGTCTCAGCACGAAGAACTTTCGCAACGGTGCATACTCAGGGAGAACACTTCTTGATAATTAGTGAGAGATCATATTAAAATGCTACCGTCAATCAAAACATAATAAGATGTATAACAGATAAACATCATATGCAATCAAAATATGTGACATGATATGGCCATGATCATCTTGCGCCTTTGATCTCCATCTCCAAAGTATTGTCATGATCTTTATCGTCACCGGCACGACACCATGATCTTCATCATCTTGATCTATATCAATGTGTCATCACATGGTCGTCTCGCCAACTATTGCTCTTGCAACTATTGCTATCGCATAGCGATAAAGTAAAGCAAATATTTGGCACTTGCATCTTTATGCAACAAAGAGACAACCATAGGGCTTCTGCCAGTTTTCGATAACTTCAACAAAACATGATCATCTCATACAATAAAATATAGCATCACGTCTTGACCATATCACATCACAACATGCCCTGCAAAAACAAGTTAGACGTCCTCTACTTTGTTGTTGCAAATTTTACGTGGCTGCTACGGGCTTAGCAAGAACCGTTCTTACCTACGCATCAAAACCACAACGATAGTTTGTCAAATAGACTCCGTTTTAACCTTCACAAGGACCGGGCGTAGCCACACTCGGTTCAACTAAAGTTGGAGAAACAGACACCCGCTAGTCACCTGTGTGCAAAGCACGGCGGTAAAACCAGTCTCGCGTAAGCGTACGCGTAATGTCGGTCCGGGCCGCTTCATCCAACAATACCGCTGAACCAAAGTATGACATGCTGGTAGGCAGTATGACTTATATCGTCCACAACTCACTTGTGTTCTACTCATGCATATAACATCAAACCATAAAAACCTAGGCTCGGATGCCACTGTTGGGGAACGTAGTAATTTCAAAAAAAAATTCCTACGCACACGCAAGATCATGGTGATGGCATATCAACGAGAGGGGAGAGTGTATGTCCACGTACCCTCGTAGACCGTAAGCGGAAGCGTTATGACAACGCGGTTGATGTAGTCGTACGTCTTCACGATCCGACCGATCCAAGCACCGAACGTACGACACCTCCGAGTTCTGCACACGTTCAGCTCGATGACGTCCCTCGAACTCCGATCCAGCCGAGTGTCGAGGGAGAGTTCCGTCAGCACGACAGCGTGGTGACGATCTTGATGTTCTACCGGCGCAGGGCTTCGCCTAAGCTTCGCGACGATATGACCGAGGTGGAATATGGTGGAGGGGGGCACCGCACACAGCTAAGGAACGATCCGTAGATCAACTTGTGTGTCTATGGGGTGCCCCTTGCCCCCGTATATAAAGGAGTGGAGGAGGGGGAGCGCCGGCCTCTCTATGGCACGCCCTAGGGGAGTCCTACTCCCACCGGGAGTAGGATTCCCCCTTTCCTAGTCCAACTAGTAACCCTTCCATGTAGTAGGAGTAGGAGAGAAGGAAAGGGAAGGGAAAAGGAGAAGGAAGGAAGGGGGCGCCCCCCCTCCCTAGTCCAATTCGGACTAGTCCATGGGGAGGGGTGCGGCCACCCTTATGGCCCTTTTTCTCCTTTCCCGTATGGCCCATTAAGGCCCAATACGAATTCCCGTAACTCTCCGGTACTCCGAAAATACCCGAATCACTCGGAACCTTTCCGAACTCCGAATATAGTCGTCCAATATATCGATCTTTACGTCTCGACCATTTCGAGACTCCTCGTCGTGTCCCCGATCTCATCCGGGACTCCGAACTCCTTCGGTACATCAAAACTCATAAACTCATAATAAAACTGTCATCGAAACCTTAAGCGTGCGGACCCTACGGGTTCGAGAACTATGTAGACATGACCTAGAACTATTCTTGGTCAATAACCAATAGCGGGACCTGGATGCCCATATTGGTTCCTACATATTCTACGAAGATCTTTATCGGTCAAACCGCATAACAACATACGTTGTTTCCTTTGTCATCGGTATGTTGCTTGCCCGAGATTTGATCGTCGGTATCCAATACCTAGTTCAATCTCGTTACCGGCAAGTCTCTTTACTCGTTCTGTAATGTATCATCCTGTAACCAACTCGTTGGTCACATTGCTTGCAAGGCTTATAATGATGTGCATTACCGAGAGGGCCCAGAGATACCTCTCCGACAATCGGAGTGACAAAACCTAATCTCGAAATACGCCAACTCAACATGTACCTTCGGAGACACCTGTAGTACTCCTTTATAATCACCCAGTTACGTTGTGACGTTTGGTAGTACCCAAAGTGTTCCTCCGGTAAACGGGAGTTGCATAATCTCATAGTTACAGGAACATGTATAAGTCATGAAGAAAGCAATAGCAACATACTAAACGATCAAGTGCTAGGCTAACGGAATGGATCTTGTCAATCACATCATTCTCCTAATGATGTGATCCCGTTAATCAAATGACAACTCTTTTGTCCATGGCTAGGAAACATAACCATCTCTGATAAACGAGCTAGTCAAGTAGAGGCATACTAGTGACACTATGTTTGTCTATGTATTCACACATGTATTATGTTTCCGGTTAATACAATTCTAGCATGAATAATAAACATTTATCATGAAATAAGGAAATAAATAATAACTTTATTATTGCCTCTAGGGCATATTTCCTTCAGGCCCTAGGGCACAATCCAAATTGTTGGTCTTTCAGTGGAACCTAGAAAGATACAGAGTAACTTTCATGTGCGCCACTCTGTGATGGTTTCAAAAATTCTGAAAAAATGTGATATGTTAAGAGGATGATGTTCTATTGTCATGTGCAATTTCAAGTTAAAACACATTATGGTGTGCGAGCTATGAAAAAGACAAATTCAGCAATGAATAGTGACGTTACTATTCGACAGTATTCAATGCTGATTTTTTTTCAGAGCTCATATCTCGTAATGTGTTTGAACTTGAAAGTTTGCAAGGCAATAGAACATCACTCCGGCGGGGCTTCTTTAATTTTCTCATTCTTTTTCTTTTTTCTTTTCGGCTGTGTGCTTCCTTCATGTCTAGACTAGCTCTAGGCATTCTGTTGTTGCAGAGGCCAGGTGTATGTGATATCTTCTTGATATTAATATATTTCCTTTATCGAAAAAAGAACATCACTCTGTTAACATCCCGTAATTTTTTGAGATTTTTTCGATATTTCAAAACATCATTTTCACATGGTTTTTATCGGTTTCCACCGAATGTTTGTTTCCATATGATATTTTCCCCGAATGTTTTTATCGGTTTCCACCGAATGTTTGTTTCCATATGATATTTCAAAACATCATTTTCACATGTGGTCTAATCTAGAGCTGTATCATGTTTAGTTGAATTATTACTGTGTTAGTTTAGCGAATATACAACAAGGAAATTCAAAATATATTCGTTCGACCTTGTCGCACATCACGTCAACTGAAGCCACATAAAGTACTTTCTTCAACCTATACGCAAAAAAGAAGAGGAAAGAAAATACTTTCAAGTTTCAAGCAATTCAAAGTACTTCTCGTTTGGTCTCGTTTTGGACTAACAAAGCAACCGAAGACAGGTCCACCAACAAAACTGATAAGTACTGTAAATGGATTGGTTGCTTGATGACACCTTGAGTACAGATACGAGGATTCATCGGGTATGTCACTTTAACAAAGTGCCGCAGACTGAAGAAAGCATGTTTGTGTCGAGCCCGTGGGCATTAACTGAAGATTGATATTCAGAACTAAGATAGTACTCACATGCTCTCCTCTTCTTGCTGTCCCTGTATCCCCAAATCTTCCTGGGTTGACACTGTAAAATTGATCTGAACCTATTTAGTGTGCTGCCACTAGGCCCTTGATATGTTGAGCGTTACAATTGGCTACGATTTGTTAAGTGTACTTGTAACTTCTTTTTGGGTTGTAAGCAGAAACCAAATCAGAGCATGTATGCATATTCCTCACCAAGATAATAAATAAGCAAATAAACGTGGGCTTAAGTAACCGAGGCGGACGTTTGGTCTATGGGGACATATGTCCCTGGAATCCACATCGTGTGTAAGTGCATTGTGATCCGCAGCTAAAGTAGCGAATTAGGAAATACGGGCAGGCTCCTGTTGTGCCAAAACGCGTTATACACAGCTGCCAAAGTGTATACTGTCAGAAGGACAGGCTTGGACAGCATCTGGTACAGTGTTTTCATGCAATAATCCATTATGTCGATGCATAAATTCTGCTCTACTGACACACGCCTCGTCCTGTTCTAAGGTGGCTACTGTGAGGGGCGTGTCCCTTCGGAATTCTGAACGTTGGTAAGACAAAACAAACTTTTAAAGCTCAATTAAATCATTTTTGGTAGTAAAGCTATATCAAAATGGTTAGTTGTTGATGTGATTTTTATTAATATTTCTTGCCTATCATTCGATCCCAACAATGTAAACTATCTATATTTTTAGTGGCACGGTTGGCAGTTGTCTATTTAGTTCTCTCTTGTTTTGCCACTTCGATGGTTCTCATTTCCAAGATTAAAGAGGAGGTGTCTCTTTGGGCTTTGGCCGGTGCGAAGCAGTTGGGTATTGTAATGCCGCGAGAGTAGTTCTCTCTTGTTTCGCCGCTTTGCAGCTTTGTTCTAAAACTTCTTTCTTATTCAATGAAATGGCAAATCTTTTGCCTTGTTTAAAAAAAAAGTAAAAAAAAAACACTGAAACTTTTTGAAAATAATCTTGACTTTCTTTCATACTCGTATAAATAGTTTGAAGAAGCAAAAACAACCATTGACTTCAGTGAAACAAAATTCAAGGACAAAAAAGTATGAATAGTAACTTTTATATATTCAAATATTCAAACGTTGTTCATTTAAAGTGTATATACATGTGACATGGATTTTTTTTAGTAACTTAAAATAGTCAAAAAATGTGAAACTTGTTTTAAAATAAACTTGACCTTCTTTCACTCGTATAAAAAGCTTTGCAAAGGAAAAGCTCCCATCGACATTTCTAGTACAGAACGTGTGAATGGTAACTTGTATATTGTGTTAAATTTGTTTTGTTCCACCAAGAATATCATGAAAAGTTATTCCAGCAAAAATATTTTGTGATCCCAATTATTTTTAGTCAGGTATATAATAATGTCTAGAAAAATACTCGCAAAAGAATGTCTAAAAAACATAGTGGTAAAAGGACTTGGGTGCTTAGAGAATTGAATGAGCGTGCATGTTGTCGTTAAGCCACTAATCGAGACATGTAATACATGCATCCATGAATTAAAGAAAAGGTGTCAGCGTTGGCGGTGTAAGTGCCTGAGGCAGTTGTCACTTGTCACCTGTCACCTGTCAGGAGCATTTAATGAGATTGTGGGGTCACGCCTGCCAAACAGGTCAGAGAGCATCTTATACTAGGAGATACAAAGCAGAAAAGACATGATACATATAGCAGGTTGCTGATCAAGCCGGAAATGAATGATGAGATTCAAGGGACAGATGTCTTCATAGACCATTGGGTATTTCCCCTCAAGTAACAACTGAAGATTGATATTCAGAACTAAGATAGAACTCACATGCTCTGCTCTTCTTGCTGTCCCTGTATCCCCAAATCGTCTTGTTGGACACTGAAAAATTAATCTGAACCTATTCGGTGTTGCTGCCACTAGGTCCTTGATCCGTTGACCGTTACAATTGGCTACGATTTGGTTTGTAAGTTCTTTCTGGGTTCTAAGCAGAGACCAAATCAGAGCATGTATGCGTATTCTCACCAAGATAATAAATAAGTTCTTTCTGGGTTCTAAGCAGAGACCAAATCAGAGCATGTATGCGTATTCTCACCAAGATAATAAATAAGTTCTTTCTGGGTTCTAAGCAGAGACCAAATCAGATCATTTTTCATCATCATTGTGGTATTTTACAATGGGGGATTCCACGGGAAGCCAACCAGATAGGCCATGGTTGCTGCAGCAAACACTGACACGCCTAGCTAGTACAAACTAGCCAGCTGCTAAGTTGGGCCCAGCAGCTGAGGTACATGACGGTCCTCAGCCCCTCATCGGCCTTCTCTGCTCGCCGCCTCTACGCCACGGCTGCCGCGGAGGCAGGCAGAATTTCATGTTTTGGCCCTTTTTCGATAGAAATTCAGGATCTGACCCCGGTTTAAAAAATTTCGGGATTTGACCCTTTTGCTACCGCCAGGGGCTCTGGCGGTAGGGTTAGACAGCCTACCGTTAGGGCTTCTGGCGGTAGGGTGCGACGGAGGGGACGGCGGCCGTTTGACTGTGCTGACGTGGATAAGTACCCTACCGTCGCCCCCCCCCCCCCCCCCCTGGCGGTAGGCTGTCTAACACTACCGCCAGATCCCCTGGCAGTAGGATGTGGCTGGGTTTTGCCGTACAAACATTCTGTAACGAAATATGCAGGGGCCCTGGCGGTAGGTTCACCCTACCGCCAGGGGGTGCGGCGGTAGGCTGTGTGACCCTACCGCCAGGGTCCATGGCGGTAGGGTCCTGTGTTTTGTTGTTTTAGGTTCATTTGCTTGCTTCTTTTCAGATTCAATATGATAGCAATATCACAGCAAGTTTCACAAATATGACAGCAATATCACAGATCTTAAACAATTAAACTTGGGCATCACATACACATTAACAAACTTGAAGATAATATAGTTTCACAAATAGCAAACGGAGTTCCACAAATAGCAAACGGAGTTCAACTAATTAGGAAACGGAGTTCCATATAGGCACACAAGTTCCACAAATAAGCTACAAACGGAGTTCGAACACACAAGTAGCAAACACACCGTTCCACAAACGGAGTTCCAACCACAAGAGCCAACTATCGAAGAGCAGAATCATTTGCTCCTTCCCCTCTTGGAGGTACGGTCCTCGTTACTCTTTGAACGAGTCTCTTCAGTCTTCTTCTTGGGCCGTCGAGGAACCGGTCTCTGGAAAGGGTCCGGACTCAGGAAATCCTTCTTCTTCGGATTCCTCTTCGGCGGCTGAGATGGTTGAGATGTTTGAGTTGGTGGAGGTCCATAATCTTCATCCTACTCCTCCTCCCCGTTGCTCTCCTCCTCCTCCTCCTCCTCCCCTTCTTCATGTGTGGCCTCCTCCTCCTCCTCCTCCTCCTCCTCCTCCTAAGCCAACCTAGACGATGAGGGAACCTGGCTCGATGAGCCGATGTGACCCTGTGTGGCTACAGGACGATAAGCTTCAACCGACCCAGGTCCAGCACACCCAAGCAGCCCTACTAGCTTGCGACAATGCTTCACGAACATCTACACTCACGATGAAACAAGGGCATAATAAGTATCATGTTTATGATTGCAAGTGAACAAGATGCATCTGTTTCGAGGAGGCTGAAATTGTACCTTCATCGTCCCCCTCATTTTGTTCTCAGATTGTACGCTCCCTGGGATATCACCTAGTGCATCTGAGGCTTCAAAGATGCATCTGTTCAGCTCACTAGACTGCAACGGCATAAGTCGGTCACGATGACGAATTAAATAGTTTAAATACAACCGTCGGTTCAAACTTACCACTCTGTTGATGAGGGGTGCAAACTCCTGTAAGTGCATCTAGTGCCCCTTAGTGATTTTGGTGTATTGAAGACTTATAGGTTAAGGGACTGATGCGTTTGTGAGTGTACATAGGTCTATAAGTCTATGAGGAGTTTGATATTTACAGAGAAAGTCGACCCCTAAAAATGAAGTTCTTCAACTGAAGACTTTGATATTCTGAAGACTTTCTGAAGACTTTGAAAGTGAAGAAATTGGTGTGACCTTGAAGACTTGCTATTCACTTGAGGAACATGAAGCGTGAAGACTTTTGTTTTCGTTGTTTCATTTTCTCTTTCTTGAGTCATAGGAAACACCGTACTGTTAAAGGGGGTCGAGGAAATACTAAGGAAAAATTTCCATGTGATGCTCAACTCCAAATCCTACACATACCAATCACTTCGAGTGAAGCCATTGGAAATCTCATACAGTTCAGTCAATTTCTTCAGTGACAGAGACGCAGTTCTTCTGGTCTCTGATGACTTTGCTCTGACTGAGGAGTTAGAAATTCGCCAGTGCAAATTGCCTACACAGTGAGGAACATGATAGCCCTGAGGAATTTGAGAGTCAAATTTCCGACCGTAGGTGTGCTACGCGCCGGCTGTCCCAAAATATCATATCCACCTAACGGTCATATCATTGAAGGGCATTTATGTCTTATCATGTCGGGCTGCTCCCTAGGCTATAAATAGCCGCCCCCTACAACCACTAGTTGGTTGGCTGCTCCGAGAGAACTTGACACTTGTCATTTGAGAGCAACCCATCCTCCGAGGACTTTGAGCGAAAATCATCAAGTGAGGAAAATCCCAAAAACCAAACCCCCACAAACCCAAAGTGATTGAGCATCACTGAAGAAATTGATCCTGCGTGGATCCGACGCTTGTTACCTTTGAAGACTGTGCTTCTTCCAGACAGTTAGGCATCAAGATCTAGAGCATCCAAGAGGAATTGTGGATCGCCGAGTGACCAAGTCTGTGAAGGTTTGGAAGTCACCTGAAGACTTACCACGAGTGATTGGACGAGGCCTGCGTGGTCTTAGTTCAAGGAGAATACGGTGAGGACTAGGTGTCCTGAGTTGCGGCTCAGTAACTGGGTGTCCGGGACTGCGTGTCCTCGAGTTTAAATACTCAGCCGCTCCAACCAGACGTACAACTGAGACAGCAGTATGAACTGGTTTACCAAATCATTGTCTTCACCAACTAACTGGTTCTATTTCCTCATTACTATTTTGAGTGTTTGTTCATATCTGTGCTTGAAGACTTTGACTGAAGACTTTCTCAAATTCCTCAGTTCAATTTCTTCAGTCTGTTTGTCTTCATCTTGTGCTATCCTGTGATTACGCTTTCTGTAGTCTGTGCTTGTCTTCATTTCATCATGATGACCATGCTTGTATTCTGTTATGTTTACTTCTGAGTACTTATTCCGCTGCAAGTAGTTCTTCGCTAAGGAATTTCCTCACCAGCAAATTCCTCAGTGAAGAATTCATAAAAATTGCCTATTCACCCCCCCTCTAGTTGACATAACGCACTTTCAATTGGTATCAGAGCAAGGTACTCCCTTGTTCTGTGTGATTTTGGTTTAACCGCCTGGACTTTTAGTTATGTCGACCGCAGGTATGATCAAGGTCTCGGCTGGGTGTCCTACCTTTGATGGGACGGACTACCCCTACTGGAAGAACAAGATGCGAATGCATCTTGAGGCAATTGATAACGATCTCTGGTATGTTGTGGAAAATGGTGTTCCCTCTGTCTCACCCTCACTGAACGCTACCGATGTGAAGAGATTCAAGCAACTCGATTCTCAAGCAAAGAATATCATATGTGGCCATCTGAGCAAAGGACAGTATGGAAGAGTGAGTGCTTTGGAAACTGCTAAGCTTATCTGGGATAGGCTGTCCAAAGTAAATGAAGGAGTCTCAACTCAGCGTGACTCTCGAGTTGATGTTCTTCGGAATCTCTTCAACCGCTTCAAAAGACTCGACAATGAAAATGTCCAACAAACCTTTGATCGCCTCACTAACATCTCAAATGAGCTTCAAGCCCTCGGTGCCACTGACATCACTGATCATGAGGTGGTGAAGAAACTACTGAGATCGCTTGATTCCTCATTTGATACTCTGGGACTGATGATACAAGAACGTGCTGACTACAAGTCTCTTGATCCTGCTGATATCCTTGAAAGGCTAAATACTCACGAGTTCCAGCTTGCTGAAAAGAGAGATCTCTATGGTTCAAACTATGGCAAACCACGTGCCCTGAAGGCCAGGGCTGTGTCTGACTCTGAATATGAGGATTCTGGTAGTAGCCTTGGTGATCCTGAAGAATTGAGCCAGGAGCTAGCATTGCTCGTGAAGAAATTCTAGAAGTTCTCAAGACGTGGTCGCTTTGGAAAACCCTCAAGAAGCTGTGATTCCTCATCCAGTGACTATAAGAGAAGGCTGTGTCACAAATGCAAGAAACCTGGTCACTATATCCAAGATTGTCCTCAGTGGGTAAAGGAAATGAAGAAGAAGAAATACAAGGATTACAGTTCTGATGATGCAAAGAAGAAGAAGAAATCGTCAAAATCTTCGTCATCAAAATCCTCGAAGTCTTCATCTCACAAGAAGAGCAGCTCCAAGAAGGCTCGGGCATTCATTGGCAAGGAAATGGACTCTGAAGCTGAATCTGAGGAAAATGATGAAGAGGAGGCGTCTGAAGAATCTGAATCTGGTGTGGCGAGTCTGGCCTTCGCTACTGCTTTTGTTAGCAAGTCCATCTTCAACACTGAAGAAACTGACTCCACCGACAAGCTTGATGAAGATAATGATGACTACGCTCCCACCTATTGCTTCATGGCGAAAGGTGCAAAGGTACTCAAATACAACTCCTCTGAATCCAGTGAAAATGAATCTGATGAGGATCTCAAACCCAGCTACTCTAAACTTGCTAAGATTGCTGTAAAGCAACAACGGGCTTTTGAAAAGGTTCAAAGCATGCTAGACAAAAGTGATGATATGTTGGGTGAAGAAATGGATCGCACTAAAGCCCTGACTGAAAATCTTCAGAGACTTTAGTTTAGGTTTGATAACCTTCAAAGTCATCATAACACTCTCTTATCTGATCATGAGAAACTTTCTTATGAATTTCTTCAAGAAAAGCATGATCATGAGAAGCTTTCCTCTGAATCTCCTCAAAGAAAGGAAGATCTTGAAAAGCTAAGAGTGTGTTATGAAGATCTTCAGAAGGAGCGTGATTCATTACTAGCTCAACAAATCAGCGCTTCTCAGGAAGAATTTGTTCCTCCATGCTTAAAGTGCATTGAACGTGAATCTGCTAATTCTTCACCTGAATGTTCAAATGCTTCAACTGTTACAAATTCTTCATCTGCCTCTGCTATCACTAATTCCCCATCTGAGGACATTGCTAGTATCACTGACAATGCAGGGCTGAAGGAATTGTACATGACAGGCATGTACAAAAGCCTCAAAGGGCATCAGACTCTTTGTGATGTGCTTAAAAAGCAGATCATCAATAGAAACCCTAGGAAAGAGGGTATTGCCTTTGAGAGGAAACTCAATGCTGATGGAACATATTGGAAGCCTGAGCAGTACCCGAAAACCTCATGGGTTGCTGCAAAGGGACCTCCAGTTGATCCATCTAACTTATCTGGCTTTACATGTGAATCTCCTCATTCTTCTGATGAGTCATTTGACTCCAACTATAAACTGTTCAAAAATCAGAACGGTGAATTATTTGCTAGATATGTTGGCACTAACTGCAGGAACGGTTCCCCTATGAAGAAAATCTGGGTTCCCAAAATTTATGTTGAAAGTCTTCAGGTGAATGTCCTCATGACACCACCTGTGAAGAACAGGAACCCCAGATCAAATTCTTCATATGGACCAAACTCTTCATATGGATCCAAGTCCTCATACGGACCAAATTCCTCACATGGATCAAATTCCTCAAAAGGATCAAAGTCTTCATATGATTATCATCGTGCTAACAACTCTATCTCGCAGGGTCGAGCTAAGGGCTATGAATATGTGCATTATTCTTCAAACCATTATGTTCATAAGTCCTCGAAGAATTTCTCTGCTTATTCATATGCTTACCCTAACCCCTCTTATGTGAAACGAAATGGTTTGGCATCTTTGCCACCTTTCTCATATGGTGCTCGCAGAGTGATGAATTCTTTGCCACCCCTCCAGATGTGGGTGGTGAAGAAAAAGAACTAATCTCTTCTGCAGGGTCAGGTCTCCAGACGTGCTTTAACGTCTGAAGAATTTGCTGGGGACCTGACAAAATGCCTGAAAGGACGCAGGCGAATCATGATGAAATGAACTTTCATTTCAAACGTCCTCATACTGCTATATCTGTTACTGCTTGATGAAATTCATCTGATGAACTTGATATCATATTCTTCACTGATGAAGCATATGAGATTGTAAGCTACACTAATTCATCTGCAGGATGATCAACCCAAAACTACTGAATGGGTCCTCGATAGTGGATGTACTAATCACATGACTGGTGACAAGAATCTATTGATGGATGCTCCCTTATCACCGTCACCTCTGAAGCATATCATCTTTGCTGACAAAGGCAAAAGTCAGGTATTGGGTCTCGGTAAGGTTGCAATCTCTAAGGATAAACACATGGACAAAGTCATGCTTGTTGAGTCCTTAGGATACAATCTCATGTCAGTCTCAATGCTTTGTGATCTTGATATGGTTGTTGTCTTTGGCAAGTATCGATGTGCTGTGATTATGGAAGCTGACAATTCCAAAGTCTTCGAAGGCTTTAGGAGAGGAGATCTGTATATTGTTGATTTCTCTACCGGACCACAACCAGCCGTGTGTCTACTTGCAAAAGCTTCAGAAGGCTGGCTATGGCATGGACGACTTGGTCACGCAGGCATGAGGAATTTGCACACGCTTGCGAAGAAGAAGCATGTCATTGGCATTGAGAATGTCAAATTCCTCAAGGATCACTTGTGCGGAGCCTGTGAAGCTGGAAAAATGACCAAGGCAAAGCATCCAGCGAAGACTATCATGACCACTACCCGTCCATTCGAATTGCTTCACATGGACCTCTTCGGACCTAATCATTACTCAGCAGTCACTAATGATGCATCTCCATATGGCTTTGTTATTGTTGATGATTATTCTCGATATACATGGGTACACATTGTCACTTACAAACATGAAGTGCAGGAAGTCTTCAAATGATTTTCCTCGAGGGCTTCAACCAACTTTGGTGTGAAGATCAAGCACATCAGAAGTGATAATGGAACTGAGTTCAAGAATTCTGGTCTTGATGCCTATCTTGATGAACTTGGTATTACTCATGAGTTATCTGCTCCTTATACTCCTCAGCAAAATGGCGTCGTGGAGCGCAAGAACAGAACTCTTGTTGAGATGGCTCGCACTATGCTTGATGAATACAAAATGCCTCAGCGTTTTTGGATTGATGCAATTGATACTGAGTGCCACATCATCAACAGAGTATATCTTCACAAATTCTTCAAGAAGACTGCCTATGAACTCCTCACTGACAAGAAACCTAATGTGAGTTATTTCAAAGTCTTCGGTGCTAAATGTTGGATTAGAGATCCTCACCGCAACTCTAAATTTGCACCGAAAGCACATGAAGGTTTTATGCTTGGTTACGGAAAGGACTCGCACACCTACAGAGTCTTCAACATTGTTCTTCACAAGATTATTGACACTGTAGATGTGCGGTTCGATGAAACTAATGGCTCGCAAAGAGAGCACCTACCTTCTGTGTTAGATGAACCAGCACCTGAGGATTCTATCAAGTTCAAGGCAACTGAGGATGTCATTCCTACTGAAGAATCTGCTGAAGAATTCATTCCTGTTCATGAAGAACGTCGAGCTGATGCACCTGAAGAACATGATGAGGAAAATGGTGCTGAAGAAAATGCTGATCAAATTCCTCAGCGACAACCAGCTCATCCTCGCGTTGCAAAAGAAGTGCAAGTGGAGAAGATCATCGATGACATTAGCGCACCAGGTCCTCTCACACGCTCAAAAGCTTCACATTTATCTAACTTTTGTGGGCACTATGCTTTTGTCTCTATCACAGAGCCCACTAAGGTAGATGAAGCATTTCTGGAGCCGGAGTGGATTCAGGCTATGCAAGAAGAATTACATCAGTTCGAGCTTAACAATGTCTGGGAACTGGTCAATCGCCCAGATCCTCGCAAGCATAATATCATTGGCACAAAGTGGATCTACCGCAACAAGCAAGATGAAAATGGCCTTGTGGTGAGGAATAAGGCACGACTAGTAGCTCAAGGCTACACACAGGTTGAAGGAATTGATTTCGATGAAACTTTTGCCTGTTGCTAGACTTGAGGCTATTCGCATATTACTTGCTTACGCTAACCATCATGATATCATCTTATATCAAATGGATGTGAAAAGTGCATTCCTCAATGGTAAGCTTGAGGAGAAGTATATGTTGCTCAACCCCCAGGTTTTGAAGATCCAAAGAATCATGACAAAGTCTTCAGACTCAATAAGGCCCTCTATGGCCTCAAGCAAGCCCCTCGGGCGTGGTATGATATTGAAGGAATTCTTCGTGAAGAATGGCTTCACACCCGGTTCACTCGACCCTACTCTCTTTACTAAATCTTATGATGGTGAACTATTTGTGTGCCAAATATATGTTGATGATATTATCTTTGGTTGTACTGACCAACGATATAGTGATGAATTTGCCTATATGATGAGTGAAGAATATCAAATGTCTATGATGGGAGAGTTGAAATTCTTCTTAGGTCTTCAAATTCGTCAGCAGCGCAATGGCATATTCATATCTCAGGAGAAATACCTCAAAGATGTACTGAGGAAATTCGGCATGCAAGATTGCAAAGGCGTCAAAATTCCTATGCCCACAAATGGCCACTTATGCACTGATGAAAATGGTATTGACTTCGATCACAAGGTATACCGCTCCATGATTGGTTCTTTATTGTACTTATGTGCATCTAGGCCAGATATAATGCTTAGTGTTTGCATGTGTGCCCGATTTCAAGCTGCACCGAAGGAATCACACCATAAGGCTGTGAAGCATATCCTTCGATATCTAGCTCACACACCAACACTACGATTATTGTACCCCAAGGGCTCTGCTTTTGATCTCATTGGATATTCTGACTCTGACTATGCCGGTGATCGTGTGGACCGCAAGTCAACATCTGGCACTTGTCATTTCCTCGGACGATCTTTGGTCTGTTGGTCCTCGAAGAAACAGAACTGCGTATCACTGTCTACTACTGAAGCTGAATACATTGTTGCTGGCTCTTGCTGTGCTCAACTGCTTTGGATGAAGCAAACCCTCAAGGACTATGGCGTCAACGTGAAGAATGTGCCTCTCCTCTGCGACAATGAGAGTGCCATCAAGATTGCTCACAACCCAGTTCAGCACTCGAAGACAAAGCACATTCAGATTCGTCATCATTTTCTTCGTGATCATGTGTTGAAGGGCGATATCTCCATCGAGCACGTGAAGACTGAAGAACAGCTAGCTGATATCTTCACTAAGTCCTTGGATGAGAAGAGATTTAGCAAGTTGCGGTGTGAGCTAAATATCTTAGAGTCTTCGAATGTTCTTTGAAAAAGACACACATCCTAACACTTATGCAAAATTGATCACTTAGATGTGCAACACATGAAGAAACATTTTTCTTCAATCAATGAAGAATAACACTCTAAGTGTGAAGAAATGAATGAAGAATTTGATTCTCAGAACCCTACGATAATTGTACGCGGTGTCTGAAATCATCATTCTTATACGGTGGGTCACGCCACCACAAAAAGTTGAAAATCTTCAATTTGAGTTTTTCCTCAGTTTTGAAATTCTTCAGTTTTTCAAATTCTTCAACTTTGCAAAATCTTCACTGTTTCCGTCGTTTTTCTTCATTGGCTATATATATATATATATATATGAGTTTATGTCCTCTACATCATTCACTTATGGCTATTTCTTCAAGTTGCGTTTTCTGCTAAGTGAATGTGATCGGACCCTTCCCCCTCTATGCTATACTCAACCCAATCTATTCACAAATTCTTTATGTGCGTTCTAATTGAAACTCGTTCAAAGTCTTCACTGTGTCCTTGTCAGCTGAAGAAATTGCGAACGAAACTTTAAAACAAATCTTATCCAGATTTTCGGTTTTGCCGCTCAAACCGTTCCGCATCCCACGATGCATTATTATATTTACCCACGATCTTACACGATCTCATCTGCACAGTACGTGGGTGACACATGTCGCGTGAAGGAGAAAGGGCTGGGGCATGTTCGTCCCAAAATCTTCGGGCGAACAGTTTTTTACCGTGGCTATAAATACCCCTCTTCCCTTCCTCACTTCATTTACTCCGTTCGGCCGTTGTCTCTCGCTCCAGCTCCTCAAACCCTAGCGCCGCCGCTACTCCATCGTCGCCGATGAGGAAGAGCTTCACTGCCTCGACCTCGTCGCCGCCGTACTCGCGCCGGTTGCGGAAATCTTCACTCCGCCGCCGCCGTAGCTGTCTCCCTCTGCCAAGTTAAGGCGTGGGAGATCTAACTTGACGAACTTCACCTCTGTTCATCTCAGTTCGTCGTGTTCTTCAGTTCGGGTAATTAA
Source organism: Triticum timopheevii (assembly GCA_963921465.1). Classification (NCBI taxonomy): domain Eukaryota; kingdom Viridiplantae; phylum Streptophyta; class Magnoliopsida; order Poales; family Poaceae; genus Triticum; species Triticum timopheevii. The sequence goes on along the minus strand of OY997264.1, from coordinate 626,488,172 downwards.
AAGTTACTTTTATTACTCACTTTGATTCTCAAGCTTTCCTGAAAATCTTCAAAGGTGTTTTATTCTTCAAATCTTCACACATATGAACACCTCACACACTGTATGCTCTTGATCCATTTCTCTAAGCACTCATTTTCTACAAGATTCCTCAATTGTGTGGATTTTCAATATGTACAACTCTGGAACCTAAGACAAAGAACGCTTAGTGAAATTCCTCAAGGCTCAACTGGTCAAATTCCTCAAAACTTGTCTTTTCGAAAAACCTTCTGAGAACGCATATGACCTCTCCAAATTCCTCGCACCTACACTCTGTTCACAGGTACTCATGTCCGCTGCCGAATCACTAGGTTCTCATCAACTTAACTCATTTGCAGCGTTCCTCGAAGAAAAACTGCATACTTCTTCAGAGTGTTCAATTGTTCAAATTCCTCATCTGAAGAATATGGCTGAAGGAAAGAGGCCGCAGAAAGGAGGAAAGAAACCTGAGGTCATGACTGCTTTCGAAATCCCTGATGACATATACAAGGATTATTGCACACCTGATGAAGCCAAGTTTGGCAGAGAGAACAAAAATCAGCGTAAAGTGCGCATTCAGAGGATTGAACGGAGATGGGCAAGAGAATGGAGGGAATATCGATATGTTACTCCAAAGTACATGAAGAAATTCGCTTTAAATCCTCCATGCCCAAGAGCTCCATTGGCACCTGGCCAAGTAGCTGATCCCACCAGCATCAAGCGTGGTGAGGACTTTCCTGAAGAATGGGCTAGGCGCCAAGCTAAATTGGCAAGACAAGCCAAGGAGGTAGTGAGGAAATTCAATGAGGATTCTGCTGCTGCTGCTACTGAGGCCTCGGTCAAGCCGAGGAAATCAATGCCAAAGAAGCCTGCTCATAAGCCAAGTGCTTCACCAACAGCGCCCTCACGGCCAAGTTCCTCAGCTATGCCCTCACGGCAAATTCCTCAGACCGCTACTGTTCCACCAAAGTCCTCAACTCCTGTGCATCTGGCTACATGCTAAAGGACTACGGGTTTTTCGATTGCTTCTGGTGTCTCAGCAAGTTCCTCAGCTGCACTAATGTCCTCATCAGGCCCCACACTGTTGAAGACTAAAGCAACAGCTGGATGCGGTCCTCGGCCAAGTCCAAGGAAGAAACAGGCTGCATTCCAAGTGCCCTCTGATGATGAAGTTTCTAATGAAGAACTTGCAGAAATCATCAGAGACAGACAAGTGAAGGCCGCTAGAGCCAAAGGCACATCTGTGCCACTGCTTTTGGATCCGAGGAAAATCCTCGACTACATTGATCTCTGGCACAAGGATCCAAACACCCCTATGCCTGATTTTCAACTGACTCCTGGTCAAATTCACATGCTGACCCATTTCATCACTCAAGAGAAATGGAAGTTCGAAAAGGCCAGGGAGATCAAGAAGGCTCAATACAGGAAGGAGAAGCTCCTGAAGAAAAATGTTGTCAGAATGACACCTGAGGAACTTCTCTAGGCTCAGTCTGAAATCCAAGCCCTCAGCAAAGACTTTGATGCATACTATGCTAATTGGCAAGGAGCCAAAGTGAGAATCGTCAACCTGATGAAGAAAATGACAACTGTTGCAGCCCCATCGCAACAAGAAAATCCTCAGGCTGCAGACTCTGCTCAGCCTGCTGAAGAACATGCCAGCACCACTGATGACTTTCAGCCTGCTGAAGAAAATGTAAGTTCCAGGGCTGATGACTCCATTCCAGCCGCTGAAGAAATTGCCAGGGCATCCACTAGTGGTGCGCCTGAAGAAACTGAAGAGATCAGGGCAACTGCATCAGTTGCGCCTGAAGAAATTCAACCAAAGTCTTCAGCTCCTCCCGCGCCTACACCAACTCCAGTTCTTCCTTCTGCCTATGAAGTGAAGAATACCAAGGCTGCGGAGCGAGCTGCAGTGAAGAAAAGGAAGGCATCAGCTGTGTCAAATTCTTCGGCTGCGAAGAAAATGAAGCCAATGACCAGCTCACTTGAACATCCAATTGATGCCGTTCCAATTTCCTCCATGTCATCAAAGGAAATTGTTCCTTTTGGAGAAGACTACAAGATTCCAAGCGGATCTGATGAAGAAAATCATTCTGCTGCTTGGTCAGAGCAGATTGATGAAGAAATTGAAGTGGATACCATCCCTTCAACGACAGTCAATTCCTCACCTATGCCTCAGTTCACAGCTGAAGAGGCTGGCGTTGAGGAAATTGAAGACGAAGATGTGGATATTGGATGCACCACACCTGTGATGAACGATGACTTCGGGGAAAGTCAGCATCCCAATACTCCTCTCTTCACTCCTATACTACAGATTCCTCAGTCCCCGGCAACAACAGTTCAAATGGGCTCTGAAGAAACTCATCCCACTTCCTCTGTTCATGAAGATATTCCAGCCGCTAGTGCTGAAGAACCTGCTACTACTGATCCACAGATTGCACAAGAAGAGGAACCAGAAATTCCTCAGCCTGAAGAACCTGAGCTCGCGATTCCTGAGGTGGTACTGCAAATCACTGATATCCCTCTGCCAAAGCCGAAGAATCCGTTCTCAAGCAAACAGAAGTTCAAGGCTGAAGACTTCTTTTCCGAGCATGTGTTCTTCACTGACTACAACCCATATGACTCTGCTCGCATAAGGAAGATGCGTTTCTGGACTGCCAGTCAAGCCAACTTCTATTCCTCAGTGCTGTTTGACAAGGACAAAATCTTCGATCATGAACATATTCCTCACGTGGATATGGAATCTCTGCCATCTTCGAGCCAGTCCTCAGTGTTATTCACGATGCAGGATTACTGAATTTCTACACTGACATTTGCGATTGGAATGAAGAACTCATTCTTCAGTTCTACGCCACACTACATATCACTGGAGATGCTGAAGATGTCAATTCATGGGTGTTGGATTGGATGACCGAAAACACTCACTACAAGGCACCGGCAACTGAATTGCTTCGTGTCCTTCCTCTCGATCCTCCCCAAGACAGTGCACGTTGCATCTATAATGACCCTGAACTGACAAATCATTATATGCAAGTGCTCATGAAGCCTTTGAAGCCAGGGCAGGCCCCACGAACCAAATTCCTCGTCAAGGAATTGCTTTATGTGCCTCGTACTGTCTATCGCATCCTGACGAAGACAATGAGTCCTATCAAAGGCCACTACTCAAATGACGAAGATGTCGTTGGCATCATGAAGAATATGCTTTTCAACATCATTCATGGCGTTCCCGTCAACTTCCATGATTTCTTCATGAGGACTTTGGCAAATGTTGCTATGTCACCTTTCGAGCTGAAGCCCTATGCGCCTTGGATTATGAGATTCATAAGAGCAAGATCTTCACTGAATTACAAAGTTGACACTCTGAACCATGGTAGCTACTTGCCTCCCATTGAAGTCCTCAAACGGACAGTTTCTTCAGCTGATGATAAAGGCAAGGCAGCTGCTGTGATTGATGAAGGCATTCGTCCATTGGATGGTCAATTTCGTCTGGCTACATCTTACTCTACCAATGACGACTCTGCCACACATGACACTGCCGCAAATACCTCAGCTAAGAAAAATCCTCAAGCCACAGCACCCAGGGTAATGACTGACCGTGAGCTACTCCTCAGTCTTCATCAGAAGGTTGATCGCCATCACAAATGGGTAAAGCATCAGTTTGCTGCCGTTCTTCACAACATGACCTCAACACATAATGCAGTGAAGAAAAACCATTATCACCTTCATGAAACCCTCAACCGCACCTGGGCTGTCCTCACTCATGTCTATAGCGCGGAAGAACTGAAGACTATGGGTCTCAAGGAAGCATTTGACAGGTTTGCACCTCCTCCGAAGAAATTCAAGAGGGTCAAAGTTCCTGATCTGGTGGCCAGCTCTTATTCTTCATCGCGTGACACTGATGAGCATGAAGATTTGGACGACACTGCGGCAGGCCCTGCTACAACAAACAATTCGTTTCGAAACCGCCGTTCCGACTAATCAACTTGAACAAAGTTTTGCTACTGTAAAATTTGACCTAGTTACAATTTGCTAGAACCGAGTTGTTTTCTTTCGCCATTTGACTTTCGTTGCTTTATTTGATTTGATTCTTTTTGCAACCAGGGTTCTTAAGTTGAACTTTCTGGTTAGATCTTTTATTCGAGATTTACATGTGCATTAGATGAGTACTTATTGTATGCTTGTTGTTTGTCTGCGATAGATCACACGGAGTGTGCCGCTTATTACTTCGAATCTCTAGGTTTCGCGGATCATCAGCAAGGCAAGTAACACTTGATCATACCTTTTCTACTACCCAGTTTTTATGCATTAGATCAATCCTCAAACATTGCATGATTAGGATCTAATTAAATTGTGGGATGGGAAGTAGATGAGGTAGTACCTATTACCTGTTTTACTTATGAAACCTTTGGGAGTTACTTCTGTGTTTGCTTATTATGCCATGCTATGCTAGTAGACGTGGATTGGGTGAGTGATATCCATGACATATGTGAGTTTGTTAATTAATGGTTTATCTAAGGTGGCAACTTAAATACACATCTGGGTGGATTGAGGCACCTGGGGCATCCAGTGATTGCCTGTTTTTTTGGAAATCCCGGGGGTACCGTGTGATTTTCCTATGGACCGCCACCCAGGCTCAAAGGGATCATAAGATAATTCATGCTAGTAACTTCCGTGTGCAGCCACAAGCCATTATGGGCTCTGGCATAGTTGACTAAGTCGTGCGAACTCTTATAGTGGTGGACTAGCAGATGTAGGGGATGTAGGTGTACCGGTCTACCCATCGTAAGGTGCTAGCGCTTCTGAAAGACTATGTCTCGGTCATCCGTTTCTCAAACACCATGTAGTGCGGGAAACCAAACGGAGGCGATCGAGTCTTGTGGGGAAAAGTGCGCAAACCTCTGCAGAGTGTACAAACTAATCATGATTAGCCGTGTCCCCGGTTTTGGACATCTTGAGTATCTAGTACTTGAATATCATGTGAATCTCAACATGTTACTCTAATTTAATATTGTTGGGTTTGTTAATGAGTACTTTTTAATTGGGATTGAGAATGCTGTCAACCGTTCTCAATGTTTAACAACCACCATGATAGTTAAATAAATTTATTCCTTTGCAGTAGGGAAAAATTGGCTTTATGCAAAAACTGTAACCATAGAGCTTTACCACCAGCCATATCTGCATGTAGTATAGGCTTACCATCCATTATTCTCTATGTGTTACATTGCCAGCATATTCCATGTGCTGACCCGTTTTCGGGCTGCAACTTTCATGTTGCAGACTTTTCAGACGACGAGTAAGGTGCTTTTAGGTCGTGGTTCTATACTCAGTGATGCCGTTGGAGTTGATGGACTCACTTATCTTCCAAGTCTTCCGCTGTTATCGTTATTAGAATGCCTTAAGCCATATTTATTGTAATATGTCTTCTTCTGGACAAACGATGTAATAAGTGTGTGATTGCTACTCTGTTATAAATCCTTCGAAGTACTGTGTGGTGTCAGCATTACTGATCCAAGGATGACACCTGAGCACAGAGACTTGACCATCTGAGGTCGGGTCACTACAGAGATGGTATTAGAGCACACGCTGACTGTAGGACACGACCACTAAGTTAAAGCCATAGATCACTATTCTCTTCTCATTTTCTAACTCCTCATCTTTTCTACTCTTTTAGGATGACGGATGCAAAGATCAAGTACGCTCAACCAGATGAAGGCACCCCTTTTGGATTCCACTTGAAGGAAGTCGCCAAGTACCTGAACATTGGACTACCAAGCTTCACCGGGACTTTCGACGCCACTCTGCCTAAAGAGGAGCGCTGGAAGATTCAAGCTCATGTTCTAGGAAGGACATTCGCGCCAATCACCAAGCCTATAGATAGTGTTTTCAGTGCACCAACTTGGAGTCTGGGAAAGAGCATGGCAGCTCATATCACCATGGGACGCATTGGAGAAGTTTATCAAGAAGACCTCAAGGACACTATCTACCAGATTTGCGGACGCCGGAATGAAGAATGGGAGATAGTCAGCACCAAGAAGGATAGATCCATTACAGCTTTCATCCAGGAGTTAAACCAGCACATTCGACGCCAGGAGAACCAGATGTGCAATGATATGATAGAGTTGAAGAATGCAAAGGGAAGGATCATCGAACTTGAAGGAGAGCTGAAGTCTGCACGCAAGGACTACATGGACGAGATCGTAGCTGTCGTAAGGCACAATAGCGATCTTAAGTATGAGATTGGAGAACTCAAGAAGAAATTAGCACTCAAGAATGAAGACAAGTACGTCGACTGTCCGAGCAACTACATCATCATCGACGACACCGACTCGGATCCAAGTGAACCCGACTTTGAAGACGAAGCTGGAGCAGACATCATGGAGTCTTCCACCGGTTCAAATTAATAGAAGACCCCCACATATTAGTAGTATTCCCTCCATGTAAACATTATAGTACAAGCACTTTTGCGATAGTTAGACCGTTGTATGCCCTTTGTTTGAAATGAATGAAGTGATTTTGTGTGCATTTGTCTCATGAGCATTTGGGTAGTGTTTTCTCCTTAGACCTCACTCTATTCTTAATTTCTCGTCTTTTCTAAACCCTTCAGATGCCTCCGAGACACGACCCCGAGTTTGTTTTCCCGCCAGAGATCACTCAGTTGATTCAGCAGCAGAATACCTTGATTCAAACATTGGTACAGAACCAAGGCAACAACAACAACAACCTACCACCACCACCACCCGCGGATCACTTGACTCGTTTCCTTACGCTGAATCCGCCGGTGTATTCCAGTAGCACCGAGCCGATTGTAGCAGATGATTGGCTCCGCAAGATAGGAAGGGAGTTGACAACTGCAGGATGCACAGATGGTGAGAAGGTGAAGTTTGTTGCACGTCAGCTTGACGGACCCGCAGCAGCATGGTGGGAGAATTTTACAGCCACTTACCCTGTAGACACTGTCACATGGGATCAGTTTCAGCAAGCTTTCCGCACTGCCCATGTTTTAGCAGGAGCTATGGCCATGAAGAAGCGTGAGTTTCGCAACTTACGCCAAGGAGGAAGGACTGTTGGCCAATATGTGGATGATTTTAGTAAGTTAGCACGTTATGCCCCAGATGACGTTGCTACAGACGCAGCTAAGCAGGAGAAGTTTCTAGAAGGACTGAATGATGAGTTAAGCCTGCAATTGATGGTAGCAAGATTCAATAACTACCAGGAGTTGGTAGACCGCGCCCTCATGATTGAAGGAAAGCAGCAGCAGATTGAGAATCGCAAGAGGAAGTATGGGTAGGGGAAGTATAACGCTGGAGCCCAGCAGAAGCCCCGTTATACACCTAAACAAGGAGTTCAGTTCCAGCATACCCATGGAGGAGGTAGTTCGCACAACCATAATGGCCACAAGAATGGTAATGGGAATGGAGGAAGCAACGGCCAGAACCGGACCACACCATCAACCCCAGCCAAGAAAGACCTAAGCCATGTCACCTGTTACAAGTGTTCCAAGACCGGACATTATGCAAATGATTGTCCCGAAGGCCAAGGTGGAAATGGAAGCTCTGGAAAAAAGCCAAACCCTTTCAACAGGGGACAGGTGAACCACATTGATGTGGGGGAGGTTGAAGCGCAGCCCGATGTAGTAATCGGTAAGTTTTTGGTTAAGTCATTTACTGCACTTGTTCTTTTCGGTACTGGTGCATCGCATTCATACATATCAAGGGGATTTGTAGAAAAATATAGCCTGTCTACTCAGATTCTTAAAACCCCTATGCTAGTAAGTTCACCAGGAGCAGACTACATGGCCAGACAAGGATGTTTTCAAGCGCCATTGAGTATAGGAAGGCATGTATTCCCGACGGATTTGATCATTCTGGAATCCCAAGGATTGGATGTGATTCTCGGAATGGATTGGCTGTCGATGTATGGAGGAAACATCGATTGCGCAAGTAAGACGGTTTTGATCACAACGCCAGAAGGAAGAAGGATCAGGTATGTATCACGACATGGACCGAATAGGAATCAAGTAAATTCCTTATTAGGAGTTGTGCAGGAGGAGGTACCAGTGGTGAAGGATTACCCTGATGTATTTCCTGAGGAATTGCCAGGAATGCCACCGGATAGAGACATTGAGTTTTTGATTGAGCTTTTGCCAGGTACAGGCCCAATATCGAAGCGACCATACCAGATGCCCGCACAGGATTTGGCGGAAATCAAGAAGTAGATTAAGGAGCTATTGGATAAAGGGTATATACGCCCAAGCTCTTCGCCTTGGGGATCACCCGTACTTTTAGTGGAGAAGAAGGATGGATTGTTAAGGATGGTTGTTGATTATCGTGGATTGAATGAAGTAACCATCAAGAACAAGTACCCACTACCAATGATAAATGATCTGTTTGATCGTTTGCAACGAGCTAAAGTGTTTTCCAAGATCGATTTGCGATCAAGGTACCATCAGTTGAAGATTCGAGAGCAGGACATACCTAAGACAGCATTTACCACAAGATATGGATTGTATGAGTATACCGTTATGTCATTTGGACTGACTAACGCACCTGCCTATTTCATGAACATGATGAAAAAAGTGTTTATGGAGTTTTTGGATAAGTTCGTCGTGGTGTTCATTGATGATATTTTGGTTTATTCGAATAATGAAGAGGAACATAAGGAACATTTGCGATTGGTTTTGGAGAAACTAAGGGAACATCAGTTATATGCCAAGTTCAGCAAATGTGAGTTTTGGCTAAAGGAAGTTGGATTTCTTGGACATGTTATATCCGGAGAAGGTATAGTAGTTGACCCCACAAAGGTTGAGACCGTAACCAAATGGGAAGCACCAACGACAGTTGGAGAGATCCGGAGTTTTCTTGGACTCGCAGGATATTACCGGAGATTCATTGAGAATTTCTCAAAGATTGCAAAGCCTATGACGGAGTTGCTGAAAAAGGATACCAAGTTCATATGGACTGAGGATTGTGAGGCAAGTTTTCAGGAGTTGAAGAAAAGATTGGTTACCTCACCAGTGTTAATTTTGCCAGATCAGACCAAGGATTATGAGGTGTATTGCGACACTTCACGTCGAGGACTTGGAGCAGTGCTTATGCAGGAAGGAAGAGTTGTTTCGTATGCTTCGCGACAACTGAAACCTCATGAATTAAATTATGCCACACATGATTTAGAGTTAGCAGCCGTAGTGCATGCATTGAATACATGGAGACATTTCCTCATTGGAAATCATTGTGAGGTGTACACGGATCACAAAAGTTTGAAGTACATTTTCACGCAGAAGGAGTTAAACCTTAGACAAAGGAGATGGTTGGAGCTCATCAAGGATTATGATATGAGATTGCATTATCATCCCGGAAAGGCTAATGTAGTAGCTGACGCATTGAGCCGCAAGAGCCATGCCAATACGCTGATGACGGGAGAGATACCAAAGGAGCTAGCAGAAGATCTTCGTGAGCTATGTTTGGAAATAGTTCCGAGAGGCTATGTAGCAGCATTGGAGATTCAGTCTACCTTGATGGATAAAATCAGGGAAGCTCAGAAAAAGGACAAGCAGATCGCAGATATAAAGAAGAAAATGAGCGAAGGAAAAGCAAAGGGATTTCGTGAGGATGAGCACGATACCCTATGATTTGAGGACCGTGTTTATGTGCCAAATGACCCGGAGATCAGGAAGTTGATTCTGCAAGAGGCACATGAGTCACCCTATTCGATTCACCCAGGAAATACCAAGATGTACTTGGACTTGAAGGAAACGTTCTGGTGGACCGGAATGAAGAAGGATATTGCGGAGTATGTAGCAGTTTGTGATGTATGTCAGAGAGTGAAGGCAGAACATCAGAAGCCAGCAGGATTGTTGCAACCATTGCCGATACCCGAATGGAAGTGGGATAAATTAGGCATGGATTTCATCACGGGATTGCCAAAGACTCGTTCAGGCTATGACTCGATTTGGGTTATAGTCGACCGCTTGACGAAGGTAGCTCATTTCATTCTAGTCAAGACTACCTATAGCAGTGCTAAGTTGGCAAAGATATACATGACCAGAATTGTGTGTTTGAACGGAGTTCCGAGGAGTATCGTATCAGATAGAGGAACCCAATTTACCTCAAAGTTTTGGAATCAGTTGCATGAAACTTTGGGAACCAGGCTAGAGTTCAGTACAGCTTTTCACACGCAGACAGATGGACAGACTGAGAGAGTCAATCAGATTTTGGAGGATATGCTGAGAGCTTGTGCACTAGATTATGGATCTAGATGGGACGATAACTTGCCGTATGCGGAGTTTTCTTATAACAACAGTTATCAAACCAGCTTGAAGATGGCACCTTTCGAAGCTTTATACGGAAGAAGGTGCAGGACACCGTTGTCATGGGACGAAGTTGGAGACCGTCAGTTGTTTGGACCAGATTTGATTAAGGAGTCTGAACAGAAAGTTAAGTTGATTCGCGACAGGCTCAAGGTAGCCCAGTCCAGACAGAAGAGCTATGCGGATTCAAAATGCAAGGCGATAGAATATGAAGTTGGAGACAGAGTTTATCTTAGAGTATCCCCACTTCGTGCAGTTAAACGTTTTGGAGTTAAAGGAAAGTTAGCACCACGTTTCGTTGGACCGTATAAGATCCTGCAACGCATGGGATAAGTCACTTATAAGTTGGAATTACCTGAGGGACTGTCAGGAGTTCATGACGTATTCCATGTTTCTCAGCTGAAGAAATGTCACGCCGAGATGGCGGAGGTACCGCTAAGAGATACAGTGCCACTGGAAGCAATTCAGTTGAAGGATGATTTAACATATGAGGAGAAACCAGTCAAGATTCTCGAACATGCCAGCAGAGTTACTCGCAGCAAGGTTATCAAGTTTTGCAAGGTTCAGTGGAGCCACCACACTGAGGATGAAGCCACCTGGGAGAAAGAAGAAGATTTGCTCAAGGACCACCCTCACCTATTTTCTAGCCAACCCGAATCTCGAGGACGAGATTCATCTTAAGGGGGGTAGGTTTGTAACATCCCAAATTTTCAATTTGGAATGTTATACATTATATCATCATGCATTACATATTTTCTTGCATTTGTCGATCCTAGAAATTTCACGCAACTCAAGGACCCACGGAGAGAGTTGGAGATTTCGAAATTTTCGTATTTGAGTTTTCTCAAATTATGAAAAGAGGATCATTTGATTTTATTTATTTTATCTTCAAATATTTTTCCAATATCAAAAATAAGAGAGGGAATAATATGACTTTCCCAAAATTTAGGAAAAATGAAGATTTAATAAATAAATCAAATTTTGGATTTTCTCGGAGTTTATTTGCCTAGGGAAAAATGCGTGTTTTCAAAAATTGCATTTTAGGCCCGAGTAAAAGTTCATTTTGTTCGACTCATTTTTAGAGTCGGGGAAATTTTACTTTGTAATTTTTGGAGTACGTTTAGATTTTATTTTATTTGTTTTTCTGCGCGAGTTATTTAAAAAAAACTGCAGCGCCCCGCCGCCTGGGCCAAGGCCCAGCTGGCCAGCCGGCCCAGCCGCCCGCACACAGCACCGCCGCCGCCCTTGCCTTGCCCCCTCCCCCAAGCAGCACCCTCCCTCCTATAAATACCCCGACACCCCCCCTCTCTCCTCCCCCAACCCGCAGCCGCCGCCGCCCCAAGCAGCAGCAGCAGCAGCCGCAGCCACCGCCGCCGCCGCAGCCGCAGCCGCCGCCGCCCGCGCCGCACGCCGTCGCCCCGCGCCAAAGCCGCCGCCCTGCCGGAGCCCCTCGTCGAGGTAGCCACCGCGCCGCGCCGCACTCGCCCGGTTCGGTTTTCTGAAAAACTGTTCCGGTTTTTTTTTATGTTTCGGTTTTTTTAAAACCCTAGATCGGTTTTTATTTCCGGTTTTGTTGTTTAGCGAGCGTTCGCCGGACCGTTCGTCTTAACGAACGTGATCGCCGGTTATTCCTGGTTAACGAACGTCCGTTCGTTTAACCGTTCGTCGTTTGTCTTTTAATCGGATTTATTCCGCTATTTTCTGATAGCGATTTCAGATCCGATCTTCTTTCTAGTTTATCTTCTCGCTCGTTTATCTGAATCAGGTGATTCAAGCACCTGGAGTTTCGTTTCGAAACCGCCGTTCCGACTAATCAACTTGAACAAAGTTTTGCTACTGTAAAATTTGACCTAGATACAATTTGCTAGAACCGAGTTGTTTTCTTTCGCCGTTTGACTTTTGTTGCTCTATTTGATTTGATTCTTGTTGCAACCAGGGTTCTTAAGTTGAACTTTCTGGTTAGATCTTTTATTCGAGATTTACCTGTGCATTAGATGAGTACTTATTGTATGCTTGTTGTTTGTCTGCGATAGATCACCTGGAGTGCGTCGCTTGTTACTTCGAATCCCTAGGTTTCGCGGATCATCAGCAAGGCAAGTAACACTTGATCATATCTTTTCTACTACCCAGTTTTTATGCATTAGATCAATCCTCAAACATTGCATGATTAGGATCTAATTAAATTGTGGGATGGGAAGTAGATGAGGTAGTACCTATTACCTGTTTTACTTATGAAACCTTTGGGAGTTACTTCTGTGTTTGCTTATTATGCCATGCTATGCTAGTAGACGTGGATTGGGTGAGTGATATCCATGACATATGTGAGTTTGTTAATTAATGGTTTATCTAAGGTGGCAACTTAAATACACATCTGGGTGGATTGAGGCACCTGGGGCATCCAGTGATTGCCTGTTTTTTTGGAAATCCCGGGGGTACCGTGTGATTTTCCTATGGACCGCCACCCAGGCTCAAAGGGATCATAAGATAATTCATGCTAGTAACTTCCGTGTGCAGCCACAAGCCATTATGGGCTCTGGCATAGTTGACTAAGTCGTGCGAACTCTTATAGTGGTGGACTAGCAGATGTAGGGGATGTAGGTGTACCGGTCTACCCATCGTAAGGTGCTAGCGCTTCTGAAAGACTATGTCTCGGTCATCCGTTTCTCAAACACCATGTAGTGCGGGAAACCAAATGGAGGCGATCGAGTCTTGTGGGGAAAAGTGCGCAAACCTCTGCAGAGTGTACAAACTAATCATGATTAGCCGTGTCCTCAGTTATGGACATCTTGAGTATCTAGTACTTGAATATCATGTGAATCTCAACATGTTACTCTAATTTAATATTGTTGGGTTTGTTAATGAGTACTTTTTAATTGGGATTGAGAATGCTGTCAACCGTTCTCAATGTTTAACAACCACCATGATAGTTAAATAAATTTATTCCTTTGCAGTAGGGAAAAATTGGCTTTATGCAAAAACTGTAACCATAGAGCTTTACCACCAGCCATATCTGCATGTAGTATAGGCTTACCATCCATTATTCTCTATGTGTTACATTGCCAGCATATTCCATGTGCTGACCCGTTTTCGGGCTGCAACTTTCATGTTGCAGACTTTTCAGACGACGAGTAAGGTGCTTTTAGGTCGTGGTTCTATACTCAGTGATGCCGTTGGAGTTGATGGACTCACTTATCTTCCAAGTCTTCCGCTATTATCGTTATTAGAATGCCTTAAGCCATATTTATTGTAATAAGTCCTCTTCTGGACAAACGATGTAATAAGTGTGTGATTGCTACTCTGTTATAAATCCTTTGAAGTATTGTGTGGTGTCAGCATTACTGATCCAGGGATGACACCTGAGCACAGAGACTTGACCATCTGAGGTCGGGTCGCTACAAAATTCTTCAGGGACGTTAGTCCTCAGTTTCGATCCTTTTGGTCATTTGATGACAAAGGGGGAGAAATCTGAGTTAGTCTTCAAGCGGGTTTATATTATGGGCGTTTTGTTAAGTTACAACTCTCGTTCTTCCGAAACTTTTTACTGGATCGAGTTGTAATCTTAAACCCGATGGTGCCCTGATACTTTTGGACGGTGCATGGTGCTCTGATACTTTTGATGCACTGTGCTCTGATACTTTTGATGCTTTCGACATGCTTATTCCTCGTTAATATTATTGCACGCATGCTAAATTTCATCAGGCACCATATTTCATCATGCATTTCAAATTTTTCATATTTTATATCAAATGCGTGTATGAATTACAAGATATAGGGGGAGTTCTCCATGATTCAACTCTTCAAATGTGCACTGCCTCAAAAGCAAATTCCATACTATGCACATCTTCAGGGGGAGTTCTTCTATATCTTGCAATCAAATTCCTCAATATCAGTATTTACACTTCATATGTTTATCCCCGTTGAAAACTTAACCTATGTTGTCATCAATCACCAAAAAGGGGGAGATTGTAAGTGCATCTAGTGCCCCTTAGTGATGTTGGTGTATTGAAGACTTATAGGTTAAGGGACTAATGCGTTTGTGAGTGTACACAGGTCTATAAGTCTATGAGGAGTTTGATATTTACAGAGAAATTCGACCCCTAAAAATGAAGTTCTTCAACTGAAGACTTTGATATTCTGAAGACTTTCTGAAGACTTTGAAAGTGAAGAAATTGGTGTGACCTTGAAGACTTGCTATTCACTTGAGGAACATGAAGCGTGAAGACTTTTGTTTTCGTTGTTTCATTTTCTCTTTCTTGAGTCATAGGAAACACCGTACTGTTAAAGGGGGTCGAGGAAATACTAAGGAAAAATTTCCATGTGATGCTCAACTCAAAATCCTACACCTACCAATCCCTTCGGGTGAAGCCATTGGAAATCTCATACAGTTCAGTCGATTTCTTCAGTGACAGAGACGCAGTTCTTCTGGTCACTGATGACTTTGCTCTGACTGAGGAGTTAGGAATTCGCCAGTGCGAATTGCCTACACAGTGAGGAACATGATAGCCCTGAGGAATTTGAGAGTCAAATTTCCGACCGTTGCTGTGCTACGCGCCGGCTGTCCCAAAATATCTTATCCACCTAACGGTCATATCATTGAAGGGCATTTATGTCTTATCATGTCGGGATGCTCCCTAGGCTATAAATAGCTGCCCCCTACAACCACTAGTTGGTTGGCTGCTCCGAGAGAACTTGACACTTGTCATTTGAGAGCAACCCATCCTCCGAGGACTTTGAGCGAAAATCATCAAGTGAGGAAAATCCCAAAAACCAAACCCCCACAAACCCAAAGTGATTGAGCATCACTGAAGAAATTGATCCTGCGTGGATCTGACGCTTGTTACCTTTGAAGATTGTGCGTCTTCCAGACGGTTACGCGTCAAGGTCTAGATCATCCAAGAGGAATTGTGGATCACCGAGTGACCAAGTCTGTGAAGGTTTGGAAGTCACCTGAAGACTTACCACGAGTGATTGAACGAGGCCTGCGTGGTCTTAGTTCAAGGAGAATACGATGAGGACTGGGTGCCCTGAGTTGCGGCTCAGTGACTGGGTGTCCGGGACTGCGTGTCCTCGAGTTTAAATACTCAGCCGCTCCAACCAAACGTACAACTGAGACAGCAGTTTGAACTGGTTTACCAAATCATTGTCTTCACCAACTAACTGGTTCTATTTTCTCAACCCTTCCATTTCCTCATTACTGTGTTGACTGTTTGTTCATATCTGTGCTTGAAGACTTTGACTGAAGACTTTCTCAAATTCCTCAGTTCAATTTCTTTAGTCTGTTTGTCTTCATTTTGTGCTATCGTGTGATTACGCTTTCTGTACTTTGTGCTTGTCTTCATTTCATCATGATGACCATGCTTGTATTCTGTTATGTTTACTTCTGAGTACTTATTCCGCTGCAAGTAGTTCTTCGCTAAGGAATTTCCTCACTAGCAAATTCCTCAGTGAAGAATTCATAAAAATCGCCTATTCACCCCCCCCCCCCCTCTAGTCGACATAACGCACTTTCAACTCCCTAAATCCATTGTGCATGTCTCTGATGCTGGTCTGGTAGGCCTCTTCCTCGGGGTCATGCCTCTCCAGCTCCGCGATGTCTTCCGCCATCCACCGAGGCCTGAGACGAAGACGGTGCTTCTGGCCATCATCGTACCACCTCATGTGTCGGTCCAGGTAAGCATCCCAGTCCGTCACTTTCCTCTCCACGTCTTTCCGGTATCTCCATCGGTTCCACTCCGTCGCATGAGTTTTATGCTCCTCTCCCCAGTCTGTGATCGACTGATTCTTCTGTCGGCTCATCCTGCAAGGCATAGGCCACAAGAAACATCATAATAAAGTCGCCACGCAATGAAATCATGTGCATAGAGAACAAAGCGCTCACAGGTGGAGCGCGTGGCCACCGGTATCGGTGGGCTGGCCCGGTGGGGTATGCTGATACACCCCAAACTGCGTGGCCACGCGGTGTGGCAAGTGCCACTCGACGGCGTACACACAGATCATGGGCACGATGCACTGCCAGAGACCTTTGTCCGCCTCGCACATCACATTCAGATCGAAGGCCCACTCTCGGTCATGATACGGCCACCAGTTTACCTATTACATATACGTTGGTAAGTTCCCACTCTCGATAAAAAGTAGAATCAAAGAGAAAGGTGTTGAGCGAGTTCATATACCTGTGTATGCGTCAAGGCGTCCAACTCGTTGGTGTAGGTCTTGTACGAGAAGTCTTGTTTAGGCCCGTGTAGAGTTTGACAACGTCCCACTCGTAAGCTACGGTGGGGTGTCGAGTCTCGTCGCCGTCTTCGCTATAGGCACCCCATGGGCGTCTTGGCATCTTCTCTGGACGCCCCACCGGCAGCCACTCCCACATCCAAATGGAGAAGGCCCAGACAAAGCCACCCATATTGGACTTGTCTCCCGTCCTCTGCGTTGCGTCCTCAAGCTGCAAAACATCAAATGAGGATCAGATATAACAAAATGTCATGGACACACTTTCATAGGTAGGTAGGCAATTAGATACTCTCTTACCGAACGGTATAGGTAGGTGAGAGATGCGGTCCCCCAACTGTACCCTGCATCCCAGTCCACTAGGAAGAAGAGGTACGACCAGTTGGCAGAGTTCCCAGAGCTGTCTGGAAACACGACCTCCGTGAGAATATACCACAGGTAGGCCCTCGCGTACCACTCCACAGTCATCTCGTCGGTGCCTTCGGGGCATTTCTGCCGGTGCTCCGAGAGCCAGGTCAACGGCACACCGGATGTACGGTTACCCTTGACAGCGGGGCAGTCGCCGATGAGGGTGGCAACCCTCTGCTGCCAGTTGGTCCTCTCCACTCGCCCGATGAGTGCACGACCCTCGATCGGCATGGCAGTAATCATTGCCCAATCCTCGAGGGTCACCGTCATCTCCCCGCATGGCAGATGGTAAGAATGGGTCTCCGGTCGCCACCGGTCAATCAACGCTGTCAGAGCCGCGTGGATAAGCCTCGGCGGCTGACGCTTGAACTGCAACACAAAACCCAACAGACGGGCTCTCTTGAAGAACGGCGCGTAGCGCTCGTCGTAGTCCATATGCCCATGAACCCCGTGACCCCTCATGCGCAATGGCTGGAGCATCTGTCAAAAACTGAACGCCAAAAGTTAGGAAATTATTTTCATCAATCCAAAAACTTTGATCAATATTTCATTCATATCACTTACCTCTCCGTTCTCGATGAAACGAGCACGATGACCCTTGTCGAATGCCCAGTCCAGCATGCAGTACCGTGGGCCGATGTTGTCCGCAAGAGGTGGCCGCCTTAATAAAATTTCATAAACAAAAGCATCATAAGCATAAGCATCGTATAAAAAATCATATCAACATGCATCATATCAAAATAAAATCTTAAGCATATTCCTCCAACAATATCTACTACACATGATGGATCAAATCATATCAACATGCATCATATCAAAAAAAATCCTCCAACATACATCATATCATCATATTTTTAAATATTTTTTTCCAAACAACATCTTCATATCATCATAACAACATGCATCATAAAACTAGGGTTCATCTTCACACTACATCATATCATCATATCAACATGCATCATCAAACTAGGGTTCATCCTCATATCAACATTACATCATAATTTTTTTAACAAGAAAAATTATGAACTAGGGTTCATCTTCACACTAACATACGAACTATTGATTAGAGTTCATATTCAATACCACTAGTTACTAAAGAACTAAGAACTAGAACTACAATCAAACTAAAACAATCTTAGGTGAAAAAAATCCAATCTAAGTTTAAAAATATGAGGGATTTTAAGCAAATAATGCGTTAAATCGGAAGCAAGTTTGCAAAAACTAATTGGAGGGATTGGAGGAGTTTATGTTTATCTCTTCGGGGCCATCTCGATCCGCAAAAACGTTGAAGAATCGGTGAAGATCCGAGGGGGGGAGTGGAGGAGATGAGAGAGGGAGAGAGGGGCGACTCTTGGGGGAAAAGAAAGGAGAAACTGCCGACCGCGGGGGGGGGGGGGGGGGGGGGGGGGGGAAGGGGGGAGATGGGAAGGGGCGCGGGGTCCCGGGCGAAATAATTGACCGGACCCTACCACCAGGGGTCCTGGCAGTAAGGTTAGACAGGGTAGGGTGCGACGGAGGGGAACGGCGGCCGTCTCCGCGTGCTGACGTGGATAAGTACCCTACCGCCAGGGGCCATGGCGGTAGGCTGTCTAATCCTACCGCCAGAGCTCGTGACAGTAAGAAAAAGAGTCAAAACACGAATTTTTTCAAACCGGGGTCAAATCCTGAATTGCTATCGGAAAAGGGTCAAAACACGAAATTTTGCCGCAGGCAGCTGCTGCTTGACTTGCGATGCGCCGCCGCGGACGTTGGCCCTGGCCTTGGCGCTCCGGTGAATGGACCTGAGCGCATAGTTCCAGCGGCAGAGGCCAGCCTGGTCCTTGAGGGCCTCCACGGCGCCCACGCCCGTGGCCACCATCCACGACGCCTTCGCCGGACCATCCATATCTTCTTTTCTTCTTGGTCTTGCTGCGCTGCTGGAGAGTGGAGGCTGATTTGTGACCGCTGACCGCTGTGCCTGGTACTAGTGGACTTGCAAAGTGGTGATACCGAAAGAACAAAGCTGAATTCCTCGAACTGTGTCACTGCCTGAACTGATTCTTGTTTCAGTTGATGCGAGGAAGAGAGGGGATGGGCCGGGTTTATATACGGGAACGCCGGAGCAAAACAGCCGGCTGCGGCCGCTGGTTTTCCAGGATACTGGGTGCTTTCACGAGAGTTCACTTGCTTGCCTGCGCCGCACCTCTCGCTTTCGTCCCCGTACGTGGGCGGTGGTTCTGTCCGTTACGATCAGACAAGGCAGAGATAAGATAGGCTTGAGAACATGGTTTCCGCCGTACCAGGGCCGTGTTGAGCTTCGTGGCAGGATCTGCTCGATTGTACTCCCTCCGCTTTATACTAATTTTAGTGCAAAGTTAATATAAAGTTGGGTCATCTATTTTAAAATGGAGGGAGTATTTAAAAAACTCGTTGTACTCAGGCGTACGGAGATTCCTCTTGTTAAAAAGCCATTTTGTTTATTTTATTCGTAAAAAAAGTGGTCATAACTTTTACTTGCATGACCCTGGGAAACTAGAAAGGAAAACGTGTGACCTACCATTCTAGCTCTTTCTATAACTAACTCTGATCAGGAAACGGGGAGATTGTCAGGATCAGTTAACTGTTTAATGTGGAGGAACCAAGCAACTGGACCCAGGTCAAAGAGCAAAACTGAAACTAGATGGATTGCTTGATGACACCTTCATAACATATATACGAGAATTTGTCATATGTTTCTGTCACTTTTAACACCTGCAGATGACACCTTCATGTGTACTGCAGACCGAAGAAATACATCATGTTTGCTATGAACTCGTCGTATGTAAGTTGCAAGTTTTTTTTTTTTTTTTTTTTTTTGCCATACGACCAAAAGGCTGGGTTCAAAGATAACGGAATAGCTGTAAGATGAAACTAAATTAAAGCATCAATTCATATTTCTCATCAAGATAACAAAAGGCAAATAGATAAGGAGAGTAATATGAACTGAAGAAGTAACTGAAGTATGTTGTCATCATAATCATGGTGGTATTTTACAATGGGGAATTATACGGGAAGCCAGACAGGTTTCAGGCCATGGTTGTTGCAGCAAACACAAACACGCCTAGCAGCTGAGGTACATCACCGTCCTCGGCACCTCCCCAGCTAGCAGCAAGTTGCGGCTTCTAATTGAGACCCCAGCAGCTGAGGTACATCACCGTCCTCGGCACCTCCCCAGCTAGCAGCAAGTTGCGGCTTCTAATTGAGACCCCAGCAGCTGAGGTACATCACCGTCCTCGGCACCTCCCCAGCTAGCAGCAAGTTGCGGCTTCTAATTGAGACCCCAGCAGCTGAGGTACATCACCGTCCTCGGCACCTCCCCAGCTAGCAGCAAGTTGCGGCTTCTAATTGAGACCCCAGCAGCTGAGGTACATCACCGTCCTCGGCACCTCCCCAGCTAGCAGCAAGTTGCGGCTTCTAATTGAGACCCCAGCAGCTGAGGTACATCACCGTCCTCGGCACCTCCCCAGCTAGCAGCAAGTTGCGGCTTCTAATTGAGACCCCAGCAGCTGAGGTACATCACCGTCCTCGGCACCTCCCCAGCTAGCAGCAAGTTGCGGCTTCTAATTGAGACCCCAGCAGCTGAGGTACATCACCGTCCTCGGCACCTCCCCAGCTAGCAGCAAGTTGCGGCTTCTAATTGAGACCCCAGCAGCTGAGGTACATCACCGTCCTCGGCACCTCCCCAGCTAGCAGCAAGTTGCGGCTTCTAATTGAGACCCCAGCAGCTGAGGTACATCACCGTCCTCGGCACCTCCCCAGCTAGCAGCAAGTTGCGGCTTCTAATTGAGACCCCAGCAGCTGAGGTACATCACCGTCCTCGGCACCTCCCCAGCTAGCAGCAAGTTGCGGCTTCTAATTGAGACCCCAGCAGCTGAGGTACATCACCGTCCTCGGCACCTCCCCAGCTAGCAGCAAGTTGCGGCTTCTAATTGAGACCCCAGCAGCTGAGGTACATCACCGTCCTCGGCACCTCCCCAGCTAGCAGCAAGTTGCGGCTTCTAATTGAGACCCCAGCAGCTGAGGTACATCACCGTCCTCGGCACCTCCCCAGCTAGCAGCAAGTTGCGGCTTCTAATTGAGACCCCAGCAGCTGAGGTACATCACCGTCCTCGGCACCTCCCCAGCTAGCAGCAAGTTGCGGCTTCTAATTGAGACCCCAGCAGCTGAGGTACATCACCGTCCTCGGCACCTCCCCAGCTAGCAGCAAGTTGCGGCTTCTAATTGAGACCCCAGCAGCTGAGGTACATCACCGTCCTCGGCACCTCCCCAGCTAGCAGCAAGTTGTTGCCCCTCCTCGGCCTTCTCCGCTCGCCGCCTCTCCGCCGCCGCTGGAAGCTGCTTGGCGCCCTGCGAGACGCCGCCCCGGACGTTGGCCCTGGCCTTGGCGGCCCGGTGGATGGACCTGAGGGCGTAGTTCCATCGGCAGAGCCCAGCCTGGTCCTTGAGCGCCTCCACGGCGCCGACGCTCATCGCCACCATCCATGATGCCTTCGCCGCTCCCGCCATGATCTCTCTTGCGTTGGTGGAGACAGCAATGTTGATTGATGTGTCTGAACAATGTGATGCTGGAGATTGGTAGGTAGCAGAGTATGGACTTTGTGGTTGCGAATGAATTTTGAGCTGAAGGCTGATTGATGCTTGTGTTGACGAGAGGAAGAGTGGGATTGGGACGATGTTATATACAGGAGGGAGGCTGGAAGGTCTAGAGCAAAACAGTGGTCGCAGACGTTGGTTTTCTAGAATACCGGGTGCTTCCGGAGTCACTCTGCTGCTACTCTGCTTGTTCACGTCACACCTATCGTTACCAACTTACCATGTTGTTTGTTTATTCACCGTGGAAGTGCGGGTTTTGGCCATTGCGAGAGCCTCGGATTGGGATTGGCGCTAGCCGACACAGATAACATCGGAATGCCGGATAGATAACGTTATCAAAGATCCACTAAGCAATATTAATTTTTATTGCAAGTACTAAAACTAGTTGTCCAGAAAAAAAAAGTATCGATGGCCCCTCAACTATGCATGGTCCAGATTCCTTTTTTCCATCAAATGTTTTTTTTCAGGGATTTTTTCCATCAAATGTTAGAATTGTTTGAAGTTCCATAGAGGTGGTTTTGCACATGGCGTAGCTAAGTATGCAAATAAAGTTGAAAAGGGGAAGAATAAAATGAGGAAATGAAAATACTTTTAGGGAATACATAAAAAATCAAGTCACATTTTAGGAAATGTGAAATTGGATAGCTATCATAAATAATCTTGAAACTACAGAATCTGATTAATTTCAAAACATTTATTTCCCCAAATTTCAGTTCTTCACATTTAAAATTCCCTTTGTTTTAATAAATTTTGAAATGTTTCAGATTGCTTAAAAATAGTTCATTTTTACCAAACTTTCTTGTAACTCTTCATTTCCGAAGTTATGTTTATAGACTTACAAATTCCCGGCTTCTTCTCGTTTTCCTTCCCTAACCCTAGGCGTCTAGGGCAAAATTTTCTCTCGAAACTTTCCCCGCGAGCCCGTTGATTCGCCCCCCCCCCCCCTCTGTTTGCCGCTCTGGCGGCCAGTGACGGGAAGGGGAATTCCGATGCCTCTGTTCTGGTTAGTAGTTTAGGTTAGGTTTTTTCAGTCCTCGTAGATGCGGTGCTCGGGCGGATGACCGCGCTACTTCTTCGATTTGTCTTCCGGACTCCGATCCTCCTCGAGTTCGTCTGTCAAGACTTAGTCGATGAAGCTCTAGCGTAGATTCCTTTCATCTCTTTGGGGCGGTGAGGTTAGAGTTTCCCGTCTTGTGGCGAGATTTGGTGTCAGGTGCTTCAGATCTATGCAAGGGTTGAAAGGCGACGACTATGGCTCCAGAGCGCTGGTCCTTATGGGCACGTGCACAAAGACTTCCTGGCTGTCATCGACAAGGTCAAGCCGACTCCGACAGAGGAGCGGCGATAGCGGCGCGTCGGCGGCAGTAGTGGTTGTTGGGGATCTTGAAATCTCAATATAATTTTTATTATGTTTGTGATGCTTTATACTTCCGCTGAACTTTAATAATAGATTTGGATCATTTTCACACAAAAAAAGAGTTACAAATTCCTACAATAAACATATTATTCGTGAAATGTTTGAAATTTTGACTTGTTCTTTTCCATAGTTTTACTTTCTAGTCGCCAGGAATTTTTTACAATGTTCTACTTTTCTATTTTCTCATCTTTCCCAAGCTTTGTCAGAAAAATCACATTGTGGTGACTATGCTACTTTGTATGCAAAACCGTTGCCATAATGTTTATTATACCCAAAAATATATTTAAGAGCAATCACCTTTTCAGTGCGGTATCAAAATATTTTAAGTTTCTGCACCAACTTAACTGGAGAATCTTATCAGTATCACCTCACGTTCATGTTGCGGACAGGTGACAGTGAGACCACATGTATGAGAGTTGACAAGGGGAAAACCAGAGGAGCCGGACATGGTTTCCAGTTCCAGTGCCACATGCTTCGTTTCAGCGCTTGTTTGTTAATAGTCAGAGTCACGCAACACAACAAAGTCGACCCACGAATAGTGGAAACATATCCCTCGTATCTTTATGAAACTGAACCTAAGAAATAGGAAAAGGACCGGGATCGATTTTTTGGGTCTCTGCTTTTGCTCTGCCTGTCGAAGCAGCGAACAGAACAACAGAGCAACAGGCAAAGCTTGTGACCAACTGGAAGCAATAGTCTTCCAAAAGAATCCTAAGCACACAGGCCTGTTTGAAGGGCAATGCAAACCTTTTCCTAAATCAGGGTAATTTGAACTCAAAAGTGGGGAAAGATTTCATCATCATCATCATCATCATGGTGAGACATATTTACAATCGTGAGGGAATTAACCAGCCAAGCCACACGGCATGGTCGTTGCTGGAGGATAGAGCTAGCAGAACTGCAGAAACACCTCATGCTAGCTACCACTAATTGAGACCCCAGCAACTGAGGTACATCACCATCCTCAGCCCCTCCTCTGCTTTCTCTGCTCGCCGCCTCTCCGCCACGGCCGACGCGGAGGCCGGAAGCTGCTTGCTGCCCTGCGAGACGCCACCGCGGACGGTGGCCTTGGCCTTGGCAGCTCGGTGGATGGACTTGAGCGCATAGTTCCAGCGGCAGAGCCCCGCCTGGTCCTTGAGCGTCTCCACCGCGCCCACGCTCATCGCCACCGTCCATGACGCCTTCGCCTCACCCGCCATGATCTCTCTCTTCTTTCTTCTTGAAAAACTTTGAGGTTCCTGAAGATTGGGCGGTAGTGGAGTGTAGAATCTGTTGCGTAAGTGAAGAACTGACTGCTTGGGTTGATGAGAGGAAGAGTGGGGGCCGGATGATGTTATATACAGGAGGGCCGGAGGAAAACAGGAGGCTGGGACGTTGGTTTTCCAGGATACCGGGTGCTGTTGGGGTCACTTTGCTTGTGTACGCCGCAGCTCTCCGTGCGGTCAGAAAATCGATCCAGCTTATAAGGTAAATAGGATCGAAAGTTTATGAGTAAAACCAGGCGCACCTTTGGTTGTTGGTACTTAGCAGTGGCTGCCCACCTCAGCTCGTCTTATCTTGTTTATTCATGCCAAAAGAGGCGGTTTTGTCCGCTCCCACCAGACCAAGATGGCCGAGACAAGACAGGAGTAACGGATGGAGAACATGTATCAAGATGAAGCGAGTAAAAGCAATCATCATCTATCAACTGCTTAGTAGTTGTTCTCCCAACTTGCAAACTAACTAAGCAATTTTGCAAGACCTTAAAACATATGATTTTCCTGATAAAAGTTCTTTACACTAAGGAAGCAAGACCAAGTAAATTTCTATGAACTGCTTTTACCACAGTCTAATTGATGCATGTCTATGCCTCTATGAATTTACGCCAACCTCCGTTGACCATAGGCTTTATTTGCCATCTTACTTCTTCTCATGGGGTATTGCGCTTCTTTAGCTTTCTTTACCAAGCCAGCCAACATATCTTTGTGGCGAGTCTTGATTTCATAGTTAGACACTACTTCATGGTGATTCAACATGCAGACTAGCTTATTTATCTTCTTTTCGTATTTATCCGCATCATCCAGCAACTTTGTTTGCACGTCTTCTGAAAGCATCTGCAAGAGACATCACTCAACCCAAGTTTATATATGAAATGCACGGCGAGCAGCTGGGAACCCATTTGCAAAGTATGGTTTTTACCTCATCAGAATCACCAATTTCACGGCTGCATATGATTTTAAAAGCTGTCGCAAGTTTCAGAAGGTCCCAGTTCTCAAACTCTATGCCAGACACATTCTAGTTTGACATCAAAGCCGTAACTACTCAATAGCATTTGTAGTCCTTGACTCATAGGGAGCAGATCTTCTTTAGGAAGCTCTGATTTTTCTCTGCGCACCAAACTAGGCATAAAATGCTTCATGCCCCACATTACCTCCATCACAAGTTCATCATGCCAGCAGGGTATTCCCTGAAAAGAGGTAACATATATAAAAAAATGGCGCTCAAAGTTGTTCAAAAATAGTAGAAGAAACGAGGGGCTTATACTTACCAAGCTTGATTCAATTACTGATTTATATTCCGGTTTTCCAACAAGTAGTTCCTGCCCAGGGCGGCGCCACTTCAAGATCATCTCAGTGAGCTGTTTGTTAACACCAGTGTCGGCATTAATGGCGCTGGACTTGTCATCAAAAGTTTGAAATTCCTTCAGCCAAACAACCTGATAAAAGAGACAAACAAAGATAATTAAGCAGGTTCAGGGGCAAGGAGAAACAAATAATTAAAAAGCATGCAATGTTTTAATCAGGAGAACTTAATACAAGTTAATACAAGTTAGTACAAAGTTGCCTCTCACGGAAGCAAAACCGTGCCTCTCGTGGATGCAAAACCGTGTCTCTCATGAAAGAAAAAAAAACAACACATTTTTTTCTGTTTTCGAGAGGCACGGCCGTGCCTCTCGGGGAAGAAAAAAAAAGAGAAAACGCGTCTTTTTCGTGATTTTTTTTAAATTTTTTTTTGTCGAAATGCTAAGAAAGACCGGTGAAAACCCGGAAAGACGAAAAAAATCATCTAAAAGGCCGAAAACGCGTGTGAGAAAAAATCCGAAGGAAGCGCCCAGAGCGCGACAGTGACGGCGGCTGAGAGCGCCAAGTGGCGCGCTCACAACCCACCCCAAGTGATCGTTGGAAGGCTCCTGGAGGAGCAATCCTTTAATTAGTTGCTCCCAAAAATCCAGACATTGTACCTTCCCCGCCTAAAACAAAGGCATTGCACCTTCCACGATTTCAAAATAACACATATATTTTAAACGGGCTTGCTAAGTCTCAGTCGATGGTATATCCGCGAGATCTTACATTGAAATCCATGTAAAAAAATAATTTCTCTCTTGATGCTATGTCACTTGACTAGGACTTGGTTAAATCTCAGCCGACTAAGACCTAGCAACACCCTATTTTAAAATTAAATTACATGGTTTCCTAATAAAAAATCTCCATGCATGTTTTTTCGTTGTACACCAAAAAATAATTCCTTCAAAATTTCTTTACTTATTTTTTTTTCATATTTCTCTACGAAAAAAGATTCATCATGAAATATATTTTCATATGGTGTATATTTGGCATCGTAGACGATTTTCTTGGGGCACAAGTTTCATATGGTGTATATTTGGTGAACATCAAGAGCCAGGTTTTATCTGTTTGCTAGTAAATTGCAAGATCATGTTTACAAGTTGCCAGTGGTGAAAGGGCAGGATTTTCTTGGGGCATAACTAGATGTCCCCTGGTTTTGCTGTTAATCAAGATCGTTTAAATAACGCAGCATTGCACAAAAACAACAAGCAAATCAGAGTGGCGCAGCGGAAGCGTGGTGGGCCCATAACCCACAGGTCCCAGGATCGAAACCTGGCTCTGATATTTTTTTCTTGGTTTTTCATTTATCTATTTATTTTTTTGCTCTACAAGTCTGCATCAGCAGGAATTTTCTCTGAAAAAATTTAGAAGCTCTGTGCTTGTCGTAAACCAGCTGCATCGTCCTTGATCCACCCTCTTGTCATAGTTATGATTTTCGTGCGTACAAAGTGGAAGAAAAACATGGTTTAACATGGGGAACCGAAAAGAATAATGACTCTTATTCTCACAGAGTGAGCCAAGTGCAGAACCTGTGAGGCAATGAAGTAATTTGTGAACTTGAAAGCACACGAAGTGAATGCAATGTAATTTGTGAACTCAGCTCAAGTGTGCCTGTGGTTCCAGGCAGCGGCAGAGGCTGAGACACCGCCTGCTGCTTGCTGCTTCTTGCTTTGCGAGACACCGCCGCAGGCTTTGGCCTTGGCTGCCCTGCCGTGCCCGGTACGTGAACCTGAGCGTGTGAGTTCCAGCGGCAGAGCCCTCGTCCCACTGTCCACTGTCCCGTATGTGATTTCTCCAAAAGACTAGTACTGGCCCGGATCGATAGTGTGGGTTTTGAATTGCAGTGATTGTAGTACGTGACTGTAGCTAGTTGTGTTTTGAGTTGTACTACTCAGTTAGTTGGGTTTTGAGCTGTATAGCTAGTGAAGGAATTGAGCTGGAAGCTGATCGATGCTGGTGATGGAGTGGCTACCAGCCTCATCTTGTCTTGTGCAAACTGACGTAGCAATTTCATACTAGGATTTTAGTACACGTGAGTTATCCCATGGAGTTTCTGTAGATTTAGATTGGAGGCAAGACCAACGAAATTTTGCGCATAGGTGACTTTATCTTTGCCTTTCCAGTCCCGAGCCGGTTCCCTCTGTCCATCCCTCCACCTCTGTTGGCTGCCCTCCATTAGTTTACTCCGCATCTCCTGTTCACGTCTGGCCTCCAAACTATCACGAAGATCCTGTCCCCGGGGCCCCCCTTGCCGGTCCCTGTCCTTGTTAGGGTTGTTTACTTCGCCCCCAAAACGTGTGGACCTCTCGCCAGTGCGATCATCCTTGTTACTTGAGAATTCAGCGTTTAAATTCCTTTTGGTTGGCAAATCTCTAACGCGAGGATGCTCATTAACTCTTGCCGTAGCCTCACCA
This sequence comes from Triticum timopheevii, assembly GCA_963921465.1. NCBI lineage: Eukaryota > Viridiplantae > Streptophyta > Magnoliopsida > Poales > Poaceae > Triticum > Triticum timopheevii. The sequence continues at coordinate 626,460,173 of OY997264.1, read as the reverse complement.
GTGTGAGAACTACCCATGGCGTTATTACTGTTGGCTGCACCACTCACCGATCCCTCTTTGCCGGAAGTATTTCTGCCCGGTGAAGCTCTGAGCCATCCCCCCCCTCCCCCCCCATCCCCCCCCCCCCCATCCCCCCCATCCCCCCCCCCCCCCCCCCCCCAATTGGAGAGACGAGTCTAGAGGAGGATCGCACATCCCCCCCTTGTGAACCAGCCTTCCACAATCAAAATAGAAGTGTGGGACTTTTTCATAGTGGAAGTCAAACCAGGTTTTTTCATCGTCCTCCTTCTTCTTCCTTAGGTAAAAGCCCCTTACTAATGGCTCAAATACAGATATTTTGACTCGAACACGCAGGTTCTGTCCCTTTGCAAAGCCATCCTTGTCCACATCAACTCTTACAGTCTCACCCAACCAGTTCCCCAACGCTCTTCCAAAAGTCTCTGTTCTCTTGTCAGGCGGCAGATCAGTAATACGAACCCAGATATCTATCTTGTCAAACACCATTTCAGACGGTCGCTTATCCCCTTCATAGTCCTTCATAATCAGCACACCGAAATCAAACTGCCAAGGACCGCTGTGTAGGACATGTCGCCAATCCCCTTCAGATCCAAAGTGTACCTCAAAAATATTCGGCCCGATCTCGCTGAACTTGGCTTCTCTATGCAAACCCCACGCCCTGGGCATGGTCTTCTCCACCGCTGACATTTTCATTGGTTTAGCGGAGCAAACCTTCCCAACGGCCGACCATCTATACTTCTTCAGGATCTCCGGATTCGGATCTTCAAACACAATCCCCTCTACCTCCTTGTCCATCAGCACCATCCCCCCTAACCTCGCCGAGAGGCTCGCGGCCGGATCCGGCGTCTTGCACTCGGCAGGGGATTTGGATGACCCCCTACCTGCAGATTCACCCACCTCCCGCGCCGGTGTTGCAGCCGCCGCCGCCGCCGTTGCCGAGCAGGCTGACGTATTCTTCCGAGCCGAGGCCGCCCCTCTCTCATCCATCTTTCCAGCCATTAGCTCTGCCCCACAGCAAGAAGACAGCTTCACCGGCCTTGGTCCCGGGAGACGCCGTCGCCTCCCTGATCCCAGCCGGAACCCTGCCACCCCCGTACAGCGAAACCCTAACCCTAGCGCAGAAACTCGATCGCCTCGCGATCGCCTCCTGCCGCCTTAGCGTCCCGTGACGTGGTGGACCCTATCGCGCCTCTCTAAATAGAAAGAACCGAGTAGATAGAGGGAACCCGCTATGCATGGCGACCCGAGTAGACGGAGGGTTTTTTACGTGAGAAGGTTCAGGGATGATTTGGAGGGGAGGCCAAGGAATGATAAGCACTCTTGGAGGGATAATGAGAATAGGAAGCGGAGGCCGAGGCAGATGCGGGTCGCTCGGGGAGGAAGAGAAAGACAGGATGAGGAGGAGGAATTCACTCGTGAGACTAGGCAGAAGACAGGTTCAGTGTTTGATCGGCTCCAGGAAAATGAAGACAAAGCGGTGGACCCTGAGGATCAGGGCCGCCGAGAGCAATGAATCTGTTAGCCTGGAACTGTCAAGGACTGGGGTTGGACTCGACAGTTGGCGAATTACGAGACCTGATACGGTCCTACAACCCAGAGGTGGTGTTTCTTTGTGAGACTAAAAAGTCTGTTAGGGCTATGGAAAAGTTGATGTGGAGCTTGGGTTTTCAGAGTGGTGTTGCGGTGGGATGTAAAGGAAGGAGTGGAGGACTTGCGCTTTGGTGGAGAGAGCATATACATGTTAAGGTTCGGCCTTGGTGCCAATATTTTTTGGATGCGGAATTAGAACGTGAGGGTAAGACCTTCAGAATCACTGGATTCTATGGGGAACCCCGTACAGAATTGAGGAAGAAATCCTGGGATGCTATCCGCTATCTCTGGGCGCAAGATGATCTCCCGTGGTTGTGTGTTGGGGATTTTAACGAGGCTTTATTCTACACTGACCAAATTGGGGGTAACCGTCGAAGCTTTGCTCAGATGGAGGATTTTCGAGATTGCCTAGCCGACTGCGGACTAGCGGATCTCAGCTTTTCAGGTTACCCATATACGTGGGATAATAAGCGGGATGGTTTGGAGAATATCCAGGTGAGGCTAGATAGAGACACTTGTAATGATGGATTCCTGAATCTATTCCCGGAGACATCAGTGGAGCACATTTTGTGTGAGGAGTCAGACCATCAAGCCCTGCTGGTTCGTGTGTTGGAGACGGCTCCAAACCGCGCGCCGGGTGAGCAGAGGCCTTTTAGATTTGAGGAGGCGTGGACCCGACATGACCAATATGAGGATATGATCGCTGAAGCTAGGGAGAATGCAAACGAGGGGGGCCGAGGGCTAACGGAGGTATGGCAAAAGCTTGGTAGAATGGTGGGTTCTATGCAACAATGGGCTCGTGTGGTGTTCGGCTCTATCCGTAGACAAATTAAACATCTCAAAGCCCAGCTGTTCGACGCTAAAATGAGGGCTGTAACCACTGGGTTCCAGCAAGAAGTACGTGATATTGAAGAGCAGCTGAGAGAGGTTTATGAACGGGAGGAGGTCATGTACCGACAGAGGTCAAGGGTAGACTGGTTGAAGGCAGGCGACCAAAATACACGGTATTTTCAGAATAGAGCATCCCACCGTAAGAGAAAGAACACGGTTAAAGCGCTACGGCGTGATGATGGAACAAAATGCACTGTTGACGAAGAAATGCGTGCAATGGCGGTGAACTTCTATGAGCGGCTGTTTACGTCGGAGGGATCCAGGGGGGCAAACGAGCTACTCCAGAATATTGAGATCGCGGTATCGGATGATATGAACTCAAGGCTAACCGCCCCCATTACAGATGAGGAAATTGAGTGTGCTTTGTTTCAGATGGGCCCAACTAAGGCGCCTGGGCCAGATGGCCTTCCGGCGCTGTTCTATCAACGACACTGGTCGTTGTTGAAAGAGGATGTTTGTCGTGCAGTTCGTGATTTCCTTGGCGGAGCGGCGGCGCCGGATAGTTTCAATGCCACAGTTATTGTGATGATTCCAAAGACAAACTCACCGGAGTTACTGTCCCAATTTAGACCGATTAGCCTGTGCAATGTGCTGTATAAAATAGCATCAAAGGTGTTGGCAAATAGGCTAAAGAACATCCTCCCCATTCTTATTTCAGAGGAACAGAGTGCGTTTGTTCCGGGGCGGCTTATTACGGATAATGTTCTCATTGCATACGAGTGTGTACATGCCATCCGAAAGAGGAAGAGGAAAAAAGTTTTGTGTGCCGTCAAACTTGATATGATGAAAGCCTATGATAGAGTCGAGTGGGTATTTTTTGAAGCTAATGTTGGAGCGAGTGGGTTTTGCACCGGAGTGGGTTGAGATGATAATGAGATGTGTCACAACGGCCAAATTTGTTGTTAAGCTGAATGGAGGGTTTTCGAGGAGTTTTTTACCTTCACGCGGCTTACGACAGGGAGACCCGCTATCGCCGTATCTATTCCTGTTTTGTGTTGAGGGTTTCTCTGCTCTCCTAAGGAAAGCACAGCGGGAGAAACGAATTTGTGGTGTGGGTTTTGGGAGCATTGGACCCCACATTACCCACTTATTATTTGCTGATGATAGTATTGTTTTCATGGAAGGTTCGAGGGAGAGCATGCAGACGCTGAGGGAGATACTATCTACATATGAGGAGGCGTCCGGCCAGCGTGTTAACTTGCAGAAATCATCAATTTTCTTCGGGAGAGGGTGTCATGAGCCCACTAAGGAGGAGCTCAAAGTTGCACTTGGGGTACATTCAGAAGCGCTTAACGAGAAGTACCTTGGTCTACCAACACTGGTTGGAAGATCTAAAGATGGTGCTTTCATGTATGTGATGGAGAGCTCCAAAGGCAAAGTTAGTGGTTGGAAGGGCCAGGGGCTGTCAAAAAAGGCAAGGGAAGTGCTTATAAAGTCAGGGCTCCAAGCTGTGCCGACGTTCACCATGAGTTGTTTTCACCTCACAAAGAAAAATGTGCCGGAATCTGTCTTCTATCTCTGCAAAATTCTGGTGGGGGGCAAGAAATGGTGAGCGGAAAGTGCATTGGATATCCTGGCAGAAAATGTGTGCCTCAAAGCGGAGCGGAGGCATGGGATTCAGAGATCCAGAGGCTTTCAACCAGGCCTTGTTGGCGAAGCAAGCATGGAGGATCTTGCAGTACCCCTCTTCCCTGTGTGCAAGGGTCGTTAAGGCGAAATATTTCAAGGATGATTCAATTTTGACAGCCACCTGCCCGGCGGCGGCGTCCTTCACGTTCAGGAGCATTCTGCATGGGCGAGATCTATTACGGGAAGGGCTAGTGTGGCGTATTGGAGATGGCTCAAGTATCAATATTCACCATGCTAATTGGATTCCCAGGAGTGGATCCTTGAGACCGTTGGGGCAGGTTTTTATAAATGGTGTAACTAAAGTTGCCGACCTGCTATCACCGGATGGTAGGGGCTGGAACTTTAATCTGGTCAACCAAATGTTCTCGGCTGATGATGCAGCAGATATAGGTAGGCTAGCGATTGGGGCCCCTGGAACTGAGGACTATCTAGCGTGGAACTACACGAGAGATGGTTGTTTCACAGTAAGATCGGCGTACCACTTCAATATGGAGCGAAGAAGGGCTCGAACGGGTCTATAGGGACCCTCAAGTGCAGTATGTATGCACAAAGGATACCTTTCACTGTGGGATACGAATGCGCCTGGGAAAGCAAATATTCATATGTGGAGATTGATCAAGAACGGGCTGGCAGTTGGTTCGGAGCTGCACCGACGCAGGATTAAACCCGATGTATTTTGCGTGGCCTGCGGGAGAGAAGAAACAATATACCATCGCTTTTGGGGCTTTCATCACTCGGTGTTGTTCTGGCAGCTACTGAATTCTGAGAAAGGTGTGGCTGTACCCACCCCGGCGGGCCAGTCGGAGGATCAGAAGGCTATTGCGAGCTGGCTACTGGGCTGGTTTGCGGAAGCTTCTGACGAGGAGAAGGAGGCGATGGTGCAGGCTGTGTACGGGCTCTGGCTCGCCCGAAATGATGCGAGGGACAGGACAAGGATCAGGGCACCGTTAGAGGTGGTCCAGACTGTATACTCCTACCTGCAGGAGTGGAAGGAAATTCATCCCGCCAAGCAGAAGGCCGCTGCACAGCGAGTCGTACAAAAATGGGAACCGCCAGACGAGGGGTGGATCAAGATAAACTCAGATGGTGCGGTTTCAAGGCAAAGTGATAAGGGAGGGGGAGGTGCGGTACTAAGAGATCATAACGGGGCTTTTAGGGCGGGAATGTGTCATTACTTCCCTCATATCAAGGACCCAGAGGCGGCAGAAATCTTGGCTTGTAGGCAAGCTCTCGACGTAGCAAGGGCGATCAATGCGGACAAGGTTCATGTAGAGCTTGACTGTCAACGAGTGGTGCACATGTTGAATCACTCACCAAGAGAGCTGTCGGCTGCTGGGCCGTGGGTACAGGAAATAAAAGTATTGCTGAATTCGTTTTCAGAGTTTAGAGTGACGTGGGCTAGGAGATCGGCGAATGTTGCCGCACATAAATTCGCTAAAGTAGGTGTTGGTGATGAACTTTGTAAGGTGTGGTTGGGGGCTCCCCCAGACTTTGTGTTGGATGTTATCTCGGATGAAATTCCGAGCTTTGATCTTTGAATAAAGCGGCAACAATTTCCCCTAAAAAAAAGACCAACGAAATTTCTATTTACTGCTTTACTTATATAGAGAATCTAATCTGATGCATGCCAACAAATTTTTTTTTTGAATAAAGCTTGCCATCCTCCGTAAAGAAAAGAGAATACTGAATCATGAAGTGCCTGTCAAGACCAGAGGAGGGATCCAACGGCACAGATTCATCTCCCCCACTCCTCCCTCCTCTCCCGTCCAGACTCCAGACTCGTCAGCCGACTCCGGGGCCGCTCGCCGGCGGCCAGACCCACCGGTCCTGCCTCCTGCGCTCCCGTCCTCATTGACGGAGGTGAGCTGCTCCTCCCGCGATTTCCGCTCGGCGCCGGGGTCTCCTCTTCATCGCCGCTACTGAGCGCGGTCGGCATTGATTGCAACCCGCGGCGGCGGCGGCGGCAACCGGTTCCCCCGAGAGGCTGGTTGGTGCGCGCGCGCGCGCCGAGCGTCGCAGGTGACGCCACTCGAGCGCGGAGCGCCTCGTCAGGGGACGCACGCACGGTCTCTCGCCCTCCCTCGTCAGGAGATCCGCGGCACTGGCGCGCCGAGCTCCGCTGGAGAGCGGAGACGGCCAGCAATGCCGACCACCCGCCTGTCCTCCGTCTCCGCCTCCTCCTTCAAGGCTTCTTCACGAAAACCACGAGCCCCCCTCGCCGCCTTGGCTGCTGCCACGGAGCGTGTGCGCGCCGGAACACTAAGCCAGGAGGACGCGCACCACCTGTTCGACAAATTGCTAGGCCAAGCCACCGCCGTCCCGGAACGCGGGCTGAACAACTTTCTTGCCGCACTAGCCCGTGCATCGCCCTCGGCTACCTGCAGCGATGGCCCCGGCCTTGCTGTCACCCTCTTCAACCGCATGTCCCTTGGCGCTGGTGCACGGGTGGCGTCGCCCACACTCTGTACCTATTCCATCCTCATGGACTGCTGCTGCCGTGCAGGCCGCCCAGACTTGGTGGTCACCTTTTTCGGCCGCCTCCTCAGGTTGGGGCTGCGCTTGAATGTCGTCTCCTTCAACAACCTCCTCAAGGGGCTTTGCCAGGCCAAGCGCTCAAATGAGGCATTGGATCTGCTGCTCCACCGGATGCCCGAACTGGACCGTGCGCCTGATGTCTTCTCGTTCAACATAGTAATCAATGGCTGCTTTAGAGAAGGTGAAGTAGACAAAGCATGCAATCTCTTCCATGAGATGCCCCAACTGGGAGTTCAACCTGATGTGGTGACCTACAACTCAATTATCATCGCACTAAGCAGGGCCGGAGCAATGGGTAAGGCAGAAGTGGTCCTTCGGCAAATGGTTGATAAAGGCATTGGACCCGATGTCATGACATATAGCAGTCTGATCCATGGATATTCTACTTCGGGTCAGTGGAAGGCAGCAGTTAGGGTATTCAAAGAGATGGTAAGTGTTGGTGTTCGACCAAATGCTGTCACGTTGAACTCATTTATGGATTCACTTTGCAAGCATAGAAGGACAAAGGAAGCTAGAGATATTTTTGACTCCATGGCTGCAAAGGGCCACAAACCTAATATTGTCTCCTACTCTACTATGCTTAATGGGTATGCGAAACAAGGATGCTTCGATGATATGACTGGTCTCTTCAATTCCATGGTACAGAACGGTATTGTACCTAACAACCATGTTTTCAACATACCGATCAGAGCATATTCTACACGTGGACTGATGGATGAGGCTATGCACATGTTCGAAGTAATGAAGCAACAAGGAGTAAACCCAGATGTAGTTGACTATCTAGTAGTAATAGATTCCCTTTGCAAAATGGGCAGGATGGATGCTGCTATGGACAAATTTAATCAGATGGTCAATCAAGGAGTTTCACCTGATATAGGCATTTACCAATGCCTGGTTCTGGGTTCTTGCTCTAATGGTGATTTTGTGAAAGCCAAGGAATTGATTTCTGAAGCAGTTAATCGAGGTCTGTGTTATAACAGTGTGTTCTTCTATCCTGTAATAAACAACCTGAGCAAAGAAGGAAATGTAAAGGATGCACAGGATATGTTTGACTTCATTGTAGGTATTGGTCATCAGCCTGATGTTATTATGTACAATTCACTGATGGATGGATATTGCCTTGTTGGCAAGGTGGAGGAAGCACTGACAGTGCTTGACGCTATGAAGTCCGCTGACCTCCAACCTGATGCTATTACATATGTTATACTTCTTAATGGCTACTGTAAAATTGGAAGGATCGACGATGGATTGAGTCTTTTCAGGGAAATGTCACTCAGCGGGGTTAAGCCCACGACTATTATGTACAACATTGCACTTGATGGGCTGTTTCGCTCTAGGAGAACAGTTTCTGCAAAGGAAAAATTCCATACGATTATTGAAAGTGGCATACCAGTGGACGTTGGCACATACACCATAGTTCTTAGTGGACTTTGCAAAAATAATTGCACTGATGAAGCAATAGAGCTGTTCAACAAATTACGTGCTATGAACATGAAGATTAATGTCATAATACTCAATACCATGATTTCTGCAATGTTTAAAACTAGGAGAATTGAAGAAGCCAAGGATTTGTTTGCTACTATACCAGCCATTGGGTTGGTGCCTTCTGTTGTGACCTACACTGTAATGATGACGAATTTCATAAAAGAAGGGTTGCTGGCAGAGGCTGATGATATGTTTTTAGCAATGGAGAAGGCTGGCTGTGCTCCTGACTGCAGGCTGCTAAATCATGTAGTCAGGGTGTTGCTGGAAAAAGGTGCAGTTGTAAAGGCTGCAACTTATCTTGCTAAACTTGATGCGAAAGAGCTGTCACTTGAAGCTTCAACGGTTTCGTTAATAGTATCTCTCTTCTCAAGGAGAGGCAAATTAAGGGAGCACGTAAAATTGCTTCCGGTAAAGTACCAGCCTCCTGAGATGTTGGGCTGACAATTGATATAGTATTACTTGAAACTTCGTACTGAAAAACAAGGTGGTATTCACTCATAGCTGACACAATGACTTTGCCCCACCTGCCTTTTCTGGAAATGCAGATATTTCATCGCTTTTTTTATCAATATTAATTCCTTTTGTTGTTATTGTTTGCTGATGTCATGTTCGTAATTAAAATAATATGCCTGAGGCCTGCGCCCTGAGCATCATATGAGGTTCCCCCTTTTTTGTGATGAAGATAGCATAACGCTGATCTGGAAAGTTTGGATATGTGTCACACGTTACTTATTTATTAGGCCTATTAAGAGTATCCAGGTTTGTGGCAAAATACTTGGTTAGTTGCCTCTGGGAATACCCAAACTCGGTGCTTATGCATTAATTTATGCAACATGAAGGCTTGACCAAGGAGTGCAATACAAACCAGATATGAAATAGGCTGTTTAACAACCACAGATGGTTGATGCACGGCGTTTTTCTCTCTATCGATGATATAAAATAGTCTGTTCACTCTTAAAACTTCTACTAACCTATGATCTCTCTCTCTCCCTCCCTCCCTCCCTCCCTCCCTCTGCATGGAAAACCACTTTGTCACCAATGATATCGTGGTTATTTTCAGTAATGCATCTCTCAACAATAGTGCTAATTGTGCTGTATTCATGGGCTGCAGGAACTGCTGACTGTAAAAAAAAAATACATTGCAGATCTGGATCTCTCCAGTAAGAACTGTTTTCCTTAATCATTGTCTATGTTTCTTTTTCTGCCCCAGCTAGAGCTATCAAAGGTTAGATGAACAGAGCATGAAGGATCACTGCTGCCTGCCGTTGGGATTCTCATCCCAGAAACATTTATCATGGCACATTCTAGGGTGTTGTACAATTATCATGAAGACAAATTTTAGATGAGAAGCTGTGCAATCTGGAGGCCACCAATTGATGCACACATTGGACATATTCTGTAAGGTCATGGTCAGTCAGTGCGTGAAAGTAGCTCCTTTGGTTGAAACACAATGTTTGTCTCTGAAACCAAATAAACACTGCATTATTGGAAAGAGGCAGAAGGAATTATGTGACAAAGCATGCATTTCCAAGAGAACACGACAGCTTCTTGCGCAGGCTTTCAGTTGTAGAAATCACAAGAATTAAGTATTTGTTATTCTTGTGACCATCTGGTCAACCTGTATCTCATTAGAGGAGGGTTGCTGGGAAGGGGAGGCTATATCTTGTCAACAATGGAGAAGACTGGCTGTGCTCCCAACTCTCAGTTGCAAAATCGTGTGGTCCTTGAGCGCACAGGTTTTATACTTTGGCAAAGAGTTAACACTGACATCCCCAAGGGCAGCAAGGTTAAGTATGAGCTGGACAAGAAGATGGGGCTCATCACGGTCGATTGCGTCCTTTACTCCTCTGTTTCTTAGCGCAGAACTACGTCTTCATCCCTGAAGCCTTGCGACGACTCCGACCCCATCGACTTCCTTGTCATCATGCATTAGTTCTAGGCTGCTTCATCAGGGCAAATGCCATCGGACTCATGCCCATCGACCATACTGGTGACTTCCCCGCTGTTTGAGAAGCACGGCACGTCGGGCATCGTTGGTGGCCAGCACTGTTCGTCCTCACTCCTTTTCTTCTTTCAGTTTTAGATACTTCCCAGTACCATTCTATGTTGTGAATTAATGCTTTTACCTGCAGCAACATGCTAAACATGGTAACTAGGGACCTTCATGTTGCATTCCGAGTATCTTCATTGTGTGTGAATTTGCGCCGTTCATACCACATATACCAAGCCGCTGTTGCCACTGCTTTACTTTCGCTGTTGCCACTGTTTCTTTTACTTTCGGTAGCCCAAGTACTTGGACTTGTTGTTCAGGGAGGCACAACAGATTTGACAGGACCAGCTCACCTGCCCTTTCAATTTTTCAGCGCCTGTTTGATCAGGACCTTGAGCCCTAGTAGCTCCCATACTACCATATATAGCTACCTTGCATTCGAAAAGCAAATGCCTAATGCTGTCGATCCCTGGTCGCGCATGCTGGCCAACTTGGATTTATTTTGAAATGCTTGTTAGCCAAGACAGAGCGGCATGGGATATCACTTTGTAATGCCCTCCAGATGAAGATCTTGATTTTTGCCGGGCACACTAAATTCCACTCCGAATCCCATGATCTTGATGAATTCAAAGCTTCTGGTGACTGTATCATCTTATGCCCGAATTGAGAGTCACATTTTGCGTGATAAGCTGAACATACTATAGAAACGCCTCTCTTTTTGTTTTTAGGGAATATATGGAAACGCCTCTCTTTGTCATATTCCTTGCTTAGAAATCTGTCATCTCATGTAGTGAGAGCGGAATTGCCAAAATCCTTGGAGCATCCAGTGACCATACTGTTTGGTTCACCAGCAGTTCATCCCAATTACCAGACAGCAGATCAATAAGGTTACTAACCCTAGAAAGGAGATTGGTTCCTCTAGGCAATTTCGTTCCTAGGGAAAGTGATGACCATTAACCTTTGATTAACCATTGTTCGGTACATTAGCTGCAAAGGGATCGTAGGTGTCAGTAGAACAACATTGATTAATGTAATGACAATGCAAAGGTTAAGCTTATCCGACCCTGAACAAAGTGTCCTCCATTTTTGTCACTTCTCAAGTTTTCATTGTTAATTTTCTTTTCTTGGTGGCTCAGTGAAGTATGCGAGTGTTGTCTATTTGCTCTTCCGTAGAAATAAAATACTACCTCTCATAAACTAATATAAGGCGTCTTAAATCACTACCTAGACGAAAATACACAACTGAACATGTTCCATGAGCACCCACGTGAATAGTAAATTAAAAAAATATTAGAAAAAAATTAAAAATAACTGAAATTTTGGTATGTGTATCAAACTTGGTCGACCATTCTACATTTCTACTTGCATATGAAATTTCATGAAGGAATGACATTGGGGTATTACGTAGTGAATAAAATACAATCCGACCTTTTTTTTTGGCAAAAAAAAAAAACAATCCAACCTTACTATTCCTTCAAATAGTGTTTTCAAATATAGCACATATTTTTTTTGCTTTTTGCCTAGGCGTCATTTCTATGCAAAACTTCTGTAGTCGAGTAGGATGGTCGGCCATGTATCTACACTACTATTAAACAAGAAAACATGTTCACGGGGCGAACGAAAACTCTGCCGTTCCCACGCCCGCACGAGGGAAAGAATCGCGCCCTTGATTCCGCTCGCAGCTCCCTAATTTTCAGGCCGATTCCAACTGAATCGTGCCTCCCCAATCCTTGTTTCTCTCCCCAGATCGAGGAAAACGATGCCGCCTCCTCCCTTCTCCCACAATGACGCAACCCCCAATCCTCAGCCGAACTGCCCCGCGACAACCTCCCGGGCACTCTCCCCGCCGCCCGCACAACGCCTTCATCGGGGCGCTATTCGCCAGAGCGGCCCGGAGCGGCGTGCACTAGAAGCGGGAGCCAGGGTAAGGAGTGTGGACACCGCCGGGAGACAAGGGGAGGCGTGGTCGCGCTCTTTTGGGTCGGCCATGGAGGCCGCGCGCAAGCCCGCGGTGCGGCGGCGCCCGCTCCCCCTCGCCTCTCCGGCCGCACCGGTCTCCTCCCAAAGGACGAAGTGGGCGCATGTGTGGCGGCCACTGGCGAACGAGGCCCCGCGCGAGCCTGGGGCGCGGCGGCGCGGATCCCTCTTCCCCCTGCCGGTTTGAAATCCGCACCATCGCCGGCAAGGTAACTGCTCTCCTCCGGTTAGGCCCTGGTCTGGGCATGTGCAGCCGGTGCGAGCAACCACCGAGCCATCAGTGATTCGTTGATCCCTATGATTCACACTCTAATTTGCATTGGTCAGTAAAAGATCCTCCTCTATAAGCGGAGCAGGTTGCTTTGCTTTGTATCCGATCTAATTTGTGCTTTACTTCTTTTTGGGCTGTACTAATTCTCCATATGCTCCACTTGAGAGAGCAAGAGAAGGTTACTCTACTCCATTATCTACTAATTCCGGCAATCAAGGTCAATACACGTTACATCAATCAGAGTCAGTAATCAGTACTACTAATTTCAGAGAAGACCTGTATAGCAGTACTGCTCCATCGGCAAGCGTTCGGTGCTAGATTTCTTTCACGCCTATGTGGTGTTGTGCCATGGTTGCTCTCCCTCCTCCAGGTTTGATTTTTCAAGTTTCATGCCTTTGTGTTTTAAGATGTCATCGCAAAAGTATTTGTAACATGAAAAACCAAAGAAAGAGAAGATTAACACCTGAGTTTATAAATTCTCAAAAGGAAGTCATTGAAGAAAATTTAGGACAAATATAAGGTATAATTGGCACTTGAACCGGCAAAGGGCCTCACTTTGTTATCTTACACACGGACTCAGCCAAGTCCGGCCTGGCCATGCCTCCGTCTTCCCGCCTTGCCGGCTGCGTGTGTGTGCTGTCTGTGCTTGACGCTGCATGCTTGTTGGCTTTTCACTGGGTGCTTGTCGCTGCTGGCCTACTGCAGCTGCTGCTGCTTTGCTGTATATATTTGTATAATGCTTGCATCTTGTATGCAGCTATGCTTTGTTTTATACTGACATTGTTGTTGCTGCTGCTGACCCGTTGATGTTGTTGCTTACTGCTGTTGTCCTCCTGATGTTGTTGCTGTGCTGGCCAAGGAGTGAGTCCAGAGATACACAACATTCAATTACGAGGATCTAGGAAATTAATGGTCATTCAGTCATTGATGATATAAAAAGAAGCATGAAGGCAACGAAAGGGGCAGTATTTTGATCTCATGTCATCTCGCACATAGATTATTTGTTCTTCTTTACGTACCATTTTATTAATTATTTATATATACCCACCATACCCCCGTATAATTATTTCTTAAAATTACCATATCCCCATTTCCTTATCGCCGTATCCATAACGCCGGTGCTTCATAGCTATGAAGCATGAGTCTACAATGATCTATTTTCATGTTCTATCAAGAAGTTCTGTTTGCAATTTTCTTATATAAGTTTCATTTATGACAATAATGATCGATCCATGTTCATAGCTATGTACGTGTTTCACTGGTATTACCATTGTTCATAGTGTAAGCATATTAAACAGTTATATGCTTATTGCACTACAAAGTGTAAACTATTTATTATGTTCCATCATTTGACAGAGCAATGCTAAAGTTCTAAAGTATCAAGTGATTGAATACACTGAAAATGATTACATATGCAAGCTTTGCAAAGTAGAGAACCTCTTTTTTAGCCTCCACCAATTTATTGTTCTCCTTGTGTTGCTTGGATAAAATGAAATGCATACTATACTGCTACTGCTACTGAGACTTGTCACAATTTCTGTATCCTGTGTTACAATGAGACTCACAGTTCAAAATTCAGGTGGAAGGTAATCAATTTCCTAAGGATAAACGTCATACTTGAATCTACGTTGTGTAATGTGTGACAAATGTGAACGTTGGAAGCGTCTGATTTGTGCCCTTTTAAATTTCAAATGGGGTGATTCCAAAGAAGCAGATTAAACTTGCCCTAAATGCTGTGTTTGGGAGATCGAGCATGGCTTACGTATGCCTTTGCCACAAAATTCTGTTCTTGGGGCTAAAGATCTGCCAAGGGCCATGCTTAGCGATCATATAGAAGAACAACTCTTTAAATGGCTCAATGAAGAGAGACACGAACGGGCTATTCATGATGGGAAAAGTGTTGATGAGGTTAGTGCTGCCTCATCAATTTATAGAATCTTACGTTTATGGATCCTATGTTTTCTTTTTCTTGTTTATATCTTGGTTTCCTTTCCTGAATATGAAATATGTGGTTTGTGTACTTCTTATAAACAGAGATGTGTTGCTCCTTCTGCATACTTTTATTCCTTTTTTTCAGAATTTGACTGTATTTAAGTGTTTTTTTGCTAGATCCTTGTTTCATGCATGTGCACTTTTTTTGGGGGAATCGGGAGCTTTTCCGGACTGAATAAGTAGAGTTATAGTCAAGCTGAAGGCTGAAAACGAAGCCATAATTCATATTTACCCAAGCACACCTTTGCCGCTCAGGCGAAGCATTTTTTGCACACAGGTGAGCAGCAACATTAGCTGGTCTGTGCACAAGCCTAAATTGAAAACTAGAATAAACTCTACTTAGTTGGTTCACTTCCTTAAGGATGGGGGCAATCACTGATCTGTCTGGAGCATCACTGGACCAAAATATATGTACCACCTAGCAACAGATTGCTGGTACAAATATATGTACATACATTTGGGTGTATAGCTGGTTGATGTATTGTTTTAATGAGGGTTTGGTTTATGAGTGTGTGCAGTCTGTATAAGACTAGGAGTATTGGATGGTTTTGAGTTGGCACTCGGCAGTATGTATTTTGAATGAAGTTTGTGGTATGTATAGGGGTGATAGATTGGATAGGAACTTCTGCTCTAATTACTATGGTTGTGGTGAAATCATGTTTTGCTTGAATTATACTCCCTCCGTTCCTAGATACGGAGCAAAATGAGTGAATTTACACTCTAAAACATGTCTACATACATCCGTATGTAGTTTATAGTAGAATATCTGAAAAGACTTATATTTAGGAACGGAGGGAGTATATTTGGAACTGATCTTAATTTACTAGATAAATCAATTCCGAAATCCAATAAACTTCTATAATTTCTACAATTTCCAAGAATAGGAGTATTGCTGGTTAATCAATTGATTTACATTAATATCTTAAAAGGGGACCGCACGCATGTCCTGATGCTAAATCTTTTTAGAAAGGAAGGGTTTATGTAATTTTGGTAGGATAAAAAATGTAACCTTAGTATTACCTAGAGCTAGGATATGTGAGTAGAGTATTTTAATTTTTGGGCTCATATGTGAGATCATGATAAAATTTGGAATATCATGTTGCTATATCGGAATGAGTCGGGATAGTGAAGTCTGCACCAGAATGTTGACCACCCTTTTTTGTTTTTTAAGCTAAGGAATTTACAACAAGTCTCTTGCAAAAATAACTATCCTAGCCCTTTCTACAATCTCTCTATATCTTTGTTAGATAATTAAGGTAAGTATTGTATCCTAGCCCTTTCTACAATCTCTCTATATCTTTCTACAATCTCTCTATATCCTAGCCCTTTCTACAATCTTTCCGTGATTTTTTTCATTCCTCTCTGTAAATAGCCTAATATGGGTTCACAATCAATAACATGCTCACCATCGAGAGTAACGATCAGTCGATATGTACTCCTAATTCTCTCTCTTATAAACGTGAACTCCAAATGCCTACTGGCTGCTTTCAGGTGACTGGAATTTTGAGCCTTCAGCTTGACAACATGTGCCTGAGAAGTAGGTAAGATGGAGCTAAGGCGGAGATGGAGGCGACACTGCCTGCCGCAACGATTCCAAGATGCTGAGCTAGGACCTGGACGGAGGCGGGGACAACACTACTTGTGGTGGTGTCTCCAAGATGAAGATCTAGGACCTGGATGGAGGCAGGGACGACGCAACTTGTCCCAGCGTCGTCAGCGGAGGACATGCAGCGGGTTGTGAGGTTTGGGTGGAGGTGGGTTAGAGGGATGACCGGTGGTAGCAACGGCAACTCGGGCAGACCAGGGCGGCGAGGCTGCAGTGCGGGCGTTCGTGTGCCAGGAAGAAGGTTACAGTCCGTTGGATGCATAATATGGGAGGGCGGAGGGAAAACTGACTGAAGAAAAAATATCTTTGAGCCTGAAATAGTCGCTCTTAATTGTAACCATAGAAGCTTGGCACGTTTTGAAGAACCAGAGTTGCCTGTGTGTTGTAGAGTTTTTTCTTGCAACTTTAAAGCCTTTGTTTGCTCTATCTTGAAGACCTTTGTTCTACACGTCTTACTATGGGTTTTGAAGAAATAGAGTTGTGTGATCTGACATGGTGAAAGAGAAGGTGCTCGTGATGAGATAGAATTGCACTATCTGTCTTTTATCGGGGTCCATAGAGCTAAATTCAAGCCATATATATCTCAGTAGCAATTCAGGTTCAAATACAACACCTTCTCTTCTATCTGTAATTAGCAACGTGGATTAACTATGTGTATCATTACATTGTCCGAATCATCGCATTGTTATGACTAACTTTCTCAACACGTGCGTTGCACGTGCACATCTACTAGTACTACAAAAGGATTCATTTTTTAACCTTTTCTAGCTTTTCTAATTTACTATTCATAACGGGTGCATGTGGATGTGAATCATGTCTCGAAACATTCTGTCCCTACATACTCCCTCCGTCCGGAAATACTTGTCCTAAAAATGAATGTATTGAAAACAAGCATAGGGTCCACCACGCGGAAAACACGCTTAGGCGATTGTCGTGGCGATTGCGTGGCGATCGTCCGACCTCGCTAGGGTTAGGGTTTCCTCGGCGGGGGTGGTGAGAATACGGTGGTGGCTAGAGCGGCGACGGCGCTTCTCTGGTCACAGATCGGCGGGGCTTCCTCTCCTCTCCGCTTGGAACGGTGTTGATGGCGGAGCGGGGGACGCGAGATCGGCAAGGACTCCGGAGAAGATGGCATCTGGGGATGCGGCGGCGGTCACGCCCGGACAGAAGGGGAACATCTCTAGCCAGCCTGGGGGTGGATCCATTCCAAGATCGGAGGCGTCAGCGGCCAAGGCTCCCCCGGCGGCGACGGTAAACAGGAATTCTGCGAGTGGGCGAAGCTCGGGGCAGACCGCAAACAATCAGAAAACAGCCATGGCAGGCGCGGCTGGGATGAGCACTCCCCTTCAAAATCGTGGAGATCAGGGTAGCCGGGCGAGCTCGAAGTCGCCAATTGAGTGTAAAACGCCGGATCCAACGTCGAGCCTCTCTGCGAGGCTGGGAGGGATGGTTCTTCTGGATAAAGAAGCAAAGGGGATGGTTTTTGCTGAACCGGAGCAGGTGGTGCCGAAAACCTCACGTTGGTCGGCAGTAGGCAAAGTCTGTTCGCCAAAGCCAATGGTGAGAACTGTTCTAGAGAAGACCATGCACAGGGCATGGGGTTTGCACCGTGAAGCTCAGTTCAGGGACTTAGGAGATAATAAGTTCGTGGTACACTTTGGAAGTGAAGGAGATTGGAGACACGCTCTGAATAACGGGCCGTGGCAGTATGATTTTAATGTGCTGATTTTGAAGGATTATGGAGGAAACACTAGACCATCAGAGATGGTGTTCGACTCTATAGATGTCTGGGTTCGTGTGGTTGATCTTCCACCAGATCGTAGGACAAAAGCCTTTGGTGAGGCTCTCGGGAACTGGCTGGGCAAAACTGTTAGAGTGGATGTGGACAAGGAGGGGTTGGCAAAAGGTAATCAGCTAAGGGTACGTACCAAGATCTCTGTCTATGAGCCGCTAATAAGAGGCATGCGTCTAAAATCCTCACCGGAGGATGTGGAGGGTACGTGGTATGATTTTTACTATGAGAAAGTGCCTCATTTTTGTTTTGACTGTGGTAGACTAGTGCATGTTGAAGGTGTATGTGAGCCCCCTCTTGACTCCTCGTCGCAATGGGGGGAGTGGCTGAGAGCGTCACCAGGGCGTAATGGCAAAGGAAAGGATGCTCCATATGGTAGTTTCAAACAGCAACAATAGTGAAAGCAGTAACAGGACTGGGGAAAGTGAGAATTGGAGGAAGAGTGGCCAAACTAAACGCAACCTACAAGCAGAATTTGCTAGATCGGGGGACTCTCGCACTGGTGGGGGATCCAGGCCACGGAATGATGATTCCCAGACGGCGGACCAACGCACTGGCGCTGGGAGCCGGCAGCATAGAGCGGATGTCAACACCCCCGGAAATGAGAGAAACGTTGAGGAACAGCTCCAGCCTAACGATCTGAGGCATGGGCTGGAGCAAAGACGGGAGCATGAATATAGAAACAGACTGTTTGAAAGGCAAGAACAAAGAGGGAGCCAGCATGATGGACCCTGGGAGAGGAAAGGGAAGGAGGACGTGAAGTATTCCCCCAGTCGTAGGGGGTATCGTGATCAACAAGACAAGTACGAGGAACGCACGGAGGGACGTAACATGTTTGACACATGGAGAGAAGCCGTATGGGGACATGGTGGAGGCCAAGGCCATCATGGCCGGTACAGTTCTGAAGGAAGAAGACAAGGCAGGTATGTCAGGAAACCAAGACCGGACTACGTCCCCAGGCAGCATGGTTATGATCAGAGGGGTACGCAACATGAAACGAGGAAGAGGGGACCAAAACAGGTGTGGCTGGCTAAGGATGACCAGGGCAGGAATTTGGCAGGTGATGCTTTCATTCGCGACACAAGGCGCAAGACGTCTACAGTGTTTGAACGCATCTCGACTCATGATGAGACATCGGCGGACCCTGCGAGCCAGGGCCGCCGGGAGCAATGAATATACTGGCCTGGAACTGTCGAGGACTGGGGTTGGACTCGACAGTGGGCGAACTACGAGACCTGATACGGTCCTACAACCCAGCGGTGGTGTTTTTGAGTGAGACGAAGAAGAAGGCGAGGGCGATGGAAAGGCTCAAGTGGAGTTTGGGCTTTACCAGTGGTGTTGCAGTAGATTGTGTGGGACGAAGTGGTGGATTGGCACTATGGTGGAGAGATCATATTCATGTCAACGTGAGGCCATGGAGCCAATATTTTATAGATGCGGAGGTATCTTGTGAGGGGCAAATATGTAGAATCACTGGATTCTACGGAGAACCTCGAACGGAACTACAGAAGAAATCGTGGGATGCTATACGTTACTTGAGAGGACAGGATGATCTTCCATGGATGTGCCTAGGTGATTTCAATGAGGCCCTTTTCCAGACAGACCAGATCGGTGGTAATCCTAGAGGCTTCTTGCAGATGGAAGATTTCCGTGACTGTCTTGCCGACTGCGGGCTGGCAGATTTGGGCTTCTCTTGCTACCCGTACACGTGGGATAATAAGCGTGATGGTGATGAGAACATCCAGGTAAGGCTCGATCGGGCCACATGCAATGAAGGGTTCCTACAACTTTTCCCGGAGACGGAAGTTGAGCACATCTTAACGGAGGAATCGGACCATCAGGCTATCCTTGTGCGTGCGCAGGAGACGGCTCCAAGGTGGTGCAATGGGAGTGTGAGGCCATTTCGGTTTGAGGAGGCCTGGACTAGGCACGAACAATATGACACAATGATTGAGCAGGCTTGGTTGGCGGCGGGAACGGGAGATGAAGGGTTATCTGCTGCATGGAGTAAGTTCGCTACGATGACGGGCTCCATGCAACGTTGGGCACGAGAGGTCTTTGGTTCCATCAGGAGACAAATAAAAACGCTTAAGGCGCAGTTGTTGGAAGCAAAAGAGAGAGCTCTAGTCACGGGGTCTTCACTGGAAGGCCGCCATATTGAAGAGCAGCTCCGAGAAATCTATGCCCGGGAGGAGGTAATGTACCGACAGCGGTCAAGGGTGGACTGGTTACGGGCAGGAGACAAAAACACACAATACTTCCAGCAACGTGCCTCGCATAGAAAGCGGAAAAACACGGTCAAGGCACTTCGACATACGGATGGAACCATGTGTAAGGTTGATGATGATATGCGTGAGATGGCTGCGACTTTCTACGAGAATCTGTTCACAACGGAGGGCTCACAGGATGCCAACATCATTCTCCAGCATATTGACTGTTTGGTGACGGATGCGATGAACGCGAAGTTACTATCACCTATTACAGATGAGGAGATTGAAACAGCGCTTTTTCAGATGGGGCTGTTTGACACGAGAAAAACATCATCTAAGGACTCCGGGGAGAAGGGAAGAAGGGAGTGTGTTTCTCTCAGACGCCGGGGTAAGAAAACTGTGTATGCGGGCGTGCCAGTGTACCGTAGTACACAAAAGAAAAAGACATACGGAAACATGTATTTCATTAATCTCATTGGATAAATAAAATTACAATATCCCATAAAAAAGGGTGCGCTCCGTGGCCTACTAGCACGGCCAAGCTGGTTGTGACGATTGTGTGATCTCCTGGTTCTCGGGGCCTCGGAAGACTCCCGATTAATTACTCCCGCGGGTTGCTCCGCGGGATACCTCCGATTGAGCTGTGTGGTCGTCTTCGTCGTCTTCGCTTCGCGTTCTCCATGCATGATGATGGTGATGTGTGCGTGTTGGCGGCGGCAGAGCCCGTGTCCTCGTCGGTACACGCGCCGCGTGTAGCATAGCCTTTGCGGTGGCCACGCTCGCCCTCACCGTCGTGCCTCGTCGGTCTTGGCGGCGTTGGAGGAGTTGTTGTTGGGGTAGCATGGATCACGCTTGGCTCGGACTTCTCGACGACTAGTAGCTTCTCGGGGTGTACAAGGGTCTACACCCTGCGGGAGTAATTGTCGATGGAGACCGGCGTCGGTGTGTGACCGTCGCGTTGCTCGCGCCAGCACGGCCTGAGTGGTCGACACCTCGTCCCGGCCAGACGCCGAGTCCACGGCAGTCGGCGTAGTCAAGGCATCGTCTCACGAGATCGTAGAGGAGCGGTGTTGTTGTTGAAGTCGCGTCGCCCAGCGGCCGCATCTTGTCCTCGGGCGGCGCCGACTTGCTCGGCTTCGGCCTCCGAATGAGTGTGGCGCCGGTAGCACCGACACGGGGGTAGGAGGCCATCTGAATCATGGCATCGTGGTATAGGACCCCAGCCTTCACTTCGCGTCCGGGCGCGGAGTGGACGTCGCCGTGCTCACATGTTCATCTTCAGAGCTCTACAGTAAGACGGGGTGGACAAGCAGGAGGTGGGGTGCCGCGCGTCTCCATCTTTGGCGACACCGAGCATGACGAAGCAGATGGTGTCGAACAGCTTCCTTGGCGTCGTCTTCGGGTGATAGCTCATGTGTAGCTTCTTCCATGCATTTCTTTTTGTGAATCCAATGAACACGTACGTTGCCATCCAGCCAACATGCACGTACATGCATGGCCCATGCACGTACATGCATGGCCCATGCACGTGCACATGAGGTATAGTGTGCATACTAATTCGCTCACACCATTAGCGATAGTTTAGGGGCACTTTGTGGCACAAGGTGGTCTGTCGGTGATGGGAAGCCGGCCGTCGAACCGGATGCTCCTGCTATGACGAGGGAAAGGCGGACCCGGCGAGGCGTCGGCTCAGCGGTAGGGCATCGTTTGCTTCCGTTACAACATTGGCTGCACCGTTGCTCGATGTTGCTGGTAGGTGCCAACGAAGAACCGTCGGCGAGTGCTTCGGCGATGTTACGGGTTGCACGATGTCTTCAACGCGTCCACCTCAAGGAACCGCCGGCAAGTGCTCCGTCTTCACGGAAGAACACACGGTGTGATAGGCGTGCTTCTTCTTGGATGATGTTTCTCTTGTGCGATGAAGCAGACGCGGGCTCCGTAGAACGGTGATGGCGACTTCAGTGCCATCGACCTCCACTCCATGGCGGCGTCTTGATAACATCGACAACGGGCGACATCGTGGCATGCTCCACTTCGTCGCCTTCCGCTGCCTCATCATCATGAAGTAGACGTGAGGAGTGATGGGGTCCTCGGTGCCGTCGAGCTCCATGGAGCCGCCGTGACGAAGGGGATGACATCTCGGCGACCTCTGTGTCGTCGGCTTCCATGGGGCAGGCTTGACGACATCGACGACAAGCTCTTCGTGGCGTGCTCCATATCGTCGTCCTCCGCAGCACCATCATGATAAAGCGGTCGCGAGTGATGATGGCGATCTCCGTGGCGTCCACCGTCTAGCGGTGATGAGCAGGGGCGGCCTTCGTGGCGTTGACCTCCGGGGCATCGACCTCCATGGCGTCAGCGTCCATAGCGCGGGCTTGGTGAAGATGAGCTCCGGAGACGCGTCGCCCTTGTCGAGCGGTGATGAGTGGGGGGGCGGCCACCGTGGCGTCGACCTCTGTGACACCGACCTCGGTAGCGTCAGCATCCATAGCGCGGGCTTGGTGAAGATGAGCTCTGGCGACGCGTCGTCCTCATCGCGCGGTGATGAGTGGGGGCGGCCACCGTGGCTTCGACCTCTGTGACACCGACCTCGGTAGCGTCAGCATCCATAGCGCGGGCTTGGTGAAGATGAGCTCCGGCGACGCGTCGTCCTCTTCGCGCGGTGATGAGTGGGGTGTCCACCGTGGCGTCGACCTCTGTGACACCGACCTCGGTAGCGTCAGCGTCCATAGCGCGGGCTTGGTGAAGATGAGCTCCGGCGACGCATCGTCCTCATCGCGCGGTGATGAGTGGGGTGGCCACCGTGGCGTCGACCTCCGGGGCATCGACCTGGTGACCTCGACGGTGGGCGGCGTCGTGGCGTGCTCCGCGTCGTCGTCTTGGCCGAACCATCGTGACGAGGCGAACAACAGGTGGT
Organism: Triticum timopheevii; assembly: GCA_963921465.1. Lineage (NCBI taxonomy): Eukaryota > Viridiplantae > Streptophyta > Magnoliopsida > Poales > Poaceae > Triticum > Triticum timopheevii. Next base: position 626,437,270 of record OY997264.1, on the reverse strand, counting down.
GATGACGACCTCTTCGTCATTCTTTGTGGCGCTGGCTTGGTGAAGACCATCTCCGGCAACGTCGACTTCACCATCCGGTCCGGCGGCTCCATCTCCGACGGGGTCCGATCATGCGAATATTGCTCTTGGCAACGCTCCCGACCTGTGTGCGTGCATGCTATATGCAAAGAAGGAACAAGGAAAGGGATGGGTTAGATCAAAGTTTTACTTTCGGGGAAGGTGAGCTTCGCGTCCATGTCACAGCCGCCGAGCTCCCTGTACGCCGGCCTCCTCTCTCCGTGTACGCCGGCTCGGGTGCCTGCGTCTTTCCTCTGGCTGCGCCTCCGTGCGTGCGTGATCTCCTGATGGATGGATGTGTGCCTCCCCCGTGGGTGCTTCGTGCGTTGCCTCCTCCTCTGGCCGTGCGTCCGTGAGCCGGATGGATCTCCTGATGGATGTATTTATAGGCAGAGCTGAAGCCCTCCACGCCCTCGTGACGGGCGTAACCTCCCGATTTTCTTGGAAGAGATATGGATGCAATCTCGTCTCGGATCTTATCATCTCGCTGATGTTTGTCTCCATTTTCTTGGCGCGTACCCTGCACGCAGAATAAATGAAAGCCATCTCGTGCGTACCTAGCTACCCGACTGCCGGTGGGCCGGGTTCGTTCGATCGCCATCTTCACGCTTATCTCCGGGGTTTGCTGGTTGAAACAATTGCAGGTATTCAAGTACGTATACACGTGCTCGCCGGCCGGTATATACGGTACTTAAAGAGATACGCGTACTGTATGTTATCTTGCGGGCGTGTCGTAGATGTGGACTCAGTCTTCTGATTGTAACCTGCATGTGTGTATAAGTCTATGCCACAGAGCCTCAAGTGCAAGTATACATTGGTTAGTACGTGAGCAAACTCAAAATGCATGCATGCACGTACCATTGCATCAAGCATGCCTAATGCGTGTGTGTACGTATACACCCAATATAAAACATAGATGTGTATAACTTGCAATAAAAAAAATATTTATACTTATATCTTCTGAAAATGGCAATCACAAAAATACGTCGAACAGGGGCCGACAAAGGCCCCGGGGCCAGATGGACTGCCGGCGCTCTTTTACCAGCGACACTGGTCGCTTGTTCGTGCTGACGTGTGTAGGGCGGTGAGGGATTTTCTACATGGTGTGGCAGCGCCGGATGCCTTCAACGCAACGATCATTGTTATGATTCCAAAGTGTAACTCACCGGAGTTACTATCTCAGTTTCGTCCAATTAGTCTATGCAATGTTTTCTATAAGATTGCGACGAAGGTGCTAGCAAACAGATTAAAAGGCATACTACCAGTTCTTATATCAGAGGAGCAAAGTGCTTTCGTGCCGGGACGGCTAATCACGGACAATGTTCTTGTTGCATATGAATGTGTTCATGCGATCAGGAAGAGGAAGAGGAAGAATCCTTTGTGTGCGGTGAAGCTTGATATGATGAAGGCATATGACCGTGTTGAGTGGTTTTTTTTGCAGCAAATGATGGAACGGATAGGTTTTGCAAATGACTGGATCTTGATGATAATGAGATGCGTGAAGTCGGCGACTTTCTCTGTCAAGCTTAATGGAGGTTTATCACGTGGCTTCTCCCCATCCAGAGGACTCAGACAGGGCGACCCTCTGTCGCCTTATCTGTTTCTATTTTGTGTTGAAGGCTTTTCTGCGCTACTCAAAAATGCACAACAGGAGAGGGAGGTTAATGGTGTGACTTTCGGGAGCACTAGCCCCCATGTTACACATCTTCTTTTCGCGGATGACAGCATAGTTTTCTTAGAGGGGACACGGAGCAACATGCAAAAGCTGAAAGAAATTTTGAGGCAGTATGAGGAGGCTTCGGGCCAACGTGTCAACTTAGAGAAGTCGTCGATCTTCTTTGGGAAAGGGCAGCAAGAGGAGGACAAGCAGGAGTTGAAGGACACCTTGGGCGTCCAGTCGGAAGCGTTAAGTGAGAAGTATCTCGGACTTCCAACACTGGTTGGGAAATCCAAAGACGGAACCTTCAAATATGTGACTGAAAGTGCGAAGGGCAAAGTGAATGGAGTGAAGGGGCAAGGCTTGTCAAAGGCAGCAAGGGAAGTGTTGATCAAATCAGGGCTGCAAGCTGTACCAACATTCACCATGAGTTGTTTTCAGCTCACAAAGAAAATATGCCGGAACCTGACATCAATTTCTTCTAAATTCTGGTGGGCGGCAACACATGGTGAACACAAGGTACACTGGATTTCTTGGCAGAAGATGTGTGCTTCGAAGAGGGAAGGAGGAATGGGCTTCCGAGATCCAGAGGCATTCAATCAAGCGCTGCTAGCGAAACAAGCATGGAGACTCATTGAGCAGCCCAACTCACTGTGTGCACGTGTGCTCAAGGCTCGCTACTACAGTGCAGACTCCATCATGTCTGCTACTGCCCCGGCGTCGGCCTTGTTCACTTTCCGTAGCATTCTGTGGGGGAGGGACCTGCTAAGGGAGGGGCTCATATGGCGCATTGGGAATGGTACTGCGGTTAACATACACCATGACAACTGGATCCCACGTGCAGGCAGTATGAAACCTCTCGGGCAAGTGTTTGTTAATGGCGCAATCAAGGTAGCTCATCTGCTAACACCAGACGGGAGCAGCTGGGATATGGAGAGAGTTCAGTTGATGTTCTCGGAGGATGACGCAAAAGATATACAACAAATAGCGATTGGGGGACCGAGCTGTGAGGACTATCTTGCTTGGAACCTCACGCACAATGGTGTCTATTCGGTGAAATCTAGGTATCATCTGCGGAGGGCGCTGGATATTGCGAGGACTGGAAGGCCGGAATCTTCGAGTTCTGTTGAAAAGCATAAAGGATATTTGGCGTTATGGGATACCAATGCGCCTCCAAAGGCCAAGATTCACATGTGGAGGATGATTCGGAATGGACTGGCGGTGGGAGCAGAATTGCACCGAAGGAGAATCAAGCCTGGGATTTTTTGCGTGGCGTGTGGGAGGGAAGAAACGGTGCTACACCGTTTTTGGTCCTGTCCGCACTCCACATTGTTCTGGCAGCTGTTGTACTCAGAAAAGGGAGTCATGGTGGCTAAACCACCGTGTCCGATCGACTCCCAGAGTGCGTTGGCTCGCTGGCTCCTGGGATGGTTTGCCGGGGCGTCAAACGACGAGCGAGGTGCAATGATTCAGGCCACGTACGAGCTCTGGCTAGCACGGAATGAAACGAGGGAAGGAAAGAGCATAGCCCAGCCACATGAAATCATAGAACGCGTCACCACTCAAATGGCTGAATGGAGAGCTGTCCACAACGAAAACAAGCCTCCCAGAGAGCAACAGATCAAGCAGAAGTGGAAGCCTCCGGACGAGGGGTGGTTCAAGCTCAACTCAGACGGGGCTGTATCTAGGGCAGGGAGAAAGGGAGGCGCTGGAGCTGTGATAAGGGATGAGCAAGGGGCCTTTAGTGCAGGGCTGTGCCATTTGGTCCGAGGCATAACCGACCCAGAGATGCTAGAGATTCATGCATGCAAGAAAGGACTTGTTTTGGCGCAGGAAATACAAGTAGAGAAGATACATGTGGAGATGGATTCGCAAAGAGTAGTTAAGATGCTCAATAGTCAGCACAAGGAGATGTCAGCTGCTGGCCCATTGATTCAAGAGCTTAAGACGTTGCTATCTTCGTTTGTTAGCTCCAAAGTCACTTGGGTTCGTCGTACTGCAAATGTTGCCGCTCATAAATTAGTAAAAATAGGAGTAGGAGATGAACTTTGTAAGGTTTGGGTGGGGGTCACCCCCGAGTGTGTGCTTGATGTAATCTCGGATGACATTCCGAATGCGTTTGATTAAATAAATGCGGCAATATTTCCCCTAAAAAAATGAATGTATTGAAACTTATTTTAGTTATAGATACAACCATTTTATCCATTTCGAGAACAAGTATTTTTGGACGGAGGGAGTACATTATTTAAAACGACTTTTATATTAGTTTTACGGAGGGAGTAGCTGATTGCAGTATGATAATTTCCGAGTGGAGTAGATAACAGAGGTAACCATTCTTTATCGGGAAAACATTGTTTTTGCCAATCTAGTTTTTGCCAATTTTGCTTATGCCACTCTATAATTTGACATCTCATTTTTGCCACTCTTAGCTTTTGACAATATATCACTTTTGCCATTCCGTGGCAAAAGCAAAAGTTTTAGAGTGGCAATTGTGATACATATCAAAAGCTAAGAGTGGCAAAAGTGAAATGAAAAATTATCGTTTTTGCCACGAAATGGCATTTGTGATGTATTGTCAAAAGCTAAGAGTGGCAAAAGTGAGATGTCAAATTATAGAGTGGTATAAGCAAAGTTGGCAAAAACTAGAGTGGCAAAAACAAAGTTTTCCTTCTTTATCCCCCCTCCCCGGCCGCAACACCCAAGTCCTCCGTCTGCTTACCTCTCCACCCTCTCCAGCCACGGTGGCAGCTCGCCGGCGGCCAGGGCCAGGCCCATCGGTCCTGCCTCTGTGTTCCCTTCCTCGTCGACGAAGGCGCGCTGCTCCTCCCGCGCTTTCCGCTCGGGCGCCGGGGCCTCCTCTTCATCGCCGTTACCGAGGGCATTCGGTATTGATTGCAGCCTGCGGCGGCGGCGAGAGGTTCCCCCGAGAGGCTGGTTGGTGCGCGCGCGCCGAGCGTCGCAGGCAGCGCCTCGTCAGGTGACGCACGCACGGTCGGTCAGCCTCCCCAGAGGGCGCGACCCGCAGCACCGGCGCGCCAAGCTCCGCTGGAGACGGCCAGCAATGCCTACCGCCCGCCTGTCCTCCGTCTCCGCCTCCTCCTTCAAGGCTTCTTCACGAAAACCACGAGCCCCCCTCGCCGCCTTGGCTGCTGCCACGGAGCGTGTGCGCGCCGGAACACTAAGCCAGGAGGACGCGCACCACCTGTTCGACGAATTGCTAGGCCAAGCTGCCATCGTCCCGGAACGCGGGCTGAACAACTTTCTTGCCGCACTAGCTCGTGCACCGCCCTCAGGTGCCTGCGGCGATGGCCCCACCCTTGCCGTCACCCTCTTCAATCGCATGTCCCGAGGCGCTGGTGCACGGGTGGTGTCGCCCACACTCTGTACCTATTCCATCCTCATGGACTGCTGCTGCCGCGCAGGCCGCCCGGACTTGGTGGTTGCCTTCTTTGGCCGCCTCATCAGGTTGGGGCTGCGTTTGGAGATCATCTCCTTCAGCAATCTCCTCAAGGGGCTCTGCCAGGCCAAGTGTTCAAATGAGGCTTTGGACATGCTGCTCCACCGGATGCCCGAACTAGACTGTGCGCCTCATGTCGTCTCGTACAACATAGTAATCAACGGCTGTTTTAAACAAGGTGAAGTGGAGAAAGCGTGCAATCTCTACCGTGAGATGATCAACCTGGGAGTTCAACCTAATGTGGTGACCTACAGCTCATTTATCAACGCACTAAGCAAGTCCGGAGCAATGGACAAGGCAGAAGTGGTCCTTCGGCAAATGGTTGATCAAGGCATTGCACCCAATATCATTACGTATACTAGTCTGATCCATGGATATTCCACTTCGGGTCAGTTGAAAGCAGCAGTTAGTATATTCAAAGAAATGGCAAGTGCTGGTGTTCGACCAAATTCTGTCACGTTGAACTCATTTATTGATTCCCTTTGCAAGCATAGAAAGACAAAGGAAGCTAGAGATATTTTTGACTCCATGGCCGCAAAGGGCCACAAACCTGATATTTTCTCCTACTCTACTATGCTTAATGGGTATGCGAAAGAAGGATGCTTCGATGATATGACTGATCTCTTCAATTCGATGGTACGGAATGGTATCGTACCTGACCACCATGTTTTCAACATACTGATCAATGCATATGCTAAACGTGGACTGATGGATAAGGCTATGCACATGTTCGAAGTAATGAGGCAACAAGGAGTAAACCCAAATGTAGTTGACTATGGTATACTTCTTAATGGCTACTGTAAAATTGGAAGGATCGCCCATGGATTGAGTCTTTTCAGGGAAATGTCACTCAGCGGGGTTAAGCCCACGACTATTATGTACAACATTATACTTGATGGGCTGTTTCGCTCCGGGAGATCAGTTTCTGCAAAGGAAAAATTCGACATGATGCTTGAAAGTGGCATACCAGTGAACGTTCGCACATACAACATAGTTCTCTGTGGACTTTGTAAAAACAATTGCACTGGTGAAGCAATGGAGCTGTTCAAGAAATTACGTGCAATGAACGTGCAGATTGATGTCATGATACTCAATACTATGATTTCTGCAATGTTTAAAACTAGGAGAATTGAAGAAGCCAAGGATTTGTTTGCTACTATATCAGCCATCAGGTTGGTGCCTTCTGTTGTGACTTACAGTGTAATGATGACGAATTTCATAAAAGAAGGGTTGCTGGCAGATGCTGATGATATGTTTTTAGAAATGGAGAAGGCTGGATGTGCTCCCAACTCCAGTCTGCTAAATCAAGTGGTCAGGGCGTTGCTGGAAAAAGGTGCAGTTGTAAAGGCTGCAACTTATCTCGCTAAACTTGATGCTAAACAGCTGTCAGTTGAAGCTTCAACGATTTTGTTAATAGTATCTCTCTTCTCAGGGGAAGGGAAACTAAGGGAGCACATAGAGTTGCTTCCAGTAAAGTACCAGCCTCCTGAGAGTTCGACTGACAATTGAAAGAGTATACTTGAAACTTCCTACTGAAAAACGAGGTGGTAAATTGAAATAACAAGCCTGACTCCTGCAGGTCATATGAGTTTCCCCCTTTTTGTGATGAAGAAAGTGTAACTCTGATCTGGAATGTTTGGATATCTGTCACACATTACATATTTATCAGCATCCAAGTTTGTGGCAAAGTACTTGCCTCTGGGAATACCTCATCTCGGTGTTTATGGATTCATGCAACAAGAAGGCGTGACCAAGGAGTGCAACACAACCCAGATATAAAATAGTTTGTTTAATAATTGTGAGATGGTTGGTGCACTGCTTTTGCCCTCTGTTGATGATAGTTACTATTATGTTCACTCTTGAAACTCCAACTAAGCTGTGATCTCTCTCTTCATAATGTTACAGAAAGCTAGGTTGCTCTAGATTAAATGCTTGCAGTTTTTAAATTTCAGCAACCATTGCATGTAATCCCAATTTGCCACCAGTGATATCCTGGTTACTTTCAGTTATGCCTCTCTCAACAGTAGTGCTAATTTTTTTTGTGTGAAGTGTTAAGTGGGTTGTTTTCATCTAAAATCTAGTTGCCTCCGCTAGTGCACTTTAGTTAGTATTCTGATGTTCTGTGCTAAGCATGTTTTGAAGATGAGAAGCGCTAAGCTTGTCCCAGGAAATGCTGTCTGTAAAAATACATTGCAGATGCCTGGACGTCTCCAGTAAGAAATATTCTTAATTCATTGTTTATGTTTTTTTTTCTGCTCCAGCTAGAGGTATCAAAGGGAAGATGAACAGAGCATGAAGGATCAGTTTTGTACTGCCATTGAGATTCTCATCTCAAAAACATTTATCATGGCGCCTTCTAGGGCGTTATGCGATTATCGTAAAGGCAAATTTTAGATAAAAAGTTCTGCAATCTGGAGGCCAACAATGGATGCACACATCGCACATATTCTGTATGGTCATGGTCAGTCAATGCGTGAAAGTAGCTCCGTTGGTTGAAACACAATGCTTGTCTCCGAAATCAAATAAATAGTGTATTATTTGAAAGGAGTGCAAGGAACTATCTGGCAAAATATGCATTTCCAAGAGAACATGAGAGCTTCTTGTTCAGGTTCGCTGTTGTGGAAATCACAGGAATTAAGTATTTATTATACTTGTGACCATCTCATTGGAGGAGGGTTGCTGGAAAGGGCAGGCTATATCTTCTCAAGAATGGAGAAGACTGGCTGTGCTCTCAACTCTCAGTAGCGAAATCTTGTGGCCACGGTGTTACCGGAGAAAGGTGTGATAATCAGGGCCGGAGGTGTTAGAGTACGTAATGGGTCTGGGCTGTTAGTCTTAGGGTTAATTAGAGATAAGGGTCGCTTGCTTAGGGGTCAAGTAAGCCTTGCTTGGGAGTCAAGTAAACCTCTCTATATAAAGAGAGGAGATGTATCAATCTAATCAAGCAAGAATTAAGAAGGAAATCCCTAACCTCTTGCCTGGCTGTGGGCAAAAGGCTCCCGGCCGGCCCTCTCGCGTCCTCCTTCTAGCAGCGCCATAACAGGAGGTTATCTTTCTAAAATTGATGATAAGAATTTTGTACTTGAAGCTTCAGTCATTGAGTTTGCAGTTGCTGACCCTCTTCCCAGGGAAGGAGGCATGCCAGAAAGTACAGTTTTTGCTGTTAATCAGTAATCTTTTAAATACAAGAGCAATGCGACTGAAAATCAAACAAATCAGAGTGGCGCAGCGGAAGCGTGGTGGGCCCATAACCCACAGGTCCCAGGATCGAAACCTGGCTCTGATAAATGTTTTCTGGATCTTTGGTTTCCTTTTTCTTTTTTGCTTTACAACGCTGCATCATCTAGAGTTTTCTCTGAAAAAAAAAGTTAAATCTCTGTGTACTTCTTGTAAACCAGCTACATCATGTTGTTGTTTCTGGTTGCAGTAAATGACAGTGGAGTTTTTCCTGTATACAATTATGCTTGATCCACTCTTGTTAGAGTTATGATTGTCGTGTGTACAAACTGGATGAAGAACATGGTTCCGGAGGTGTTTAAACGTGGTTCAAAAGGGTGATCCGAAAAGAGTACTCTCTTATCACTCTTGAGCCTTACAGATGTCGGTCAGAAAAGTGCACAACTTGTTACAAGCTTAAAGCAAATGGAGGCAATGCAAATTTCGTTCTGGAGCAAGGGCATTGTAATTTTTGAACTCAAAGTGTCAGCAGTTTTCATCGTCATCATCATGATACTATTTACAAAATTTACATTCTAATTGATTCATGCCAAAACCTCTACAGATTATACAACCATCCGTTAACCATAGGCTTCATTTACAGTCTTCTCATGCATGGGACCTCCCCTAGTTCAGCTTCATGCGCTTCTTTCGCTTTCTTTACCAAGCGACTGTTCGGCCGCTCTCCGCGGAGCGGAGCTGGCGGACGGAGCGCCCTTTTAGCAGCTCTGCAGATTATACCTAGCAAGCCACACCGCACCGGCGCGGAGCCGCGGAGCGGAGGGAGTCCGAACGCGGCCCAAGACAGAGCGTGAAGGATCAGTGCTGTACTGCCATCGGAATTCTCATCTCAAACATTGGTGCATTCTAGGGTGTTGTTCGATTACCTTGAAGAAATTTTTAGATAAAAAGCTGTGCAATCTGGAGGCCTCCAATGGATGCACACATTACACATAGTCTGTAGCTCCTTTGGTTGAAACACAATGCATGTCTCTGAAACCAAATAAATACTGCATTATTCTCTGGCTTTCTGTTGTGGAAATCGCAGGAGTTGATTATTTTGTTAGTCTTATGACCTTCTAGTCAACCTGTGTCTCAACCTGGAAGGGGCAGACAATATCTTGTCAACAATGGAGAAGACCGGCTTACATGATTGAACATGTGGTCAAAAAAACATGTGGTCAGGGTGTTACTGGAGAAAGGTGAAGTAATCTTTCTAAAATTGATGAGAAAAATTTAGTACTCCCTCCGTTTGTTTTTATAAGACGTTTCAGACAACTTGTTTTGTACTATTTTGAACAGTGTTTGAATGTCTAAAACGTCTTATAAAAGTGAACAGACGTAGTACTTGAAGCGTCGACCATTGAGCTGCAGTTGCTGGTCTATCTCTTTTTCCCTCTAGACTAGACGTTTAAGGATGCTGTAATAATCTGTGCCGGGCCTGAGGTTCTCTGGACGGTTTCATTTGAACGAAACCGGAAGCGTATAATTCCAAGAAAGAAAACAAAATCATGTGTGTATGCTATCACGACAAGAACCAACTCGAAGCAATGATCTTCCACAAGAATCCGAAGTGGACATACTGGTTTGGGGCGCACTGTGAACGTTTTTTTTCTGGAGCAGGGCAATGTGAACTCGAATTGGAGAAGCTTCAAGCTTTCATCATCATCGTTTGTCCCAAGTCCCAACACATATTTACAATCAGGAGGAGACTAGTTGATCGGCCGAGTCAACTAATTCTGGCCAAGATTCAATGAGCATAACTAAATTTAATTTTACAAAAAATATCATTTCTTTCTATAGATTGTCACCCATGTGAAATCATTTAATCTATACACTACAGGAAAATGTTATATGCAGAGTGTCGGGCTCTTTGTCGAGTGATTTTTCATGAGGTTCTCGACAAACATGGTCTTTGCTGAGTATCTCATACAAAACAGTTGGCAAAACAAGGGTACTCGGCCATAGAAACTTTGCAAGTACTCACTCGGCAAAAGTAGGGACTTTGCCAAGTGTTTTGTAACACTCGGGAAAATAGGTCTTTGCCAAGTGTTTTTTTTTGCAAGTGGTCAGCTTGGTGCATGGAATTGACGTCCCTGCGGCACGGGCACTAGTCACGGCCAGACTCGTCAGCCGCGTACGAGGCGTTCGCCGGCGGGCAGGCCCACCGCTCCTGCCTCCTGCGTTCCCTTCCTCGTCAACGGAGGTGCGCTACTCCTCCCGCGCTTTCCGCTCGGGCGCCGGGGCCTCCTATTCGTCGCCTCTGCTGAGCGCGTTCGGCATTGATTGCAACCCGCGGCGGCGGCGGCGCTGGTTGCTGCGCGCGCGCGCGTGCCGAGCGTCGCAGGTGACGCCAGTCGATCGCGGTGCGCCTCTTCAGCGGACGCACGCACATCCAGCGTCGAGCTCGGCTGGAATCGGCCAGAAATGCCAGCCGCCCGCCTGTCCTCCATCTCCACCTCCTCCTTCAGGGCTCCTTCACGAGCCCCCCTGGCCGCCTTGGCTGCCGCCACGGAGCGTGTGCGCGCGGGAACGCTGAGCCAGGAGGACGCGCACCACCTGTTCGACGAATTGCTTGGCCAAGCTGCCGCCGTCCCGGAACGCGGGCTCAACAACTTTCTTGCCGCACTCGCTCGTGCTCCACCCTCAGCTGCCTGCCGCGATGGCCCGGGCCTTGCCATCGCCCTCTTCAACCACATGTCCCGAGGCGCTGGTGCACGGGTGGTGTCGCCCACACTATGTACCTATTCCATCCTCATGGACTGCTGCTGCCGCGCAGGCCGCCCGGACTTGGTGGTTGCCTTCTTCGGTCGCCTCATTAGGTTGGGGCTGCGCTTGGAGGTCATCTCCTTCAGCAATCTCCTCAAGGGGCTCTGCCAGGCCAAGCGTACAAATGAGGCGGTGGACTTGCTGCTCCACCGGACACCTGAACTGGACTGTGTGCCTAATGTCTTCTCGTACAACATCGTAATCAGCAGCTGTTTTAAAGAAGGTGAAGTAGACAAAGCGTGCAATCTCTTCCATGAGATGCCCCAACTGGGAGTTCAACCTAATGTGGTCATCTACACCTCAATTATCGATGCACTAAGCAAGTGCGGAGCCATGGACAAGGCAGAAGTGGTCCTTCAGCAAATGGTTGATCAAGGCATTGAACCCGACATCAGGACATATACTAGCCTGATACATGGATATTCTGCTTCGGGTCAGTGGAAGGCGGCAGTTAGAGTATTCAAGGAAATGGTAAGTGTTGGTGTTCTACCAAATGCTGTCACTTTGAACTCATTTATGGATTCACTTTGCAAGCATAGAAGGACAAAGGAAGCTAGAGAAATTTTTGACTCTATGGCTGCAAAGGGCCTGAAACCTAATATCGTCTCCTACTCTACTATGCTTAATGGGTATGTCAAAGAAGGATCCTTCGAGGATATGACTGATCTCTTCAATTCGATGGTACGGAATGGTATTGTACCTAACCACCATATTTTCAACATACTGATCAATGCATATGCTAAACGTGGACTGATGGATGAGGCTATGCACATGTTCGAAGTAATGAGGCAACAAGGAGTAAACCCGGATGTATTTGACTATCAAATCATAATGGATTCACTTTGCAAAATGGGTAGGATGGATGCTGCTCTGGACAAATTTAATCAGATGGTCAATCAAGGAGTTTCACCTAACAAAGCTGTTTACCAATGCCTGGTTCTGGGTTCTTGCTCTCATGGTGATTTTGTGAAAGCCAAGGAATTGATTTCTGAAGCAGTTAATAGAGGTCTGTGTTCTAACAGTGTGTTCTTCTATCCTGTAATAAACGACCTTTGCAAAGAAGGAAAGGTAAAGGAGGCCCAGGATATGTTTGACTTCATCCTAGGTATTGGTCAGCGGCCTGATGTGATTATGTACACTTCACTGATGGATGGATATTGCCTTGTTGGCAAGGTGGAGAAAGCACTGAGTGTACTCGATGCTATGAAATCTGCTGGCCTCCAACCTGATGATGTTGTATATGCTACACTTCTTAACGGTTACTGTAAAATTGGAAGGATTGCCGATGGATTGAGCCTTTTCAGGGAAATGTCACTCAGCGGGGTTAAGCCCACGACTATTATATACAACATTATACTGGATGGGCTGTTTTGCTCTGGGAGAACAGGTTCTGCAAAGGAAAAATTCCATACGATGACTGAAAGTGGCATACCAGTAGGCGTTGACACATACAACATAGTTCTTAGTGGACTTTGTAGAAACAATTGCACTGATGAAGCAATAGAACTGTTCAAGAAACTACGTGCAACGAACGTGAAGATTGATATCATGACACTCAATATCATGATTTCTGCAATGTTTAAAACTAGGAGAATTGAAGAAGCCAAGGATTTGTTTGCTACTATATCAGCCATCGGATTGGTGCCTTCTGTTGTGACTTACAGTTTAATGATGACGAATTTCATAAAAGAAGGGTTGTTGGCAGATGCTGATGATACCTTTTTGGTAATGGAGAAAGCTGGCTGTGCTCCCAACTCCAGTCTGCTAAATCAGGTGGTCAGGGTGTTGCTGGAAAAAGGTGCATTTGTAAAGGCTGCAACTTATCTCGCTAAACTTGATGCTAAACAGCTGTCAGTTGAAGCTTCAACGATTTCGTTAATAGTATCTCTCTTCTCAGGGGAAGGGAAACCAAGGGAGCATGTAGAGTTGCTTCCAGTAAAGTACCAGCCTCCTCAGAGTTCGGCTGACAATTGAAAGAGTATACTTGAACTTCGTACTGAAAAACAAAGTGGTAAATTGAAGTAACAAGCCTGACTCCTGAGGGTCATATGAGTTTCCCCCTATTATGTTCACTCTTGAAACTCCAACTAAGCCGTGATCTCTCTCTTCATAATGTTACAGAAAGCTAAGGTTGCTCCAGATTAAATGCTTGCATTTTTTAAATTTCAGCAACCATTGCGTGTAAACTCAATTTGCCACCAGTGATATCCTGGTTACTTTCAGTTATGCCCCTCTCAATAGTAGTGCTAATTTTTTTTCTGTGAAGGTTAAAGTGTGTTGTAAACAGAATTGAGCTTTGTTCTCATCTAAAATCTAGTTGCTGCGTAGTGCACTTTAGTTAGTATAATCTGATGTTCTGTGCTAAGCATGTTTTGAAGATGAGAAGCGTTAAGCTACTCCCAGGAACTGCTGACTGTAAAAATACATTGCAGAGGCCTAGGTCTCTCCGGTAAGAAATATTTACCTTTACTGATCATGAACAGAGTGTGAAGGATCAGCGCTGTACTGCCATTGGGATTCTCATCTAGGAAACATTTGTCATGGTGCATTCTAGGGTGTTGTGCGATTACCGTGAATTTTTCTTTTTTGTAGATATAAAGTTGTGCAATCTGGAGGCCTCCAATGGATGCACTCATTACACATATTCTGTATGGTCATGATCAGTCAGCCAGTCAATACCAGTACGCTTAAAAGTGGCTCCTTTGGTTGAAACACAATGCATGCTTGTCTCTGAAACCAAATAAATACTGCATTCTTTTTTTGGCTTTCTGTTGTGGAAATCGCAGGAGTTGATTATTTTGTTAGTCTTGTGACCTTCTGGTCAACCTGTATCTCAACCTGGAAGGGGTAGACAATATCTGGTCAACAATGGAGAAGACTGGCTGTGCTCTCAACTCTCAGCTGCAAAAAGAATATGGTGAGGGTGTTTTTTTTGAGAGAAACTTCCAATCTATTCATCTTCAATCATGGCAGTACAAAGAACAACAAAGGTAATAAAAATTACAACCATGTCCGTTGACCACCTAGCGACGACTACAAGCACTGGAGCGAGCCGAAGGCGCGCCGCCGTCATCACCCCTCCCTCACCGGAGCCGGGCAAACCTTGCTGTAGTAGACATTCGGGAAGTCGTCGTGCTAAGGCCCCATAGGACCAGCGCACCAGAGTAGCAACCATCGCCGATGAAGAAAGCCGTAGATGAGAAGGATCAAACCTGTAACCACCTAATCGAAGACGAACGAAGACTGGATCCAAATAGATCCACCGAAGACCAGCACCGACCGAATCCCGCAAGATTCGACGGAGACAAACCTCCACACGCCCTCCGACAAATAGATCCACGACGGCTTTTTCTTGTGGAGGAGGAAAGAGATCTGACGAATCAATCTCAACTTCCTCAAAATAATAACAGCCATGTGATTCTCTCAAATGTGGTGAGGGTGTTGCTGGAGAAAGGTGAATTAATCGGGGCCGGAGGTTATCTTTCTAAAATTTATTAAAAGAATTTAGTACTTCAAGCTTCAACCGTTGAGCTGCAATTGATGATCTTCCAGAACAGGATCCCCACGGTCAAAGAATGGTGGTTGGCAGTGGTCCTTAGGCGTGGCCACAAGAGGATGGCGATTTCATCACTCATCATGCTTGTTACTTGGGAAATGTGGAAAGAGAGAAACGCGATGGTGTTTCAGCATGTATGTGTTGGGGAACGTAGTAATTTCAAAAAATTTCTTACGCACACGCAAGATCATGGTGATGCATAGCAACGAGAGGGGAGAGTGTGTCCACGTACCCTCGTAGACCGTAAGCGGAAGCGTTATGACAACGCGGTTGATGTAGTCGTACGTCTTCACGATCCGACCGATCCAAGCACCGAACGTACGGCACCTCCGTGTTCTGCACACGTTCAGCTCGATGACGATCCCCGGACTCCGATCCAGCAGGGTGTCGGGGATGAATTCCGTTAGCACGACAGCGTGGTGACGATGATGATGTTCTACCGACGCAGGGCTTCGCCTAAACTCCGCGACGATATGACCGAGGTGGAATATGGTGGAGGGGGGCACCGCACACGGCTAAGGAACGATCCGTAGATCAACTTGTGTGTCATGGGGTGCCCCCCTGCCCCCGTATATAAAGGAGCAAGGGGGAAGGAGGCCGGCCCTAGGAGGGGGCGCGCCAAGTGTGGAGTCCTACTAGGACTCCCTAGTCCTAGTAGGGTTCCACCTCCCTTGTTGGAGTAGGAGAAGGGGAAAGAGGGGGAGAGGAAGAAGGAAAGGGGGGCTGCGCCCCTTGTCCAATTCGGACCAGAGGGGGGGGGGGGGCAGGCCTCCTTCCTTTTGGCCTCTCTCCTCTATTCCCGTATGGCCAATAAGGCCCATATACTCCCCGGCGAATTCCCGTAACTCTCCGGTACTCCGAAAAATACCCGAGTCACTCGGAACCTTTCCGAACTCCGAATATAGTCGTCAAATATATCGATCTTTACGTCTCGACCATTTTGAGACTCCTTGTCATGTCCCCAATCTCATCCGGGACTCTGAACTCCTTCGGTACATCAAAACTCATAAACTCATAATATAACTGTCATCGTAACGTTAAGCGTGCGGACCCTACGGGTTCGAGAACTATGTAGACATGACCTAGAACTGTTTCCGGTCAATAACCAATAGTGGAACCTGGATGTTCATATTGGTTCCTACATATTCTACGTAGATCTTTATCGGTCAAACCGCATAACAACATACGTTGTTCCCTTTGTCATCGGTATGTTACTTGCCCGAGATTCGATCGTCGGTATCCAATACCTAGTTCAATCTCGTTACTGGCAAGTCTCTTTACTCGTTCCATAATACATCATCCCGCAACTAACTCATTAGTTGCAATGCTTGCAAGGCTTAAGTGATGTACCGAGAGGGCCCAGAGATACCTCTCCGACAATCGGAGTGACAAAACCTAATCTCGAATTACGCCAACCCAACATGTACCTTCGGAGACACCTGTAGAGCACCTTTATAATCACCCAGTTACGTTGTGACGTTTGGTAGCATACAAAGTGTTCCTCCGGTAAACGGGATTGCATAATCTCATAGTTGTAGGAACTTTGTATAAGTCATGAAGAAAGCAATAGCAACATACTAAACGATCAAGTGCTAAGCTAACGGAATGGGTCAAGTCAATCACATCATTCTCCTAATGATGTGATCCCGTTAATCAAATGACAACTCATGTCTATGGCTAGGAAACTTAACCATCTTTGATTCACGAGCTAGTCAAGTAGAGGCATACTAGTGACACTATGTTTGTCTATGTATTCACACATGTATTATGTTTTCGGTTAATACAATTCTAGCATGAATAATAAACATTTAACATGAAATAAGGAAATAAATAATAACTTTATTATTGCCTCTACGGCATATTTCCTTCAGTATGTAGGTTGCCAAACGTGTTGGTCGAGGCTATTAAAGCGGAGGCGAGGCTCTGGACTATCGGAGGGGCGAAGCATTTGGGTTCTTTGATGCCGCGAGAGTAGGCTTATGT
This sequence comes from Triticum timopheevii, assembly GCA_963921465.1. Taxonomy (NCBI): domain Eukaryota; kingdom Viridiplantae; phylum Streptophyta; class Magnoliopsida; order Poales; family Poaceae; genus Triticum; species Triticum timopheevii. The sequence goes on along the minus strand of OY997264.1, from coordinate 626,420,575 downwards.
TTTCTTTCCATTTGTGTGAGGTGTAATGGCCCTCTGCGGACTTTGTTATTCCCCTTCTTTTTAGGGGTTTTATCACTTTTGCCACTCGTTGTGCCACACTACTCGCTTTTGCCATTAAAATGTTTCACTGCTCAAAAATGCCACTCTTCCGTTAGAGACATACTCGAAAATGCCATTTTCTCACGTTACCGTCAGTCAAAGGCTTGTTGACCGCGCTAGATGACCGAAATGCCCCTGGCTCCATTACATGTGGGCTCATTTGTAAAGAGCAGGAAAAGAAAAGCAAATAGGGGAGAGTGGGGGATCGAACCACGCACATTCAATCAGGGCGGCCAAAACACGCGCGCGTAATAACCATCCAGAAAGACACACTTATCTGTCAATTATAGAGATCTTTGGTTTGTATTCCATTCGGGTTGACCTGCTAAGCTATCGATTACTAATCCTATATCCCCAAACTACTCGTATCTTTCCCTATCCATTAGCAGCCGCGGCCAGAAACCGCCGCCGCCGCCGCCCGCCAAACTCCTCCATTCGGGTACGGCCGGTCGCCGGCGCGGCCTGCGCAGCTCCGGCGCACCTCCACTCGCCGCAGCACCGACGCCTCCCGCCCCGCAGCTCCGACGCCTCCCGCCCCGCGCACCTCCACTCGCCGCAGCTCCGGCTTCCCTCCCGAGCAGCATCGCCACATGACTCCCATCTGACTCTTTTGTTCTTTCTCCGCCTGTGACCTCTTGAACAGAGGTTGTTCCACGGCAATGGCGACGGACAACAGGTCCGAATCAGAGGCTTGCCTCGGCCACCAGATGGCGCTAAGTGTACAGGTCGCAACCTCTGATATTCCAGCAGGGTGAGTATGCTAATTACTAGGATGATGCATGTGTATTCATAGTAGTATGTAGCGGTCGAATTTGTTGTGTATAATTCATAGTGACTAACTGCACACAATTTGGTTATGTGTTCATGATGATTTAGGATGGATGAGGAAACTGCTTGTATGCTGTCCGTTAGGATGGAAACAAGTCGTCTTAGTAGCGATGGTCGCAAGCGATATGTTGGCGGCTTTGATTATCCTCTGTTTGTTGAATCCAGTATCACATACAAAACATTGTTGTGCAAGTTCTGTGATACCTATCCTTGGGGGTGCCGTGATTCTGTGGAGTTGAAGTACTACGAGAGGGAACAAAATATATGGGTTGATGTTGCATGCGATGATGATGCAGCTTTGATGTTTGGAAAGCATCAAGATTCAAAGAAAATATCTATGCTAATTGAGGTTCTTCAGAAATCTCCAACTCGCAGCACACCGGACCGCAATCCACCTACACAGCCTTCTTATAGTGAGAGTCAACATACAAGGAATCAGGCAATTGATGTTGATGTCAACATACAGGGAGTCAGGCAGTCTACTAGTATTGATGATCCTAACAGAGACATAACCGATGATACTATTCCTGATGATGCTATACTCTCAGATAATGATGATGAGAGGGAGTATCCTGATTTAGTCAAGAAGTCTATGAAAGAAGATGATTCAAAAGATATAGAAGAGGAAGATGATCCTCCAGCATATGAATCCACTGACACTGAAGAGGAAGAAGAGAATAGAGACATGGTTTAGTAGATGAGGAGGTACAGGAGGAGGAGGAGGACAGACCTATTGTAGTGTATAATAAGGAGGATCCATCATTTGTAGAAGGATCGACATTCCCCTCTTTATTGGATTGCAAGAATGCACTTTCGACTTTTGCAATTAAAATTGAATTTGACTATACAGTCCAAAAGAGTGATCCTAATAGGCTGAGAGTTTGTTGTGCATATAAGAGGTGTAAGTGGAGGATACATGGCTCTTATATGAGGAATAGCACAATATTTCAGGTATAACTTGGTAATATCTAATTGATTTGATTGTTGTACCCTTTCTTCTATGCAATTGGTAGCAATACATTTGATTTTGCTGTTTTTTGAATGCAGATCAAGGTGTGTCCTTTCTCTCATACTTGCCCAACTAAGCTGAGAAGTGAGAAGTTCAAGCCGGCTAAGAGTAGGTGGGTTGCTGATGTTATCCTAGATTGGGTCAGAAAGAACCCAGACATTGGCCCTACTGCTCTTCAAGAGAAGATCGAGGAGAAGTATCACTTCACGGTGCCGTACATGCGTGTATCTCATGGTAAGGAGAAAGCAATGGATATGATTAGTGGAAAATGGAAAGATAGCTTCCATCTTCTCTATAGTTTCAAGGCTGAGGTGGAGAAGTGTTCTCCTGGTAGTGTAGTGGAAATAGACAAAGAGACTGTGAAGTACTCAATCAAAGGAAAAGTCAGGGAGAAGGAATGCTTTAGGAGAGTGTTCGTTTCATTCAAGGCATGTTGGCAAGGGTTTCTAGATGGGTGTCGACCATACTTGGCCGTGGATTCAACTGCACTAAACGGGAGATTCAAAGGGCAACTAGCTTCTGCTTGTGCCATTGATGGCCGTAATTGGCTTTACCCGGTTGCCTACGGGGTGATAGAGACAGAATCGTCAGATAGTTGGGCTTGGTTTCTTCAAAATCTATGTAATCTTATTGGGCATCCTGAAGGACTAGTCATACACACCGACGCTTGTAAAGGTTTAGAGACAGCAGTAGAACAAGTGTGGCCTGGAGTGGAGCATAGGGAGTGTATGAGGCATCTTGTTGCAAATTTTGGAAAAAAATTGAAGGGCAAGGTCTATGATGATAATCTTTGGCCAGCAAGCTTGACTTACCGTTCTAGGAAGCACAATTGGCATATGAAGCAGATCCTTGCTAAGAAGAATGTTCAAAAATATATGGCTGAACACCACACAAAGATATGGTATAGAAGAAAGTTCAATGAAATCTGCAAGGTTGACTACGTCAATAACAACCTCGCAGAGTCATTTAATAGCAAAGTCAGGAAAATTAAGGCTCTTCTTATTGTTGACATGTTGGACAAGATTAGGCAGATGATAATGGAGAAGTTTGATTTGCGGATGAGGATAGCATTAGAAAAATGGCTTGGCCATCTCATAATACCAAGTGTGATAAAGGCACTACATGCCAAATCCAAAGGTAAACAAACATCTTCTGCTCTTTCAACCGACTAATGTCATAACGAACTAAATTAAAATTTTAATATTTGGTGTTCTTTCCAGGACTAAAGATGAAGGTAGTTAGACGCAGTGATGTCGAGGCAGAAATTACTGCAGTCGACAAAGAAAATAGGGAATGGAGGTACCCTGTTGACATAGCCAAGGAAACATGTAGCTGCAGGCAATGGCAAGTCAAGGGTTTGCCATGTATCCATGCTCTATATTTCATTACTTCACTAAGAGGTCCGGTATCAGAAATTGAACCTTATGTACATGAGTTCTACTTCGTAGCAAAATTCAAGGCTGCGTATGCAGACAACATACCTGCAATGGTAGGCAAGCAACAATGGGACATTGTTGACCCTGGCTTCAAACTACAAGCTCCAGTGTTGAGGAGGCCAAAAGGACGACCACGGAAGACTAGAATCAGATCTAGTGCTGAAGGTGAAGGTTCCACAAGTGGATCTGTTGCATCTCCCATGCATACCCGAGTTGCACACAAATCGCCGGACAGCCCTGCCCAAAACACAAGAAGCAAAAAGAGGCTGCACATGTGAATATTTGTGTGATTGTGACCTTATAAGATTGTGAACCTGGACCTGTTTATTTTGAACCTTATGTTGAGAATTTGGACCTTTTACTTCAAACTAGCAAGTGGATGTTATTCGACCTTAATGTATGTTTGTGAACCTGAGACACTTTGTGTGCTGAAAATCCAGGAAATGAACATTATGTTTGCTTGTGTGCTGGATGTTTTCAACCTTATGTACATGCGTCATGGTAAATTTATTTTTTAGAGAAATTTAGAGAACCATTTGTTGCTGCTGTTGCGTGTACAACTTGAGTTTACTTGGCTTTTTAATAACTATGCCAAGATATCACGTGAGGATATGTAGCATATCTCCATTCACTACTCATCTAATGACCAAGGGCGTAGTGGCTAGCCTGTGCGAGCGCATCCCAGAGGTCTGGGGTTCGAACCCCTCTACTGCCTATTTTTACATCCTAAATATTATTTCCCTGCCCCTGACATGTCGGGCCCACAGTTCGGGAAGAAATGGAGCCAGGGGCATTTCGGTCATCTAGCACGGTCAACGAGCCTTTGACTGACGGTAACGTGAGAAAATGGCATTTTTGAGTGTGTCTCTAACGAAAGAGTGGCATTTTTGAGCAGTGAAACATTTTCATGGCAAAAGCGAGTAGTGTGGCACAACGAGTGACAAAAGTGATAAAAACCCTTCTTTTTAATGAGATGAGGTAAAGCTTTTGCCTACGTTTCAAAAGAAAATGATCTTCCAGAACCAACTCAGAGCAATAATCTTTCAGAAGAATCCTAAGTTGACATACTGGTTTGGGGCGCACTGTGAACATTTTTCTGGAGCAGGGCAATGTGAATTCGAATTGGGGAAGCTTTTCATCATCACGTTTGTCGCAACACACTTATTTACAGTTAATATGTAAATATTAATTAATTCTAGACAAGATTCAATGAGCATAAATAAATTTGATTTTACAAAACATATCATTTCTTTTCATAGATTGTTACTCATGTGAATTATACATACACTACACTACGAAAAAGTTATTTGTAGAGTGTCGGGCTCTTTGCCTGACGGTAACGTGAGAAAATGGCATTTTTGAGTGTGTCTCTAACGAAAGAGTGGCATTTTTGAGCAGTGAAACATTTTCATGGCAAAAGCGAGTAGTGTGGCACAACGAGTGGCAAAAGTGATAAAAACCCTTCTTTTTAATGAGATGAGGTAAAGCTTTTGCCTACGTTTCAAAAGAAAATGATCTTCCAGAACCAACTCAGAGCAATAATCTTTCAGAAGAATCCTAAGTTGACATACTGGTTTGGGGCGCACTGTGAACGTTTTTCTGGAGCAGGGCAATGTGAATTCGAATTGGGGAAGCTTTTCATCATCACGTTTGTCGCAACACACTTATTTACAGTTAATATGTAAATATTAATTAATTCTAGACAAGATTCAATGAGCATAAATAAATTTGATTTTACAAAACATATCATTTCTTTTCATAGATTGTTACTCATGTGAATTATACATACACTACACTACGAAAAAGTTATTTGTAGAGTGTCGGGCTCTTTGCCGAGTGATTTTATTTTGTACAAAAGAATAAAAAATGTAAAAAAGAAATATTTGCATGAGGTATGTAAAGAAAAACAGTATCAAAAAATTGCCATCATATACAAGACATTTTAGCCCCTGATCTAAATTGTGAAAATGTCATGCTACTTTATAAAACTGCCATTACTCTAATTTATAAATTTACAATAAGGTATGATAAAAATAAAGAAGGTCGTGTGATCTAGGAAAAATATAATTGACATCCTAAACTTTAAAATTGCCATCCCGTAGATGAAAAATGTATTATTTGGACAATAACAACTTAGAAAAATGCCATCTCTTATTAATAAAAATGCCACCTCTTAATATTAAGAATGTCATCACTTAATAATAAAAAATGACATCTCTTAAATATAAAAATGTAATATCCTAATAAAAATGCCATCTCTTAATAATAAAAAGTTCTATCTTGTAATAATAAAAAATGCCATCTCTTAATAATAATAATGCCATCTTTTAATAATAAATAATGCCATGTACAGTAATAAATTTGACTTGTGAAAAAATGTTTAAATTGCCATGTGACATATTTCAAAAATTTATAAACTGCCATGTTGGTTTTTTCTAGAAAAATTTGCCATGTAACTAAGCCAAAAAAAACATAAAATTCCATCATGGTAAAAAAAGAGAAGGCAAAAAACGGAGGGCTTGGGATTTGAACCAAAGTCTTCCATGTGCAAGCTCACGCCGCTAGCGAGTGTCGTGCGCATGGCCATTGTGAAAAATAAAATGTCCGTAAATAATATGATGGCTTTCCTGGATACACGCAAATTAATTATTCCCTCCGTTCACAAATATAAGGTGTTCTGGATTTTGTTTGCTATGGACTACATAAAGACTAAAATGAGTGAACAAACACACTAAAATGTGTCGTGTCTATGTACATTTGATTTTAAAAAAAGTTAGAACAACTCCCTCACTCCAAATAAGGCAGGCAGTGAGGAATCCAGGGCTAGCCTAGCACACAATCATAGATGGATGGACATGCATGCCTGCTGCCATTGCCATGGAATGGATGCAGCACAACGCGGCTGGCAACTCCACTCCATACAGATGGACCCCGCACGCACGCACGCACGCACACGGTTTTATTTATTAATTTCTCTGCTTAATTACCAGTGCGTATATATGGTATATCTCCTGGCTAGCTAATCTAGCGTGTTCATATGCATAAATGTGCATAAATAAATAAATAAATATAGGTTCAACCAAGCATGCACAACAGAAAGAGATGGATGGATACCATGCAACATACATAGTACAAACTCAGTTTAGTTTGCTTTTCTTCTGTTTTTGTGTTGGTAGTATGTGTATGCGAAACACACTTGATTCACCATGAAGGAGCTAGGTACATATGGGCCTTGCTTGTTTGTTTCTTCACCAATCAATATACTTACAAAGAGAGTAAGTTTGCTCGGCTAGCTTACCTTGTACTCCCTCCGTTTGGAATTACTTGTCTCGGAAATGAATGTATCTAGAACTAAAATACATCTAGATACATCCATTTCTACGACAAGTAATTTGGAACGGAGGGAGTACGTATGTGTGGTGATTTGTACTGGCCTGCATGCATGTCTTCACTCTAGCTTGTGGCTGGCTGCACCACCGCACCTACCCTGTATTAGTATAGATAGCAAGCACTAATGCTGGTACTAATCTTGCCCTCAACTGTGCCAGATAGTGCTTTCTGGCGGTCACCAGGTCAATGCCAAATGCCAAAGTTTATAACCATCCCCTTTGGGTCGTTCTAATCCAGCCTGGCCCCCAATTGCATGCAATTTATATAATTAGCCTCCACCAATCTGTCTATATACGGCTGCATTGAAGCACTGCCGGAGCTGCGACGGGCCGCTGGGGCTGCGTTGGAGCACTGCGCGCCGGTGTCGCGGCTGCAATGGAGCACCGCCGGAGCTGCGACGGGCTGGCAGGGCTGCGTTGGAACACTGTGCGCCGGTGTCGCGGCTGCAATGGAGCACCGCCGAAGCTGCGACCGGCCGCCGAGGCTGGGTTGGACCGCCGCGCGCCGGAGCTGCTATGGAGCACCGTCGCGCCGGAGTTGGCGCTGCAATGGAGCATCGCCGCGATGCCCGTTGCTGCCGAACGCCAGCTCCGCCGACGGGGGGTGTTGTTGCCGTGGGCTTGCCGAACCCTAGCTAGTCCTCTCTCTCTGCACCTCTCTCTCTCTCTCTCTCTCTGAACTAGATCACCAGAGGAAGAAGAAGGGATGGAAGGAGTGGACACGGGACACAGCGGGAGCTTCCGGCGCACGAATGCCAAGCCGCACAGACGGCCTTTTTCCCTTGAGCTCGAACTCAACCAGTGCACAAGACTACAACATGGGGGGGGGGGGGGGGGGGGGGGGGGTTCAATACTTATACACGGGCGCACACACACGCACTGAGCTAGCTGACGGGATCCATCTAACAAACTCATGCATGCATGCAGCTGAACGCAGCTAGCGCCCACGCAACGCCCGCCCGCCGAGCTCCATGCGCGCGTACACGTACGATCTCCTGGAGACTCGGCGCGAGCCGCTGCTCTTCCGCTGCTTTCGCCCAGCCCTGAAGCCCACTGCACCATGCCTCGCGCTCCTCAGCTCCTGCGCCCGCCGCGCACGCACGCCAACGGGACGCAACTGTTTCCGGCGCCCGGCACGGCCACACCCCGCGCGTCCGTCTTAGCAACCCAGGCTGCCAAGGGGCCGAGCCCGACGCGTTCAACGCGCGCACGCATGCACACCGCGTCCTGGGCTCGCCACGGCTTATTCCCAACACACTCCCCCTAAGCATTGGCCTAGAGGAGGCTGTTGTCCTCGACGCACGCGGTTTTATTTATTAATTTCTCTGCTTAATTAGCAGTGCGTATATATGGTATATCTCCTGGCTAGCTAAGCTAGCGTGTTCATATGCATAAATGTGCATAAATAAATAAATATAGGTTCAACCAAGCATACACAACAGAAAGAGATGGATGGATACCATGCAACATAGTACGTACAAACTCAGTTTAGTTTGCTTTTCTTCTGTTTTGTGTTGGTAGTATGTGAATGCGAAACACACTTGACCATACTTGTTTGTTTCTTCACCAATCAATATACATACTTACAAAGACAGTGGTTCGCTCGATCGGCTAGCCTACCTTGTACGTATATGTGGTATAATTTGTACTGGCCTGTATGCATGTCTTGACTCTTGTGGCTGGCGCGGCTGCACCACCGCATGCGCCTACCCACCCAGTGTATTAGTACAGATAGCAAGCACTAATGCTGGTACTAATCTTGCCCTCAACTGTGCCAGTTAGTGCTTTCTGGCTGTCACCAGGCCAATGCCATGCCATGCCAAAGTTTATAACCTTCCCCTTTGGGTCGTTCTAATCTAGCCTGGCCCCCAATTGCATGCAATCTATATAATTAGCCTCCACCAATCTATCTATATGATGCACCTACCAAGATCAGTTTAGCAAAATTCTATATATAATCCAGGCTTTTGAAATAATTAGGAGCAGAAGAAGAAGAAGAAGAAGAGAAGAAGTTCAATCTCTCTCTTGCTCTCTTGTGGAGGAGGAAGTAGAAGGATGAGGGGAGTGAGCATGTTGACGATGGCGCGCGCGGCGTGGGCGGCGGTGCGGTACGCGGTGGTGGTGCCGCTGCTGCAGCTGGCCGTGTACCTCTGCGCCGCCATGTCGCTCATGCTCTTCGCCGAGCGCCTCTACATGGGGCTCGTCGTCGCGGCGCTATGGCTCCACCGCCGCAGACGCCGTCAGCGCCGCAACCCAGGCAGGAACAAGGGGGACGACGGCGACGACCTGGAGTCCGGCGCCGCAGAGGACCTGCCCATGGTCCTGGTCCAGATCCCCATGTTCAACGAGAAGCAGGTCAGTGCGTACGTACTCTATGATCGATCGATTGCTCATCTACGATGATATGATATGATATGATATGCATGACCACTCTGATGGCTGTTGCTTGCCGCACGCATGATCCATCACTCGTATACTGCACTGCTGCTGCCTGCGATCGAGCAGTGTACTGCTGCTGGTAACGCTAGCTGCATGTGTACTACTTGATTTTGTTGCCTTCTTCAACGACCATCATGCAAAAGCTGCTGCTTTACAGCTCCATTTCCACAACATATGCATGCATGCACAACAAATATTGTCATTGTTGCACTCCTGTACGTCCATCCAAATTCATCAAGATAATAAAAAAGAAACAGCTAGCGCTATGTTTTACTGCACGCAAAGACAAGAGTCAACTCTCTCTGGTACGTACGGTAGTACTTTGTCCGATGTGGGGAGTGACAACATACTTACAAAAGTTTTGTCTGGCATGCATGCAGGTGTACCGTCTGTCCATCGGCGCGGCGTGCGGGCTGTGGTGGCCGGCGGACAAGCTGGTGATCCAGGTGCTGGACGACTCGACGGACGCCGGCATCCGGGCGCTGGTGGAGGCGGAGTGCCGGCGGTGGGCGGGCAAGGGGGTGCAGATCCGGTACGAGAACCGGAGCAACCGCAGCGGCTACAAGGCGGGCGCCATGCGGGAGGGCCTCAAGAAGGGCTACGCCAGGGACTGCGAGCTGGTGGCGGTGTTCGACGCCGACTTCCAGCCCGACGCCGACTTCCTGCGGCGCACGGTGCCGGTCCTCCAGGCCGACCCGTCGGTGGCGCTGGTGCAGGCGCGGTGGCGGTTCGTGAACGCGGACGAGTGCATCCTGACCCGCATCCAGGAGATGTCGCTGGACTACCACTTCTCGGTGGAGCAGGAGGTGGGGTCGGCCTGCCACGGCTTCTTCGGCTTCAACGGCACGGCGGGGGTGTGGCGCGTGCAGGCCCTGGCGGACGCCGGGGGATGGAAGGACCGCACCACCGTGGAGGACATGGACCTGGCCGTCCGGGCGTCGATGCGGGGGTGGAGGTTCGTCTACGCCGGCGACGTGCAGGTGCGCAACGAGCTGCCCAGCAGCTTCAAGGCGTACCGGTACCAGCAGCACCGGTGGTCGTGCGGGCCGGCGAACCTGATGCGCAAGATGTTCTGGGAGATCGTGGCGAGCCGGCAGGTGTCGGCGTGGAAGAAGGTGCACGTGCTCTACGGCTTCTTCTTCGTGAGGAAGGTGGTGGCGCACCTCGTCACCTTCCTCTTCTACTGCGTGGTGATCCCGGCCTACGTGCTCGTCGGCGGCCAGGACGTGCGGCTGCCCAAGTACGTGGCCATGTACGTGCCCGCCATCATCACCCTGCTCAACGCCGTCTGCACCCCGAGGTCCTGGCACCTGCTCGTCTTCTGGATCCTCTTCGAGAACGTCATGTCCATGCACCGCTCCAAGGCCACCATCATCGGCCTCGTCGAGGCCAGCCGCGCAAACGAGTGGGTCGTCACAGAGAAGCTCGGCTCGGTGACCTCCACCCCTGCTGCGACGACCACCATGGCCGCCAACAAGGGGGCGATGAAAAAGAAGAAGAGCCAAAGCAGCATCCTGGCGCCGGAGATCGTCATGGGGCTCTGCCTGCTCTACTGCGCCGTCTACGACATCGTCTTCGGCCATGATCACTTCTATGTCTACCTCCTCATGCAGTCCGCCGCCGCCTTCGTCATCGGATTCGGCTACGTCGGCTCCCAATGAAGTGATACCAACAAAACAAATTAAAATCCCGTACCTGCTGGCCGCCTCTCCCTAGTGAATAAGCTACTACCAGCTTAATTTGCATTGCATACTAGCTTTGCTGTTTTGCAGGACCGACCGAACAATCCATACATATACCAGCTTAATTTCCAGGGCAAGACAATTACTTGCTTCATTATATTCATTCATCCATCCATTTTGCATCATGTACAGAACCAAAAAATAATCGCTTCAGAAAAGCCTTAGTTCGAAGCAGATGAGCATTCTATTCTCAGGCAGCAAAGGCATTCTCAATACATGTCGGTGAATGGAAAAACCTACAATTTCTTTGTTTGTTGCAAGATGAATGATTCGAAAGAAGATAGCAATAGACTTCAAAGCCACCCAATTGTTTGTATACACAACGTGAATGGCAAAACTTACAGTGTTGAAGATGATCAGAAGTAAGGAAGGGGGGACAAGTCAAACCTTCAAATCGACCAGATCAGCTAACATCTACTGCAATTCGCCTGCCTTGACCTCGAACTCTTCTCTGGTTGATAGTATCTTCACACGAACCATGCCTCGCTCCCACTCGGATTTCCCAACCAAGATCAGCCTGCTAGCGTTTATCCTCTCAGCATGTTTGAACACCCTGCAGCATAGTAAAAAGTAATTACAGATACACCCACCTACATAATTATTCAACACAAAGAAAAAAAATTACCATTTCAGACGCTTGTCTTCTACAAGGTCTACAGATCTGCCCTTCTTCCGCAGAGAGGATGCAACACTAGATGCTGGCCCCTCAAGCTCCTCGTCCAATGGGAACACAATGTCATCTATTTGACGTGGCAGGTCAGGCAAAAGACCCTTTTCTTTCAGCAGCTGCCAGAAAATGTGCAAATTATAGAGTTGGTATTACTGCCACTCAAACTGCATCACAAATTCATAATGACATGTAAACAACGACAATCTTTTCCACACGAATTTATGTTCTCAGCACTACTCAACTTGATAAAATCTTGGCCCAACCTTGTGCAATGCTGGGCTTCTGAATTTACTACTGTTACTTTTTCTTCTTCTTAATACTAGCAGGTATTTCTCATATCTTCATCAAAATATCAATTTTACAGGAACTTCAATCTTCGACCAAGCAGCTTCGCTCGACACGGGAAAAGGAACCAGAGAAAGGGGGGGAAATAGTATCATACCTCCACTATAACAGCATCTCCAAATCCAAAGCCACAGGCTGGTACATCTTCAGTTCCAAATGTTGACAGTAGCCTGTCATACCTTCCCCCACCACAAATCGCTCTCAGTTCCCCTTCCCTATCAAAAGCCTGAAAACATGGATCAAGAGAGTTCGGCATGAAGCAAGAGTTGGTGACAAAATAAAATAAAAGATGGAATGCCACTTGATTAGGACCTCAAAAACAATCCCTGTGTAGTATGCAAGGCCACGAACAACAGATGCATCGAAACAGATCCAATCAGCATAACCATATTGCTCAGCAAGCGAGAAGAGCTTCTTCAAGTCAGCAACGGCTTCAACACCGGAGCCTAGCACCTCTGCATGGTAATATCAAAATGAGCGATCCTTTTCTGGATAAAACGGTCGACTTTGATTTCTTTTTCCAAAAAGTTGCACAAATATGGATGCCATAAGAAAAAGAGTTTGGACAGTATCAACAAGAAGTTTAACACGAAGGTACCACAGTACAGCCCAACAGTTTAAGAACATGTCGAATGCTAAAGCCAGTAACAGACCTTCAAGTTTGGACAGTGACTTGAGAGAGAGAACTTCAATGATACCCTGTACAGCTTCAGATGACAGCCCAGTTGAAATCAATTCCTTCTCAATTTCTTCCCTACTCAGTTTCCCCAGCTGCACAATATTGTAAATTCATGATGCAATAAACAATTACATAGTGCATGCAAATTCATCTAGTAGTTACGAACAGAGTAAATATGCAACACAGAAACAACTATGATATGCTTAACTTTAAAATCAGTAGACAACAGGATTGTGGTTTTGTAATGACTACTTTACTAGTTATTTACAATATAGAGGGTTAGATGAGAACGGATTTTAATCACAAATTGAGAAACAAGCATGGGGAAATTTGCCCATGTGATATGTATTAGCTACCAAGTTTTGAGTCATACAAAGAACACTCAGTGATCATTTCCTAAATCTCTACATGGACTGCATAGTAAAGGATAAACAGCACGAAGTCCAACAAAAATCAACATCTTGATTTTTTAACAATCTCATCCTAGGTCTCCACCCGGACAGCATAGCTAAGAAGAAAGTGCATAGAAATAAATAAAAACATAAAGATCTTACTATGTTTTTTTATTGAGCAGTGGAAAGAGGTGAACATGAACCTTTTTAGCATCAGCATACGAACAAAAGCAGTTTAGGAGCAAACTTCCAAACTATACCATTATTCAGAATGCCATGGCTGATAAAGTTAGGCTTGAAACAAAGTAGGATGTGCATGAAGGCATCATGATACAACAAATCGGAAGGTGGAAGCAGGATTTGGATGTACCTTGTCAACAATAACACAAACTTGAGTAAACAAGTGTTGTGGTACGGAGTACATATCCAACACGGCCTGAAGAACCTGGAGAGAAATGAGAACAGTGAGGCACAAAACAGAGAGATTGGTACTAATAAACCCATGCATGGGACATGTATGCCATCGAACGAAAGGGAACAACATGATTTTTTACTTGTAATTAGAGGGCAAATAGTGAAGTGAAAGGGCTACCTTTCGGCTGGACAGTCTGATCCCCACATCCGAAGACGTAATCCCAAGACGCTCGAACAAGAGAACGATGGCTTGAATGAGCTCAGCCTCAGCCTGAATTTGAACAAGGTGGAGAAGTGAGGTCAGTGTGAATGATACAGGACAAGGTGACTCGGAATGGACATAGATACAAACATACCCGGACTTTAGGCATACCAAAAATGTCCATGTTCCACTGATAATGCTCGCGGCGCCTTCCTCTTGTCATTCGCTCGTATCGCCAGCATTGCCCTATGGTGAACCACTTGAGTGGGAGGGAGACCGACTTTCTAGAGAAAAGAGACATTCACAAGAAGAAGATGAAGAAATGAACTTACTAGGCGTCAATTGGGACAAGCTGAATGAAGTGAGATTGGTATCTACTATGCTAGGTTGGGAAAAATCAATCAAATAAATCTAATGGTTGAATGAATTGAGATTGGCATCCAATCCAGCCTTCATAGGTACCTGGGTTGAATCATATAGCATACATACATACCACATAGACATGGGAGTAGATGCATACATACCCTTGCTTGATGACAAGGCGCGCGAGGGAAGGCGTGATCTCCGGCCGGAGCACGACGCGGCGGCCGCCCTTGTCCTCGAAGTTGTAGAGCTGCTGCGTGATCTCCTCCCCTGCCTTGCGGATGAAGAGCGCCTCGGACTCGAGCACGGGGAAGTCCACCTCCTCGAAGGCCATGGAGCGGGACACCTCCCTGAAGTTGTGGAAGAGCCAGGAGCGGAGCCGCATCTCCTCCGGCGGGAAGTCCCTGGTGCCGCGCGGCGGGTTCACGTCCACCACTGTCGACTGCGCCATGGAAGCAGAAGAAGCAGGGGAGGAGTCGCCGTCGGTGGCCAGCGCTGAGGGGCAGGCGACGCAGAGGAGGCGGCGCGCGGGGCGAAGGGGGCGGAGGCCGATAGGGCGGCGGAGGAGGCGGAGCGACGCCGCCGACGACGCGGAGGCCATTGGGGGGGTGGACTCTGCTCTGCCTCGGTGAAGATGAGATAACTTCCCTTGCTTCTTCTCCGGCCCATTCATTCATTAAAGGCCAGGCCAGGCCCAACCCCGGTCCAGTTCAGTTGAGCCCCCACTCCCTACCTCTCTCATCACAGGGAAGGGAAAGGAAGGAGAGGTCGTCAGTCAATGTGAGCTAATGTCGCCGCCGGCGTGGTCGTCGACGAGGAAGCTCCTTCCCCTTCCCCTTCCCCTTCCGCTGCTCGCCGCCGGCCGTGGCAGAGCAAGCATCTAATTTCCTTCCTGCTCTTCTAACTCCGCACTCATGAAGCAGAAAAAAAAAACATAGACAATGAAATAATGTAAATGTTTCAGAGATGAGAATCCCAGCGCCAGTACAACACTGATCCTTGACGTTCTGTTCATCTTCCCCCTGAATCAAGGATTTGTTCATCTTGATGAGCTACCAAGGGCCTTGATAGCTCTAGCTGGAACAGAAAGAAAAGAAAAACATAGACGGTGAATTAAGGTAAATATTTCCTACTGTAGAGATTGCAATGTATTTTTACAGCCAGCAAGCAGTTCCTGGGAGTAGCAAAAAAAAAAAAACATGCTTAATATCCAAACTTTCCAGATCAGAGTTACGCCTTCTTCATCACAGAAAAAAGGGAAACTCATATGACTCTCAGGCCACAGGCTTGTTATACTAATTAGAACATGACATCAAACATCAGGCAACAACAGAATGGATGAATTATCTGCATTTCCCGATAAGGCATGTGGGGGGCTATGCCATTGTGTCAGCCATGAGTGAATACCACCTTGTTTTTCAGTAGGAGGTTCCAAGTAATAATGTATCAATTGTCAGCCCAACATCTCAGGAGGCTGGTACTTTACCGGAAGCAATTTTACATGCTCCCTTAATTTCCCTTTCCTTGAGAAGAGAGATACAATGAACGAAACCGTTGAAGCTTCAAGTGACAGCTGTTTAGCATCAAGTTTAGTGAGATAAGTCACAGCCTTTACAACTGCACCATTCTCCAGCAACACTCTGACCACGTGATTTAGCAGTCTGGAGTCAGGAGCACAGCCAGCCTTCTCCATTGCTAAAAACATATCATCAGCCTCTGCCAGCAACCCTTCTTTTATGAAATTCGTCATCATTACACTGTAAGTCACAACAGAAGGCACCAATCCGATGGCTGATATAGTAGCAAACAAATCCTTGGCTTCTTCAATTCTCCTAGTTTTAAACATAGCAGAAATCATGGTATTGAGTGTTATGACATTAATCTTCACGTTCATAGCACGTAATTTCTTGAACAGCTCTATTGCTTCACCAGTGCAATTGTTTCTACAAAGTCCACTAAGAACTATGTTGTATGTGCGAACGTTCACTGGTATGCCACTTTCAATCATCGTATCGAATTCTTCCTTTGCAGAAACTGTTCTCCCAGAGCAAAACAGCCCATCAAGTATAATGTTGTACATAATAGTAGTGGGCTTAACCCCGCTGAGTGACATTTCCATGAAAAGACTCAACCCAGCAGCAATCCTTCCACTTTTACAGTAGCCATTAAGAAGTATACCGTATGTAACAGCAGTAGGTTGGAGGCCAGCAGACTTCATAGCAGCAAGTACTCTCAGTGCTTCCTCCACCTTGCCAACAAGGCAATATCCATCCATCAGTGAATTGTACATAATCACATCAGGCCGCTGACCAATACCTACAATGAAGTTAAACATATCCTGTGCCTCCTTCACCTTTCCTTCTTTGCACAGGTCGTTTATTACAGGATAGAAGAACACACTGTTAGAAAACAGACCTCTATTAATTGCTTCAGAGATCAATTCCTTGGCTTTCACAAAATGACCATGAGAGCAAGAACCCAGAACCAGGCATTGGTAAACAGCTTTGTTAGGTGAAACTCCTTGATTGACCATCTGATTAAATTTGTCCAGAGCAGCATCCATCCTACCCATTTTACAAAGTGAATCCATTATTACTAGATAGTCTACATTTGGGTTTACTCCTTGTTGCCTCATTACTTCGAACATGTGCATAGCCTCATCCATCAGTCCACGTTTAGCATATGCATTGATCAGTATGTTGAAAACATGGTGGTTAGGTACAATACCATTCCGTACCATCAAATTGAAGAGATCAGTCATATCCTCGAAGTATCCTTCTTTAGCATACCCATTTAGCATAATAGAGTAGGAGAAAATATCAGGTTTTTGGCCCTTTGCAGCCATGGAGTCAAAAATATCTCTAGCATCCTTTGTCCTTCTATGCTTGCAAAGTGAATCCATAAATGAGTTCCACATGACGGTATCTGGTAGAGCACCAAGACCTATCATTTTCTTGAATAACCTAACTGCCTCCTTCCACTGACCTGAAGTGGAATATCCATGGATCAGACTAGTATATGTCATGACGTTTGGTCCAATGCCTTGATCAACCATTTGCCGAAGGACTACTTCTGCCTTGTCCATTGCTCCGGATTTGCTTAGTGCGTCGATGATTGAGTTGTAGGTCACCAAATTAGGTTGAACTCCCAGTTGGATCATCTGATGGAAGAGATTGCACGCTTTGTCTACTTCACCTTGTTTAAAACAGCCGTTGATTACGATGCTGTACGAGAAGACATTAGGCACACAGTCCAGTTCAGGTGTCCGGTGGAGCAGCAAGTCCACCGCCTCATTTGTACGCTTGGCCTGGCAGAGCCCCTTGAGGAGGTTGTTGAAGGGGATGACATTCAAGCGCAGCCCCAACTTGATGAGGCGGCCAAAGAAGGCAACCACCAGCTCCCGGCAGCCTGCGCGGCAGCAGCAGTCCATGAGGATGGAATAGGTACAGAGCGTGGGCGACACCACCCGTGCACCAGCGCATCGGGACATGCGGTTGAAGAGGGCGATGGCAAGGCCGGGGCCATCGCTGTAGGCAGATGAGGGCGGAGCACGGGCTAGTGCGGCAAGAAAGTTGTTCAGCCCTCGTTCCGGGACGGGGGCGGCTTGGCCTAGCAATTCGTCGAACAGGTGGTGCGCGTCCTCCCGGCTTAGTGTTCCAGCACGAACGCGTTCCGTGGCGGCAGCCAAGGCGGCGAGGGGGGCTCGTGAAGGAGCCCTGAAGGAGGAGGTGGAGATGGAGGACAGGCGGGCGGTTGGCATTGCTGGCCGATTCCAGCCCTCTGGGTGCACCGCTGAAGAGGTGCACCGCGATCGAGTGGCGTCGCCTGAGACACTCGGGGCGCGCGCGCGCAGCAACCAGCGCCGCCGCCTCCGCCGCCGCAGGTTGCAATCAATGCCGAACGCGCTCAGCAGGGGCGACGAATAGGAGGCCCCAGCGCCCGAGCGGAAAGCGGGGGAGGAGCAGCGCACCTCCGTCGACGAGGAAGGGAACGCAGGAGGCAAGACCCGTGGGCATGCCCGCCGGCAAGCGGCCTCGTACGCGGCTGGCGAATCTGGCCGTGGCCGGAGAGGGGTGAGAGATAGCCGGACGGAGGAGTTGGGATGCCGCCGCGGCGCCGGGGGCGTGTGCGCCGGGGGCGGTACTTTGCTCCCTTTTTCAAGCACACCTTTTTCAAGCACAAAAAGCTGATTCAATCGCAGATTTTTACTCCATCGCAGATTTATTATTTTCTGAGTCTTTGCGAATAATGCTGGATGGTTGCTCACAGCCTCACACCCATAAGGTGAGGTGCACTACTCAAACTATGTTGCTATTTACACCCTCTTGGTCGCTCCCCGCGAGCGCCGCAAACTACTCCACCCCTTCCCCTCGTCGCCACCGGAGGGCGTCTCCGGGCAAAACCCGCGCGGCGTCGGTGGCGGCGGGACCCTTCTCTCCCTCTCACGAGGAGCTCAGGCGACACGGGGCAGCTCAGCCAAGCAAGGGTGTGGCGAGCGTCGTCGGGCTGACGGCAGAATTCATGCGTGCAGATCCAGCAGAGGCGCGAAGGGAGCGCGCGAGCACGGTGTGGCGCGGTGAGCGTCCGCCGCGCAGATCTAGGCCCATGGCCTGCCAGTGTGGCGGCAAGGGGCACCCTCGCTTGAGCGCTTGCATGTGGCGGCGCGAGTGTGCGGATGCGCGCATGCGGCGTGGATGGTGTTGCGGTTGGGGTTCGCATGCTCTGTGGTCGTGCGTCCATGGCGGCGCGGATCTTGGGCCGGCGACGGGGGGTGGTCTCCCTGGGCTGCTTTGCAATAAGGCCGGTGTTGCGGCAGCGCCATGCGACAATGCGGCTCCTTGGAGCGTAAGTCACGGCGTCCTGCGAAGGCGGCATGGGAGCATCGCATGGCTTCACCGGCGGCAGGCTTCGGTCTACTGGGGGTGCGGCTCTGGCTGGCCACATGACGTCGTCTGCTCCATGCGGTGTGGCTCCGGCAGTTTGCAGGACGCCGAGGCAGCAAGGCGGAGGCTTCGATCTGGGAGCTCTCTGTTGCAGGTTGTGGGCGAGTGAAGGCAGGCGGTCTAGCTGGTTTGGTTGGGGCTTCGAATGACAAAACCAGGCGAATACTTGACTATGGTCACGGTCGGAGCCAGCAACGGCGGCGTCCGAGGGCGTTGCGACCTTGTTGAAGGTGTTGTCATGGTGTGGTGTCTCCCCTACCAATCCTTCTTCAAAGGAAACCTCGTATCCTATTCTGGATCGAATGATGGCGCCCCCCTTGTGTCGTGCCCTTCTTGAGGGCTTCATTTTTTGAGGAGGGGCCAGTTGGAGGGACTAGTGGCGGGTCTGATGTTGCGAGGGTAATTTTTGGGCGATCATGGCAGCGACAGATGAAGATATTGGTGTGTGTTGGCATCGAGGCTTCTGTGGTGACAATGAGCAAAATCGGGGACATGGCAATGTTTGAGGTAGTCGGCTCTTCTTCGGCGTGTTCATGGGATTGCCTCGGCTTGTTTGTTGCACTGAAGTTGAAGTTGTTGTGGCGGGGGCCGGTGGCATACGATGACGAGCAGTAGGTGGCCCGTTTGGTGATCTTCCACGACGCCGGTCATGCCTAGTTCTCCTTCGTAGTTCTTTGCCAGAGTCCGAGCTGCGTTGTCTGGGCGCGGGTGGCTGAGTTCTGGCGCGGATCTTCATATAGCTCCACTCGGTCTCTACAGAGCGAGTTGGGTCTACGATCGCCTACGGCGAAGCCGGAGTTGTTTGCTCATAGTTTAGTGATGGCGATGATGCCTTCTAGGGCAGGAGTGATGACGATGACGCATGTGTGCTGTCTCGACTAGACCCTCTTTGAAGAGGTGTGTGTGGGGTATACCATGTGTGCCGCTCACTAGTTTGTGATGGTTTTCGCCCGATTTTCCACTAATTAACTGGACAATTCTCTTCTGCTTAATTAATGGATGAGGCGAATCTTTTTCCTCTGTTTAAAAATAAATAAATAAGGTGAACTTCACTCTAACATGCTATTTCTCGATCCCCAAGGCGGAGTCGGGTCCATCCCCCTAGACCGGATCAGGGGGATGCAACACACTTTCTTCCCGAGTGAGTTGCAACTCAGGGAGGGAATGGGCCGGGTCGCTGACCCAACCCAAAAAATTTGAGGCCAACGGGTCATGTTGTTCGGTCTCAAACAGGGATTGGGTCAACAGTGCCGACACCGGGTGACCCATTGGATCAGCTGGGTTGGCCCACCTTATAGTCTTATATCTCACGACAGCTATAATCTTCATCGCATCGGCATTGTCGTAGAACCCGATCTTGCGACGTAGTCTATCATATTTTTTGGGGTGAATGCTTGCGTATATAAACAACAAATTTGTCTTGATATGTTTCTGCAAAATCTGGACGTACAAAACCACAAGCAGACAGCTTGATTTTTTTTCTATTAACCACATATTTGAAATCTTGTTAATTCTCATACTAGCCGGATTCCATTAAACCGTGCCTAATTTTAACATCTCGTCTGTCACAAGGCAATGTAAAGCAAGAATTTGGGTCGACCCAAAATACCCATCGAGTCAACGAGGCCATTGACTATTCTTTATATGATGGGTTGACCCATGACCTCTTAAATTGGTCCTGGGGCCACAGGGGCCGGGTCCAAGGCCATGTCCGACCCGACCCATTCCCATCCTGAGTTGCAACCCAGCAAATTTCTGCCACATGTAGCACGCGGCAGGGACGTCAATTCCATGCGCCAGGTTGATCACTTGCACACACAAAAATTAAAATTTGACAAAAAGTTCATCCATCTGAAAAATGTTGACGGATTTGAGAAAAAAATCAGAAAATTCAAAAACATTCATTCATTCAAAAAAGTTCACGGATTCAAAAAATAAGTTCACGAAATTGAAAAAAGTTCACAAATTTAAGGAAATGTCCATGAATTTAAGAAAATGAAAATAAAAGATAAAAATAAGAAGAAATAAAGAAAAATAAAATAGAATAAAACCAACAAATGGCGATACAAAACCAAAGAAGAAGAAAACTAGATTGAGAAGATCCACAACGGAGAATAAAAGAGTAACTAGGGACAATAAATGAGTTGTCCCAGTTGGTTACAATGGGCGGAAGTAAACCAATAGGTTGGAAGTTTGAATCCTACCTCACGCACCTATTATTTGAAGGTTAGAAAAAGAAAAAACATGCCAAGCCCAGGACGGAGCATTTGGGTGAGGGGGCGGGCGGATCGGCTATGTACGACTACATACAGCTTGTACATGCCACATATGGAGGTGGTCAAATCCATGCAAAAAAAGAACTTTATACACTTTGTGAGGGGGTGGCTTCTCCCTCATTTTATATTACTGAAAATCTAACAATCCTATACTTCAGAAGAAACGAACACAGGGTTTGGCTCTCGGGTGCATCTGCATATGAGGTGAACAGTAAATTCATTTAAAATAGTACAAAAATTCAAAACAACTCTAAAAAAAATTGTGATGCTAGATGCTCATGTGCGTGAAGTCCGTGCCAAATTTCGTGGAGTTTGAACATTTCAGTAGCTCTCAGAAAAAAAACATATTTTAGGGTTGTAAGAAAGTTTATTGTTTACGTATTGCTTTGTCCAATTTTGTCTTTTTTGCCATGAGCTTCTTGGACATCTGAAAAAGCTGAAATTTCTCACGGACATCATACATTGGAGCATCTTCCACCTATATTTTCTTCGAATTTGTTGAAACCTATTTTTTTGATATTTTTTTTGAATTTACTGCTCACCGGGGTGCAGATGAGCCCGGGCACCCAATTGAATATCTGATAAGTAAACCATTTCTTTGATTTGCATGATTGAGTGATGGATGCGGACAATCACAAGCCTGCTTTGTTTATAGAAGAAAGAGTATAATCTCTGATCTCTACCTGTCGTAGGAATCTATCGTGCGCCTCCTCTTCTGTGTCATTTGCCGCCTAGTAATGCACTATTTAAGTATAATGTTGTTTGATTTTTTTTTCAAGGAAGAAACTTCTGACCTATTCATAATCAATCATGATAGTACAAGGAACAACAGAGGTAACAAAATTTCAAGGCCAATGGATGAAGCTTGGTCTTCCAAATTTGTAACATTTTCCCGTAGTGTACAGATTAAATGATTTCACATGGGTGACAATCTATGGAAAGAAATGGTAAATTTTGTAAAATTAAATTTAGTTATGCTCATTGAATCTTGGCCAGAATTAGTTGACTCGGCCGGTCAACTAATCCTCTCCTGATTGTACACTACGGGGAAATGTTACTCCATTTTCATCAATTTTAGAAAGATAACCTCCGGCCCTGATTACTTCACCTTTCTCCATTGTTGAGAAGATATTGTCTCCAGAAGGTCACAAGACTAACAAAATAATCAACTCATGCGATTTCCACAACAGAAAGCCAAAAAAAAGTGCAGTATTTATTTGGTTTCAGAGACAAGCATGCATTGTGTTTGAACCAAAGGAGCTACTTTTAAGCGTACTGGTATTGACTGGCTGACTGATCATGACCATACAGAATATGTGTAATGTGTGCATCAATGTCCGAAAATGTCGCTGCCGGCATGGTCGTGGTCGTGGAAGCTCCTTCCCCTTCCCCTGCTCGCCGCCGGCCGTGGCAGAGCAAGCATCTCATTTTCCTTCCTGCTCTTCTAGCTCCGCACTCATCATGTAATCAGCTCGCCGCCAGAGACTGAGATCAAGAAGAGACCGCTGATGAGGAGGGTGGTGACATCGAATGCACCGTGGTACATGTTTCTGAGATGAAAATCCCAGCGGCAGCACAACACTGGTCCTTCATGCTCTGTTCATCTTCCCCTTGATAGCTCTAGCTGGGGCAGAAAGAAAAAAACATAGGCGATTAATTACGGCAAATATCTCTTACTGGGGAGATTGCAATGTATTTTTACAGTCAGCGGTTGCTGAGAGTAGCACAAAACATGCTTAATAGCCCTCAAGTAACATCAGATAACTAACTAAAGTGCACTAGCGCTGGCAACTACTCCCTCCGGCCCAAAATGATTTTTACAGTCATATATTTCTGGAAGTAAGTTTTAGATGAGAGCAGCCCAGTACTCTGAATAGGCCCATGAACACAGCACACAGTTCAATCCGAGTTTGGGTATTCCCAGAGGTAGGCAGCCAAGTACTTTGCCACAAATTTGGATACTCTGAATAGGCCTAAATGTGTGAGAT
The DNA here is from genome assembly GCA_963921465.1 of Triticum timopheevii. Classification (NCBI taxonomy): domain Eukaryota; kingdom Viridiplantae; phylum Streptophyta; class Magnoliopsida; order Poales; family Poaceae; genus Triticum; species Triticum timopheevii. The sequence goes on along the minus strand of OY997264.1, from coordinate 626,397,361 downwards.
AACAAAACTTCACATATCAGAGTTACAACTTCTTCATCACAAGAAGAGGGAAACTCATATGACTCACTCTCTCAGGCCACAGGCTTGTTATTTTAATTTAGAACGTGACATCATCAAACATCAGGCAACAACAAAATGGATGAATTATCTGCATTTTCAAAAAGGGCAGGTGGGGGCAATGACATTCTGTCAGCTGTGAGTGAATACCACCAAGTAACATCAGTAGGAAGTCTCAAGTAATACTGTGTCAATTGTCAGATGGACATCTCCGGAGGCTGGTACTTTACTGGAAGCAACTCTACATGCTCCCTTAGTTTCCCTTCCCCTGAGAAGAGAGATACTATTAACGAAATCGTTGAAACTTCAAGTGACAGATGGTTTGCATCAAGTTTAGCCAGATAAGTTGCAGCCTTTACAACTGCACCTTTTTCCAGCAACAACCTGACCACATGATTTAGCAGCCTGGAGTTGGGAGCACAGTTAGCCTTCTCCATTGCTAAAAACATATCATCAGCCTCTGGCAGCAACCCTTCTTTTATGAAGTTCGTCATCATTAAGTTGTATGTCACAACACAAGGCACCAGCCCGATGGCTGATATAGTAGCAAACAAATCCTTGGCTTCTTCAATTCTCCTAGTTTTAAACATTGCAGAAATCATGATATTGAGTGTTATGACATCAATCTTCATGTTCGTTGCACGTAGTTTCTTGAACAGATCCATTGCTTCATCAGTGCAATTATTTTTACAAAGCCCACTAAGAACAATGTTGTATGTGTCAACGCCCACTGGTATGCCACTTTCAATCATCGTATCAAATTCTTCCTTTGCAGAAACTGGTCTCCCAGAGCAAAACAGCCCATCAAGTATAATGTTGTACATAATAGTAGTGGGCTTAACCCCGCTGAGTGACATTTCCCTGAAAAGACTCAATCCATCGGCGATCTTTCCAATTTTACAGTAGCCATTAAGAAGTGCACCATACGTAACAGCAGTAGGTTGGAGGCCAGCAGATTTCATAGCATCGAGTACTCTCAGTGCTTTCTCCACCTTGCCAACAAGGCAATATCCATCCATAAGTGAAGTGTACATAATAACATCAGGCCACTGACCAATACCGACAATGAAGTCAAAGTCAAACATATCTTGTGCCTCCATTACCTTTCCTTCTTTGCACAGGTTGTTTATTACAGGATAGAAGAACACACTGTTAGAACACAGACCTTTATTAACTGCTTCAGAGATCAATTCCTTGGCTTTCACAAAATCACCATGAGAGCAAGAACCCAGAACCAGGCATCGGTAAACAACTATGTTAGGTGAAACTCCTTGATTGACCATCTGATTAAATATATCCATAGCAGCAGCCATCTTACCCATTTTGCAAAGTGAATCCATTACTACTAGATAGTCAACTACATTTGGGTTTACTCCTTGTTGCCTCATTACTTCGAACATGTGCATAGCCTTATCCATCAGTCCACGTTTAGCATATGCATTGATCAGTATATTGAAAACATGGTGGTCAGGTACGATACCATTCCGTACCATCGAATTGAAGAGATCAGTCATATCATCGAAGCATCCTTCTTTCGCATACCCATTAAGCATAGTAGAGTAGGAGAAAATATCAGGTTTGTGGCCCTTTGCAGCCATGGAGTCAAAAATATCTCTAGCTTCCTTTGTCTTTCTATGCTTGCAAAGGGAATCAATAAATGAGTTCAACGTGACAGAATTTGGTCGAACACCAGCACTTGCCATTTCTTTGAATATCCTAACTGCTGCTTTCCACTGACCCGAAGTGGAATATCCATGGATCAGGCTAGTATATGTCCTGATGTTGGGTTCAATGCCTTGATCAACCATTTGCCGAAGGACCACTTCTGCCTTGTCCATGGCTCTGGACTTGCTTAGTGCGTCAATAATTGAGTTGTAGGTCACCACATCAGGTTGAACTCCCAGTTGGGGCATCTCATGGAAGAGATTGCACGCTTTGTCTACTTCACCTTCTTTAAAGCAGCCGTTGATTACTATGTTGAACGAGAAGACATCAGGCGCACAATCCAGTTCGGGCATCCGGTGGAGTAGCATGTCCAAAGCCTCATTTGAACGCTTGGCCTGGCAGAGCCCCTTGAGGAGATTGCTGAAGGAGATGATCTCCAAGCGCAGCCCCAACCTGATGAGGCGGCCGAAGAAGGCAACCACCAAGTCCGGGCGGCCTGCGCGGCAGCAGCAGTCCATGAGGATGGAATAGGTACAGAGCGTGGGCGACACTACCCGTGCACCAGCGCCTCGGGACATGCGGTTGAAGAGGGCGACGGCAAGGGCAGGGCCATCCCCGCAGGCAGATGAGGGCGGAGCACGGGCTAGTGCGGCAAGAAAGTTGTTCAGCCCGCGTTCCGGGACGGCGGCGGCTTGGCCTTGCAATTCGTCGAACAGGTGGTGCGCCTCCTCCCGGCTTAGCGTTCCGGCGCGAACGCGTTCCGTGGCGGCAGCCAAGGCGGCGAGGGGGGGTCGTGGTTGTGGCGAAGGAGCCCTGAAGGAGGAGGTTGCGTTGCTGGTGAAGATGGAGGACAGGCGGCCGGTTGGCATTGCTGGCCGTCTCCAGCGGAGCTCGGCGCGCAACTGCCGCGGGTCTCGCCCTCCGGGAAGGCTGACCGTGCGTGCGCCCCCGCACTGCGCTCTAGTGGCGTCACCCGCGATGCTCGGCGCGCGCGCGCACTAACCAAGCACTCGGGGGAACCGCTCGCCGCCGCCGCGGGTTGCAATCGATGCCCTCAACAGTGGCGATGAAGAGGAGCGGCAAGCGCAGGACGAGCAGCGCACCTCCGTCAGAGAGAAAGGGGACTCAGGAACTCCGGTGGTCCTGGCCGGCGGCGAGCGGCCTGGGAGGCGGTTGACGAATCTAGACTGTGAACGGAGAGGGGTGAGAGGTTGCCGGCGGAGTGGGGGAGTTGGATTTATGCCGTTGAATCCTTCGTCCAATCCAATCGGCGAAATACAGAGTATCAAGTACTCCCATCCTTGAGTGCTTCCCATGCTCCAAGTTCAAAAATAATAATTTTAAATGTTTCAAAAATTTCTGAAAAAAATATGAATGTTTACAAGGAATGTGACTACAACTCCTAAAAATTACTGGCCCAAACTTCAAATACACATTGAGAAACAAAAATGTGAAATCTAGCATGAATAGTGTCATAAAAAGACAAAAGCAACATTTGACACTATTCACATCTGAATTTATCGTTTTTGTTTCTCAATGTACATTTTGAGTTTGGGCCTAAACTTTTTAGGGGGTGTAGTTACGAGCATAATTGGTTTGATGCCAAAAGTCGGCATGCCAAATATTGGCAACTGCCAAATATTGGCAACTGCCAAATATTGGCTAGAGATTGGTTGCTTGCCAATTCTCGTTGCCAATCTCACAAAAAGTTGCCAAATGTTGGCAACTTTTAATTTTGCCAAATGTTGGCTTGCCAAATATTGGTAATGCCAAATGTTGGTAGCAAACCAATTATGCTCTACATTTCTTGTGAATATTAACAAATTTTTCCAGAATTTTTGAAACATTTAAAATCGATGTTTTAGCCTTGTAGCATAGGGAGCATACCAAGGATGGGAACACCTGATATTTCCTCCGATCCAATTGTAGGCGGTACCCAAACATTTTTTTCTAAGAAACATCTGCAATTTTATTCATTTCTCCTATAAAACTAGCTACACTACCCGCCCATCTTGGCTATCTGCGTCGTGCGGTCGTTTTCGTGCCTACGATCTACTTCGTTCGTACATTTTTACGCCGCTGGCCAAAATTCACTGGTTGGTTACTCTGCACAGCACAGCAGCACGCACAAAGAAGGCATCAACATTGATGTGCTTGGTGAGCTCATGCTTCACCCGGTCACGAGCAATACTGATAGCACTGGTATTGTTTGACAATAAGGGAGTCGGTGTAGTAGCAGACACATCAAAATCCTCAAGTAACCATCGTAACCAGATTACCTCAGCCGTCAATATAGTCATCGCTCGCAACTCAGCCTCTGTACTCAAGCGAGAAACTGCAGTCTGTTTCTTTGTCTTCCAGGCAATGAGAGAGCCGCCAAGAAAGACACAGTAAACAGAGAGTGAGCGTCGATCAGAGGGATCACTAGCTCATGTAGCATCGGAGTAGGCCTGGAGCTGGAGAGAGCTAGAGCGGGGAGAGAAAAGGCGGTAAGAAATCGTGCCACAAAGATATCGTAGAACACGGAGGAGGTGGCTATAGTGGACAGAGGTGGGGGCTGAAACGAACTGACTGAGAATGTGGACAGGATAAGATATGTTAGGACGAGTAACAACTAGATATACAAGGCTCCCAACAAGGTGGCTATAGCGAGTGGGTTAGGAAAAGGATCACCGTCAGAAGCACGAAGTTGAACGTTGAGCTCCATAGGAGTCACAACAGTGCGCTCATCACCAAGAGCGGCTCGAGCAAGAAAATCATGAATATAATATTCCTGGGAGATGAAGAAGCCATCAGAGGTTGAAGAAACCTCAATTCCAAGAAAATAGCTAAGTGGACCAAGATTAGACATGAGGAACTGGTCGCGAAGGCAGGCCTTAACAAAGGCAATATAGTCAGAGTCGTCGCTGGTGATGATCATGTCATCTACTTATAGAAGGAGAAGAGTCCGACCACGGGGAGACATGTGAACAAACAAAGTGGGATCTGATCACTGGGCGAGAAGCCAGCGGCAGTCACCACAGAGGCGAACCGCTCGAACCAGGCGCGAGGGGCATGTTGTTAAGACCATAGAGGGAACGTCGAAGTCGGCAGACCATACCATCAGGAACAGAGTACCCCGGTGGGGGCTACATATAAACCTCCTCACGCAATTCACCATTGAGAAAAGGCATTCTAAACTTTAAGCTGAGACACAGACCAATGACAAACAGAAGCCACAACAAGGAGAGTGCGGACAGTGGTCATGTGGGCCACGGGAGCGAATGTTTCATCATAATCGCATCGCTGCTCCTGCTGAAAGCCACGAGCCACAAGACGAGCTTTGTAACACTCAAGAGAACCATCAGAGCAAGTCTTAATCTTATAGAGCTACTTCCACATGATGGGACGAACACCGGAAGGAAGGGAAACCATATCCCACGTGCCAGAGCGCTCAAGAGCAGCAATCTCCTCGGTCATTGCAAGCTGCCATTCAGGCTGAGTCATGGCAACCCGATAGGAAGTGGTCTTAGCAACAACAGAGAGACCGCACTGGTCAGGAGAATAGCGATTAGGTGGGGGCGAGGCCAAGCACAGAGGTTATGAACCAGTGGAGGCATGGAAGGAGGCACGCCGAAAGTGGAAGGCGCGTCAGTAGAATCACCCTCAACACGAGGGTGGTGAGTGTAGTGGAGAGGAAGAGGAAAGAGAGGCCAACATACTGGAGAGGATGGTGGAGAGGTGGATGATGAGGGTGGGGAGGAGGATGGAGGGGAAGGTGGTGTCGGTGGTGGATGAGGAAGAGTGAGATGTGCCAGAGGAAGGGGGAAATAGGAGGCACATATGAGGGTGTATCGGGAAGGAGAAGGAAAGAAATATCGTCCACAGAAAAGCTCGAGGAGGAAGGACGCGGGTAGTAAGAACGAGACTCATCGAAGGTCACATCATGTGAGATGCGCAGCCGACGAACAACAAGATCCCAACATCTATAACCCTTGTGCTCATCACTGTAGCCAAGAAAAACACACTCAACTGACTGGGCAGTCAATTTGGTGCGTCTCGTGGGGCAAGAAGAACATAGCACACACATCCAAACATACGAAGAGCTGAGTAGTCAGGAGAATGACCATTGAGACACTCCATAGGAATACCACCCTGCAAGGCAGCCGATGGCTGAATGTTGATGAGATAGGTGGATGCGGAAACGGCCTCAGCCCAAAAGTGTGGTGGAAGAGAGGCGACAATCATTAGCGCATGAGCCGTCTCAAGCAGATGACGATGCTTACGTTCCGCAACGCCATTCTGAGCATGGGCACCAGGACATGAGAACTAGGCAAGAGTACCCTGTTCCGCAAGAAAACCACACAACATCTGGGAGATATACTCTCCAACGAAGTCGGCACGAAAAGTACGAATGGGCATAGAAAACTGGGTGTGAACCATGGCAGCAAATCGCTTGTATATAGAGAGAACCTCGCTACGAGATTTCATAAAGTAGAGCCAAGTGTGACGAGAGAAATCATCAATAAACATAACATAATAGCGATGACCACCTTTCGAATCAAAGGTAGCACGACGCCAAACATCAGAGTGAACTAAGTCAAAAGGACGCTGAGATACCGACTCACTGGGTACAACCATCACAATGTAAAGAAACATCTCCAGAGACAGACCCTAAGGCCCTGACGCACTAATGATGACAAGCGGGAGCCACAGATATGACCAAGTCGATGATGCCACTGTTGAAAAGACGCAGAAGAGGAGGCATCAAGAGCATGAAAACTGGCAGAAGTGGTGGCAGCCGAAGGAATACGAAGCCAGTCAACCTCCCAAAGGCATTCTGACTCACGACGCGGAGGGCCAGCACCAACCAGAGCCTTGGTGCGACGATCCTGAATAGAGCAAGAATCGGTATCAAGAATGAGACGACAACCAGAATCAGTAAGTTGAGCAGCGGAAAAAAAATCATGGTAAGACGGGGAACATGAGAAACACTAGGAATAGGAAAAAGACAGAGTAGAAAGAGTACCACGACTAGCAACAGGAAGGAGTGTGCCATCGGCAATGAGAACATTAATAGGAGAATCAAGAGGTCGAAGAGAAGACAACGCGGAAGAATGAGAAGACATATGAAAAGAAGCTCCAGAATCCAAAACCCACGAAGATGTACTTGACTGTGTAGGTGCCGGCAGTGATGGAGAGATGGAAGCAGTCACAGCGGTAGCAGAACCCATTGATGAAGAGTTGGAGGAAGCCAGTATGCGCTTGAGCCGCACATTGTCCTGGTAAGTGAGTGACGGAGTCGAGGAAGACAAATGAGTCCCACTGGAAAGAAGAGCGCCTCTAGTCTCACTACTTCTGGCGATAGTCTGACTCTGGGTGACCTGGCCTGGAGTAGTAGCCACAGAAAGTGTCACGGCGCGACCGGCCCTTCTTTGCATAAGGAGGGTGACCCACCCCCATTAAGGTGTCGGCAGGAGCGGTGGAGCGGTGAGGCAAGCAGACGACACAGGAGCTTGGGCAGCCAGCACAGAGGAAACCATAAGCAACCCAGCAGAACGAAGACAGGTCTCCTCAACACAAAGCTCAGCAAGCACCTCCAAGATATGAACACGGTCGCAAGCAAGCAAGTGAGCACGTCGAGGCTGAAACTCGGAGCGGAGGGGAGATAAGAACTCATGGACATGTTGAAACTCCAAGTATGATCGCATGGTATGGCAGCAACAGCAAGCACCACAAACAACTGTCCGGAGAGAGTCAAGCTGGCGCCAAATGACAGAGCTCTGCGAGTAGAACTCATCAACAGAAGAGTCACCCTGCTGAAGAGTGTGCTCCTGACGCACCACAGATAAGTAGAGAGCATCACCGGAGGGCTGATAGCGCTGACAGAGATAAGACCACATCGCTGAAACGGTGCTAAGGCCCATGAACTCCAAAGCAAACTGAGGAAGGACACTCGCAGTGAGAACAACAGCAGCACGAGCATCATCATTGCACCACTGATAGTAAGCAGATAGATCATCGTGGTAGACAGAAAAAACATCAGAATAAGCTAAGACCTGCTGATCATAAGCATCAACCGCAGCAGCATCGAGAGCCTTGGCTGCATCCCGATCATCCTGAGAAGCATCAGCAGCAAGAACCGGCGGCATCGGCGGGGTAGGAGCCACGGGAGCAACAGGGCATGGCGGACAGGGAACCTCGCCAGAAAGAACGCCCCACAGGAGAAGACTGCGCATGTGGATACGCCTGAAAGCCACAAACTCAGCATAGTTGGTGCCACCGAATATCACCGAGCACCGAGGAACAGCGACATAGCCCGAAGAAGACATGCTGAGCTCTCTGTTTTCTTTTGAAGTCAACCGTCACAGGAGGCCCGATCTGGATCGGGCAGAGGCACGCACGAGCCCAGAGCACGAGCACGGATCGGCCTACAGCAGTGGCCGAGCGGCGGACAGCAACCAGCCGGCCTGGACGCAGCGGCGACGGTCGGACAAGGCAGGAGGCGGCGGCCGGGCGAGGAGGGGGCAGCAGCGGCCGGGCGGACAGGCGGCGGTGACATGACGAGGAGGGGACGGATCCAGGCAGCGTGTGCGTCAGATATGGCCAGTGATGGGCGGAGACGACCGGCGGCGGGCGGATCCAAGTAGGGGCGGCTAGAACGAGGCAGACTAGAGACGGGGCCTAGCAGCGGCGGCGGCTGGGGTGAAGCACGCACAGAGTTGCATCGTGCGGGAGAGAGGCTAACCTAGCATCTGCTACCATGTTGAATAATGAGCAACTAACATTCACAGGGGTCCAAAGGCCAATACATGTACACGTGTGGTAAAGTGCAGAAAGCCCCTTATACAATGGGGATATACATAAAAGGAGACTATATACATCTAACAATGAGTTCTAATAGGAAATTTTGTATGTAGTCATCAAGCCTTACTCAGACACATTTTTTCTTGTCAGCATGATTTCCCTTAGGAAAACAAGGTGGGGCAGGCGAGGCTGCAAGGCAACGGGCCAAGGTGGCGGTGCAGGGATACAGTCAATCTACTGTTGCTGCTGCCAGCAGACGGAGGAGGCGCTCTCGGGTCGAGGTGGCAGCGCCGTCGGTGATGCCAAGGTGAGCTTTCTCTGAATCCTTGTCCCCCCTTTGCTCCTGATCTCTATCACTCTCTCTCTCTCTCTCTCTCTGTAGGACCTTGAAGTATGTATAGAGGGGGGGGGGGTGATTAGACTACTTGACCAATTAAAAACTTAACCTTTTCCCAATTTTAGTCTTTGGTAGATTTTAACTATTTTAGCACAAGTCAAGCAATCCTCACACAATTCAAGCAAGCATGCAAAGAGTATATGAGCAGCGGAAAGTAAAGCATGCAACTTGCTAGAAAGTAAAGGGAAGGGTTTGGAGAATTCAAACGCAATTGGAGACACGGATGTTTTTGTCGTGGTTCCGATAGGTGGTGCTATCGTACATCCACGTTGATGGAGACTTCAACCCACGAAGGGTAACGGTTGCGCGAGTCCACGGAGGGCTCCACCCACAAAGGGTCCACAAAGAAGCAACCTTGTCTATCCCACCATGGCCGTCGCCCACGAAGGACTTGCCTCACTAGCCGTAGATCTTCACGAAGTAGGCGATCTCCTTGCCCTTACAAACTCCTTGGTTCAACTCCACAATCTTGTTGGAGGCTCCCAAGTGACACCTAGCCAATCTAGGAGACACCACTCTCCAAGAAGTAACAAATGGTGTGTTGATGATGAACTCCTTGCTCTTGTGCTTCAAATGATAGTCTCCCCAACACTCAACTCTCTCTCACAGGATTTGGATTTGGTGGAAAGAAGATTTGAGTGGAAAGCAACTTGGGGAAGGCTAGAGATCAAGATTCATATGGTAGGAATGGAATATCTTGGCCTCAACACATGAGTAGGTGGTTCTCTCTCAGAATTGGTAAGTTGGAAGTGTAGGTTTGTTCTGATGGCTCTCTCCACGAATGAAGAGGAGGTGGAGGGGTATATATAGCCTCCACACAAAATCTAACCATTACACACAATTTATCAATCTCGGTGGGACCGAATCAATAAACTCGGTCTGACCGATTCAGTAAACCTAGTGACTGTTAGTGATTTCGGTGGGACCGACATGCAACTCGGTAGGACCGATATGGTTAGGGTTAGGGCATAACGTAATCTCGGTGAGACCGATTACACAAACTTGGTGGGACCGATTTTGGTAATTAGCTAACCAGAGAGTTGGTCAGGTAAACTCGGTGGGACCGATTCGCTCTTTTCGGTGAGAATGAAATGTTACGAAAAGGAAACAGAGAGTTTACATTGCAATCTCGGTGGGACCGATCGCTCACTTCGGTTAGACCGAAACGTTACGAAGGGAAACAGAGAGATTACAATCCCATCTCGGTGAGACCGAGATCCCTATTGGTGAGACCGATTTGCCTAGGGTTTGTGGCAGTGGCTATGACATCTGAACTCGGTGGTGCTGGATAGAAAGGATCGGTGGGGCCGAGTTTGACTTTGGGTTTAGGTCATATGTGGATGTGAGAAAGTAGTTGAGAGTTTTTGGAGCATATCACTAAGCATCATGGAGCAAGAAACTCATTAAGCAACACCTCATCCCTCCTTAATAGTATTGGCTTTTCCTATAGACTCAATGTGGTCTTGGATCACTAAAATGTAAAATGCAGAGTCTTGAGCTTTTGAGCTTGAGCCAATCCTTTTATCCTTGATATTTTGAGGGATCCACTTTCATCATCCATGGCATGCCATTCATTGAGCTTTCCTAAAATATTTGTCTTGGAATAGTATTAGCTCAATGAGCTATATGTTGTTATGAATTACCAAAACCACCTAGGGATAGTTGCACTTTCAATCTCCCCCTTTTTGGTAATTGATGACAACATATAGATCAAAGCTTCGACAAATGATAATAAGATTGAAAAGAACATCGTTGCTTTGAGAAGTATGTGATAAGCAAGAGCTCCCCCTAAATTTGTGTATAGATTTAAGATTTGCTTTGGACTGCAAATGCACAAGGAATTAGGCTCATGGGTTACTCTTCCATGTCACATACATCTTGGTGGAGCGCTCAAAATAATAAAGATTGAATACATCCACTCATCACCAAGCAAAGTGAATGATCAAATAAAGATAAATAAGATAATATCATCCAACAAGCATAAGTGTAGCTTATGATCAAACACATGATCATCAATGTCTCACAGGCAATAGCATAGTATCTCAAGCAAGCAAAAGCAAATAAAGTTCAACCAAGAAGACAAGAGAGAACAAAAGCAAACTCTCTCTCTCGAAGCCTATGATCTATACATTTTTCTCCCCCTTTGGCAACAAGTTACCAAAAAGTTCATAGAAAATGCATAGTACTATTTCGTCTCTTAGGCTTGGTCTTCAGTTGGTGGCGTAGAGATGGCTCCTTGGACGAAGACTTCAGTTGATGTGGATGGAGCTGAAGGAGTTGGTGCTGGAGCTGGTTGCACTGGAGTTGTAGCTGGTGCAGATGAAGTGACTCTGGTGTCTGTTACTGGCTCTGCAGCTGATCTCTGAGCTCGAGGCACTCTGGCAAATGCATCAGTAGTTGTTCTGCCTTTCCTCTCCTGCATGTCATCCTGTAGCTGCTCCACAACTGACTGAATCTCAGTTACTTTGACATCTAAATCATAGAATTTTTGTTCCATGATTCTTTCCAGGCTCTCCTGGTTTTGAGTTAGGGTGGCCAACCCCTTCTCAATCCTCAGAGTTGATGCTATCAAGTAACCAAGATGGTCCTGCTTGCTCTTCAAAAAGTACTTAGATGCCTCCTCTTGAGTTGGCATCTTGGCAGCCTTCTCCTTCTTTGCCTTCTCCTTCTTCTCTTGAGCTTGCACTGAAGATGGTTCATTCTCATTCATCACAACTTGATTGTCCTCAAAGTCTGGATAGAGAACAAAGTGTTCCTTATCCAACAGATATTTGCCTATGCCCATCTTTGAGTTAATCAACTCCTGAATTTGTGGGGCATATCCACAACTTCTCTTTTGGTCTGCTGCTGTCCTCTTGATAGTCTCAACCATGAGGCTCATGACCTTGAATTTCTGTGGCTCATCAAATATGTGTAGCAAATTAATTGCATGCCCTCTGATCATGTTGTGGTCAACTGACTTGGGCAAAAGAGTGTGACTTAGGATCCAGTTGATCGTTGGCAGCCCTGACAGAAGAAAATGGACAGACCCAAACTTGAAAGTCTCAAGTGCTTTGTCTGGGATTTCCTTGTACATATGTGACATAGAATTGTGATCCATCTTTTTCTTGGCATAAACGTCCAAGTCATCTTCACTCTCCTTTGGGGCATTGATTAGATTGGCCCATTCCTCAATAGTTGATTGGTATCTCGTACCTTCAGACATCCAAACTATCCTGCCATCTGGATAGAAGTGTGCTGTGGAGTAGAATTGCATAACGAGCTCATCATTCCAGTTTGTGAGCTTCTGCCCAACAAAGTCTGCAACTCCACACGCACTGAAGTTGTCATACACTCCAGGATAGTGTTCTTCATTATCCTTTATGTAGGTCTAGTCGACCCACCTCATATCACACACTATAGGCTTCTTGTCCAACAAGATTGTCTCATAGAAATCCTGCTGTTCCTTAGTGTGGAACCTGTAATCAACAAAAGTTCTTCTTCTGGTGGCATATGGATCTGACTCTCTCCATAGCCTCAACCCTGAGTCTCTCCTGATCTTCATGTTCTCAGCCACAGGATGAGCATCATTGTGGTCTGGAATCTTAGGTTTCAGCTTCCTCAGGACTTGTCCTTCATCATCTTCCTTAGTAGCAACTTCAGGCACTGGGGCCTTGTCCTTCTCAGCAGCAGATATGTTCCTAGTATTCCTCTTAGGTGCAGTCTTGGGCTTGGAGGCAGCTTTGGGTGCTTCTTTGGGCTTTGATGATGCAGCCCCTGACCTTATAGCATCACCCATCAGCTTTTGTGCCTTGGGTGCTGGTGCAACAACCTCTTCTTCTTCCTCCTCTTCCATCATGGAAGGTTTTCCAACAACTCTGGCCATGGTCTTCTTGACCCTTTCCTTCCTTTTCTTCCCTTCTGTAGTAACCTCTTTGGGTTGGGATTCCAAAGATGCTTGAGTGGAGGCTCTTGCTTTAGACATGGGTTGTCTTCCTGCTGGCCTTTTGATCTTCAGCCCTGGCTTAACTGCAGCTGAGCTATACTCCTTTTTGAGCACCTTTTTCTTTGAAATGGCCTCATCCTCTATTGCCACATAATCCTCATCCTTAGATTCTGAGGTTCTCTTCTTCCTTGTCCTGGTGGCAGCTTTGGGCAAATTGCTGGGAGTGCTTCTGCTTCCCTCATCGGAGCTGCTAGAGGGACTAGTGCTCTCACTCATGTGAATCTGCTCTTCTTCCCTGTTCTGACTATCACTTTGGTCTGACATGCTGCAAACTCTGACTGCTGACCCTGTGAATAGTTATAGATGACATAGAGTGGATGAGCATCACAAAATGCAGAGATTTTTGCAAAAGAATGATTCAAAAACTTAGTTTTAGTTTTCCACAGAAAGCATTTCGGATCAACCGATTTGTAAACTCGGTGATACCGAAGCAGATTTTGGAACCTAAACTAGTGATCTCGGTCAGACCGAGTCACAGTTCGGTGGCACCGAGACTGCTAGGGTTTCAGTGAGTTCTAAAATCAGTCACACCGATTAGCAATTCTCGGTCAGACCGAGAGTCACTTGTGCAATGGCGTTAGCCGAATCAGTGAGACCGAGTTTTTCAACTCGGTGGGTTCGAGATGGTTTCGGCGGAAACCTAACCCTAAATTTTCAAATCGCATCTATTCTAAGGATGTTTTGACTGGATAGAGGTGTTTCAATCGTGGCAAGAATCATAATGAACACAATGTGCTAGAGATTGGACGGGGATAGCACTGTGATCGAGTCCATACCCTAGTTTGGCAATGAACTCGCTACGGCGGTAACGGGGAGGTGAATTCCATTGACGGTGGCGGAGACCAGCGACAGGAGGCGACTGGCGATGAAGTCGGCGATCCGGAGACCTAGAAGGCAGAGCGAGCTATGCGCGGGCGAAGAGGTTTGGCGAAAGTTTTCCAAAATTTTGCCCATGTGAATATATAGCCCGACCCTGTCGGTGTGACCGAGTGGAACGACTCAGTGGCACCGAGATGCATAACTGTTGACAGTTACAGCAACTTGGTGAGACCGAAAAGTTCAAATCGGTTGCACCGAGATTGAAAACCTAGATCGACTTAGTGATCTCGGTATGACCGAAATGGAAGAATCGGTCAGACCAAAACACACAAAGAAGTTTTGGAAGTTTAAGTCCATGACGAATCGGGGACTCCGAGTGCTCCTCACGCAGAGTGGTTCAAATCTGACTTGATCAAATTTTGTGATGTAGCATGAATAGAGTTTGAGACGAGAAGAGCATAGATAGCTAGAGAAGGTTCTTAGGCATTCTTGTCCATCCACTTGGTCAAAGAAAAAGAAACCAATCAATCAAAACAACAAGTGGATGTCCTCGAATGAGTAAAATATGCAACCAACATGCTCACAAAATAAAATGGGAAATGAAAATACACAACCAATTCTAGCATCTATCAAACAATTGGCGATGACTAGGTCATCTGTATATGAGTATATTGACTTAGGAGTCAAATGAGAACATTTGACCATAGGTCATACTCATCGTTTAAGCTCAAGTGGGGTTACCACTTTTACATAAAGCATTGATATGTTCACACCATTAGAGTAGCTTTGACTCAATTCTTAGAGTTAAGCTCCCCCTAGATGTGAGATCCCCCTTAGAGGGATGAACTAACCTTGGGTTTTGTCGATGATGACTTCATGTAGGTGTTGAAGATGTGGATGCTCAATGTTGATGTAGATCATTTGGAGCAATCCTTTTGGAGTGATTTGCACTTTCAATACCTACACGGGTTAGTCCCACAAGGAACAAACAAGTATATCCATAGACATAGAGTGATGTTCACACAAGATGATGTCCATGAAAGCATTAGGTTACCTTGTCCCTTGCCTTACCAACAAGAGGGTTTGTGACTCCTTGAACTAGTGCAAGATGTGGAAGTTGATTGCACTTGTCCTTGCCATAATGATATGAGTGAAGAATGTTGGCGGAGTCACCCTCAAGAACTCTCTAGTTCTTCTTCTTCGGGATCCACATCATCTTGATGGGAATCCTTGGAGTTGTAGTTGTGCTTGGTGAAGTAGAACTTGACGTAGTCTTGGGAGCCCACTTGACCAAGGCCTTAGGAGCTTCTTCAAATGCATCTATCTCCTCTTGAAGCTTGTCCTTGCCTTTGTTCTTGTGGTCTTGTGGTAGAAGATCATCTTGAGCTTGTGTTCCCTTGAAGGAAGTAGGATCATACTTCTCTTGTTGAGGAACAAACTTCGTCTTGGGATATTGATCTTCTTCCCACTCAACTCCATTGGCATTGAACTTTCGTTCAAAACCAACACCTTGATTCTTCCGGTGCCTTCCTTGCTTGGCGTACAATTTCCTCAAATTGCTTACTCCTGGCAAGGCTCTTGTATACACCTTTATCTATAATTCCCTTCAATAAGCTATTTTCTTGCTCAAGTGTAACTTGGCTAAGAGAATCATTAGTGGAATCAAGAGAACTACTAGAAGCAACAACATTTGATTTAGCATGATTATTGTTACTACTAGAGGAAGAATCTTTCTTGTTCTTGTTAGTGGACTTGACTTGAGGCATGTAAGTAGATAAGAGTAAACACTTGGCAATGTAAGAAGAACTTTTCTTACGGAGATCATCATTGATTGCCTTTAAGAACTCATGCTCTTGCTCAAGATTGAGCTTTTCAAAGCGTAACTTCTCATGAGCCCTTAAAAGTTCTCGATGATCTTCGAAGATAGTTTCATGAGCTAACTTAAGAGTGTTTAGTTCTTTAGTTAGAAGCTCAATCTTCTCCTTATCATTGTCATTCGTTTTATCTTGATTAGCATGATTGATTGACGTTTCATCATAGTATCCATCACTAGAGTTGTCAACAAGTAAATCATCATCACCTAACAAGTCATCTTCGTCACTATTGAAATCAACATACTCGGGGTGTGTTACCTTAGGACCTTTGGCCATGAAGCATCTTCCAATTCCTTCATTTGGTGAATCAAATATGTCGTAGGAGTTGGTTGACACAAGTTGTTGGGGATATAACTATTTGTGTAAGCCGCCCAGGAGGGGCCGGGTTATGCAAAGAAGACTCATCAGGAAGAAGCCCAAGGACCAAGCATGAAGATGGCTGTTCAATAAAGGGTCTAAGGCCCACAGGCGGCTTAACCCATAGTGATAAACCGCCATGATGGCATGACTTGTATCATAAGGTAGATTTAACTGGTCACCGAGCCGGACACTGTTGATGAGCCGGCCGGGACTCTGTAGACCATAGGGCGTCCACCCGTGTATATAAGGGGATGACCCGCCGGCGGCTTAGGGCAAGAAACAACTCATCGAGAGCCGGGCATAGCGTATCTCACTCCCTGGTCATCGAAACATCAAGCAATACCAACCCAACTAGACGTAGGCCTTACCTTCCCTGTAAGGGGCCGAACTAGTATAAACCTCTCGTGTCCTTTGTCCCGCTTAACCCCTTTAAGCTTCCTAGTTGCGATGGCTCCACGTCTAAGTCCTTGCATGAGGACATCTGCCGTGACAAACCCACGATAGTTGGCGCCCACCATGGGGCCCGCGCATGGTGGATTTGAGTTCTTGAAGGGCAGCTTCGAAGGGCTCAAGGGATACACAGTGGGCCGGATGACCAAGAGTCATCGCGGCAAGATCTACATCGACAACGATGGCTGGGGCCCCGACGCCGACTCAATTGAGTACGGGTACCGGGTCCCCTTCGGCGGAATCCACGTCTTCATCGGCCGGATTGGCGAGCCGGGCCCTGAGCCGGACAACTGCATTGACCTCGTCGAGACGGCTCAGCGCGCGAGACCCGCCCAAGTTCAACCCGGCATGAAGCGTGCCTTCGTGGGCTGCACCCATGGAGAGGAACTTTCTAAAGGATCTGAAGATGGTGGTGAGACGGTCGTCCTCTCTGACGGTGATTCGTCCGCCGGTTCAACAGATTCGCTGTATCAAGTACAAGAGGGCATGCTTGAGGGCTGTTCTGACGGCTCTAGTATTCCGGACTCCTATGAGCCGCCAAGCTGGGCAGGAGTCTTCATGGCTGGCACTCAACCCGGTCAAAACTCAACAGCTGCACCAGCAATAACATCCGGGTCAGGAGCAGCCGGGGCAGGAGGCCGTGTGCGCCCGCCGGCTTAGGTGTTGATGGATCTCATGGATAAGCTGACGGCCCTGTTAACCACCACGGTTATTCCTGCAAATCAAGATGAGCATAACGCGGAGGTGGCAAAGGTGCGCGAGGAGATAGCTCGGGCCAAGGAGGCCTTGGCAGCTGAGGACACCAGGTTAGCTACAGAACGGGCGGCTTTGGATGCACGGGCGCAGCAACTCCAGTCAGAAGCTTTCCAGGTTAATATGAGCCTGAACGCATCTAATGAGGTGATGAGAAGGAGGCACCAGAAAACTCAATCAATCCCGTTTGCCTCCGGTTTACGACCCTCGGAACCTTTTCGCTACACCCGGTGCCTGTCCTAGCAACCCGCCCGAAGCAAATCAGTTTATGACAACCGGAGTGGGAGGACCGGCTCAGCCTCGAGAGATGATACCTCCTCATGGGAGTATGGCCCCGCCCCGCTATGTACCAATACCACCGGGTCATTTTTCCAACCCCATGGAGAACTTAATCGCAGCATCGGCGCGTTTGGTGGCTCTCCCAGTGGACAGTGATGACCCGACGGTGGTGAAGACCCGAAGGATCAGAGACCTCGTCCAGACAGCCCTAGCTCAGCAAGAGACTTATTCTTACAGCCAGGACATGATTCATTCAACTCCTCCGCCTTGGTTAGCTCCAGCTTGTCAAAACCGGAGTCCGAGTTACAGCAGGCACATGGAGTCAGAAGCTTTGTCAAGCAACGCCCAGTGCCGTAACCCGCCCGGTGGATATAACCCGGTGCAGGACCGGATACGTCAGGAGGACAAGCGGGCGGCTCAGCTAGCGGCTCAACAAACGGCTCGTCGGGACCTTCCAGATTATCCCACGACTTCCGTTGAGGCGGGAGTGGCTACCAGAACCGGCGGCGTTCCTTGCTTAGTGCCGGCTTTACACAATGTACGTTTACCCAAGGACTTCAAGGGATCTCGGAAGGTGCCGAATTACACGGCCGACTTGCAGCCCGGGGCGTTGATCGAAAGTTATGAGATGGCCATGGAGCTGTTGGAGGTCAGTGATGCAGCAATGGCTAAGTACTTCACCATGATGTTAGCTGGAACGGCCCGATCTTGGTTAAAGGGCTTGCCACCCAATTCCATTAGCTCATGGGCAGAATTGAAAGCCCGATTCATCCAGAACTTCAAAGACACTTGCAAGCAATCTATGTCGATTGTGGACCTGACAAATTGTAAGCAGGAGGAAGGTGAATCCGCGACTCATTGGGTACGCCGGGTCAATGAGATAATACATTCATATAACAAGATGGATGCCGGTTCTGCAGTCCTCATGTTGGAGAAGAACTGCCGCTTTGAGCCGCTGAGGCAGAAACTGGGGCGCCTTAAGCGTGATTGCAATGATATGGGCACACTGATGGCAGCTTTAGTCAAATACGCTGATTCTGATAGTACCAAGGGTCCCGCGTCTGATGAGGAAAAGACAGGGAACGGAAAGAAGAACAGCAATGGAAAGGGTCAACATAACCCAATGAATCAAGGAGGCAATAAGCGTAAGGCTGAGGGTAACCCGAAGTTTGTGGCCAAGGCCAATGCGCAGGGTAACAATCAGAGACGTAAGGGAAAACCGGTCCCTCGATGGCGGGTCAGACCCATCTCTTGAGCAACTACTCAATGAGCCTTGCCCTAGACACGGCACCCAGGAACGACCCGCCACTCACTTATGGAAAGACTGCGCGATCATCAAGGCTTTCAAGAATTCCAACATGTTTGATGGCAATCATGGGTCGGGCGGCGGCTCAGGAGCCGGCGGCTTCCATGGCCCGGGCGGCGGTTCAAGTTCCGGCTTTCAAGGAAATCAAGGCGGCTATAATCAACAACAGTCTGGTCAAGGGGGACAGCAGCAGCAGCAGTCAGGTTATCAAAGCCACCCAAAGTAGCTGAATGGTGGGCAGTATCATGTGTTCACCACTAATTTGTGCAAACGTGACCAGAAGGTTCATAAGAGGGCCGTGAATTCTGTTGAGCCGGCGGTTCCCCGTTATTTGAGGTGGTTAGAATAGCCCATTATATGGAGCAGGGAAGATCACCCCCTCCGGGTTGATAATCTGGGTCAGTTGGCCTTGGTGGTAGCACCTCAGGTTGGTGGATATAAATTCACTAAGGTACTCATGGACGGAGGTAGCATCATCAATATCCTCTATTATGAGACCTTTCGCCGCATGGGGTTGACTGATAACGACTTGAGGACGTCCAACACTGTCGTTCATGGAGTGGTGCCTGGTAAGTCAGCGTACCCAGTTGGCAAGATTGAACTGGAAGTGGCCTTCGGAGATGAGTACGATTCTAGAGCTAAAAAATTAACTTTTGAGGTGGTCAAAATCAAGAGTCCATATCAAGCTCTATTTGGTCGGCCGACTTATGCCAAGTTCATGGCACGGTCGTGTTATGTTTATCTGCAACTTAAGATGCCGGGTCACAAGGGCACCATCACTGTGCATGGAAGTCGAAAGGTAGCTTTGGAATGTGAGGAGGGCGACGCGGCTTGTGCTGAGGCTGTTTGTGCAGCAGAGGAGCTGAAGTTTTATCAAGATAATGTTGACCCGGTGGATATGACCTTTCTAAAGAAGCCAACCACCGAGCATGACCCGACGATGAAGTTTAAGTCGACTGACGAAACCAAGCTTGTTGATTTCACTCCAGACCATTCGTCTAAGCAGTTCAGTATCAGTACCAATTTGGATCCTAAATAGGAAAGCACGCTCATCGAGTTCATCCGTGAGAACCGGGACATCTTTGCATGGAAACCTTCTAACATGCCGGGTGTACCGAGAGAACTTGCTGAGCACACTCTCAATATTGATCCGAGGTATAAGCCGGTCAGGCAGTTTCTTCAACGGTTCAACAAAGAAAGACGGAAAGCTATTGGAGAGGAAGTCACCCGGCTCTTAGCGGCTGGGTTTATTGTGGAAGTTTTTCACCCAGAGTGGTTGGCTAACCCGGTGCTCGTGCTCAAGAAGAACGGCACCTGGCGGATGTGTGTGGATTACACGGACTTAAATAAGGCTTGTCCGACTGATCCCTTTGCTCTCCCTAGTATTGATCAAATCATTGATGCTACGGCGGGTTGCGAGCGTTTGAGCTTTTTGGATGCTTACTCTGGTTATCATCAGATCAAAATGGCAGTTAAGGACTAGGAGAAGATGGTGTTCATCACTCCGTTTGGAGCCTTCTGCTATGTATCTATGCCATTTAGGCTCAAGAGTGCTCAGGCGACTTATCAGCGATGTGTACGGAACTGTCTCCACGATAAATTGGGCGCAATGTTCATGCTTATGTGGATGACATCGTGGTGAAGTCCAGAGAGAAGGAAACCTTGATATCTGATTTGAAAGAGACCTTTGATAATATCCGAGTTTATAAGATGATGCTTAACCCGGCAAAGTGTGTATTTGGTGTACCCGCAGGCAAGCTCTTGGGTTTCCTGGTTTCAAACAGAGGCATTGAAGCTAATCCGGAGAAGATCAAGGCAACTACCTCTTTGGCTAAACCGGCGTGCATCAATGATGTTCATCGACTGGCAGGTCGTGTTGCAGCTTTAAGCCGGTTCATAAGTCAGTTAGGTGAGAAGGCCCTACCGCTGTATTAGATGATGAAGAAAACAGACACTTTTGTCTGGAGTGATGCTGCTAATACTGCCTTTGAAGATTTAAAGAGACAGTTGTCTGAGCCGCCGGTCCTTGCGGCTCCCATTGATAAAGAGCCGTTGCTGTTATATGTGGCTGCTAACTCACGAGCTGTCAGTGTTGCCATCGTGGTGGAGCGTAAGGAGGCTAGCAAGGAGCATCCGGTTCAACGGCCGGTTTATTACATCAGTGAGGTGCTCATAGAGTCCAAGCAAAGGTATCCGCATTGGAAGAGGCTTGTTTACGGAGTGTTTATGGCAAGTCGGAAGCTGAAACAGTACTTCCAAGGTCATCCTATAACTGTGGTAAGTTCTGCCCCCTTGGGAGACATCATCCAGAACAGGGAAGCCACAGGACAAATTGCCAAGTGGGCCATTGAGCTTGGGCCTCATGATTTGAAGTACATGCCACGTACTGCTATTAAGTCTCAAGCCTTGGTGGACTTTATTAATGATTGGACAGAGTTACAGGCACTGGAGGAGAAGCCAGATAACACATATTGGACTATTCACTTTGATGGGTCCAGGCAGTTGGAAGGCTCGGGGGCTGGAGTCGTTTTAACTTCCCCTCGAGGTGACAAATTTTGTTATGTGCTCCGGCTCATGTTTCCTTGTACTAACAATGCAGCTGAGTACGAGGCCTTACTCCATGGTCTCAGGATGTCCAAAGAGATGAATTTGAGCCGGGTAAGGTGTTTGGGTGACTCAGATCTTGTAGCTCAACAAGTATTGGACAAGTGGGATTCTAAGGATCCCTTAATGGCGGCTTACCGTCGTGAAGTTGATGCTGTGGCTGGGCACTTCAAAGGTTATCAAGTGGAGCACATTGATCGAAGGAATAATGAGGCGGCTGATGCTCTAAGCCGGCTGGGATCTCAGCGTAAGCCGGTGCCGCCTAACACCTTTCTCGATGTTTTGCATAATCCTTCCGTCAAGATATCTACAGAGGAAGAACTAGCAGCGCCAGACCCGGAGGCACAACTGGTGGCAGCCCTGCATGTCATCCCGGATTGGACAGTGCCGTATTTGGCCTATATGACCCGGGGAGAGTTGCCGGAGGATGAGACTTTGGCGAGACAAATCATCAGGCGATCCAAATCTATGACGATTGTTCATGGCAAATTACATCACCGCAGTGTTACTGGGGCGTTTCAACATTGTGTGTCGCCTGCGGAGGGTCAGGAGATACTTCGTGAGATCCATGAAGGACACTGTGGTCATCATGCCGGCTCAAAATCTCTTGTTGCCAAAGCTTTCCGTCATTGTTTCTATTGGCTGACGGCTCATGCTGACACGGAGGATCTTGTTAGCAAATGTGACGGATGTCCGAAATTCTCACGACGAGCTCATGTGCCGGCTCAAGAGTTGAGGATGATTCCAATTACGTGGCCGTTTGCAGTCTGGGGGCTTGACATGGTTGGACCTTTCAAGAGGTCTAAGGATAAAAAGACACACCTCCTGGTGGCAGTGGATAAGTTTACAAAGTGGGTAGAGGTAGAGCCGGTCAGTAAGTGTGATGCAGCCACGGCGGTTCAGTTCATGAAGAAGGTGATCTTTCGTTTTGGTTTTCCACACAACATCATCACTGATAATGGCACTAATCTTTCCAAGGGTGCCATGGAAGAGTTCTGTCAATGAGAACATATCCGGCTTGATGTTTCGGCTGTTGCTCATCCTCAATCCAATGGTCAGGCAGAGAGAGCTAATCAGGAGATCCTGAAGGGTATTAAACCCCGGCTTTTGGTCCCCTTACAGTGGACTCCGGGTTGTTGGGTGGAGGAGCTACCCTCTGTGTTGTGGACCATCAACACTACGCCTAACAGGTCTACATGTTACACACCTTTCTTCATGGTGTACGGAGCGGAGGCAGTCCTGCCAAGTGACATCCGGCACGACTCACCCTGTGTGGCGGCTTACGTTGAGGCTGATATCAAAAAAGCTCGTCAGGATGTACTTGACTTGTTGGATGAGGAGCGAGACATGGCAATCGCCCGCTCGGCGATTTACCAGCAAGACGTGCGCCGCTATCACAGCCGCCGGGTTAGAAGCAGAGCCGTTCAGGAAGGCGACTTAGTGCTCCGGCTCATCCAGGATCAGTCTGATATGCACAAGCTATCCCCTCCTTGGGAAGGACCCTTTGTGGTCAGCAAGAATCTGAACAACGGGTCATACTACCTCATCAATGTTCGAGAGCACAAAGACTCACGTAAGTCGGAGGAAGAGACCCGCCGGCCGTGGAACATCGCTCATCTTCGGCCTTACTATACTTGAGCCACCGGCTCTCAAGATGTATATATTTTAAAACTGTATATATTTTATAAAGCAATAAAGCAGGACCTCTGTCCTTTTCACCCTCAAAGGTTTATATGTCTTCTTTATCAGGTGGTGGAAACAACCAACAGGGAGCGGATCATATCTGAATCCGGCTTTCCCTTTGGTTCGGCTTATGATCATATCTGAATCTAGCCATGATCACTTGGGGGCTCCTGTTCAAACATAGGTCGTATTCGAACCAAAGAGAACATAGCTGTCGATACCCGCTTGATCGGCATACTGCCAAACCCACTTGGGGGCTTCTTGATCATATTTGAATCATAAGTTAACCTCTTTGGGTCTGACGTGGATCGTATTCGAATCAGCATCATTAAACAACTCTTATGGTCACTTGGGGGCTTCCTGTTCAAACATAGGTCGTATTCGAACCAAAGAGAAAATAGCTGTCGATACCCACTTGATCGGCATCGCCAAAGCCACTGGGGGCTATATGATCGTATCCGAATCTTAGCTTAACCCCTTTGGAACGGTTCACTGATCGTATTTGAATCAGAGGCCTTTGAAATTAAGTTTACTATTCATTATACTTTGTAAGTGTAAATTAAGGGCCAGGTGAACATTATATGTGCCAACTTTCAGGAGTTAAACTCACTCTCATGATTTGGGTCACATAAGCCGGAGAGAATACCAAAAAAGATCGCAGGTATGCTATTGTGATTATAATCATAAACCGGCCTTTATATGATGTTTTGGTTCGTACTCCGGGTTATCAATACTTTATGTGACCCCGGATGCGATAAGTCGCCAAGGGAATTCTGTTTGTTTTATATGCAGGATAAGGCAAGCGAGTTTTTAACATCAAGGAAAGATCAACATAAGCTGGAAGTATATAGCGATGGCGGCTTACGAAAGTATTAAGCGCCACAAACATGCGTGAAGGCATGACAAAAATTGAGAGGTTTTTCTACCCTATTACAAGACTCCCCGAGTCTGAATAATAAAGCATTGTTTTCGCAAAGTCATAAACGCCTGGCGGTTCACTGCTTTGGTGGGCTTGAAGATTCCGGGTTATCCTTCTCCGCCTCTCCGTCTACTGCCCTGTCCTGGAAGGTTGACGAGGCCCAGTCAATGCCACTTAAGGCTTCAAACTCAGCTTCATCATCTATTAAACTGGCTGGGTCAACTTCAGGGGCAAAGGTGTGCTTACGAGTTGGAGGGATCAGGCTGACGTCATTGTAGTGAGGTGTTGGAATTCTCCGGTTCTCGCTGTCATAGCCCGGCTGGTACTTGGTAAGGTCAATATCGTTCCCAATGATAGTAGCAACAGGACATACGACTTTCACACAAGCGGTAAAGTCTGTTTCGTCGAATAAGGAGCCGTTTTCCTTCAAGCTAGGATATCCAAGAGCAACATCTGCCAGGTCTAATTCTGGAAGCAACGCCTTGGCCCGGCTCAAGGCAGCTATATCCCCGGTTCTGGCAGATGCCCGTCTTAGTTCTTGGATCCGCTGGGGTAGCACGGCAAGCCACTTTAGCACATCCTGCAGGAGATGGGGAACGCCATTTGATAAAGCCATAATGGCCAAAGCACGTTGTGACCGGATATACAGTTGCTCCACCAGAGTGTAAACTGCTTTCAGCTTGATCAACATGTTCTGCTTGAGGTTTGTGCTCCTGGGGCCTGCGTTCTTAAACATAAGGTGAGCCGGAGATGACAATTAAAATAGTCATCAAAGGAAGGATTGCAATATTCAAGGTTATATATAATAACTTACCGAAGATTGCTGAGACCATTTGAGATATCTGGCGCTTTAAGCTGGACAGCTCGGCTGTTGCTTCTGCAAGTGACGTTTCTGCTGTCTCGGCCCGGGTCACTAGTGAGGCGTTCTCATCGGCCCAGATTTTCTTCTCTGCATCAAAATTCTTCTTCAACTTCTCTTGTTCAGAGACGTTGAATTCAAATTTGGAGTTGGCCTTTTGAAGTTCAAGCTCTTGAGCTGCCAGGAGGCTCTTCAGGTCAGCAATCTCCGACTCAAATTGACTTGTGGTGGCCTGCATTGATGTCGGGTTATAGTCAGAATCATGGTAAGATATCATTAAGTCCCAAGCACTTTGCAAGCAAAGGTACGTGACACTTGGAGGCTAATGTATGCTGAAGAAATTTAACGTACAATGCCGGTTCATGGAAATTAAGTCCCAAGCACTTTGCAAGCAAAGATACTTGACACTTGGGGGCTAATGTGTATCGCAAGTTCAAGGTATCATGTTACCACCAGGTTAAAAATCTTCTGTCTAAACCGGGCAGAGCAGTGCTAAGCAGGTTTTTAAGTCTACAACATATTTATTCATAAGCAGTAGACTTGGGGGCTGATACAGTAAGTATGATTAAGAAAAGTAACATAAGTCATACCTCAGATTTTTGCTGTATCTGCTTCACCATGTCAATTTCCAGGTCGCGACTGCTATGCACTTGATTGATATAGCCAGAGACTATCTCTCCAATGCTCAAATGAGTATAGTCAGCAATATCTAGCTTGGCCTTTCGGTGTTCTAGAAGCACCTCCTTGGCAGAGCACTTGGCCAGGACAATGGGTTGCCCCGGCTCAACAAATTGAGTCTTCAGAATCTCAATTTCCGGATCAATTGTCTTGGCCGGGCTAGGAGCTTCTGGGTTATCAGAGCTGTTGAGAGTATCTTCGGCGGGTGGATCAGAGGCTGGTACTGGAATGTCAGAGGCTGGTTCAGGCGGCGGCTGATGGGTAGAACTATCAGGAGCGATTGTGTCAAGCTCCGGTTCAGTCACGACCGGGTCTTGGGACGGCTTGCTCTTCTTTGCCCTCTTACTGGTTTTCACTTGTACGCTGTGGACAAAGGCAGAAGGATGAGAACAAAAGCAAGAGTAAAGTAAAGCATAAGGTAAACAAAATTATATTACCCAGGGGCAGTTTTGAAAGCCGGCATGTTAGATTTCATAGACTCACCGGAGGAAGGAGAGGTATCCTGATAATTGGAGTCAGATGAATTGAGAGGTTGACGAATTAAACCCGCCAAAGGGTAAACAGAACGTAAATCGGAGATAACCTCAGCCCGACGCTTCCTGGTTACGTCAGGTAAGCCGGAGGAGAGCTCTATATCCTTGCTGGTCCAGGTCTGCCTCTAGCTTTCAAATTGCTGTTGCTTCAAAAGAAATTGAGGATCTTGGTAAGACAAAGGATGTGAAAATCTTACTTTCCGGGTTACTCTTCGAATTTTCTGACGCGGCAGGGGCTCGGAGTCGGAGGAGATTATAGTTACCTCTTCCTCGGCGGCTTGGCTGTTCCCCGTGTCTTCCTGAAAGGATTTAATGTTAGCAAGGTAATGATAAAGAGTCAAAGGAGTTAAAAAGTTACCTCTTCTTCATCATCATCAGTATCGTCAAGTTTAAACATATCTGAAGCGCTTGGCTTCCTCTTCTTTGAAGTACCAGTCTTGGTGGCTTTCCTTTCGGCTCTTTTTGCCGCTCTGGCTTGTTTGGTCGCCTCATGGTTATACTTGACCTTCCAGAAGTTATCATCAGCCTATGAAGAATGATAAGGGGTTATGAATAAAAGTAAGGTATAACACAGTAAGGAGTAATTATTGAGGTTGATGACTTACTGCAGGGGCCGGGTTCTTCTTGCAGAAGGGAAGTAAGCCAAAGGCATTACTGGTCACCGTGCCCTCTTTCAGCAACGTTTGGGTCGTAGCATCCACTACATCATCTGGTAAGTCCTCAGGACTATGACGCAGTGGGTCATTCTTCTCGCCTGAGTAAGTGCACATTAAGCCGGGGCGGCGACTTAACGGAATCACTCACCAAGCGACCTAGACTTGGACCAGGTCAATACCATCTAAGCCATTTCCCAGAAGAGCTTTGATTTTACTAATGGTGGGAGCAAGTGGCAGACGTTCAACAGCAGTCAGTTTATCCGGCAGCGGGTGGTTGGAATCAAGGCGCAAGGCGCGGAAGCCGGGCAGAGGATTTTCATCAGCCGGAGAAGTATCCTCGCAGTAGAACCATGTCTGATTCCAATCCTTTGGATGACTCGGCAGTTCAGCATAAGGAAAAAGGCAGTCTCTCCGCCACTGAATCGAGATGCCATCAAGTTCCAGGCTGGGCTCGTTGGCGCGTTCGTTCTGCCGGTTTAAGTAAAACAATTCTCTAAATAAAAGTAAGCTGGGTTCTTCCCCAAGGTACACCTCGCAGAAGACTTGGAAGTTGCAAATATTTGACACGGAATTGGGCCCGATGTCTTGAGGTCTGAGGTCGAAGAAATGTAAAACATCCCTGAAGAATTTTGAACCGGGTGGAGCGAAGCCCCGGTTCATGTGATCAGTAAACACGATCACCTCCCCTTCCTTGGGTTGAGGATTCTCCTCTGACGGGTTAGGAGCACGATAAGACATGACCCCTCTCTTGGGCAGATGGCCGGATTTCACAAAGTCAGACAAAGTGCTTTCTATAACAGTGGATTTGACCCAGTTGCAGGTCACAGGAGCTTTGGGAGCCTTGGGTGCCATTGTATAAATTGAAGCCTATGACAAAATAAGAAGTTCCGGTTCAAATTTAACCCGGAGGAAAACATTTTAAATCTATTCAAATGGCGGCTTAAGAAGGGGCCTAATGACATATGGGTAACTATGTAGTGATATTTAAGCCGCTACAGGTATCAAAGGCAATTAAAATTTCTTAAGCTGCGGGAAGCAAGCAAAGCTGACAATCAGTGTTGTCTTCTTAAACCGGCTACATGAGCTACCGTGTGAAGCAAATTTAACAGATATAGTTTTTTGGCTAAGTATGGAACAAACAGGTTTCACAAGTTGCAGCTATTATTTTGGATCAAACGGCTGTTCTGAAAGGAAAAATTTCTAGACCTAGAACTGACGCAGATGAAGCTCATAGGCTTGAACGGGGCCTCTGTGCAATGGAAAGGGATCTATGTGCATTTGGAAACGGGTGTGAAACAGCTACCGCAGCAGTTTTATATTATCTAAAGATCAGAAAAAGGCGTTGGAGGTGGAGTTTATCAAGGGTTCGTGACGGACGGCGACGAACACTGACGAACTTGAAAATCACTAATGCAGATCTGAGGAACAAGGAGGGAAAAAACTTACAGATGCAGAGTTGCTGCGGAGATCCATCGCATTTTCTGGTCAGGTCAGGTTGATGCAATGGCCTGAGTTGGTGAAGACAAGGAGATCCACAGCGGCGGCGGCGGCGGAGCTCAAACGGCAGGGAGATAGTGAGCGGAGGAAGACGACCGAATGGGGAGAATGAAAAAGACCTAGGTCGTGCCTATTTATAAGGAAAGGCCGACTAAGACGGCGAGAAACGAGGAGGCCAGACATCATTATCCAGCGGCCCCGACGCCCCGGTTTTCAGAATGGTCAGTAAAAGTAAAGATCCGTTGGAGGATATGGCGGAGTAAAAAATGAATTTAAGTAAAGGTGACGTCACGGCGGATTAACACGGATCCAGAAGATGACGTCATGGCAGGTAAAAATCTTTGCACAAGCAGAAGGCTGAAGGTTTATTTTCTTAAGGTATTTTAAGGTTGATGTGAACCGGTTCAAATCAATCTGGGGCCTAATGTTGGGGATATAACTATTTGTGTAAGCCGCCCAGGAGGGGCCGGGTTACGCAAAGAAGACTCATCAGGAAGAAGCCCAAGGACCAAGCACGAAGATGGCACTTCAATAAAGGGTCTAAGGCCCACAGGCGGCTTAAGGCCCACAGTGATAAACCGCCATGATGGCATGACTTGTATCATAAGGTAGATTTAACTGGTCACCGAGCCGGACACTGTTGATGAGCCGGCCGGGACTCTATAGACCACAGGGCGTCCACCCATGTATATAAGGGGACGACCCGCCGGCGGCTTAGGGCAAGAAACAACTCATCGAGAGCCGGGCATAGAGTATCTCGCTCCCTGGTCATCGAAACGTCAAGCAATACCAACCCAACTAGACGTAGGCCTTACCTTCACAGTAAGGGGCCGAACTAGTATAAACCTCTCATGTCCTTTGTCCCGCTTAACCCCTTTAAGCTTCCTAGTTGCGATGGCTCCACGACTAAGTCCTTGCAAGAGGACATCTGCCGTGACAAACCCACGACACAAGTGCTAGACCGGCAACACCTTCATCTTGAGTATATTCGGAGTCGGAGTGATAGCTTCTCTCGGAGTGATTGTCCGAGTCGGAGCCGGATACCCATTCACCAACATGAGCTTGATGTCTTCGATTTGTGTAGCTCCTTGATGACTTGTCCTTCCTTTCCAAATCCTTGCTTCTCCGTGAGGGTCTTCATTCATAACGATCATCTCTACTCCTTCTCTCTCTTGGTGGTGATTCTTCTCTTCTACTTCTTCTTTTTGGAGAATCTTCTCTTCTTTTGTAGGGTGTCGTACACTCATTGGAATAGTGTCCGGGTCTCCCACAATTGTAGCAATTGCTCTCTCTACTAGAAGATCTTTTGTCATTGTAGGACCTTGACTTGGAGCTTCTCTCTTTACTTCTACTCTTGTAGAATTTGTTGAAGTTCTTCACCATTAAGCTCAATTCTTCATTGAAGGTTTGTTTCTCGCTTGATGATGTGGGGGCTTCACATGAGGCTTTGTAAGCACCACTTGACTTGTTGTGAAGTTCCTCCTTATCCTTGAGTGACATCTCATGAGCAACAATTCTTCCAATGACTTCCGTTGGCTTCAGATCTTTGTAATTGGGCATCATTTGGATCAATGTGCACACGGTATCATATTTTCCATCCAATGCTCTTAGGATCTTCTTGATGATGAATCTGTCAGTCATCTCTTCACTTCCTAAGCCCGCAATCTCATTTGTGATAAGAGCAAGCCTAGAGTACATTTCAGCGACACCTTCACCATCCTTCATTTTGAACTTGTCAAGCTGACTTTGGAGCACATCCAACTTGGATTCCTTGACGGAGTTGGTACCTTCATGCATATCAATCAAAGAATCCCAAATTTCCTTTGCATTCTCAAGACGACTGATTTTGTTGAATTCTTCGGGGCACAATACATTGAAGAGGATATCTCAAGCTTGAGCGTTGTATTCAACATCTTCAACTCATCCGCACTAGCTTCACGGTTCGGTTCTCTCCCATCAAAGAATTCACCTTGCAAGCCAATACACACAATAGCCCAAACGGCGGGGTTATGTCTGAGAATATGCATTTTCATCTTATGCTTCCAACTAGCAAAATTAGTGCCATCAAAGTAAGGACCTCTATGGTGATAGTTTCCCTCGCTAGATGCCATACTCTCCTAGGTTGTGAAACCAAGGCTATGACCACCAAAAGCTATGGAAATCAAAGCAAATGGAGATCAAAGCTCTGATACCACTTGTAGGACCTTGAAGTATGTCTAGAGGGGGGGGGGGTGATTAGACTACTTGACCAATTAAAAACTTAACCTTTTCCCAATTTTAGTCTTTGGTAGATTTTAACTATTTTAGCACAAGTTAAGCAATCCTCACACAATTCAAGCAAGCATGCAAAGAGTATACGAGCAGCGGAAAGTAAAGCATGCAACTTGCTAGAAAGTAAAGGGAAGGGTTTGAAGAATTCAAACGCAATTGGAGACACGAATGTTTTTGTCGTGGTTCCGATAGGTGGTGCTATCGTACATCCACGTTGATGGAGACTTCAACCCACAAAGGGTAATGGTTGCGCGAGTCCACGAAGGGCTCCACCCACGAAGGTTCCACGAAGAAGCAACCTTGTCTATCCCACCATGGTCGTCGCCCACGAAGGACTTGCCTCACTAGCGGTAGATCTTCACGAAGTAGGCGATCTCATTGCCCTTACAAACTCCTTGGTTCAACTCCACAATCTTGTTGGAGGCTCCCAAGTGACACCTAGCCAATCTGGGAGATACCACTCTACAAGAAGTAACAAATGGTGTGTTGATGATGAACTCCTTGCTCTTATGCTTCAAATGATAGTCTCCCCAACACTCAACTCTCTCTCATAGGATTTGGATTTGGTGGAAAGAAGATTTGAGTGGAAAGCAACTTGGGGAAGGCTAGAGATCAAGATTCATATGGTAGGAATGGAATATCTTGGCCTCAACACATGAGTAGGTGGTTCTCTCTCAGAACTGGTAAGTTGGAAGTGTAGGTTTGTTCTGATGGCTCTCTCCACGAATGAAGAGGAGGTGGAGGGGTATATATAGCCTCCACACAAAATCTAATCGTTACACACAATTTACCAATCTCGGTGGGACCGAATCAATAAACTCGGTTTGACCAATTCAGTAAACCTAGTGACCGTTAGTGATTGCGGTGGGACCGACATGCAACTCGGCAGGACCGATATGGTTAGGGTTAGGGCATAATGTAATTTCGGTGAGACCGATTACACAAACTCGGTGGGACCGATTTTGGTAATTAGCTAACCAGAGAGTTGGTCAGGTAAACTCGGTCGGAACGATTCGCTCTTTTCGGTGAGACCGAAATGTTACGAAAAGGAAACAGAGAGTTTACATTGCAATCTCGGTGGGACCAATCACTAACTTCGGTTAGACCGAAATGTTACGAAGGGAAACAGAGAGATTAAAATCCCATCTCGGTGAGACTGAGATCCCTATCGGTGAGACCGATTTGCCTAGGGTTTGTGGCAGTGGCTATGACATCTGAACTCGGTGGCGCCGGATAGAAAGAATCGGTGGGGCCGAGTTTGACTTTGGGTTTAGGTCATATGTGGATGTGAGAAAGTAGTTGAGGGTTTTTGGAGCATATCACTAAGCATCATGGAGCAAGAAACTCATTAAGCAACACCTCATCCCTCCTTGATAGTCTTGGCTTTTCCTATAGACTCAATGTGATCTTGGATCACTAAAATGTAAAATGCAGAGTCTTGAGCTTTTGAGCTTGAGCCAATCCTTTTATACTTGATATTTTGAGGGATCCACTTTCATCATCCATGCCATGCCATTCACTGAGCTTTCCTGAAATATTTGTCTTGGAATAGTATTAGCTCAATGAGCTATATGTTGTTATGAATTACCAAAACCACCTAGGGATAGTTGCACTTTCACTCTCTCTCTCTCTCTATCCCTCTCTCTCTCTCTCTCTTTCTGTCCATCAATGCAAGTTCTTGTATGCCTTTGGGCTTTGGTGAAACATAGGTGACCAACAAGGAATCCGAGCCAAACTTCTCACCTCCTATCAGGTTATTATAATTCCAGTATGCATCTACGTATAAGCTAATTAGCACTGTATTTGTAGGGCTCCATTGCAAGTCAAATAAATGTGTAGTGTGACATACTGGTTGAATTGTCCATTTTGTATTTGGAATGAGGTTTAAGATTCAGTATGGGAATGAAGATGTTAATGAGAGGTCTGTCTATTTAAAGTGAACTAAAATTCAGTTTTGTACAATGTTTACTAAGTTTTACCTCCTGTTTTGTAGGCGATCTGGAATGATTAAAGGTATTAATGAAGTGGACCCTATTAGGTGGTCTGGTTCAAAGTTGAAAAGCCTGTTGGTAGGTGAAATTCACAACGCCATTATCTTCGGGCTACCTTGCAGTATTTTAGATAACTATATTTTTTCTGGACCTTTTATATTGCGTGACCATGAATATGCCTTAGAATGCTCCTGATGAGGCTTAAAACACTTGAAAATGTTCGCAATGTGCTAAGACCCACCCTCACATCTAGGTTATTCACCCTTAAGGTGGGACTTGCCAATCCACCTTACGTCCTTACACTAGTAGAAAACAGGGCTTTGGTTGGGGCCTAGCCAGCCCATTAGTCCTGGTTCTATCACCAACCGGGACCCATGGGGGCATACGTCCCGGTTCGTGCGCCCACAGGGTCGGCCGGGCCTTGTGAGGCATTTGTCCCGGTTCGTGTGGACCCATTTGTCCCGATTCTAGGCACGAACTGGGACCAATGGCCCTCGCTCATGGCCCACATCCATTGGTCCTGGTTCGTGGCTTGAACCGGGACAGAGTTAGTCCCGGTTCCTGCCACAAACCGGGACCAATAAGTTGCCTATATATACCCCATCGCCGCAGCAGAGCAGTCCACACTGCTCTTTTTTTTCTGGCCGGCGAGGGGAGAGCTTTGTGGTGCTCTAGCTCACCTCCTATGCACATGAGGTGTTCGATGAAATGCCCAAGCCATACTAGTTAAGCTTTCTCCTCTTGAAGCTCGACCTCCAAGCTCAATTTTCCCGGAGATTTGTCTAGGTTTAGCGGTCCGTCACGTCCCGTCTCTGTCTTCACCGCCATCGACCGCCCGCGCCGATCTCATCGCCGGCACCACCGTGGTGAGCCTCTTGTTCTTATCTTCTTTCTGAAAGAAAAGACTTCTTACTTTAGATAGATAGCTGTCTAATTTTCTTACTTTTATTATTGCTTGTTATTATATAGTGTGATGGTTTTGGTATCCACCCCCATCGGCCCTCGTCCTGTCTATGATTCGGATGTGGTATATATTATCTTTTATAACTATTTGGTTCATTTATTGTTAACGAAAATTATGCTGACCAACGTGACATAGATTTTATTTATCTAGGAGGTATGTGAACCGGAAATTCCAACCGACCCTATTGTCGAAAGGTTAAATTTAGTTGGAGAAGAAAACAATTATTTGAAGGAAAAAATAAAAAAAATGAGGAAGAGAAGATGATATTGGAGTTGCATGTTGCGGATGTCGTCGATGATCACAAGATCAAGATGGACGCAATGCGTTTGAAGATTAGAAAGATTAGAAAATATGCCATTCAAACCGAGGCTTGGTATCATTATGCCGTAGGATCAATTGTTACCTTGGTTGCAATTATGATCGCATTTGTTGTTGCATTGAAATGTTTTACATAGTTTAAATGTATGGTTAAATTAGATGCTCTGGAGAGCTATATGTTGTTCAATGAGAACTATGTATGTACGTTGGTTTTAATGTGATGATGAACTTCTATTAATTTGGTCACTTATCTATCCATGATATTCTGTAATGGTTTTTGACACACTTAATTATATATAATGCACGCAGATGAACCGGCAATGGATGTACGGTTGCAGACACACCTTCGAGTACGTTAAGGGCGTGCATAATTTTCTCGAAGTGGCTGAGGCAAACAAGCAGAATGGTTTTATGTGCTGTCCATGCCCTATATGTGGGAATACGAAGTCTTACTCTGACCGGAAAATCCTTCACACCCACCCGCTTTATAAGGGTTTCATGCCACACTATAATGTTTGGACCAGGCATGGAGAAATAGGGGTTATGATGGAAGACAACGAAGAAGAAGAGGACGATGACAACTATGCCCCCAGAATACGGCGATGCTGCAACGGGGGAAGCTGCTGAAGATCAAGAGGAACCAGACGATATTGTGCCCGATGATGATCTCCGTTGGGTCATTGTTGATGTAAGGAGACAGTGCGAAAGTCAAAAGGAGAAGATGAAGTTCGATCACATGTTAGAGGATCACAAAAAAAGGTTGTACCCCAATTGCGAAAATGGCAACACAAAGCTCGGTACCGTACTGGAATTGCTGCAGCGGAAGGTAGAGAATGCTGTGCCTGACAAAGGATTTGAGAAGCTACTGGAAATATTGAAGAAGAAGCTTCCAAAGGATAGCGAATTGCCCGATAGTACGTACGCAACAAAGAAGGTCGTATGCCCTCTAGGATTGGAGGTGTAGAAGATACATGCATGCCCTAATGACTACATCCTCTACCGCGGTGCGTACGAGGATTTGAACGCATGCTCGGTATGCGGTGCATTGCGGTAGAAGATCAGACGAGATGACCCTGGTGATGTTGACGGCGAGCCCCCTAGGAAGAGGGTTCCTGCGAAGGTGATGTGGTATGCTCCTATAATACCACGGTTGAAACGACTGTTCAGAAACAAAGAGCATGCCAAGTTGATGCGATGGCACAGTGAGGACCGTAAGAAAGATGGGAAGTTCAGAGCACCCGCTGATGGGTCGCAGTGGAGAAAATCGAGAGAAAGTACGGGGCTGAGTTTGCAGGTGACCCAAGGAACGTATGGTTTGGTTTAAGCGCGGATGGCATTAATCCTTTCGGGGAGCAGAGCATCAACCACAGCACCTGGCCCGTGACTCTATGTATGTACAACCTTCCTCCTTGGATGTGCATGAAGCGGAAGTTCATTATGATGCCAGTTACAGGGCCCTAAGCAACCCGGCAAAGACATTGATGTGTACCTAAGGCCACTAGTTGAAGAACTTTTATAACTGTGGAATGGAAATGGTGTACCTGTGTGGGATGAGCACGAATAGGAGGAATTTGACCTGCACACATTGCTGTTTGTAACCATCAACGATTGGCCCGCTCTCAATAACCTTTCAGGATAGACAAACAAGGGATACCACGCATGCATGCACTGTTTAGCTGACCCCGAAAGTATATACCTGGACAAATGCAGGAAGAATGTGTACATGGGCCATCGTCGATTTCTTCCGACCAACCATCAATGTCGAAAGAAAGGCAAGCATTTCAAAGGCGAGGCAGATCACCGGAAGAAGCCCTCCATGCGTACCGGTGATCACCTACTTGCTATGGTCAATGATTTACATGTAATCTGGAAAGGGTCCCGGCGGACTATCTGTTCTGAATGACGCTGAGGGACGCGCACCCATGTGGAAGAAGAAATCTATATTTTGGGACCTACCCTACTGGAAAGACCTAGAGGTCCGCTCTTCAATCGACGTGATGCATGTGACAAAGAACCTTCGCGTGAACCTGCTAGGCTTCTTGGCGTGTATGGGAAGACAAAAGATACACCGGAGGCACGGGAGGACCTGCAACGTTTGCATGAAAAAGACGGCATGCCTCCAAAGCAGTATGAAGGTCCTGCCAGCTATGCTCTTACCAAAAAAGAGAAGGAAATCTTCTTTGAATGCCTGCTCAGTATGAAGGTCCCGTCTGGCTTCTCGTCGAATATAAAGGGAATAATAAATATGCCAGAGAAAAAGTTTCAGAACCTAAAGTCTCATGACTGCCACGTGATTATGACGCAACTGCTTCCGGTTGCACTGAGGGGGCTTCTACCAGAAAATGTCCGATTAGCCATTGTGAAGCTATGTGCATTCCTCAATGCAATCTCTTAGAAGGTGATCGATCCAGAAATCATACCAAGGCTAAGGAGTGATGTGGCGCATTGTCTTGTCAGTTTCTAGCTGGTGTTCCCACCATCCTTCTTCAATATCATGACGCACGTCCTAGTTCATCTAGTCGACGAGATTGTCATTCTGGGCCCCGTATTTCTACACAATATGTTCCCATTTGTGAGGTTCATGGGAGTCCTAAAGAAATATGTCCATAACCGCGCTAGGACAGAAGGGAGCATCTCCATGGGCCATCAAACAGAGGATGTCATTGGATTTTGTGTTGACTTCATTCCTGGCCTTAATAAGATTGGTCTCCCTAAATCGCGGCATGAGGGGAGACTGACTGGAAAAGACATGCTTGGAGGGGACTCAGTAATATGCATGGACGGGCATTCTTGGGCTGAAGCACACTACATAGTTCTACAGAACTCTACCTTGGTGACCCCGTATGTCGATGAACACAAGAACAATCTGCGCCCAAACACCTAGAGCAGTGTGACGACTGGAATACATGTGAACACATCAGTACTTTCGGCAGTTGGTTGGAAACACGTCTCAGAGGTGACAACACTGTTTGTGATGAGTTGTACTCGTTGTCCAGGGGACCATCTTCGACTGTATTGACTTACAAAGGATATGAGATAAATGGGAATACATTTTACACGATCGTCCAAGATCAAAAGAGCACCAACCAAAACAGCGGTGTTCGCTTTGATGCAGTAACCAAGAGGGGAAGGGACACATATTATGGTCATAGTGGACATATGGGAACTTGACTACGGACATGATTTTAAGGTCCCTTTGTTTAAGTGCAAATGGGTCAATCAGTCAGGAGGTGGGGTGCAGGTAGACAAACAGTACGGAATGACAACAGTGGATCTGAACAATCTTGGGTACACAGACGAACCGTTCGTCCAAGCCAATGATGTGGCGCAGGTTTTCTATGTGAAGGACATGTCTACCAAACCTAGAAAAAAGAAAAGATAAGGAAGCTAACACATCATACGATGAGCCAAAGCGCCACATAGTTCTTTCAGGAAAAAGAGACATCGCGGGAGTGGAGGGCAAGACAGACATGTCCGAAGATGATGAAAAGTTTCATGAAATTCCTCCCTTTAAAGTCAAGGCTGACCCAAGCACCCTGTTAAACGATGAAGATTATCCATGGTTACGGCGGAATAAGCAAAGGACAGAAGTGAAGAAAAAGTGAAGACTTTCTCTCCACGACTCTTATGATGATGCCTTTCATCTAGAATAGCCATGTATCAGACGAGTTTCCGTATGAAACCGTGATACTTCGAAAGAGATTGTCCGTTTCGTACACGAAGTGCATCCAGTTTTTCCCGTAACCCTCTCAACTTTCTAGCACATGCTATGTGGGTGAAATGATGATACCATGCCAACTTTCAACCTTTTCAGAGTTCATTTGTAGTGCTTTTCAATTTCAGGGTCATTTCGCTCAAAAAACAGTAAGTGCATGAAAAATAACAAATGAAGTCAGAAAGGGTTGAAAATTGATTATGTGGCTTTGAATGGAGCATTTTGAACACACAAAAAGTCTGGAGTTCAAATAAGTTCAAAAAAATGAAATCCCTTTGTAACAGATGAGTTTTCGTTCGAAACTTTGATACTTCGAAAGAGATTGTCTATTTTGTACACGAAGTGCATCCAGTTTTCCCCATAACCCTCTCAACTTTCTAGCACATGCTATGTGGGTGCAATGATGATACCATGCCAACTTTCAACCTTTTCAGAGTTCATTTGTAGTGCTTTTCAATTTCAGGGTCATTTAGCTCAAATAATGAACTAATATAAAAACGAAATGAACTAATAGCAAAAAAAATGAACTCATAGATAAAAGAATGAACTAAAAATAATCAATTAAAATATTCTGCTATGATCAACTAAAACAAAACTATAATATTCTTCAATAGCAAAAAGAAAATCAACTAAAAAAACTTCTATAAAACTCTAATAGCAAAAGGAATCAACTAAAATGCTTTTATAAACCTCTAGTATTTTTTAAACTAAAATTATATAAAATTTATGCAACTAAAATTATCAATGTATTATATGTTCAAAACATTATAAGCAAAAATAAAATAAATTAAATAAGTAGAAACAAAATAAAATAAATAAGTAGAAACAAAATAAAATAAATAAGTAGAAACAAAATAAACTTTAATAAATAAGCAGAAACAAAATAAAATAAAATAAAATAGCAACAGTAAGTATTTTGTTGTAAGTAGAAACAAAATAAAATAAATAAAGCAACAAAGAAAACAAAAAAGTGCCACCTACTGGGCCAGCACGGCTTGAATACGACTAGACACCCAATCATGGGACAAGATTCAGGCCCGCAACAGGCCCAGTAGGCCCACAGGCCCATAGTGACAAGTTAGGCCCGAAATCCTGCAACTGAGATGAGCTCGAGAGGGTGGGCGCAGCAGCGCTTATAAACCACTCTCGAGCTCCCTCAGCTAGCGAGGTGGGACTAAACTTTTGACGCGGGCAGCACAAGACCTTTGGTCCCGGTTGGTGGTACCAACCGGAACTAAAGGGTGGCATTGGTCCCGGTTGGTGCCACGAACCGGTACCAATGCCTCCCTTTAGTCCCGGTTGGTACCACCAACTGGGACCAAAGGTCTCTGCTTCCCGCCCTTTCGGCTGCCGAAAAGAGACCTTTGGTCCCGGTTGGTGGCACCAACCGGGACTAAAGGGGGGCATTGGTACT
Source organism: Triticum timopheevii (assembly GCA_963921465.1). Lineage (NCBI taxonomy): Eukaryota > Viridiplantae > Streptophyta > Magnoliopsida > Poales > Poaceae > Triticum > Triticum timopheevii. The sequence continues at coordinate 626,358,528 of OY997264.1, read as the reverse complement.
GAAAAGAGACCTTTGGTCCCGGTTGGTGGCACCAACCGGGACTAAAGGGGAGCATTGGTACCGGTTCGTGCCACGAACCGGGACCAATGCTTCGTGTATATAAGCAGGACTTGTGAAAATTTTCAGTTTCATCGACCATTTGCCCCGCCGATGACGCCGAACTCATCGACGCCGCCAGGCTGCCCGACGCCGTCGCCGCGCCCTGCCCCGTCGTCGCCCGCGCCCTGCACCATCACCACCCCGCGCCGCCCCGATGCCATCGCCGCGCGCCACCCCGCGCCGTCACCATCCTGAGGCCGTCGCCGTCACCCCCGCGCCGCCCCTTGTCGCCCCGAAGCCCTCGCCGCCCCGCGCCACCGCTGCCCCGACGCCGTCGCCGCGCCACCCCACGGTCCGGCGGCCTTCCGATGTTTTTTTTTCATATATGTGATGATTTTGATATGTTGTTTTTTTCATATGATGTTCATATGATTTTTTTGTGCATATGATGTTTTTTCATATGATGTTTTTTTTCATATATGTATTAAATTTTTTATTTAGGTTGTTAAGTAGTAGATATCGATTTTAGGTTAGTGCATTTTAGGTTAGTGGAGAGGAAAAAGTAAAATAAGGAAAAGGAAGAAAGGAGGAAGAAAGAACAAGGAAGAAGAAGGAAGAAGAAGAAAAAGAAGGAGAGGAAAAAGCAAAATAAGTATAGGAAGAAGGAGAAGAAGAGGAGAGGACTGAAGAGGAAAAATAAATAAGAAGAGGAAAAAATAAGAAAAAAAGAGGAGAAGAAGAAAGGAATAGAGGAGAAGAAGAAAAAATAGAATATTTTCCTCGTTTCTTTTCTTCTTTTTTTTTTTCTTATTTTCGTCTATTTTTTCTTCTTCTCCTCTATTACTTTCTTCTTCTCCTCTTTTCTTTTATTCTTTTTTTTCTTCGATCTTCTCCTCTATTCCTTTCTTCTTCTCCTCTTTTTTTTTTCTTCTTCGTCTTCTTATTTTTTTATCGGGTATGTCGTTGTCGATATACCCCTTCCCTGATAACTTCGACATGAGGGGGGGTCAATATACCCCCTCCCCGATAACTTCAACATGAGGGGGAGGGGAGGGGGTTGACGAGGGTTCGAGGGGCGAGGGTCGGGAACTAGCTAGGGTAGAGGGTCGAGGGCTACCGAGGGTTACCGAGGGTTCGAGGGTTGAGGGGTTGAGGGTCGAGGGTCGTCGAGGGGCCGAGGGTCGAGGATCGCCGAGGGGTCGAGAGGTTGCCTAGTGTCAAAGTATTGAAGAAATCCATGCCTTCATCATTAGCCGGAAGTAACCGGGGCATGTTGGTACGAAGTTCTGCAAAGTTGTTTTGGAATGGAGTCCCGGATAGGATAATCCGCCTTTTGGTACGAATTTCAGCAAACGCCTTCCAAATAGCGATATTTGGAAGGCTCTTGCTGAACTTTCTACCAAAAAGCGAATTATCCTATCTGGGACTCCGTTCCAGAACAACTTTGAAGAGTTTCGTACCATCATGCGCCTATTACTTTCGCCTAATGATGAAAACATGGTTTTGTTGAATCCTTTGACACTAGACAAACGTGATATGAGGGGGTCGAGGGTCGGGAACTAGGGTAGAGGGTCGTGGATCGCCAAGCGGTCAAGGGTCGAGGGTCGAGGATCGCCGAGGGGTCGACAGGTTGCCTAGTGTCAAATTATTGAAGAAATACATGGCTTCATCATTAGCCGGAAGTACCGGGGCTTGATGGTACGAAGCTCTCCAAAGTTATTCTGGAACGGAGTCCCGGATAGGATAATTCATCTTTTTGTACAAATTATCCTATCCGGGACTCCGTTCCAGAACAACTTTGGAGAACTTCATACCACCATGCGCCTGTTACTTTCGCCTAATGATGAAGACATGGTTTTGTTGAATCCTTTCACACTAGACAATTTTCTGCACATCAAGAATTTACCAAGTTAAAAGAGCGTTGTCGTCGAGGCCACCCCGAACCCTATAAGCGTTGCCGAGGCCACCCCAAACCCTAGAGAAGCGTCGAGGCCACTAATATGATTCCTTGTTGTGATTAGCTAGCTAGGTCTATGTTTGCCACTAATATATCCACCTGCTGTCATGTTTGTATAATAATTGCCATGTTATAATATTTGCAGAAACAATGGAGCACGGACGAGACGAGGAAGCAGAACATGTGTTGGGGGACATAATCGCACCCGGAACTGATGTCTTGTCGTATCTTAACGACATCGATGGTCTGGAAGGACAGAGTGAAGAAGCATGCTATGCTGATTGAACAATGGAGGAGGAGGGACATGATTATGATGGCTCCGGTGACCAAATGCTGGTGGAAGAACGAAACCGTGACGACGGCTCCGGTGACCGAATGGAGGAGGGAGCTGTTGCAAAGTCCAGCGAGGTATATATATTAATTAAGCCAGTGCTGACTAGCTAATTGATGCATTAATTGTTTTGGTATGTACATATATTAACTCTTCTTTCTTCTTTTATAGCCCTTCGGATCGAGCCAAACTTCGTTAACGAGACGAGGCCTAAAGAAAAGGTTGCGCCAGGATGAAAGGTTCACGATCATAGAAATTGCGCGTGATGGCCAACCGATTGCACCCATCCGGACCAAGGAAGCATTTTCTGCTCAGTGCGGGGTTCTTGTTAGGGACATCATCCCAATCAGCATCCACCAATGGTATAAGCCTAAGGAGGAACACCCTGAGGTGTCTTATGTCAATGATAGGCAGAAAGATGATCTTTGGGACGAGCTGAAGGCAAATTTCACCCTACCGCCAGAGGAGGATCCGGAGAAGCCTGTTATAGAGCCATTGGTCAAGGCTCATGCTCTTAAGAATATGGCGGATTTATTCAGGAGGTGGAAGACTGAGCTGAAAACAAAGTTTGTCGACAAAGACAAGACTCCAGAATTCACTGACCGGGTTGAGAAGATCAGAGATCACTGGGACGCATTTGTGGCCCCAAGACATCGGACAAGAGTAAGAAGAAGTCAGTGACAAACAAGAAAAATGCTGAGAAGAAGGAGCTTCACCATCGCACGGGGTCAGGTGGCTACCTCAAAGCCCGGCCGTTGTGGGCCAAGCCTGAGAATGACCTGCTTGATAAAGGGGTCGAACCAGAGACATTGAACTGGCCAGACCGTTCAAGGACTTGGTTCTTCGGGGTTGGCGGAACCTTGGACCCTGTAACTGGGAAGTGCATTTGGACGGACGAGCAACTGCGAATACCCGTCACGAAGCTTCAGGACTATATTGCCGCAGCGCACACTACAAAAAAATACACTTCCGTGATGATACGTGTTTGTCACAGTAGGTCGTGTTTTCTATCATGCATGTACATCCATGACGATTTTATGACAGAATCAAGGTAGTCATACCTGTGCTGTCGTAGAACTGTTCCATGACATTACCAAAATTATCATCAAGGAAGTGTCCACTTCCATGACGATAAATCGCGCATCACAGAAGTGCTTTCGTCAAGGGTGACCGACACGTGGCATCCACCGTAATGGAACGCCGTTAAGCTATCGGGTCGGGTTTTGGATCCGATAACCCGTTAACAGCCCCGACCAATGGGGATTTTCCACGTGTAAAATCATCATTGGCTGGAGGAAACACGTGTCGGCTCACCGCTGGGACAGATGTCATCCACTCATTGGATAGAAGGTGCCTATGATACATCGACACGTGGCACGGCCCAACAAGTTTAATTGGGCCGGCCCAATTAAAGGCCCACAATTTTTGCGGACCATAATGGGCCGGCCCAGCTAAAGGCCCACAAGATTTTGCAGACCATAATGGGCGGGCCCAACTAAAGGCCCATGAGATTTTGCGGGCCATAATGGGCCGGCCCAGGTAAAGGCCCACAAGATTTTGCGGGCCATAATGGGCCGGCCCAGCTAAAGGCCCACAAGATTTTTGTGTGCTATAATGGGCCGGCCCAGGTAAAGGCCCACAAGATTCTTGCAGATCATAATGGGCCGGACCAGCTAAAGGCCCACGAGATTTCGCCGACATTAATGGCCGGCCCAGCTGTAGGCCCACAAGATTTTGAGGACCCTAGTAGGCCGGCCCATTAACTGGCTGCCATGTTTTGGGCCAAATGCCGGCCCACATTTGATCCGGTCCATTAATGGCCTGCCACGTTTCGGGCCTAAAAGTGGCCCATATGAGATCCGGCCCGTTATAAGCCTTCTGGGCCAAATTATGCCCAGATCAGGTCCGACCCTTTAAGAGGCTTTGGGCTCAATTATGGCCCATATCAAATTCGGCCCGGCAACTGGACACTATGCTTTTGGGCCCACTTGCTAAAGGCCCACTTAGTAATTCGGCCTGATATTAGTTTTGGCCTGTTAAGGTGTCACACCCTGATTTTCATGCCACAACACTTAAGTCAATAAATCATGCTAAAATGTGGTTTGACAAAAACTTTTGAATGTTTTGTCTTTGCTTTGATTGAATGTTTGTCTGCTGTTTGCAAGTGCTCTAGAAATCAAATAAATCCTCCAACTCCTATACTTCATCTCCTTGCTCCAAACTCTTGAACCAATGATCATGCCAGGTGTATAGGACATAAAAATATTTTCTTACAAAAATAATTTGGCCAAATATTATTTTCAAAAATTAGTTTTTCAAAAACCCCTGAATTGAGGGTTGCACTACAAGTACTTAATTAAGGGCAGTAAAAATCTTTTCAAAAATATATTTGACTCCTATTAGATATAGGATACCCAGAAACCACAAATATATAATTTTAAATGTTATTTTCCTATTTTATTTAAAAGCTTTTTCTTAAGGCCAGAAATGGTCTTTAATAGGGAAAAATTATTTTAATGTTTCAAAAATATTTGACAAAAATTAGGGAAACTCAGTGGACATATATTTTCCATATATAAGAGTTTAAACACATGGTCATGTTCAAAATATTGGTCAAACCCCTCAAAAACCCTTTCTGGATATTTCAAGCTTTTGAAATATTTACAAAGGAAATGTTCTCCAAAAATTCCAAGAAAATTGTATCATGTCACATATGACATATTTGGTGATCTTGACAAGTCTCATGTCTTGGGGAACAAGATAACATCATCAAATCCCCTCAAAACCATTTCTGTCCATTTTGAAGTTTGAGCAACCTTACATTGCCAAACATTCCCAAATAATCTCAAACCTTGTGAACATTCTCAAATGTCCTAATTATTCATCTAGATCAAGTGGCACAAGTTGGAGAACAAGTTAACTTGATCAAAGTGCCCCAAAACCATTCCTGTCCAGAACCAAATTTGAACAACTCTACATTGGAAACTTTCTCTCCTTGATTCGAACTTTTGTGATCATGATCACATGATCAAATGATGACACTACACCAAGTGGTGCATCAAGGAGAACATATTTTCATGACTAAATCTTGGGAAACCCAATTCTGTTCATTTCTAGGGTTTGCCAAAGTTAGATTGGCAACTTCCTCCAAATGAGCTCCAACTTGGTGATCAGCCCCATTTATATATGACACTTGATCCTGTTAATCTTCATGTCAAGTGGAGTTAATTTGCTTGCCCAAATTTTCATCAAACACCTTCTGTCACTTTTCAAAAATCACCATTTTGACCACTTGCACTATTCTCCTTGAGCTCAACTTTTTACCACATCTCCTCCTAGTCTTCACCTATCTCCAGTAACTCTTCCCTGGCCTCAGCTCAATGACTGAGGGGTGAAACACCCCCATTTACCCTTCTGGACAGCAGCATTCTTCTCCTTTCTCACCACCCTCCTCGTTCCAGTGGCCCTCCATGGCATCCAATGCTTCCTCCCCTTTCTTTACTACTCCCTAGAACTGCTGGACACAAGTGGCCGCGCCCACTTTCCACTTTTTATGCCATGGCATGCCAAAGGCGTGCTCCAGAGCGCGCTACAGTGCTCCCACGCATTGTAGCTGCTCTCTGCCCAAGCCACCCGACCACCTCGAGCCTCCCCCTCGCGCCAGTCGAGGTGCCTCGGCGTCCGCAACACGCTACGCGGTCGGCCCCCTTCTCTCTCCCCCTCCCCGCGCCTCCGCGCTAGCGAACAGAGGCCGCCCGAGTGCGCCAATGGAGCGCCTCACACGCGCGGCACCCTGGCCCTTCCCCGCTCCTTCTCTCCCCTCCTCTCGCCCTAGACCAACCCCACGAACACCCCAGACACGCCAACGCGCGCCCCCGTGGCCTCCAGCAACGGCTAGGAGCTCGCCGGCGCACGAGCCACGGTACACCTCGCCCCCTTCTATTTAAGGCCACCCCCGAGCCCTCTCTGGCCTCCTTTCGCCCTCTCTCACTCCCGTTGACCCCCTGGACCAACTCACTTCTCTCCCCGCGCCCTCCATCCACCTCCATGGCCGGAGATGAGCCTTCGGGCTCCGCCTAAATTCGGGCTACCCCAAGCCCCTCCTCTCCCCCTCGGTGCACCAGCGGCCTCATTCAACCACTGCAAGGCCCTATACCCTCTCCGTTCATCCCCGGGTGCGCCGTGCGCTCACGGCCAAAGATGGCCGACGGCCCCTCCGTGACCATCCAAGCCGCCGACACTACGGCCCTCCTCGGCGGGCGTGAAGCACCTAGGAGGATGCGGCGTAGCCTCACGAGCACGCCGGTGGGCGGAGCGTCGCCGGAGACGCCCTGTAACGCCGGCAGTCGCCGTCAGGGCGCCTCCTCTGTCTCCCATCGCGCCCGCGCGGGAGGTTGAGGACGAACCCGACAAGCGGGCCCCGCTCGTCAGCGACCCGGTGGGCGGGCCCCGTCGTTTAAGTGGAAACGGCTTCCGCCGGATCCGCCTCCCCTGCGCGAAGGTGCACCCCCGCAAGCCGCCATCGACGTGGCCCCTGCGCGCGTGCGGCCGAGCCGCTGGGCCGGCCCAGTGGCGCCTGCTGCTAAACCTCGCCCTGTGCGCGCCGCCGCCGCCCAGATCCAGCCCATTTGGGTAAAACCCTTTTCCCCTTTTTCCTTTCTGTACAGTTTGTAAAATCCATAAACAATTCAAATAGACTCCAAATTTGATGATTCAAATTCCTAGTGACTCTATAAATCATGATCTATCTGGTGATGCAACATGCACATTTTTCCAGAGACCTTTTCTTCACAAATATTTACCAAACCCTATTTTTCCTATTTCTGTGATGAACTTTAGAAAATCACAGAGAGCCCATTGTTGATCCAAATTCCATGATTCGAAATCCTAGATGTCTATAAGTTCAAAACTTAGTTTTTGAACATTTTTACTAGTACTTTCTGTATCACCTCAAATAATGGTCTATTTCTTTATATATAGCCAACTTTGCAAATTCATAGGAATATCATCTCAACTCCAAATACAGTGAAACCAACTCCTAAATGCTTCAAAAATCATCCTTTGTTAAATGGGTGCCTTTGCTCATTTTTCAAAAATATATTTCTGTACATTTCTTGCAAACCCATTATTCCCTTGATTCCGTCATATTGAAATGTTCAGAGATGTCCATTGATCAAATCCTAATGAAACCACTTTGGTCATCCCTCATATGACCAGAGGTATCCCAGAAAAGTCCAACTCATATTTTTAGAGCACTTTTATTTCCTGCCTTGTTGTTTTGCTTATTGTGGTTGCTTTCGACGATAGTTGACGAAGTAGACGGAATGCTTGGAGTTGGACCAGAGATATTTGAAGACCTCGAAGACTTTGTTAAAACAGGCAAGCAGCCCTTTGACCATTTCTATGAAACCCTTTTTATGCATGTCATATAGCTCTTTATTATTGTTGCATCGGAATCATGATGAGATGGTGAACCACGTGGGTTGGTTGCCTCTGTTACTTCCTCGTTGATACTTGCATTGTGCATGGCCCTACCTCCTTATGAGGGTTATGCCAGTGGGAGTAGATAGGATGCTAAAGTAGTGCTACGCGGGAATATGCATGGTGAAGGAGGCAAAGTATTTTTCAAAGGACTTTTCGAAAACCCCGTCGGGTGCCACTTATGCCCGAGGGAGATGATGAGATGGGTAACCACTTGATGATGAAGTGGTGTACCGAGGAAAGTGTGTGTTGTTTTCAAAACGGATTGGTCGAAGTTGCGACCGTTATTCCAACCTTACATGCGCAACCACTCTACCCTTATATGGGAAAGGGCATTATTGAGTACCTAGACCGATACTAGCTTGGAGCCCGCATTACTAGTGACGGGGGAGAGTTGGTGCTCTCTCTCGGGACGGGGTCGTGCCAGGTAGGGCGACCAAGAACATTTTTATGGGGCACCGGACACACCGTTGGTACCCCGTGCCAGTGGTATGTGATAAATATGGTAGCAAGGCTCCACGAAAATGTTATGTGAAATGTTGGGCACGGGGGTCACTGCCAATCGAGACTCCATGTTAGTGTCGTCTAGGGAAAGGTAGTGATCGGGTGCTTACCCCGGGTACTTGAGGTACCGCGGGTCGTGGCTGACACGGAAGTTCCCCGGATCTTGTGGGTACAGTGTGCAACCTCTGCAGAGTGTAAAACTATTCGAATAGCCGTGTCCACGGTCAAGGACAGTTGGGTAACCGCTCTTGGGCTACGTCCACTTGTTTACAAACCAAGTGTGTGTGTGTTGATAAAATGACATGGGTCAAGTCAAGGGACTTGACATGATTGAGATGGGTTGGTGCCCACTCTATTTATGTTAGATGGGTTGGTGCCCACTCTATATATGTTGATATTTGTAACCTGTCCTCATGGTTACTTGAATTCTCTTGATGCATGCCTTACAAAGTTGTTGAACATGTCATTGCACTCAAAACTAGCTTTCTGCAAAATTTACCTATATCATGCATTGTTGTATCTTGAACCAAAACATGGGTTGCTTGCGAGTACATTCAAAGTACTCATTGGCTTGCCGCTGGTTATTTTATTGGCCAGGCATGAAAGAACAGGATGTGATGAAGAATACTTCGGTGACGAACATGCGAGCTAGGACGCTTCCCAGTCAGAATGCCTGTAGGGTTAAGGTAGATGGCATGGGTCCAAGTTATCGACGAAGATTTCTGCTGCGATGTTATACTCAAGACTTGACCATAATGGTCCTACTTGTGTAAAACGGTATGTACGGATGTAAGACTCTTGTTATTCAGCTTCTGTGTGTTCAGTGAGCATTGATCTCCGGGATCACTGTACACGTGCATTCGGTGATCACGACTTATGAGTCGGGGTCCCCATAGAGCTGGTATCAGAGCCATCCTGACTGTAGGAAGCCTTAGTTAGCATGGTCGTTAGTTATGGTAAAAATATTTCAAAACTACTACTAGTTTTCAAAACAATCTATACTTCCCTTCCCTTCTCAGTTTTTTTTCAAAAACTAAGATATACTTTCCTCTTCCCCTTCAAATTTAATGGTCGCTAGAATCCTTGTGCCCCTGACCAGTGGATTCTTTGTAATCCTCGTGGATAATCTAGAAGGAAGACGCCTTGCCAGACATTCACCCACATCTTCTAAACACAAGATTGGCGACACCACAACAAGACGACACCAACAGAAGATACATCCTCGAGGAATGAGGACATGAAGACCCAGGAGATGGCGACACCCTTGACACTGCTCCAAGATGATGCAACCTTAGCCTACGACGACCAGGGCATAGGTTATGCAAGAACATGATATGCATCGCTAATAGAGTAACCCTGTCACTACCGTTGTTGTATCGGCAACCACCGATGGATGAGAACCTAGCCATTTGGTCCGCCTCACCATAGTGAGCAGGAAAACCGTTCTCATCCCCCGCTCTTGGTGTCGAAGTTGTCATCAACATAACCGACATGATGGACCTCTATTACGCCTTGATAATGTCATTACATAAAGGATTACCTACCTGGTACCATCGACGGCTTAGAAGACAAAAAGGGATCGTTGTGATTAAGAAGACAATAGAAGACCAAGTCAATGCCAGTTATGAGGAGCCACCTTCACCCCATCACTTCAACAGGCAAGAAGTTGTTGAAGACTCTTCAAGCTCAACTGGGATTGTTTCATCAAACAACTACAAGAGACGTAGCAACACCTGAGGAAAACCCGGGAGACTGCATGAGGCACAAGGCACGACTACTGAGTCCGAGAACCCCTAGGGCAGGATGAGTCGTGTACCCCCTATGCGCAGTCGAGTCCGTATGATGGTTCGAGTAGAACCATGAGTGTGTTGCTTGTTCTTATTTGTTGTGTTTTTGATATCAGTCGCCCTTTTTGCCCTAGGCAACAAGTACGCGACTATATCACCTGCCTTGTTTTGTTGTTTGTGTTTGGCCCTTTTTGGCACTTGTTTGTTTGCACCTGCACTATAGAACCCCCTTTAGGCATCCCACCTCCTCTATGCTACTTTTCCCTCTCGTCTCTCTCTCCTCAATTGAAGACCAGCAAGACAAGGTGCACCAAGAAATCTGCCTCGGCAACCAACTAGCAATGAAGACTTTTGCTGCAGCCTCCTCGACCAAGTGAAACCCCGTAGAGTTATGTTTAACCCTCCAGACTAGAAACCCATTCCTAGACTCTTCGAGACTTCATGAGATACCCCAGTCCTTAACCATGTGCTTGACCCACAGAATTGCAAGAGAACCAGTTAAGCCTCTGTAAACCTCGCACAACACTGGGTTCATTATGGAACTAGTGGACATAGTGAACAAGCACATTATCATCCTAATATAGCACCAGGACTGACGATGCCATAGGGAAGACCAGTTTGAGGATATAGGATTTGAGGACAGATGACTTGGTGAGTTTATATCAATAACTTTGAGGAATCGTCTGAGACTATTTGGTGGATTATGAGGCTACCATGTTGGTGATGAACTTGGTGGGATCATGATTATAGAGTAGCATAGCTTTCGTTACCCCTAAGTAAATTGGATTTATATGACAATCATGATCGCAAGCTGGAATTCTTGGAAGTATTTGGATTTAACTTAGCCATGGGATATTGTTAGGAGACAGTTGATATTACGTAAATGACTTGGGGGAACATGTAGGAATTCTCGTTGGACAAAAGATTTGGATTTAAGTAGGTGATTCTAGTTGAATATAGATGCTGAGCATGTCTGCATGGTTTGGAGTAAATTGGACTTAGACTGATGATCCCGATCATGATACCATGATTCTCGGTGGACAATAAACTAGGAGATTGGATTAATTGTCGGAGTTGATTTAGAGTTAAATATAAGCTTGACCTTGGGGTTTACTTGACCATGATAATGGGAATTGGTGGACTGACTATAGTAAATATAGCTCTTTCAAGTATTCGGGGATTATAAAGACTTTAGAAGATCATGTGGAACACCAGCATAGGCATTGGATTGGTAGAATTAATGGATTATGCAGTGATTAATGGAAGTTAACAGGTTGTTGGAGTTGATTCATAGGAAGGAAACAAGATCTTGGAGTGGCATACGACGTGTTTCCTTAGGATAGAGATGCACTAGTATGGGCCTTGGAAGAATAGGGTGAGCACTTGGATTGTCCTGTTTTATTCCAGCTTGGAAGCTTGTATGCTCTACCCATGGATTTTTAGGGGTGGCCACACACACACATGAGTTTGGGGATCGTAGACATATATGATGTTGTTAGACCTCCTCTTGGGAGTCATGAGGATATCAATAGCATGAGTGATGATTGGAGTTGGCCTATACGAAAGGATGCTATCAGTGATATGATGTGATTTGTTTAAAGGACTAGATAGACTATTGGCATCTCAGAAACCGTGCTTAAAGATAGGATGATAAATGTTCATTCGCACACTAGAATCCTTGAAACCCTTATGCCCTACCAAGCCACAACACGGTTGGATCATGACCTTGGGCCTTGGCTCTAGATCAATAAGACCTTGACCAATGCTCAACCGTGACCCTCACCAATGCCTCCGCCCACTCTACGTACCCCAAATACTTCATAGAGTACTTGGGCAAGTAAATCATCATACTTACTTGAGGACATGTATGTCCACATGAAGACGGAAGAAGAGTTGATCAGCTAGTTAGGGAACATCCGAAGACCGCCATGTCAAGGAGGAAGAACTATACCAACCACCATCGTCAAGGAGTGAGCTTCCACTTTCAAGACCGTGCATATCTGCAAGCCACTCCTCTCAAAGGCAACTACGGCCTCATGAAGAACACTATGCTACTCATGATCTTGAGCTAGCAGCAGTGGTTCATGCCCTGAAGACATGGCGACATTACCTCTTAGGGAAGCGATGTGAGATATACACGGATCACAAAAGTCTGAAGTATATTTTCACTCAAAGGGAATTGAACACGAGGCAAAGAAGATGGCTAGAGTTGATCAAAGATTATGACCTCAGTGTTCAATACCACCCTGGGAAGGCTAATGTGGTAGCAGATGCATTAAGCAGAAAGGCTTGTTCCTTGAATGCTATGCTCAAGGACAAGCTACCCGCCTTGTATGAAGAACTTGAAAGCTTCGGGTTGGAACTGGTTGCACCAGGATTCTTAGCTAAACTTGAAGTCAAGCCGACCCTGATGGATGAGGTTAAAGAAGCTCAGACGGGACACGAGAGTATTGAAGGCATCAAGAGGAAGATCAAGGCGCGCAATGCCCCAAGTTCACAGAAGATGAGCAAGGGGTCGTGTGGTTTGGGAATCGCATTTGCATACCCAACAAGATTGAGCTCAAGAATCTAATCTTGCAAGAAGCTCACGACACCCCGTATTCCATCCATCCTGGAGGAACCAAGATGTATCAAGACCTGAAGGAAAGATTCTGGTGGCACGGGATGAAAAGGGAGATTGCCACCTATGTTGCAAAGTGTGACGTATGCCAGAGAGTCAAAGCTGAACATCAGCGAACCGCTGGATTGTTGCAACCCCTCAAGGTGCCTGAATGGAAGTGGGACAAAGTCGGGATGGACTTCATCACCGGTTTACCCAGGTCAAGCAAGGGACATGACTCCATATGGGTCATTGTTGACCATTTGACCAAGGTGGCCCACTTCATTCCGGTCAAGACGACCTACAAGGGGAACCAGTTAGCCAGTCTCTACATCAACCGAATCGTGAGCCTTCATGGTGTTCCCAAGGAGATTGTGTCAGATCGAGGAACCCAGTTTACCTCAAGGTTCTGGAAGAAGTTCCAAGAGGCCATGGGGACCAAGTTGTCCTTCAGCACTGCTTTCCACCCACAGACCGGAGGTCAGACAGAACGAGTAAATCAGATACTCGAAGACATGCTCCGAGCCTGTGTCTTAGCATATGGAGCTAGGTGGGAAGACTGCCTCCCTTTCGCCGAGTTCTCTTACAACAATAGTTATCAGTCAAGCCTTCAGATGGCACCATTTGAAGTGTTATACGGACGGAAGTGCCGCACACCCCTCAATTGGTCAGAGACCGGAGAAGGACTTGTCTTTGGGCCTGATATCCTTCGTGAAGCAGAAGAGCAAGTCCAGCTTGTCAGAGAGCGGTTGAAGACTGCCAAGTCAAGACAGAAGAGCTACGCTGACTCACGTCGTAGAGACATGAACTTTCGAGTTGGAGACCATGTCTATCTCCGGGTCACACCTCTCAAGGGAACCCAGCGATTCCATGTTAAGGGGAAGCTTGCACCAAGATACATCGGCCCCTTCAAGATCACTGAACGACGAGGAGAAGTGGCTTACCAGTTGGAACTTCCACCTGAACTATCCGATGTGCACAACGTGTTCCACGTGTCACAACTCCGGAAGTGTCTCCAAGTTCCAGACAAGCCTGATCTTTACAAGGACGTCAATCACCAAGCCATTGACCTTCAGCCTGATTTGACTTACCGTGAGAGGCCCATCTGCATTCTGGATGAGGCTGAGCGACACACTCGAAGCCGCACCATCAAGTACTTCAAGGTCCAATGGAGCAACCACACTGAAGCAGAAGCAACTTGGGAGCGTGAAGACTACCTTAGATCCGAGTTTCCGTACCTCTTTAAAGCCTAGTCTGGGAATCTCGGGGACGAGATTCTTGTAAGGGGGGTAGGTCAGTCACACCCTGATTTTCATGCCACAACACTTAAGTCAATAAATCATGCTAAAATGTGGTTTGACAAAAACTTTTGAATGTTTTGTCTTTGCTTCGATTGAATGTTTGTCTGCTGTTTGCAAGTGCTCTAGAAATCAAATAAATCCTCCAACTCCTGTACTTCATCTCCTTGCTCCAAACTCTTGAACCAATGATCATGCCAGGTGTATAGGACATAAAAATATTTTCTTACAAAAATAATTTGGCCAAATAGTATTTTCAAAAATTAGTTTTTCAAAAACCCCTGAATTGAGGGTTGCACTGCAAGTACTTAATTAAGGGCAGTAAAAATCTTTTCAAAAATATATTTGACTCCTATTAGATATAGGATACCCAGAAACCACAGATATATAATTTTAAATGTTATTTTCCTATTTTATTTAAAAGCTTTTTCTTAAGGCCAGAAATGGTCTTTAATAGGGAAAAATTATTTTATTGTTTCAAAAACATTTGACAAAAATTAGGGAAACTTAGTGGACATATATTTTCCATATATAAGAGATTAAACACATGGTCATGTTCAAAATATTGGTCAAACCCCTCAAAAACCCTTTCTGGATATTTCAAGCTTTTGAAATATTTACAAAGGAAATATTCTACAAAAATTCCAAGAAAATTCTAACATGTCACATATGACATATTTGGTGATCTTGCCAAGTCTCATGTCTTGGAGAACAAGATAACATCATCAAATCCCCTCAAAACCATTTCTGTCCATTTTGAAGTTTGAGCAACCTTACATTGCCAAACATTCCCAAATAATCTCAAACCTTGTGAACATTCTCAAATGTCCTAATTATTCATCTAGATCAAGTGGCACAAGTTGGAGAACAAGTTAACTTGATCAAAGTGCCCCAAAACCATTCATGTCCAGAACCAAATTTGAACAACTCTACATTGGAAACTTTCTCTCCTTGATTCGAACTTTTGTGAGCATGATCACATGATCAAATGATGACACTACACCAAGTGGTGCATCAAGGAGAACATATTTTCATGACTAAATCTTGGGAAACCCAATTCTATTCATCTCTAGGGTTTGCCAAAGTTACATTGGCAACTTCCTCCAAATGAGCTCCAACTTGGTGATCAACCCCATTTATATATGACACTTAATCCTGTTAATCTTCATGTCAAGTGGAGTTAATTTGCTTGCCCAAATTTGCATCAAACACCTTTTGTCACTTTTCAAAAATCACCATTTTGACCACTTGCACTATTCTCCTTGAGCTCAACTTTTTACCACATCTCCTCCTAGTCTTCTCCTATCTCCAGTAACTCTTCCCTGGCCTCAGCTCAATGATTGAGGGGTGAAACACCCCCATTTACCCATCTGGACAGCAGCATTCTTCTCCTTTCTCACCACCCTCCTCGTTCCAGTGGCCCTCCATGGCATCCAATGCTTCCTCCCCTTTCTTTACTACTCCCTAGCACTGCTGGACACAAGTGGACGCGCCCACTTTCCACTTTTTATGCCATGGCATGCCAAAGGCGTGCTCCAGAGCGCGCTACAGTGCTCCCACGCACTGTAGCTGCTCTCTGCCCAAGCCACCCGACCACCTCGAGCCTCCCCCTCGCGCCAGTCGAGGTGCCTCGGCGTCCGCAACACGCTACGCGGTCGGCCCCCTTCTCTCTCCCCCTCCCCGCGCCTCCGCGCTAGCGAACAGAGGCCGCCCGAGTGCGCCAATGGAGCGCCTCACACGCGCGGCACCCTGGCCCTTCCCCGCTCCTTCTCTCCCCTCCTCTCGCCCTAGACCAACCCCACGAACACCCCAGACACGCCCACGCGCGCCCCCGTGGCCTCCAGCAACGGCTAGGAGCTCGCCGGCGCGCGAGCCACGGTACACCTCGCCCCCTTCTATTTAAGGCCACCCCCGAGCCCTCTCTGGCCTCCTTTCGCCCTCTCTCACTCCCGTCGACCCCCTGGACCAACTCACTTCTCTCCCCGCGCCCTCCATCCACCTCCATGGCTGGAGATGAGCCTTCGGGCTCCGCCTATATTCGGGCTACCCCGAGCCCCTCCTCTCCCCCTCGGTGCACCAGCGCCCTCATTCAACCACTGCAAGGCCCTATACCCTCTCCGTTCATCCCTGGGTGTGCCGTGCGCTCACGGCCAAAGATGGCCGATGGCCCCTCCGCGACCATCCAAGCCGCCGACACTACGGCCCTCCTCGGCGGGCGTGAAGCACCTAGGAGGATGCGGCGTAGCCTCACGAGCACGCCGGTGGGCGGAGCGTCGCCGGAGACGCCCTGTAACGCCGGCAGTCGCCGTCGGGGCGCCTCCTCTGTCTCTCGTCGCGCCCGCGCGGGAGGTTGAGGACGAACCCGACAAGCGGGCCCCGCTCGTCAGCGACCCGGTGGGCGGGCCCCGTCGTTTAAGTGGAAACGGCTTCCGCCGGATCCGCCTCCCCTGCGCGAAGGCGCACCCCCGCAAGCCGCCATCGACGTGGCCCCTGCGCGCGTGCGGCTGAGCCGCTTTGCCGGCCCAGTGGCGCCTGCTGCTAAACCTCGCCCTGCGCGCACCACCGCCGCCCAGATCCAGCCCATTTGGGTAAAACCCTTTTCCCCTTTTTCCTTTCTGTACAGTTTGTAAAATCCATAAACAATTCAAATAGACTCCAAATTTGATGATTCAAATTCCTAGTGACTCTATAAATCATGATCTATCTGGTGATGCAACATGCACATTTTTCCAGAGATCTTTTCTTCACAAATATTTACCAAACCCTATTTTTCCTATTTCTGTGATGAACTTTAGAAAATCACAGAGAGCCCATTGTTGATCCAAATTCCATGATTCGAAATCCTAGATGTCTATAAGTTCAAAACTTAGTTTTTGAACATTTTTACTAGTACTTTCTGTATCACCTCAAATAATGGTCTATTTCTTTATATATAGCCAACTTTGCAAATTCATAGGAATATCATCTCAACTCCAAATACAGTGAAACCAACTCCTAAATGCTTCAAAAACCATCCTTTGTTAAATGGGTGCCTTTGCTCATTTTTCAAAGATATATTTCTGTACATTTCTTGCAAACCCATTATTCCCTTGATTCCATCATATTGAAATGTTCAGAGATGTCCATTGATCAAATCCTAATGAAACCACTTTGGTCATCCCTCATATGGCCAGAGGTATCCCAGAAAAGTCCAACTCATATTTTTAGAGCACTTTTATTTCCTGCCTTGTTGTTTTGCTTATTGTGGTTGCTTTCGACGATAGTTGACGAAGTAGACGGAATGCTCGGAGTTGGACCAGAGATATTTGAAGACCTCGAAGACTTTGTTAAAACAGGCAAGCAGCCCTTTGACCATGTCTATGAAACCCTTTTTATGCATGTCATATAGCTCTTTATTATTGTTGCATCGGAATCATGATGAGATGGTGAACCACGTGGGTTGGTTGCCTCTGTTACTTCCTCGTTGATACTTGCATTGTGCATGGCCCTACCTCCTTGTGAGGGTTATGCTGGTGGGAGTAGATAGGATGCTAAAGTAGTGCTACGCGGGAATATGCATGGTGAAGGAGGCAAAGTATTTTTCAAAGGACTTTTCGAAAACCCCGTCGGGTGCCACTTATGCCCGAGGGAGATGATGAGATGGGTAACCACTTGATGACGAAGTGGTGTACCAAGGAAAGTGTGTGTTGTTTTCAAAACGGGTTGGTCGAAGTTGCGACCGTTATTCCAACCTTACATGCGCAACCACTCTACCCTTATATGGGAAAGGGCATTATTGAGTACCTAGACCGATACTAGCTTGGAGCCCGCATTACTAGTGACGGGGGAGAGTTGGTGCTCTCTCTCGGGACGGGGTCGTGCCAGGTAGGGCGACCAAGAACATTTTTATGGGGCACCGGACACACCGTTGGTACCCCGTGCCAGTGGTATGTGATAAATATGGGAGCAAGGCTCCACGAAAATGTTATGTGAAATGTTGGGCACGGGGGTCACTGCCAATCGAGTGGACTCCATGTTAGTGTCGTCTAGGGAAAGGTAGTGATCGGGTGCTTACCCCGGGTACTTGAGGTACCGCGGGTCGTGGCTGATACGGAAGTTCCCCGGATCTTGTGGGTACAGTGTGCAACCTCTGCAGAGTGTAAAACTATTCGAATAGCCGTGTCCACGGTCAAGGACAGTTGGGTAACCACTCGTGGGCTACGTCCACTTGTTTACAAACCAAGTGTGTGTGTGTGTGTTGATAAAATGACACGGGTCAAGTCAAGGGACTTGACATGATTGAGATGGGTTGGTGCCCACTCTATTTATGTTAGATGGGTTGGTGCCCACTCTATATATGTTGATATATGTAACCTGTCCTCATGGTTACTTGAATTCTCTTGATGCATGCCTTACAAAGTTGTTGAACATGTCATTGCACTCAAAACTAGCTTTCTGCAAAATTTACCTATATCATGCATTGTTGTATCTTGAACCAAAACATGGGTTGCTTGCGAGTACATTCAAAGTACTCATTGGCTTGCCACTGGTTATTTTATTGGCCAGGCATGAAAGAACAGGATGTGATGAAGAATACTTCGGTGACGAACATGCGAGCTAGGACGCTTCCCAGTCAGAATGCCTGTAGGGTTAAGGCAGATGGCATGGGTCCAAGTTATTGACGAAGATTTCCGCTGCGATGTTATACTCAAGACTTGACCATAATGGTCGTACTTGTGTAAAACGGTATGTATGGATGTAAGACTCTTGTTATTCAGCTTCTGTGTGTTCATTGAGCATTGATCTCTGGGATCACTGTACACGTGCATTCGGTGATCACGACTTATGAGTCGGGGTCCCCACATAAGGGCCCGTTTAACATTTCGGCCCTATATTAATTTCGGCTGTTAAAAGCCCGTCATATAGTTGGGCCTAACTACGACCCGATTTGCATCCGGCCTGCTCGCAGCCGATATCTGATTGGGCCAAACAAGGACCGAGACAATTTTGGCCTATTAAAAGCCCGTGATTTGATTCGCACAATCATGGGTCGGGGTTCATTTCGGGCTGCTGCCGGCCCGTGAGCTGTTCGGCACGTTTCAGGCCCAACCTACATCGTGATTGCATGACGGCCCGATTATGTATCGTAATTTTACGGTTTGGCCAGTTTACTGCGAAGACAGCATATATATACAGTAAAATAACTGCAGCATCGTGAATAAGAAAAAACCTAGACTATACAATAAAGAAATTACGGCATATTACATCCACTGGGCATCAAAGTTTGCCACTATAATAATAAAGCACAAGCAGACATCAGATTACATACACTTGGCATCAAAGATCGCCACCAGTGCAAATAAACACGCCGACAAAATAATATACAAAACCGACAGCACTTCAATAGAGTTCAAGAAAGGTTAGCCCTGCTGGGGAGCTGCAGCGCAAGCAGCTGAGCAAGATGATGAGACTGCGCTTGTTCAACACTTATACCTTCCTCACTCTGAAAGATAAACAAGCAGACAGATGATAGGTTTTGCATGTAAAAGTGTCAGTGCTGACAATTCATCACATTTCTTACCGGTGAATAAAGTGACACAGTTTAAAATTGCATTAACACAATATGGTATTGTTCAGGTCAAGACATGGTAGGAAATGACATTGTGAAGGAGTTGGCAGCTTCACGACAACACTGGATTACAGATCAAGAACTCATAAGTATCAATGGTTAGTGTGCTGTCAATTTATACCATTTCAAATTGTCAAATAAAGAGACGGTTTAAATAATAGTAGAATGATATGACATTGTTCATAGTTAAGACATTGCAGAATATGACATTGTGCTGTAGTGGGTAGGTTCACCATACCACTGGATTATGGATGAAGAACAGAAGCATACATGCAGTGCAAAAGAAGATCACTTGCTCTATATAGTTTAATTTACATGGTATGAAGAAGGAACTTGGTTGTACAACTGAAAACTTAAATTGAGAAGGACAAACTTTTGTTTATGAACTACATAATAAACTTTAAACATGCAATTTGATGCAAACACCAAAAATAAACAGCTGTCGCAGTCATGCCTAACTAAATATACACAACAAAGTTTGAAGGCTTGAGAAGGACGAACTTACATTACTGGTGAAGACAGGCTCTATAAAGCCCTTGTCCATGCTGATGGGGCAATTCAAGAAGTTTACCACAGAATCTTCTTCATAAGCATTCCCTTTATTCCACATTTTGTTAAGAGTAAATATAGATGTGATAATATACGAAAAAATGGAGAATATTTAAGATAAGATGAAGAGTGATGCTACATAACCAAGTAGCTATAAATGTATGTGCAGCGATACAGGCAAAAGGCACAGCCTAGAGCAATGCACAGCTAAACTTCTTCAGTACCAACCTTATGGTAAGAGTAAATATAGATCTGATGTGTAGAAAATGGAGGGCAAAGGAAAATAAGCTGCAGAGTGATGGTACATAAACAACTACCTGTCAATATAAGTACACTGATAAAGGACAGCATGTACTTACAAGAACAATGCAGAGCTAAAAAAATTCATTGGCATTGGATATATTCTACACTAATGTAACCATTCATACAGATCAGATAATTTGGAGCGAACAACTGATAAGCAAGCTATCATGCATATTGCCGTCACATAATGAACCAGGTATGTATGCAAGTACAGTGATACAGGACAACAGGTACTAACAAGAGCAAAGCAGCGGGCAGCATATTTGCGATATCCTGTCGTTCTTTTCAAACCGGAATTCTTCTTCGAGCAGATTTCCTGCAAAAAAGATCCGTAAGGCACATGCGGAAAAGTAGAAGTTCAAATTGTCATGTGATTTCATAGACAGTACCTCATCCTGGGAACGAGACCAGTGCATAACAAGGTTTTTCCATTCAATTTCTTCTAAATTTAGCACAGGAGACTTCACCAGAAATTCGTTTATAGACTTGCCATCAAAGTGTGATTTCCTCAGGTAACACCAATACTACTGCAATGCTTCCTTGAAAAGCACAAGCAAGCTTTGCTCGTCATGACTATCCAGATTGACCCTCACCTAGTTATAACAATGTAATGTAAATCATTGATGTGTTCGATCAGCAGAAAACAGGAAAATAATAACCATGAATAATAGAACTTACATGTAAGTTGGACAGGAAGATGTGAAAATGGTGTTTGTCTTCACTATAATCTTCCCATGATGGGAATATATGCACGTAGTCCCTAACAACATTGAAAGCATTGTCTTTTAAACTGGGAATAAATAGAATGGGGTTCCAATCTGCAGGAATTGGCCGTCTCTGCAGTTGGGATAGGTCATCGGCGGTGGACTTGCTGTACTTTTTGCTGGAGTGGGATTTTTCTGTGGTACGGCTGGTGCTATGGCAAATGAAATCGGTATACCTTTTGCTGGAGTGCACGTCCTGTGTGGTGGGGCTAGTGGTGTGGCCACTGAAGTATGGGTACAGTCTGCTGGAGTCGGTCGTATGTTTTGTGTCACTGGTTGTACAGCCAATATAAGTGGGGCGCTGTCTGATTTTCCGGCACCACCATGTTTTTCAAGGACTTTGCTGGTGCTCCTTCAGGTTTGGCAATCACTCTCTTCCTTTTTGATGTCTGATGCACAAGAACAACATTTGAGTGGAAAAACATGGTATGATGACAGATGGAATATGTATTGATAATGGATGGGCATGGCATCTCGAGTTATATGATGAGTAAAATAAGCAGATGGTGGTGCAACAAAGTAGAAGAAATGCAAGACAACATATGCAAGATACGCACAATCAATAAAACCTTGCCAAATTAGAACATGCACCTTGATGGGTGAACAGGACAGGCCATCTGCCTTTGACTCCTCGAGGTTAGAATAGTCATTAGGATGATATTCTGAACAAGAATCAACAGGTGGGGAGCGTACGAGTTTCATTGCTTCCAGAATGGCACTCAATGCCTTGGTGCCAATTTTGTAAATCATTGCAGTGTTCCACAATATTCTTCTGATGCGCTGATTCTGATATTCACTGTAATTGCATATAATATCTGAGAACCATGAAAACATAAATAGTTGTGAGATTATCTTTGCAATGCAGATGATATTCTAATATAGGGGCGCCCCTGTAAACACTTATGTGCTATCACTGGATTCTGATGAGAGAGCTCATGTGTGCTGTAATATCGTGCGTGCATTTATATAATCTGGCACAAGTTCACAAAAAAATAGGCTCCAGAAGTAAGGATAGCTGGCAGATGATAGGTTCATAATATACTGTATGCAGAGTTTATTGCCAAACCATGATAACAAGAGCACACAGCAACTAGGCAGATCATAGTGTACATAACAGGGGTACACCATAACCACGATATATAAATTGGGAAAGTGGAACTGGCTTGAAAATATGGTGTTGTATTGCCGCTAGTAATTGAAAGCCTATCGATCACGTACATGCCAGCACTATCGAACATGGTAAAGAAGAGCAAGCAGATTTTGGATAATAAAATGTTGGTTGCACAGTGCCCACACAAGATGAACCAAAGTGCATTAAGAATGCAACTCCCAGCTGTCTCTCGACCATTTCAGGCGGTTGGATGAAGATCCTACGTCTCCTAACCCTTCTTCTTCCTCTTCTCTTAATTCTTCCCATACAGAACACCGCACGGGCCGTCGGCCGGACCACCGGCCCCCACCGCCTGTGTTCCTCCACCACCCCCACCCCCCACCCGCGTCGAGTTTTCTTCGTTCGGCGAGGCCCCACAACCACCCGAGCCCCTTGGATCGCACCGGTGAACTCTGGCGAGCTCTGAAAAATTGACTGACCCAATTTTGAGATTTAGTCTACTGTGATTTAACTAGTGTGGAATATAAAACAGGAAAACCATAAGCATTGGGAGTATAGTGTTCAGCGTGCCATGGCGGATCTGAAGGTGCAAACCGGACAAAGGCAACTTCGCAACCAAGACAAGACATCAGAGTAAAGCAGTGGCGATCTATTTTCTTGCCGCGATAAATAAGTTGAGAGCAGATATGAAAGAGTACCGCCTCTGGTGCGGCGCCGTGTACGCATCTGCTGAGAATTTGATGGTGCTGCGGTAGCGATGGCTGTCGGCAGTGTGGAAGCAGATCCTGGAGGGTAGACGGTGGCGGCAGGGCGTGGTGGACGAGACGGTCATAGGAACGGCGCCGGCAAGGTGGACGACGGCGGGGATGAAGCGAGAGGACGGGATGCAAGGATCCCGGTCTAAAGGCGTGGATGAGAGAGGTCGATCTCTTGTAATGGACGGCGGCGTTGGGGTATCAGCTCCAGCATGGTGGAGGAGGACGGCGGTGGATGGGGTGGCGGACGGCGGCGAACGGAGGAGGGTGGGGTGGAGAGGGTGTTTTGGCGCCCACGGAGTAAGAATGGGGAAAAGGGAGGTAGAGAGGAAGGGGGGAACCATGTATTTAGGGCGCGCTTGTCTCAAATACAAGAAAATTTAGAAACTTAGCCCCCGTTTCAAATTTCTACTACATCACAGCAACATTAGTCGGTTGGGGATAGGACGGTAATCTCGCATACACCGAATATTTGCCGACGAGAGTTTGCTTTTGGCACCCATCGTGTATGAATATGAATCGGGGAAGGAGTTGATTTCGGCCGAGGGCACACTGTGTTTTGGCGCCCACCATGTATGAATCCGGGTGAGAGGCGGTTACGTCACGTTTGGGTGAAATTACAAACCTACCCCTATCGAAACCTATAGAAATCCAGCAGATAGGCTTTGCGTGGCAGGGATAGGCAGTAGTGATTTCCATCTCGCAGATTTTGGTTTTGGGAGGTTACTGTGACTTTCCCTGCTTCGTTCAAATTTTGCACAGTGCACGTTTACTGTGCCAACTCAATTCGAAAACCGTTTGTATTCTATTATTTTTTTCGGGCGGGATCCATTTTCAATTGGAATTACATGTTGGAAATATGCCCTAGAGGCAATAATAAAAGGTTATTACTATATTTCCTTATTCATGATAATTGTCTTTATTCATGCTATAACTGTATTATCCGGAAATCGTAATACACGTGTGAATACATAGACCATAATATGTCCCTAGTAAGCCTCTAGTTGACTAGCTCGTTGGTCAACGGATAGTCATGGTTTCCTGGCTATGGGCGTTAGATGTCGTTGATAACGGGATCACATCATTAGGAGAATGATGTGATGGACAAGACCCAATCCTAAGCATAGCACAAGATCGTGTAGTTCGTTTGCTAGAGCTTTTCCAATGTCAAGTATCTTTTCCTTAGACCATGAGATCGTGTAACTCCCGGATACCGTAGGAGTGCTTTGGGTGTACCAAACGTCACAACGTAACTGGGTTACTATAAAGGTGCACTACAGGTATCTCTGAAAGTGTCTGTTGGGTTGACACGGATCGAGACTGGGATTTGTCACTCCGTATGACGGAGAGGTATCTCTGGGCCCACTCGGTAATGCATCATCACAATGAGCTCAAAGTGACCAAGTGTTTGGTCACGGGATCATGCATTACGGTACGAGTAAAGTGACTTGCCGGTAACGAGACTGAACAAGGTATTGGGATACCGACGATCGAGTCTCGGGCAAGTAACGTACCGATTGACAAAGGGAATTGAATACGAGGTTGTTTGAATCCTCGACATCGTGGTTCATCCGATGAGATCATCGAGGATCATGTGGGAGCCAACATGGGTATCCAGATCCCGCTGTTGGTTATTGCCCGAGAGCCGTCTCGGTCATGTCTACGTGTCTCCCGAACCCGTAGAGTCTACACACTTAAGGTTTGGTGACGCTAGGGTTGTATGAATATGAGTATGCAGCAAACCGAATGTTGTTCAGAGTCCCGGATGAGATCCTGGACGTCACGAGGAGTTGCGGAATGGTCCGGAGGTAAAGAATTATATATAGGAAGTGCTGTTTCGGCCATCGGGAAAGTTTTGGGGTCACCCGGTATTGTACCGGGACCACCGGAAGTGTCCCGGGGGTCCACCGGATGGGGCCACCCATCCCGGAGGGCCCCATGGGCTGAAGTGGGGAGGGGAACCAGCCCATAGTGGGCTGGTGCGCCCCCCTTGGCCCACCCGCTGCGCCTAGGGTTGAAATCCTAGGGTGGGGGGGGGGGGCGCCCCACTTGCCTTGGGGGGCACTCCACCCCCCTGGCCGCTGCCCCCCTGGTAGATGAGATCTCCAAGGGCCGGTGCCCCCCCTGGGGCCTATATAAAGGGAGGGGAGGGAGGGGCAGGCACCCCTGAGTCTTGGCGCCTCCCTCCCCCGCTACACCTCTTCCTCCTCCCACAGTTGCTTGGCGAAGCCCTGCCGGAGTTCTGCTGCATCCACCACCATGCCGTCGTGCTGCTGGATCATCATCAACCTCTCCTTCCCCCTTGTTGGATCAAGACAGAGGAGACGTCACGCTGACCGTACGTGTGTTGAACGCGGAGGTGCCGTCCGTTCGGCGCTAGGATCTCCGGTGATAGGATCACGACGAGAACGACTACCTCAACCCCGTTCTTTTGAACGCTTCCGCTCGCGATCTACAAAGCGGTATGTATATGCATCTCTCCTTTCACTCGTTGCTTAGATGAACTCATAGATGGATCTTGGTGAAACCGTAGGAAAATTTTTAATTTACTGCAACGTTCCCCAATAGTGGCATCATGAGCTAGGTCTATGCATAGTTCTCTATTGCACGAGTAGAACACAATTTGTTGTGGGCGTAGATGTTGTCAACTTTCTTGCCACTACTAGTCTTATTTTGCTCCAGCGGTATTGTGGGATGAAGCGGCCCGGACCAACCTTACACGCACGCTTACGTGAGACCGGTTCCACCGACTGACATGCACTAGTTGCATAAGGTGGCTAGCGGGTGTCTGTCTCTCCCACTTTAGTTGGAGCGGATTCGACGAAAAGGGTCCTTATGAAGGGTAAATAGAAGTTGAAAAATCATGTTGTGGCTTTAACATAGGTAAGAAAACGTTCTTGCTAGATCACCTATAGAAGCCACGTAAAACTTGCAACAACAATTAGAGGACGTCTAACTTGTTTTTGCAGCAAGTGTCTTGTGATGTGATATGGCCAAAAGTTGTGATGAATGATGAATGATATATTGTGATGTATGAGATCATGTTCTTGTAATAGGAATCACGACTTGCATGTCGATGAGTATGACAACCGGCAGGAGCCATAGGAATTCTCTTTATTTTTGTATGACCTGCGTGTCATTAAAAAATGCCATGTAAATTACTTTACTTTATTGCTAAACGCGTTAGCCATAGAAGTAGAAGTAGTCGTTGGCGTGACAACTTCATGAAGACACGATGATGGAGATCATGATGATGGAGATCATGGTGTCATGCCGATGACGAAGATAATCATGTTGCCCCAAAGATGGAGATCAAAGGAGCTATATGATATTGGCCATATCATGTCACTACTATATAATTGCATGTGATGTTTATTATGTTTATGCATCTTGTTTACTTAGAACGACGGTAGTAAATAAGATGATCCCTTACAACAATTTCAAGAAGTGTTCTCCCCTAACTGTGCACCGTTGCTAAAGTTCGTCGTTTCGAAGCACCACGTGATGATCGGGTGTGATAGATTCTTACGTTCACATACAACGGGTGTAAGACAGTTTTACACATGCAAAAACATTTAGGGTTAACTTGACGAGCCTAGCATGTACAGACATGGCCTCAGAACACAGAGACCGAAAGGTCAAACACGAGTCGTATGGAAGATACGATCAACATGGAGATGTTCATCGACGATGACTAGTCCGTCTCACGTGATGATCGGACACGGCCTAGTCGACTCGGATCGTGTAACACTTAGATGACTAGAGGGATGTCTAATCTGAGTGGGAGTTCATTATAATAATTTGATTAGATGAAGTTAATTATCATGAACTTAGTCTAAAACCTTTGCAAATATGTCTTGTAGATCAAATGGCCGCCGCTCATGTCAACATGAACTTTAACGCGTTCCTAGAGAAAACCAAGCTGAAAGATGATGGCAGCAACTATACGGACTGGGTCCGGAACCTGAGGATCATCCCCATAGCTGCCAGGAAACAATATGTCCTAGAAGGACCGCTAGGTGATGCACCCGTCCCAGAGAACCAAGACATTATGAATGCTTGGCAGTCTCATGCTGATGATTACTCCCTCGTTCAGTGCGGCATGCTTTACAACTTAGAACCGGGGCTCCAAAACCGTTTTGAGCAACACGGAGCATATGAGATGTTCGAGGAGCTAAAACTAGTTTTCCAAGCTCATGCCCGGGTCGAGAGATATGAAGTCTCCGACAATTTCTATAGTTGTAAGATGGAGGAAAATAGTTCTGTCAGTGAGCACATACTCAAAATGTCTGGGTTGCACAACCGCCTGTCCCAGCTGGACATTAACCTCCCGGACGAGGCGGTCATTGACAGAATCCTTCAGTCGCTCCCACCAAGCTACAAGAGCTTTGTGATGAACTACAATATGCAAGGGATGGTGAAAACCATTCCTGAAGTATTTTCAATGTTGAAGTCAGCAGAGGTAGAAATGAAGAAGGAACATCAAGTGTTGATGGTCAATAAAACCACTAAGTTCAAGAAGGGCAAGGGCAAGAAGAACTTCAAGAAAGACGGCAAGGATGTTGTCGTGCCCGGTAAGCCAGTTGCCGGGAAGAAGTCAAAGAATGGACCCAAGCCTGAGACTGAGTGCTTTTATTGCAAAGGGAAGGGTCACTGGAAGCGGAACTGCCCCAAATACTTAGCGGACAAGAAGGCCGGCAACACCAAAGGTATATTTGATATACATGTAATTGATGTGTACCTTACCAGTACTCGTAGTAACTCCTGGGTACTTGATACCAGTGCCGTTGCTCATATTTGTAACTCACAGCAGGAGCTGCGGAATAAGCGGAGACTGGCGAAGGACGAGGTGACGATGCGCGTCGGGAATGGTTCCAAGGTCGATGTGATCGCCGTCGGCACGCTACCTCGACATTTACCTACGGGATTAGTTTTAAACCTTAATAATTTTTATTTAGTGCCAAGTTTGAGCATGAACATTGTATCTGGATCTCGTTTGATACGAGATGGCTACTCATTTAAATCCGAGAATAATGGTTGTTCTATTTATATGAGAGATATGTTTTATGGTCATGCCCCGATGGTCAATGGTTTATTCTTAATGAATCTCGAGCATAATATTACACATATTCATAGTGTGAATACCAAAAGATGTAAAGTTGATAACGATAGTCCCACATACTTGTGGCACTGCCGCCTTGGTCACATTGGTGTCAAGCGCATGAAGAAGCTCCATGCTGATGGACTTTTAGAGTCTCTCGATTATGAATCGTTTGACACATGCGAACCATGCCTCATGGGCAGAATGACCAAGACTCCATTCTCCAGAACAATGGAGCGAGCAACCAATTTATTGGAAATCATACATACCGATGTGTGCGGTCCAATGAGCGTTGAGGCTCGCGGAGGATATCCTTATGTTCTCACTCTCACTGATGACTTGAGTAGATATGGATATGTCTACTTAATGAAACACAAGTCTGAGACCTTTGAAAAGTTCAAGGAATTTCAGAATGAGGTAGAGAATCAACGTGATCGAAAGATAAAGTTTCTACGATCAGATCGTGCAGGAGAATATTTAAGTCACGAATTTGGTACACACTTAAGGAAATGTGGAATCGTTTCACAACTCACGCCGCCTGGAACACCTCAGCGTAACTGTGTGTCCGAACGTCGTAATCGCACTCTATTGGATATGGTGCGGTCTATGATGTCTCTTACCGATTTACCACTATCATTTTGGGGATACGCTCTAGAGACAGCTACATTCACTTTAAATAGGGCACCGTCTAAATCCGTTGAGACGACACCGTATGAATTATGGTTTGGGAAGAAACCTAAGCTGTCGTTTCTAAAAGTTTGGGGATGCGATGCTTATGTCAAGAAACTTCAACCTGAAAAGCTCGAACCCAAGTCGGAAAAATGCGTCTTCATAGGATACCCTAAGGACACCATTGGGTATACCTTCTACTTAAGATCCGAGGGCAAGATCTTTGTTGCCAAGAACGGATCCTTTCTAGAAAAAGAGTTTCTCTCGAAAGAAGTAAGTGGGAGGAAAGTAGAACTCGATGAAGTACTACCTCTTGGACAGGAAAGTAGTGCAGCTCAGGAAAATGTTCCTGTGATGCCTACACCGACTGGAGAGGAAAATAATGATGATGATCAAGGTACTTCGGATCAAGTTGCTACTGAACTTCATAGGTCCACAAGGACACGTTCTGCACCAGAGTGGTATGACAACCCTGTCCTGGAAATCATGTTGTTAGACAACGGTGAACCTTCGAACTATGAAGAAGCGATGGCGGGCCCAGATTCCAACAAATGGCTCGAAGCCATGAAATCCGAGATAGAATCCATGTATGAAAACAAAGTATGGACTTTGACAGACTTGCCCGATGATCGGCGAGCGATAGAAAACAAATGGATCTTTAAGAAGAAGACAGACGCGGATGGTAATGTTACCATCTATAAAGCTCGACTTGTCCCTAAGGGTTATCGACAAGTTTAAGGGGTTGACTACGATGAGACATTCTCTCCCGTAGCGAAGCTGAAGTCCGTCCGAATCATGTTAGCAATTGCCGCATACTATGATTATGAGATATGGCAGATGGATGTCAAAACGGCAATCCTTAACGGACATCTTAATGAAGAACTATATATGATGCAGCCGGAAGGTTTTGTCGATCCTAATTATGCTAACAAAGTATGCAAGCTCCAGCGATCCATTTATGTGCTGGTGCAAGCATCTCGGAGTTGGAACATTCACTTTGATGAGATGATCAAAGCGTTTGGGTTTATGCAGACTTATGGAGAAGCCTGCGTTTACAAGAAATTGAGTGGGAGCTCTGTAGCATTTCTCATATTATATGTAGATGACATACTCTTGATGGGAAATGATATAGAACTTTTGGACAGCATTAAGGCCTACTTGAATAAGTGTTTTTCAATGAAGGACCTTGGAGAAGCTGCTTACATATTAGGCATCAAGATCTATAGGGATAGATCGAGACGCCTCATAGGTCTTTCACAAAGCACATACCTTGATAAGATTTTGAAGAAGTTCAAAATGGATCAGGCAAGAAAGGGTTCTTGGCTGTGTTGCAAGGTGTGAGATTGAGCTCGGCTCAATGCCCAACCACGGCAAAAGATAAAGAAGATATGAGTGTCATCCCCTATGCTTCAGACATAGGATCTATTATGTATGCCATGCTGTGTACCAGACCTGATGTAAACCTTGCCGTAAGTTTGGTAGGAAGGTACCAAAGTAATCCCGGCAAGGAACACTGGACAGCGGTCAAGAATATCCTGAAGTACCTGAAAAGGACAAAGGACATGTTTCTCGTTTATGGAGGTGACGAAGAGCTCGTCGTAAAGGGTTACGTCGACGCTAGCTTCGACACAGATCTGGATGACTCTAAGTCACAAACCGGATAAGTGTATATGTTGAATGGTGGAGCAGTGAGCTGGTGCAGCTGCAAGCAGAGCGTCGTGGCGGGATCTACATGTGAAGCGGAGTACATGGCAGCCTCGGAGGCAGCGCATGAAGCAATTTGGGTGAAGGAGTTCATCACCGACCTAGGAGTCATACCCAATGCGTCGGGGCCGATCAAACTCTTCTGTGACAACACTGGAGCTATTGCCCTTGCCAAGGAGCCCAGGTTTCACAAGAAGACCAGGCACATCAAGCGTCGCTTCAACTCCATCCGTGAAAATGTTCAAGATGGAGACATAGATATTTGCAAAGTACATACGGATCTGAATGTCGCAGATCCGTTGACTAAACCTCTCTCGCGAGCAAAACATGATCAACACCAGAACTCTATGGGTGTTCGATTCATCACAATGTAACTAGATTATTGACTCTAGTGCAAGTGGGAGACTGTTGGAAATATTCCCTAGAGGCAATAATAAAAGGTTATTATTATATTTCCTTATTCAGATAATTGTCTTTATTCATGCTATAACTGTATTATCCGGAAATCGTAATACACGTGTGAATACATAGACCATAATATGTCCCTAGTAAGCCTCTAGTTGACTAGCTCGTTGGTCAACAGATAGTCATGGTTTCCTGGCTATGGGCATTAGATGTCGTTGATAACGGGATCACATCATTAGGAGAATGATGTGATGGACAAGACCCAACCCTAAGCATAGCACAAGATCGTGTAATTCATTTGCTAGAGCTTTTCCAATGTCAAGTATCCTTTCCTTAGACCATGAGATCGTGTAACTCCCGGATACCGTAGGGGTGCTTTGGGTGTACCAAACGTCACAACGTAACTGGGTGACTATAAAGGTGCGCTACAAGAATCTCCGAAAGTGTCTGTTGGGTTGACACGGATCGAGACTGGGATTTGTCACTCCGTATGACGGAGAGGTATCTCTGGGCCCACTCGGTAATGCATCATCATAATGATCTCAAAGTGACCAAGTGTTTGGTCACAACATCATGCATTACGGTATGAGTAAAGTGACTTGCCGGTAACGAGACTGAACGAGGTATTGGGATACCGACGATCGAGTCTCGGGCAAATAACGTACCGATTGACAAAGGGAATTGAATACGGGGTTGTTTGAATCCTCGACATCGTTGTTCATTCGATAAGATCATCGAGGAGCATGTGGGAGCCAACATGGGTATCCAGATCCCGCTGTTGGTTATTGCCCGAGAGCCGTCTCGGTCATGTCTACGTGTCTCCCGAATCCGTAGGGTCTACACACTTAAGGTTCGGCGATGCTAGGGTTGTATGAATATGAGTATGCAGCAAACCGAATGTTGTTCGGAGTCCCAGATGAGATCCCGGACGTCACGAGGAGTTTCAGGATGGTCCGGAGGTAAAGAATTATATATAGGAAGTGCTGTTTCGGCCATCGGGAAAGTTTCGGGGTCACCCGGTATTGTAACGGGACCACCGAAAGTGTCCCGGGGGTCCACCGGATGGGGCCACCCATCCCGGAGGGCTCCATGGGCTGAAGTGGGGAGGGGAACCAGCCCATAGTGGGCTGGTGCGCCCCCCTTGGCCCACCCCCTGCGCCTAGGGTTGAAACCCTAGGGTGGGGGGGGGGGGGCGCCCCACTTGCCTTGGGGGGCACTCCACCCCCCTGGCCGCCGCCCCCCCCCCTGGGAGATCAGATCTCCAGGGGCCAGCGCCCCCCCTAGGGCCTATATAAAGGGAGGGGAGGGAGGGGCAGGCACCCCTTAGTCTTGGCGCCTCCCTCCCCCTGCTACACCTCTTCCTCCTCCCACAGTTGCTTGGCGAAGCCCTGCCGGAGTTCTCCTGCATCCACCACCACGCCGTCGTGCTGCTGGATCATCATCAACCTCTCCTTCCCCCTTGCTGGATCAAGACGGAGGAGACGTCACGCTGACCGTACATGTGTTGAACGCGGAGGTGCCGTCCGTTCGGCGCTAGGATCTCCGGTGATAGGATCACGACGAGAACGACTACCTCAACCCCGTTCTTTTGAACGCTTCCGCTCGCGATCTACAAAGTGGTATGTAGATGCATCTCTCCTTTCACTCATTGCTTAGATGAACTCATAGATGGATCTTGGTGAAACCGTAGGAAATTTTTTAATTTTCTGCAACGTTCCCCAACATTACATTCTATATACATCATTTTTTATATATACTTTCAAAAGCAGAACA
Source organism: Triticum timopheevii (assembly GCA_963921465.1). NCBI lineage: Eukaryota > Viridiplantae > Streptophyta > Magnoliopsida > Poales > Poaceae > Triticum > Triticum timopheevii. The sequence goes on along the minus strand of OY997264.1, from coordinate 626,325,790 downwards.
CCATTTATACATAAATATGGTTTACAAATGGCATGATCTCAGATTCATAAGGTTGTATCCATCAATTTGGATTTTCAAATATTTGAAACCACTTTATGTTGAAATCCAATGTATGCATTCCTCGCTAACTGTGTCCCATTAATGTGTGTTTCATGCGGGGTTTTTTAACTTCTCAAACATGTATAATGTGTTTCACACACGCAACATATAGTTTAATCCCATTTAGACATTATTTGCATATAAACCATGCATTGTTTGTAATTGAAGAATCTATGGATCACCAATATTGATAAACTATATAACATTACACGTGTACCCAAATTCAAATGAATATGCATGTTTGATACACCAATTTGCGTTATGATATTATCGATGTCGTGATCTCCAGTTTAAATATTTGAATCCCCTTTAATCCAGATATTCGTCTCATATAGCTATCACTCATGCTTATATAGGACTATCTCTCTGGACCTATACGCGTTCATCGTCTCTCAGGCATCTCTCGTGCTACCTGTATGTCGACAATGATCTTTTATCTTCATAACACACTGACGGTACTCTCTCCCTCGACCTTCATCACTCTATCTCTCTCTAAGTATATCTCACTCCCTGCTATGTGTCTCTAGCTATGATTCTCCATGTGGAATCTCTTTCTCTCATACAAACACAAACCCTTGTCTCCTGGGGTCTCATTTCTCTCAAATATTCCCATGTGTGCCACTCGCACACCCCTCATACAGAGATGTCTTTCGCTCCTTAGATATGAGAACCTACGACTCTTCCTCTTCAATATCCCTTTCTCACACACAAACACAAACTCTGTCTCCCAGGGTCTCATATTTCTCCATTGTTCTCTTGTATGTTGCTCAAACACACCCTCTCTCCCTATAGATATCTTGTGTTCCCTCATATGTCTCTCTAGCTATCACTCTCGTTGTGAAATATCTTTCTCTCTCGCAGACACAAAACTCCATCTTTCTGGATCTCATTTCTCTCTGATATCTGTTTGTATGTGACTCACATGCACCCTCTCTCTATCTCTCTCACACCCACACACATAACCCAGCCTTTTGATCCACTCGACTCCTATCTCTAACGCACGCTAGCTAGCATCTTTATCTTTCTATTTATCTGTTTCTCCATCAACCTTCTTTCTCGCCCTCACTCTTGATTCCTATCACACACACTACATATGTTTCTCTCTACATGCAGTCAAGTGCCCTCTCACACACATATATAACTTCACCCTTTGAACCACCCGACGGTCATCTCCAACACCCAAAGTAACGGATGTCCATCTAGCAAGCATCTCCATCTCTGTATCTATCTATAGTTTCTCCGTCAACATTTCTTTCTCGCACAGAGTCTTGCTTCCTATCACCCACACTATATATGTCTCTCCATGCATATGCATTTATAGGTTGATCTCTTTTGCACAATCGCTGTGCCCCACCCCCTCTGCTTGCCATAGATGCATGCTCCAGCCCGCGCGACTATCTCTTAAAGACAAAAACACATGCTCAATTGTCGGGCCTTCTTCCCTGCATTCTCACATGCATGCATATTGTCATACCGACCCGTATCTCCCATGTCATTGATCTTATGACTTATGTCTTCTTTCTTTTATCTCGATCATGCGCGCGCGCACACACACACATCCCACGTATACATGTATACCTCTCACACATGCACGTTCAAGGTCTCTATGTTTCCATACGTAGTTAATTACCCTCAATCCTAACGCCACATCGAATCGTTCTCCTCTTTTGTGCACATAACTTTCGCCTGGATGGGTAAAACACACACTCACACTTAACAATCTCCTTCTAGCTACCCCCCCCCCCCCCCCCCGCGCGCGCCTCTCACTCTTCCCCTATATCCCCGAAACCAATAAGACCATCCTTTTGTTTAATTCCCGCCTACATGCACCATCGATATATAGTAGTCTTCCTCGGTGTCTCTCGAACAGACACGTTCTCTCGATGTCGAATCCTCTCATGCGCACGCACCTTCTCTTACCTCTCTACGGGCATTTTCTCTCTCGCACCCCGTCGTTGGTGGCCTCTGCCATACACATCACCTCTCTATGATGAAGCCATGCACACTTAAATTACATCCGCCACAGAGGACCCCGCGACACACACACACACACACACACACACATGCATGCACCCCCCCCACACACACTAAGACTCCATCTCTCTCTCTCTCTCACACAAACACACACACACACACACACACGCACCCCTCCCCCCACACACACTTAGACTCCATCTCTCTCTCTCTCTCACACACACACACAAACAAACTAAGACTCCATCTCTCTCTCTCCTCTCTCTCCCTCTCCCTCTCTCTCTCTCTCACACACACCCCACACACACACTAAGACTCCATCTCACACACACATGCTCTAGGCGGAGCATTTGTTCCTACCACCCTTCATCCAACCTTACCCGTATGATACACCTTTTGCATAACATGGACAGATTCCACTTTACTTTGTAGTCAGCAAACTTATCATCTGTACCCTTATAAAAAACGAGTTGGCGATGATGGTGTGCCTGCCATCTTGTAATACAGACCGTATGATCTATATATGACGGATAGAAAGCAAACTATGATAATTTTACAAAAGATACCCGCACCTCTCTCCACATCATTATCTCCCGCAACCTCATTGCTCAACAATTAAAAAAGGAATAAGTCTCTGGAACAATCTAGCATGCATGGTGGCCGTTGCCGCCTGCCGGCGCCGTCCATCCCCATGCCTCCTCCCATTCCGACCACCAGTCACCACCACGCTCCACTCCTCCTCGCCTTATCTCTCATCTTTCATTTTTTCGATGACATTCTCGAGATACCAGTTTTCCGATAAAATTCTCAAGATATCATTAGTTTTTACACATGGGATTACTCCTGTATGGGTCAATCACAACAGGTGTTTTGTAAAAGAATGCATATTGATGTTCCGTGCAATGCACGAGAATCTTGCTTGTAATTATATAACGCAAATCATGAGCAGGAAGTGACATTTTTTTGACACAACCACGTTAACATGGCCACGTAAATCACGAGAAGGAAGGAGTAGGGAAGCGGGCTGTGGAGTAACGTATTTTACCACAATTTCTTAGGAAACTGAGTGCAATAATTGAGTAGTTTTGCAAACTACCATTACTACTACACCTGAAACGGTTCAAAACCTATACTCCCTTGCCAGCGCGCGCTTCCCGCGTGAAATGGTCAGTGTCGCCATGGAGAGTCAGTGCCGCATTAATGCCTGGCCAGAGCAGAGGCGACCTCTCACTGGCGCCGGCTTTGAAGTGGCGCGACGGCCGAGAGAGCGCCGCTTCCCAGTGCACGCGACTGCTCCGCATTGAGACTGGCCATAGGCCCTGTTTGGATCCATGGGTTAGAGTTAGTTTGAGCTAGTTGGGGCTCAAATAGCCCTAAAGTATCCAAGCATGAGGGTTTAAATTGGAGCAAGTTGCACCGAACCCACCAAAAAAACTATCCCACCCAAGAGGTGCTAACTGGAGATAGTTCTCATTGGGACCACTGAAAAATCACTTTCTCTCTCCATGAAGTGCATTTATTGTCAATCTAACCCTGTCACCCAGACACCTCTTTGGCTACAGTTAGTTCAGGGTTAGTCATGAGTTAGTCTAACCTCTAGCTAACAGGAGCAGTATAGGACATGCAAGTTGCTCAAAGCATACAGGCAAATTCGTACGTGAAAGGATTTTTTCTTTTTGAAAACGGAGCATGAAAGGAATTTTTTTAGAATGCTCTTGGCATGTCGCTAACATGTGATAGTTAACCGACCTCAATAGATGGCAGAAACGCCAGCCCGCCGCACTTTGATAGAGACGAGGAGGGAGAAGTGATACAGGCTGCTGGATTACTAGAGATAGGTGTCGCATGGAAGCCAAGAAATATGGTGGTAGCGTGGGTTAGCCATGTACTAGTATGATGTAACTACACTGGGCTGCCGTGTTTCGTACTCTTCCAGTCCACTGTGGAGATGATTGGTTAATTTTATATCGCTGAATAATATTAAATATTATGAGTGCAGACGCTCCACCACGAGGTTCCTTGCTCCTTCTCGGTCGTCCATAATCTATTGTTCTTCCACTCTATTTTTTTTTACGTGAGCTTTGTTCATCCTTTTGCCAACACGCGAGACATCTAGCATCAAGGTGCTCGTGTTATGCAACGACCGTTCCATCTATATGAAGAACACGTGGGACTGGAACTACGAGACGGACATGTACACAGGAGTGGACGTACGAACCTGAGTAATGTAGCGCAGTAAGTGAAGTAGAAAGGCACAAATGGTATGAACATGCGTGGCATACAGGGTGTGTTTGGTTGCGTTCTCGTCTCAGCATAGTTGTTCCCTCTTCATGCATGCTCAACTCAACACCCCTCTTCATGCATGCTCTCTTCATGCATGCTTCTAGTGTATTTGTGCTAAACTAGTGTGGACTCATGCACCCTCCATAGACTCTACCAAACACCCAAAAGTGTAGGTCGAGAAGGGAACTCTTGGGCGGCATTTGTCTCTTACTACGTACTACCACTAAATGTTGTACGTGCAATGCACGGTGATGTTATGGAGTACGTGCCTAAGTACTCGACTACTACTATATTAGTTGGAGGCACATATTAACTTTTATATTTGTTTACGTGTATGCCCCGAGACCTTCCAACTAGACGTGTCTTTCTCTCCAGGTTGCACTTTGTATCGTTCATACCACTAAGTACTACTACGCGTGGTCTCCGACCCAGAAGCGAAAGAAGTGGAGACGCTCTACCACGCTGTTTTTTTTACGCTGGGCTCTACCAAGCTGTTCATGTCCCACTCCTTTCGCTGATGTGTGGGACATCCAACACGTGCCGTGTTTGGCACCCTACATTGTAAGAGTTGAAATGCTAGCATTCATCAGAAATAAAAAATAATTATAAATCGGCAGTGATACTATTTTTTTGTGAACCAATCAGCACTGATACTATACCATGCGGTTTCCTTGCTCCTCGATATCGGAAAGAATACTTCTGTTCGCCAACATGTGGGATGTCGACCATCCTGGTCCACTTGCCATGCACGCAGAACTCCAAGGGAGAGTCACCCAGGTCGTCGCGCCGCAGTAACAATGACTAATGAGCCGTCAAATCACAGGCCCACTTCCCACTTTGAAGTTGCTCGGACGAAGGAACCATCATGACTTCGTTGAATTCCGCTTCTTGAAGAAAACTACTGTACCAGCAGTACTGCTAGCTACAGTATTTACTCCAACAGAAGCCTCCTTTCGTTCATAGGATAGGAATATGAAAATCATAGGAAGTGAGATGACATGCATCTCAATTCCTATAGAGAAAGAGATGCCATTTGATGCATAGGATAGGAATGTTTCCATTTAGTCTAGGCTAATGTATTGGTAATTTGCTCTAAAAACTACAGTAGTAACTAGTAGTACTGGTACATGCTCGTACTCAGACACAGACACACACATTAACTACTAGTACTACTACTTCTCACATGCTGGCCAGACGCAGTCGTTCTCCTTCTCGGCTTTGTCGGCGACACCCCACCATGCTTGGATCTCCGCCGACCTCTCCGCGGCAGCGCGTGCGTCCTTTTCTTTCTTGCGGCTGCGGGCCTCTCTTTTCTTGAGTGCTTTCTGACTTTTCCGCTCCCTCTGTGCGGCTTTGGCCGCCTCTTGCTCTACCTCCCATTCGGCCTTGGCATCTTCAAATTCCTCCCACATAGTCGTGAGGTCGCGAGCGGCGATGAACTCGGCACGGCGGGATTCCATCGCTTCCCTACCATTTTGTGTGCATTCGTGGGCGGCGAGGAACTCGGCGCGGCAGGATGCCATCGCTGCCTTACCGATTAGTGTGCGGCGCGGTGGCATGAACGACACTTGGTGAGAGCTCTGGGCTGGAGTGGCCGGACAACCGTATAGTGGATTGGTTTGTCAAGAGCTCAAGGACAGAAGACGAAGCAAATTAGGATTCCCCTTCAATCCTGGTCATTTATTACCGAGTAAAATGCATTGGCGGTCATCGAACTTGTCTTGATAGCTCACTTTGATCATTGTATACGAGATATGGTGATTATATGGTCACTGGCTCAGCGTATAGCTCCGTATTTGTATGGTTGACCAGTCAAACAGTCCGCATGCGCCTCATCAGCTTGTGTTCTTTATCTATCTACGCGGGCCTACCTATGAATGGAGAAAGAAATACTGTAAAAACCAAAATTATGCGTATGTGAGGAATCAAACCACGGACTCGTCGCTGCAACGCACCCTCGTCAGCCAAATGAAAATGAAATACTTCACGTCAGACACTCACGCTCACGTTGGCAAAGCATGCTAATGCATGCACGTCGCCCTCTAAATCAAAGTCCTGCCCATGGCACAACGCAAACGGTGAGCCCATCACCTGCGCGTCCCGACGTTGCCTGACATTACTGTTTAGACGTTTGATGGAGTCCTACGCGAACACCAAGCATGTATTCACCTGGCTCAACACCAACGGTCATACTCGGACCGCCTTGCTCATGTATATCGTCCATCACAACGACAATCTATAAAACAGCCTAAGCTAGAGAGGGTACTATGGTAGTATGGTACGGAGTATGTACTATCGTGAGCGACCGATCTTAGTGCCACTGCACACCGAAACCCCTTCCATCGCTAGCGCGCGCTTCCCGCCTAAAACGGTCACCGTCTCTCTAGAATGCCAATGCCGCATTCACGGACTTAACTGCAGGTGCAATTGGTGTGTCACTGACATGCGGGCCAGACGCCTGTTCTGCACACATGTCAGTAACCCAAACGCATCTGCAGTTAAGTCACTGAAGTAGCATCCCCATTCACGCCCGATGAACCTACTCCGGCGCCAGTTGTCCATCCGTCTGCCGCGGCTCATTGCCATTCGCCCGCTATATTAACTTGAGCCCCAGCTCCCAGCCATAGCCAAAGACCCACACTTATTCTCCTCCGGTCCCTTCCTTCTGTTGGCACCACTTCAACCATGGCCTCCTGGCGCTCTGAAGATCTCTTGGATGTACTGTCGTAGGAGCAGACGAGGGACATCGGCGGCTCCGCTCCGGGCACGCTCCAAAGCTCTCTTCGACGTACTGTCGCAGGAGCAAACGAAGGAGATCGCCGGCTCCCCCCGGCCGCCCTCCGCCGCCACGACCACCAAGCCGGCGCGCGTGAGCGGGCGCAACCGGCAGCGAGGAAGAGTAGTACACGGTAGGTCACCACCGCTCTGGTCCTAGGAAGGCCACCGCTCCTCCACTTAGTCGACGCCAAGCTTGGTGGGATAAAAATCGGCGGCTGATTAACCGCTTGATGGCGACGTGGAGGCGGAAATCTTCATAACCTTGTGCTCCGGAGGAGGAGGTTATCGAGGCAGATAAGGAGGAGGCAAAGGCAATGGCCTGCTTTCTCGGGTTCATGGCCGGACATGGTGGTCGGGGCCCGGCGATCGTTTAGATTAGGTTTACAGTAGGTTTTAGTATGGTTTGTGCGAAATATGTAATGAATTTCCTCCAGTTTATAGGAAAAGTTCTCGAAATGTAATGAATTTCATCCAGTCAATTTGAAATTTGCTTTGTTTGCACGAATTTCGTCCGGTTAGTTCATATAGTTGTCGAAAGGTATGCAGGCAGCATCGGATGGCATCCATCAGTGTCCTCAGACAAATGACGGTGTAAATTTGTGGGCCAGTGCTGGAGATGCCCTAACTATGCTATAATCGCTAACAATCCTCCTTTATTTGGCAGGGAACAGTTATCCCTCGATCAAAATCAGATCTGCGGTGTTTCGCACTCCTCCTGCGTAAGAGTGTAAACTCTTGCTTACATAAAAATGGACCAAGTGGACGGCACTGTAGCACGTCATATCACTTGAACTAGCCCGCCTAACGAGCGGGAAAGCACCGCCCTCATCATTTTGTTCTGGATTTCTATCGATCGATCACGCGAAAATGTTATGCTTCGCAAGTTCTGAAGGAAAAGTCGGCACACTTACGACTCGTACGCGTCGCAACCCCGACAGTCCGGCTCGCACACCGCTCACCAGAGGGGACACGCGTTGTCTTGCAATTTCACTGACATGTGGGATTGTAATTGAATAAACCGTCGATAGCCAAAATCTAGTCGCTCGGCAGGCATCGGCTGAGAAGAGAGAAACGGGGGAGGGAGAAGAGATCGCCCGCCCGCCGCGCACGGACTCCAAGAAATATACGGTGATAATGTGAGGTGAGCCATGCTGGAGTCTAGACCGCTTCCGGAGCCCGCTCTCACCGCCCTGGCCCCTCAAGACGCCAGCTGCCCGCTGCATGCATAGCAAAGTAGTCCCTGCTTATGTGGAGGAGAGAGAGGCATTGACAAAGTCAAGGAGTAATAGTGGAGACAATAGCTTTCATAAAAAATAAACATTGAATACTCGTTTCTCATCCTCTATATCGAAAAGAATACTTTCATTCGCCGACATGTGGGACGTCGACCATCCTGGTCCACCTGCCATGCACAAAATTATCCTGGTCTACCCCGGTCGTATCGCAGGCCCAACCTTTCCCACTTTAAGTTGTTCGGACGAAGGAACCATCATGACTTCATTGAATTCCGCTTCTTCAAGAAAACTTACTGTACCCGCAATACTGCTACCACACGCGAAGACTGGACGGCACTGTACCACGTCATATCACTGAAACCCACTAGGCCAAACTAGCCCGCCTAGGTCATCTATTTTGGAACGGAGGGAGTACGTCTCTGCACTGCTATGATTTTGTGTTGCGCGTTCTCTGTACTTTTGTTACAATTTTCCTACCCTATGAACCAAATGAGGCATGAATGTATGTCGACTATTGTCTGATCGATCGCTAAGCCTACAATTTTAGGAGCTAGCGCTATTGGTCGATCGACAAGGGATAAGTATAAGCGTACCACGAGCTCATCAGCCCCAACGTTTCTCTTCGGTGAGTGTTTTGCAAGTACTATAGCTCGCACAGTAGCTAGCCTACTAACACCAAGAATCATCAAACAAGCCATGTTGATATGATAAACAGTTCAAAATTACATCTAAGCATGCCATATATTACATCAAAAGCTGGTGAGGATACATCTGTTTCCATAACTCGGAGAGGGTTCGCATGATTCATCGCATGATTCACTATCAAACAAAACTAGCAAGATCCGCCCACACAAGACAGTGCACTAGCCCTAAGATGGTTTGATATCATCCATCGTTCTTGTAATTAAACACAGGGCAATGCAAACTACCCTGAAGGATTAGCGCGACCAACTATTTCTTGTCATCGATCTCTCGGGCAATGACCACAGCACGGACAGCGGCATGGGAATCGATTTCTGGGGCGATGTCCATAGGACTGACCGCGACATCGGAATCAATCTCTGGGGCAATGTCCACAGGATGGACAGCAGCATCGAAATCGATCTCCGGGGCGATGCCAACAGGACGGGCCACGACATCGAAATCATCAAGGACAACCATCGGCACCTGCACAACCCTAACATATTAGCAAGCACATTGCAAATAATCAAAAAGCAAGCACATTGCAAATAATCAAAAACCACAACTATGGTAATAAGCCATTATTTTTTACCTTGTGCAGCTCACCAGGGGATCTCATCCCTCCGGGGGCCATCTCCTCGTCCTCGATGGGGGCCATCACCTTTTCAGGGGAATACTGCTTCTCAACGGCGACTATCTCCTCAAACTCGGTCTTGAGCCTCACATAGGTGGCAATCAGAGTTCTTGGGGTAGGCACGGTGGGGCCCTTGCTGTTCTTCCAACTTTCTTTGAGGAGTTCGTCCGCCAACGTCCTCAACTCTTTGGCCAGTGCTTGTTTCTTGGAGTTCTTCGTCTCCATGGGTTGGCCCGCCAACATGGTCAACTCGTTGGTCGGTGCTCGCTTCCTAGAGATCGCTGTCTCCAGTGGGTTGTCGACCGACAACTCTTTGCCTAGTGCTCCAGGATCCATCAATGAACTGACAAACAAAAAGCAATCGAAAGGAAACCACAATCGCAATGAAAATGGGAAAAGAATAGGATGTGAAAATCGGTCGGTGCTTCGCAAAAAGAAGATTATTGGAATGAAAATATAGCAGCATAACTGATTCGCCCACCTTTCCTTCGTCGGTAGAGAAGAAAAATGGCAGAAGCGAGTAGCCTGGAGTGAGGTTTTCTTCAAGAAAGGGAAGAAAGGGCTTGAACGAGCGTTCCAATGAAATGATGGTTGCTTCGTCCAGTCCAACTTGGAGGCCACCTTACCACTGCTGGTAAAGGTGTGGGTTTTATGATATGATGGGTCATGACGGCCACACCGGAGTGACAGGTGAGTCTCGACTGTAGCACCTCGCCGTGATTTGGTGGATGGCATGCGGGCCCGGATGCTTTGAAATGTCCCGCATGTGGATAGAGCGGCTAGTCATATAGGAGTGCTCAATATTGTGCACCGCGACCAAGGCGGAGAGGAAAACGAGAGAACTACGTAATTAATGCATGAGTTTAATTAGGGTAGTTTTGTAAAGTACGAGATACAGTACATTCCTCCAATCGCAAAATGCCTTGGTTCATGAGATTTGAGATTTGAACCCTATAAACCGGAAGGGAGGGGGTACTGCACACGGTGTAGTCTAGTCACTTGTTAAAATCTCTAGAAAGGCAAATACTCCTTTCTGGTTTACAGGTCTATACTACTCCATCCGTCTAGGTGTGCAAGTCATCTTACGAAAACCAAATAGTCCCAAAACACTTAGGCACGGTGTATTAATTTGTACCTTGTTTCTTGTTTCTTGACATACGTATCAACCAATACGAGATGAGAGGTGTGCATGATTTTAATGACTTGCAATGGCTAGTTCATTGCATGGAATGCTATTAATTAGCAAATAAACATTAGTGACCCCAGGAGGAAACGTTGCTAAGCGCGTGGACCTATGCAGAATGAGTATCAACCAATGGATAATGGAGTTTAATTGTTAAACAATAGCAATTTTGTCTCATGCAAGAGCCTGGCTAGTACTCCAAGGAACCTCACCACGCGAGCGTTCACAACTGCCATGTTCGGTTTGCGCTTGGCTCTTCGCCTCTTCGAGAAGACGAACAATGATGTTACTCCTACTTCTACAGTATCGAATCCACTGCTGCATGTCCGTCCACCTCGTGCGGGAGAGATAGCATGTAGCGAAAGCTTCTACTTACTGCTCCTGCCTTTGCGTCTATGACAGGTGGGCCCAACAGGTGGTTGGCCCACCTATCATGTAGCCAAAGGCAGGTGCAGTTAAGGCACCGGAGCTCGTCCGCGAGGGAGATGGCGTCGTAGTAATCAAATTTCTCAGTCTTGTACGAGTTGACGCGACACATGAAAGCACTGCACTCGATAAAAGTCTTTTTACACATTTCAAATGGGCTACTTCGTATGTAGGAGTAGACATATTTTGCTTCGTATGTAGTCACTTGTTGCAATCTCTAAAAAGACTTATATTTGGAAACGGAGGAAGTACAATGCATGCATGCATGCATGCCGTGACTTTCCTTTTGATACTTGCATGTGTTGATTTGATGCACCTTGCCAAATTTTGACTATAAATTTAACTAACCAAATTTTCATGCATGTCACAAAAAATTACGGGGCTGTTTGGATTGTGACTATGTTTGTCTTATGTTGCCACATTATTTTTCCCACACTTGGCACACTTGCCACACTTGCCTAACCTGAGTTGCTCAAATTGTTAGACACAGTTTGGCTTGCCTAAGGGAATCTTGCCACAATTTTTGTGTCTATGACATGCGGGGTTCACTGCTAATAAAAAAAATTCTTGTCTTAGGTGTGGCTAATAAAAAAGACTTATATTTAGGAACGGAGGGAGTAGAAAATATAAATAATAATGCATGTTGGGGCAACCCACGTTTCCGCTAATTTTAGCCATGGGCTTGTTCACAATTTTTACGAGGGGGTGGTTGTTCATTTAATGGAGGGACTTGTAGTACCAGACTTGAACAATACAAAGTGCGACCTAGCACACCGTAACACCACTTGGAACAAGCGGGTAGCTATCTCAAAAAACAATCAACAACTAAAAAACTGCGACCTGGCATGTAATAGTACACAATTTTAGACGATTGTTTTGATGGAGTGAAAAAGGAAAACTACCCCACTACTTATATATAGGCCGGAGCCTCCGCGCTTGCTTGCTAGGGCTGCTCTATCCACACACTCTCATCCTCTCCAGATATAAACAAGATAGGGGTAGTAACACTGTCTTTCTCCCTTCAAAAAACACTGGCTTTCTATCCTCACCGCTGGTTACAGATCCGGACGTATCCCCCTCCGCCGGTGAAGGGGAGGAGGGGCAGCGTTTAGGCCGTCATCGACAGCGAGGGAGGAGACCCACTGCCGGCCGCACCATTATCTCTGGCCAAGCGCCGGCGCGGGAGGTCCTCCGATCCCTTCGTCGTTGCCTGTGGGCGGATCCGGCCTCCCGCCACCCACCTATCCACATCCCGACGACCTTCAGGTATATCTTCGTTCGAAACCGCCTTAGCTCTACTTCCCCAGCTCGCTACGTCGCTGCATGTGCATAATTTTCTACCTCTCAGCCCTCTCGATCGGATGGTCCAACGTCACCTATTTTTTCTTCTTCTATTGTTAGAGGTAAAGCTACTTCATGCAGTCGAATCTTGTACTCCGTCCGTCCGAAAATACTTGTCATTGAAATAAAGTGGGGGTGGGGGAATTTAGTATGTACATCGGACATGGTACAAACAGGAAGGAAAGGGGATGAAAGTAGTACGGACTGGTCATCCAACCGGTCTCTTGGTCGAAAAGGGAAATATAGGGGTAACGCTGTACATAGTGGTATGACCAGGACTAGATTTGCTATCCACACATAGGAGTAGGTGGCTAGAGTGAACAAAAATGGGACCAACCCAGATATGTTTGTTGGATGTTTGTGTCTCGAGGCAACAAACTATGAATCACCACTTTATGCCCCTGTTTACGTACATGGTGTTGTATTGCTGGTGCACCCACTGTCCCATGCCCTTATACCAAATATTTAGGCTCCGGTCGGAATAAAGGGGCAAAAAAGAGGACCGGAATAGGAAAGGAATGTAGGTATAAAACTATGGAACAGCGAACCAGAGGAAACTCTCAAGAGAATGTGTTTGGATGGATTACGAAATGTACAGATTTGTTTTTTTAGAGTACCATGCTTGGTAGTATGAGATGCTATTTGTTTATTCAGCTTCACGGTGACTACTCTTGTCCTCACCTCACGTACTACACATAGGTTGATGTTTTTATTCAGGCAAACACAACACAACAACCTGTCTAACGCATGGCAGCGAGCGCCTGCCTCGGGCTTCCGCCCAAAAAATGAGCAGTGCGTGGATGTTTCTAATCCGATGGAATCAGTACTACCAGACCAGCTTTCCTATGAAACACTATTCACCTTTCCCGTGTTCCGAACGGTTGGAAGGGAAAGAATACCGTAGGAATTGTGTTCCTACGAAAATCCTGCACCAAACCTGTGAACCGAACACAGCCTTAGCTGTTCTTAATATAATGTCCCTGGTAAAATTGAAGCCATGCCACTATTTTTGCCTTTAATTGTTTGAGACTCTGACAAGTTTAGCCAAATGTTTTTGCCTGTAATTGTTCGAGACTCTGACTGTTTCCTCTATGCCTTTTTGTCAAATAGGGATATCCAATTCACCTGGTTGCTGTTGTGACCTTTTGGTGCACTGCACAAAACTCTTCTTAAAAGAAGTGACTTTTGGGTTGTTTAACTGGAATGTCAGAATGGAACAGTTGGTTCATTTTGGTGGAACTGCACAAAGGGAGATCTGTGTTCCAATCCTCATCATCCATATTGGCGCCATAACCTTCCTTTAGGTAAGAATGATATTTAATGCATGTGTTCATCTCTATTTTTCGACTGCCATGAGAAAATAATGCTATTTTTTACTAGTACACTTGTACTCCCTCACTGACAAAACCAATTCTAAATTAGAAGGCCAATCATGTACTTGGTTTCACCAACTGGTGAGGAGAAAGAGAAACAGAGCATGAACAGGAAGAAGAAGAAGAATAAACAGCGCTAAGGCGATCTTGCTGAAGCCAGAGGCCTCAGTCGAGGCTATTCAAGGGCTCCGGCAACGACTACCTTACATGTGAGACGATCCTCCAGGGAGCCCTTCCACTTCTGCTGTCTCACTTAATTAATTAGGAGTACTTAAGTACCACTAATTTATTACTGCCTAATTTTCTTGTTGGAGTTAAACAAATCTTTAGTAGGACCCTATGCTGAATCATGTACGTGTGAATGTTTGTCTATGGAGGCGAACCATGTGGTGGAACAGGGAGGGAGTATTATTAGTGTCATGACATAATAGTGCTATTGTTCTGCATGTCAATTTATTGCCACTGGTTCAATGAGGCAATGTTTTGCATATTGTCCATCATGAATTTGATGCTACTGTTTGAGTAATATGCTAATGTCTTCCTATCCTTTCTCACTAAGCTAATGAAGGTTTCACCTTGTTCCTACTTGTGCAAACAGGGATCATGTTGTGTTAATCATACATTTTAGTGGAACTACACAAGACAATACAATGAACTGTATCCCAGCCAGTGCTTTAACTCTGCTGGAAGTTCTTGATAATCTTTCGATATAATCTCAACACTGGTAAACAAGAGTGATTTCAACCATGCATTTGAAGTGCACAAAAATATATACTATTGTGTGATTCCAGTGAGTGCTTTATCATCTCTTATGGGACTACATGAATAAGCTTTTTTTCTTAGGTTGGTACGGGCCTAAGGCCTTCATCCATATTAGTTTGCTGTCATCTCTATTTGTATCGTGCTACTGTCATGAGAAACTCCTTTATATTTGCACTTTTAAGTTTTGCAACCTATGATAAATGGCAATGCTTTGAGTGTTGAGTTGAGCTAATTGGCACTGATTAAATAAACTAATACCTCTCTTTAAGCAAGACTACTATGTTGCTAACTTTACCCATTAAGATAATGAGGGTGCTTCTATTTGTTAGTGTATGTTTCATCAACTAGTCCCACTATTACAGTAATCTCACTCAATATATGTGCCAACAGGGATGCTCGATTTTGGTGGAACTGCACAAAAACTTTGGGTGCTTCATAGCCTCGACATCTTCCGTCCTTTCCTGTCAGTTGCTAATCTCCGCTTGCTTTCTTCCTTTGCTGTCAGTCGCTTGGCTTATCTCGGCTTCCAGTCAAAGGAAATAGTAATTGATATGCGCTACCTCACACAGGTTGGTACTGGTCTTTATCCTGATTATTGTGCCTGTCATATGTATTGGTAATTTGGTATTGTGCTACTGTTTGCCGATTTCATAAAGGAGTAATTTGGAGCCTAAACTCGTAGGCAAATCATTACATCGGGTGATTTCAGTAGAACTGCACAAAATGATCAGATGGACAGGTACTTATGTTGCTGCTATGTACTCCAAAGTTCACTCAGACAAGCATCGATGTTGACAAGAAGTGCCTATATTCATTCGAGTATCAACCAACGTCAACCAATTGTCAAACTCCAAGTATTAGGAGAGTGAACGCCAAAAATATTGCTTGGTGCATAGCCCAAAAAAACACAGTCCAGTCTTTGGTCCCAACTTGTGCCGGTTGGTTATCGGCACATATGGTAGCGAACTATATGGCATGGAGTCTAAAGATTCCAGACAAGTTGGTTGATGCGTATATTCATCTGGCACTTAATCAGTCTGCACGCCAAGGATGCTCCATTTCAGTTGAACTGCACAAAAAAATTGGGTGGTTCATTTTCTCAACCGCCTCCTTTCTCGTCTGCAATGTAGAATTTTGGTGAGATACAGGACCAAGATGAGCCAGTAAACTAGTTGGATGAAAGTAGTGGCCAAGTTGCTGAAAACCTCCCTCGGCATGAGGCCACTATTTGAGGATAAACCTACAAGCAAAGTTCAGACTGTCTGTGCTGCCTCTTATGTACTCGAAAGTTTACTCGTACAAGAACTAATTTTAGAAAGAAGTACCTCCGATTGAACACCATTTACCAGTCTGTACCCTAGGTAATTAAAGTTCGTCCATGGATCATATTGGCTGTGATCTCAATCATTTGGATGCATAAACATACTGAACATGTGTATATCTGAATCTTTTTGTGAATTATGTATGAATATTGTCGTGTGATCTATCAATCATTTGGATGCATAGATATGCTGAGCTTGTGTATATATGAATCTTTTGAGTTGTTGATAGTGAATGTTGGCTATGAATATGAACGTGTTCTGTGAACCTGAGTTTGATATGAATGTTTACCTTTTCTGTTGTATTTGTGTGTGAACTTGTTAGTATGCCTACTGTTGGGTATAAAACGCATGTCTCTTATAAAAGTAATGCTGTGTCCAATTTATGTTTTCCCTTCTAACCACATTATATATATTTATATTATTACTATTATCATATATTTTATAGAGACTTATATATACATTATAAAAACATCCCACGTGTTATTAACTTATAAAAGTAAATGTTTAACGGAAAATCCTTGTTGTTTTTGACTCACAGGCAAGGAAAATCCTGGTGATTGCGTACAAAAGCTTGCGAAGATTTTAAGAACCAATTTAATAATAACGCACTCTTTTTTATTTTGAGCAATAACTCGCTAATTTCTTAATTATATATATAAAAATGTGCCTCTCCGATTTATTCTTTGATATTAATTGCTCCTTCTAACATAACATTATATATATAACGAGCCCACCTAATACGTGTATTTCAAGGAAGTGCAAATGGGCTGGGATTTCATAGAAAATATAAATGGGCCTAATTGACGCGAAATTATTTGTTCACCCAGCCTAGCAAATGGACTGTACATTCTAGAAAACATGGGTTAAATATATGCCACATTTTTGCAGGCTGACATGTGGGCCAATAGGTCGAAGCCTACGCAGGGCGTTATCAACTTGTTCAACAAATGATTGTGTCATCCACAGCCATTGGATTTATAGCCAACGGCCAGCATGCACCTTCAATCTCTGGTCTTCTTCCTCCAGCGTCGCCGGGACCGCCTGGTCCGGCCTCCAGCGACTAACGGCTCTGCTTAGCACGCATCGCTACGAAGCGCTACCCCACCGCCGGCGAGGTTATCCCTCCACCCCTCGACACCTCCTGTTATTCTCCACAGACTACAGCCCCACGCCGCAACAGAACCAGTTATAACCCTTCTCCTCCTCTCAATCTGCGACTCCACTGCCGCGTTTTCCCATCTCCGAGTCGTTCCCGTCCGGGGCCTCGCCGTCGTCCAGCGCCTCACTGTGTTCGGTGCGGCGTGGTTAACAAACGAGAGTCATCGGAAGAGGACTGTACATGGAGAGCCTGACGGCTGGGACCCACAAGGTCCATGGTCGCACGCAAGGAAAGTTCCTCCTTATTAAGCTAAAAAAATGTTTCCTCCACCTGACAGCTGGGGCCCACCAGTTGTATCTTCGCACAGAAGGAAGTGCCTCCTTGTTTTGTGAAAAAATTATTCATCCCATTGACAGCTGGGACCCGTCAGATTTGGTGACTGACTTGTGGGCCTGCTAAGCGGACGTGTACGCATGGCTTTGTCAACTTAATCAACAAATGATTCTAGCAGCTGGACCGTTGGATGTTAATCCAACAGCCGTGCTCCTTCTTCAACCTCTGTTCTTGCTCCTGTCTCTCGTGCACCGCGGCTGTGCTGCCGCGCACCCAAACCAGTGAAGTTTCCCACTCCTCTCCATCTGCGACTCCACTGCCCCGTCTTCCCCATCTCCGGGTCGTTCCAGTCTGGGTGCACTCGGCACGGTGTGGTCAACGTGGTCAACAACCGAGAGTCATCGGAAGATGACTGTACGTGAGAGGCTGACAGTGGGGACGCACCACGCCTGTCGGTGTCAAAACCGGCGGATCTCGGGTAGGGGGTCCCGAACTGTGCGTCTAGGCGGATGGTAACAGGAGACAAGGGACATGATGTTTTACCCAGGTTCGGGCCCTCTTGATGGAGGTAAAACCCTACGTCCTGCTTGATTAATATTGATGATGTGTATTACAAGAGTGGATCTACCACGAGATCAAGGAGGCTAAACCCTAGAAGCTAGTGTTGGGGAACGTAGTAATTTCAAAAAATTTCCTACGCACACGCAAGATCATGGTGATGCATAGCAACAAGAGGGGAGAGTGTTGTCTACGTACCCTCGTAGACCGAAGCGGAAGCATTGACGCAACATAGAGGAAGTAGTCGTACGTCCTCCCGGTCCAACCGATCCAAGCACCGTTACTCCGGCACCTCCGAGTTCTTGACACGCATACAGCTCGATGACGCACCCCGATCTCCGATCCAGCAGAGGTGCGGGGAGGAGTTCCGTCAGCACGACGGCGTGGTGACGATCTTGATGTTCTCCTGTCGTAGGGCTTCGCCTAAGCACCGCTACAATATGATCGAGGTGTAATATCATGGAGGGGGGCACCGCACACGGCTAAGGAACGATCAATGATCAACTTGTGTGTCCTAGGGTGCCCCCCTACCCCCGTATATAAAGGAGGGAGGGAGGAGGTGGCCGGCCTCAAGGGGGGCGCGCCATAGGGAGGGGGAAACCTACTCCAAGTAGGTTTCCCTCTCTTTTCCTTATCTTATTTGGAGGGGGAAGGAAGGAGTACTAGTATTAGGAAGTAGTACTAGTAGTAGGAAGGAAGAGAGGGGGAAGGAGAAAGGAAAGGGGGGGCCGGCCCCCCTCCCCAATTCGGATTGGGCTTGGGGGGGCGCGCCCCCCTCCCTTGCTCCTTCTCTCTTCCTCCTACATGGGCCCAATAAGGCCCATATACCTCCCTGGGGGTTCCGGTAACCTCCCGGAGCTCCAAACTTCTCCGGAACCTTTCCGGTGTCCAAATATATCCGTCCAATATATCAATCTTTATGTCTCGACCATTTCGAGACTCCTCGTCATGTCCGTGATCATATCCGGGACTCCGAACAACCTTCGGTACATCAAAATACATAAACTCATAATATAACTGTCATCGAAACCTTAAGCGTGCGGACCCTACGGTTCGAGAACAATGTAGACATGACCGAGACATGTCTCCGGTCAATAACCAATAGCGGGACCTGGATGCCCATATTGGTTCCTACATATTCTATGAAGATCTTTATCAGTCAAACCGCACAACAACATACGTTGTTCCCTTTGTCATCGGTATGTTACTTGCCCGAGATTCAATCGTCAGTATCCAATACCTAGTTCAATCTCGTTACCGGCAAGTCTCTTTACTCGTTCCGTAATACATCATCTTGCAACTAACTCTTTAGTTGCAATGCTTGCAAGGCTTAAGTGATGTGCATTACCGAGAGGGCCCAGAGATACCTCTCCGACATTCGGAGTGACAAATCCTAATCTCGAAATACGCCAACCCAACAAGTACCTTTGGAGACACCTGTAGAGCACCTTTATAATCACCCAGTTACGTTGTGACGTTTGGTAGCACACAAAGTGTTCCTCCGGTAAACGGGAGTTGCATAATCTCATAGTCATAGGAACATGTATAAGTCATGAAGGAAGCAATAGCAACATACTAAACGATCGTGTGCTAAGCTAACGGAATGGGTCATGTCAATCAGATCATTCAACTAATGATGTGATCCCATTAATCAAATAACAACTCTTTGTTCATGGTTAGGAAACATAGCCATCTTTGATCAACAAGCTAGTCAAGTAGAGGCATACTAGTTACACTCTGTTTGTCTATATATTCACACATGTATTATGTTTCCGGTTAATACAATTCTAGCATGAATAATAGACATTTATCATGAAATAAGGAAATAAATAATAACTTTATTATTGCCTCTAGGGCATATTTCCTTCAGTCTCCCACTTGCACTAGAGTCAATAATCTAGTTCACATCACCATGTGATTGAACACCAATAATCATATCTGTATATGATTAACACCCATAGTTCACATCGTCATGTGACCAACACCCAAAGGGTTTACTAGAGTCAATAATCTAGTTCACATCGCTATGTGATTAACACCCAAAGAGTACAAAGGTATGATCATGTTTTGCTCGTGAGAGAAGTTTAGTCAACGGGTCTGTCACATTCAGAGCCGTATGTATTTTGCAAATATTCTATGTCTACAATGCTCTGCACGAAGCTACTCTAGCTAATTGCTCCCACTTTCAATATGTATCTAGATCGAGACTTAGAGTCATCCAGATCGGTGTCAAAACTTGCATCGACGTAACCCTTTACGACGAACCTTTTGGCACTTCCATAATCGAGAAACATATCCTTATTCCACTAAGGATAATTTTGACCGCTGTCTAGTGATCTACTCCTAGATCACTATTGTACTCCCTTGCCAAACTCAGTGTAGGGTATACAACAGATCTGGTACACAGCATGGCATACTTTATAGAACCTATGGCCAAGGCATAGGGAATGACTTTCATTCTCTTTCTATCTTCTGCCGTGGTCGGGTTTTGAGTCTTACTCAATTTCACACCTTGTAACACAGGCAAGAACTCTTTCTTTGACTGTTCCATTTTGAACTACTTCAAAATCTTGTCAAGGTATGTACTCATTGAAAAAACTTATCAAGCGTCTTGAACTATCTCTATAGATCTTGATGCTCAATATGTAAGCAACTTCACCGAGGTCTTTCTTTGAAAAACTCCTTTCAAACACTCCTTTATGCTTTACAGAATAATTCTACATTATTTCTGATCGACAATATGTCATTCACATATACTTATCAGAAATGTTGTATTGCTCCCACTCACTTTCTTGTAAATACAGGCTTCACTGCAAGTCTGTATAAACTATATGCTTTGATCAACTTATCAAAGCGTATATTCCAACTCCGAGATGCTTGCACCAGTCCATAAATGGATCGCTGGAGCTTGCACACTTTGTTAGCTCCCTTTGGATCGATAAAACCTTCTGGTTGCATCATATACAACTCTTCCTCCAGAAATCCATTCAGGAATGCAGTTTTTACATCCATTTGCCAAATTTCATAATCATAAAATGTGGCAATTGCTAACATGATTCGGACAGACTTAAGCATCGATACAAGTGAGAAAATCTCATTGTATTCAACATCTTGAACTTTGTCAAAAACCTTTTTCGACAAGTCTAGCTTTGTAGATAGTAACACTACTATCAGCGTCCGTCTTCCTCTTGAAGATCCATTTATACAATACGGCTTGCCGATCATCGGGCAACTCCACCAAAGTCCACACTTTGTTCTCATGCATGGATCCCATCTCAGATTTCATGGCCTTAAGCCATTTTGCGGAATCTGGGCTCATCATCGCTTCCTCATAGTTCGTAGGTTCGTCATGGTCTAGTAACATGACTTCCAGAACAAGATTACCGTACCACTCTGGTGCGGACCGTACTCTGGAAGACCTACGAGGTTCTGTAGTAACTTGATCTGAAGTTTCATGATCATCATCATTAGCTTCCTCACTAATTGGTGTAGTAGTCACAGGAACATATTTCTATGATGAACTACTTTCCAATAAGGGAGAAGGTACAATTACCTTATCAAGTTCTACTTTCCTCCCACTCACTTCTTTCGAGAGAAACTCCTTCTCTAGAAAGGATCCATTTATAAGCAACGAATGTTTTGCCTTCGGATCTGTGATAGAAGGTGTACCCAACAATTTCCTTTGGGTATTCTATGAAGACGCACTTCTCCGATTTGGGTTTGAGCTTATCAGGATGAAACTTTTTCACATAAGCATCGCAGCCCCAAACATTAAGAAACGACAACTTTGGTTTCTTGCTAAACCACAGTTCATATAGTGTCGTCTTAACGGATTTAGATGGTGCCCTATTTAACGTGAATGCAGCTGTCTCTAATGCATGATCCCAAAACGATATTGGTAAATCGGTAAGAAACATCATAGATTGTACTATATTCAATAAAGTACGGTTATGACGTTCGGACACACCATTATGATGTGGTGTTCCAGGTGGCATGAATTTGTGAAACTATTCCACATTGTTTTAATTGAAGAACAAACTCGTAACTCAAATATTTGTCTCCGCGATCAGATCGTAGAAACCTTATTTCCTTGTCATGATGATTTTTCCACTTCACTCTGAAATTCTTTGAACCTTTCAACTATTTTAGACTTATGTTTCATCAAGTAGATATACCCATATCTGCTCAAATCATCTGTGAAGGTCAGAAAATAACGATACCCGCCGCGAGCCTTAACACTCATTGGATCGCATACATCAGTATGTATTATTTCCAATAAGTCAGTTGCTCGCTCCACTGTTCCGGAGAACGGAGTCTTAGTCATCTTGCCCATGAGGCATGGTTCGCAAGCATCAAGTGATTCATAATCAAGTGATTCCAAAATCCCATCAGCATGGAGTTTCTTCATGCGCTTTACACCAATATGACCTAAACGGCAGTGCTACAAATAAGTTGCACTATCATTATTAACTTTGCATCTTTTGGTTTCAATATTATGAATATGTGTATCACTATGATCGAGATCCAATGAACCATTTTCATTGGGTGTGTAACCATATAAGGTTTTATTCATGTAAACAGAACAACAGTTTATTCTCTGATTTTAAATGAATAACCGTATTGCAATAAACACGATCAAATCATATTCATGCTCAACGCAAACACCAAATAACATTTATTTAGGTTCAACATTAATCGCGAAAGTATAGGGAGCGTGCGATGATGATCATATCAATCTTGAAACTACTTTCAACACACATCGTCACTTCACCCTTAACTAGTTTCTGTTTATTCTGCAACTCCTGTTTCGAGTTACTACTCTTAGCAACTGAACCAGTACCAAATACCGAGGGGTTGCTATAAACACTAGTAAAGTACACATCAATAACATGTATATCAAATAAACCTTTGTTTACTTTGCCATCCTTCTTATCCGCCAAATACTTGGGGTAGTTCTGCTTCCAGTAACCAGTCCCTTTGCAGTAGAAGCACTTAGTCTCAGGCTTAGGTCCAGACTTGGGCTTCTTCACTTGAGCAGCAACTTGCTTGCCGTTCTTCTTGAAGTTCCCTTCTATCCCTTTGCCCTTTTCTTGAAACTAGTGGTCTTGTTAACCATCAACACTTGATGTTCTTTCTTGATTTCTACATTCATCGATTTCATCATCATGAAAAACTCGGGAATCATTTTCATCATCCCTTGCATACTATAGTTCATCACGAAGTTCTACTAACTTGGTGATGGTGACTAGAGAATTCTGTCAATCACTATCTTATTTGGAAGATTAACTCCCACTTGATTCAAGCAATTGAAGTACCCAGACAATCTGAGCACATGCTCACTAGTTGAGCGATTCTCCTCCATCTTTTAGCTTATAGAACTTGTTGAGGACTTCATATCTCTCAACTCGGGTATTTGCTTGAAATATTAACTTCAATTCCTGGAACATCTTATATGGTCCATGATGTTCAAAACATCTTTGAAGTCCCGATTCTAAGCCATAAAGCATGGTGCACAAAACTATCAAGTAGTCATCATATTGAGCTAGCCAAACGTTCATAACGTCTGCATGTGCTCCTGCAATAGGTCTGTCACCTAGCGGTGCATTAAGGACATAATTCTTCTGTGCAGTATTGAGGATAAACCTCAGATCGCGGATCCAATCCGCATCATTGCAACTAACATTTTTCAATACAATTTTCTCTAGGAACATATCAAAATAAACATATGAAAGCAACTACACAAGCTATTGATCTTACAACATAATTTGCAAAATACTACCAGGACTAATTCATGATAAATTTAAGTTCAATTAATCATATTACTTAAGAACTCCTACTTAGATAGACATCTCTCTAGTCATCTAAGTGATCACGTGATCCAAATCAACTAAACCATAACCGATCATCACGTGAGATGGAGTAGTTTTCAATGGTGAACATCTTATGTTGATCATATCTACTATATGATTCACGCTCGACCTTTCGGTCTCCGTGTTCCGAGGCCATATCTGCATATGCTAGGCTCGTCAAGTTTAACCTGAGTATTCCGCGTGTGCAAAACTGGCTTGCACCCGTTGTAGATGGACGTAGAGCTTATCACACCCGATCATCACGTGGTGTCTGGGCACGACGAACTTTGGCAACGGTGCATACTCAGGGAGAACACTTCTTGATAATTTTAGTGAGAGATCATCTTAAAATGCTACCGTCAATCAAAGCAAGAATAAGATGTATAATAGATAAACATCATATGCAATCAAAATATGTTACATGATATGGCCATGATCATCTTGCGCCTTTGATCTCCATCTCCAAAGTACGGTCATGATCTCTATCGTCACCGGCACGACACCATGATCTTCATCATCTTGATCTATATCAATGTGTCATCACATGGTTGTCTCACCAACTATTGCTCTTGCAACTATTGCTATCGTATAGCGATAAAGTAAAGCAATTATTTGGCACTTGCATCTTATGCAACAAAGAGACATCCATAGGGCTTCTGCCAGTTGCCGATAACTTCAACAAAACATGATCATCTCATACAACAACTTATATCTTATCACGTCTTGGCCATATCACATCACAACATGCCCTGCAAAAACAAGTTAGACGTCCTCTACTTTGTTGTTGCAAATTTTACGTGGCTGCTACGGGCTTAAGCAAGAACCAATCTCACCTACGCATCAAAACCACAACGATAGTTTGTCAAGTTGGTGCTGTTTTAACCTTCGCAAGGACCGGGCGTAGCCACACTCGGTTCAACTAAAGTTGGAGAAATTGACACCCGCTAGTCACCTGTGTGCAAAGCACGACGGTAAAACCAGTCTCGCGTAAGCGTACGCGTAATGTCGGTCCGGGCCGCTTCATCCAACAATACCGCCGAACCAAAGTATGACATGCTGGTAAGCAGTATGACTTATATCGCCCACAACTCACTTGTGTTCTACTCGTGCATATAACATCAAACCATAAAAACCTAGGCTCGGATGCCACTGTTGGGGAACGTAGTAATTTCAAAAAAATTCCTACGCACACGCAAGATCATGGTGATGCATAGCAACGAGAGGGGAGAGTGTTGTCTACGTACCCTCGTAGACCGAAGCAGAAGCGTTGACGCAACATAGAGGAAGTAGTCCTACGTCCTCCCGGTCCAACCGATCCAAGCACCGTTACTCCGGCACCTCCGAGTTCTTGACACGCGTACAGCTCGATGATGCACCCCGATCTCCGATCCAGCAGAGGCGCGGGGAGGAGTTCCGTCAGCACGACGGCGTGGTGACGATCTTGATGTTCTCCTGTCGCAGGGCTTCGCCTAAGCACCGCTACAATATGATCGAGGTGTAATATCGTGGAGGGGGGCACCGCACACGGCTAAGGAACGATCAATGATCAACTTGTGTGTCCTAGGGTGCCCCCTACCCCCGTATATAAAGGAGGGAGGGAGGAGGTGGCCGGCCTCAAGGGGGGCGCGCCATAGGGAGGGGGAAACCTACTCCAAGTAGGTTTCCCTCTCTTTTCCTTATCTTATTTGGAGGGGGAAGGAAGGAGTACTAGTATTAGGAAGTAGTACTAGTAGTAGGAAGGAAGAGAGGGGGAAGGAGAAAGGAAAGGGGGGGCCGGCCCCCCTCCCCAATTCGGATTGGGCTTGGGGGGCGCGCCCCCCTCCCTTGCTCCTTCTCTCTTCCTCCTACATGGGCCCAATAAGGCCCATATACCTCCCTGGGGGTTCCGGTAACCTCCCGGAGCTCCAAACTTCTCCGGAACCTTTCCGGTGTCCAAATATATCCGTCCAATATATCAATCTTTATGTCTCGACCATTTCGAGACTCCTCGTCATGTCCGTGATCATATCCGGGACTCCGAACAACCTTCGGTACATCAAAATACATAAACTCATAATATAACTGTCATCGAAACCTTAAGCGTGCGGACCCTACGGTTCGAGAACAATGTAGACATGACCGAGACATGTCTCCGGTCAATAACCAATAGCGGGACCTGGATGCCCATATTGGTTCCTACATATTCTACGAAGATCTTTATCGGTTAAACCGCACAACAACATACGTTGTTCCCTTTGTCATCGGTATGTTACTTGCCCGAGATTCGATCGTCGGTATCCAATACCTAGTTCAATCTCGTTACCGGCAAGTCTCTTTACTCGTTCCGTAATACATCATCTTGCAACTAACTCTTTAGTTGCAATGCTTGCAAGGCTTAAGTGATGTGCATTACCGAGAGGGCCCAGAGATACCTCTCCGACATTTGGAGTGACAAATCCTAATCTCGAAATACGCCAACCCAACAAGTTCCTTTGGAGACACCTGTAGAGCACCTTTATAATCACCCAGTTACGTTGTGACGTTTGGTAGCACACAAAGTGTTCCTCCGGTAAACGGGAGTTGCATAATCTCATAGTCATAGGAACATGTATAAGTCATGAAGGAAGCAATAGCAACATACTAAACGATCGTGTGCTAAGCTAACGGAATGGGTCATGTCAATCAGATCATTCAACTAATGATGTGATCCCATTAATCAAATAACAACTCTTTGTTCATGGTTAGGAAACATAACCATCTTTGATCAACAAGCTAGTCAAGTAGAGGCATACTAGTGACACTCTGTTTGTCTATATATTCACACATGTATTATGTTTCCGGTTAATACAATTCTAGCATGAATAATAGACATTTATCATGAAATAAGGAAATAAATAATAACTTTATTATTGCCTCTAGGGCATATTTCCTTCAGCTAGCCTATGGTATGATTGTGGTAATGGATGTTATGTCCTACGGACTAAAACCCTCCAGTTTATATAGACACCGGAGAGGGCTAGGGGTTACACAGAGTTGGTTACAATGGTAGGAGATCTACATATCCGTATCCCCAAGCTTGCCTTCCACGCCAAGGAAAGTCCCATCCGGACACGGCACGGAGTCTTCAATCTTGTACCTTCGTAGTCTTGGAGTCCGGCGGACGATGATAGTCCGGCTGTCCGGACACCCCCTAGTCCAGGAGTCCCTCAGTAGCCCCTGAACCTGGCTTCAATGACGATGAGTCCGGCGCGCATAATGTTCGGCATTGCAAGGCGGGTTCCTCCTACAAATAATCCATAGAAGATTGTGAACACCTGGATAGTGTCCGGCTTTGCAAAATAAATTCCACATTCCACCGTAGAGAGAATATCATGCACACAGGTTCAATCTGCTGACGTATCTTATAGCGTGACGTTACGCCACTACCAAGCCTTTACTTGAATCATTTTTTTATTATACCACCTCAGCGCGTTTAGCGAAGCGGTTTCCTTGGCACGTCTTGTCGAAGCAGAGATCGTGTTCCCCTTATTCCGGGATTCTCATCAATACGGTTGTGGGTAACCCAACCACGCCATTGATGGTGGCGCTTGGGCGATAAGCGAGTTTTACCAGGCTAGTGGGGACGTATAGTCTTCGTCCGCCTATATATGAGGGGATAAGGATCCACCTTGTCACCTACGCCTTCTTCCTCCTTTGCTTATCCATCTCCGCGCACTCGAGCTCCAGCGCCCTAGTTCGCGCATCTCATCTCAACCTTATCCGACCATGTCCGGAGCGGGAGGTAAATGGTTGGCCTCCACCGTTAAGGAGGAGCACATCGCCAAACTGTGCAGCGCCGGATACCTTTCCGGCGACATCGCGCACCGGCTGCCCGACAAGGGGCAGCTCATCCCCACCCCCAGGCCCCATGAGAGGGTCGTATTTCTCCCCCACTTCCTCTGCAGACTGGGCTTTCCTCTTCACCCTTTGTCCGGGGGCTCATGTTCTACTACGGCCTGGATTTCCATGATCTGGCGCCGAACTTCATCCTCAACATCGCGGCGTTCATCATCGTGTGCGAGGCCTTACTCTACATCCAGCCCCACTTCGGCTTGTGGCTCAAGACCTTCAATGTCAAGCCGAAGGTAGTAAAGGGCACGCAGGCGGAGTGCGGAGGCGCCATGTTGGGCAAGATGCCCAACGTCCTCTGGTTCGAAGGGGCCTTCGTGGAGTCCGTCAAGGGGTGGCAGTCGGGGTGGTTCTACATCACCGAGCCGCGCGACCCTAAGTGGGCGGCGGCCCCCGAGTTCAGATCTGGTATCCCTGTGCAGCTCACCTCCTAGAAAGAGAAGGGCTTGCTATGGGGTAATTCGAAGGAGCTGACGGGACTCCAAGCCTGTATCCAGAAGCTGGTGAACAAGAAGCTCGGGCTGGTTAATGTGGTCCAAGTCATGCTCGTTCGCCGGATTCTCCCATGCCAAGAACAGGCATTCAATCTGTGGGAGTTTGATCTGGCACAGCACCAGGCGCTGAGCGGGCTCTTCGACACAACGTACGAAGTCGCCTGGAGGGTGCTGTTTAAGGGCGCCGAAGCCCCCGCATCCGCGATGGTAGATCGCGGATTTCACTCGCAGCGTCCAGCTGACGAGGTAAGTGATTCTACCCCTTTACGGGACACTTGTTGTTAATAGTTCGACCCTAAGCGGGTTACAATCTCCCTTTTCCTTTGACAGGAATGGATGAAGAAGGCCGAGCAGCTCGTCTGCCCGGCTCCCATGCCAGAAGACCCAGTGGAAGCCCGTCTAGCGGGGCTGCTGGTTCCGGCACCGCACGTGGTGCCGGAGAAGAAGGCCAAGAAGGTGGCCACGGGTACTCGGAAGAGTTCCCATTTTCAGGTGTCCGACGACTCCGAGGCGGATTCCTCCCCCGAAGATGAGAAGGAGGAAGAAGACTCTCTCCCAGAGGAGGGAGAGAGAAAGAGGAAGGCCTCCCCAACAGGGGAGGCCGAAGGGTCCAAGAGGGGAAGAACTATTCCCCCGGACAGCTCCGCCAACACCAACGTTGGCAATGAAGAGTGGCCCTCAAGGGCCAGGCCTTAGGCGAGATCGTAAGTATCCGAATTCCTGAATGGTCTGCAATTTCTTTTGTGTCACGTAGTGTCCTTCTAATGCCGCATACTGCCTGCAGTCCGGCCGACGATGATCTCCCAGCTTCATCGAGCGGGTCGTTGGCTTCGTCGGATGTGAATTCCATTCCGACTGCCTCCACCCCTCGCGCCGCTGAGGACGCCGAGGTGGGATCCCAGGAGAGGACCCATCAGGAGGGGGCTCCGGAGGCGCCGCAAGGCAGCCTCCCGGACTTTGCGCCGGACTCTACACCGGGACCTGCAGTGGTTCCAGAGTCTGGCAGGCGGCCCCTTTGCAAGAAGGGCAAGACCATGACACCGGCGGCCCCCGTCCAACCGGAGGCACCGGACAACTTGTTGGAGGCGCTAAAAGGCGCTTCCATCAAGGAAGAACACCGCACTATCATACGTGCGGTGATTCAGAAGGTTCAGCTCGCCAAGAGCGGGCTGACCGAAGCCTGCAGTAGCCTTGTAACAGGCTTTGAGGTAAGAAGTTGAAATTATGTAATGTAATACCGCATAGACAGTAGCCCCTGATGCTCGGTTCGTTGTTCGGAAAGAAAAGCCGGACTGAGGATCTAATAAGATATACGCAGGGTTGCTAAAAAGTATGTCAATATGGGTTTGCAGGCTGCGCTGCTGACCTCTGCCGCACTGACTGCGGAGGTTGGTGCATTAAAGCAGGATCTCGAGCAGTCCGAGCAAGAGCTCGGCCGTGCCAAGAAGCAGCTCGAGGACAAAGAAGGTGAGTAACACCACTTTGAATAGTTACCTTACAGAAAAGGATTTAGGTTGCAATAAAAATAACAAGGATAACATGGGTATAGCAGGGGCCACAAATGAGGTGGCAACCCTGAAGGAGGCTGTGTCCGCGGCCGAACGCATTGCGGCCGCGGAACGAGCAGAGCGAGAGAAGCAGGAGGCGCGGGTGGCGGAGGTGCGGCAAGAGCTCCAGGCTCTCATGGACAAGCATGAGAGTTTGGAGCGCGACTCAAAGACTCGAGAGTCCGAGCTCGCCTCGGCTCTCGAAAGTGCCAAGTCCGCCAAGGCCGAGGCCTGTAAGGCCCTTCAGGAAGTTGAAGATGTGAAGAAAATATCGGCGGGTAAGGCATTTTTCATGCAAAGCAAGCATGTTAATGTAAACTGCCTGACACTTACCCGAATTCGGAGCTCTCCAGGGGCGTTTGCAGATCTGCCTCGCAGTGTATCCGATGCCGCTGCATTCTACCGTGGTGAGGAGGGGAGCTCAACGGAGAAGGTCTTCTGGTCTCAGTACGCTGAGGCCGGCCATCCGGTGCCCCCTAGCGACCAGCTGAAGCAGCTGGTCGAGGTCCACAAGGTGGCGGAGGAGGCCATGAAGGGCCTCATAGTCCGGCTGTGGCCTGGAGGGGCCATGCCTGGGAGCTACTTCGGTCTCGTGCGGCGGCTGGTGGATGCGTGCCCTGGGTGGAGGTCATCAAGCGCTCCGCCTGTATTGAAGGTGCTCGTCGGGCCCTTGCCCGCGCAAAGGTGCACTGGGGCAAGCTGGATGCGAAAAGGCTCATCACTGACGCGCCACCAGCGGGCAAGGAGTATCGTACGCCCGAGATGTACTATAAGACTGTCCTGAAGGGTGCCCGCAAGATTGCGGATGAGTGCCCCAGAGATGTAATTATTGAGTAGACTCGCTATGTATTATCCTGTGCGCTGAAAACTTTGTTCATATGCGCTAAGCAACGCTTGTTTGATTTAAAATATTACCTTCTGTGCGGCCATTTATTAAATCTGAGAGATGGCAAGTCGTCGGCTTCAGCCCCCAAGCCACGAGTGCTGGGGTGTTCGAGATAAATTTGATCACTCTTGTTCCCATTTTTGGGTCCATCTAGGGAGGCGCTCAACACAACGAACGAGGCAACCAGACTTATAATGCTTGAACACTCTCACTTAGCCATAGAATTCTATAATTTTAAATTTCGGCGAAGCCCCTAGTATTCAGAAGACCGACTTCGGGGCGCTATCCATGCCTTGGCCGGACATTATCCGGTTCTTCGCTTGACGTGGCATAAGTCTTTAAGGACTCAAAAAGACCTCTCGAACAGCGACCAGTCTCTCGCCTTATCATGACAGTCAGTTTTAGCTTTCTCCACTGAGGCGCTCGCCCAGCTCAACCGGGGCGCAATCGCAGTGGTTCTCCCAGCGCCACCTTAGCCGACAGAACGGAATGTAAGGTACCAAAACGTGGGAGCCGGGCAAACCCAACTATTGACCCAAGACATGATTCGGAGCTGATTCATATAATGCTATAAGTTCGGGGTGCCGCACTTGTGAAAGTGTTCGGACTTATCACACCATAATGCGGGGAACATAAGCCCCTGGTGTATTTGGCCGTACCAAAATATACGGGTGCAAGATGTCATTAGTGAACATATATGTAAAGTAATGCAATAACAGGCAAAAAGTGATGCATGGTTTATTCAAGGGATTCTGCTATGAGTGCGGAATGATACAAATAGTGCGGTAAGCAAGGGATTGGACTAATTAAACATGTCCCCCTCCAGGGGTGGGCTGCGGACTGGTGTATATAATCAAATTTAATGCTCGTAATGGAGACCACCTGAGTGTTCGTCGCAGCCTTCTTCCCTTCCTGGCTGTTGCATCGTGAGTTCGGCGGGTTCACCGCCGGACAGGGCCTCTGGTGAACGGAGTCCTGTGTATACAAAGAAGGAAAATTATAATAAAAAAAGGGTGACACACTTGTGAGCCCCTGGTATGGTCGAGCCGCACTCTGGGTCTCTTGTGGTCGTGCCCCTCCCCCTAGGCCCATGGTATCTCCAGAGCGTAATGATGTACGCGGAGGGTTGATCTTGCAATTATGCAAGGGCTGGGGTTGGGGCCGCATTGCTACGCGTGCTCGGATCGTGCCAGGTGGTCTTGGTTGATGTTGCTCCGGGCGCGTTTGGCCGTGTCCGGCCGTTCGAAAATTGCCTTAGAAGGCTGCTCTGTACTTCTGCCGCGAGAGCCGCTGTGTGTTCCTCCATTCGGAGGGAGCGTTCCGTATTTCCGTTGACCGTAGTGACTCCGCGAGGGCCTGGCATCTTGAGCTTTAGGTATGCGTAATGTGGCACCGCGTTGAACTTTGCGAACGCGGTTCGTCCGAGCAGAGCATGATAGCCGCTGCGGAACGGGACTATGTCGAAGATTAACTCCTCGCTCCGGAAATTGTCTAGGGATCCGAAGACCACTTCCAGTGTGACTGAGCCTGTACAATTGGCCTCAACACCTGGTATGACGCCTTTGAAGGTTGTCTTTGTAGGTTTAATCCTTGAGGGGTCTATGCCCATCTTGCGCACTGTATCCTGATAAAGCAGGTTCAGGCTACTGCCGCTGTCCATCAGGACTCTTGTGAGGTGAAATCCATCGACGATTGGGTCTAGAACCAATGCAGCGAATCCGCCTTGGCGGATACTGGTCGGATGGTCTCTTCGATCGAAAGTGATCGTGCAAGAGGACCATGGATTGAACTTAGGGGCGACTGGCTCCATCGCATATACGTCCCTTAGTACACGCTTCCGCTCCCTCTTGGGTATATGGGTTGCGTATATCATGTTTACCGTCCGCACTTGTGGGGGGAAACCCTTCTGTCCTCTACTGTTCGGCGGTCGGGTCTTTTCCTCGTCGTCGCTGTGCAGCCCCTTGTCATTGTTTTCGGCAATTAACTTGCCTGCCTGCTTGAATACCCAACAATCTCTGTTGGTGTGATTAGCTGGCTTTTCAGGGGTGCCATGTATCTGGCATGAGCAGTCGAGTATTCGGTCCAAATTGGACGGACCCGGAGTGGTTCTTTTCAATGGCTTCTTCCGCTGACTGGGTTTAGAGCCTCGGAATCCGGCATTAACTAACGTATCCTCCTTGTCGTCGCCGTTAACGCGGCATTTGTTTTTGCTTCGACGCGACCTGCCATTGTGGTCCTTAGAGTCCGGACTACCAGCATTTTTGCTGAGGTTGTTGCTGCGAGCTAGCCAGCTATCCTCTCCCGCACAGAAGCGGGTCATCAATGACGTGAGGGCTGCCATGGATTTCGGCTTTTCCTGTCCTAGGTGCCGGGCTAGCCACTCGTCGCGGATGTTATGTTTGAAGGCTGCGAGGGCCTCTGCATTCGGACAGTCGACGATTTGATTTTTCTTTGTTAAGAACCGTGTCCAGAATTGTCTGGCCGATTCGTCTGGCTGCTGGATTATGTGGCTTAGGTCATCGGCGTCTGGTGGCCGCACATATGTGCCCTGGAAGTTGTGAGGAATGCGGCTTCCAGGTCCTCCCAACACCCAATTGACTCTGTGGGCAGGCTGTTAAGCCAATGCCGAGCTGGTCCTTTAAGCTTGAGCGGGAGATATTTGATGGCGTGCAGATCGTCACCGCGGGCCATATGGATGTGAAGGAGATAATCTTCGATCCAAACCGCGGGGTCTGTCGTGCCATCGTAAGATTCAATGTTTACGGGTTTAAACCCTTCAGGGATTTGATGATCCATTACTTCGTCAGTGAAGCATAGCGGGTGTGTGGCGCCTCTGTATTGAGCAATATCACGACGTAGCTCAAGGGAGCGTTGTCTGCTGTGTTCGGCCCGACCGGAGTTGTTGTGTGTCGTGGGGCGCCCACGTGATCCATAGATAGATCTGGATTGTCTTGCCTTATCCTCCAATATGTCCCGCAAGTCCGGCGCGTTCCCTCGTGGCTTCGTACTTTTCGAGCGATGCCGGGGTACGGTCTTGATGGAAGGCCTGGATGCCTCTCTGTCGCGACCACGGGGTGGTCGGTCGGCCGTATTGTGCGCTGGTGATGAAGGTATGTATGCTTCCTCCTCTAATCGGGGGAGCAACTTGAGTTTTGGGTAGCTTTTGGAGGGGCGTTTGAGTTCATACTCTTCGGCCACGAGGACCTCGGTCCATCTGTCGGCCAGCAGGTCTTGATCAGCTTGAAGCTACTGCTGTTTTTTCTTTAGGCTATTTGCTGTGGCCATTAGCCTGCGTTTGAAACGCTCTTGTTCGACGGGATCCTCGGGCATGACGAATTCGTCGTCATTGAGGCTTGCCTCGTCTTCGGAGGGAGGTATGTAATTATCATCCTCGACCTCTTCGTCTGCCGCTCTCTCGTGAGGGCTTGCTTCTGCATCCTCCTGTGCTGAATCTTGCAGGAGGGGATTGTCTTCGGCACTATCCGGGGTATTATTATCTCCTGTGCCGGAATCTCCATTCTTGCTGTGGCGGGATTTAGAGCGGCGCCGCTGACGTCGGTGCTTGGGCTGTTTCTTTAAGGAATCTGCCTCCGCTGCTTCTTCGCCGTCCCCATCTTTTGGGGTGTCCACCATGTATATGTCGTATGACGAGGTGGTTTTCCAGTGCCCTGTAGGCGCTGGTTCTTGTTCGTCTCCGGCATCGTCGTCCATACCGTCGATGTCTTCGGAGTAATAGTCTAGCATGTCGGTTAGATCGTCGACAGTGGCTACAAAGTGGGAGGTGAGTGGGCTTTGAATTTCTTCGTCGTCCGCATCCCAACCATCCTGGCCATAATCCGGCCAGGGCTCTCCGGATAGCGAGAGATGCTTTAGCGAATTTAGAATGTCGCCAAAGGGCGAGTGCTGAAAGATGTCCGCAGCGGTGAACTCCATGATCGGCGCCCAATCGGATTCGATTGGCAGGGGTGCAGGAGGTTCGGAGTCCGGCAGGGAATCCGGCACCTCGGAGTCACGAGCTTTATAGGAGACAAGGTCAGTGTTCGGCTCCATTGCCGTGGAAGTTGCAGCCCCCGAGGCGGTGTCTAGCCACCGGTCCTCGATCTGGCCGATCGGCTCCGGACTGAGGGCCGGAGCGGATTCGTGTGCGACCACCAAGGCACTATCCGGCGGCAGAGCCAAATCATGCCCATCGTGACAGTGCGGCACACTCGGCTGTGGCTCGAGTCCGTCGAAGATCAAGTCCCCGCAGATGTCGGCCGTGAAGTTTAGGCTTCCGAACCTGACCTGACGGCCAGGGGCGTAGCTTTCGATCTGCTCCAGATGGCCAAGTGAATTAGCCCGCAGTGCGAAGCCGCCGAATACGAAGATCTGTCCGGGGAGAAAAGTCTCACCCTGGACGGTGTTGTTGTTGATTGAAGAAGCCATCGAGCCTATCGGTGACGACACAGAGGAACTCTCAATGAAAGCACCAATGTCGGTGTCAAAACCGGCGGATCTCGGGTAGGGGGTCCCGAACTGTGCGTCTAGGCGGATGGTAACAGGAGACAAGGGACACGATGTTTTACCCAGGTTTGGGCCCTCTTGATGGAGGTAAAACCCTACGTCCTACTTGATTAATATTGATGTTGTGTATTACAAGAGTAGATCTACCACGAGATCAAGGAGGCTAAACCCTAGAAGCTAGCCTATGGTATGATTGTTGTAATGGATGTTATGTCCTACGGACTAAAACCCTCCGGTTTATATAGACATCAGAGAGGGCTAGGGTTACACAGAGTCGGTTACAATGGTAGGAGATCTACATATCCGTATCGCCAAGCTTGCCTTCCACGCCAAGGAAAGTCCCATCCGGACACGTGACAGAGTCTTCAATCTTGTATCTTCGTAGTCTTGGAGTCCGGCGGACGATGATAGTCCGGCTGTCCAGACACCCCCTAGTCCAGGACTCCCTCAACACCCATGGACGCATGCATGCAACGGAATGCGGCAAGGTTAACGTGGTCAAGGAACGACTTCCATCGGAAGTATACTGTATGTGGAGAGTCTCAGCTGGGTCCACGGCCGCAGCAAGTAAGTGCCTCCTTATTTCGCGGAAAATAATGATTCCTCCAACTGACAGTAGAGACCCACTGGACGGGACACCGTATTTTGCAAAAAAATGTTTGCCCCCTGACTGTTGGGACGCACCTGACGGGCCACCATATTTCGCGAAAAAAACGCCCCCCCCCCCGCTATCAGCTTGGACCCACCGGAAGTGCCTCCTTATTACTCACAAAAAAATGAATACTCCCCCTGCTAGCTAGGACCCACCTTGGTGGGAGGCTGACTTGTGGGCCTACTAAGTTGACGGGGACGAAGGGCTTTGTCAACTTAGTCAATATGAACGATTCTAGCTCCAGTGACCTTACGATGTCCATCCAACGGCCGTAGTGCTTCTTCAACCTCTGGTCTTCTTGCTCCAGCCACCCAAACCAGCGCCGGTCGTGCCTCATGCTCCTGCCTCCCGTGGCCGGCTGTGCTGCCGCAGAGGCCTCACCGCCCCCTACTATTCCCACCGCTGGCCAGGCCCTGCGGCGACGGCAGCCTCACACCGCAGCCGAACCAGTGAACCCTCGTACTCCTCTCCGCACGGGCTTCCACTGCCGCGTCTTCTCCTGCTCCACGTCGTCCCCTTCCTAGGCCTCGCCGTCGTCCACCGCTGTGGTGCTCTCCACGCGGCGTGGTCAACGTGGTCAAGGAACGACTTCCATCGGAAGAGTACTGTACATGGAGAGGCTGACAGCTGGGTCCACGGCCACAGCCCAGTTTTTTTGTTATTTGCCAAGTAAGTCGCTTTGTCAGGCCTGTTGGGCTGCAAATCTTTCAAGACGAGGAGAGCTTTCATTCGGCTGGCCGAGAAAATGGCCCATCAGTAATGAGAACTGGGTTGTACATTTTTAAAACACATCAAACCGGCAATTAGTTTCAAATATCTTTT
Source organism: Triticum timopheevii (assembly GCA_963921465.1). Lineage (NCBI taxonomy): Eukaryota > Viridiplantae > Streptophyta > Magnoliopsida > Poales > Poaceae > Triticum > Triticum timopheevii. The sequence continues at coordinate 626,289,089 of OY997264.1, read as the reverse complement.
TTTTTCATTTCGAGATTTTAAATTACATTAATTTTTATGCGTGGAGAATTTGTTGGATTTTATATTGATATACATTTATTTTTAAAATAAGTTTGAATGTGAGTTGAAATTTTGAGATTAAAAACAGTTCGGACCGCACCGAAATATGCAAAATTTCGTATAATTTTTTAACCGTGGCCACAGTATGGGCTGTAATGCTAACAAAAACAATATGGGCTCCAAAAAAAACCTTAACAATTAGCAAATGGGCTGTAAATTATTAGAAATAATGGCAGATGGGATGTATGCTGTTTTCCACAGATTTGAGGCTTTCCTAAAAAAAAGGTTGACGCACAAGCAGTGACTGTTGGATGTCCATCCAACGGCCATCGTGCTTCTTCAATCTTGGCTCTTCCTGCTCCAACCGCTCAAACAAGCGTCGGTGGGACTGCATGCTCCCTCCTCCCCGCGGCCAGCTGTACTGCCGTGCATGCCTCACCGCCCCACCATACTCCCATCGCTGGCCTAGCCATCCCTCTACTCACCCGCACCTGCTGTTATTCTCCGGCGATGGCAGACGAACCAGTAAACCCTCGTTCAGTCGTACTCCCCTCCGCGTGGGAAACAACTGCCGAGTCTTCCCTGCCTCCGTGTCGTTCCCTTCCTAGGCCTCGCCGTCGTCCACCACCCTGGTGCTCTCGGCGCGGCCTGGTCAACGTGGTCAACGACCGACATGCATCTGAAGTGGACTGTACGTGGAGAGGCCGACAACTGGGTCCATGGCCGCACGCAAGGAAATGCCTCCTTATTACGCGCAAAATAATGATTCCTCCACCTGACATCAGGGACCCACCGAAAGGGCCTCTGTATCTCGCGAAAAAAACGTTACCGCCGCTGACAGCTCGGACCCATCAGCTATATCTTCGCATGCAAGGAAGTGCCTTCTTATTACGCACAAAATAAATGAATACTCCCCCTGTTAGCTGGGACCCAGTATAGTGGTAGGCTGACTTGTGGGCCTACTAAGTTGACGGGGACGGAGGGCTTTGTCAACTTAGTCAATATGCACGATTCTAACTCTAGTGACCGTACGATGTCCATCCAACGGCTGTAGTGCTTCTTCAACCTCTGGTCTTCTTGCTCCAGCCGCCCAAACTAGCGCCGGTCGTGCCTCGTGCTCCTGCCTCCCATGGCCGGCTGCGATGCGGCGGAGGCCTCACCGCCCCCTACTACTCCCACCGCTAGCCAGGCCATCCCTCTACTCACCCACACCCCCTGTTATTCTGTAGCGACGGCAACCTCACACCGCAGCGAACCAGTGAACCCTCGTACTCCTCTACGCGTGGGCATCCACTGCCGCGTCTTCCCCGATTCTGTGTCGTCCCCTTCCTAGGCCTCGCCGTCGTTCACCGCCCTGGTGCTCTCGGCGCGGCGTGGTCAACATGGTCAAGGAACGGCTTCCATCGGACGTGGACTGTACGTGGAGAGGCTGACAGCAGGGTCCACGGCCGCAGCAAGGAAGTGACTCCTTATTACGCGCAAAATAATTATTCCTCCACCTGACAGCGGGGACCCACCGGATGGGCCACCATATTTCACGAAAAAATGTTTCCCCCCTGACTGCTGGGACCCACCAGCTACACCTTCGCACGCAAGGAAGTGCGTCCGGGCAAAAAAAAACGATTCACCCCCCTAACTGCTGGGACCCACCAGCTACATCTTCGCACGCAAGGAAGTGCCTGACAGTCGGGACCCACCTGGTCGAAGCGTACGTAGCGTTGTCATTCTGGTCGCGAACGTGTACGTATATATATATATATATATATACTGGTGGATGTAGAGGCTTGCACGTGTCATAGTAGAGGCGCGCACGTAGCATGTACACGTACGTACAACGGCGAGGGTGTAAGAAAGAAAATACGGCCATGTACGTACATACGGGCAGGGTCTCAAACGCCTACTCGCGCATACGTACATGGCTGGGTCGGAACGGAGAAACAGCGTTGTCGTCGTGTTCATGGGGAGGCAACGGAATGCGTCGTGTTCATGGGGAGGCAACGGAATGCGTCGTGTTCATCGGGAGGCAACGGAACGCGTGGGAGCCAACCGGCTGGGTCGGAACGGAATGTGTGGTCGTGTTCATCGGGAGGGCTTGGACGGAACAGGCGATGGAAACGAGGCCTGGCGTACCGCACAACGGAGGAAACAGCCTTGTGTTCGACCGGCCACGTTCGAAACGGGATCCTGTTCATCGCGAGGGGTCTGGTGTACCACAAAACGGAGGAAACAGACCTCCTACGGTCGAAACGGGGGTCCTGTTCATCGGGAGGGGTGTGGCGTACCGCAAAAAGGAGGAAACGGACCTCCTACGGTCGAAACGGGGGTCATGTTGATCGGGAGGGGTGTGGCGTACCGCAAAAAGGACGAAACGGACCTCCTACAGTCGAAACGGGGGTCCTGTTCATCGAGAGGGGTGTGGCGTACCGCAAAACGGGACTCCACGGGATACTGTTCATCTTCACTGTCGACCTCCTCCAGCCTCCACGGGCTACCGTCGACCTCCTCCAGCCTCCACGGGCTCCTGTTCATCCAGCATCCACCGCGCGCTACTCCACCGGCTACTATTCAACCACCCCTCCACGGGCACCCCTCCACCGTCTACTGTTCATCCAGCCCTCCACACCATGGGGTCCTGTTCAACCACCCCTCCACGGCCACCCCTCCATCGTCTACTGTTCATCCAGCCCTCCCCACCACGGGTTCATGTTCATCTAGAGGCAACGCCACCGCTCATTGTTCATCCAACCCCCCCCCCCCCCCCCGCAACGCTCATCCAACCGATCGGCTTCAGTTAGCAGCAGTAGCGAAGGAATCGCTCGATCGGCTTCAGTTAACAGCCATCGATCGATCGCTCAGGTTCAGTAACGCGTAGCCTGCAGTGCAATCGCTCGGGTTCAGTTAGAGACCAACGCCTCGCTCGGGTTCAGTTAGAGCGAACGCCTCGCACACACGCGTGTACATACGAGAGAAAAGCGCATCGCTCGGCCCCCGACCTCCCATCGTAACCGGCAACACCCCGAAATTTTCCTCCCCCTCGCTTCTACCACGGTTTTTTCTGTCATGGATGGCCCAAAGAATGTCATGCAGCTGCGTCTCCGGCCCGCCCAGGACAAAAAGCCCATTTTCTGTCATGATTTTTTGTCATAGAAGTAGGAGCCCACCACATCTGTCATGATACCGGGTTTTGTCACAATTATGATCATAGAAGTGTCATATGTATGATAGAAAAAAAATTCGTTCGGCCCAAAATGTCACGGATGTGTCTTTTTTTTGTAGTGGCAGGAAGGTACGTTGACGAGCTCACAATGGCCCTCGGGAATCCCGAGCACCCTGGACGGACACGAGGCATGCCAGGCTATGTTCCGTGGAAGGCTGGGTTTCTGGACGCAGACGGTTACAAATGCTAGGAGAGGAGGAAGAAAATGGAGCAGACCCAACTGCAGGCGCTGCACGCAAGGGTACAAGCGCTAGAGGAACGAGACACAGTTCGCAGCAAGCGACCTGCCGAAGCTACCCCCGAAGCTATCCCGCCATCTCAGCAGAGAAGCAGTGTGGCTTCCACCGAGCTGCTTCAAGAGCCTGTCTTCACGGCTCCTGCTAGCTACCCCGTGGATGCTATCACGGAGTCTCAACATTGCCACCTTATGACGCAATGGCAGAACTTCAAAGTCAAGGCGGCTATCGGCTTTGTTCGACCTCCTGAACCCGGCGCAACTTTTCACTGCCGTCCGATTCCAGAAGGATATGCTAGGGTGACGGTGGACGAAATAACGGAGGGATTTGAGGACCTCGAGCTTGACCACCCTACCCGTGAAGGGGAGACTCGGCTGGGTTCTACTCTGAAGACTCCATGCCTATGGCGGAAGGAGCTCATCAACTTTCCGAACTGCACGACTCCTCCTCCTCCTGCTCCTCCGGCGAGTCAGGGCACTCCGCCTCCTCCTCTGCCTCCTCCTCCGAAGAGTGATCAGGGCACTATGCCTCCTTCTCCGGCACGTGGTGGCACTCCACCTCTGAGGGAGTCCTGGACTAGGGGGTGTCCGGACAGCCGGACTATCATCGTCAGCCGGACTCCAAGACTATGAAGATACAAGATTGAAGACTTCGTCCCGTCTCCGGATGGGACTTTCCTTGGCGTGGAAGGCAAGCTTGGCAATACGGATATGTAGATCTCCTACCATTGTAACCGACTCTGTGTAACCCTAGCCCTCCCCGGTGTCTATATAAACCGGAGGGTTTTAGTCCGTAGGACAACACAACCATTACAACAATCATACCATAGGCTAGCTTCTAGGGTTTAGCCTCCTTGATCTCGTGGTAGATCTACTCTTGTACTACCCATATCATCAATATCAATCAAGCAGGAGTAGGGTTTTACCTCCATCGAGAGGGCCCGAACCTGGGTAAAAACATCGTGTACCTTGTCTCCTGTTACCATGCGCCTAGACGCACAGTTTGGGACCCCCTACCCGAGATCCGCCAGTTCTGACACCGACATTGGTGCTTTCATTGAGAGTTCCTCTGTGTCGTCACCGATAGGCTTGATGGCTTCTTCAATCAACAACAACGCCGTCCAGGGTGAGACTTTTCTCCCCGGACAGATCTTCGTATTCGGCGGCTTCGCACTGCGGGCCAATTCACTCGGCCATCTGGAGCATATCGAAAGCTACGCCCCAGGCCGTCAGGTCAGATTTGGAAGCCTAAACTTCACGGCGGATATCCGCGGAGACTTGATCTTCGACAGATCCAAGCCACAGCCGAGCGTGCCGCACTGTCACGATGGGCATGATCTAGCTCTGCCGCCGGACAGTACCTTGGAGGCCGCACATGAATCCGCTCCGACCCATAATTCGGATCCGATCGTGCAGATCGAGGATGGGTGGCTGGACACCGCCTCGGGAGCTGCAACTTCCACGGCGATGGAGCCGAACACTGACCTCGTCCCTTATAAAGCTCGTGACTCCGAGGTGCCGGACTCCGAACCTCCTGCGCCCCTGCCAATCGAATCCGATTGGGCGCCGATCATGAGTTCACCACTGCGGACATCTTTCAGCACTCACCCTTTGGCGACATCCTAAATTCGCTAAAGCATCTCTCGCTATCCGGAGAGCCCTGGCCGGAATATAGCCAGGATGGTTGGGATTCGAACGACGAAGAAATTCAAAGCCCACCCACCACCCACTTTGTAGCCACTATCGACGATCTAACAGACATGCTAGATTATGACTCCGAAGACATCGACGGTATGGACGACGATGCCGGAGACGATCAAGAAGCAGCGCCTATAGGGCACTGGAAGACCACCTCGTCATACGACATATACATGGTGGACACCCCAAAAGATGGGGATGGCGAAGAAGCAGCGGAGGCAGATTCCTTAAAGAAACAGCCCAAGCGCCGGCATCAGCGGCGCCGCTCTAAATCCCGCCACAGTAAGAATGGAGATTCCGGCACAGGAGATAATAACACCCCAGAAAGTGCCGAAGACAATCCCCTCCAGCAAGATTCAGCGCAGGAGGATGCAGAAGCAAGCCCTCACGAGAGAGCGGCAGACGAAGAGTTCGAGGATGATAATTACATACCTCCCTCCGGAGACGAGGCAAGCCTCGACGACGACAAATTCGTCGTGCCAGAGGATCCCGTCGAACAACAGCGTTTCAGACACAGGCTAATGGTCACAGCAAATAGCCTAAAGAAAAAGCAGCAGCAGCTTCAAGCTGATCAAGACCTGCTGGCCGACAGATGGACCGAGGTCCTCGCGGCCGAAGAGTATGAACTCGAACGCCCCTCCAAGAGCTACCCAAAACGCAAGTTGCTCCCCCGACTAGAGGAGGAAGCATATATACCTTCATCACCAGCGCACAATACGGCAGACCGACCACCCCGTGGTCGGGACAGAGAGGCACCTAGGCCCTCCACCAAGACCGTACCCCAGCATCGCTCAAAAAGTATGAAGCCACGAGGGAACGCGCCGGACTTGTGGGATATATTGGAGGACAAAGCAAGACAATACAGATCTATCTATGGATCACGTGGGCGCCCCACGACCCACGACGAATACCGTCGCGCCGGATACAACAACTCCGGCCGGGCCGAACACAGCAGACAACGCTCCCTTGAGCTACGTCGTGACATTGCTCAATATAGAGGCGCCACACACCCGCTATGCTTCACTGACGAAGTAATGGATCATCAAATCCCTGAAGGGTTTAAACTCATAAACATTGAATCCTACGATGGCACAACAGACCCCACGGTTTGGATCGAAGATTATCTCCTTCATATCCATATGGCCCGCGGTGACGATCTCCACGCCATCAAATATCTCCTGCTCAAGCTTAAAGGACCAGCTCGGCATTGGCTTAACAGCCTGCCCGCAGAGTCAATTGGGTGTTGGGACGACCTGGAAGCTGCCTTCCTCGACAACTTCCAGGGCACATACGTGCGACCACCGGACGACGATGACCTAAGCCACATAATTCAGCAGTCAGACGAATCGGCCAGGCAATTCTGGACACGGCTCTTAACAAAGAAAAATCAAATCGTCGATTGTCCGGATGCAGAGGCCCTCGCAGCCTTCAAACATAACATCCGCGACGAATGGCTGGCCCGGCACCTAGGACAGGAAAAGCCGAAATCCATGGCAGCCCTCACATCATTAATGACCCGCTTCTGTGCGGGAGAGGATAGCAGGCTAGCTCGCAGCAACAACCTCAGTAAAAATGCTGGCAGTCCGGATACTAAGGACCACAATGGCAGGTCGCGTCGAAGCAAAAATAAAAGCTGCTGAGGGAGTCCTGGACTAGGGGGTGTCCGGACAGCCGGACTATCATTGTCCGCCGGACTCAAAGACTAGGAAGATACAAGATTGAAGACTTCGTCCCGTGTCCAGATGGGACTTTCCTTGGCGTGGAAGGCAAGCTTGGCAATACGGATATGTAGATCTCCTACCATTGTAACCGACTCTGTGTAACCCTAGCCCTCTCCGGTGTCTATATAAACCGGAAGGCTTTAGTCCATAGGACACAACAACCATTACAACAATCATACCATAGGCTAGCTTCTAGGGTTTAGCCTCCTTGATCTCGTGGTAGATCCACTCTTGTACTACCCATATCATCAATATCAATCAAGCAGGAGTAGGGTTTTACCTCCGTCGCGAGGGCCCGAACCTGGGTAAAAACATCATGTCCCTTGTCTCCTGTTACCATCTGCCTAGACGCACAGTTCGGGACCCCCTACCCGAGATCCGCCGGTTTTGACACCAACATTGGTGCTTTCATTGAGAGTTCCTCTGTGTCGTCACCGATAGGCTCGATGGCTTCTTCGATCAACAACAATGCCGTCCAGGGTGAGACTTTTCTCCCCGGACAGATCTTCGTATTCGGCGGCTTGGCACTGCGGGCCAATTCACTTGGCCATCTAGAGCAAATTGAAATCTACGCCCCTGGCCGTCAGGTCAGATTCGAAAGCCTAAACTTCACGGCGGATATTCGTGGAGACTTGATCTTCGATGGATCCAAGCCACAGCCGTGCGTGCCGCACTGTCACGATGGGCATGACCTAACTCTGCCGCCGGACAGCGCCTTGGAGGCTGCACACGAATCCGCTCCGACCCATAGTCCGGAGCTGATTGCGCGGATCGAGGACGGGTGGCTGGACACCTCCTCGGGAGCTGCGACTTCCACGGTGATGGAGCCGAACACTGGCCTTGTCCCTTATAAAGCTCGTGACTCCGAGGTGCCGGACTCCCTGCCGGACTCCGAACCTCCTGCGCCCCTGCCAATCGAATCCAATTGGGCGCCGATCATGGAGTTCACCGCCGCGGACATCTTTTAGCACTCACCCTTTGGCGACATCTTAAATTCGCTAAAGCATCTCTCGCTATCCGGAGAGCCCTGGCCGGATTACGGCCAGGATGGTTGGGATGCGGAGGACAAAGAAATTCAAAACCACCCACCTCCCACTTTGTAGCCACTGTCGACGATCTAACCGACATGCTAGACTATGACTCCGAAGACATCGACGGTATGGACGACGATGCCGGAGACGAACAAGAACCAGCGCCTACGGGGCACTGGAAGACCACCTCGTCATATGACATATACATGGTGGACACCCCAAAAGATGGGGACGGAGAAGAAGCAGCGGAGGCAGATTCCTTAAAGAAACAGCCCAAGCGCCGACGTCAGCGGCGCCGCTCTAAATCCCGCCACAGCAAGAATGGAGATTCCGGCACAGGGGATAATAACACCCCAGAGAGTGCCGAACACAATCCCCTCCTGCAAGATTCAGCGCAGGAGGATGCAGAAGCAAGCCCTCACGAGAGAGCGGCAGACAAAGAGGTCGAGGATGATAATTACATACCTCCCTCCGGAGACGAGGCAAGCCTCGACGACGACGAATTCGTCGTGCCCGAGGATCCCATCGAACAAGACTGTTTCAAACGCAGGCTAATGGCCACAGCAAATAGCCTAAAGAAAAAGCAGCAGCAACTTCAAGCTGATCAAGACCTGCTGGTTGACCGATGGACCAAGGTCCTCGCGGCCGAAGAGTACGGACTCGAACGCCCCTCCAAAACGCAAGTTGCTCCCTCGATTAGAGGAGGAAGCATACATAAATTCATCACCAGCGCACAATACGGCTGACCGACCACCCCATGGTCGCGACAGAGAGGCATCGAGGCCTTCCATCAAGGCCGTACCCCGGCATCGCTCGAAAAATACGAAGCCACGGGGGAACGCGCCGGACTTGCGGGATATATTGGAGGATAAGGCAAGACAATCCAGATCTATTTATGGATCACGTGGGCGCCCCATGACCCACGACGAATACCGTCGAGCCGGATACAACAACTCCGGCCGGGCCGAACACAGCAGACAATGCTCCCTTGAGCTACGTCGTGATATTGCTCAATACAGAGGCGCCGCACACCCGCTATGCTTCACTGACGAAGTAATGGATCATCAAATCCCTGAAGGGTTTAAACCCGTAAACATTGAATCCTACGATGGCACGACAGACCCCGCGGTTTGGATCGAAGATTATCTCCTTCACATCTATATGGCCCGCGCCGACGATCTCCACGCCATCAAATATCTCCCGCTCAAGCTTAAAGGACCAGCTCGGCATTGGCTTAACAGCCTGCCCGCAGAGTCAATTGGGTGTTGGGAGGACCTGGAAGCCGCATTCCTCGACAACTTCCAGGGCACATATGTGCGACCACCAGACGCCGATGACCTAAGCCACATAATCCAGCAGCCAGACGAATCTGCCAGGCAATTCTGAACACGGTTCTTAACAAAGAAAAATCAAATCGTCGACTGTCCGGATGCAGAGGCCCTCGCAGCCTTCAAACATAACATCCGCGACGAGTGGCTAGCCCGGCACCTATGACAGGAAAAGCCGAAATCCATGGCAGCCCCCACATCATTAATGGCACGCTTCTGTGCGGGAGAGGATAGCTGGCTAGCTCGCAGCTACAACCTTAGCAAAAATGCTGGTAATCCGGATACTAAGGACCACAATGGTAGGTTGCTTCGAAGCAAAAATAAACGATAATGGCGACGACAAGGAGGATACGGCAGTTAACGCCGGATTCCGAGGCTCTAAACCCGGACAGCGGAAGAAGCCATTCAAAATAACCACTCCGGTCCGTCCAATTTGGACCGAATACTCGACTTCTCATGCCAGATACATGGCACCCCCAAAAAGCCAGCTAACCACACCAACAGAGATTGTTGAGTATTTAAGCAGGCAGGCAAGTTAATTGCCGAAAACAACGACAAGGGGCTGCACAGCGACGACGAGGAAGAGACCCGACCGCCGAACAGTAGAGGACAGAAGGGTTTCCCCCCACAAGTGCGGATGGTAAACATGATATACGCAACCCATATACCCAAGAGGGAGCGGAAGCGTGCACTAAGGGATGTATATGCGATGGAGCCAGTCACCCCTAAGTTCAATCCATGGTCCTCTTGCCCGATCACTTTCGATCGAAGAGACCATCCGACCAGTATCCGCCATGGCGGATTCGCCGCATTGGTTTTAGACCCAATCGTCGATGGATTTCACCTCACGAGAGTCCTGATGGACGGCGGCAGTAGCCTGAACCTGCTTTATCAGGATACAGTGCGCAAGATGGGCATAGACCTCTCAAGGATTAAACCTACAAAGACGACCTTCAAAGGCGTCATACCAGGCGTTGAAGCCAATTGTACAGGCTCAGTCACACTGGAAGTGGTCTTCGGATCCCCGGATAATTTCTGGAGCGAGGAGTTAATCTTCGACATAGTCCCGTTCCGCAGCGGCTATCACGCTCTGCTCGGACGAACCGCGTTCGCAAAGTTCAACGCGGTGCCGCATTATGCATACCTCAAGCTCAAGATGAGAGGCCCTCGTGGAGTCATCACGGTCAACGGAAATACGGAATGCTCCCTCTGAACGGAGGAACATACACCGGCTCTCGCGGCAGAAGTACAGAGCAGCCTTTTAAGCCAATTTTCGATTCCGGCCGTTAAACGACCGGACACGGCCAAACGCGCCCGGAGCAACATCAACCAAGACCACGTGGCACGTTCCGAGCACGCGTAGCAATGCGGCCCCAACCCCAGCCCTCGCATGATTGCAAGACCAACCCTCCGCGTACATCATTACGCTCTGGAGATACCATGGGCCTAGGGGGAGGGGCACGACCACAACAGACCCAGAGTGCGGCTCGACCACACCAGGGGCTCACAAGTGTGTCGCTCCTTTTTTATTTTTTATTTTCCTTCTTTGTATACACAGGACTCCGTTCACCAGAGGCCCTGTCTAGCGGCAAACCCGCCGAACTCACGATGCAACAGCCAGGGAGGGAAAAAGGCTGCGACGAACACTCGGGTGGTCTCCATTACGAGCATTAAATTTGATTATATACACCAGTCCGCAGCCCACCCCTGGATGGGGACATGTTTAATTAGTCCAATCCCTTGCTTACCGCACTATTTGTATCATTCCGCACTTATAGCAGAATTCCTTGAATAGATAATGCAACACTTTTTGCCTGTAATTGCATTACTTTACATATATGTTCACTAATGACATCTTGCACCCGTATATTTTGGTACGGCCGAATACACCAGGGGCTTATGTTCCCCGCATTATGGTGTGATAAGTCCGAACACTTTCACAAGTGCGGCACCCCGAACTTATAGCATTATATGAATCGGCTCCGAATCATGTCTTGGGTCAATAGTTGGGTTTGCCCGGCTCCCACGTTTTGGTACCTTACGTTCCGTTCTGTCGGCTAAGGTGGCACTGGGAGAACCACTGCGATTGCGCCCCGGTTGAGCTGGGCGAGCACCTTAGTGGAGAAAGCTAAAACTGACTGTCATGATAAGGCGAGAGACTGGTCGCTGTTCGAGAGGTCTTTTCGAGTCCTTAAAGACTTATGCCGCTTCAAGCGAAGAACCGGATAATGTCCGGCCAAGGCGTGGATAGCGCCCCGAACTCAGTCTTCCGAATACTAGGGGCTTCACCGAAATTTAAAATTATAGAATTCTATGGCTAAGTGAGAGTGTTCAAGCATTATAAGTCCGGTTGCCTTGTTCGTTGTGTTGAGCGCCTCCCTAGATGGACTCAAAAATGGGAACAAGAGTGCTCAAGTTTATCCCGAACACCCCAGCACTCGTGGCTTGCGGGCTGAAGCCGACGACTTGCCATCTCTCAGATTTTATAAACGGCCGCACAGAAGGTAATATTTTAAATCAAACAAGCGTTGCTTACCGCGTATGAACAAAGTTTTCAGCGCATAGGATAATACATAGCGAGCCTACTCAATAATTACATCTCTGGGGCACTCATCCGCAATCTTGCGGGCACCCTTCAGGACAGTCTTATAGTACATCTCGGGCGTACGGTACTCCTTGCCCACTGGCGGCGCGTCAGTGATAAGCCTCTCCGCATCCAGCCTGCCCCAGTGCACCTTTGCGCGGGCAAGGGCCCGACGAGCACCTTCAATACAGGCGGAACGCTTGATGACCTCCACCCAGGGGCAGGCATCCACCAGCCGCTGCACGAGGCCGAAGTAGCTCCCAGGCATGGCCCCTCCAGACCACAGCCGGACTATGAGGCCCTTCATGGCCTGCTCAGCTACCTTGTGGAGCTCGACCAACTGCTTCAGCTGGTCGCTAGGGGGCACCGGATGGCCGGTCTCAGCGTACTGAGACCAGAAGACCTTCTCCGTTGAGCTCCCCTCCTCGGCTCGGTAGAATGCGGCGGCATCGGACACACTGCGAGGCAGATCTGCAAACGCCCCTGGAGAGCTCCGAATTTGGGTAAGTGTCAGGTAGTTTACATTAACATGCTTGCTTTGCATGAAAAATGCCTTACCCGCCGCTATTTTCTTCACCGCCTCAATCTCCTGAAGGGCCTTATGGGCCTCGGCCTTGGCGGCTTTGGCACTTTCGAGAGCCGAGGCAAGCTTGGACTCTCGAGTCTTTGAGTCGCGCTCCAAACTCTCATGCTTTTCCATGAGAGCCTGGAGCTCTTGCCGCACTTCCGCCACCCGTGCCTCCTGCTTCTCTCGCTCCGCTCATTCCGCGGCCGCATTGCGTTCGGTCGCGGACACGGCCTCCTTCAGGGCCGCCACCTCATTTGTGGCCCCTGTAGTACCCACGTTATCCTTGTCATTTTTATTGCAACCAAAATCCTTTTCTGTAAGGTAAATATTCAAAGTGGTGTTACTCACCTTCTTTGTCCTCGAGCTGCTTCTTGGCACGGCCGAGCTCTTGCTCGGACCGCTCGAGATCTTGCTTCAATGCACCGACCTCAGCAGTCAGTGCGGCAGAGGTCAGCAGCGCAGCCTGCAAACCCATATTGACATAATTTTTAGCAACCCTGCGTATATCTTTATAGATCCTCAGTTCGTCTTTTCTTTCCGAACACCGAACCGAGCATCAGGGGCTACTGTCTATGCGGTATTACATTACATATTTTCAACTTCTTACCTCAAAGCCTGTCAGAAGGCTACTGCAGGCTTCGGTCAGCCCGCTCTTGGCGAGCTGAAACTTCTGAATCACCGCACTCATGATAGTGCGGTGTTCTTCCTCGATGGAAGCGCCTTTGAGCACCTCCAACAAGTTGTCCAGCGCCTCCGGTTGGACAGGGGCCGCCGGCGTCACGGTCTTGCCCTTCTTGCGAAGGGGCCGCCTGCCGGACTCCGGAACCACTGCGGGTTCCGGCGTGGAGTCCGGCGCAAAGTCCGGGAGGCTGCCTTGCGGCGCCTCCGGAGCCTCCTCCTGATGGGTCCCTTCCTAGGATCCCACCTCGGCGTCCTCGGCGGCGCGAGGGGTGGAGGCAGTCGGGATGGAATCCACATCCGACGGAGCCAACGACCCGCTCGACGAAGCGGGGAGATCATCGTCGGCCGGACTGCAGGCAGTATGCGGCATTAGAAGGACACTATGTGACACAAAAGAAATTACAGATCATTCAAAATCAGGATACTTACGATCTCGCCGGAGGCCTGGCCCTCGAAGGCCACTCTTCTTCGCCAACGTTGGCGTTGGCGGAGCTGTCCGGGGGAATAGTTCTTCCCCTCTTGGACCCCTCGGCCTCCCCTGTCGGGGAAGCCTTCCTCTTCCTCTCTCCTTCCTCTGGGAGAGAGTCTTCTTCCTCCTCCTCGCCTTCGGGGGAGGAGTCCGCCTCGGAGTCGCCGGACACCTGAAAACGGGAACTCTTTCTAGTACCCATGGCCTCCTTCTTGGCCTTCTTCTCCGGCACCACGTGCGGTGCCAGGACCAGCAGCCCCACTAGACGGGCGTCTACTGGGTTTTTTGGCATGGGAGCCGGGCAGATGATCTGCTTGGCCTTCTTCATCCAGTCCTGTCAAAGGAAAAGGAAGATTGAAACCCACATAGGGTCAAACTATTGAAAACAAGTGTCCCGTAAAGGGGTAGAATCACTTACCTCGTCAGCTGGTCGCTGCGAGCGAAATCCATGATCTTCAGTAGCGGATGCAGGGGCTTCGGCGCCCTTGAACAGCACCCTCCAGGCGCCTTCGTACGTCGTGTCGAAGAGCCCGCTCAATGCCTAGTGCTGTGCCGGATTGAACTCCCACAATTTAAATGCCCGTTGTTGGCAGGGGAGAATCCGGCGGATGAGCATGACTTGGATCACATTGACGAGCCTGAGCTTCTTGTTCACCAGCTTCTGGATACAGGCTTGGAGTCCCGTCAGCCTCTCCGAACTACCCCATAGCAAGCCCTTCTCTTTCCAGGAGGTGAGCTGCGAAGGGATACCAGATCTGAACTCGGGGGCCGCCGCCCACGTAGGGTCGTGCGGCTCGGTGATATAGAACCACCCCGATTGCCATCCCTTGACGGACTCCACAAAGGCCCCTTCGAACCAGAGGACGTTGGGCATCTTGCCCAACATAGCGCCTCCACACTCCGCTTGAGTGCCCTTCACTACCTTTGGCTTGACATTGAAGGTCTTGAGCCACAAGCCGAAGTGGGGCTGGATGCAGAGGAAGGCCTCGCACACGACGATAAACACCGAGATGTTGAGGACGAAGTTCGGCGCCAGATCATGGAAATCTAGGCCGTAGTAGAACATGAGCCCCCGGACAAAAGGGTGGAGTGGAAAGCCCAGTCCGCGGAGGAAGTGGGGAAGAAAAACGACCCTCTCATGGGGCCTGGGGGTGGGGATGAGCTGCCCCTTGTCGGGCAGCCGGTGCGCGATGTCGCTGGAGAGGTATCCGGCGCCGCGCAGCTTTTCGATGTGCTCCTCCTTTACGGTGGAGGCCAGCCATTTGCCTCCCGCTCCGGACACGGTCGGAGAAGGTCGAGGCGAGATGCACGGACTTGGGCGCTGGAGCTCGAGAGTGCGCGGAGATGGATAAGCAAAGGAGGAAGAAGGCGTAGGTGAAAAGGTGGATCCTTATCCCCTTATATATATGCGGACGAAGACTATGTGTCCCCACCGGCCTAGTAAAACTCGCTTATCTCCCAAGCGCCACCATCAATGGCGCGGTTGGGTTACGCACGTCCGTATTGATGAGAATCCCGGGATAAGGGGAACACGATCTCTGCTTCGACAAGATGTGCCAAGGAAACCGCTTCGCTAAACGCGCTGAGGTGGTATAATAAAAAACAATTCAAGTAAAGGCTTGGTAGTGGCGTGACGTCACGCTACAATATACGTCAGCAGATTGAGCTTGTATACATAATATTCTCTCTATGGTGGTATGTGGAATTTATTTTGCAGAGCCGGACACTATTCTGGTGTTCACAATCTTCTATGGATTATTCGGAGGAGGAACCCGCCTTGCAATGCCGAACATTATGGGCGCCGGACTTATGGTCATTGAAGCCAGGTTCAGGGGCTACTGAGGGAGTCCTGGACTAGGGGGTGTCCGGACAGCCGGACTATCATCGTCCGCCGGACTCCAAGACTATGAAGATACAAGATTGAAGACTTCGTCCCGTGTCCGGATGGGACTTTCCTTGGCGTGGAAGGCAAGCTTGGCAATACGGATATGTAGATCTCCTACCATTGTAACCGACTCTGTGTAACCCTAGCCCTCTCCGGTGTCTATATAAACCGGAAGGCTTTAGTCCGTAGGACACAACAACCATTACAACAATCATACCATAGGCTAGCTTCTAGGGTTTAGCCTCCTTGATCTCGTGGTAGATCCACTCTTGTACTACCCATATCATCAATATCAATCAAGAAGGAGTAGGGTTTTACCTCCGTCGAGAGGGCCCGAACCTGGGTAAAAACATCGTGTCCCTTGTCTCCTGTTACCATCCGCCTAGACGCACAGTTCAGGACCCCCTACCCGAGATCCGCCGGTTTTGACACCGACAGCCGCGTTAACGGCGACAACAATGAGGATACGGCAGTCAACGCCGGATTCCGAGGCTCTAAACCCGGTCAGCGGAAGAAGCCATTCAAAAGAACCACCCCGGGTCCGTCCAATTTGGACCGAATACTCGACCGCTCTTGCCAGATACATGGCACCCCCGAAAAACCAGCTAACCACACCAACTGAGATTGTTGGGTATTCAAGTAGGCAGGCAAGTTAATCCCGAAAATAATGACAAGGGGCTGCATAGCGATGACGAGGAAGAGACCCGGCCGCCGAACAGTAGAGGACAGAAGGGCTTCCCCCCACAAGTGCGGATGGTAAACATGATATACGCAACCCACATACCCAAGAGGGAGAGGAAGCGTGCACTGAGGGACGTATACGCGATGGAGCCAGTCGCCCCGAAGTTCAATCCATGGTCCTCTTGCCCGATCACTTTCGATCGAAGAGACCATCCGACCAGTATCCGCCATGGCGGATTCTCCACATTGGTTTTAGACCCAATCGTCGATGGATTTCACCTCATGAGAGTCCTGATGGACGGCGGCAGTAGCCTGAACCTGCTTTATCAGGATACAGTGCGCAAGATGGGCATAGACCCCTCAAGGATTAAACCTACAAAGAAGACCTTCAAAGGCGTCATACCAGGTGTTGAGGCCAATTGTACAGGCTCAGTAACACTGGAAGTGGTCTTCGGATCCCCGGATAATTTCCGAAGCGAGGAGTTAATCTTCGACATAGTTCCGTTCCGCAGCGGCTATCATGCTCTGCTCGGACGAACCACGTTCGCAAAATTCAACGCGGTGCCGCATTATGCATACCTCAAGCTCAAGATGCCAGGCCCTCATGGAGTCATCACGGTCAATGGAAATACGGAACGCTCCCTCCGAACGGAGGAACACACAGCGGCTCTCGCGGCAGAAGTACAGAGCAGCCTTCTAAGGCAATTTTCGAGTCCGGCCGTTAAACGACCGGACACGGCCAAACGCGCCCGGAGCAACATCAATCAAGACCACCTGGCACGTTCCGAGCACGCGTAGCAATGCGGCCCCAACCCCAGCCCTCGCACGATTGCAAGACCAGCTCTCCGCGTACATCATTACGCTCTGGAGATACCATGGGCATAGGGGGAGGGGCACGACCACAACCGACCTAGAGTGCGGCTCGACCGCACCAGGGGCTCCAAAGTGTGTCGCTCTTTTTATTTTTTATTTTCCTTCTTTTTATACACAGGACTCCGTTCACCAGAGGCCCTGTCCGGCGGCGACCCTGCTGAACTCATGATGCAACAGCCAGGGAGGGACAAAGGCTGCGAAGAACACTCAGGTGGTCTCCATTACGAGCATTAAAATTAATTATATACACCAGTCCGCAGCCCACCCCTGGAGGGGGACATGTTTAATTAGTCCAATCCCTTGCTTACCGCACTATTTGTATCATTCCGCACTCATAGCAGAATTTCTTAAATAAATAATGCAGCACTTTATGCCTATAATTGCATTACTTTACATATATGTTCATTAATGACATCCTGCACCCATATATTTTGGTACGGCCGAATACACCAGGGGCTTATGTTCCCCGCATTATGGTGTGATAAGTCCGAACACTTTCACAAGTGCGGCACCCCAAACTTATAGCATTATATGAATCGGCTCCGAATCATGTCTTGGGTCAATAGTTGGGTTTGCCCGGCTCCCACGTTTTGGTACCTTACGTTCCGTTCTGTCGGCTAAGGTGGCATTGGGAGAACCACTGCGATTGCGCCCCGGTTGAGCTGGGCGAGCGCCTCAGTGGAGAAAGCTAAAACTGACTGTCATGATAAGGCGAGAGACTGGTCGCTGTTCGAGAGGTCTTTTCGAGTCCCTAAAGACTTACGCTGCTTCGAGCGAAGAACCAGATAATGTCCGGCCAAGGCGTGGATAGCGCCTCGAAATCGGTCTTCCGAATACTAGGGGCTTCGCCGAAATTTAAAATTATAGAATTCTATGGCTAAGTGAGAGTGTTCAAGCATTATAAGTCTGGTTGCCTTGTTCGTTGTGTTGAGCGCCTCCCTAGATGGACCTAAAAATGGGAACAAGAGTGCTCAAGTTTATCCCGAACACCCCTGCACTAGTGGCATGGGGGCTGAAGCCGACGACTTGCCATCTCTCAGATTTTATAAACGGCCACACAGAAGGTAATATTTTAAATCAAACAAGCGTTGCTTAGCGCATATGAACAAAGTTTTCAGCGCACAGGATAACACACAGCGAGTTTACCCAAAAATTACATCTTTGGGGCACTCATCCGCAATCTTGCGGGCACCCTTCAGGACATTCTTATAGTACATCTCGGGCGTACGATACTCCTTGCCCGCTGGCGGCGCATCAGTGATAAGCCTCTCCGCATCCAGCCTGCCCCAGTGCACCTTTGCGCGGGCAAGGGAACGACGAGCACCTTCAATACAGGCGGAGCGCTTGATGACCTCCACCCAGGGGCACGCATCCACCAGCCGCCGCACGAGGCCGAAGTAGCTCCCAGGCATGGCCTCTCCAGGCCACAGCCGGACTACGAGGCCCTTCAAGGCCTGCTCGGCTACCTTGTGGAGCTCGACCAGCTGCTTCAGCTGGTCGCTAGGGGGCACCGGATGGCCGGCCTCAGCATACTGAGACCAGAAGACCTTCTCTGTCGAGCTCCCCTCCTTGGCTTGGTAGAATGCAACGGCGTCAGACACACCGCGAGGCAGATCTGCAAACGCCCCTGTTGAGCTCCGAATTCGGGTAAGTATCAGGTAGTTTACATTAACATGCTTACTTTGCATGAAAAATGCCTTACCCGCCGCTATTTTCTTCACATCCTCAACCTCCCGAAGGGCCTTACAGGCCTCGGCCTTGGCGGCTTTGGCACTTTCGAGAGCCGAGGCCAGCTCGGACTCTCGAGTCTTTGAGTCGCGCTCCAAACTCTCATGCTTTTCCATGAGAGCCTGGAGCTCTTGCCGCACTTCCGCCACCTGCGCCTCCTGCTTTTCCCGCTCTGCCCGTTCCGCGACCGCATTGTGTCCGGCCGCGGACATAGCCTCCTTCAGGGCTGCCACCTCGTTCGTGGCCCCTGAAGTACCCACGTTATCCTTGTTATTTTCATTGCAACCAAAATCCTTTTCTGTAAGGTAACTATTCAAAGTGGTGTTACTCACCTTCTTTGTCCTCGAGCTGCTTCTTGGCACGGCCGAGCTCTTGCTCGGACCGCTCGAGGTCCTGCTTCAAAGCACCGACCTCCGTAGTCAGTGTGGCAGAGGTCAGCAGCGCAGCCTGCAAGCCCATATTGACATAATTTTTAGCAACCCTGTGTATATCTTTTTAGATCCTCAGTCCGGCTTTTCTTTCCGAACACCGAACCGAGCATCAGGGGCTACTGTCTATGCGGTATTACATTACATAATTTTAACTTCTTACCTCAAAGCCTGTTAGAAGGCTATTGCAGGCTTCGGTCAGCCTGCTCTTGGCAAGCTGAACCTTCTGAATCACCGCACTCATAATAGTGCGTGTTCTTCCTCGATGGAAGCGCCTTTGAGCGCCTCCAACAAGTTGTCCGGCGCCTCCGGTTGGACGGGGGCCGCCGGCATCACGGTCTTGCCCTTCTTGCGAAGGGGCCGCCTGCCGGACTCCGGAACCACTGCGGGTTCCGGCGTGGAATCCGGCGCAAAGTCCGGGAGGCTGCCTTGTGGCGCCTCCGGAGCCTCCTCCTGATGGGTCCCTTCCGGGGATCCCACCTCGGCGTCCTCAGCGGCGCAAGGGGTGGAGGTAGTCGGGATGGAATCTACATCCGACGGAGCCAACGACCCGCTTGACGAAGCGGGGAGATCATCATCGGGCGGACTGCAGGCAGTGTGCGGCATCAGAAAGACTCTATGTGACACAAAGGAAATTACAAATCATTCAAGAATCCGGATACTTACGATCTTGCCGGACCCTTCGGCCTCCCCAGTCGTGGAGGCCTTCCTCTTCCTCTCTCCCTCCTCTGGGAGAGAGTCCTCTTTCTCCTCCTCGTCTTCAGGGGAGGAGTCCGCCTCGGAGCCATCGGACGATGAGTCCGATAGGACTTGGCGCCGGGAACTTCTTTGAGTTCCCGTGGCCTTCTTCTTGGCCTTCTTCTCCGGCACCATGTAGAGTGCCGGGACCAGCAGCCTCGTTAGGCGTGCATCCGCTTGGTCTTCGGGAAGGGGAGCCAGACAGTCTACCTGTCCGGACGTCCTCTGCCAGTCCTATCAAAGGCATTGGGAGTTTTAGATCCCACATAGAGTCAAACTATGAAAGAAAACAACTGTCCCGTAGAGGATAACAAAGCTTACCACACCGGCCGGGCGCTTGGTGCTGAATCCACGATCCTCGATCGCGGAGGGGGGGGGGCTTCTCCGCCCTTGAACAGCACCCTCCAGACGGCTTCATACGCCGTGTCGAAGAGCCCACTCAGAGTCCGGTGCTGTGCCGGATCAAACTCCCACAGATTGAAGGCCCGTTGTTGGCAGGGGAGGATCCGGCAGATGAGCATGACCTGGATCACATTGACAAGCCTAAGCTTCTTGTTCACCAGGGTCTGAAGACAGGACTGGAGTCCTGTCAGCTCCTCCGAACTGCCCCATAGCAAGCCCTTCTCTTTCCAGGAGGTGAGCTGCATAGGGATACCAGATCTAAACTCGGGGGCTGCCGCCCACTTAGGGTCACGCGGCTCGGTAATGTAGAACCACCCCGATTGCCACCCCTTGACGGACTCCACAAAGGCCCCTTCGAGCCAGATGACGTTGGGCATCTTGCCCAACATGGCGCCTCCGCACTCCGCTTGAGTGCCCTTCACCACCTTCGGCTTGACGTTGAAGGTCTTGAGCCACAAGCCGAAGTGGGGCTGGATGTAGAGGAAGGCCTCGCACACGACGATAAACGCCGTGATGTTGAGGATGAAGTTTGGCGCCAGATCGTGGAAATCCAGGCCATAATAGTACATGAGCCCCCGGACAAAGGGATGCAACGGGAAGCCCAGTCCGTGGAGGAAGTGGGGAACGAAAACGACCCTCTCATGGGGCCTGGGGGTGGGGATGAGCTGCCCGACAAGGTGCGCGATGTCGCCTGAAAGGTATCCGGCGCTGCGCAATTTTGCGATGTGCTCCTCCGTAACGGTGGAGGCCAACCATTTGCCTCCCGCTCCGGACATGGTCGGAGAAGGTCGAGGCGAGATGCACGGACTTGGGCGCTGGAGCTCGAGAGTGTGCGGAGATGGATAAGCAAAGGAGGAAGAAGGCGTAGGTAAAAAGGGTGGATCCTTATCCCCTTATATATGGGCGGACGAAAACTATGCGTCCCCACCGGCCTGGTAAAACTCGCTTATCTCCCAAGCGCCACCATCAATGGCGCAGTTGGGTTACCCACGTCCGTATTGATGAGAATCCCGAAATAAGGGGAACACGATCTCTGCTTCGACAAGACGTGCCAAGGAAATCGCTTCGCTAAACGCGCTGAGGTGGTATAATAAAAAACGATTCAAGTAAAGGCTTGGTAGTGGCATGACGTCACGCTACAAGATACGTCAGCAGATCTAACTTGTGTACATATTATTCTCTCTACGGTGGAATGTGGAATTTATTTTGCAGAGCCGGACACTATCTATCCTGGTGTTCACAATCTTCTATGGATTATTTGGAGGAGGAACCGGCCTTGCAATGCCGAACATTATGCGCGTCGGACTCATCGTCATTGAAGCCCAGTTCAGGGGCTACTGAGGGAGTCCTGGACTAGGGGGTGTCCGGACAGCCGGACTATCATCGTCAGCCGGACTCCAAGACTATGAAGATACAAGATTGAAGACTTCGTCCCGTGTCCGGATGGGACTTTCCTTGGCGTGGAAGTAACGGATATGTAGATCTCCTACCATTGTAACCGACTCTGTGTAACCCTAGCCCTCCCCGTTCTCTATATAAACCGGAGGGTTTTAGTCCGTAGGACAACACAACCATTACAAGAATCATACCATAGGCTAGCTTCTAGGGTTTAGCCTCCTTGATCTCGTGGTAGATCTACTCTTGTACTACCCATATCATCAATATCAATCAAGCAGGAGTAGGGTTTTACCTCCATCGAGAGGGCCCGAACCTGGGTAAAAACATCGTGTCCCTTGTCTCCTGTTACCATCCGCCTAGACGCACAGTTCGGGACCCCCTACCCGAAATCCGCCGGTTTTGACACCGACAGCCTCCTTCTCTGCCTGCGCCGGCGCGCCCGAGCAGCCAACCTCCTCCTTCTCCGCCTCGTCAGCAAAGGCGTAAGAGACACGCTGCCACTCCGGCTGCTCCGGCGCGTCGTATTCCTTCTCCTCCTCCTCGTAAGCAAGGAAAGAAGACAGCCGCAGCCGCTCCGTCTGCTCCGGCGTCTAGCAGTACAGCCAGAGGCGGGAGGCAATACAGATTCGGTCCATCTCTCAAGCCTCTAGAGAAGTTACCATACGAGATGAACGAACAGGAAAATGCGAAGATCGTGAAAGCACAAGTGAAGGACTTCTTTGTAGCGGTGAAAGAAAAGAAACATCCACCTCCGGGGGAGAAGATAGATCCGGTGAAAGTGAAGCGCACTATCGATGCCCTGAAGTGACCACCACCTTCTCCATCGCAATCCAACTATGATTGCATTATTGAAAGGTAATTTATCGAAGCGGATCAGTTGGGAAGTACTATCAGTGATCGAAGGTTAGCAGAACGACGAGCTGGGAAAAAATTGCCCAGCTCGGCGAACAAGCGAACCAATCGTGCCCCCGCTCAAGGTGTCTAGCGATATCGTCGCTAATCATCCGGAGATTTTGCCTGGTACCAATCTTGGAGATTATCTGCCCGACGATGTACATTATGATACAATGGAGGTGGACGAACACAAATACCATTAGGGGAAGCCTCTCGTCAAAGATGAAAGATCTCTAACAACGATGATGCGAAGATTCCATGATTGGTACATGGAAACCTGCAGAGAGTCTGGGGGGAAGGATACTTTGACGCTGAGAGTTAAAGAGGAGCATGACCTCGTTGGAATTGAGCTGTTGTCTGTTCCATTTGAGGAGTTCTTCCAGTTTTCAATCAAAAGGCCCTCGATAAATGAACGGTCACTTGCTATGGTCTGTAAGTACAACTTCTGTTATTAAGTCTCTATATATAGGTCAGCTCTTTCATTGCATATATATTATGCAAATTGAAGATCGCCAAATTGAAGAAAAGACAAATCGGTGATATTGGGTTCATTAGCACAAACCTCATAGATGCATATACGGTTGAATTTCATGCCAAAGATACCGAGGCCAACTTGCTACGATCGTTGGTAAAAAATCAAAACAAAGCTATAATACTCTTTCCTTACAACTTCAAGTGAGTTTTACTGTCTTGTGCATATTCGGTTTCCCTTATTAGTCGAGGTTATAGTAATGTAATTGATGAGTTATGCATGCGTGCGCAGCTTCCACTATATTCTCCTAGAGATTAAGCTTGAGTAGGGACTAGTAATCGTCTTAGACTCGAGACGAAAAGATCCACAAGAGTATACGGACATGACTGAAATGCTCGAGAAGTAAGTTAAATCGATCATTATTGCACCATATCGGCAACTTTGTTCATTTCCTGATATCAAGTAATTGTTTTCTTTGTCTGGCAGGGTTTGAAAAAATTCACCGCAAAAGCTCCAGGACTGCCGGGGAAGCTGCGATTTACACACCCGAAAGTAAGTACTACTAGCTAGTTCCGCGCATCTCCTAGTGATTCAAGCGCTAGTTTCATCACTACCATTTAGCATGCTTGCTTAAGTTTGATTGACCTCTATTTCTTGTAAAGTGGTTGTGGCAGGAAGCCGAGAATAATTACTGTGGATACTATGTTTGCGAGTCCATCCGCCACACGACCTGTGAGCGGGGCTACTCTAACAAACAATATGAAGTGCGTAAGTAATAATATTCACAATTTTATTTTATTACCATCATTTGTGTTGAGTTTCATTCATTCATATATATGTATTGACCCCCTTCAAATTAGATGTTTCGGATGCGGGATGAACTCCTAGCACCAGATCGCATGCGAGCAATTCAAGAGGAATTGGCAGGACTCTTTCTTGACCGCGTGATCAATAAAGACGGAGAATACCATGTGGATCTTGAGTTCATATATAATTAGGGGATTATATTGTAAGAGATCTTATATTGTATATATGTGGCCAGTAGCGTCAGATAGATATACGAAAACTTGTTGTTCGACCAATCTCTCGGAGAAGAAGAGGTCGATATCACTTCTCTCTGTATGCATATGTTCATGACGATCTTCTGTACTTAATGGTTTCCTTCATTTGCTTACTAGCTAGCATGTCGAGTCCTCTCTATATGTATAGTACGTAGCGTCGACCAAACACGGAGATAAGAGAGGACACTTCTCTCTATAAATTAGCTAGCTAACACAATATATGAAACACCTAAATTAACCCTACAAAACCCCCAACCCCCCCCCCCCCTTCAGAAAAAAAAAACCCAGCCCCTGAACTGCTGACGCATGGTAGCTTATTGGTCCCGGTTGGTGCTACCAACCGGGACCAAAGGCCCTCCTGCCTGGGCTCGCCGCAGCGGCCACGTGGAGGCCCATCTGTCCCGGTTGGTATAAGAACCGGGACTAAAGGTGTAGGGCTTTAGTACCGACCCTTTAGTCCCAGTTCCCCAACCGGGACAAATGGGCCTTACGAACCGGGACAAATGGCCCTTTTTCTGCTAATTTTATCGAAAGAGAGTGTTTACACATAGCCTGAAAATGCAATTCTTAAGATTTTAAGTCTGCGTATTCTTTTATTAAGATTTTATCCTTCAGATAGGAGTACTTTCTAAAACATAGAATGGTGATGAAAATGCCTTCTTAGAAAATGAATTGATGCCGTAAGAGTTAGTAATGGAATGGTATCTCCTAATTTGCTCTAGCTATAGAATCACTAAAGATGCATTAAGAGTTGTACCTTTTTATCAAGCATGAATTGCTCATTATATTTATCTTAGTCCCGAGATGGACCTTGCTCATGATGTGTTTTTTTACTTGATAATCTTCAGATTTCTAATTCATAGCTCTGTGTAGTGGTGTTGTATAATGTATACACACTTCCCAATGGAAGATCACTGTTTTAATTTCTTTTTTAAAAGAATTATGAGTGAGTTGCTTTCTGTCGGTTTACTAAACTCACCTTCATGATTGTTTCCGTACATGCAGATACCCTTTTTTGGTCATTGTAGACATATACTGTTGTAACAATGCATGTTAGCCCTTTCAAAAAAAAATGCATGTTAGCTATAGATTTCATATGATTCTTGTTATAAATCTTGACTGAATCGAGATATCTTCTCTAGGAAAATCGTTTTTCAACTTCCTGGACCGGTGTTTCTCAACTTCTTTTGGAGCATGCTTTTTGTTTCTGTCAGTCAATGTCAGAAAATGTCGCGGCCGGCCGGCGTGGTCGTGGACGAGGAAGCTCCTCCCCCTTCCCCTGCTCGCCGCCGGCCGTAGCAGAGCAAGCATCTCATTTTCCTTCCTGCTCTTCTAACTCCGCACTCATCAGGCTCAAAGCTTGACTTTCTTTGATTTCAGCTCCTCCTACTCTGCCAGTGCCGCCGGAGAGATCAAGAAGAGATCGCAGGTGAGGAGGGTGGTGACTATCAGCAACCCAAATAAACTGGAGAACCTTATGTGTCACCTCACGCTCTTCCGGTGACTGGTGACAGTGAGGCCACATGTACGACAGCTGGTGAAGAAAACCAGAGGAGCAGGACATTGTTTCCTTGGTTCATTTCAGCGTTTGATTGCAAACAGCACGTGTATGACAGACGACTCCAAACGAGATGATGACGGCGGCTGGCTTGCATTGCATCCACCGCCTGCTGGGTCGCAGCTCATCGCCATGCCGGGGGCGATCCTCCTTTTCTATAAAATAATTGAAAAAAAAGCTCCTGAGTTCGCCATTTGCAGCATCGCCTCGTTTGGCTTGTCGCGCCACCCATCACCGGTCGCAACTTCTGCGTTCACCAGTTGCAGGACCGCCTCCTCCGGCTTGTCGCGCCAGCAGTCACCTCCAGACTGCAGAATTGTTTGTCCAAAATTTGATTTCAGAATAATTGCACAACGCCATCGAATGCACCATGGTAAGTGTTTCTGGGATGAGAATCCCAACGGCGGTACTACAAACTGATCCTAGAGCAGAGAAAATAACATAGACAGTGAATCAAGGTAAATATTTCCTACTGGAGAGATTGCAATGTATTTTTACAGTCAGCAAGCAGTTCCTGGGAGTAGCAAAAAAACATGCTTAATAGCCCTGAAGTAACATCAGATTACTAACTAAAGTGCACTACCGCTGGCAACTAGGAGTAGATTTTAGATGACAACACAGTTCAATTCTTTTTACCAGTCTGCGCCTCATGAATACAGCGCAATTAACGCTTTCCCCCCAAGAAATAGCACTACTGTTGAGAGAGGCATTACTGAAAAATATCACAGTTAAGACTTACCCAAACTTTCCAGTTAAGACTTACGCCTTCTTCATCACAAAAACGGGGACACTCATATGACCGTCAGAACTCAGGCTTGTTATTTTAATTTAGAACGTGACATCAAACATCAGGCAACAACAGAATGGGTGAATTATCTGCATTTCCCAAAAAGGCAGGTGGGGGGCTATGCCATTGTGTCAGCTATAAGTGAATACCACCTTGTTTTTCAGTAGGAAGTTCCAAGTATCAATTGTCAGTCCAACATCTCAGGAGGCTGGTACTTTACCGGAAGCAATTTTACATGCTCCCTTAATTTCCCTTTCCTTGAGAAGAGAGATAGTATTAACGAAACCGTTGAAGCTTCAAGTGACAGCTGTTTTGCATCAAGTTTAGCTAGATAAGTTGCAGCCTGTACAGCTGCACCTTTTTCCAGCAACACTCTGACCACTTGATTTAGCAAACTGGAGTTGGGAGCACATCCAGCCTTCTCCATTGCTAAAAACATATCATCAGCCTCTGCTAGCAGCCCTTCTTTTATGAAATTCGTCATCATTACACTGTAAGTCACAACAGAAGGCACCAATCCGATGGCTGATATAGTAGCAAACAAATCCTTGGCTTCTTCAATTCTCCTAGTTTTAAACACAGCAGAAATCATGGTATTGAGTGTTATGACATTAATCTTCACGTTCATAGCACGTAATTTCTTGAACAGCTCTATTGCTTCACCAGTGCAATTGTTTCTACAAAGTCCACTAAGAACTATGTTGTATGTGCGAACGTTCACTGGTATGCCACTTTCGCTCATCGTATCGAATTCTTCCTTTGCAGAAACTGTTCTCCCAGAGCAAAACAGCCCATCAAGTATAATGTTGTACATAATAGTAGTGGGCTTAACCCCGCTGAGTGACATTTCCCTGAAAAGACTCAATCCATCGGCGATCCTTCCAATTTTACAGTAGCCATTAAGAAGTATAGCATACGTAACACCAGTAGGTTGGAGGC
The DNA here is from genome assembly GCA_963921465.1 of Triticum timopheevii. Lineage (NCBI taxonomy): Eukaryota > Viridiplantae > Streptophyta > Magnoliopsida > Poales > Poaceae > Triticum > Triticum timopheevii. The sequence goes on along the minus strand of OY997264.1, from coordinate 626,261,674 downwards.
CAGCAGACTTCATAGCATCAAGTAGTCTCAGTGCTTCCTCCACCTTGCCAACAAGGCAATATCCATCCATCAGTGAATTGTACATAATCACATCAGGCCGCTGACCAATACCTACAATGAAGTCAAACATATCATGTGCCTCCTTCACCTTTCCTTCTTTGCACAGGTCGTTTATTACAGGATAGAAGAACACACTGTTAGAAAACAGACCTCTATTAATTGCTTCAGAGATCAATTCCTTGGCTTTCACAAAATGACCATGAGAGCAAGAACCCAGAACCAGGCATTGGTAAACAGCTTTGTTAGGTGAAACTCCTTGATTGACCATCTGATTAAATTTTTCCAGAGCAGCATCCATCCTACCCATTTTACAAAGTGAATCCATTATTACTAGATAGTCAATTACATTTGGGTTTACTCCTTGTTGCCTCATTACTTCGAACATGTGCATAGCCTCATCCATCAGTCCACGTTTAGCATATGCATTGATCAGTATGTTGAAAATATGGTGGTTAGGTACAATACCATTCCGTACCATCGAATTGAAGAGATCAGTCATATCCTCGAAGGATCCTTCTTTGACATACCCGTTAAGCATAGTAGAGTAGGAGACGATATCAGGTTTCAGGCCCTTTGCAGCCATGGAGTCAAAAATTTCTCTAGCTTGCTTTGTCCTTCTGTGCTTGCAAAGGGAATCGATTAATGAGCTTAACGTGACAACGTCTGGTACAACACCAAGACTTGCCATTTCTTTGAATACCCTAAGTGCCTCCTTCCACTGACCAAAAGTAGAATATCCATGGATCAGACAGCTATATGTCCTGATATTGGGTTCAATTCCTTGATCAACCATTTGCCGAAGGAGCACTTCTGCCTTGTCCATTGCTCCGGACTTGCTTAGTGCGTCAATAATTGAGTTGTAGGTCACCACATCAGGTTGAACTCCCAGTTGGGGCATCTCATGGAAGAGATTGCATGCTTTGTCTACTTCACCTTCTTTAAGGCAGCCGTTGATTACTATGTTGAACGAGAAGACATCAGGCGCACAGTCCAGTTCGGGCATCCGGTGGAGCAGCAGATCTAAAGCCTCATTTGAGCGCTTGGCCTGGCAAAGCCCCTTGAGGAGGTTGTTGAAGGAGATGACCTCCTCAAAGCGCAGCCCCAACCTGAGGAGGCGGCAGAAGAAGGCAACCACCAAGTCCGGGCGGCCTGCACGGCAGCAGCAGTCCATGAGGATGGAATAGGTACAGAGCGTGGGAGACACCACCCGTGCACCAGCGCCTCGGGACATGCGGTTGAAGAGGGCGATGGCAAGGCCAGGGCCATCGCTGCAGGCGGATGAGGGCGGAGCACGGGCTAGTGCGGCAAGAAAGTTGTTCAGCGTGCGTACTGGGACGGCGGCGGCTTGGCCTTGCAATTCGTCGAATAGGTGGTGTGCATCCTCCCGGCTTAGCGTTCCAGCGCGAACGCGTTCCGTGGCGGCAGCCAAGGCGGCGAGGGGGGCTCGTGAAGGAGCCCTGAAGGAGGAGGTGGAGATGGAGGACAGGCGGGCGGTTGGCATTGCTGGCCGATTCCAGCCCTCTGGGGAGGTGCGTGCGTCCGCTGAAGAGGTGCACCGCGATCGAGTGGCGTCGCCTGAGACACTCGGCGCGCGCGCGCAGCAACCAGCGCCGCCGCCTCCGCCGCCGCGGGTTGCAATCAATGCCGAACGCGCTCAGCAGAGGCGACGAATAGGAGGCCCCGGCACCCGAGCGGAAAGCACCTCCGCCGACGCGGAAGGTAAAGCAGGAGGCAGGAACGGTGGACCTGCTCGCCGGCGAGCGGCCTCGTACGCGGCTGACGAGTCTGGCCGTGACCGGAGAGGGATGAGAGATAGCCCGACGGAGGCTGCCGCGGCGCCGGGGGCGTGCTTCTTGGGGTGTAGGGTGGGCGGTACAACGGCACTTCCTCATTTATCTCTCCGCTTTGCTCCCTCCTTTCAAGCACAAAAAAGGTGCCAATCAATCTCATGCACATTTTTACTCTATCACAGATTTACTCCCTCGGTTCCTAAGTACTCATATAAGAGACGTTTTAGCTTTTCTCTATTTTCTCAGATTCATATATAGCTAGACGTGTTTTACTGTGTATATTCACTTATTTTAATCTATATATAATCTAAATCGTTTTATAATTAAAAACAAAGAAAGTATCATTCTATTTCTCGATCCGCAGGGCGAAATCGGTTCCATCCCCTAGACCGGATGAGGGGGATGCATCATATTTTCTTCCTGAATGAGTTGCAACACAAGATGGGAATGGGCCGGTTTGGCCCGTCGGGTCGCTGACCCGACCCAAAAACTTGAGGCAAGTGGATCATGTTGGTCGGTCTCAAACGGGAATTGGGTCAACAAACTTGGCACTAGGTGACTCAAAAAAAAAAAGGTGACCCGCTGGATCAGCCGGATCGGCCCATCTTATAGTCTTGTATCTCACGACAGCTATAATCTTCATCGCACCGGCATTTTAACATCTCGGTTGCCACAAGGTAATGTAAAGCAAGAATTTGGGTTGACCCAAAATACCCATCGAGCCAGCAAGGCCATTGACTATTCTTTATATGGGCCGACTTGTGGCCTCTCAAATTGGCCCTAGGGCCACAAGGGCGGGTTCAAGGCCATCTCCGGCCGGCCCTGCCCATTCCCATCCTGAGTTGCAACCCGGCAAATTTCTGCCACATGTAGCGAGACGCGCGCGTGCGGCAGGGACGTCAATTCCACGCGCCAAGCTGATCACTTGCACAAAAAAGTCCATGAAATTGAAAAGTTGACGAATTTGACAAAAAAGTTCACGAATTTGATAAAAGTTTGCAAAATTGAAAAACATTCATTCATTTGAAAAAGTTCACAGATTTGAAAAAAATCATGAATTTAAGGAAATGTTCAGAAATTTAACCAAATGAAAATAAAAGAGAAAAAGAAGAAGAAATAAAGAAAAATAAAAATGATGAAACCAAAAAAGGCCAAACAAGACCAAAGAAGAAGAAAACTGGACCGAGGAGATGCACAACAACAAGAATAAAAGAAGCAAATAGGCACAATAAATGAGTTGTCCGAGTTGGTTACAATGGTTGGAAGTAAACCAATAGGTTGGGAGTTTGAATCCTCCTTCGCACACCTCTTATTTGAAGGTTTAAAAAAGAGAAAAATGTGCCAAGCCCAGAACGGAGGGTTTGGGTGACAGGGCGTGTGTATCGGCTGTGTACGTCTACATACAACTCGTACATGCCACATATAGAGGTGGTCAAATCCATCCCAAAAAAAAAACTTATGATCAAATGACCATATTGCGTTTATACGGTTTGTGAGGGGGTGGCTTCTTCCTCATTTTATATTACTGAAAATCTAAAAATTATATCCTTTAGAAGAAATGGCAACGGTGGTTTGGCTCTCTGGTGCATCTGCGCCAGATGCATCCGAGGTGAACAGTAAAAGAATTCCATTTTTTTTGTGATGCTAGATGCTCATGTGCGTGAAGTCTGTGCCAAATTCTGTGGAGTTTGGACATTTTAGTAGCCCTCAGAAAAAACATAAATTTTGAGGCTGCAAGAAAGTTTACTGTTCACGTACTGCTTTGACCGATTTTATCTTTTTTGCCGTGAGCTCCTCGGATGTCCAAACAAGCTATTTGGTACGGACATCATGCATTGGAACATCTTACACTTTTTTTCAGAATTTGTTGGGTTTTTTTAAAAAAAAAACTGAATTTACTGTTTACCGGATGAGCCCGGGCACCCAATTGAATATCCGATAACCATTTCTTTGAATTGCATGATTGAGTGATGGATGCGGAGAGAGTATAATCTCTGATCCCTACCTGTTGTAGGAATCTATCATGGGCGTCCTCTTCTGTGTGATTTGCCGCCTAGTAATGCACTATTTCAGTATAATGTTATTTGATTCTCTCTGAGGGAGAAACTTTCGATCTATTTATAATCAATCATGATAGTACAAAGAACAACAGTGGTAACAAAGTTTGCCTAGTACCCTTGTTTTGCCAAAGACCTATTTCGGAAAAGACCCTACTTTGTCGAGTACAATACTCGAGAAAGTTTCTATTTGCCGAATACCCTTGTTTTGCCAAGTGTTTTATATGAGATACTCAGCAAAGGCCATGTTTGCCGAGAACCCCATGAAAAAACACTCGGCAAACAGCCGGACACTCGGCATATAACATTTTCCCGTGGTGTATAGATAATTCACATGAGTAACGATCTATGGAAAGATTTATAAAATTAAATTTTGTTATGCTCATTGAATCTTGGCCAGAATTAATTGGCTCGGCCGGCTAACCAATCCCCTCCTGATTGTTAATATGTGTTGGGACAAACGATGATGATGAAAGCTTCCCCAATTTGAGTTCACATTATTGCCCTGCTCCAGAGAAAAATACACCTTGACTTGAGAGTGCGACCCAAACTAGTATGTCTGCTTGGGATTCTTCTCGAAGCTTATTGCTTGGAGTTGGTCTTGTCCCAGTAGCATACACACATGATTTTGTTTTCTTTCTTGGAATTAAGGAGGCTCTCGCTTCCAGTTTCATTGAAATGAAACCGTGGAGAGCCCCTCAGGCCCGACACAAATTATTACAGCGTCCTTAAACGTCCAGAGGAAAAAAAGACTATATTTTCTGGCATGTCTCTTTCGTTTGGAAGAGAGGTCAGCAACTACAAACTCAATGGCTGAAGCTTCGAGTAGTAAATTCTTTTCATCAATTGTACTCCCTCCATTCTGATTTACTCGTCGTGGTTTTAGTTCAAAATTTTGAACTAAAACCACGACGAGTAAATCAGAACGGAGGGAGTAGAAAGATAACCTCCTGCCCTGATTACTTCACCTTTCTCCAGTAACACCCTGACCACATGTTTTTTGGCAACTGAGAGTTGAGAGCACAGCTAGACTTCTCCATTGTTGACAAGATATATATTTGTCTACCCCTTCCAGGTTGAGATACAGGTTGACCAGAAGGTCACAAGACTAACAAAATAATAAACTCCTGCAATTTCCACAACAGAAAGCCAGAGAAGGAAGCTCATGTTCTCTTTTTCTTTTCAAAACAAGCTCATGTTCTGTTGGAAATGCATACTTTGTCGGGTAATTCATTCTACTTCTTTCAAATAATGCAGTATTTTATTTGGTTTCAGAGACAAGCATTGTGTTTCAACCAAAGGATCTACTTTTACACGTACTGCTATTTGACTGACTGACCGATCATGACCATCCAGAATATGTGTAATGTGTGCATCCAATGGAGGCATCCAGATCGCACAACTTTTTACCTAGAATTTTTCTTCACGGTAATCGCACAACACCCTAGAGTGCACCATGACAAATGTTTCTGAGATGAGAATCCCAATGGCTGTACATCGCTGACCCTTCACGCTCTGTTCATGATCAGTCAGTCAGTCAATACAATGAATAAAGGTAAATATTTCTTACCGGAGAGACCTAGGCATCTGCAATGTATTTTACAGTCAGCGGTTCCTCTAACTAAAGTGCACTAGCAGAGGCAACTAGATTTTAGATGAAAACACAGTTCATTTCTGTTTACCAGTCTGCAGCCCATGAATACAACACACTTAACACTTCACAGAAAATGCAAGCATTTAATCTAGAGCAACCTAACTTTCTGTAACATTATGAAGAGAGAGAGAGAGAGAGATCATAGCTTAATTGGAGTTTTAAGAGTGAACATAATAGTAACCATCATCAACAGAGAGCAAAAGCAGTAGATCAACCATGTCACAGTTATTAAATAGACTATTTTATATCTGGTTTGTGTTGCACTCCTTGGTCACCCCTTCTTGTTGCATGAATGCATAAACGCCGAGATTGAGTATTCCCAGAGGCAAGTAGCAAAGTACTTTGCCACAAACTTTGGATGCTGATAAATATGTAATGTGTGACAGATATCTAAACATTCCAGATCAGAGTTACACTTTCTTCGTCACAAAAAGGGGGAAACTCATATGACCCTCAGGCTTCTTGTTTCAATTTACCACCTTGTTTTTAAGTAGGAAGTTTCAAGTATACTCTTTCAATTGTCAGCCGAACTCTCAGGAGGCTGGTACTTTACTGGAAGCAACTCTACGTGCTCCCTTAGTTTCCCTTCCCCTGAGAAGAGAAATACTATTAACGAAATCATTGAGGCTTCAACTGACAGCTGTTTAGCATCAAGTTTAGCGAGATAAGTTGCAGCCTTCACAACTGCACCTTTTTTCAGCAACGCCCTGACCACTTGATTTAGCAGCATGGAGTTGGGAGCACAGCTAGCCTTCTCCATTGCTAAAAACATATCATCAGCCTCTGCCAGCGACCCTTCTTTTATGAAATTCGTCATCATTACACTGTAAGTCACAACAGAAGGCACCAACCCGATGGCTGATATAGTAGCAAACAACTCCTTGGCTTCTTCAATTCTCCTACTTTTAAACATTGCAGAAATCATGATAGTGAGTGTTTTGACATCAATCTTCACATTCATTGCACGTAGTTTCTTGAACAGCTCTATTGCTTCACCAGTGCAATTATTTTTACAAAGTCCACTAAGAACTATGTTGTATGTGCCAATGCCCACTGGTATGCCACTTTCGCTCATCGTACGGAATTTTTCCTTTGCAGAATCTGTTCTCCCGGAGCGAAACAGCCCATCAAGTATAATGTTGTACATAATAGTAGTGGGCTTAACCCCGCTGAGTGACATTTCCATGAAAAGACTCAATCCAGCGGCAATCCTTCCAATTTTACAGTAGCCATTAAGAAGTATATCATACGTAACAGCAGTAGGTTGGAGGCCAGCAGACTTCATAGCATCAAGTACTCTCAGTGCTTCCTCCACTTTGCCAACAAGGCAATATCCATCCATCAGTGAATTGTACATAATCACATCAGGCCGCTGACCAATACCTACAATGAAGTCAAACATATCCTGTGCCTCCTTCACCTTTCCTTCTTTGCACAGGTCGTTTATTACAGGATAGAAGAACGCACTGTTAGAACACAGACCTCTATTAACTGCTTCAGAAATCAATTCCTTGGCTTTCAGAAAATGATCATGAGAGCAAGAACCCAGAACCAGGCATTGGTAAACAGCTTTGTTAGGTGAAACTCCTTCATTGACCATCTGATTAAATTTCTCCAGAGCAGCATCCATCTTACCCTTTTTGCAAAGTGAATCCATTATGATTTGATAGCCAAATACATCTGGGTTTACTCCTTGTTGCCTCATTACTTCAAACATGTGCATAGCCTCATCCATCAGTCCACGTTTAGCACATGCATTAATCAATATGTTGAAAACATGGTGATCAGGTACAACACCATTCTGTAGCATCAAATTCAAGAAACAAGTCATATCATCGAAGCATCCTTCTTTCGCATACCCGTTAAGCATAGTAGAGTAGGAGACGATATTAGGTTTTTGGCCCTTTGCAGCCATGGAGTCAAAAATAACTCTAGCTTCCTTTGTCCTTCTATGCTTGCAAAGTGAATCCATAAATGAGTTCAAAGTGAAAGCATTTGGTAGAATACCAACACTTACCATTTCCTTGAATACTCTAACTGCCGCCTTCCACTGACCCGAAGCGGAATATCCATGTACCAGGCTAGTATATGTCCTGATGTTGGGTTCAATGCCTTGATCAACCATTTGCTGAAGGACCACTTCTGCCTTATCCATGGCTCCGCACTTGCTTAGTGCATCGATAATTGAGGTGTAGATCACCACATTAGGTTGAACTCCTAGTTGGATCATCTCATGGAAGAGATTGCACGCTTTGTCTACTTCACCTTGTTTAAAACAGCCGTTGATTACGATGCCGTACGAGAAGACATTAGGCACAGAGTCCAGTTCAGGTGTCCGGTGGAGCAGCAAGTCCACCGCCTCATTTGAGCGCTTGGCCTGGCAGAGCCCCTTGAGGAGGTTGTTGAAGGAGATGACATTCAGGCGCAGCCCCAGCCTGAGGAGGTGGCCGAAGAAGGCAACCACCAAGTCCGGGCGGTCTGCGCGGCAGCAGCAGTCCATGAGGATGGAATAGGTACAACACGAGGGCGAGACCACACGAGTGCACCAGCGCCTCGGCACATGCGGTTGAAGAGGGTGACGGCAAGGCCGGGGCCATCGCTGCAGGCAGCTGAGGGCGGAGCACGGGCTAGTGCGGCTCCAGATGGCAACGGGGACGAAACCCATCGGGTTTTGCCTTCCCAAACCCATTCCCACGAGAAAATCGTAAACCCGTCCCCATCCCCATCACCATGCGCGGGGCTAGTTTTTCACCCGTCCCCTAAACCCATCGGGTTTCGGAGAACCCACGGGGAACCCAAGAGAAAATCAAAATATTTAAACAAACATAGTGGCGACAAAGAATAACATTTCAGCAGCAAAACAAGCATATTTCAGCAGCATAGCTTGAGCAAATTTGAACAAAAAACAATGGTAGATGGTTCAACAGCGGTGCCCGTGTGGTGTGCAAGATGGGATCGAGGGAGCAGTGCCCGTGTGGTGTGCGAGACATAGCGAGGCTGGGGTGCGTCGAGTGGATTTGAGGTTGGGGGCTCGGACGCTGCAGATGTTTGGGCCGATGTGAGTCCAGGCTGCATGGCCCAATACCTTGTGTAGTATTTTCGCGGGTAGGCCGGGTTTCGGGTTCGGGTATTGATGAAACGGGTGTGAACCCGCGAAACATGCCGGGTTTTACATTTTACCCAACAGCAGCCCCACAGGGTTAGAAAAACGCCCATCCCGTCCCCTAATGGGGTAAAAACCCGCGGGGACGCGGGTTTCAGGGCCTCATTGCCATCTTGAAGTGCGGCAAGAAAGTTGTTGAGCGTGCGTACTGGGACTGTCGCGGCTTGGCTCAGCAATTCGTCGAACAGGTGGTGCGCGTCCTGCCGACTTAGCGTTCCGGCACGGACGCGCTCCGTGGCGGCGGCCAAGGCGGCGAGGTGGGCTCGGCGCTTTCGTGAAGAAGCCCTGAAGGAGGAGGTGGAGATGGAGGACAGGCGGGCGGTTGGCATTGCTGGCCGATTCCAGCCGAGCACGACGCGGGAGGTGCGTGCGTCCGCCGCCGCCTCCGCCGCCACAGGTTGTAAGCAATGCCGAACGCGCTCAGCAGGGGCGACGAATAGGAGGCCCCGGCGCCCGAGCGGAAAGCGCGGGAGGAGCAGCGCACCTCCGTCGACGAGGAAGGGAACGCAGGAGGCAGGGACCGGTGGACCTGCCCGCCGGCAAGCGGCCTCGTACGCGGCTGACGATTCTGTCCGTGACTGGAGAGGGGTGAGAGATCGACGGGGGACTTGGGGTGCCGCCGCGTCGCCGGGGTAGCCGGACGGAGGAGTTGGGGTTCCGCCGCGGCGCCGGGGGCGTGCTTCTTGGGGTGTCAGGTGGGCGGTACAACGGCACTTCATCATTTTTATCTCTCCGCTTTGCTCCCTTTCAAGCACAAAAAAAGTGCCAATCAATCTCATGCACATTCTTACTCCATCCGTTCGTAAGACGTTTTAGCTTTTCTCTCTTTTTTCAGATTCATATACATCTATACGCATTTTAGTGTGTAGTCCATCTTGCAATATCTTAAACGTCTTATAATTACAAATGAAGTATTATTTTCTAAGTCTTTGCGAGTAATGCTCGATGGTTGCTCACGCCTGTCGGGTGAGCTGCACTCTATCATGCTATTGCTCGATTCCCAGAGCAGAGTCGGTTCCATCCCCCTAGACCGGGGTGAGGAGGATGCATCACATTTTCTTCCCCGAATGAGTTCCAACACGGGATGGAAATGAGCCGGTTCTGCCTGCTGGGTCGCTGGCCCGACCAAAGGATTTGAGGCCAATGGGTCATGTTGGTCGGTCTCAAATGGGAATTGGGTCAACAGAGCTGGCGCCGAATGACCCGCTGGATCAGCTGGGTCGGTCCATCTTATAGTCTTGTATCTCACAGTAGCTATAATCTTTCATCGCACTTGCGTTCTCATAGAACCCGATGTTGCGATGTAGTCTATCATATAATGTTGGGTGAATGCTTGCTTATATGAACAACCAAATTGTCTTGATATGTTTCTGCAAGATCTGCATGTACTAACCCACAAGAAGACGCCTTGATTTTTTCTATTAACCATGTATTAGAAATCTTGTTAATTCTCACACTAGTCAGATTTCATTAAACCGCCCCTAATTTTAACATCTCGTTTGCCACAAGGTAATGTGAAGCAAGAATTTGGGTTGACCCAAAATACCCATCGAGCCAGCGACACCATTGACTATTCTTTATCTGGTTCGACCCGTGGCCCCTCAAATGGTCCTAGGGCCACAGGGGCCGGGTCTAAGGCCATGTCCGGCCCAGCCCATTCCCATCATGAGTTGCAACCCGGCAAATGCCACATGTAGCGACGCGCGTGCGTGCAGCAGGGACGTCAATTCAATGCGCCAAGTTGTCCACTTGCACAAAAAAGTGCATGAATTTGAAAAAGTTCATGAACTTGAAAAGGTTCACCGATTTGAAAAAGTTGACGGATTTGACAAAAAAAAATTCATGAATTTGATAAAAGTTTGTGAAAATTGAAAAACATTCATTCATTTAAAAAAGTTCACAAATTTAAGGAAATGTTCACAAATTTAAGCAAATGAAAATAAAAGTGAAAAAGAAGAAGTAATAAAGAAAAATAAAAAGAAATAAAACCAAAAAAGGCCAGACAAAACCAAAGAAGAAGAAAACTGGACTGAGAAGATGTACAACAAGAATAATAAAAGAAGTAACTAGGCACAATAAATGGGCAAATCCTATTTGGCGCTGCAGGCGCCCATTATTGGCAAATTTCCAAAGCTGGGCCGACCCGTTACTGTGTAAGGTACTTTGCAAAAAATGCAGCGCCCTCGCTCCGATTCGAACCGGCAACCATCAAACAAGTTCCTTCGTACAACCACCTCGCTATAGAGCAGGATTTGTTAAGATTCAACTCTACCATTCTTTTATTCCTTCCTTCTCTGTTTTCTTTTTTCCATTTCCATTTTCCGTTTTCTTCTTCCAGGTTTCCTCCCTCATCAATTTTCATGTTTCTTATTATCTTAAATGCGTGAACTTTTTCCAAATCGATGATTTTTATTTATTATATGATGAAATTTTGTTTTCAAAATCAATGAACCTTTTTTAGTAAACTATTTATATCAATGATGTTTTTTCAAATTAGATGAACTTTCTTTAAATTTTATGATCTTTTTTAAATTGATGAACTTTTTCCAAATCAAGTGTACTTATTTTCGAATGGACTTTTTCTGAAATTCGATGAACTTTTTTTCAAATTTGTGAACCTTTTCTCAAATTCGGTGATCTTTTTTGAAAATTGATGAACTTATTTATAGCTTCAGTGAACTTTTTTTAAAACCGATGAACTTTTTTCATATTCAATGAATTTTTTTCAATTTCGATGAACTTTTTTCTCAAATTCGATGAACTTTTTCGCATTTGATGAACTTTTTTTCAAATTCTATTACCTTTTTTTTCAAAATCAATGAACTTCTTTCACATTTTGTGAACTATTTTCAAAATTGGTGAATTGTTTTATAATAGATGCATAATTCTTATCAAATTGGATGGACCTTTTTCAGAATCGATGAACTTTTCCAATTTGTGAACTTTTTTCAAGATTTGATAAACTTTTTTTGATAAAAAATATTAAAATGTAAGTTTTATTGCGTAATAAATAACGTGGCTGTAGTAGTTCTATTAGAATTCGCGTTGCTGTATTGTTGTGGTGTTGTAGTCGGTGCAGTGGTTAGCTGAAGCAACTTTAGAAGTAGCGACTTGAGTTCGAGTACTCCTACTTGCGAGTTTTTTTTGCCGGCCTTTTTTTGAGAAACAAGTTCTGCACTGGAGCTTTGGTGGGCCGGCCCACTTGGCGTTTGCTGTAGGCGCAGGTTGACTCCTGCGGCGCTTAAAGCGCTCAATAGGAGCTCCCCAATAAATGAGTTGTCCGAGTTGGTTACAATGCCTAGAAGTAAACTAATAGGTTGGGAGTTTGAATCCTTCCTCACGCACCTCTTATTTGAAGGATTAAAAAAGAAAAAAATGTGCCAAGCCCATGACGGAGGGTCTGGATGACGGGGCGTGTGGATTGGCTATGTACGTCTACATACAGCTCGTACATGCCACATACGGAGGTGGTCAAATCCATGCAAAAAAAACTTATGATCAAATGACCATATTGCGTTTATACATTTTGTGAGGGGGTGGCTTCTTCCTCATTTTATATTACTGAAAATCTATAAATTCTATCATTTAGAAGAAATGGACACGGTGTTTTGATCCTCGGGGAGTTCATGCCTATTGAGGTAGGCCAAAAAGGGTTCGGTCCATGGGGCGATAACAGCCATGATGAGATGAGCCGAGGGTGTTATTTCGGTGGCAGAGCCCCCGATTATGTCAGTTTGTTTGGAATCTGGGGTTGTGGTCGGATCCGGACTGATGTTGCCGGTCTCCCCTTGCCACACCACGGATGGCTTGAAAAGCCACACCACCGATGCGGGCGATGACATCCGCTGCTTGATTTTTTTCTCGAGCCACATGATGAAATTTGAGCCCCTCAAACCGAGCTGACATCTTAAGGACGGCATTACGATATGCCATCATTTTCGGATCTTTGGCATCAAAGTCTCCATTTATATGAGATATTGCAAGGTTTGAATCCCCATGCACTTCTAGGCGCTGAATGCCCATGGAGACGGCCATCCGAAGACCATGCAACAGAACCTCGTATTTGGCTGCATTGGAGTCTGTGTATAATATCTGGAGTACGTATTGGACTGTATCTCCAGTGGGGCATGTGAGGACAACGCCTGCTCCCAGACCTGCCAGCATTTTAGAGCCGTCGAAGTGCATGATCTAGTTGGAGTATGTGCCGTACTCTTTATGGAGTTCGGCCTCCGTCCATTCGGCGATGAAGTCCGCTAGTACTTGGGATTTAATGGCTCGTCGTGGTTTATATGTGATGTCAAATGGGAGGAGCTCTATGGCCCACTTGGCAATCCGGCCCGTGGCATCGCGGTTGTTTATTATGTCGTTAAGTGGTACTTCGGAGGCCACCGTGATTGAACACTCTTGAAAGTAGTGTCGTAGTTTTCGGGATGCCATGAATACCGCGTATGCTATTTTTTGATAATGTGGGTACCGGGATTTGAATGGAGTGAGGACGGTAGATACGTAGTATACCGGCTTCTGAACCAGAAATTTGTGTCCGTCCTCCTCTCGCTCGACGATGAGCGCCGCACTCACAACTTGGTGTGTTGCATCTATGTATAACAACATGGGTTTGCCAACATTCGGCGTAGTCAGGATTGGGTTGCTCGCTAAAAGAGCCTTTATTTCCTCCAGTCCGGCCGTCGCCGCGTCCATCCACTCGAAGTGTTCGGTTCGTCAAAGAAGGCGGTAAAGTGGCAATGCCTTTTCTCCTAATCTGGATATAAAGCGGCTTAGAGCTGCCACGCATCCAATTAGCTTCTGGATTTGTTTGAGATCTGTTGGGGTAGCCAACTGCGACAAAGCTCGGATTTTAGCTGGGTTTACTTCAATTCCTCTATTAGAAACGATGAAGCCCAGGAGCTTTCCGGCGGGGACGCCGAAAAGACATTTTTCTGGATTGAGCTTAATGTCATATGCTTGAAGGTTATCGAACGTGAGCCTTAGATCATCTACTAAGGATTCGGCGTGTCTGGTCTTGATGACTACATCGTCGACATATGCTTCAACTGTTTTGCCGATTTGTTTCTCTAGGCATGTTTGAATCATGCGTTGGTAGGTGGCACCAGCGTTTTTAAGCTCGAAAGGCATAGTGTTGAAGCAGAAAGGCCCGTATGGGGTGATAAATGTCGTTGCGACTTGATCGGACTCCACCATCTTGATTTGATGGTATTCGGAGTATGCGTCGAGGAAACACAATGAATCGTGTCCCGCGGTGGCGTCGATAATCTGATTGATGCGTGGGAGAGGGAAGGGATCCTTAGGGCAAGCCTTGTTGAGGTCTTTGAAATTGACACATAGGCGCCAGGATTTATCCTTCTTTGGTACCATCACCAGGTTTGCTAGCCAATTCGGGTGTTTTATTTCTCTGATGAATCCGACCTCGAGTAACTTGGCTAGTTCCTCTGCCATAGCTTGTCGTTTGGGTTCTGAAAAGCGCCGTAGTGTTTGCTTGACCGGCTTGTACCACTTTTGTATGTTAAGGCTGTGTTCGGCCAGCCTGCATGGGATCCCCGGCATATTAGAAGGGTGCCAGGCGAAGATATCCCAGTTCTCGCGTAGGAACACCCACAGTGCGGCGTCGATTGTGGGGTCCAGCTTTGCCCTGATGGATGCTGTCTTTGAGGATTTCGTTGGGTGGACTTGGAATTTGACTATTTCGTCCGCTGCTTTAAAGGAGGTGGACTTGGGACGCTTATCGAGTATCACGTCGTACGTATCCACTGTGGAGCGTACTGCAGTTAATTCTTCGGCCGCGAGGGCTTCGGACAATGCTTCGAGGGCCAAGGCAGCGGTTTTATTTTCGGCACGGAGTGTTGTGTTTGGATCACTGGCAAGGGTGATAATTCCATTGGGCCCTGGCATCTTGAGCTTCATGTACCCATAATGGGGTATAGCTTGGAAGCTCGCGAACGCATCCCACCCTAACAATGCGTGATATCCACTGGTGAAGGGGGGCACCTGAAAGGTTATCTCTTCGGACCAATAGTTCTCCGGCATGCCGAATACCACATCGAGTGTGATTTTTCCAGCGCATCTTGCCTCTCGGCTAGGAATAATTCCTCGGAAGGTTGTGCTGCTTTGCTCAATGCGGCTCCTGTCTATTTCCATTTTGTTAAGAGTTTCCTCGTAAATGAGGTTTAGCCCACTACTGCCGTCCATGAGCACTTTGGTAAGCCGAAAGCCGTCCACGATTGAATTGAGGACCAAAGCGGCTGGTGCCCAGACTGTTCTAAATTGCGGTTCGTCACTTGCGCTGAAAGTTATGGCCGTGTCGTTCCAAGGGTTTATTGCTGCGACTTTGCAGACTTCGACGAGGGCGCGGGATGCTCTCTTGCGCCTGTTACCTGAGGCGAAAGTCTCGAAGACTGTCAATACTGTAGTGTTATGCTCTATGGGATGTTGCTCTCCGATGTTTTTTATGAGGAGATCATCGCCGCTCTTGGCCACCTGCCGAAGTATCCAACATGCTCTAAGGTTGTGTGTTGGTACGGTATCCGGTGTGGTGTGTATTTTGCATGGCCTATCGAGCCACCCTTCCAAAACAGTTGTGCGCCCTGCAGTGGGCTTTGATTTCTTCGAGATTTGGTTGGGCGACCTACGAGGGTACGCCCTTTTTGTTCGGACGAGGGGTTTAGCGAGAGCCAGTGGGTCCCAAAAGGCTTGGGTTTTCCATGCGCTTTCCATCATGCAGTACTTCTGTACTATGGTTGCCAAGTCATCGAAGCATGATATGTGACGACAATTTATGGCGTTAAGTAGTCCCTTGTCCGTGCAATTTTTGCAGAATAATGAGATCGCGTCTTCATCACAACAATCTTTGACCTTGTCCTTGACAATGAGGAACCTAGCCCAGAAGTGATGTACCATCTCTTGGGATTGTTGTCTGATGCGTGAAAGATCGCTTGAGTCTGGGTGGGTGGGTGTATTTTAGTCCGAACCCAGATCTGGTTCGTGACCCAGAGCTTGAGGAGTTTCCGAGCTTAATAATTTGGACTCCGGGATGTAAACTAGTTTATCTGGCCCACAGTCCAATTCTAACCTCGGAGTTCGGGGCGCGTCTTCCCGCGGGCATGTATCCGGCTTGGTAAGCTCGGATATCTGGACATATTTCGTCCTCAATATGGGGGAAGAGTTGTTGGATCGCTCCTCCACCACCGCTATCTGATGTGTGATCGGCCGAGATTCAATCTCTCTCTGATCGGGTTTAAGCCCAATCCGATCGTAGTCCGAAGCGACTCCCAGAGCGGCGATGCGATCCAGGAGCCTGTTTAAAGATGATAGCTCTATTGGATCCATTTGCTCAGCATATTCCGAGCTGACGCGGAGGCGATTTTCAATGACTTGAGAAGTCATGGTCGGCCCGACGTGTTGGGATCTATGGTAGGGTGCGTCAACTGCAAATTAAAATTTCCTACGCGCAGAACAACCAAGAACATGCTACGGGAGATGGATCACAGTTCGTTACCACTAGACGCGCAGTGCCGTGCAGCGGAAGAAGAGTTGGGGCAGCGTGTTCGCGTGGATCGTCCCCTCCTCATCCGATCTCCCTCGAACAGCCGGTCGTCCGATCCCACGTACAAGTTCGCCGAAGCGGCGCAAATGCACCGCCTCTAACGGTATCCGCGCGTGCAGGAGGAACACCGTGCGGCGGACTGCTAGGTCCGATCACACAGTCGGCGGCGAGTGGAGGTGGCTATTCGCAACACATGCAAACCCTAGTCGCAGCGCCGAAGCGATCAACCAAATAAGTGCTCTGCACCTCCACCTTATATAGGCGTCCATCGCGGGCTCAACACTTGGGCCTCGCACGGACCCTAAAGCCGAAAGTCTACTCGGTCACGTTCCTAGTCCAGTTCGGATCACATCCGACCAGTGTCCTACGAACCGACCTTGTAGGTTCCTTCCCTTAAGCGCGTGACCCCTTAGGTTCAAGTCGGCCTGGTCACAGTTCGGATCACCTCCGACCTGCACGGTTGGTAGCGGCCTCTAGCAAGGCATGCCGACCACCAAGCAGACTATGAAGCTGGTTAGGCGAACCTGTACAACGTGTCACACTTCTATTCCCTTTGCCTCACGATATATGTTGTCGGGCTCAAGGCGAGACTGTCATCCTTGTGCTAGCCCAACCTCTTTCTTGTTCCAGTGATACCGACCACAAACTGGATTATCTCATAATCCCTGTCGCATGGCCATGCTTATCCTGGTCGGATAACACGAGGGGCCCAGAGTATATCTCTCTTGATCAGAGGGGCAAATTCCATCTTGCTCGACCATGTCTCGCAGCATGGGACTGGACAAACCCGAAACCTACCTTTGTAACTACCCAGTCATGGAGTAGCGTTTGGTCGGCCCAAAGCATGTCTGTTACCATCCCTAGTACATGTGTCAGCTCAGGTCTTAGGACATAGAACGTATGTTGTACTAGAGACTCACAGATGACATATCGATGCGTCTCATAGTTGGGTCTGTCCGACTCGGACCTTATCTCGACTCGGATCCGACTACGTCGAATCCGACCAGACCTTTCCAAGTCCATATTATCCGGTTAGCATCCAATGCTCCATGGCTAGTGAGACCAAGCCATCAACCGTGTCATATGCTAGTCTAGTCGGCTGCGCGTCCACACAGCCCTTTCGACTAGGGACCTTTTAGGACAGTCATCATACAATGCATAGTCCCACAAACAAGTCACTTACTTGCTGATACACATCATTGATAATGTCCAAGGACTATCTTTATTCATAAACACATAGGAAATATCATCATACATGATTGCCTCTAGGGCATATCTCCAACACGACGGCCGAACGGGCGGTCAAGACGAAGCCGCCCAGCCGGAGAGTTTGGCCTGAGGCCAGAGCTCCCCTGGAGATGATGTTGTCCTTCATAACAAGGCGGGCCATCAACCCTATCTTTGACGTCACAGTGGAACTCTCAATGAAAGCACCAATGTCGGTGTCAAAACTGGCGGATCTCGGGTAGGGGGTCCCGAACTGTGCGTCTAAGGCTAATGGTAACAGGAGGCGGGGGAGACAATGTTTACCCAGGTTCGGGCCCTCTTGATGGAGGTAATACCCTACTTCCTGCTTGATTGATCTTGATGATATGAGTATTACAACAGTAGATCTACCATGATATCGTAGAGGCCAAACCCTAGAAGCTAGCCTATGGTTATGATTGTTGTTGTCCTATGAACTAAACCCTCCGGTTTATATAGACACCAGAGGGGGCTAGGGTTACACAGAGTCGGTTACAGAGAAAGGAATCTTCATATCCTATTTTCCAAGCTTGCCTTCCATGCAAAGGAGAGTCCTATCCGGACACGGGATGAAGTATTCTATCTTGTATCTTCCTACCCCAACAGTCCGGCATACACATATAGTCCGGCTATCCGAGGACCCCTTAATCCAGGACTCCCTCGAGCACACCGAAAGTGGAAGGCGCGTCAGTAGAATCATCCTCAACACGAGGGCGGCGAGTGTAGTGGAGAGGAAGAGGAGAGAGAGGCTGACATACCGGAGAGGATGGTGGAGAGGTGGATGATGAGGGTGGGGAGGAGGATGGAGGGGAAGGTGGTGTCGGTGGTGGATGAGGAAGAGTGAGATGTGCCAGAGGAAGGGGGAAATAGGAGGCACATAGTAGGGTGTATCGGGAAGGAGAAGGAAAGAAATATCATCCACAGAAAAGCTTGAGGAGCAAGGACGCGGGTAGCAAGAACGGGACTCATCAACGGTCACATCATGTGAAATGCACATCCGACGAACAACAGGATCCCAATATCTATAGCCCTTGTGCTCATTGCTGTAGCCGAGAAAAACACACTCAACCGACTGGGCAGTCAATTTGGTGCGTCTCGTGGGTCAAGAAGAACATAGCACACACATCCAAACATATGAAGAGTTGAGTAATTAGGAGAACGACCATTGAGAGACTCCATAGGAATACCACCCTGCAAGGTAGCCAATGGCTGATTGTTGATGAGATAGGTGGATGCGGAAACGGCCTCAGCCCAAAAGTCTGGTGGAAGAGAGGCGACGATCATTAGCACATGAGCCATCTCAAGCAGATGATGATGCTTACGTTCCACAACGCCATTCTAAGCATGGGCACCATGACATGAGAACTGGGCAAGAGTGCCCTATTCCACAAAAAAACCACACAACATCTGGGAGATATACTCTACAATGGAGTCGCCACGAAAAGTATGAATGGGCGTGGAAAACTGCGTGTGAACCATGGCAGCAAATTGCTTCTATATAGAGAGAACCTTGCTACAAGATTTCATAAAGTAGAGCCAAGTGTGACGAGAGAAATCATCAATAAACATAACATAATAGTGATGACCACCTTTCAAATCAAAGGGAGTATGACCCCAAACATCAGTTTGAACTAAGTCAAAAGGACACTGAGATACCGATACACTGGGTCTGTTTGCCAAGTCTACAACCATCACAATGCAAAGAAACATATCCAGAGACAGACCCTAAGAGGCGCTGATGCGCTAACGATGACAAGCGGGAGCCACAGATATGACCAAGTCAATGATCCCACTGTTGAAAATACACAGAAGAGGAGGCAGCAAGAGCATGAGAACTGGCAGAAGTGGTGGCAGCCAAAGGAATACGAAGCCAGTCAACCTCCCAAAGGACCTCTGACTCACGACGCGGAGGGCCAGCACCAACCAGAGCCTTGGTGCGACGATCCTGAACATAGCAATAATCGGTATCAAGAATGACACGGCAACCAGAATCAGTAAGTTGAGCAGCGGAAAAAAAATCATGGTATGACAGGGAACATGGAAACACTAGGAACAGAAAAAAGACGGAGTAGAAAGAGTGCCACGACTAGCAACAAGAAGGAGTGTGTCATCGGCAATGAGAACATTAATAGGAGAATCAAGAGGTCGAAGAGAAGACAACGTGGAAGAATGAGAAGACATATGAAAAGAAGCTCCAGAATCCAGAACCCACAAAGATGTACCTGACTGTGTAGGTGCTGGCGGTGATGGAGAGATGGAAGCAGTCACAGCGGTAGCGGAACCCATTGATGAAGAGTTGGAGAAAGCCAGTATGCGCTTGAGCCGCACAATGTCCTGGTCAATGAGTGACGGAGTCGAGGAAGACAGATGAGTCCCACTGGAAAGAAGAGCGCCTCTGGTCTCGCTGCTTCTGGCGATAGTCTGACTCTGGGTGACCTGGCCTGGAGCAGTAGCCACACAAAATGTCACGACGCGACCGGACCTTCTCGGCATAAGGAGGGCGACCCACCCCCATTAAGGTGTGGGTAGGAGCGGTGGAGCGGTGAGGCGAGCAAACGACATAGGAGCTTGGGCAGCCAGCACAGAGGGAACCACAAGCAAGCCAGCAGAACAAAGACAGGTCTCCTCAACATAGAGCTCAACAAGCACCTCCGAGATATGAACACGGTCGCGAGCAAGCAAATGACCACGTCAAGGCTGAAACTCGAAGCGGAGGGGAGATAAGAACTCATGGACATGTTGAAACTCCAAGTATGATCGCATGGTATGGCAGCAACGGCAAGCACCACAAACAACTGTCCGGAGAGAGTCAAGCTGGCACCAGATGGTAGAGCTCTGTGAGTAGATCTCATCAACAGAAGAATCACTGTCGTGGGAAACGAACACCTATGGGGCAGGGCCCCTTTCGGTCCGGTAAGGGAGCGGAGGTCGCACGAAGAGCAGATCGAGGCGAAGCGCGCGAGCGATTTTACCCAGCTTCGGAGCTCTCCGGAGAGATAATACTCCTACTGCTGCTTTGTGGTTGTATTATGTTCTTGCTCGAGAGCGTGAGAGTGTTCTGGTTTCGAAAGAGTCGAACCCCTGCTACGTTGCGCATGGGCCTCTTTTTATAGGCTAAAGGGGTCACCGACAGGTGGCAACGCATGCAGGGGTAAAAGTGTAAAAAGAGCTGCGGTTGGTACAGCTACCTCTACAGTGCCTTCTACCTAACTCTGACGGCAGGGGACAAGAGCATTTATTGCCCGTCTGCATCGTCTAAACAGTGCAGAAAAGCGACCGTTAGGGGCGCCACCGCTTGCCACGATGGCCATCTTGTCATCTCCGCTCGCCACCTCGCACCGCTTGGCAGCACAGCTTCTCGCCATGTGCGTCTGGAACAATCTCAGGGCGACACGTCGACGGACGCGCTGGAGCGTAGATACAGAGAGGTGGCTTGCCGCGGCAAGCGCCTTGCCGCGGCAAGCGCCTTGCCGCAGCTGTTGTCTTGTCACGCCCGGAAGCTTGTTGCTCACCGGGTCTTGCCGGGACGCGCGGCGTGTCGCGGCAAGTTCCTTGAAATGCTTTGGTTGGCCTTCCCGGCAAGCTCCTCTTGCCGGGGTCTTGATCTTCCCGGCAAGCTTCTCTTGCCGGGGCCTTGTCTTCTCAGTTAAAACACTTTGTTCTTGAATGGCTCCAATAGGAACTACGGAGCGTCTTGGCGGTCACCCGACAAGCCTTGCCGCGGGGTGCTGCGACTGCCCGTGCACAAGTTCGGGATACTAAGGTACCCCCTACTTTAGTACACCGATAGGAGCCCCCGGGCCTGGGCCACACACGGTGCCGAGCGCTGTTGGGACAGGCCCAAAATAGGGCACGGGCACGCGCGACCTGGGTCCACACCATATCTGACTCCGTATCCACCACGCCCTCCCGTAACGGCACGCGTCAAATGCGGCGTCGTGGGAGAGGTCGTGGGTGATTCTTTATTCGGAAAAAGCGTAACGTTCGCCTCCTCCTCTTTATAAGCAGGGGAAACAAGGGTCGTTCCCCCATCTTCGCCACTTGCGGTTCCAACCTCAGAAATCTCCACCGCTCCCCTCCGCTTCCCAAAGCCGAAAGAGAGCAGCGCTCCGCCCCCCGTCGCCGCCGTCGCCGCCAACGCCCTCGCTCTTCCCCACCGCCTCCGCCATGGCTCCGAAGACCGGGAAGGGTGCGAAGTCGGCCGAGGCGCTGCAGCTTGAGGCACTGCGGAAGGAGCGGGCACTCTTCCCCCCTGAGCTCTCCGCGAAGGAGCTGAGGGAATGGTTCTACCTCTTCTGATCGACGGAGACGCGGGCGCATCCGCGCACGCAGGTACTTTCCGCCGCTGCTTCCACTTCGAAATGGTGTCCAAAAGGATACCCCTTCTTCGCACTGTTCTTCTATTGCGGGCTCTGCCCGCCTTTCTCCGAGTTCTTCTGTGACATCATGAACACATACGGGTTCCATCTCCTTGATTTCACCCCCAACGCCATTCTGAACATGGCGGTTTTCGCACATCTCTGCGAGAACTTCGTCGGAATCCACCCAAACATAGCCCTTTTCTGCCACTACTTCATGCCCCAGGTCGAGAAAGGAGAGCCCTTAGCTGGCGGGATCGCCTGGATCTCGAGAGCCGGCATGAAGGAGGTCTATCTGGAGGGGGAGCTCCGTAGCAAATGGGAGGAGTGGAGAGCGGAATGGTGTTGGATTGTTGATGAGAACCCGCAGCCATTCACGAACTTGCGCCAAGCCCGAGTAGTGCGCGGCGGCGATTGGAGCGCCCTGGCGGAGGACGATGCTAGACTGAAGATCGCCGCCACCCGGATCTTGCGGCTCAGGCTTGCCGGGCTCACTGTAGGTGCTGTTGGCGCGGACTTTCTTCGCCGCCGCATCGCCCCTCTGCAGGAGAGGGTGAGACCCGCCTGGCTGTTCGGGGGTCCGGCGGATATCATGAGGCTGCGCCCAGGCCTCAACTTCAATTTTACTGTCTTGGAGTTGGATGGGATGCTCAAGGAGCTGTTCAAGCACGACCCCAATCATCCTGAGTGGTTCAGGCTGCCGCAGGGCGTTGTCCCGTTGTGCAATAATTCTTCGCTCGATCGCATCCGCGCAATGATGCCGGAGTGCGACTCGCATGGAATTATTCCAACTTGGCAGGAGCCCGCTGACGACGTCGTGCAGCAGTTCTTCGACAGCTTGGCGGAGGTAGCGGTCCGCGCCGACGAACAGAGGCTCCTCACCCGCGACACCACTGATAATGAGATGCGGCGCATCGCCACCAGGGCGGAAGAGGCGGCGGCAGCTGCCGCCACGGGCGAGTTTGGTTTTACTGTGGAGGTGGCAGAGGCAGCCGAGGCGGCAAGCCTTGCCGATCGAGACAAGCTTGTCGGGGAGATCGCCGGCGAGGGAGAGCCCGAAGCTGGATCGGGCGAGCCCGCTGAAGGTGCTAGTGGTCAGCCGTCCTCAAGCAACTTGCCGCAAGCGGAGCCCCCAGCGCAGCCCCCAGCTCCACCAAGAAGGCGCCTCCGCAGGACCGGAGATATAGCAGGGCGGCAGACGGGTCAACAGCCGCCGCGCCACGGGACATGCTCCACCGCGACAAGCACTGTTGCTGCGGGAGCGTCTCACACCGCTGCAGCAACTGGAGCGGGGTCCTCTCGGGCCGCCGCTTCTGATCCTGCCGCAGCTCCCGCCAAGCGGCCAAGGGAGCCTACTCCTCCGCCTCGTCGCGCCGAAGGAGGACCAGACTTCGACCTCTCCGCGCTCAGCTCCGACGAGGAGGAAGAAGAGGAGTAAGCTTCTTCTGTTGTGTTTGTATTTCTTCTATTTCTTGCTGTTTCTTGTCTTGTATCTGATCTGCTTTCTTCTGAATCTTGTTCCTTTTCAGGACTCTGGCCCAGAGGGCGGCGAAGAGGGCCAAGGTCCCCGTGGTCGTCATCGAGGACGATGCCGCTGTCGCGACAGAGGGCGCGTTCGAGACTACCTTGTCGGACCTGGCAACCACTCCTCGAAGCAGCCCCCAGCGCAGCCCCCAGCGTAAGCATATAGTTTTACTTCCCGCTGTTGGGAGCGCGTAGGTGTTTTTCTATTTTGTTGACATCTTGACTGTTGGTTTGCTGGTGTAGGAGCAGAGCAGCCTCACAAAGAGCCTCCTGAAGCCGCCCCTGAGGTACTATCTGCTTCAACTACGCCGCCAAGGGCAGACTCCCCGGCAAGGGAACATTCTCCGGCAAGGGAGAAGTCCCCGGCAAGGGAGGAGTCTCCGGAAAGGGGCAGTACCAGAGACCCCCCGGTGATGGAGCCCATGACCGTGGATCCCAGCGCTGGTAATTTTCCTTGCTTGAGATTTCCCTTGGGTTTCTCTTCTAATTTGTCTTTTTGGATATTTGCTTGACTCTTCTCCCTATTCCGTCTGCTAGATCCACCTTCCGCGGAGCCAATGGAGACCGAGGCCACCGGCGAGGAGAATGTGCGCGACAACACTAACGATGCCGCCGCCACCAAAGAAGAGGCCGGCGCTGATGATCCCGCCGACGAAGAGGCCGCCAAGGCTGCTGGCGCAGGAGCTGGCGAGGGGTCCGGCGATCGCACTGATGACCCTGGGGCCACAGGAGCGCAAGGCGCTACGCCGACTGCCGATCCCTCCGCCGCCGACGCAGCACCAGGCTCCGAAGAGCCCCAGCCCGGCGCCTATTTGAAGGCCGGCGACGGTATCTTCATCAAGCTTCCCTGGGCGTCAAGCTCCAGGGCGCCAGTCGAAGGAGAAGCCTTTGACGGAGAAGTGATCGCCTCCGCTGGGTTGACACTCGTCGACGCGCCAAGCAGCAGCGGTGGCGAGCCTGAGGAGGAACAGCTGCTGCGGAAGCTGCTGTCACTATACCGCGCCCGACAAGCAAAGCTGGAGTCTCGGGAAGTGCTTGTCGCGCGGGCAGGATTAGATATCGAGAAGCATGCGGAGGAGCTCCAGAGTCGCAACCAAGAGGCCGTACGGTCCATTGTAGAGGAGAGGGCGCAACTTGTCGAGGCGCGGAAGGCCTTCCTCCTCGAGAAGGCAGAAGCCGAAGAGCAACAACGGCTTGCCGCCGAGGAGCAGTCCGTGCGAGAAGGCGAGTTGACGCAGAGGAAGGTCAACCTGGACAGCTATGAGGAGGAGCTTGCTGCGCGCGAGGAGACACTTGGCGGAGCCCTCAAGGAAGCGAAGGATGCTGCTGAAGCTGCGGAGGCTGCCAAAAAGGAGCTGGAGGTGAAAGTGGTGCAGCTAGAGGCCGATCTGAAGGCAAGGAATGAAGAGCTTGCCGCGCTCCAACGCGAGCGCGAGAAGGACGCCCTCGCCCACGGCGAGCTGCAAGGTTGCCTCCTTGAGAGGGGCAAAGAGCTGAGCGCCGCCAAGGACTCCAATGCCGATCTCGAGTTGAAGCTGGCTACGCTGACTGAGACGCTGGACGGCGCCAAGAAGCGGGAGGAGGACTTGAAGGGGGAGATCAAGGCCAACGAGGTGCTGCTAACGAGAGCCGCCGAAACCCAGAACACCTTCAGGGCTACTATGGAGCTCTGGACGGAGGGCCTCGTCAACATCGCCGCAGTCATCGACGAGGAACTGGCGCAGCTGGAACTGGAGGGTTTCGGGTACTCCTCCGATGAGAACCTCCAGCCCAGCGCCAAGCTTACTCTGTTCTTAAAGGGCGTGGCGACGGCCCTCCAGCAACTCCGGGAAAGGATCCCGAAGCAGCTGGCCGACGAGTCACGCACGATCTGCGCCAGAGTTCTGGAGAAGGTGTTGGTGAAGGTGGCCTTCCGCAATCCAGGCCTCAACCTCACCAACGTCCTCAAGAAGCTGCCGGTGGGTGCTGATCTTGAAGAGCTCAAGGCCCTTGTCGCACCCATTGTGGACAAGGTGAACGAAGTCAGGAGGCTTGATGGTGGCCGCGTAGATTAGGCCGCCCGTTTTCTCCTTCCCTTGCCACTGCAAGACATGTTGCGGGAACAATCTATTAGAGTGCGGCAAGTTATCTTTGTAATATAACTTTATTCTGGGCAGTGTTTGCTACATTATCCCCTTTACTCGATTCCTTCCTTTGTATATTTTCCCCTACGCTTTTAGGGAACTTGCCGGCGCAGGCACCCTTGCCGCGAGCGTTGAGTGCGGAACATCAGCAGCCTGCTGGCGGTGTCGCCTCCGGCAAGAAACCTTGTCGCAACTAGTCGCGGCACACTTAAGTTGTTGAGCGGACTCGAAACAAAGTAAGGGCGCAACTAGCTACGAGTTGGTTCCTCCGCGCACAGGTTTTCCATACAAAGCACGGTTGTTCAAGGAAGATAACTTAAAAAATTCTAAAACTGATTGTGCTCAAACTTTGGCCACTTAGCTTTTCTGTCGCTCACGTCCCGGTAAGGCGATTCTTCCTTGAACGACGCCTGGTCCACATCATTATCTCCTCCTTCCCCCCTGGCAAACTTGTGGGCGAGGGAACCTTCCTTTTGAGAAAAAGAAAGAAGAGAAAATAAAGATATGGAGCCTTAGGGCTTGTTATTGCTTACCGGGGGTAGGTACTTCACAAATTGTCAGATAACACATGCAAAAAAAATAGAAAGCATGAAATTTGACAAGCTGTGCGGAGCATATGATCTTTATTTATGCACGGGATCTGCGCCCGGCTTTGTACAAAGGGTTACATGCGACAGCGGCAAGGCTTGTACAAAAGGTGGTTGCCGGAACAGGTTCCGGCAACCGCGCCTTATGGGTAAAACTTAAGAAGATGCTCAATGTTCCAGGAGTTGCTCACCGGAAAGCCATCTTCGGTCTCAAGGCGGACAGCGCCAGGCCTAGTGACTCGCTTCACCCGATAAGGGCCTTCCCACTTCGGCGTCAACTTGTTGGAATTCTTGACGGATTGAACGCGCCGAAGAACAAGGTCGCCTTCCTCGAGACTTCTGGCATTAACTTTGCGGCTATGGTAGCGGCGCAAAGCTTGCTGGTATCGAGCAGCTCGTACAGCAGCCTGAAGACGATCTTCCTCAAGGAGCAGCGCGTCATCTTGTCGCAGCTGCTCTTGCTCAAGCTCATCATAGGCGAGCACTCGAGGCGATCCGTATACGAGTTCCGTGGGGAGAACTGCCTCTGCTCCGTAGACTAGAGCGAAAGGTGTCTGGCCAGTGGCTCGATTTGGCATCGTCCTGATCGACCAAAGAACCACCGGCAGCTCCACGATCCAGTTCTTTCCGCACTTGTGCAGCCTGTCGAAAGTCCTGGTCTTGAGCCCGCGCAGCACTTTAGCGTTTGCCCTCTCCGCTTGACCGTTGCTTCTCGGGTGAGCAACAGAAGCGAAGCAGACCTTGGCGCCACGATCTTGGACGTACTGCATGAAGGTGCGGCTCGTGAATTGCGTGCCATTGTCGGTGATGATCCTGTTAGGGACTCCGAAACGGCAAACAATTGACCTGAAGAACTTGACTGCTGACTGTGCTGTCACCTTCCTAACTGCTTCCACTTCCGGCCACTTTGTGAACTTGTCGATTGCTACGTACAAGTACTCAAAGCTCGGGGAAAGGGGCCGAGGATGTCGAACCCCCTGACCGAAAATGGCCAGGATAAAGGGATCGTCTGGAGAGCTTGAGCTGGCTGGTGTATCTGTTTGGAATGGAACTGGCATGCTTCACACTTTGTTACTTGTGCAGTTGCATCCTGGAGGGCTGTCGGCCAAAAGAAACCTTGCCGGAAAGCTTTGCCGGCAAGTGCTCTTGCGCCAATGTGGTGACCACATATGCCTCCATGTATCTCCGCCAACAGATTTTGTCCATCTTCCCGGGGAATGCACTTCAATTTCACTCTGTTGAATCTTCTTTTGTACAGAATGTCGTCGACAAACTGGTACATACTTGATTGTCGGGCTACTCTCTCCGCTTCTTCTTGCTCTTCGGGAAGTTCTCCTGTCTGAAGGAAATGGACAATCTGCTGTGCCCATGCTGGAGCTTGCGGCTCGACAACAAGAACTAAAGGCGCATATGCTTCTTCGGGATCATCTGCTTCTACGGCAAGAACCTGAGGCTCTGTCGGAGCTTGATGTTCCCCGGCAAGCTTGCCGGAGCAAAACTTGTCGGGAGCGTCTGCTTCAACGGAACAAACCCTAGGGCTTGTCGGAGCAGACTGCCCCTCAGCACCCTTTGTGTTGATTTTGGGGACCTTCTTGGCGGTGGCTTCGGGGAGCTCTACCGGAAAGTAGTCACCGGAAATCAACTTCCTCTTCTTGCTCTGTCCAGTTGATGGTGTTACAGATGGTTGAGTCAGCTTGAGCACAAAGATCCCTGGTTCCACAGGTAACTTGAGTGCGGCGCACTTTGACAGGCCATCTGCAATGTCGATCTGAGCTCTCGGAACATGTTCCATCTGTAGGCCGTCTAAGTGCTCTTCTAACTTTCTCACTTCATCAATGTAGGCTTCCATCAACGGACTCTGATAATCTTTGTTAACTTGGCGGACGACAAGCTGCGAGTCACCCCTAACAATAAGCTTCTTGATCCCAAGGTCTGCTGCAATCCTGAGTCCGGCAAGCAAATCTTCATACTCTGCAGTATTGTTTGTTGCTTGCTCCTTGGGAAAGTGCATCTGGACCACGTACTTGAGGTGCTCTCCGGTGGGTGCGACAAGTAACACGCCCGCACCGGCGCCTTGCAGCGAAAAGGCACCATCAAAGTACATGACCCATTCTTTGCTTGCTTCCTTGACGGGGATGCTCGTTTCTGGAATTTCTTCATCAGGCGTTGGCGTCCATTCTGCTATGAATTCTGCCAATGCTCGGCTCTGGATAGTTGAGGTACTCTCAAACTTGAGGTCAAAGCTCGACAGTTCCAGTGCCCACTCGACAATCCTGCCTGTTGCTTCTGGATTCTGCAGTATCCTCTTCAGCGGAAAGCGAGTGACAACTGTGATCTCATGTGCTTGGAAGTAATGGCGCATCTTTCTCGAGGCCATGAGAAGACCGAAAAGCAATTTCTGCACACCAGAGTACCTCGACCTAGCCCCCTGTAGAAGGGTACTGACAAAGTAAACTGGGCACTGCACCATTTTCTTCTGCACCTCCTCCTGCGCAGACTCATTCTTGTCGGGACCAGAGCTTGTCGGGGAAGCCCCCTGCCTGTCGCTGGATGCGCTTGCCGCAGCCACCGGCTCATCATCTGCCTCCCTCTCTGCTACTAACGCAGCACTAACCACTTGATTGGTTGCCGCTAGATATAGCAGCAACTTCTCTTGTGGCTTAGGTGCGACAAGTATTGGAGTGGAGGACAGATATCTCTTCAAGTCCTGCAGCGCAGCCTCCGCTTCTGGAGTCCATTTCATTGGACCTGCCTTTTTCAATATTTTGAAAAACGGCAGGGCGCGCTCAGCGGACTTAGAGATAAACCTGCTTAGAGCAGCCACGCAGCCGGCAAGCCTTCGTACATCCTTGACGTGCTTTGGTGCTTCAATCTGCTCAATGGCCTTGATCTTGTCGGGGTTGGCTTCAATCCCCCGCTGAGACACCAAGAACCCGAGAAGCTTGCCGGAGGGGACTCCAAACACGCACTTCTCGGGGTTAAGCTTGAGGTTGATCTTGCGCAGATTTGTGAAAGTTTCGTCCAAATCCTGAATCAGAGTTGCTCTGTCCTTGCTTTTGACCACTATGTCATCCATGTAGGCTTCCACATTCCTGTGTAACTGTGGCTCAAAAGCATGACGGACTACTCTTGCAAACGTTGATCCTGCATTCTTCAAACCGAAGGGCATTCATACGAAACAGTACGTGCCACACGGAGTGATGAATGCGGTCTTCTCTTCATCCTCTTCTGCCATGAAGATCTGATGATATCCTGAATATGCATCAAGAAATGAAAGCAAATCACATCCTGCCGTGGAGTCGACAATCTGGTCAATGCGCGGCAAGGGAAATGGATCTTTGGGACAAGCTTTATTAACATCAGTGAAGTCAATACAAAGCCTCCATTTCCCATTTGCCTTGCGCACGACTACAGGATTGGCCAACCACGTAGGATGGAGCACTCCCTGCTGCTTCCAACTTCTTGATCTCTTCAACAATGAATTCTTGGCGCTCCACTGCTTGCTTCCTAACTTTCTGCTTGACGGGCCGCGCGTGAGGACAGACGGCAAGGTGGTGCTCAATCACTTTCCTGGGAACACCGGGGATGTCAGACGGTCGCCATGCAAACACGTCGACGTTCGCCCGCAGGAAAGCAACGAGCGCACTTTCCTATTTAGGGTCAAGTGTGGCACTGTTGGTGAAAGTACCACCAGTGCCGTCCTCCTTGGCAGACACCTTCTTGGTTTCTGGTGGAGCTGCCTTCGCCTTCTTACACTTGCCGGTGGAGCTCGATGGTGCGTCCTCGACGGTAGCGCAGCACTCCGAAGAGGTGCGCTTGCCGGAGTGGGCATCAGAGCTCTTGCCGGACTTGGTCTTCTTCTTCCCCCCGGGAGCTTCAGCGGCAAGTGTCTTGTGATCTGCTGCGGCTGCTGCTTCCCGATAAATCTTGTCGGTACAGATAAGAGCATCTTTCTTGTCGCCAGGGACAGAGATGACGCTTATCGGACCTGGCATCTTGAGCACGTTGTAGGCATAGTGAGAGGCTTCCATGAACTTGGCGAGTGCTAGACGGCCCAGTATCCCATTGTAAGGCAATGGAAAATCAACAACGTCAAAAGTGACCCTCTCAGTCCTGAAGTTCAATTCGCTGCCAAATGTTACCGGCAACGTGATCTTTCCCTTCGGCTTGCTCCTTCCCGGGTTGATTCCTTGGAATGTACCAGTCTCTTCGAGCTCGCTGTCAGGGATCTGAAGTTTCTGGAGTACCACGGAGGAGATCAGATTCAAGCCGACCCCGCCGTCAACTAGCATCTTAGTGACCTTGAGGTTGCGGATGGTTGGTGAGACCAACATCGTCAAGCACCTGACCACAGTTATGTGATCAGGGTGGTCCTCAATGTCAAAGACGATAGGCGTGCTGGACCACTTCAGGGGCTTGCGTGACTCAACTGATGGTTCTGCTGCGTTAACTTCTCGGACCCACTGTTTGAGCTGGCAGTGTGAAGTATGCAGAGAAGCACCATCGTCAACGCACAGAACCTCTGTGGCTTTTTTAAACTCCTGCTCGTCGGCCTCATCTTCATCCATATCTTCGTCTTCGTCTTCATCTTCGTCCTTGTCGCGGACGCGGGGAGGCCTGTCTCCTTGCCGCTGCTTGGCCTTGCCGCGGCGTCCTCCCTGGCCGGGACTCTTCTTGCCGGATCCACCAGTACCCTCCTGGGCCTTCTCCTTGTCGTGTCGCTCGTACTCGGCTTTCTGCTGTTCGACAAGCTGTTCAACCTTCTTGCAACTTTGGAGATCATGGCCCTTGGTGCGATGAATCTTGCAATATTGCTTGTCGGAGCCGCCCTGCTTATCGGCGGCCGCCACAGGTTCAGCTTCCTTGGCGCCACCTCCGTTGCCGGACTGCTCGACGGCTACCACATCTTTGTCTTTCCTTTTCCTGTTGTTCCGCCGCCGGTTTTTCTTTGCCGGGGCGGCATCCTCACTGTCAGATCCTCCCGCTTCTGCATTCTCTCCGGGGAGTTTCCTCCCCTCCTCAGCACGTGCGCACTTGTCGGCCAGGGCATATAGCTCACTGACGTCTCTGATCTTGCACATCGCCATCTCCTCCCTCATCCTGCGGTTACGCACGTTCTGATGGAACACGCTGATGACCGCGGCAGGGTGGACATCTGGGATGTTGCGCTGCACTTGGCTGAACCTTTGAATGTACTTGCGCAGGGGTTCTCCTTCCTTCTGGGCGAGCAGATGAAGATCACTCTCCTGGCCATGGGGCTTGTGGCCGCCTGTGAAGGCGCCGACAAACTAATGGCACAGATCCGCCCATGAGGAGATGGAGTTGTCCGGCAAGTGCATGAGCCAGGATCTGACATTGGGCTTGAGCACCAGTGGGAAATAGTTGGCAAGGATCTTCTCGTCTCGCCCCCCGGCAGCTTGCACCGCGATGGTGTAGATGCTAAGGAACTCCGACGGAGGCAACCTGCCATCATACTTCTCTGGTACATCTGGCTTGAAGTTCTTTGTACTGGGCCACTGGACTTGCCGCAGCTCACGAGTAAACGCAGGGCAACCTACCGCGTATGGCAAGTCGCCTGGTTCCCCGGGCGCATGCATGTCAACAGTGGGCCCAGCGCGCTGGTTTGACTGACGCCGCGCTTCTCTTTGACGCTCGATGCGAGTACGAGCGTCTTCTTGTTGTCGTTCTTGAAGAACTTGGCGCTGGTCGCGACGAGCTCGCGGATCTGATGACGCTGTGGAGTCAGTGTCGAGGTTGACCCAGCGAGTCGGCGATCTTGGCCTTCGGGGCGGGGAGTGCACGGTGGTTGCACCCCCACCGGTCTTGTCGCCATCGGCTTGCGTCCGGCAATCTTGCCGTGGCTGCAACACATTCGGCTGCCGTGGAGTGTCGCCGTTGGCGAAGCCGATGAGGCTCTGGATGGTGGCCCTCCAACCGTCGATCTTGTCCGCCATTGGAGGGTAATCCAGGAGCAGTTGGGCTCGAGCCAACGCTTCTTCTGGAGTCTTCGGTGGCGGTGGCAAACGGTGCGAGGAGCGGGATATGCTCGGACTTCTAACTATGTTAGAAGGAGCAGGATCCCGTCCAGGCGACCGTGTCTTGCTCGTGCCAGCAGGCTGGCATGCATGCTGGTCCTGAGCATCTCGAGCTCCGCCAACTCGATTTTGGTCCAACGAGCGTATGGTACCGCGAGTACCATGACGCTGCTGGCCCCGCACCTCGTGAGACGGGCGCGGTGCGTGTACGGACGCCGAGGTTTGCGCGGCCTTGTCCTTGGACCTGGCGGCAGCGTGAGTTCCTTCGTCGGCGCCCGCTCCTCCACCGGCGTCCACCCCACCACCCGTTTGCTCCGGTGGCGGTGGGATCGACATGGACGGGGCAGCCACCCCCGAAGCCTTCTTCTTCGGTGGCATGTTGATGATGATGATGAAGAAAAAGAAGATCTGGCCCGCGCGAACGCCGGATCAGGTTCACACAACCTCGACACCCCCCTACCTGGTGCGCCAAAGATGTCGTGGGAAACGAACACCTATGGGGCAGGGCCCCTTTCGGTCCGGCAAGGGAGCAGAGGTCGCGCGAAGAGCGGATCGAGGCGAAGCGCGCGAGCGATTTTACCCAGCTTCGGAGCTCTCCGGAGAGATAATACTCCTACTGCTGCTTTGTGGTTGTATTATGTTCTTGCTCGAGAGCGTGAGAGTGTTCTGGTTTCGAAAGAGTCGAACCCCTACTACGTTGCGCATGGGCCTCCTTTTATAGGCTAAAGGGGTCACCGACAGGTGGCAACGCATGCAGGGGTAAAAGTGTAAAAAGAGCTACGGTTGGTACAGCTACCTCTATAGTGCCTTCTACCTAACTCTGATGGCAGGGGACAAGAGCATTTAATGCCCGTCCGCGTTGTCTAAACAGTGCAGAAAAGCGACCGTTAGGGGCGCCACCGCTTGCCACGATGGCCATCTTGTCATCTCCGCTCGCCACCTCGCACCGCTTGGCAGCACAGCTTCTCGCCATGTGTGTCTGGAACGATCTCAGGGCGACACGTCGACGGACGCGCTGGAGCATAGATACAGAGAGGTGGCTTGCCGCGGCAAGCGCCTTGCCGCGGCTGTTGTCTTGTCGCGCCCAAAAGCTTGTCGCTCACCGGGTCTTGCCGGGACGCGCGGCATGTCGCGGCAAGTTCCTTGAAATGCTTTGGTTGGCCTTCCCGGCAAGCTCCTCTTGCCGGGGCCTTGTCTTCTCAGTTAAAACACTTTGTTCTTGAATGGCTCCAATAGGAACTACGGAGCGTCTTGGCGGTCACCCGGCAAGCCTTGCCGCGGGGTGCTGCTACTGCCCGTGCACAAGTTCGGGATACTAAGGTACCCCCTACTTTAGTACACCGACAGTCACCCTGCTGAAGAGCGTGCTCCTGACGCACCACAGATACGTAGAGAGCATCACTTGAGGGCTGATAGCGCTGACAGAGATAAGACTGTTGGGGAACGTAGCATGCAATTTCAAAAAATTTCCTACAATCACGCAAGATCTATCTAGGATATGCATAACAACGAGAGGGGGAGAGTGTGTCCACGTACCCTCGCAGACCGAAAGAAGAAGCGTTAGTTAACATGGTTGATGTACTCGAACGTCTTCACGATCCAACCGATCCAAATACCGAACGTACGGCACCTCCGTGTTCAGCACACGTTCAGCTCGATGACGTCCCTCGAACTCTTGATCCAGTAGAGGGTTGAGGGAGAGCCGTCAGCGCGACGGCTTGGTGACGGTGTTAATGATGTGCTCCGCGCAGGGCTTCACCTAAGTACTGTGATGCTATTACCAGAGGAGTAAACTGTGGAGGGGGGCACCGCACACGGCAAAGAGAACAATTGATGTGCCTTTGGGGTGCCCCTGCCCACGTATATAAAGGAGGGGGAGAGAGGTCGGCGGGCAAGAGGGGCGTGCCATGGGGGGAGTCCTACTTGGACTCCTAGTCCAAGTAGGATTTGCCACCCCCTTTACCCTTTTTTCCACCAGGGGGAATAGGAAGGAGAGGGAGAGAGAAAGGGAAGGGGGGCACCGCCCCCTCCTCCTTGTCCTATTCAGACTCCCTAAGAGGGGGGCACGCAGCCACCCCCTGCGGGCTTCCCTCTCTCTCCCTTAGGCCCATGTTGGCCCAACACTTCCCCGGGGGGTTCCGGTAACCCCTCGGTACTACGAAAAAATATCTGAATCACTCGGAACCATTCCGATGTCCGAATATAACCTTCCAATATATGAATCTCTACCTCTCGACCATTTCGAGACTCCTCGTCATGTCCGTGATCTCATCCCGGACTCCGAACAAACTTCGTTCATGAAAAACACATAACTCATAATACAAATCGTCATCGAATGTTAAGCGTGCGGACCCTACGGGTTCGAGGACTATGTAGACATGATCGAGACACATCTCTGATCAATAACCAATAGCGGAACCTGGATGCTCATATTGGCTCCTACATATTCTACGAAGTCTTTATCGGTCAAACCGCACAACAACATACGTTGTTTCCTTTGTCATCGGTATGTTACTTGCCCGAGATTTGATCGTCGGTATCATCATACCTAGTTCAATCTCGTTACTGGCAAGTCTCTTTACTCATTCTGTAATGCATCATCCCATAACTAACTCGTTAATCACATTGCTTGCAAGGGTTATAGTGATGAGTATTACCGAGAGGGCCCAGAGATACGTCTCCGATACACAGAGTGACAAATCCTAATATTGATCTATGCCAACCCAATAAACACCTTCGGAGACACCTGCAGAGCATCTTTATAATCACCCAGTTACGTTGTGACGTTTGATAGCACACAAGGTGTTCCTCTGGTATTCGGGAGTTAAATAATCTCAGTCAGAGGAACATGTATAAGTGATGAAGAAAGCAATAGCAATAAAACTTAGCGATCATTATGCTAAGCTAACGGATGGGTCTTGTCCATCGCATCATTCTCTAATGATATGATCCTGTTCATCAAATGACAACACATGTCTATGGTTAGGAAAGATAACCATCTTTGATGAACGAGCTAGTCAAGTAGAGGCATACTAGGGACACTATGTTTTGTCTATGTATTCACACATGTACTAAGTTTCCGATTAATACAATTCTAGCATGAATAATAAACATTTATCATG
This sequence comes from Triticum timopheevii, assembly GCA_963921465.1. Taxonomy (NCBI): domain Eukaryota; kingdom Viridiplantae; phylum Streptophyta; class Magnoliopsida; order Poales; family Poaceae; genus Triticum; species Triticum timopheevii. Next base: position 626,226,398 of record OY997264.1, on the reverse strand, counting down.
ATATAAGGAAATATAAATAACAACTTTATTATTGCCTCTAGGGCATATTTCCTTCAGTCTCCCACTTGCACTAGAGTCAATAATCTAGATTACATAGTAATGATTCTAATACCCATGGAGTCTTGGTGTTGATCATGTTTTGCTTGTGGAAGAGGCTTAGTCCGTGTCTACAACATTCAGATCCGTATGTATCTTGCAAATCTCTATGTCTCCCTCCTTGACTTGATCACGGATGGAATTGAAGCATCTCTTGATGTGTTTGGTTCTCTTGTGAAATCTGGATTCCTTCGCCAAGGCGATTGCTCCAGTATTGTCACAAAATATTTTCATTGGACCTGATGCACTAAGGTACACCTAGATCGGATATGAAATCCTTCATCCAGACTCCTTCATTCGTTGCTTCCATAGCAGCTGTGTACTCCGCTTCACACGTAGTCCCGCCACGATGCTCTGCTTGGAATTGCACCAACTGACAATTCCACCATTCAATATAAATACGTATCTGGTTTGCGATTTAGAGTCATCTGGATCAGTGTCAAAGCTTGCATCGACGTAGCCATTTACGACAAGCTCTTTGTCACCTCCAGAAACGAGAAACATATCCTTAGTCCTTTTCAGGTATTTCAGGATGTTCTTGACCGCTTTCCAGCGATCCACTCCCGGATTACTTTGGTACCTCCCTACTAAACTTATAGCAAGGAAGACATCAGGTCTGGTACACAGCATTGCATTCATGATAGAACCTATGGCTGAGGCATAGGGAATGACTTTCACTTTCTCTCTATCTTCTGCAGTGGTCGGGCATTGAGTCTGACTCAACTTCACACCTTGTAACACAGGAAAGAACCCTTTCTTTGACTGATCCATTTTGAACTTCTTCAAAACTTTATCAAGGTATGTGTTTTGTGAAAGTCCAATTAAGTGTGTTGATCCATCTCTATAGATCTTGATGCCCAATATATAAGCAGCTTCACCGAGGTCTTTCATTGAAAAAATCTTATTCAAGTATCCTTTTATGCTATCCAGAAATTCTGTATTATTTCCAATCAACAATATGCCATCCACATATAATATTAGAAATGGTACAGAGCTCCCACTCACTTTCTTGTAAATACAGGCTTCTCCAAAAGTCTGTATAAATTCATATGCTTTGATCACATTATCAAAGCGTATATTCCTACTCCAAGAGGCTTGCACTAGTCCATAAATGGATCGCTGGAGCTTGCATAAATGGATCATATACAACTCTTCTTTAAGAAATCCATTAAGGAATGCAGTTTTGACATCCATTTGCAAAATTTCATAATCATAAAATATGGTAATTGCTAACATGATTCGAGCAGACTTAAGCATCGCTACGGGTGAGAAGGTCTCATCGTAGTCAATTCCTTGAACTTGTCGAAAACCTTTCACAACAAGTCAAGCTTTGTAGACAGTAACATTACCGTCAGCGCCAGTCTTCTTCTTGAAGATGCATTTATTTTCTATGGCTTGACGATCATCGGGCAAGTCCACCGAAGTCCACACTTTGTTCTCATACATGGATCCCATCTCAGATTTCATGGCCTCAAGCCATTTCGCGGAATCTGGGCTGATCATCGCTTCCTCATAGTTTGTGGGTTCACTATGGTCTAGTAACATGAGTTCTAGAATAGGATTACCATACCACTCTGGTGCGGACCGTACTCGGGCTGACCTATGAGGTTCAGTAGTAACTTGATCTGAAGTTTCATGATCATCATCATTAGCTTCATCACTAATTGGTGCAGGAACCACTGGAACTGATTTCTGTGATGAACTACTTTCCAATTAGGGAGAAGGTACAATTATCTCATCAAGTTCTACTTTCCTCCCACTCACTTCTTTCGAGAGAAACTCCTTCTCTAGAAAGGATCCATTCTTAGCAACGAATATCTTGCCTTTGGATCTGTGATAGAAGGTGTACCCAACAGTTTCCTTTGGGTATCCTATGAAGATGCATTTCTCCGATTTGGGTTTGAGCTTATCAGGTTGAAGCTTTTTTACATAAGCATCGCAGCCCCAAACTTTAAGAAACGACAGCTTAGGTTTCTTGCCAAACCACAGTTCATATGGGTTGTCTCAATGGATTTAGATGGTGCCCTATTTAATGTGAATGCAACCGTCTCTAAAGCATAACCCCAAAATGATATCGATAAATTAGTAAGAGACATCATAGATTGCACCATATCTAATAAAGTATGGTTATGACGTTCGGACACACCATTACGTTGTGGTGTTCCAGGTGGCATGAGTTGTGAAACTATTCCACATTGTTTCAAATGAAGACCAAACTCGTAACTCAAATATTCGCCTCCACGATCAGATCATAGAAACTTTATTTTCTTGTTACGATGATTTTCCACTTCACTCTCAAATTCTTTGAACTTTTCAAATGTTTCAGACTTATGTTTCATTAAGTAGATATACCCATGTCTGCTCAAATCATCTGTGAAGTTCAGAAAATAACGATACCCTCCATGAGCCTCAACACTCATCAGACCGCATACATCGGTATGTATTATTTCCAATAAGTCAGTGGCTCGCTCCATTTTTCCGGAGAACGGTCTTAGTCATCTTGCCCATGAGGCATGGTTCGTAATCACCAAGTGATTCATAATCAAGTGATTCCAAAAGCCCATCAGTATGGAGTTTCTTCATGTGCTTTACACCAATATGACCTAAACGGCAGTGCCACAAATAAGTTGCACTATCATTACTAACTTTGCATCTTTTGGCCTCAATATTATGAACATGTGTATCACTACGATCGAGATTCAACAAAATACACCACTCATCAAGGGTGAATGACCATAAAAGACATTACTCATATAAATAGAACAACCATTATTCTCCGATTTAAATGAATAACCATCTCGCATCAGACAAGATCCAGATATAATGTTCATGCTCAACGTTGGCACCAAATAACAATTATTCATGTCTAAAACTAATCCTGAAGGTAGATGTAGAGGTACGTGCCGACGACGGTCACATCGACCTTGGAACCATATCCGATGCGCATCGTCACCTCATCCTTAGCCAATCTTTGTTTAATCCGTAGCCCATGTTTTGAGTTGCAAATATGAGCAACAGAACCAATATCAAATACCTAGGCGCTACTACGAGCATTAGTAAGGTACACATCAATAACATGTATATCAAATATACCTTTCACTTTGCCATCCTTCTTATCCGCCAAATACTTGGGGCAGTTCCGCTTCCAGTGACTAGTCCCTTTGCAGTAGAAGCACTCAGTTTCAGGCTTAGGCCTAGAATTGGGTTTCTTCCCGGGAGTAGGAACTTGCTTTCTATTCTTCTTTAAGTTCCCCTTCTTCCCTTTGCCCTTTTTCTTGAAACTAGTGGTCTTGTTAACCATCAACACTTGATGCTCCTTCTTGATTTCTACCTCCTCAGTCTTTAGCATTGCGAAGAGCTCGGGAATTGTCTTTTCCATCCCTTGTATATTATAGTTCATCACGAAGCCTTTATAGCTTGGTGGAAGTGATTGAAGAACTCTGTCAATGACACTATCATCAGGAAGATTAACTCCCAGATGAGTCAAGTGGTTATGGTACCCAGACATTCTGAGTATGTGTTCACTGACATAACTTTTCTCCTCCATCTTGCAGCTATAGAACTTGTTGGAGACTTCATATATCTCAACTCGGGCATTTGCTTGAAATATTAACTTCAACTCTCGGAACATCTCATATACTCCATGACATTCAACGCGTCTTTGAAGTCCCGATTCTAAGCCGTAAAGCATGGCACACTGAACTATCGAGTAGTCATCAACACACGATTGCCAGGCATTCACAATGTCTACAGTTGTTGGTGCAGGTGGTACACCTAGCGGTGCTTCAAGGACGTAATTCTTCTGTGCAGCAATGAGGATAATCCTCAAGTTACGGACCCAGTCGGTGTAATTGCTACCATCATCTTTCAACTTAGCTTTCTCTAGGAATGCATTAAAATTCAAGGGAACGGTAGCACGGCCAATTGATCTACAACAACATAGATATGCAAAAGACTATCAGGACTAAGTTCATGATAAATTGAAGTTCAATTAATCATATTAATAAAGAACTCCCACTTAGATAGACATCCCTCTAGTCATCTAAATGATCACATGATCCATATCAACTAAACCATGTCCGATCATCATGTGAGATGGAGTAGTTTTCAATGGTGAACATCTCTATGTTGATCATATCTACTATATGATTCACGTTCGACCTTTCGGTCTCACTGTTCCGAGGCCATATCTGCATATGCTAGGCTCGTCAAGTTTAACCCGAGTATTCTGCACGTGCAAAACTGGCTTGCACCCATTGTATGTCAACGTAGAGCTTATCACACCCGATCATCACATGGTGTCTCGGCACGACGAACTGTAGCAACGGTGCATACTCAGGGAGAACACTTATTCCTTGAAATTTAGTGAGGGATCATCTTATAATGCTACTGCTGTACTAAGCAAAATAAGATGCATAAAGGATAAACATCACATGCAATCAAAATATGTGACATGATATGGCCATCATCATCTTGTGCCTTTGATGACCATCTCCAAAGCATCATCATGATTTCCATTGTCACCGGCTTGATACCTTGGTCTCTGTCGTAACATCGTTGTCGTCTCACCAACTATTGCTTCTACGACTATCGCTACCGCTTAGAGATAAAGTAAAGCAATTACATGGCAATTGCATTTCATACAATAAAGCGACAACCATATGGCTCCTGCCAGTTTCCGATAACTCTGTTACAAAACATGATCATCTCATACAACAATTTATATCACACCATGTATTGACCATATCACATCACAACAAGCCCTGCAAAAACAAGTTAGACATCCTATACTTTGTTGTTGCAAGTTTTACGTCGCTGCTACAGGCTTCTAGCAAGAACCGTTCTTACCTACGCATCAAAACCACAACGATTTTTCGTCAAGTGTGTTGTTTTAACCTTCAACAAGGACCGGCCGTAGTCAAACTCGATTCAACTAAAGTTGAAGAAACAGACACCCGCCAGCCACCTGTGTGAAAAGCACGTCGGTAGAACCAGTCTCATGAACATGGTCATGTAATGTTGGTCCAGGCCGCTTCATCCAACAATAATATGGAATCAAAGTAAGACGTTGGTGGTATGTAGTATGACTATAATCACCCACAACTCCTTGTGTTCTAGTCGTGCATATCATCTACGCATAGACCTGGCTCGGATGCCACTGTTGGGGAACGTAGCATGCAATTTCAAAAAAATTCCTACTATCACGCAAGATCTATCTAGGATATGCATAGCAACGAGAGGGGGAGAGTGTGTCCACGTACCCTCATAGACCGAAAGAGGAAGCGTTAGTTGATGCGGTTGATGTAGTCGAACGTCTTCATGATCTAACCGATCCAAGTACCGAACGTACGGCATCTCCGTGTTCAGCACACGTTCAGCTCGATGACGTCCCTTGAACTCTTGATCCAGTAGAGGGTCGAGGGAGAGTTCCGTCAGCACGATGGCGTGGTGACGGTGTTGATGATGTGATTCACGCAGGACTTTGCCTAAGTACTACGACGCTATGACCGGAGGAGTAAGCTGTGGAGGGGGCACCGCACACGGCAAAGAGAACAATTGATGTGCCTTTGGGGTGCCCCCTGCCCACGTATATAAAGGAGGGGGAGAGGCCGGCGTACAGGAGGGGCGCGCCATGGGGGGACTCCTACTTGGACTCCTAGTCCAAGTAGGATTCGCGCCCCCTCTTACCTTTTTTCCACCAGAGGGAATAGGAAGGAGAGGGATAGGGAAAGGGAAGGGGGCGCCACCCCCTCCTCCTTGTCCTATTCGAACTCCCTAGGAGTAGGGCGCACGACCACCCCCCGCGGGCTTCCCTCTCTCTCCCTTAGGCCCATGTTGGCCCAACACTTCCCCGGGGGGTTCCGGTAACCCCTCGGTACTCCGAAAAATATCCGAATCACTCGGAACCATTCCGTTGTCCTAATATAACCTTCCAATATATGAATCTTTACCTATCGACCATTTCAAGACTCCTTGTCATGTCCATGATCTCATCCGGGACTCTGAACAAACTCCGGTCATCAAAAACACATAACTCATAATATAAATCATCATCAAATGTTAAGCATGCGGACCCTACCACTACTTGGGAAAAGCCTATACACATAATCTTAGCAGCAGCGCGGCTCAAAAGGAGCGCTGCTGCTAATTAGTAGTAGCGCGTGTGCGGGAAACTCGCTACAGGTTTGAGAACTATGTAGACATGATCAAGACACATCTCCAATCCATAACCAATAGCGGAACCTGGATACTCATATTGGCTCCTACATATTGTACGAAGATCTTAATCGGTCAAACTGCACAACAACATACGTTGTTCCCTTTGTCATTGGTATGTTACTTGCCCGAGATTCAATCGTCGGTATCATCATACCTAGTTCAATCTCGTTACTGGCAAGTCTCTTTACTCATTCCGTAATGCATCATCCCGTAACTAACTCATTAGTCACATTGCTTGCAAGGCTTATAGTGATGAGCATTACCGAGAGGGCCCAGAGATACCTCTCTGATACACGGAGTGACAAATCCTAATCTCCATCTATGCCAACCCAACAAACACCTTCAGAGACACCTGTAGAGCATATTTATAATCACCCAGTTACGTTGTGACGTTTGATAGCACACAAGGTGTTCCTCCGGTATTCGGGAGTGAGATAAAGTCAGAACATGTATAAGTCATGAAGAAAGCAATAGCAATAAAACTTAACAGTCATTATGCTAAGCTAACAGGTGGGTCTTGTCCATCACATCATTCTCTAATGATGTGATCCCGTTCATCAAATTACAACACATGTCTATGGTCAGGAAACATAACCATCTTTGATTAACGAGCTAGTCAAGTAGAGGCATACTAGGGACACTATGTTTTGTCTATGTATTCTCACATGTACTAAGTTTAGGATTAATACAATTCTACCATGAATAATAAACATTTATCAAGATATAAAGAAATATAAATAACAACTTTATTATTTCCTCTAGGGCATTTTCCTTCAAAGACCACACCGCTGCAACCGTCCTGAGGCCCATGAACTCCGAAGAAAACTGAGGAAGGACACTTGCAGTGAGAACAACTGCAGCCCGAGCATCATCATTGCACCATTGATAGTAAGCAGATAGATCATTGTGGTAGACAGAAAGAGCATCAGTATAAGTTGAGACCTGCTGATCATAAGCATCAACTACAGCAGCATCGAGAGCCTTGGCTGCATCCCGATCATCTTGAGAAGCACCAACAGCAAGAACAGGCGGCATCAGCAGGGTAGGAGCCACGGGAGCAACAGGGCATGGCGGACAGGGAACCTCGCCAGAAAGAACACCCCACAGGAGAGGACCGCGCATGTGGATATGCATGAAACCCACAAACTCAACATAGTTGGTGCCATCGAATATCATCGAGCACCAAGGAACAGCGACATAACTCGAAGAAGACAGGCTGAGCTCTCTGTTTTTTTTGAAGTCAACCATCACAGGAGGCTCGATCTGGATCGGGAAGAGGCACACCCGAGCCCAGAGCACGAGCGAGGATCGGCCTGGACGCAGTTGCCGGGTGGCGGATAGCAACCAGCCGGCCTGGACGAAGTGGCGGCGGCCGGACGAGGCAGCCGGCGGCGACCGGGCGAGGAGGGGGCAGCGGTGGCCAGACGGACAGGCGGCGGCAACATGACGAGGAGGGGGCGGATCTGAGGGAGTCCTGGATTAAGGGGTCCTCGGACAGCCGGACTATATACTTTGGCCGGACTATTGGACTATGAAGATACAAGATTGAAGACTTCGTCCCTTGTCCGGATGGGACTCTCCTTTGCGTGGAAGGCAAGCTTGGATATTCGGATATGTAGATTTACTTCTCTGTAACCGATTCTGTGTAACACTAGCCCCCTCCGATGTCTATATAAAACGGAGGGTTTAGTCCGTAGGACAACAACAATCATCTTCATAGGCTAGCTTCTAGGGTTTAGCCTCTACGATCTCGTGGTAGATCAACTCTTGTAATACTCATATCATCAGGATCAATCAAGCAGGAAGTAGGGTATTACCTCCATCGAGAGGGCCCGAACCTGGGTAAACATCATGTCCCTTGCCTCCTGTTACCATTAGCCTTAGACGCACAGTTCGGGACCCCCTACCCGAGATCCGCCGGTTTTGACACCAACATTGGTGCTTTCATTGAGAGTTCCACTGTGTCGTCGCTATAAGGCTTGATGGCCCCTTCGATCATCTTCAATGGCGGTCCAGGGGGAGGTTTTCCTTCCCGAACAATTCTTCATGTTTGGCGGCTTCGTACTACGGGCCAACTCGCTTGGCCATCTGGAGCAGATCGACAGCTACGCCAGTGACCATCAGGTTAGGTTTAGAAGCTTAAACTATACTACCGACATCCGCGGAGACTTGATCTTCGACGGATTCGATCCCATGATAGGCGCGCCTAACAGTCATGACGGACATGACTTTGATCTGCTGTCGGACAATATTCGGGAGATCGCACCCGCGTTGGCGTCGGGAATCAATCCGGAGCAGATCATGCTTTCCGAGGACGGGTGGATGGACCCCGCCACGGAGGCCGCACACTCAGCGGCGTTGGAGCCGAACACTGACTCCACCTCCTGTGAAAGGGGTGTCACCGGACCCCCGGACTCTTCCCCGGTTGTAGGATCTGAACCGCGTGCGTCCGTGCCTATTGAATCAGATTGGGCACTTGTCATGGAGTTCACCGCTGCGGATATTTTTCACCACTCGCCCTTGGGTGATGTGCTGAACTCATTAAAGTCTCTGTCCTTGTCAGGAGATTCTTGGCTGAACTATGTCCGGCTCGAGTGGGGAGCGGACGACGAAGAAATTCATCCCCCACCCACCACCCACTTTATAGCCACTGTCGATGACTTAACCAACGTGCTTGACTTCGACTCTGAAGACATCGATGGTATGGACGATGATGCTGGAGAAGAATGGGAACCACCGCCTACAGGGCGCTGGACCGCCACCTCATCATATGATATTTATATGGTGGACACCCCTAAAGAAAACAATGGCGATGAGGCAACGGAAGATAACCCCTTGGGGAAGGAATCTAGACACCGGCGTCATCGGCGCCGCTCCTAGCCCCGCCATAGCAAAAATAGTGATGCCGGCGCAGGAGGTAACAATCCGGATGGTGCCGAAGACGAAGACAATCCTGCCCAGCCAGGCTTCGAGCAGGCCGAGCAAGAGGATGGTCAAGCTAGCCCTAAAGAACAGGCAACTGATGGAGAATCAGAAGACGATAATTACATGCCTCTCTCCGAAGATGAAGCGAGCCTTGGCAACAAAGAATTCATCATGCCGGAGGATCCCGTCGAGCAGGAGCGTTTCAAACGCCGGCTTATAGCCACTGCAAAAAGCCTGAAGAAAAAGCAGCAACAGCTTCAAGCTGATCAAGATCTGCTAACTGACAGATGGACCGAAGTCCTGGCTGCCAAGGAATACAGACTCAAACGCCCTAGCAAAAGCTACCCAAAGTGCAGGCCGCTACCTCAACTCAAGGAGGAGGCTTTAAAGCCCATACTACTAGCGCATGATGCGGCTGACCGGCCACCCCGCGGTCGCGACAAAACGGCGGACCAACCCGAAGTCCAGACCGCACCCCACCGCCAATCGAACGATAATACCAAGGCCCGGGGCTACACGAAGGACCTGCGAGAAGTATTAGAAAACAAAGCAGGACAGTTAAGATCGATTGACGGATCACGGGGGCGCGCCACAAGACGTGATGATGACCATGACGCCGGATACAATAAACTAAAGTCCGGCCGGGCCGAATACAATAGATCGGACTCATTTGAACTGCGTCAGGAGTAGCCCGGCATAGAGGCGCCGCACACCCCCTATGCTTCACTGATGAAGTTATGGATCACGAATTCCCAGAAGGGTTTAAACTCGTAAACATTGAATCATACGATGGCACAACAGACCCCGCGGTATGGATCGAAGACTTTCTTCTCCACATCCACATGGCCCGCGGCGATGACTTACATGCCATAAAATACCTACCACTCAAGCTCAAAGGACCGGCTAGGCATTGGCTTAATAGCCTGCGAGCAACCTCCGTTGGCAGTTGGGAGGATCTGGAAGACGCATTCCTCGATAACTTCCAGGGCACTTACGTGCGACCACCGGATGCTGATGACTTAAGTCACATAACCCAGCAGCCCGGAGAGCCGGCCAGGAAATTCTGGACTCGGTTCCTAACTAAAAAGAACCAAATTGTTGACTGTCCGGATGCCGAAGCCTTAGCGGCCTTCAAGCATAACATCCAAGACAAATGGCTTGCTCGACATCTCGGCCAAGAGAAGCCAAAGTCCATGGCAGCCCACACAACACTCATGACCCGCTTCTGCGCGGGCGAGGACAGCTGGCTGGCTCGCAGCAACATCCCACCCAAAAACTCAGGCGATTCAGATGCCAGGGATAGCAACAATAAGCCGCGATGGAATAGACACAAACGTCGCCACAATGGCGACAACACTGAAGACACGACAATCAATGCCGGATTCAGAGGCTTCAAATCCGGACAGCGGAAAAAGCCATTCAAGAGAAACAGTCCGGGCTCGTCCAGCTTGGACCGCATACTCGATCGCTCATGTCAAATTCATGGCACCCCCGATAAACCAGCCAACCACACCAACAGGGAATGCTGGGTGTTTAAACAGGCCGGCAAGTTGAACGCCGAGAACAAGAAAAAGGGGCTGTGTAGCAAGGACGACGAGGAGCCCCGACCGCCAAACACGGGAGGACAGAAGAAATTCCCTCCCCAGGTGAAAACAGTGAATATGATATACGCAACCCATATCCCCAAGCGAGAAAGGAAGCGCTAAGGGACATCTACGCCATGGAGCTAGTCGCCCCAAAATTCAACCCATGGTCCTCTTGTCTGATCACTTTCGATCGCAGGGACCATCCCACCAGTATCCATCATGGCGGTTCAGCCGCATTGGTCCTTGACTCCATTATCGATGGATTCCATCTCACATGAGTCCTCATGGACGGCGGCAGCAGCCTGAACCTGCTCTATCAGGACATAGTGTGCAAAATGGGCATTGACTCCTTAAGGATCAAGCCCACAAAAACCACCTTCAAGGGTGTCATACCCGGTGTAGAGGCCTGTTGTACAGGCTCAATCACTCTAGAAGTGGTCTTCGGATCTCCGGACAATTTCCGGAGTGAGGATTTAACCTTCGACATCGTCCCCTTCCGCAACGGCTATCATGCACTGCTCGGACGAACCGCATTTGCCAAATTCAATGCGGTACCGCATTATGCATATATCAAGCTCAAATGTCGGGACCTCGCGGGGTTATTACAGTTAATGGAAACACAGAGCGCTTGCTTCGTACGGAGGAGCACATTGCGGCCCTTGCGGCAGAAGTACAAAACAGCCTTCTTAGGCAAACAGCCAATTCGGCGATAAAGAACCCGGATACCGCTAAGCCAGTCCGAAGCACTCCGCTACAGGATCATCCAGCACGTCCAGATCTCGACTAGCAATTTGGCCTCCGCCCTAATCCCAACCAAGCGGCGACATTCATGCCGCGCGTACATAACTACGCACTTAAAATACCATGGGCATAGGCGGAGGCACGGTCACGACACAGTCCATAATGCGGCTGGACCGCCCCAGGACACGCGCATTTGTGCACCCTTTTTCTCTTTCGGGTCTCTACAGGCTCTTCCGAAAAAACGGCTATCGGACACATAGCGGGATGGACACACCAGGAGGACAAGAAGCTTTGGCATACAAGGGAATCCTTAGGTGGTCTCTAACAACAATCGTTATTCATGTTTTACATAACCGCATACCGCCCGCTCCTGGTTAGGATGTGTCAAACAGTCCTATTCTGCTTATCGCACTACTTGTATATGTACGCTTTGACGTATCATTTTAAAGGGAAAATAGTATACAGCGTCAGCTTGCTATTAAGTTTATCTGCCCCTTTTTATTTACTGCTTATTTATTATACCCATGCATTTTTGCATGACCAATTTGCCAGGGGCTTCAGTACCCCATAACCTGGCAAGACAAGTCCGAACACTTTCGACAGTGCGGCACCCCGAACTTATAGCACTATATGCATCAGCTCCGAATCATGTCTTGGGTCAATAGTTGGGTTTGCCCGGCTCCTATGTTTTGGTACCTTACGTTCCGTTATATCGGCTAAGGTAGCGCAGGGAGAACTACTGCGATTGTGTCCCGGTTCTTCCAGACGAGCACCTCAGTAGAGAAAGCCGAAAACTGACTGTCATGATAAGGCGAGAGCTGGTCGCTGTTCGAGAGGTCTCAAATCCTTAAAGATTTTTTCCGCGTCAGGCGAGGAATCGGCCTCATCCGATTTAGGCATGCATAGCGCCCCAAGTCCGGCTTTCCGGATACTAGGGGCTTCACCAAAATTTAAAATTATAGACTTCTATGGCTAAGTGAGGGCAATAAAGCCGTATAGTCCGATTGCCTCATTCGTGGCGCTAAACACCTCCTTAAAAGGACCAAAAACTTGGATAAAGAGTGTTTATACTTATCCCGAACACCCCAGTACTAGTTACATGGGGACGGAAGCCGACGACAGGCCAACTCTCGGAATTTTTATAACGGCCGCATAGAAGGTAATAATTTAAATTAACAAGCGCTATATAGCGCACATGAACTGGTTTTCATAATACATGATGACATGATTACATTCATTCAAATATCACATCCTTCGTACATTCATCCGCCATGAGGCGGGCACCCTTAATGACATTGTCATAGTACTGTTCAGGGTGGCGATGTTCCTTGCCCTTCGGCGGCCCTTCCGTCACAAGATTCTCGGCGTCCACGTCCATCTTCCCCCAGTGCACCATCGCCCGGGCCAAAGCCCTGCGTGCACCCTCAATACAGACGGACCACTTAACGACTTCAAGCCGCGGACAGGCATTCATCATCCGCTTGATAAAGCCGAAGTAGCTGCTGGGTAGGGGCTCGCCGGGCCATAGCCGGACTATGAAGTCCTTCATGGCCAGTTCAGCCGCCTTGTGGAGTTCGACCAATTGCTTTAGTTGGTCGCTCAAGGACATCGGGTGTTTGGCCCCAATATACTGGGACCAAAACAGCTTCTCCGTTGAGCTTCCCTCCTCGGCCCGGTAGAACTCTGCGGCATCAGAGATGCTGCGCGGCAGATCTGCAAATGCTCCTGGAGAGCTCGGAATTCAGGTAAGTAAAAGGAAAGTCTCCTCCACATGTTTGCTTTGCATAATGAAAGCCTTACCCGCAGCTATCTTCTTGGCCACCTCAATTTCCTGGAGGGCCTTCTGGGCTTCGGCCTTAGTGTCTAGTGCGCTTTGACGGACCTTCCCAAGCTCCGTCTCTTGCATCTTGGAGTCATGCTCCATGTACTTGAATTTTTTGACGAAGTCCCGGAGCTCTTGCTGGACCTCATCAACTCGTGCCTCTTGTTTTTCGCGCTCGGTGCGCTCCTTGGCCGCCTTTCTTTCAGCCTCGGACAGTGCCTTCTTGAGGGACGCCACTTCGGTCGCGGCCCCTAGTAAAATCCATCGTGCTTCTATTAGCATCAACGATGTTTTCCTTTGAATATAACACTCAGACGGGGTATTACTTACCTTTGTTCTCCTCAAGCTGCCGCCTCACGAGGCAGAGCTCTTCTTCGGCCTGCCCAAGGCTCTGCCTTAGTCCGGCGACCTCCGCAGTGGCAGCGGCGGCGGCCAGCAGCGATGCCTGCTTATTCACAAAGACATAATATGATTAGACTCCTAGGAAAACATATGTGATCCTATGTTCGGCTTTTCTTCCAGAACACCAAACAGAGCATCAAGGGCTACTGTCTGTACTGTGATACTTTCTTATAACATAAAATACTTACCTCAAAGCCTGTCAGAAGGTTGGCGCAGGCTTTGGTCAATCCACTTTTCGCAGATTGGACCTTCGCAATCATCATACTCATAAGAGTACGGTGTCCTTCACCAAGGGAAGCGCTCTGAAGTGCTTCCACCAAGTTATCCGGCGCCTCTAGATGGGCAGAGGTCGTCGGCACAGACGGCTCGCCCCCCTTTACGGGCGGCTGCCTTCCTGAATCCGGAACCACTGGAGGTTCCAGCGCAGTATTCGGCTGGGGGCCAAGCCTACTGTGGCCCCCCTCGTCCGAATCCATGGGAATCTTCCCCATGAGCCCCGTATCGGGAGTCTCACCTTGAGGCGCCTCCAGGACTACCTCCTCCTGGCCTAGCATCCTTTGAGATAACACCTCGGTGTCATCCGCGGGTCAGGGGGTAGAAGCCGTCGGGAGCGAATAGCTATTCATCTCCGACGAACTCAAGGACCCATCCGAGGAGGGCAAGTCGATGTGGGCTTTGGGCGGACAGCACAAGCAAGTCTAGACATAGTAAGTAAAGATAAAAACATGCAAAGGGTGTTATGGCATCCGGATACTTACAACTTTGCCAGGGGCTTGGCCCTGGGTAGCCACTCCTCCTCGCTGTAGGCGGCGGTTGTAGAGTGGTCCGAAGGGAGAGTCCTTCCCCTCTTGGACCCTTCGGCCTCCCCGGAAGGGGCGATCTTCCTTTTCTTCTCCCCCTCATTTTGGGGGAGAGGGTTTTCCTCTTCCTCCTCCTCGTTGTCGTCGGAGGAGTGCGCCTTGGTGTCTTCGGACGATGAGTCTGGCACCACATTGTGCCAGAGACTTTTTCTGGTCCCCACGGCCTTCTTCTTGGTCTTCTTCTTCGGCACCTCATAAGGCGCCAGAACCAGCATCTCCGTCAGGAGAGCGGTTGCTGGATCTTCAGAAAATGGAGCCGGACAGTCGATCCACTCCGCTGTCTCCACGTATTAGATCGGTACGGTGGCTTAAGTTCCTCCCATGAATATGCTGAGGAAAGGCATATCTTGCAAAATGTAGAATGCTTACCGCATTGGCGTGGCGCTTGGCGCTGAGTCCGCGGTCCTCGGAAGAGGGAGGAGGGACTTCGCCGGACTTGAACAACACCTTCCAAACGTCTTTGTGCATCATATCAAAGAGCTCTTGCAGTGTCTGGTGTTGGGTCGCATCGAACTCCCACAGGTTGAATGCCCGTCTTTGACACGGGAGAATCCGGCGAAATAGCATGACCTGGACCACGTTGACAAGCTTGACATTCTTGGTTATCATATTCTTGACACAGTTCTGGAGTCCGGTCAGCTCCGCGGATGCACCCCAGGCTAGGCCCTTCCTCTTCCAGGAAGTGAGCCGCACAGGGATGCCGGATCGGAATTCGGGGGCCGCCACCTAGTTGGCGTCGCGCGGCTCGGTGATGTAGAACCACCCCGATTGCCACCCCTTCACGGTCTCCGCAAAGGAGCCTTCGAGCCAGGTGACGCTAGGCATCTTTCCCACCATGGCGCCACCACATTCCGCATGCTGGACGACCACTATCTTCGGCTTCACATTGAAGATCTTTAGCCACAGGCTGAAGTGGGGCCTGATGCGGAGAAAAGCCTCGCACACGAAGATAAACACCGAGATGTTGAGGATGAAGTTAGGGGCCATATCATGAAAATCCAGCCCGTAATAGAACAAGAGCCCGCGGACAAACGGGTGGAGGGGGAATCCCAGTCCGCGGACGAAGTTGGCGAGGAACACGACCCTCTCATGGGGTCCTGGAGTCGGAATGATCTGCGTTGCGTTCGGTAGCCGGTGCGCAATATTTGTGGCCAAATACCCGGCCGCCCGGAGCTTCGTAATGTCCTCCTCCTTAACGGAGGAGGCCACCCACTTGCCTCCCTCTTCGGACATGTTTGGCTGTGCGGAGAAGGTGAGATCTGGGGCGCTGGAGCTCGAGTGTGCGAGAATGGATGAGCGAAGAAGGAAGGGGGCGTGGGTGAAAGATGAGAATTCTTATCTCTTTATAAAGGCGGTAGAAACTGTGTGCCTTCCCACTTGCCCGTTAAGATCGCTTATTTCCCAAGCGCCACGGGTGATGGCGTGGTTGGGTTACCCATGCCCGTATTGATGAGAATCCCGTGATAAGGGGACACAATCTCTGCTTCGACAAGGCGTGTAAAGGAAACCGCCTCGCATTACGTGCAATGGCTGGTTGTGAGGAAACGGTTCGAATAATGACCGAACCATGGCGTGATGTCATGCTATAAAAAGCTGTCGGCAGATTAGATTTGTGGAATATTATACTCTCTAAAGTGGAATGTGGAATTTGTTTTTCAGAGCCGGACACGATCCTTGTGTTCTAAATCTTCTATGGAGTATTCGGAGAAGGAACCCGCCTTGCAATGCCGAAGACAATATGCACGCCAGACTCATTATCATTGAAGCCTGGTTCAGGGGCTACTGAGGGAGTCCTGGATTAAGGGGTCCTTGGACAGCTGGACTATATACTTTGGCCGGACTGTTGGACTATGAAGATACAAGATTGAAGACTTCGTCCCGTGTCCGGATGGGACTCTCCTTTGCGTGGAAGGCAAGCTTGGATATTCGGATATGTAGATTTCCTTCTCTGTAACCGACTCTGTGTAACCCTAGCCCCATGTGGTGTCTATATAAACCGGAGGGTTTAGTCCGTAGGACAACAACAATCAACATCATAGGCTAGCTTTTAGGGTTTAGCCTCTACGATCTCGTGGTAGATCAACTCTTGTAATACTCATATCATCAAGATCAATCAAGCAGGAAGTAGGGTATTACCTCCATCGAGAGGGCCCGAACCTGGGTAAACATCATGTCCCCTACCTCCTGTTACCATTAGCCTTAGATGCACAGTTCGGGACCCCCTACCCGAGATCCGCCGGTTTTGACACCGACAACAGTGTTTACCCAGGTTCAGGCCCTCTTGATGGAGGTAAAACCCTACTCCTGCTTGATTATATTCGACGAGTATGAAGATTACAAGAGTTGATCTAGTTCGAGATCGTAATGGCTAACCCTAGATGTCTAGCCTATGAGGATTCCAATGATGATAAAGAAGGTTGCCTCTACGGACTAACCCCTCCAGTTTATATACACACCGGAGGGGATCTAAGGTTTGTACAAGGTCGGTTTATCACGGAAGGAAACCTTCGGACTCTATTCTTGCCATCCACGTATCGAGAGGTCCCATCCGGACACGGAAGATAGTCTTCAGCTTGATCTTGTACGACCCATACAGCCCAGCCCAAGCTCCTGGGCCGGACACCTGGGGACCCCCGAATCCAGGACTCCCTCGCTCACCGCCTTTTCTTTCCCCGCTCCATATCTCTCTAGCTCCATGCCTACTCTGATGCTACGTGAGCTACGGATAATCCGTAAGATGAAGACTAACTAGGAGCATTGACTACACCCAAGGCACCGACAATATAGCTCTCATCGCCCGCACGGCGAAGAGACATAGCACCTTGATTGATTACTGGTAGTACTTATATGAGTTGATTACACCTTTTAGTTGACGCACATGAGATTTATTGATGAAAGATTGTTATGTTCAAATCATTCATCATGTATTTATACCCACTGATCATGATCCGTGTGATGCATTGTGAGTAGATCCGTTAGTTCTTGGACACTTGAGAGATGTCTTACTGCTACTTGCTAGTAACATGTGAAGTTGAATACCATCGAATGTTTTGATGATATGTTGCATTGTCCTTTCTCTTGTGGTGTTATGTGAACGTTGACTACACGATACTTCATCATCATTGGGCCTAGGGTAAGACATTGTGGAATTGGTTTATAGATGATGCGTTGCAGGAGCGATAGAAACCTAAGCCCCAATTTATGAATTATTCAATGAGGGGTTGTTTTGGATTCTAATGTTTAATGTTATGATTAGATATATCCTAATTATTTATCTTGTGTTTGTGGATGCTTGCATAAAGAGTATAATCATAAGTAGGTAATTGTTCCAGTAAGGACATTACCTCAGCTTTGGTCCACCCACACAACACCTTTTTAATTCATGAATGGTAACTTAATAAATCATGGGGAAACTCACTTGGACGAAAATCTCGTGTGTCCTCAAGAGCGTTTTAGCTATTATAAGAAACACCACTGGATTACCCTTTGCATCAAAATATCCGTTTATTTGTGATATTGCGAAGTTTGAGTCCTCGCGCACCTCCAGGCGTTGAATACCCACAGAGACTGCCATCCGAAGATCATGCACAGAGCCTCGTATTAGCTGCGTTGTTGGAGTCTGTGTATAATATTTGGAGTGCGTATTGGACCGTGTCTCTGGTGGGGGAAGTCAGGACTACACCTGCTCCCAATCTGGCCAGCATTTTAGAGCCATCGAAGTGCATAATCCAATTAGAGTACGCGCCGTACTCTTTAGGGAGTTTGGCTTCTGTCCATTCGGCGACAAAGTCAGCCAATACTTGCGACTTAATGGCCCACCATGGTTTGTATGTTCTGTCGAACGGAAGGAACTCGATGGCCCATTTAGCGATCCGTCCCATGGCGTCGCAGTTGTTTATTATGTCGTTGAGTGGTACTTCGGAGGCCACCATAATCGAACACACCTGGAAGTAGTGTCGTAGCTTCCGGGATGCCATGAAGACCGCGTATGCTATCTTTTGATAGTGTGGGTATCGGGATTTGCATGGGGTGAGGACAGTGGACACATAATATACCGGCTTTCGCAGCGGGAATTTGTATCCGTCTGCTTCTCGTTCGACGATGAGCACTGCACCTACAACTTAATGTGTTGCAGCTATGTACAGTAGGATAGGTTCACCAATATTTGGCACTGTCAGGACTGGATTACTGGCCAATAGGGTCTTTATTTCATCCAGTCCGGCCGCGGCTGCGTTCGTCCACACGAAGTGTTTGGTGCGTCGAAGAAGGCGGTAAAGAGGTAGTGCCTTTTCTCCTAATCAGGAGATAAAGCGGCTTAAGGCAGCCATGCATCCAGCTAGTTTCTGGATATGCTTGAGGTCTGTTGGGATGGCCAACTGCGACAGAGCTCGGATTTTCGCCGGATTTGCTTCGATTCCTCTATTGGAAACAATGAAACCGAGCAACTTCCCGGAGGGTACGCCAAAAACACATTTTTCCGGGTTTAGCTTGATGTCGTATGTTCGGAGGTTGTCGAACGTAAGTCTCAAGTCATCTATTAAGGTTTCGACGTGTCTTGTTTTTATGACCATGTAGTCCACATATGCCTCCATTATTTTGCCGATTTGCTTCTCCAGGCATGTTTGAATCATGCGTTGATAGGTTGCGCCGGCATTTTTAAGCCCGAAAGGCATAGTGTTGAAGCAGAAGGTACCATATGGCGTTATGAAGGCCATTGCGGCTTGGTCGGATTCTGCCATCTTTATTTGATGGTATCCAGAGTATGCGTCGAGGAAACATAGTGAGTCGTGTCCTGTGGTGGCGTCGATGATTTGGTCGATGCGAGGGAGGGGGAAGGGATCCTTGGGGCACGCCTTGTTGAGGTCTTTGAAATCGACGCATGGGCGCCAGGATTTTTCCTTCTTTGGTACCATTACCAGATTTGCCAGCCGATCCGGATGCTTGATATCTCTGATGAATCCAGCCTCGAGTAGCTTGCCTAGCTCTTCTCCCATGGCTTGTCGTTTAGGCTCTGAGAAGCGCCTGAGAGTCTGTTTGACTGGCTTGTATCCTTTTAGTATATTGAGGCTGTGTTCGGCCAGCCTGCGTGGGATGCCCGGCATGTCTGAAGGATGCCAGGAGAAAATGTCCCAATTCTCGCATAGAAAGTCTCGTAGTGCGGTGTCCATTGTGGGGCTCAACTGTGTCCCGATGGAAGCTGTCTTTGTGGGGTCTGTTGGATGGACCTGGAATTTGACTATCTCGTCTGCGGGTTTAAATGAGGTGGACTTGGGTCGTTTGTCGAGTATCACGTTGTCCCTGTCCACTGTGGCGCGCAGCGTTGTTAGTTCTTCAGCCGCCAGGGCTTCGGATAATGCTTCCAGGGCTAGTGCTGCAGTTTTATTTTCGGCGTGGAGTGCGACGTCCGGATCACTAGCTAGGGTGATGATTCCATTGGCTCCGGGCATTTTAAGCTTCATGTACCCATAATGGGGTATAGCTTGAAAGCTCGTGAATGCGTCCCGCCCTAGAAGGGCGTGGTATCCGGTACTGAAAGGAGCCAATTGGAACGTGATTTCTTCGGACCTGTAATTTTCCAGGGTGCCGAATACCACATCGAGTGTGATTTTTCCCGCACACCGTGCCTCCCGACTAGGGATGATTCCCCTGAAGGTCGTGCCGCTTTGCTCAATGCGGCTTTTATCAATTTCCATCTTGTTGAGTGTTTATTCATAGATCAAGTTTAATCCGCTTCCGCCGTCCATGAGTACTTTAGTGAGCCGAAAGACGTCCACGATTGGGCTAAGGACCAAAGCGGCTGGTGCCCGGACTGTCCGGAATTGAGGTTCGTCACTGGCACTGAAATTATAGTAGTGTCGTTCCACGGATTTATTTTTGCCACGTGGTAGATTTTAGCGAAATTTTGATGAGCTCGCTTGCGCCTATTATTTGAGGCGAAAGTCTCAAAGACTATCAGTACCGCATTGTTGTCTTCGGCGGGATGTTGCTCTACTTTATGATTTACAAGAAGATCCTCGCCGCTTTTTGCTACTTGCCGGAGTATCCAACATGCTCTAAGGCTATGCATTGGTGTAGTATCCGGCGTGCTATGGATTTTGCATGGCCCATTGAGCCATTCTTCCAATACGGTTCCACGCCCTGGAGTGGGCTTCGGCTTTTTGGGAATTGGATCGGGTAACTTACGAGAATTTGCCCTTTTAGCTCGGAGGAAGGGTTTAGTGAGAGCCGGATTATCCCAAAAGTCTGTTTGGGTTTTCCAAGCACTTTCCATTGCACAGTACTTCTGTACTATGGCTGCTAAGTCAGCAAAGTGTACTATGTCATGGCGACTTATAGCATTAAGGATCCCTTTGCTCGTGCAATTTTTGTAGAAGAGTGAGATTGCGTCTTCCTCGCGACAGTCCTTGACCTTGTTTATCACAAGGAGGAATCTGGCCCAGTAGCGATGTACTGTCTCTTGGGGCTCTTGTCTGATATGGGAGAGACGGCTTAAGTCTGGGTGGGTTGGCGCAGTTAAATTTGGATTCTGATCCAATCTAACACCCAGGGGCAGAGGAGCTTCCGGGCTTGGCAGCTCGGGCTCCGGGGTGTTGCCCGATTTTTCAGCCCGTTGCCCGATTCTAAGTTCGGGGTCTAGGTCACGTCCTCCCGCAAACGGGTACCCGGCTCAGAGAGCTCGGTGATCCGAACATAGTTCGTCCTCAAAATAGAGGGATAATCCATGTGTGGCTCTTCCACTACCGCTATCTCGTGGGTGACCAGTGGGGATTTAATATCTCTTTGGTCTGGTTTAAGCCCAATCCGATCATAGTCTGTAGCCAGTCCCAAAGCAGCGATGCGATCCAAGAGCTCATTAAGGGAGGAGAGATCCATTGGATCCATCTGTTCGGCGAGTTCCAAATTGACGTGGAGGCTGTTTTTGATGACCCGAGAGGCCATCGTCGACACGGAAGCCGATTGGGAGGGCAAGACGAAGCCGCATAGTCGGAGAGTTTGGCCTACAGCCAGTGCTCCCCCAGAGGTGATGTTATCCTTGACAACAAGACGGGCCATCGAGCCTTGCAGCGACGACACAGAGGAACTTTCGATGAAAGCACCAATGTCGGTGTCAAAACCGGCGGATCTCGGGTAGGGGGTCCCGATCTGTGCGTCTAAGGCTAATGGTAACATGAGGCAAGGGACATGATGTTTTACCCTAGTTCGGGCCCTCTCAATGGAGGTAAAACCCTACTTCCTGCTTGATTGATCTTGATGATATGAGTATTACAAGAGTTGATCTACCACGAGATCGTAGAGGCTAAACCCTAGAAGCTAGCCTATGATGATTATGATTGTCCCCCTATGGACTAAACCCTCTGGTTTATATAGACACCGGAGGGGGCTAGGGTTTACACAGAGCCGGTTACAAAGAAGGAGATCTAATATCCGGATCGCCAAGCTTGTCTTCCACGCAAAGGAGAGTCCCATCCAGACACGAGACGGAGTCTTGAGTCTTGTATCTTCATGGTCCAATAGTCCGGCCAAAGCATATAGTCTGGCTGTCCGGATACCCCCTAATCCAGGACTCCCTCAACCACAACCGGGCCCTCGACACCGGACTCGAAGAGGATCCGGACATATTTGTGGAGCTTGGCGACAGGGTGTTTTACCAGGCGAGCTGTGACGACACCTTGGTGGCCATCATTGCTGACTATCCCGGCCTCCTCCCTGCATCACATGTAAGTAAAACAGGAGACTTATCTTCCGAAAACGATTCACTCTTTCCACCTTACCCCCCGCACATATATTATGCTATAAAGGGAAGGCCATCGGCGGCCATGCCGAACCCGCGGCGACTCACCAACAAGGGGTGCCCAGGCCGGGTAGGCTTCCAAAAAGGAAAGCGAGTAGAGAAATGGCCGAGCTGCCATCGAAGAGGTATGGTTTAAAACATGCTTCGTGATTTTTATCTTAAAATATAACAATATCCGCTGTGTCTTCGCAGAAAGAACATTTGCCGGAATGTATCTGGGGATCCTGCCCGTCACGCCTCTACCAGCCGGATTCCAGAATCGGCCTCGAGGGTGGAGGCTAACATGGGGATGACACCGGACGTCCTCCTACAGAGGATTCAGATAGAATATCCGCTATGACTTTCGAGGTGGAGAGTGCTATGAATCATCGACGTCACGGGCCGCACTCCGCGACCCTAGTTTTTCCGAAGAGGCTTTCAATGCCTTCAACTCGGGAGACGCGTATATCCGAGCTGCTCAAGATAGGCTTGCTAGAGCCACAAACCAGTATTTAAAAGATATACGGGTGAGAAAAATCTGATAATTATGTATTGTAAGTGCATCTAGTGCCCCTTAGTGATTTTGGTGTACTAAAGACTTGTAGGTTAAGGGACTAATATGTTTGTGAGTGTACACATGCTCTATAAGTCAATGAGGAGTTTGATATTTACAGTGAAAGTTGACCCCTAAAAATGAATGTCTTCGGCTGAAGACTTTGGTTCTCCTGAAGACTTTGAAAGTGAAGCAATTGGTGTGACCGTGAAGACTTCGATATTCATGCGAGGAATCTGGAGCGTGAAGACTTTTGTTTTCATAGTTTCATTTTGTCCTTCTTAAGTCATAGGAAACATCGTACTGTTAAAGGGGGTCGAGGTAATACTAAGGAAATAGATTTCCAAGTGATGCTCATCTCAAAATCCTACACCTACCCAATCCTTCAAGTGAAGCCATTGGAAATCTCGTATTAGTTCAGTCAATTTCTTCAGTGACAGAGACGAAGATCTTCTGGTCTCTGAGGAATTTCTTCTGACTGAGGAGTTAGGAATTCGCCAGTGCGAATTGCCTACACAGTGAGGAACATGATAGCCCTGAGGAATTCGAACCTCAAATCCGCTATGCCGCGCGCCAGCTGTCCAAAATATCCTACCACCTAACGGTCATATCAGACAAGGGCATTTATGTCTTATCATGTTAGGCTGCTCCCTAGGCTATAAATAGCCGCCCCCTACAACCACTAGCTGGTTGGCTGCTCTGAGAGAAGCTGACACTTGTCATTTGAGAGCATCCCATCCTTCGAGGACTTTGAGCGAAAATCATCAAGTGAGGAAAACCCAAATCCCAAACCCAAACCTACAAACCCCAAAGTGATTGAGCATCACTGAAGAGATTGTTCATGTGTGGAACCGATGCTTGTTACCTTTGAGGACTGTGTATCCTCCAGACGGTTAGGCGTCATGGTCTGAGCATCCAAGAGGAATTGTGGATTGCCGAGTGACCAAGTCTGTGAAGGTTTGGAAGTCACCTGTGAAGACTTACCACTACTGTTGGGCGAGGTCTGTGTGATCTTAGCTCAAGGAGAATACGGTGAGGACTGTGTGTCTGGGACTGTGTGTCCTTGAGTTTAAATACTTAGCCGCTCCAACCAGACGTACAACTATCACAGCAGTTGGAACTGGTCTACCAAATCATTGTCTTCACCAAGCCAACTGGTTCTATTTCCTTAAACCTTTCTTTTCCTCAGTTATGTGTTGATGTACCTGATCATTACTGTTTGAAGACTTTGACTGAAGACTTTCTCTAATTCCTCAATCCTATTTCTTCAGTCTGTTTGTCTTCATCCTGCTTATCCTGAGTTTACGCTTTCTGTACTCTGTGTTTGTCTTTCATTTCATCATGATGACTATGTTGTTGCTCTGTTATGCTTATACCTGAGTACTTATTCCACTTCAAGTAGTTCTTCGCTTAGGAATTTCCTCGCCCTGAAATTCCTCAGTGAAGAATTCTTAAAAATCACCTATTCACCCCCCCTCTAGTCGACGTAACGCACTTTCATGTATATCAGTAGCCCCTGAGACTTGAAACAGTTGGTACAACTGATTTAAGGATCATTGTATGAACAGGTTTTTACAGAGAAGAATACCCATTTATCTCAAGAGCCGGAGAAGTGTCAAACCCAGCTAAGGGCCGCAGCTGCCGAAATGGAGGAATCCAAGAAGGCCTCATCTGGTAATATTTCTCTCTATCGAGAAAAAACGTAATTACGTGTTCCATTTGGTGTTTGGCATGTTGCAGATCTAAAAATAGATTCCGCAGAAAATCCCAGAGTGAATCCGGAGATCCTACAAGAGGATGAACAAAGAGCTCAATGACAACTAGAGGTTGGCGAGCGTGTACTTACATGGGTCAGGCGGGAGAAAAAATGATCTCTAGGATGCCAATACCCAGTTGAGCGTGGAATTGAAAGATGTTCGAGCCTAGCTAGCTGACTCCGTGAAGGATGTCGGCGTTCTGGGAACGGGGGTCCCCAGACTTGCCTACCCACGGCTTGCGGCGTGGCTCAAGTGGTGGCCCAGTACGGCCCATCTTCATCAACCCAAGCTCAAGACCCTCGCGAGGGGCCAAGCCTCGCGGGGCGGATGATGCAAGGCTTCCTCAGGAGCGGCCTCATCAGGCAGGCTCACGAGGAGGCAGAGAGATCAAGGCGGGGGTACCTCGCGAGGTGCTCGTGACGCAAGCCATGACGATCGAGACCAGGCGGGCGCCGGCCTGCGCAGTGTCCTTGTTTCCTCTTTGGTGCAAAGGGGGCAAGCACATGCGCGGAGTACCGAGGCATCAAGAAAAGGTTACCATTTCGATGCAACGAGACCAAGACCAGCAGAGCGACAGGACGGAGGTCACCGTGGAGCCCAAGACGGCGTCATCGCCAGTGCCTTTGGCAGACGAAGACCAACTTTAGTCAGGATAACTTGTACTAGATGTTCCCCTTCAAAATGGCCGTTGTTGGCGCCCTTCCCGCTCAATATTTGGGAAGAGGACCAGCGCCTCTATATATAGGGATAGCCACCATCGTAGAAGGGCAACTGACCAAGGGCATCGGATCCAGAGCTGATCAAACCCTTCACAAGCAAAACCACCACAAGAACACCTCTCGCGAGGCTGTTCTTCCCTTGTACTGTTCATCATCGGCCCCTGAGGCAATCCACCACACCACACACTGGAGTAGGGTATTACACCACGATGGCTTTGGTTCAGTCGCACGGACCACGGTCGGGCATGGGCTGGGCTTGACCTGCAGTTCAGTGATGAGGAGCATGCGTTCTTCTTCGCCTCCACCACCATGGTGGTCGGGAACGGCGCGCAGGCCCTTTTCTGGGAGGACCGGTGGATTGATGGGCGCTCCGTCCGTGAGATCGCGTCATGCCTATACACATGCATCCCCAAGCGCTGCCGCAAGCTTCGAACCATGGCGGACGGCCTCCTCGCCCACCGATGGGCGCAAGACATCCAGGGCACCGTCGGAGTCCAGGAAATTGGCCAGTACCTTCAGCTTTGGCACAAGATCGAGCACACCACTCACTCCGCCGAGCCGGACCGCCTAAGCTGGAAGTGGAGCGCGAACGGCACCTACTCTGCTTGATCAGCCTACCTCGCCACATTCCACAGCTCCGTCACCTGCAACGCATGGAAACTCACCTGGAAAAGCTGGGCGCCGCTGCGTGTCCGGTTCTTCCATTGGCTTGCACACCTGGGCCGATGCTGGACAGCGGATCGTCTTGCCCGCCGCGGCCTGCCGCATCCCACGCGCTGCCCACTTTGCGACCAGGCGCCCGAGACCATGAACCACCTCCTCCTCGCCTGCCCCTTCGCCCGGCAGACCTGGCACGAGACGCTCGGCTGGCTTCGGGCCCCATGCCCCCTTCCTGCCCACGAGCCCTCTCTCAACGACTGGTGGCAAACCACAGGACCGCTCGTGCCCAAGGCCATGCGCAAGGGCCTCGCCTCTGTAATCCTGCTCGTTCCTTGGATGCTATGGAAGCACCGCAATGACTGCGTTTTCAACCATGGCCGCCCTTCGGTCTGCTCGTGAAGATCACGCGTTAGGCCTTAGAGCTATCATCCCGCAAACCTGGGACGTTCATTGACTTCCATCCAGAGCTGTAACCGCCTCCTAGGAGGATTGTAACTATTTGCCCCTCTTTTCAATACAAAGAAACGCAAGATCTTTTGCGTTTTCTCAAAAAAAAATCTGTTTACCAGTCTGCGCCTCATGAATACATCGCAATTAATGCTTTCCCCCCAATAAATAGCACTACTGTTGAGAGAGGCATTACTGAAAAATATTACAGTTGTTAAACAAACTATTTTATATCATGTTTTTGTTGCGCTCCTTGGTCAAGCCTTCATACTGCATGAATGCGTGTAAAGACCAAGATAGGGTATTCCCAGAGGCACGCAGCCAAGTACTTTGCCACAAATTTGGATACTATGAATAGGCCTAAATGTGTGACATATACAAACTTTCCAGTTAAGAGTTACGCCTTCTTCATCACAAAAAGGGGGACACTCATATGACCCTCAGAACTCAGGCTTGTTATTTTAATTTTGAACGTGACATCAAACATCAGGCAACAACAGAATGGATGAATTATCTGCCGACCTCGTTGCATTGTGCTAAAAATTGTCCTACATACTCAAAAGTAGATCTACCATCTTCCCTCATAAATTTAATAAAATCTGAAATTCTAAAACCACGAGGATATGGTGTCGAGTCAAAGTAATTAAGGTATGGTTTTTGATATGCACGTGCTCTACCCTTAGGTTCTAAACCAAATTCTCTAAGTACACTAGCAAGTTGATCCTTAAAATTATCATTGGGCTGCAGAGAACTAGTTTGCGGATCAAATGGAACACAAGCACGCGGCGGAAACTCCGGCAACGAAATTTGAGCACGTGAAGTTTGCAACGGAGATCCACTAAAATATGAATCGGGTACCGGCCCGTACGGAACCCCGGTACCAACAGGCGGCAGTAGTGGCGTACTATATGCTTCTTTCTGATAACTAGGCTGCTGCAAATTAGAATTAAAAACAAAACTTCGGTTATTGTTATTGTGATTTTGTGGAACCGAAGTCGAAACAATAGGAGCAGTAGTACTAGGAACAAAATTATTAGCCGAACTACCAACATAGTTCCGGCCATCCAGATTATTGTTTAAAGGAACGTGAGGCTGCATAGCATTAGCCGATGCACTAGGCGTATGTATATTACTTGGAAAATTGTTAAATCTGCTACTGTCTGGTGGCATCGGTCTTTTTCCAGAATACTCATCATTGACTTGGAGCACTAATGAGCGTACATGACCATGTAGACATTTTTCAAGATCTTTATTAAACTGCTCCTTAAATTCTTCAAGTCTATTAGCTACTGCTTGAGTAATTGTACACGCCGTATTTTCCATATCAGAACCATATTTACTAGCTACGGACACATCAATTAGATGAGCAATTTCTTCGGTTGAGGTTTTTACCTGAGTGTTGAAGGCCTCGGAACTACTCGGAACTACCTTTTTTACGATGCCGTTCCTCGTCTTCGCGTATCCAGCCAACTTCAGCTTCAACCTCTCAACCTTCTCTTTCTCAAGCTCCTCTTCAAGCTCGCGCCGATCATCTTCTGACAGATCGTCGAGTGTGACGGCGATGACGTTCTTCGGGTTGATGTCGCTCCCGTTCTTGGACTCGGTACTCATCGTGTAGCTCTTCTTCTTCTCGTTCCCCAGCGGAGTCACCAATTGTGTTGGCATGCGAAATCGCCCCGCAACACCACGATATTTGTCGTGCTTTCGTGGTGACAAACGATTGCTTTACGAGCAAGGCAACAAAGAGCGCAAAACGGCAAAGATCAACCAAACCCTAGGGCTGCTAGGGCTCGGCGGGAAGTAGCGACAGAAAATAGACGTACGTGAAAAGGTAATGTTTGTATTGATAGATCGATTGTTCTTCTTTTCAATCGGCCACGGTCTTACATATATATGGCACGCTGGACTTGGCGTATAAGATTATAACTCTGAAGTTAAAACCGATGAGGACTAGCCTTTCTTGATTCGGTTACCAGATAGCATACGTCTAAAAAAAATATACTTGCCAATCTAAGTACGTAGCAAATCTAGGCCATATTCACGTACATGCACTCTTGTATATGAATAAAGTATTCCGACTGGATATGAATAAAGTATTCCGGCCACGTCGCTATCACACTAAATATAGTGGCTAAATATTAAATATTCCGGCAATGTCGCAAATCAAACTGGATAATGGCCATCAGGACTAAGCATACTTCTTCATATATGTAGATATATATCACCTGCATGCATCACGTCCATGGTCCAGTATAGCATATGATTCTTCTTAGGACTTGTATCTTCACCTTCCATGAAATTTCCTGTGACAATACTTCAACAATGAATTAACCGATCAGCTTGATAAATCATCGATTTAATTTGGCTCATCACACTAAGTAGCCAAATTGTACCATCAACAATTTGCTCTAGCTATAGAATCACTAAAGATGCATTAAGAGTTGTACCTTTTTTATCAAGCATGAATTGCTCATTATATTTATCTTAGTCCCGTGATGGACCTTGCTCATGATGTGTTTGTTTTACTTGATAATCTTCAGATTTCTAATTCATAACTCTGTGTAGTGGTGTTGTATAATGTATACACACTTCCCAATGGAAGATCACTATTTTAATTTCTCTTTTAAAAGAATTATGAGTGAGTTGCTTTCTGTCGGTGTACTAAACTCAATTGTTTCCGTACATGCAGATACCCTTGTTTGGTCATTGTAGACATATACTATTGTAACAATGCATGTTAGGTATAGATTTCATATGATTCTTGTTATATATCTTGACTGAATCGAGATATCTTCTCTAGGAAAATCGTTTTTCAACCTCCTCGGCCAGTGTTTCTCAGCTTTTTTTGGAGCATGCTTTTTGTTTCTGTCAGTCAATGTCCGAAAATGTCGCCGCCGGCCGGCGTGGTCGTGTACGAGGAAGCTCCCTTCCCCTTCCCCTGCTCGCCGCCGGCCGTAGCAGAGCAAGCATCTCATTTTCCTTCCTGCTCTTCTAACTCCGCACTCATCAGGCTCGGGGCTCCTCCTACTCTGCCGGTGCGGCGGTGCCGCCCGGAGAGATCAAGAAGAGATCGCCGGTGAGTGTGGTCGTGGGCCATCAGCAACGCAAATAAACTGGAGAAGCTATCACCTCACGCTCTTCCGGTGACTGGTGACAGTGAGACCACGGGTACGAGAGCGTTTGATTGCAAACAGTCACGCGTATGAGTATGACAGACCAACACAAACAAGATGACTTCGGCTGGCTTGCATTGCATCCACCGCCTGCTGGGTCGCAGCTCCTGCGTTCGTCCGTCGGTTGCAGCACCGCCTCCTTTGGCTTGTCGCACCACCCCTCACCGGTCGCAACTTCTGCGTTCACCAGTTGCAGCACCGCCTCCTTCGGCTTGTCGCGCCAGCCGCGAGGCAGTCACCTCCAGACTGCAGAACTTTTTGCCTAAAATTTGATTTCACAATAATTGAACAACGCCATCGAATGCACCATGGTAAGTGTTTCTGGGATGAGAATCCCAACGGCGGCACAACAAACTGATCCTGGAGCTGAGAAAAAAACATAGACAATGAATTAAGGTGAATATTTCCTACTGGGGAGATTGCAATGTATTTTTACAGTCAGCAACCAGTTCCTGGGAGTAGCAAAAAAACATGCTTAATAGCCCTGAAGTAACATCAGATTACTAACTAAAGTGTACTAGCGCTGGCAACTACTCCCTTCGTCCAAAAATAAGTGTCTCGACTTTAGTATAACTTAATACTAAAGTTAGTACAAAGTTGAGACACTTATTTTAGTACGGAGGGAGTAGATTTTAGATGATAACACAGTTCAATCCTGTTTAACAGTCTGCACCCGATAAATACAACGCACTTAATGCTTTCCCAAAAAACAGCACTACTGTGAGAGAGGCATTACTGAAATACTCCCTCCGTTCCTAAATAATTGTCTTTCTAGAGATTTCAACAAGTGACTACATACGGGGCAAAATGAGTGAATCTACACTCTAAAACTTGTCTACATACATCCGTATGTTGTAGTCCATTTGAGATGGCTAGAAAGACAATTATTTGGGAACGGAGGGAGTATATCACACTTGTTGAACAAACTATTTTATGTCGTGTTTGTGTTAGGCTCCTTGCTCAAGCCTTCATATTGCATAAATGCGTAAACACCGAGTTAGGGTATTCCGAGAGGCAGGCAGCCTAGTACTTTGCCACAAATTTGGATACTCTGAATAGGCCTAAATGTGTGACATATCAAAACTTTCCAGATCAGAGTTAAGCCTTCTTCATCACAAAAAGAGGGAAACTCATATGACTCTCAGGCCACAGGCTTGTTATTTTAATTTAGAACGTGACATCATCAAACATCAGGCAACAACAGAATGGATGATTTATCTGCATTTCTCAATAAGGCATGTGGGGGGCTATGCCATTGTGTCAGCTATGAGTGAATACCACCTTGTTTTTCAGTAGGAAGTTCCAAGTAATATCTCAGGAGGCTGGTACTTTACTGGAAGCAATTTTACGTGCTCCCTTAATTTGCCTCTCCTTGAGAAGAGAGATACTATTAACGAAACCGTTGAAGCTTCAAGTGACAGCTCTTTCGCATCAAGTTTAGCGAGATAAGTTGCAGCCTTTACAACTGCACCTTTTTCCAGCAACACCCTGACTACATGATTTAGCAGCCTGCAGTCAGGAGCACAGCCAGCCTTCTCCATTGCTAAAAACATATCATCAGCCTCTGCCAGCAACCCTTCTTTTATGAAATTCGTCATCATTACACTGTAAGTCACAACAGAAGGCACCAATCCGATGGCTGATATAGTAGCAAACAAATCCTTGGCTTCTTCAATTCTCCTAGTTTTAAACATTACAGAAATCATGGTATTGAGTGTTATGACATCAATCTTCACGTTCATTGCACATAATTTCTTGAACAACTCTATTGCTTCATCAGTGCAATTGTTTCTACAAAATCCATGAAGAATTATGTTGTATGTGCCAATGCCCACTGGTATGCCACTTTCGCTCATCGTACGGAATTTTTCCTTTGCAGAAACTGTTCTCCCGGAGCGAAACAGCCCATCAAGTATAATGTTGTACATAATAGTCGTGGGCTTAACCCCGCTGAGTGACATTTCCCTGAAAAGACTCAATCCATCGGCGATCCTGCCAATTTTACAGTAGCCATTAAGAAGTATAGCATACGTAACGGCAGTAGGTTGGAGGCCAGCAGACTTCATAGCATCAAGTACTCTCACTGCTTCCTCCACCTTGCCAACAAGGCAATATCCATCCATCAGTGAATTGTACATAATCACATCAGGCCGCTGACCAATACCTAGAATGAAGTCAAACATATCCTGTGCCTCCTTCACCTTTCCTTCTTTGCACAGGTCGTTTATTACAGGATAGAAGAACACACTGTTAGAAAACAGACCTCTATTAATTGCTTCAGAAATCAATTCCTTGGCTTTCACAAAATGACCATGAGAGCAAGAACCCAGAACCAGGCATTGGTAAATAGCTTTGTTAGGTGAAACTCCTTGATTGACCATCTGATTAAATTTGTCCAGAGCAGCATCCATCCTACCCATTTTACAAAGTGAATCCATTATTACTAGATAGTCAACTACATCCGGGTTTACTCCTTGTTGCCTCATTACTTCGAACATGTGCATAGCCTCATCCATCAGTCCACGTTTAGCATATGCATTGATCAGTATGTTGAAAATATGGTGGTTAGGTACAACACCATTCTGTAGCATCAAATTCAAGAGACCAGTCATATCATCAAAGCATCCTTCTTTCGCATACCCGTTAAGCATAATAGAGTAGGAGACGATATTTAGTTTTTGGCCCTTTGCAGCCATTGAGTCAAAAATAACTCTAGCTTCCTTTGTCCTTCTATGCTTGCAAAGTGAATCCATAAATGAGTTCAAAGTGAAGGCATTTGGTAGAACACCAGCACTTGCCATTTCCTTGAATACTCTAACTGCCGCCTTCCACTGACCCGAACCGGAATATCCATGTATCAGGCTAGTATATGTCATGACATCGGGTTCAATTCCTTGATCAACCATCTGCTGAAGGACCACTTCTGCCTTGTCCATGGCTCCAGCCTTGCTTAGTGCGTCGATAATTGAGGTGTAGATGGCCACATCAGGTTGAACTCCCAGTTGGATCATCTCATGGAAGAGATTGCACGCTTTGTCTACTTCACCTTCTTTAAAGCAGCTGTTGATTACTATGCTGTAGGAGAAGACGTCAGGCACACAGTCTAGTTCGGGTGTGCGGTGGAGCAGCACGTCCAAAGCCTCATTTGTACGCTGGGCATGGCAGAGCCCCTTGAGGAGGTTGTTGAAGGAGATGACCTCCAAGCGCAGGCCCAACCTGAGGAGGCGGCCGAAGAAGGCAACCACCAAGTCCGGGCGTCCTGCGCGGCAGCAACAGTCCATGAGGATGGAATAGGTACAGCCAGCGGGCGATGCCATCCATGGACCCACGCCTCGGGACATGCGGTTGAAGAGAGCGATGGCAAGGGCAGGGCCATCGCCGCACGCAGCTGAGGGCGGAGCACGGGCGAGTGCAGCAAAAAAGTTGTTCAGCCCGCGTTCTGGGACAGGGGCGGCTTGGCTCAGCAATTCGTCGAACAGGTGGTGAGCCTCCTCCGGTCTTAGCGTTCCGGCGCGCGCACGCTCTGTGGCGGCAGCCAAGGCGGCAAGGGGGGGTCGTGGTTGTGGCGAAGGAGCCCTGAAGGAGGAGGTTGCGTTGCTGGTGAAGATGGAGGACAGGCGGCCGGTCTGCATTGCTGGCCGTCTGCAGCGGAGCTCGGCGCGCCAAACTACTCAAACTATGTTGCTATTTACACCCTCTTGGTCGCTCCCCGCGAGCGCCGCAAACTACTCCACCCCTTCCCCTCGTCGCCACCGGAGGGCGTCTCCGGGCAAAACCCGCGCGGCGTCGGTGGCGGCGGGGCCCTTCTCTCCCTCTCACGAGGAGCTCAGGCGACACGGGGCAGCTCAGCCAAGCAAGGGTGTGGCGAGCGTCGTCGGGCTGACGGCAGAATTCATGCGTGCAGATCCAGCAGAGGCGCGAAGGGAGCGCGCGAGCACGGTGTGGCGCGGTGAGCGTCCGCCGCGCAGATCTAGGCCCATGGCCTGCCAGTGTGGCGGCAAGGGGCACCCTCGCTTGAGCGCTTGCATGTGGCGGCGCGAGTGTGCGGATGCGCGCATGCGGCGTGGATGGTGTTGCGGTTGGGGTTCGCATGCTCTGTGGTCGTGCGTCCATGGCGGCGCGGATCTTGGGCCGGCGACGGGGGGTGGTCTCCCTGGGCTGCTTTGCAATAAGGCCGGTGTTGCGGCAGCGCCATGCGACAATGCGGCTCCTTGGAGCGTAAGTCACGGCGTCCTGCGAAGGCGGCATGGGAGCATCGCATGGCTTCACCGGCGGCAGGCTTCGGTCTACTGGGGGTGCGGCTCTGGCTGGCCACATGACGTCGTCTGCTCCATGCGGTGTGGCTCCGGCAGTTTGCAGGAAGCCGAGGCAGCAAGGCGGAGGCTTCGATCTGGGAGCTCTCTGTTGCAGGTTGTGGGCGAGTGAAGGCAGGCGGTCTAGCTGGTTTGGTTGGGGCTTCGAATGACAAAACCAGGCGAATACTTGACTATGGTCACGGTCGGAGCCAGCAACGGCGGCGTCCGAGGGCGTTGCGACCTTGTTGAAGGTGTTGTCATGGTGTGGTGTCTCCCCTACCAATCCTTCTTCAAAGGAAACCTCGTATCCTATTCTGGATCGAATGATGGCGCCCCCCTTGTGTCGTGCCCTTCTTGAGGGCTTCATTTTTTGAGGAGGGGCCAGTTGGAGGGACTAGTGGCGGGTCTGATGTTGCGAGGGTAATTTTTGGGCGATCATGGCAGCGACAGATGAAGATATTGGTGTGTGTTGGCATCGAGGCTTCTGTGGTGACAATGAGCAAAATCGGGGACATGGCAATGTTTGAGGTAGTCGGCTCTTCTTCGGCGTGTTCATGGGATTGCCTCGGCTTGTTTGTTGCACTGAAGTTGAAGTTGTTGTGGCGGGGGCCGGTGGCATACGATGACGAGCAGTAGGTGGCCCGTTTGGTGATCTTCCACGACGCCGGTCATGCCTAGTTCTCCTTCGTAGTTCTTTGCCAGAGTCCGAGCTGCGTTGTCTGGGCGCGGGTGGCTGAGTTCTGGCGCGGATCTTCATATAGCTCCACTCGGTCTCTACAGAGCGAGTTGGGTCTACGATCGCCTACGGCGAAGCCGGAGTTGTTTGCTCATAGTTTAGTGATGGCGATGATGCCTTCTAGGGCAGGAGTGATGACGATGACGCCTGTGTGCTGTCTCGACTAGACCCTCTTTGAAGAGGTGTGTGTGGGGTATACCATGTGTGCCGCTCACTAGTTTGTGATGGTTTTCGCCCGATTTTCCACTAATTAACTGGACAATTCTCTTCTGCTTAATTAATGGATGAGGCGAATCTTTTTCCTCTGTTTAAAAATAAATAAATAAGGTGAACTTCACTCTAACATGCTATTTCTCGATCCCCAAGGCGGAGTCGGGTCCATCCCCCTAGACCGGATCAGGGGGATGCAACACACTTTCTTCCCGAGTGAGTTGCAACTCAGGGAGGGAATGGGCCGGGTCGCTGACCCAACCCAAAAAATTTGAGGCCAACGGGTCATGTTGTTCGGTCTCAAACAGGGATTGGGTCAACAGTGCCGACACCGGGTGACCCATTGGATCAGCTGGGTTGGCCCACCTTATAGTCTTATATCTCACGACAGCTATAATCTTCATCGCATCGGCATTGTCGTAGAACCCGATCTTGCGACGTAGTCTATCATATTTTTTGGGGTGAATGCTTGCGTATATAAACAACAAATTTGTCTTGATATGTTTCTGCAAAATCTGGACGTACAAAACCACAAGCAGACAGCTTGATTTTTTTTCTATTAACCACATATTTGAAATCTTGTTAATTCTCATACTAGCCGGATTCCATTAAACCGTGCCTAATTTTAACATCTCGTCTGTCACAAGGCAATGTAAAGCAAGAATTTGGGTCGACCCAAAATACCCATCGAGTCAACGAGGCCATTGACTATTCTTTATATGATGGGTTGACCCATGACCTCTTAAATTGGTCCTGGGGCCACAGGGGCCGGGTCCAAGGCCATGTCCGACCCGACCCATTCCCATCCTGAGTTGCAACCCAGCAAATTTCTGCCACATGTAGCACGCGGCAGGGACGTCAATTCCATGCGCCAGGTTGATCACTTGCACACACAAAAATTAAAATTTGACAAAAAGTTCATCCATCTGAAAAATGTTGACGGATTTGAGAAAAAAATCAGAAAATTCAAAAACATTCATTCATTCAAAAAAGTTCACGGATTCAAAAAATAAGTTCACGAAATTGAAAAAAGTTCACAAATTTAAGGAAATGTCCATGAATTTAAGAAAATGAAAATAAAAGATAAAAATAAGAAGAAATAAAGAAAAATAAAATAGAATAAAACCAACAAATGGCGATACAAAACCAAAGAAGAAGAAAACTAGATTGAGAAGATCCACAACGGAGAATAAAAGAGTAACTAGGGACAATAAATGAGTTGTCCCAGTTGGTTACAATGGGCGGAAGTAAACCAATAGGTTGGAAGTTTGAATCCTACCTCACGCACCTATTATTTGAAGGTTAGAAAAAGAAAAAACATGCCAAGCCCAGGACGGAGCATTTGGGTGAGGGGGCGGGCGGATCGGCTATGTACGACTACATACAGCTTGTACATGCCACATATGGAGGTGGTCAAATCCATGCAAAAAAAGAACTTTATACACTTTGTGAGGGGGTGGCTTCTCCCTCATTTTATATTACTGAAAATCTAACAATCCTATACTTCAGAAGAAACGAACACAGGGTTTGGCTCTCGGGTGCATCTGCATATGAGGTGAACAGTAAATTCATTTAAAATAGTACAAAAATTCAAAACAACTCTAAAAAAAATTGTGATGCTAGATGCTCATGTGCGTGAAGTCCGTGCCAAATTTCGTGGAGTTTGAACATTTCAGTAGCTCTCAGAAAAAAAACATATTTTAGGGTTGTAAGAAAGTTTATTGTTTACGTATTGCTTTGTCCAATTTTGTCTTTTTTGCCATGAGCTTCTTGGACATCTGAAAAAGCTGAAATTTCTCACGGACATCATACATTGGAGCATCTTCCACCTATATTTTCTTCGAATTTGTTGAAACCTATTTTTTTGATATTTTTTTTGAATTTACTGCTCACCGGGGTGCAGATGAGCCCGGGCACCCAATTGAATATCTGATAAGTAAACCATTTCTTTGATTTGCATGATTGAGTGATGGATGCGGACAATCACAAGCCTGCTTTGTTTATAGAAGAAAGAGTATAATCTCTGATCTCTACCTGTCGTAGGAATCTATCGTGCGCCTCCTCTTCTGTGTCATTTGCCGCCTAGTAATGCACTATTTAAGTATAATGTTGTTTGATTTTTTTTTCAAGGAAGAAACTTCTGACCTATTCATAATCAATCATGATAGTACAAGGAACAACAGAGGTAACAAAATTTCAAGGCCAATGGATGAAGCTTGGTCTTCCAAATTTGTAAAATTTTCCCGTAGTGTACAGATTAAATGATTTCACATGGGTGACAATCTATGGAAAGAAATGGTAAATTTTGTAAAATTAAATTTAGTTATGCTCATTGAATCTTGGCCAGAATTAGTTGACTCGGCCGGTCAACTAATCCTCTCCTGATTGTACACTACGGGGAAATGTTACTCCATTTTCATCAATTTTAGAAAGATAACCTCCGGCCCTGATTACTTCACCTTTCTCCATTGTTGAGAAGATATTGTCTCCAGAAGGTCACAAGACTAACAAAATAATCAACTCATGCGATTTCCACAACAGAAAGCCAAAAAAAAGTGCAGTATTTATTTGGTTTCAGAGACAAGCATGCATTGTGTTTGAACCAAAGGAGCTACTTTTAAGCGTACTGGTATTGACTGGCTGACTGATCATGACCATACAGAATATGTGTAATGTGTGCATCAATGTCCGAAAATGTCGCTGCCGGCATGGTCGTGGTCGTGGAAGCTCCTTCCCCTTCCCCTGCTCGCCGCCGGCCGTGGCAGAGCAAGCATCTCATTTTCCTTCCTGCTCTTCTAGCTCCGCACTCATCATGTAATCAGCTCGCCGCCAGAGACTGAGATCAAGAAGAGACCGCTGATGAGGAGGGTGGTGACATCGAATGCACCGTGGTACATGTTTCTGAGATGAAAATCCCAGCGGCAGCACAACACTGGTCCTTCATGCTCTGTTCATCTTCCCCTTGATAGCTCTAGCTGGGGCAGAAAGAAAAAAACATAGGCGATTAATTACGGCAAATATCTCTTACTGGGGAGATTGCAATGTATTTTTACAGTCAGCGGTTGCTGAGAGTAGCACAAAACATGCTTAATAGCCCTCAAGTAACATCAGATAACTAACTAAAGTGCACTAGCGCTGGCAACTACTCCCTCCGGCCCAAAATGATTTTTACAGTCATATATTTCTGGAAGTAAGTTTTAGATGAGAGCAGCCCAGTACTCTGAATAGGCCCATGAACACAGCACACAGTTCAATCCGAGTTTGGGTATTCCCAGAGGTAGGCAGCCAAGTACTTTGCCACAAATTTGGATACTCTGAATAGGCCTAAATGTGTGAGATAACAAAACTTCACATATCAGAGTTACAACTTCTTCATCACAAGAAGAGGGAAACTCATATGACTCACTCTCTCAGGCCACAGGCTTGTTATTTTAATTTAGAACGTGACATCATCAAACATTAGGCAACAACAAAATGGATGAATTATCTGCATTTTCAAAAAGGGCAGGTGGGGGCAATGACATTCTGTCAGCTGTGAGTGAATACCACCAAGTAACATCAGTAGGAAGTCTCAAGTAATACTGTGTCAATTGTCAGATGGACATCTCCGGAGGCTGGTACTTTACTGGAAGCAACTCTACATGCTCCCTTAGTT
Source organism: Triticum timopheevii (assembly GCA_963921465.1). Taxonomy (NCBI): domain Eukaryota; kingdom Viridiplantae; phylum Streptophyta; class Magnoliopsida; order Poales; family Poaceae; genus Triticum; species Triticum timopheevii. Next base: position 626,187,771 of record OY997264.1, on the reverse strand, counting down.
TCCCTTCCCCTGAGAAGAGAGATACTATTAACGAAATCGTTGAAACTTCAAGTGACAGATGGTTTGCATCAAGTTTAGCCAGATAAGTTGCAGCCTTTACAACTGCACCTTTTTCCAGCAACAACCTGACCACATGATTTAGCAGCCTGGAGTTGGGAGCACAGTTAGCCTTCTCCATTGCTAAAAACATATCATCAGCCTCTGGCAGCAACCCTTCTTTTATGAAGTTCGTCATCATTAAGTTGTATGTCACAACACAAGGCACCAGCCCGATGGCTGATATAGTAGCAAACAAATCCTTGGCTTCTTCAATTCTCCTAGTTTTAAACATTGCAGAAATCATGATATTGAGTGTTATGACATCAATCTTCATGTTCGTTGCACGTAGTTTCTTGAACAGATCCATTGCTTCATCAGTGCAATTATTTTTACACAGCCCACTAAGAACAATGTTGTATGTGTCAACGCCCACTGGTATGCCACTTTCAATCATCGTATCAAATTCTTCCTTTGCAGAAACTGGTCTCCCAGAGCAAAACAGCCCATCAAGTATAATGTTGTACATAATAGTAGTGGGCTTAACCCCGCTGAGTGACATTTCCCTGAAAAGACTCAATCCATCGGCGATCTTTCCAATTTTACAGTAGCCATTAAGAAGTGCACCATACGTAACAGCAGTAGGTTGGAGGCCAGCAGATTTCATAGCATCGAGTACTCTCAGTGCTTTCTCCACCTTGCCAACAAGGCAATATCCATCCATAAGTGAAGTGTACATAATAACATCAGGCCGCTGACCAATACCGACAATGAAGTCAAAGTCAAACATATCTTGTGCCTCCATTACCTTTCCTTCTTTGCACAGGTTGTTTATTACAGGATAGAAGAACACACTGTTAGAACACAGACCTTTATTAACTGCTTCAGAGATCAATTCCTTGGCTTTCACAAAATCACCATGAGAGCAAGAACCCAGAACCAGGCATCGGTAAACAACTATGTTAGGTGAAACTCCTTGATTGACCATCTGATTAAATATATCCATAGCAGCAGCCATCTTACCCATTTTGCAAAGTGAATCCATTACTACTAGATAGTCAACTACATTTGGGTTTACTCCTTGTTGCCTCATTACTTCGAACATGTGCATAGCCTTATCCATCAGTCCACGTTTAGCATATGCATTGATCAGTATATTGAAAACATGGTGGTCAGGTACGATACCATTCCGTACCATCGAATTGAAGAGATCAGTCATATCATCGAAGCATCCTTCTTTCGCATACCCATTAAGCATAGTAGAGTAGGAGAAAATATCAGGTTTGTGGCCCTTTGCAGCCATGGAGTCAAAAATATCTCTAGCTTCCTTTGTCTTTCTATGCTTGCAAAGGGAATCAATAAATGAGTTCAACGTGACAGAATTTGGTCGAACACCAGCACTTGCCATTTCTTTGAATATCCTAACTGCTGCTTTCCACTGACCCGAAGTGGAATATCCATGGATCAGGCTAGTATATGTCCTGATGTTGGGTTCAATGCCTTGATCAACCATTTGCCGAAGGACCACTTCTGCCTTGTCCATGGCTCTGGACTTGCTTAGTGCGTCAATAATTGAGTTGTAGGTCACCACATCAGGTTGAACTCCCAGTTGGGGCATCTCATGGAAGAGATTGCACGCTTTGTCTACTTCACCTTCTTTAAAGCAGCCGTTGATTACTATGTTGAACGAGAAGACATCAGGCGCACAATCCAGTTCGGGCATCCGGTGGAGCAGCATGTCCAAAGCCTCATTTGAATGCTTGGCCTGGCAGAGCCCCTTGAGGAGATTGCTGAAGGAGATGATCTCCAAGCGCAGCCCCAACCTGATGAGGCGGCCGAAGAAGGCAACCACCAAGTCCGGGCGGCCTGCGCGGCAGCAGCAGTCCATGAGGATGGAATAGGTACAGAGCGTGGGCGACACTACCCGTGCACCAGCGCCTCGGGACATGCGGTTGAAGAGGGCGACGGCAAGGGCAGGGCCATCCCCGCAGGCAGATGAGGGCGGAGCACGGGCTAATGGAGCTCGGCGCGCAACTGCCGCGGGTCTCGCCCTCCGGGAAGGCTGACCGTGCGTGCGCCCCCGCACTGCGCTCTAGTGGCGTCACCCGCGATGCTCGGCGCGCGCGCGCACTAACCAAGCACTCGGGGGAACCGCTCGCCGCCGCCGCGGGTTGCAATCGATGCCCTCAACAGTGGCGATGAAGAGGAGCGGCAAGCGCAGGACGAGCAGCGCACCTCCGTCAGAGAGAAAGGGGACTCAGGAACTCCGGTGGTCCTGGCCGGCGGCGAGCGGCCTGGGAGGCGGTTGACGAATCTAGACTGTGAACGGAGAGGGGTGAGAGGTTGCCGGCGGAGTGGGGGAGTTGGATTTATGCCGTTGAATCCTTCGTCCAATCCAATCGGCGAAATACAGAGTATCAAGTACTCCCATCCTTGAGTGCTTCCCATGCTCCAAGTTCAAAAATAATAATTTTAAATGTTTCAAAATTTTCTAAAAAAATATGAATGTTTACAAGGAATGTGACTACAACTCCTAAAAATTATTGGCCCAAACTTCAAATACACATTGAGAAACAAAAATGTGAAATCTAGCATGAATAGTGTCATAAAAAGACAAAAGCAACATTTGACACTATTCACATCTGTATTTATCTTTTTTGTTTCTCAATGTACATTTTGATTTTGGGCCTAAACTTTTTAGGGGGTGTAGTTACATTTCTTGTGAACATTAACAAATTTTTTCAGAATTTTTGAAACATTTAAAATCGATGTTTTAGCCTTGTAGCATAGGGAGCATCCCAAGGATGGGAGCACCTGATATTTCCTCCAATCCAATCGTAGGTGGTACTCAAACATTTTTTTCTAAGAAACATATGCAATTTTATTCATTTCTCCTATAAACCCAGCTACACTACCCGCCCGTCTTGGCTATCTGCGTCGTGTGGTCGTTTTCGTGCTTACGATCTACTTCGTTCGTATGTTTCTACGCTGCTGGCCAAAATCCACCGGCTGGTTACTCTGCACAGCAGCACGCACAAAGAAGGCATCCACATCGATATGCCTGGTGAGCTCATGCTTCACCCGGTCACGAGCAATACTGATAGCACCGGTATTTTTGACAATAAGGGAGTCGGTGTAGTAGCAGACACATCAAAATCCTCAAGTAACCATCGTAACCAGATTACCTCAGCCGTCAGTATAGCCATCGCTCGCAACTCAGCCTCCGTACTCAAGCGAGAAACTGCAGTCTGTTTCTTTGTCTTCTAGGCAATGAGGGAGCCGCCAAGAAAGACATGGTAAACAGAGAGAGAGAGCGTCGATCAGAGGGATCACTAGCTCACGTAGCATCGGAGTAGGCCTGGAGCTGGAGAGGGGAAAGAAAAGGCAGTGAGAGATCATGCCACGAAGATATCGTAGAACACGGAGGAGGTGACTATAGTGGACAGAGGTGGGGGCTGAAACAAACTGACTGAGAGTGTGGACAAGATAAGATATGTCAGGACGAGTAACAGCTAGATAGACAAGGCTCCCAACGAGGTGGCGATAGCGAGTGGGATTAGGAAGAGGATCACCGTCAGAAGCACCAAGCTGGACGTTGAGCTCCATAGGAGTCACAACAGTGCGCTCATCACCAAGAGCAGCTCGAGCAAGAAGATCCTGAATATAATTTTCCTGGGAGATGAAGAAGCCATCAGAGGTTGAAGTAAGCTCAATCCCAAGAAAATAGCTAAGTGGACCAAGATCAGACATGAGGAACTGGCCGCGAAGGCAGGCCTTAACAAAGGCAATATAGTCAGAGTCGTCGCTGGTGATGATCATGTCATCTACATATAGAAGGAGAAGAGTCCGACCATGAGGAGACATGTGAACAAACAAAGTGGGATCTGATCACTGGGCGAGAAGCCAGCGGCAGTCACCACAGAGGCGAACTGCTCGAACCAGGCGCGAGGCGCATGTTTAGGACCATAGAGGGAACGTCGAAGTTGGCAGGCCATACCATCAAGAATAGAGTACCCCGGTGGGAGCTACATATAAACCTCCTCACACAACTCAACATTGAGAAAGGCGTTCTAAACGTTAAGCTAAGATATAGACCAATGAAAAATAGAAGCCACAACAAGGAGAGTGCGGACAGTGGTCATGTGGGCCACAGGAGCGAATGTTTCATCATAATCCCGTCCCTGCTCCTGCTGAAAGCCACGAGCCCCAAGACGAGCTTTGTAACGCTCAAGAGAACCATCAGAGCAAGTCTTAATCTTATAGACCCACTTCCACATGATGGGACGAACACCGGAAGGAAGGGAAACCAGATCCCACGTGCCAGAGCGCTCGAGGGCAGCAATCTCCTCTGTCATCACAAGCTGCCGTTCAGGCTGGGTCATGGCAACCCGCTAGGAAGTGTTCTTAGCAACAACAGAGAGACCGTACCGGTCAGGAGAATAGCGATCAAGTGGGGGCGAGGCCAAGCACGGAGGTTATGAACCGGTGGAGGCGTGGAAGGAGGTGCGCTGAAAGTGGAAGGCGCGTCAGTAGAATCATCCTCAACACGAGGGCGGCGAGTGTAGTGGAGAGGAAGAGGAGAGAGAGGCTGACATACTGGAGAGGATGGTGGAGAGGTGGATGATGAGGGTGGGGAGGAGGATGGAGGTGAAGGTGGTGTTGGTGGTGGATGAGTAAGAGTGAGACGTGCCGAATGAAGGGGGAAATAGGAGGCACATAGGAGGGTGTATCGGGAAGGAGAAGGAAAGAAATATCGTCCATAGAAAAGCTCGAGGAGGAAGGATGCGGGTAGTAAGAACAAGACTCATCGAAGGTCACATCATGTGAAATGCACAGCCAACGAACAACAGGATCCCAACATCTATAGCCCTTGTGCTCATCATTGTAGCCAAGAAAAACACACTCAATCGACTGGGCAGTCAATTTGGTGCGTCTCGTGGGGCAAGAAGAACATAGCACACGCATCCAAACATACAAAGAGCTGAGTAGTTAGGAGAACGACCATTGAGACACTCCATAGGAATACCACCCTGCAAGGCAGCCGATGGCTGAATGTTGATGAGATAGGTGGATGCGAAAACAGCCTCAGCCCAAAAGTGTGGTGGAAGAGAGGCGACGATCATTAGCGCACTAGCCGTCTCAAGCAGATGACGATGCTTACGTTCCGCAACGCCATTCTTAGCATGATCGCCAGGACATGAGAATTGGGCAAGAGTACCCGATTGCACAAGAAAACCACACAACATCTGGGAGATATACACTACAAAAAAAAGACACATCCATGACATTTTGGGTCAAACGAAATTTTTTTCTGTCATACTTATGACACTGATGATAATTGTGACAAAACCCGGTATCATCATAGATGTGGTGGGCTCCTACTTCTATGACAAAAAATCATGACAGAAAATGGGCTTTTCGTCCTGGGCGGGCCGGAGACGCAGCTGCATGACATTCTTTGGGCCGTCCATGACGGAAAAATTCATGGTAGAAGCGAGGGCGAGGAAAATATCAGGGTGTTCCTGGTTACGGTGGGTGGTCGGGGCCGAGCGATGCACGAAGGTTTGCGCGTTTCTCTCGTACACACGCACGCGCGTGGGTGCGAGGCGTTGGGCTCTAACTGAACCCGAGCGAGGCGTTCGCCTACTGAACCCGAGCGATTGCACTGCAGGCTATGCATTACTGAACCCGAGCGATCGATCGATGGCTGTTAACTGAACCTGATCGAGCGATTCCTTCGCTACTGCTGCTAACTGAAGCCGATCAATGCTGCCTCTGGATGAACAGTGAGCATTTCTGGGGGGGGGGGGTTGGATGAACAGTTCCCGATGGGGGTGGATGAACAGGACCCCGTGGTGTTGTCTCTGGATGAACAGGACCCCGACCCATCGAGCCGGTTGGGGCTGGATGAACATGACCCCGTGGAGGGCTGGATGAACAGGACGACCATGTGGAGGGCTGGATGAATAGTAGATGATGGAGGGCTGGATGAACAGTAACCCGTGGAGGGGTGGTTGAACAGGAGCCCGTGGAGAGGGCTGGTTGAACAATAGCCGGTGGAGTAGCGCGCGGTGGAGGCTGGATGAACAGGAGCCCGTGGATGAACAGACGCAGGTGGAGGCTGGAGGAGGTCGACGATGGATGAACAGTAGCCCTTGGAGGCTGGAGGAGATCGATGATGGAGATGAACAGTATCCCGTGGAGTCCCGTTTTGCGGTACGCCACATCCGTCCCGATGAACAGGACCCCGTTTTGACCGTAGGAGGTCCAACAGAAGTCCGTTTCCTCCGTTTTGCGGTATGCTAGACCCCTCCCGATGAACAGGATCCCGTTTCGAACATGGCCGGTCGAACACAAGGCCATTTCCTCCGTTGTGCGGTACACCAGGCCTCGTTTTCACCGGCTGTTCCGTCGAAGCCCTCCCGATGAACACGATGACGCATTCCATTCCGACCCAGCCGGTTGGCTCCCCATGAACACGACGACGACGTTCTTCCTCCGTTCTGACCCAGCCATGTACACGAGCCCTGGCTGTGCCTATGCGCGAGTAGGCGTTCGAGACCCCGCCCGTATGTACGTACATGGCCGTATTTTCTCTCTTGCACACTGGCCGCTGTACGTACGTGTACATGCTACATGCGCGCCTCTACTACGACACGTGCGCGCCTCTACATCGACCAGTATATACGTACACATTCGCGGCCAGAATGACAACGCTACGTATGCTTCGATCAGGTGGGTCCCGACTGTCATGCACTTTCTTCCGTGCGAAGATGTAGCTAGTGGGTACCAGCAGTCACGGGGGCGAATCGTTTTTTTGCCCAGACGAACTTCCTTGCGTGCGAAGATGTAGCTGGTGGGTCCCAGCAGTCAGGGGGAAACGTTTCTTTTCCGCGAAATACAGTGGCCCGTCCAGTTGGTCCCTGCTGTCAGGTGGAGGAATAATTATTTTGCGCGTAATAAGGAGGCATTTCCTTGCGGCCACCGTGGACCCAACTTTCAGCCTTTCCACGTACAGTACTCTTTCAATGGAAGTCGTTCCTTGACCATGTTGACCATGTTGCGCCGAGAGCACCATGGTGGTCGACGACGGCAAGGCCTAGGAAGGGGACGACACCGATCCGGGGAAGACGCGGCAACGGAAGCCCGCGCGGAGAGGAGTACGAGGGTTCACTGGTTCAGCTGCGGTGTGAGGCTGCCATTGCCCCAGGGCGTAGACAGCGGTGGGAGTAGTAGGGGGCGGTGAGGCCTCCGCAGCAGCACAGGTGGCCATGGGAGGCAGGAGGAGGCGACACGACCGGCGCTGCTTTGGGCGGCTGGAGCAAGAAGACGAGAGGTAGAAGAAGCACTACGGCCGTTGGATGAACATCGTACGGTAACTGGAGCTAGAATCGTTCATATTGACTAAGTTGACAAAGCCCTCCGTCCCCATCAACTTAGTAGGCCCACAAGTCAGCATCCCACTATGCTGGGTCCCAGCTAGTAGGGGGAGTATTCATTTTTTTGTGCGTAATAAGGAGGCACTTCCTTGCGTGTGAAGATATAGCTGGTGGGTCCGACATGTCAGCGGGGGGGGGGACATTTTTTTCGTGAAATACAGAGGCCCTTATGGTGGGTCCCAGATGTCAGCTCATTATTTTACACGTAATAAGGAGGCATTTCCTTGTGTGCGGTCGTGGACCTAGCTGTCAGCCTCTCCACATACAATCCACGTCCGATGGAAGTTGTTCCATGACCACGTTGACCACGCCACACCGAGAGCACTAGGGCGATGGACGACGGCGAGGCCTAGGAAGGGGACGACGCGGAGCCGGGGAATACGCGGCAGTGGATGCCCACACAGAGAGGAGTATGAGGGTTCACTGGTTCGGCTGTGGTGTGAGGCTGCCGCCGTCGCATGGCCTGGCTAGCGGTGGGAGTAGTAGGGGGCGGTGAGGCCTCAGTGGCAGCACATCCAGTCACTGGAGGCAGGATCAGGCGGTCTCGCCGGCGCTGGTTTGGGCGGCTGGTGCAAGAAGAGCAGCGATTGAAGAAGCAGCAGGACCGTTCGATTCAAATCCAACGGTTACTGCTGCTAGAATCGTTTGTTGACTAAGTTGACAAGCCCTTCGTACGCGTCAACTTAGTGGGCCCACAGGTCAGCCTCCCAGCCGGTGCGCCCCAGATGTCAGTGGAAGGAATCATTTTTTTGCGTAATAAGGAGGCAGTTGATTGCGTGCGGCCAGGCCAGCGGAGGGAGTAGGGTGGGCCGGGGAAGCCTGCACGGCATCATAGCGGGCCACAAGAGGAGGGAGCAGGCAGTCCCCCCGGCGCTAGTTTAGGCGGCTGGAGTAGGAAGACCAGAGATTGAAGAAGCACGTCGGCCGTTAGATGGACATCCAACAGTCACTGCTGCTAGAATCGTGTGTTGACTGACAAAGCCTTGCGTAAACAAGTCAACCTCGAAATCTGTGGCGTGTACAGCCCATTTGCTATTATTTCTATAATTTTTACTCATTTTCTAATTCATATGGAATTTATTGCAGCCCGTTTTCCATTTTAGAATTGCTTCCCATTTTCTGGTCAGTACCAGGGTTAAAAAAATTAACTAAATATGTGCGAAATTTTGAAAATTCGCAATTTTTTGCTGGGGAACAAAATATTCTTAATCCAAAAATTAGTAGCCATTCTAAAACAAATTTAAAAATAAATTAGTACTATGTCATGTTAAATCCAATGAAATATAGTATAAAATATCAGTGAAGAACAAGAACAAAAAAAGAAACTAATATCCCATTTGCTATAATTTTTTTTGGAATTTTCAACCCCTTTGATATTACTTTTAACAGACACTGACCATACTCTTTGGCCGGACCGGAATGCATCCCTCCTCGTCTTGAAAGATTTGCAGCCCAGTAAGTCAGAGAAAACAAATTGGCCTAGCTTGGGTATTCTTCAAAAAGAAATACTGGGCTACCTATTTTCCCAAAGAAAAAAGTGCTGGGATGGTCATGTTGTTAGACGGGCCACAGAGACCGCACAACCCAGTTTATAGCCTACTCCTCCAAATTACTACTAAAAAAAGTTGTGCAATTCTGTCGTTAATTGACTATACGTTGAATATGATGTGGGTCCCAGATATCAACAGGGTGGATTAGAGTAAAAAAACGAGGGGTGCATCTGAGTAGTAAAAGAGGCGCTTGCTTGTGTTCGGGAGTGGACCTGGTGGGTCCATACTGTCATACTCATAACTACAGTCCTCTCACGATTCACTATGTTGACAGGGACCGTTTCGAAAAAAACTATGTTGACAGGGCCGGACAGCGGTGCCGCGGCAAGCGCACCAAGGCGGAGGATAAAGTGCTATCGCCAATGTGCTGGGCTGTGTTGGACATTCTTATTGAAAAATAAAAATGGACCGGAACTGTTTATGACGTTGACTACGATTTGCATGGGCCCGCTGGTTGCAGGAAGAAAATGATGGGAGAAAGAAGACTAGTCGCTATCTTTGCCTAAGAATAATATCGACTGAATGTAACGACACTATCATAGGAAATAATATCCTCATGTTAAATCATGAATTTAAAGAATTGAGCATTTAACTTTATTTATTTATTTACTTATTTATGTTTAGGGGAAAATGAGCATGTACCTGAGCCGGATTCATGTGAGAGCCTCCCTTCCAGTTAATTATGGGTTCCTCTACTAGGCCTTCATCAGTGGGCTGCATGTTATCAACAAGTGGAAAATGTGTTCCGTATGAAAAATAGTATGCACTACGTACGGTACGGGGAACTAAAGGATCGAACCGTGCAACGACTTCCAAAACATTGTGTTTGTCGTTCTAACAACACATTTATAACCACCAGACGAAATATACTACTGATTGTACATTGAAAACAGCAGCAGCAGCAACCAGGGCTGGGGGTGCAACAGAAGTAGTAAGAAGGTTAGAAGAGTGAAGACGCAGCTCTCTCTTCCAAACCAAACATCAGCCATTATTACAAAAGGGCTACCAAAAAAGAACAAGTGTATGCATCAAACTAAATAAAGATCCTACTACACCAAGTGTACGCATCTAACTAACTGGCTCAGTTAGACGTTACTATTTATTAAACTGTGGAGATTGGCTGACGGCTTGAACCAGATGGGTGCCTGGCGGGGGAAACTCCAGCCAGCAGGTCAAAGTCTGATACTTGCGACCCTCTCTCCTACTTTGGGCTGCAGAGCGTGGCGACACATATCAGGGTATGGTGCATGCAGAGATGCATGGTACGCTGTGTACACACAGTTTTATCTGATGAACGAAACCGCGTTCCCATCATGATCCTTGTCGTTGGTTATCTCCTGGTTAATCGGATAATTCAGTCCGACAAACAGAGAGCGTGTACCAAGGCTACTTATCAGCCTCCAGTCAAAAATTCCTGAAGGCCCAAAGAAGCTGGGATCCTTCTCAAAGACTTTGCAGTGACTGTGATTGTATTCCACGAAACAACACGTCAGTACGTGCGAACGATCATCAATCGTTCACGATCGTTTGATCAAGCCAGGAACCAGCTGCAACTGCCATGCCGCTTTTCTTTGAAAGGTTATGGGATTAGGAAGGGTAGGGACACCAGGCCACCTACAACATCATATCAAGTTGGACTAAAATAAAAAAGGGCTGTTGATATAGTCAATCTTAAGAACAGCATGTTATGAGCATGATTTTTTTCAGTAAATGTTGACAGTAATATAAGCAAGCCATCATGATATCATAGGAAAGTAACATACTACTGTAACAACCATTTGTAGTGATGACTGGAGTAGGCCAGCAATACGTCCAGCCATAGAAGGAGTCGACAACGTAAATGAAGCCCTTGTGTTCAATGGCATTAGAGAAACATGGAGGATGTATGATCCTGCGATGGATGTGCAGATTTATCCACTTACCGCAGTGACCTGTCAGATAGGCGAGACCACGGTTGAAGAATGCAATTAGCCTGAAGTATTTATAATTCGCAGATCTTGTGGGCACTTGGCAGATTACAACCTTGAGCAAATCAAACTTGGTATCATGTTGGCTACTGTAAGATTCAGAGTATTCTGGGCCGTGGTGCCAAAGCAGTGCAGTGTTAATCGAAGGAAGGGGGGATCAATCGCCGGTTGTAGACCTCCATGAGCATCCAGCTGCCGCGACCGTCGACGAGCACCATCCAAGACATGTTCATGCCGACCCAGTACATACCGTTAATGTAGTTGAGGGTGACGGGGATCGGATCGCAGTCAAGGGGGTTGATGCTCGCCACCCTACGATCGTTATGCTGCGTGACATGCCATTTCTGAAGATCATGCGGCATTAGCAAGCAAGGAGTGGCTTAAAAAGCTCCGGCTTGAGGGCTTTGAGTAAACGGTACAGCCCCGATGAGCACGCGGCGAGCGGCATGGTACTGAGATTGTCCACACGCGAAACAATGAGATTGATTACCTCTGTGGGGAGCGAATTCCAGCCACTCTTTCGGCGGACGCTGCTCGGTTCTGCCATTGTCTGTGCTTGGGTTTCGGACGAGGGGGGAGGCGCCTTAGCGGGGATGGAATATTGCACGAGATTATGTGTAGAAAAAGATGGAGAAGCGAATATGTGCTACGGGAAGTGGACAGGTGATGATGACTACAACATGCCGCTTGACTTACGAGACACATACCAGCAGCATAGGGTCATATCAATGCCAGACAACTTGCTTGAGTGATCACAGTACTGGTACTCCCTACAGTACCTACTACTATGCCCTAACTTGCTTGAGTAGAGTAGTAGTGGAGTAGGACTCTGCTCCACTACTAGCACCGGAGGAGTAGTATATTCTAATCTAAAATAGTTACAAACTTCAATGCCCGAGCGTGGAATGACTACGAACCGCCATCGGTGCTAACTCCAATCCCCAACAAATGTTCGCTGGGAGACTTGGCAGTTGCAAGCGCCCGTGACGCAGTTATAGTACGTGTGTAAGGGTGGCGGTTTTGTAAAATACTATGGCTTAAAAATAGGCCACCGTCGGATGGAAATCTGACGGTTATGTGGGATTTGCCAGGATTGAGCTCGTGCCGAACAATCGCTAGATATCATTACTAAAAAAAGGTTAAAACACCCGGGGCTATAACTTGAACCGGCTGACCACTAACAATGATACTAACATAGTTGTAAAATGGTCAAAGACCGTGTCTACGTGGTGTCTGGAATTATATGCAAAAAAATTAGCAAGATGCACGTGCATTGCACGGCACACCGTCATCACAAACACGGTTTTTTCTCTACTCCTACTCCTATAAAAGTCTCAGTTGGTGATGATGGAGGCGAGGAGGCGTGTTCAGCCGGGCGTGCAGCGGACGGCGCGGTACTATTCGATTTGTTCTAAAAAAACAAAGAAGAGTAGTAGAGATAGAGATAAGAGTAGAGATAGAGACTTAGGGAGGAGCACCATCTACTGCTTCGTGTGCTACTCCTGCGCTCCATTCGGCGGCCGCAACGTCGTCCCCTACAGCCACTCCCTCCTACGCTCCATTCAGCGGGCGCTGTTGAAATTTGGGGAGTGCACTCTCGCGACTGCTGGCACCCACAACTTCATCGACGACGACTTCTTCCCCGACCTCGGCAACCTCTTCCTCAACGACATGGGCGACAACCTCAATGCCAACGGTGCTGCTCCCGTTGCATCGTATGTGTTTCTGTCCTTCCTATTTGAAATCGTTGTAGAATTCATGTTTCTACTCTGTATCCTACTACATTCTATCTGTTCATCTACTATGCTAGTCCACATGATTAGTTTAATCTCTGTTATAGCCGTCATGATTTATTTTGTGCTTATTCGGATTAAATCTTGTAGCTCATATATTCAACTGGCGCAACGTCCCCTACAGCCACTCCTGTTTCATGGACGGCCTGGTCGATGCATCCAATGAGCCCTTCGTCTACTGCTATAAGTGCCCGATGGCATTTTCCGGATCACCGGCGGACATCGTGCATCACCTCACGGATGCGTGCAGCGGTCACTACTGGCCCTTGGCGGAGAACATCAAGTACGAGACGTGCTACCCGTTCACCATGCTGGAGTCGCTGGAGGATCACTGCCGCCTGCTAGTCTCGGAGGAGGACGGCAGTGTCTTCCTCTTGATCGTGGGCACCGGCGAGGCCCGCGCAGGCCGCCGCCCCGTCTCTGTAGTGTGCATCAGGGGCGACGCCGCTGACACTGACACTAGTATGAGGCCGATGTACGGGTGCGTGCTCACAGTTACTACCCCTCCGAGGTACGTGGGTGGCGACAACTGCTGCATCATGCTGACTAGGACTGTGCAGAGCTGGGACCTTCCTGCCGATGTGGACATGGAAGATGCATGGTATGATTTACCCCCCAACGCGGTGCATGGGGACTCCAAGGAGGATCACCTGGACATACACATTATCAATTTAAATGTTGATCATTAGTTTTCGCTCGGTGTAATCCGCTGTCTAAGCATGTGGAGACTTCCATGCATGATCTTGCTCTATTGGAGTATCGCGCATGAATAAAAGTGTATCCATTTATAGTTTAGTCTAGGATCTTCCTTGTATGAATGTTTACTACAATACTGGTGAAAGACTTACTCTGAACCATTTCTTACATCTCCTCTGCCCCTTCCAAGTCATCCTGATTTAATCCCTCCGTCTAGGTGTATAAGGGCATGGTTAATACTTAATAGTATAGCCAACTGTTGACTATAACAAAGTGCCATGTCATCTATAGCCAACATGTATAACAATTGATACTCAAAAACTAATTCTTAAAGATCATTTCTTGCAAAGCACAATAAGTGTTATTTCTTCACAAGTTTTGGATGCAGGTTGAATAGTTGAACGCTTTTGTTTGCAAAAGATACCTTTTTATCTATTTCACCCAGATGTTTGTGAGCTCTAGAGATGAAAAAATATCCGAAGAAACCTATCGATACCCGTTACACATGAGATGACCCCCACATCCTTTGTCAAAATAAACAACTCCCCGATCAATGCATTTCATTATTCCGTGCAACGCACGGGCACCTTACTACTATAGATTAGTACGACCAAAAATTGAACTAACATTATATATAGTACGATAAATGCTGATGCATTTCACCTAAAATTATATCATTGAAAACTATGTTCAAATACGAGTCCAACGATATAGTTTTTGTTGACATGCACTAACATTTTGTCAGTTAAATCTTCAGTCAAATTCAATGGGGGACTAATAAACCGCGATCGATGTAGTACAAGTGTAGAGGGCGGCGGTGCATGGGAGTCTCACCCCGCTCGTGGCGCAGCAGTAAAGCCGTCACATCACAAAACCCAACCACTGCCAGTAATAAGTGGCCTGGTAAGATAAATGGACAAGCAACCATCACATCCCTCCGTCTTTTTGCATTTCATCTCTCTGCATTTACTTTCTCCGGTTCATCTCGCACACTCGATCCCTAGCTACTACTCCTAGTATCCCTAGCTACTACTCCTAGGGCCAGTTCTTTTGGCAGCTTAAAAAATAAGCCGTCTCTTCCCCAGCTTTTCCCATAAGACTAGTCACAGTGGAGAGTAACATTAAGGCACCTCACTCATTTATTTGGGCTTCTAAACTACTACTAGTACCTCCGTCCTGGTTTATTCGTCACCATTGTAATTTGTGGTAAATTTTGACCAAAGATTTAACTGATAAAATGTTAGTGCATGTGACATGCACAAACATTTCATTAGTTAAATTTATGATCAAAATTTGACACAGATTACAATGGGGACCAATAAACCAGGATGGAGCTAGTAGTAATGGGATTACTACTAATCTAGAAGCCTAAATGAACTAGCCCCTAGTACTCCTACTAGTAGTACTAGTACTCAAGTTGGAATTCCAATTGCACGACACAACTTGTTAGGCAAAAAATTCGATACAGGGTGTAGGAAGCGGTTTGGGATTTGCATGCCTTTCCGACCAGTGAGATACTCCGTACAAAGTACGACAGATAAATAACCACAGAGAAGGAAGCTAAAAGTAAACAATTAAACGAGCATTTTTGCATTTGTTTTGCATTGAATCGTTTCACAAGCTTGACTAGTGTTGTTTTTTTACTTTTACAAAAACCGCATCGTAATGTTAAAACGTGCATTTGCACGTACATAAGTAATAGTAGTACTCCCTCCATCTAGGTGTATAAAGTCTTCCCTCCTTCTTGGTCACGGTGCACAACCAAAGATGACTTATTCACCTGGATGGAGGGAGTAGCACAGTCTGCAAGCATATATAAAGAGAGACGTGTAGTGCGATATTATATAGTAAAGTTTGTGCTATATGCACCTACTTACAAAATGCGTACGGATACACAAGGTTTCCAAAATTTCCCTCTTACATACTTAATTAAGGATGCTAATAATTCCCAAACGTTCGGGATTTATCATTTGCGTCCCAAAACTAATGAGATCACCTTATGAAACTAAATTATACACCTACTAAAAACCACGGCGCTCGGAGGAGCGCTTGCGGCGCACCATGAGTGCCCTGGTGCGCGGCCGTTTCCTAGCGCGCCGACACAACGCCTCTTCCTCAGCCTCGCAACTCGCGAGGTGCTTTGGCGGCTTGCCGGCGGGCGAGCGCGATCTCACCGGTGTGGTGATCCGGCGCCAACAGGTACTCCTCCTCGCTGGAAGCGTGCACCCGGTCCACGTGCCGCCAAACGTAGATGAGGTGCTTGTGCCCGACTGCACTCAGGGCTTTGGCACGGGCGTCCTCCGCCACCCTCACAGCCCTTGCATGAGCCTTCTGCCAAAGAGCCAAATGCCTGACTCTCTCGAACGCGACAAAGACCTGCCAGGCAGCTTGCCCTGTGGCGCGCTTCTCTTCCTTGGTCTTCTTCTCCACCTCTATTTTGGTGTGCTCTACCGGCAACAAAGCCTCCCACATGGCGACATCCATTTCTTTCCAAAGCTCCTCAAGGCTAGGGGGCTCGACGGGCGGCACAACATTCTCCTCGTAGCGGGGAGCCGACGTGTCCTCCGACGCGTGTGCTGGCGAGATTGGGAACGCCGACGCGTCCACCTCGACGCGTCACAGCGAGGAGTGGAACACCGACGTGTCCTCCTTGACTAGTGGCGGCGAGGAACGGAACGGCGACGCGTGACCGTCCGGGCGGTGCAGCGAGGGGCGCCTAGGTCTTGGGAGGGGTGATGCAATGGTGGTCGACGTGAGAGGGAGGGCGGGGGGGGGGGGGGGGAGATAGCGATGAACGTGAGCGTTCTTCCGAATGCCGTGGGAGGCGCAGTATATATAGCGAGCAATGGCACACCTACTTAATATATGAACTGAGCTGCACTAACTTAACTGCAGGTCCAGTTGCATCACTGACATGTGGGCCTGACCCCTGTTGGGCCCATATGTCAGTGACCCAATGCACTTGCAATTAAGTAACTAAAGCAGCGTCCCGGAAGATATGTTGCATGATTAACATAACAACTACGTGGGCATATTTGTTGGAGTAAATGACAGGGGAGGGAAGTGGTGGAAATATTGCTGGTCACAATGGATTGGACGAGCGCGGCGGGAGGAGAGTCATCCATGCAGATTTTTTCTACATGGGGTGGAGTGGTGGGACCGTTGGAGGGAGAAGGAGAGTCTGGCAGGCATATTGTTTCCACACATGGAGAGGAAAAGATTTGGTGACGAACGGGCTTCCTGCAGGTACGGGGAACGGTGCATAAGAAGTCATCTTGCATGCCGGGCTAGGTATAGTCTCAAGTCATTAAAAACATACACGCCCCACACATGTTCATATTTCAAGGTGCACTAAATTATTGCACGCGATGATTAAGGTTGGCCATAATGGTGGTATCTTAGCTGGTATCATGCACACGGGAATAGCAAACATGCTGATGTGGCAAAGAATGAAAGAAGAGAGAGGGGGGGGGGGTTAGAGTAATTAGTGTTCATGCATGCATTGGTAAACACATTTTTTGTGAAGAACGATAGCATTAGTTGAGTACTTTTGTAGACTACAAAAACTATTCCACCGCCTCTATCATGCTAAGAGTAGGTGAAATTTTTGAATCGAGCCCTTTAAACTAGAAGGGAGGTAGTAGTACTCCAATAGCTAACCTTGTTGTGATGACAAGATAGGACATGGCACGCACCTAGACGGAGGAACTAGTCTGCATTGTGCATTTAAGTTTTGTCTGAAGTCAATGTACCTCTACTTTGACCAAACTTATAGGAAAATGTATCAACATTCACAATGTCAAATCAATATTTTTATACTCATCATAAAACGTAGTTCTTATACTCATTATAATCAGCATTGTAGATATTGATATTTTTAGTACAAATTTGGTCAAACACTTTGAAAATGGTTGACGGAAGTAAAAAGGACCAGAGGGAGTATCATGCATGTGGATTAGGCAAAAAAAATTGCTCATTTATATCCGGTCAAAGTCTCAAAGGGCGCGATCGTGCGAGGGAGGCAAAGGTCGTGGGAGGCACGCTGGTTGACAGAATTAAGTGAAGTTACATCCCCGCGCCGGCATGGCGTGCGAACAGGCAGAAGCTATACCGTCAGGCCTACGATATGGGTCTAGTAGACATGACATCTAGTGGGTCCCGCATAGTTCTCACGAACTCTTTGGAGGCTTGCAGCCGTTTATCCACCGGGCAAGCCAGCAACCCCATGTCGTTTGCACGCCCTACTCGTTCCCGTCTTCTACTAGTACAGAACCTTACAACAGTTCGCTCCCAGTCGTCCCGTCCTTTCACATTACACCAGTCCAACTTCTCCTAAACCTCCTCCAAAAATCCATGGCCTCCCAAATCTCCTTGGTCGCCGCTGAGTACCAGTTAGATCCATCACCAGTGATGAGTTCATCGTCATCTACACATGTGGATCCGCGATGGTGAAAGCATGCGTTGCTCACTTCCTACGCATGTTCAACAGTTCAACGGATTAGTGGGTCGCTGGGCTAGATGTTGAGTACACCACAGTCCTGGAAAGAGAGAAGATTCTAAATAAGGTAGAGAAGAAGAAGCCCGTCGTGATCCAGGTTTGCGTACATAACGTGTGCTTGGTCTACCACATATGCCATGCCGACGTTGAGTGTCAGGATTTTAAGAACTTCCTCAAGGACGAAAGAGTGAAATTCGTTACTGTAGACTTTAGGAACGACAGGGATGTCCTAGGTCGGATAGGCCTTGTTGTAGGCCAGCCCTCCGATCTCCAGAAGGCAAGCCTGGTGTCCTCCTCTTAGGCTTCAATGCTGACCTTGGCAGCAACCATGATTGATCCTTCGTACGCTAAACTGAAGAAACCTCACCACGAGTTTCCTCATGCATGGGAGTCGAAGACATTAGATGAAGATCACATCCTGTATGCAGCAATGGATACCTACCTTTGTTTAAATATCTAGAAGGGTTGGATGAAGAAGCAGAGCCCAGTGTCCGGTTCAAGCAAAGAAGCGTCGGCGAAGAGGAAGAGGAAGAGGGACAAGGACGAAGTCGAGGACATGGACTCGGACTCCGAGTAGGTTGCAGTGTCGTCGCTCATGCTGGTTCTACTGCAGTGTTAAGCGGACTAGTTTCTTAGTTTATTTTCAAGGGTGTGTTGTGCAGAGGCCCCAGCAGAACTATGTTTATGTTCTTTCTCGTTATTTGAACTCTTTAGTACGTACAGTAGTACTAGTACTATGTCTTACTACTGTTCTTCTTGCAGTTAGTACTACTGCTCGTATCTTCGTGTTCCTACTGTACTTAATACGTTCATACTAGTAGTATAAATTGGGTCAGTCGATTTGTGAAAGAAGTTCGACGGAGCGAAGGAAGAAGATGGTAGAGAAGCTACCCCAGTATCTATATTAGGGTGGCAGGTGCCCATGATCTATCTTATGAGTGTTGGGTGTGGAATGCAGTTCGCCAGAAAAAATGGATCGTACCCGGGGTTAAACGGATGGCGGGGGGGGTAGCATGGCGGTGGCAGGCGGTTCAGGAGAGGGTAGGGCAGCGGCGGCAGGCGGTTAGGCGTGTGGCGGGCTGAGAAGATGAACCTTGCATCAATTTCGGAGGTTGAAGAAGCCCTTCTAGCCATCCATGTTGCATCAAACGGCTCACAAGAGTCAACTGACCCAAATTGCTCCTTCAGATTGCAGGATCCATGTGGCATTGAAGGTCTCGAAGGTAGATTCCACATCCGCACCCGGTTTGCGGACTCGACGCGCACGCGACCGGCTTCCGCCGCGACAGCCACCATGCGCGCCTCCTCCACGCGAGAGGAGACGACAATGACACGCTAGTTCCTCCACGCCGGTGTGCTGGAGCTCACGCTCATCCTCCTCTTCGTATGCTGCGTGCATAGACACGGCTCCACCAGCTGCTCGCGTGCTTGGCAGCGCGGTGGCATCGCGAAGAGGGACTGCAGACGACATGAGCGGGCGAGCCATCGGCTTCATGGCACAAGGATGGCAGCGACACGGCAGTGATGGGCAAGAAATTGTTGGCCAGAGTAGGCGGGCGCCGGCATGTGCAACGGCGGCGGCATATTGATGAGTGCGCGTATGGGAGGTTAGTTTAGGTTTATATAGGGTTGGTCAAACTTAAAAGAAAACCGTACTAGTACACGTAAACATTAGACTTAGGCAGTGCTTTTATTAGTTACCACAACCACGATACGGAATCCTGTGCAAGCGCGTGAACCACGACCGTGCGGTCGATCGAACGGTGCATCACCGTGTCGTGCTCGAAGGACATCCACCGAACCTTTTTGTGTGTGTGACAACAATCCACAAATATTACTCACCTTTTTTTCCTGGAAAAGTTCTTGATGCTACAATATTTCCATATATTTGAATTTAGCTCCAGTTCGTGTTTATTTGGATTTGGACGTTTTAGGTGTGCCCTAGTTTTTTTAATACTGATTTTATGTGTGTGACTGAGAGAGAACGTGTGTATGTGTCCATATGTGTGTTGTGGCGGAAGGCCAATGTGGAGACGGTGTGCGTGTGATAGAGACATAGAGAGGTGTGAATGTGCAAATGATCATGCATGAGTGAGACATAGACAGATGCTGATACATTGTGTATACATGAGAGAACGGTCTTCTATTTTACTTGTGTGTGTGTGTGTGTGTGTGAGAGAGAGAGAGAGAGGAGCATCCGTAACACAACAACCATCTCTCTCGATTCGTCCATCCCTCGCACGATTGCATGTAACACATGCATCAACGCGCACATTTTGACACCCTCACCCACCCCTGCCCACCTCAAGGCCCGCACATCGCTCTCTATCTTGCACGCACAATCTCTTCATGAATACCCTGTTTAGCATGTAGCTTTCTGTCACATACACACACATTTATCTCCTTAGGTTTGTTTTCTCTCAATATCTGACACACACACACACAAACACAAACACACACACACACACACACACACACACACACACACACACACACACACACACACACACACACACACACACACACACACACACACACACACACACACACCCCTCCCCCGAGCACACAATTCATCCCCATCCAAGGTTATATGGCGACCACTCTTGCTTGTCCTTCTCTGCACCCCAGCATGCAAAACACCTCAATCTTCAAAGACGGAATCGAGGAGATCAAAGACGGCGACCACACTGCGCTAAAGAATGTGGGGCCATTTGGAAGCAGGATGATGTGACGACGGCTGACTCACTCCTCCCCCACCCTCTCTCTCTCGCACAAAATTACCAATCCCTATCTCCCCCGCACAAAATTACCAATCCCTCAACCCACGAGATCCTTCCCCTCTCGTCCATGTTTTTCCAGCTCTCTCATCAAACCTGTTGTCTCTTCTCCTTCCACGTGTACAGAATCCAGATGCACACGCATCTCATGTATATTACATGTCTCCATCTTTCTCACAGACCTAACTTCTTCCTCTCTCTTTCTCTCTCCATCTCTCTCTCTCTCTCTGTATCATTAGGTTTGTCTCCTACTCGCTTGTCCACATACATGCAATCTTTCCCGCCCCATATGCTCCATCTTCGCAAGCTCTCTCTGCACATTTCATTCACACATTGGGATATGTTCAAAATGTTGCTTTTATAATGGCTGATGTAGAGTTATGGTTGGTTTAGTTGCATCCTACAAAGTAATAACTATGAAATGCATTTAGATTCTCATTTGACTGGGATTATGCGAGTTTGAGCATGTTGTGAAGTACTATAGACCTCATATGCATCTTGGAATTTGACAATGATTGTAACTATTGAATTGTATAGACCATTACATTTGAAGTCAGTAGCCTAATATATTTATTTCACAATTTCAACAAACGATTAATTCACTACAAAATAAGAAAACAAATGTGTACTCCCTCCATTTTTATTTAAGTCCACGTATTAGCATTGGTCAAAGTCAAGTTTTGTAAACACTCAGAAAGTTTATAACAAAAAATATTAACATATACAATAACAACTAAATACCATTAGATTCATTATTGAATGTACTTTAACATCATACATATTTTTTATGGTAAATGTTTATATTTTTCTATAACCTTGGTCAAACTTTAGGAAGTTTGACTTCGGTCAAACCTATATGCAGAGTTTACTAGTACTACTCGCTAGTTGCTTAGCCGAATGACCCAACACGCCACACGGGGAGTTCAGTGTCACAAAATTTTGAGGTCGGCGGAAAAATCTCCCGCGACCCTGATTCGAGCAGTGGGAAGTTACCATCATAGCCTTCGAAATAGGCCTACGGATGACGCTCAGTAGGGGGCCGTTTTCGTAACTTCAGGTTCACCCTACCCAGCCAACCCCAGCCCTGCACCCAGAGTAGTACACCTGAATACTCCCCATTTTCTATCCCCACCGCAAAATAGACTTCTCCATGGCACCGCAGCCTTCGTGCTCCTCCCCTTCTACATCGGCGCACTCGTTCACCGTAGCGCATCTGCCTCATAGATGACCTTGTACATTGCACTGGAGCCAGTCCACCGTCATCGTCGTATAGGGAGCCTCTTCCCCAGCACCGTCTTCCACGGTCTCGGATTTGTTTCCCGGAAGCCGACGCCAACCGCAGAAGCACCACCGTCATGGACAATGAACTGACTCCAGTTGCCGACCATGACTCACAGAGGCCGCCGCGACCATCGTTCTCCTCCTTGATTGGTAATGTGTGTATTTAATCACTTAGCAGTACATGTGCAGTTCCAATTTTGTTCATACCTACCCTTCAAATTTCTTGGGTGCTATTGTTCCCGTAAAAGTAATTGGTTATAGCCTCCATTGTCCAACAAAATATTAGCTTGTAATTGTGCATCGCTCCTGTATCGCGTTGTGCTTGGGTAGTTTTTTCATCTGCAACCAGTAGTGTGGGAAATGATGGAAATTTTTTAGAACTAGCAAGATGCCCATGCGTTGCACGCATCAAGATGCATTTGTATGAGTAGTTTATCTTGTGGGAGAAAAGGATGAACGAGGGAAGGCCTTATTTGCAAATCTGGAGAGGGGTGTGGGTATCTTTTTGCAAAATTGCCATTGTTTCCTTCCTATCTGTCAGATATAAATTGGACGGCCTATATTGCAGGATGGCAGGCACACCATCATCACCAACCCTGTTTTTTTATAAGAGTAGAGAAAAAAAGTAGAGAGTAGAGAAGTAGATATAAATATTAAATATAAAATAAATATAACAATAGAGAAGAGAGTAGAGATAGTAGAGACGTCGGGAAAGGATCGCGCGCGTGCGCGGGAAAAAGCGGTCGGGCGTGCGCTAGTTTTGGCGCACGGCGTCCGACGCGCTTTACAAAATCCAATGCCCTCCCACCGCTCAGTGCCTTGCCACCGCTCTCTCCCCGCTCTGTGCCTCGCCACCGCTCTCTCCCTACTCTTTCTCGCCTTGCCGCTGCCACGTTGCCGGGAAACTTGGGGATACCGCGGTGTCCGCGCACACCCCTCTGGCGGCTTCTCTGCCGAGATCCAGTTCCGCAATAGTCGCCTCAGCCTCGGCAATTTCAACACCGCGAACGAGTCCGCCCGCGCGTACGACGCGGTGGCGTGGCGCCTCTGGTGGCTTAATAGAACATTGAACTTCCCCAACGTGCCGAAGCGGGAGCGGGTGCAGGAGCTCGCGCCTCTACCACGACTTATCACCGACGAGGATCGTCACGACAACTGGAGGCGGGAGCATCGTCCCAGCATCGCCGAGATGGACGAGGAAGCCATGGCGCTGTGGTGCCAACGCTTCCCGCAGGACATCATCAACTAGCGCAAGTTCTACGCATAAAGGAGGGCGGAGAGGGATAAGAGGAGGGCGGAGCGAGCCGCCTATCGCAAGGACAAGTGTAGGCGAAAACCTGATGCTCAATTCAACATGAGGCTAGGAGCAGCATCGCCTTGGGAATCCGACGATGATCGGTATCTTCACGCCTATAGTCAGACGTCGGAGGTGGACATCACGAGGAGGAGTTGGACGACAAGAAGTAGTTGAATTATCCATTTATTTTATCTATCTATGCTGAGTACTATCCTCTACTCTCTAGTCTCTACTCTCTATCTCTACTTCTCGATCTCAGCACTGTAAACGCTTTTTTAAAGCGCCACGCGTTGCGATTCTGTTGGAGATGCTCTAACATGGCAGACGAGTGCTTTAATGTTTCCCACAAGATGCACGAGTATTACTAGTAGTATATTTTTATTGCCATGTTGAGATTTTAAAACCACGAGCACGAACATGTAGAGGAGCAATGAAGACCAAACACAGGATATTGGGGACATCTTCAAGGAGCGTGGCAAGTTAAAGAGGAGCTGCACCGAACCTGTAAAATGAGCTTTGGTAAGTAACACCCTTTCAATTACTTTCGTTTAGCCTCGTGTTCTTCGATGTGTATATGTTGTAGTTTCTGTTTCTCTTAAGCCTCGTGTTCTTCGATGTGTAATAAGAAGAGTCTTAATCGTCCTAATGCTTTCATTTTTAGCTTGATGTAGGAAGTGGGTGTTCTCACCTTGTAGTTTGTTTATATATTTTTTCCTTTTGAATTCACTTCTCCGATTTCTATTTATCTGGCTTCTACTAAATGGATCCGGGTTGCTCTGAGTATTGATCTAAAAAAGAAGTAACTTCATGTCAGGATGCAGTTCCTGCAAGGAGGGAAGTATGGTCAACCTCGAGATCATGTTTCCAAAATGAGGCTGGATTACACACAAGGTGCCAGTTCCCTAATGATGCTGGATTAGACACAAGGTGCAAATTCCCAGATGATGCTGGATTACACACAAGCCAGGTGGAGTCGTCAGCTGTTCGTGTCCTCGTGGCTCTAGTAAAGGATGAAAGAAAGCGTGCAGCAGCCCTTGAAAATGTAGCTGAGTTCCTGAAGAAGCGAAAAGAGCAATCAGATGCTCTCTTCACCCAATCCAAAGAAGAGATGGAAGAAGCCAGAAATAAGATAGAAGAGGCAGAGCAGGCTAGGCGTCTCCTGCTATCTAAAACTGTTGTCAATACAAAATTTCCTGCATAATAGCTAGGTTCAAATGTTTATCCAGTCAGCATGCCTGTTGTGATGTCCGTGCATCTACTGATGTGGCACAAAATATATTTTTTCGGGTCATGTAATAACCACAATTAATTTCCAAACAATAACAGACGAAGCATTGGACATGGTCTTTTCCGTGAAATACGGTGTCCCGTCCGGTGGGTCCCACCAGTCAGGGGGGAAATGTTTTTTTCACGAAATACGGTGGGCCGTCCAGTGGGTCCCAGTAGTCAGGGGGAAACATTCGCGAAATGTTGGTGGCCCGTCCGATGGGTCCCTGCTGTCAGGTGGAGGAATAATTATTTTTCACGTAATAAGGAGGCACTTCCTTGCGGCTGCCGTGGACCCAGCTGTCAGCCTCTCCATGTATAGTACTCTTTGGATGGAAGTCGATCGTTGACCACATTGACCACGCCGCGCTGAGAGAACCACGGCGGTGGACAACGGTGAGGCCTAGGAAGGGGACGATGCAGAGCCGGGGAAGCCACGGTAGTGGATGCCCATGCGGAGAGGAGTACGAGGGTTCACTGGTTCGCTGCGCTACCGTCGCCGCAGAATAACATGGGGTGTGGGTGAGTGGAGTGGAGGGATGGCCTGGCCAACGGTGGGAGTAGTATGGGGGCCGTGAGGCCTCCGCGGCAGCACAGCCGGCCACGGGAGGCAGGAGCAGGCGGCACGACCAGTGCTGCTTTGGGCAGCTGGAGCAAGAAGACCAGAGGTTGAAGAAGCAGTACGGCCGTTGGATGGACATCATACAGTCACTCAAGCTAGAATCGTGCATATTGACTAAGTTGACAAAGCCCTCCATCCCCGTCAACTTAGTAGGCCCACTATACTGGGTTCCAGCTAGCAGGGGGTATTCATTTTTTTGTGCGTAATAAGGAGGCACTTCCTTGCATGCGAAGATATAGCTGGTGGGTCCGAGCTGTCAGTGGCGGTAACGTTTTTTTCGCGAAATACAGATGCCCTTTTGGTGGGTCCCAGATGTCAGGTGGAGGAATCATTATTTTGCACGTAATGAGGAGGCATTTCCTTGCGTGCGGCCATGGACCCAGCTGTCAGCCTCTCCACGTATAGTCCACTTCAGATGCAGGTCGGTCGTTGACCATGTTGACCATGCCACGCGGAGAGCACCAGGGCGGTGCACGACAGCAAGGCCTAGGAAGGGAACAACACAGAGCCAAGGAATACTCGGCAGTTGTTTCCCATGCGGAGGGGAGTACGACTGTACGAGGGTTTACTGGTTCGTCTGCCGTCGCCGGAGAATAACAGCAGGTGTAGGTGAGTAGAGGGATGGCTAGGCCAGTGATGGGAGTACGGTGGGGCGGTGAGGCCTGTGCGGCAACACGGCCGGCCGCGGGGAGAAGGGAGCAGGCAGTCCCGCCGGCACTTGTTTGAGCGGCTGGAGTAGGAAGAGCAGAGATTGAAGAAGCATGACGGCCGTTGGATGGATATCCAACAGTCACTGCTTGTGCGTCAACTTATTTTTAGGAAAGCCTCAAATCTGTGGGAAATAGCATACAGGCCATCTTCCATTATTTCTAATAATTTACAGCGCATTTGCTAGTTCTTATGTTTTTTTTGGAGCCCATATTCTTTTTGTTAGCATTATAGCCCATATTGTGGACACGGTTAAAAAATTATACGAAATTTTGCATATGTCGGTGTGGTTTGAACTGTTTTTAATCCCGAAATTTCGAGTCACATTCAGACAGATTTTAAAAATTAATGTATATCAATATAAAATCCAATAAATTGTCCACGCATAAAAATCAATGCAATTTAAAATCTCGAAATGAAAAAAGATATTTGAAACTAATTGCCGGTTTGATGTGTTTTCAAAATGTACATCCCATTTCTCATTACTGATAGGCCATTTTCTTGGCCAACCGAATGAAGCTCTCCTCGTCTTGCAAGATTTGCAGCCCAACAGTCCTGGCAAAGCGACTTACTTGACAAATCACAAAAAAGCTAGGCTAGCCATTTTCAGAAACAAAAAAAAACTACTGGGCTAGTCTGTGGTAAACATAAAAGAAAAGGTTGTCTAGATAGGCCAGAGTGTCCTACACAGCACAGTTGACACCCTGCTTCCGTCTCAAAAACAAATTAGATAAATGCCACTCCAATTATGGCGATTCATCAAAATGCCATTGCAATTTCCAAACGTTGAAAAATGCCACTGCAATTTTTGCAAACTTTGAAAAATGCCACTGCAGTTTGCAAAGTTTGAAAAACGCCACTCCAGACTTCAAAAAATGCCACTAGAAATGGCATTTTTCGAAACTTGGAAATTGTAGTGGCATTTCTCAGAAACACCAGATTTGGAGTGGCATTCATCAAATTAACCCAAAATAAAAATAACTGGGTGAGCCGCTGGGTCCCTGGTGTTAGCCGCTCATTGTGCAATTCTCTCGTTTATTGACTACGTTGACAATGGCATGGGACCCAGATGTCAGAAATCCATTAGGAGGAGCCATTTTTTTATTGGCTTGAAATAAGGAGGCACTTGCTTGCGTACTGCCATGACCTTGGCGGGTCCCTCCTCTCATCCTCTCCACGTACAATCATCTCCTGATTGTGTACGCGTCAACTTGGTAGACCCACAAGTCAGCCTCTAAACCGCGGAGGACAAATACAACCCATTTAAAAAAATAACAGCCCATTCCATATGTTCAAACGGAAAGTTCAACATTCAGAGCAAAGTAACAGGTCTGATCCACATATAGAATTCTAAACTTCCACGTTGACAACCATCATAGCCAAGTTAACCATCTACTCCCACTAATACTCTAGTAGCGTACAAGTACTAACTTACTCTTAGCTAACTAGACGATGCCGGCCGCCATCTATGGTACACGCTAAACGCCAGCACTGGCGTCATGCGCCTCGCCTCGGACTTGCCAGAGGTGCAATAGGGCGCAGTGCTCGCGCGCGTTGGCCCTTTTCATGCCGGCATGGTCCACTGAAGCTTCGGCTTCCAAGCGGGAAACCCACTTGACGAGCTGGTAGTAAAAATCGGCATCGCGAACACGTGCGTGCCCGACAGCCTCCAGGGCTATTTGCTCCATGTCGGTGCGCTGCTGCTCCATGTCCCGCTGGCGGCGCAAATCGGTGATACGCTACTCCTCCACTAGGCGGTCGTGCTCCAACAACTCCTGCTCCTCTGCCAGGCGGTTGCGCTCCAACAAGTCCTCGATCTCTGCATTGCCATCTAAAGACAGATATAATGCCTCCTCCCTTTGTCCGCCTTCCGGTGAAAAACCAAACACTAGTTCCGGTGGTGACCGCCTCCGGCCTCGCCTACCGCGGATGGGCGGGGCCATGGCGGACGTGGCGAGCGACGTCGGGCCCGTGGGGGCTTATGAGGATATGGCGAGTTGGGTCACGGTGCCACCGGAGAAGGCCGGGAAACAGTACTGATAGGCGGAAGGTAGCGCGACGGTCATCGAAATTCAATGCATAAGCAGGCATGGCTTAGCGCGCCAACTTGCCATGAAACCTAGAGAAACTAAAATTATGACTATGTCATCCCGTCCCGTCTGGGTCGCACGCCGGCATGACGGTCAAACGAGTGCACTCAAATCATCTCCCTCCTTGTGCAACAATTAAAGCGCATCTTTTTCGCATCAGTTAGCTGCCTTAATTATGGCCGGCTACGTGCAGGCACTCAAAATTGCTCGCAGCCAGTACGTGGAGCAGCATGCAACGAGTTGCAGCTGAGGGCACACATGTAGCCACTTAAATCACTGGAATAAATTAGGCTTAAACTTCTGCATGTCGTTAATTATTGCCATGCCTTGGTCTTGCTACTTTGCTCATGGGACTAATAAACCCGGATGGAGGGAGTACCTTGGTTGGTGAGAGGTTTGAATTAAGCCCTGCAAACCGGAAAGGAGGTACTAGTACGTGCGTGATCTGCTATTTATTCATGTAGGATCGAGTAGGTCGTTTCTTGAATTGAGCCCTGCAAACAGGAAAGGAGGTAGTACGTGCGTTATCCGCTATTTATCCATCTAGGATCGAGTAGGTAGGATAGTGTAGCTTGTCAGTTTCTTCAGAGGTATGCATTTTTATTCAAAAAACTGCCAATTCGGATCTTGCGTCGCAAATAAAACTGCCAGGAGCACATTAGTAGGCTATCTAGTGATCGATCAGTAACTTGTAAACACCGAGTGAACAGAAATAAGTTACTGTTAATGCATCTCAATGATTCACAGATCATATACAAATATGTAGCTCCAAAAGCAAAGATCAGCCACTTCGGATCTTGCGTCGCAACTAAAACCAACTAGTACGATTCCCATACATAAAATCAACATGTTAATGCATCTCAATGATTCACAGATCACATACAAATATGTAGCTCCAAAAGCAAAGATATAGAAAAACATCTGTTCTTCCTACTAACATGGATGCTTCTATTGGGCAAAATTCAGTACAGACTGAAAGAAAAATTTGTTTGTGAAGTCTACAATTCCTCTTGCAAACGTAAGTGGTTTCACCAATAGCTGGAACCATGAGAATGAACCACACATGATGGAGGAACATCCACTGCAATATGATTTGGTCTTCTCTCGATCACACCGCGAGACTATTTTCGGAATACAAACTTTAACTTAGGAAAAATGATGCCCATTGTATAATCATACCAAAGCAATGAAGCACCTAGTGTTGGCCAATAAATAGTACAGTACTACTTTTCTGCAGTCCATGAAGTGACTATCCAATCTTTCTGTGTCTATTTTCAAATGGCACTGCATGCAGTGACTATACTATTCTCTTGTGCAGTTCAACCAAAATTGCGGTCACTTTGTTTCTTTGCCAAATAGCAATCGACAGACCTCTCTGCCTGCATAAATATCAAGCAGCTAGTAAACATATACCACACCTTGTATTTTTGGTTTAAACATGTCTTTTCCGCTTAGCATCTGTCATGTTCTGCACTAGACAATTTGATACGGTTATGTTTTGCCCTAGACAATTTCATACTGAATTGATTTACTGGTTCAGAGAAGAAATATAGCGCCTATTCTTCATCAGACCAAGGATATCCATGTTCGCAGTGATGGAAGAGGTGAAATCGATACAACCGAAATTGAGCATCCAATCATTAAATCCTGTCATGCACCTCCAATGTAGGTCCACCCTGCCAATAAATTCACATGCAAACCACTAGTATTACTATCTAACGACAGTACAAAAAGAGTAGCAAGATAGTAGCAAACCATGTACCTTCGTAATGAACAGCTCATAGTGCCACCAATTGGATATAAAGGTTTGGAAGAAAACAAGCTCCTAATATTGAACTAGTTGGACTTTTTGTGCAGTTCCACTAAAATCGAGCATCCCTGTTTGCATTGATATTGAAAGTGTAATTACTGTAAAAATGACAGTAGTTGAAGCATAGACTCACAAATATAAGCATTCCAATTTCTTAACGGAAAAGGTAGCAAGACTGTTTCTAACCACCTGTTTGAAGGAATAAATAAGGCAACAACGGCTGATGTCAGAAAGGCATATATAGTTCTTTTTGAAAGAATGATCGACTCCTGACCTTTCCTCTTCTTTTAAGCATATTTTGTGCAGTTCAACTAAAATAAAATGCCATCACCGCCTTGACAATTCAGTGACACTATACAAAAGGAAATGACTTAACATTACATCATGATGTGAGGTATGTAGTCAACAGACATTAGAGACAAACATACAGACCTCCTCCGATAAAATAATGAACATTAATTTTAACAAAGGTGTGATTAGCTTTACCGGGATAATTTGAGTGAACTCTACACCCTCTGTTCCTTAATATAAGACATTTTCGCGGTTCAATTTCAAGTACCCAAACATCTAGTATTTAGAAAAACAGGTAGTAGTTTTCTTGAGCACATATCTGGGAAAGCTTGCCACACTTTATTTATGTCCATACGCTAATGCAACACCATTCGAATACTATAAATATACACTAATCCAGTGGCTAGTGCAATAGTAGAGTAGTTAGTTTATTACAGGGTACAGTACAATGGTTTTACTGAACAGATTTCAATGAACTCTAGCACTAGAAGATTTCTATAAGAATTAACAATACAAAATGTAAAGGTAACAAGTTTCAACATTGGTATACTAGCTGTGCATGAGCATTAAGCCAAATACAAAAGTCTGAAGGTAACTAGCATTATTAACTAATGCCAGTATAAAAAAATTGCAAACCATGTACCTCCAAGGTAAATATCATTTCGAACTCGTGGGGACCTTAAAAATTGCTATCCCAATCTTGATAATCGATCAAACATAAAAACTTGATCGAACGAATCAAGAGAACAGCCGGAGGAGGGGTGCCCACTCTTGACCTTTCCTCTTGTCTTCATAATTTTTTGTGCAGTTTAACCAAAATAAAATGACATCAGCGCCTTGGCATTTTGGTGACACTGTACAAAAAAATTAACTTATCTCATGAAACTGAGGTATGTAATCTATAAGCATTAACAGTGCAAAAATCTGAAGGTAGTAACAAGTTTCATCGTCGGTATACTGGCTGTGCAATAGCATTAGAATGCCTTAGCTGAAAACTCTTTAATACATCCACAATCAACAGCTAACCCTGAAATAATCCAGTGACATTAAATGGCATTGCTTAAATTTATCGGTGGCATTAGACTGAGTGTGGCATTAGTTAAATGTGGCATCACTTTAGCAGTAGCATTGCTTGACTCGACTGCTGGCGTTATACTAACAGCAAAAAAGTGGCAATAAGAGCATGGGAGGCCCATTCGGATAGTGGGCGCACCAGTACGATGTACCTCCATGGAAGCAGAGTGGTGAGGGAGGTATGGTTGCCCAGAGCAACAAATATCCAGGCAGCATATGTGGATTACATCCCATTTTTGTTCTCTTTAGCCACCTTTTTCCTATGTGACGACAACAAACCGATCGACCTGGTCATTCTCTATTGCGTTGTCATGCCTTTCTAATTTCTGCCCTTCTTCAACCAAGAGACACGAGACTCGTTCCTTAGCTACTGATTTTCCCCTTTTCAACCTAGATGCGGGTTCGATGCCTACTCTCTTGGACAGTACAGTCTCCCTTCCTTTCCTTATTCAACCCAGACATGGATTTGTATGCATGAAGTAGGGTTTCCTTTAATAATGCAAATTAAGGTTTTCGTCTGCGTGGCCAGCAGAGTAGAGGTTAGCAAATTGGGAAGATGGTGGAGTGGAAAAAGATCCACATGCAACGACATGGCAGATGGGGCAATAGAACAAGGGTATGGTTCGAAAAGAGGTAGCATACCTGAGGGTCAGCGGGAAGTGGTTTCGCTCGTGGTCGTCATCCTCCATACACACTACGGCAGCGAGCTTGGGGATGGAAGCCATCCCGCGCGGGCAATAGGTCTGAGAGGACGGCCTTGTCGTCAGTGCGTGACCTCGCTCGCCGATGACGAGTGCGTCAATGCTGCAAGTCCTTTTCTTCCCCGGCGGATCTGTGACCACCGGTGAGGAGGGAGAGAGAATTCGTATTTTTTAGATCTGGAGAGAGGGTGATAGTGTGAGAAGCAAGTGGGCAACCCTTAGCAAGAAAGCGCTGAAGCTCCAGCCTATATATCTTTTTTATACTACTAGTACTAGAGGTGGAGTAGTGGTATAGAGTAGTTTATATTTTCTCTGTGTACAGTACCAGTTAGTTGCGCTTCAAAATTGAATGGCATGCCATTAAAAAATAAAGGTCGATAACTAATGCGGCACCTCGGGCCAACGTGGCCAGATCACATTTTGCACAAGAAATTACACACCATGTGTCGTTGACATGTGGTCCCGTTCCAACATATTAGTGAGACGATGGCGAGTCCTTTTCTACTAGTATTTCCGAATGGACATGTAGGCCGGGGCGCCTCTTCATGTACCGTGGCAAACTGGCAACCGTCCACCAACTCTTCGCCTTTCCCTCTCGATTTGGAACTGCTGTCACACGCTCTTCCTCTCTCTCCTCCATTTGCCTTCACCCTTCCTTCTGCCATTGTTCGATCGTCTTCTCCATGGAGGGAATAGGCCAAAAATGACCCCGTTATTCTTGCCCCGATCTGAAAGATGACGTGGTGGAGGAACTCATTGATTGGTGCAATGTCATCACCTCGGCTGGCATGGCAGGTTCGTTCAAGACCATTCTCGACTCAACTAATAACATCATTAGAAGGAACCCAAGGGTTAAGGAGCGGTTTGATCTCCCCTATCCTCTTTGCCGTGACCCTGATGACTGGCGCGGGGACGACGGAGGCCTCGCCTTGTGCTAGTTGATGCCACTTGATAATGATACATATGATGTTAAGATGCCATCGCTTGAGGGTAAGGCTTGGGCAGGCGCAAATGGAGATAGGGTTGTTTATATTGGGTCCAACTGCAAGTGGGAACTTGTGAATGTGTACACTCGTCATCGGGTTCCACTTCCAAAAATCTCAGCAGACTGCCCAGAGGTTGAGCACACCGGTATTCTACGCATGTTCAAATACGATCATGGTGACTGTCTTCTACAAAAGATAGCAATTTGTCGAGTTCCCAACCGCTCTTGGAATTACAAGAACTATGTAGTTGTTGCTATCTTCACCAAGCTTGTTGCCATCCTTCGTGGTTCGACTGGATGGATATTGCTCAAAAATCAGTTTCTGTACACGGATGAGTACTCTGATGCAATTCAATACGAGGGCCTTGTGTTTGCTTCCACCACTCATGGCACTGTTTTTGCATGGGATCCTCGTAGTTTCGGTACATTTTTCTTCCATCATAATTATAATTGTTTCATCCACATGCATGCGGGTTAGCAAGTTTCCCTTTACTAATTAACCTTCTTCTTGTGTTTCCAAGGTCCTGTGAACATTCCACCACCTATACTTGAAAAATTTTATAACCAAGGGGGAGATGACGATGGTGATCACGAGCATGAGGACGAGCAGCGCCCATATACTCAGTGGCGCCTGGCAACTAATTTTGATGGATCACCTCTTCTTGTCGATATACATCCCACTGCTGATGTTACTACTAAGGAAGCAGGTGTAGTCTCCCATGGTCGCACTCTCCGGACCTATTCCAACACCGTTGCATGGTATTCGGGATGGATACTAGTGTGCTAGCGCCAACACCTTCTCCCTGGTACAGAATTGATAGTCTTGGAGAAAACTCGCTCTTCCTTGGACAAAAACTATCCAATGATGGTGAAAGGCGATCCAACTGCTGTTGACACAACATTACTAGTACCATTTATGAGAAGCAACTGTATCTATACCTCGGACATTTGGGTGGTTAGTAGGCCGCTTCAGCCTGGATGATCAGTCCTGTGTTGGTCTCGAGATCGATAATGGATGGCCCTTCCCAGAGAATCACTTGTGGTTCAAAGCAAGTGTTTCCAATGCCGAGGATTGGTTGAGTTGAAGTTCATTTCATTGCTTGTTATTTGTTGTGTGATGAAAACTTTAGTATTTATAATGTATCCTCGTTGTCGATGTGGGTTGATGACCTGTTGTATGTAATAAAATGATATGCCTGTGATAAACTTACTAAATTTATGAATGGCTTTTGAGTCGCTTCTCTGAGTGAGTGGTGCGACGAGGCAAAAATATATTTTTCGAATACATAATTGTACGTGCATTGCAACAGGTTATCGGATGAGGCCAATCAACAATAGTAGTACACTATTTCTACTAGCTTCACATGCTTCGCGCGTCGAGCGGGTGTTTTTACTGTAGCCATATGTTAATGTGTTCGTTGTACGTAACCAGTACCTCGAATCCTCGATACTACTAGTAGGAGTACTATATAAGTAGTAGGACTAGTAGGGTGGCATGGGCCAGAACAAGCATTCACGTCCAGGAGTACGGCACACGCCACCAGCACGACATCCATCTGACACCATATTTCTTGGAGTCTGTGCTAGAGCAATCTCTTCAACCTCGTCGTTTCTCTAACTTCAGCCATCGCGCGGCGGGCGAGGTGGGGGTTTGCCAATAGTTAATTTCCTCAACTGTGGTCCCACTTGTAAGGCCAACTCCAATGCACAACCCCAAATGAACCTCCTTTTTGCACGAACTCCAACGATGATTTTGACTAGAAAAGCAAGACCAAAGAAAACAAGAACCACAAGAATACATTTTAGAAGATATCCAACTTCCATAACTGCTCCTGTAAGTTGGATTAGTGCCTTCTCGATGCATTCATTGTTGATCTGTGGAGGCTCGATCTTGCGTGCTTCTTTCTTCTTCGAGTGTAAAGAAGTAGATGTTGCTTCCTCGCATCTAGTCTCATGTCTAGCCTCTATTCTAGTAGGAGTATCCACAAGTGCACTAGTCTGATCTCTAGCCTCTATGCTAGCTAAAAGTACTAGAACATCTACTAAATTGCGCTCTGTCAATATATCGATGTACTCTTCTTCCCAATACCAAAACTTGCATCCATTCTACACAATAAATTTTTTAAGTTAGCACAACTAGTCTAATCCGAGAGCACAACCGAAGATTTGGTCGGGTTCTTCCTTCTTTTGCCGACACGTGGGACATCCAGCATCCAGGTCGTGTCATGCAAGAAAATAGAGTGGTAGTTGAAGCCACGTGATGTGCATCTTGGGTTAAACTCTAAATAGAATCTTACTACTCTTGAGTAACTCCAAAAGCGGCCACCGAAGATCTTTATTGGATTTGTTTTTATCACCAGCACGTTAAGGTGAAAGATGTGCAGGTTTAGTGGGTCCTCTTGCATTTTCACTGACATGTGGGACCGCATGTGAGCAAACAGACGGTGGGCTCCGCGCGTCCGATGGCTGGCTGAGAAGAGAGATAGAGGAGGGCTGAGCACGGACTCCAGGAAATTTGTTCTACGTAACCAGCACCTCGATATAGGCTCGATATAGTGGGGTGGCATGGGCCATAACTAGCATTAACGTCTAGCAGTACAACACACGCCACCCACATGAGTCCCATCCGACACCAATTTTCTTGGAGTCTGTGCTACAGCCATCTCTTCTCCCTCCTGTTTTCTCAACCATCGTGCGGTGGGCGGGGTGGGGGTTTGCCGACAGTCGGTTTGCTCAACTGCGGTCCCATTTGTAAGTGAAAATGCAACACCACATGCATTCCCCCTTGAGCAGCGTGCCGGACCAACCATGTGGGGGTGCGACGCGAACACGACATGCTTTTCCTTTTGAACTCGTAACTTGTAAAATTTGGTTCTGCTCCATGGCGCGACCGATAGATAGAAAATAACGATTTTGCCTAGAGTAATGAGAAGCTTGGTTCTGGCGCCGTTCATGCATGGAGTACGTACGAAAATTATGAAGTTGATGCGAAAGGTAAATAATTACTAGTAGTACCATATACTACTACATGGATTTGACGGAAAGATAAAAATACATATGGATCCATCAACGACATCCTCATGCCCTAGTGCGCCGGGTCACCAACCGACGTGTGAGGAGCAGCAGCATTGGCGGCGAGCTCAACGTGCTTCTGAACAATGCCTTCCAAGGTTGCCCTGCGGTCCAAGAAGGCCAGCTTCCTATCGTCCTCCTCTTGCATGTAGTAGTCCTTGTGGACGATTTGCGCGTAGACGTGGGTGATTATGTCGATGGTGTCTTGCTGCGCCAGGCGCTGCGCGGCGAGCACGACCTCGAGGTGGACATTCTCTGGCGCGATGGCGGGCAGTCGCAGGGCCACCAATGCGTCAAAGAGGTTTTCACCATAGTGGCCGTTGAGGGTGGCGGGCATCACAGAGCCTAGGCACATCGGCTGGAGGTGTATGTCAAAGTCGTCCGCGAGCTTCTTGACGATGGTGAACTTGTCGAGGAAACCGACGAGGACCTCGTCGAACAAGGAGACGAAGTTGTCATCCAAGCGGCCCCTCACCCTGACGGTCTCAAGCAATACCTCGAGACGTTCCTCAGTGCCAGGCCGCAGGCCGGCGCCGTGGACCATCTGGCACAGCTGGCTGATGCTCGCTCTCATTGCCTCCATGGGTCTAGCTTAGCTTCTAGTCAACTGATCTTGCGATTCGAGTGATCACTCTTGCCCTTGGTTAGCGTGCATAGGTGCGTAGGATTTCATACTACTCCTCGGCCCTCTACTGCACCTGCCTTTGGCTGTATGATAGGTGGGCCAGCCACCCGTTGGGCCCACATGTCATTCACCCAAAGGCAGTTGCAGTGAGTCAATGAAGCTGCATCCCCCTCCGTGCCGGTGCAGTATAGTCATCTCACCGGACCTCTAGTTGGGGTCAAACGAGAGAAGTTTGATGTTTACTGGTTTATTGGTGCCCGTTGCATTTTGCGCCAAGTTTTAACCTTTGATTTAACTAACAAAATGTTAATGCATGTAAAAAAATATTGTGTAAGTCACCTTACGACAACCAAATAATCCCAAAACACTTAGGCACGGTACATTAACTCCCTCCTCGTTTCTTATTTCATGACATATCAACCAATGAGAGATGTGGGCCGTGCATGCTTTCAATGACTTGAGACTACCAAATATGACATGCAATGTTTAGTTCATTGCATGTAATCCTATTAGTTAGCAAAAAGACATTAAGTTCTCTCGCCGATAGGAATAAAACAATACACCATGTATTTATTTACATAGGGAGTAGTACATTTTTTGTGACATGCATTACTAGATATTGCTAGTCAAATACTAAAATCCAGATGGACGTGGTAGTACTCCTAAATCCAGACGGTGGTGCTACTAGTACTAGTAGTAGTACTACCAATGTAGTAGGAGCACTAGCACTGTACTACCCGTTGGTCAAATTATTACGTGTTGCTCCTCATAGTGAAGTGACAAGACCCTGCGCCGGAGATGACACCTGAGTATAGGCGCCGTGTTCCGCATACCATAGTCAGCCTCACTGTCTGCAGTCACTATCATCATGGCTGTAGAGCTAGCCTGCTTACAACTAGCCATGTTCGACATAATTTCCCATGCGTAGATGCCCGTGCATTGCACGGAACACCAAGAT
The DNA here is from genome assembly GCA_963921465.1 of Triticum timopheevii. Taxonomy (NCBI): domain Eukaryota; kingdom Viridiplantae; phylum Streptophyta; class Magnoliopsida; order Poales; family Poaceae; genus Triticum; species Triticum timopheevii. The sequence continues at coordinate 626,150,235 of OY997264.1, read as the reverse complement.
TGGGGGTGGACGGCGCCGGCAGCGGCCATCGCGCAAGATTTTTCCACGGCCTTCTAGATGTGATGGGGAGGAGATAAGGCTGACTATGAGAGACAAGGAGTTGTTTGTAAGTAGGGAACAAGTGCAGGCATCTTTTTGCAAAAATGGAGAAGTTTGGTTTATATACGTCAGATCTAGATCCGACGGCTATTCGTGAAAGATGGGAGGCACAACATCATCACCAACTCTGGACCTGTTTGATTCGCAGGATCTTGAAAACACGGGAATAGGACACGACAATATTACAAATTTCAAACTGATATTACAAATGTTAGGAGTAATGCTGCACCTACCAAGAGGGAATTACTAGGAAGTTTATGTAAGAACTTTCGTTACTTTAGGTGGATGCAGCATTATCGTACAAACTAAAATCCACTGCCCTGAGAAGTCACTAATGGGCAAATAAGTTTTCAAGTCTCTGGCCACTTGATGTTTCAAAAACAAATTCAGCTTCTGTGGAGACTTTGTCATTTAGGCTTAGACACTTGCGGTGATCAGCACGCCATTCATTGTTGCGCCAGAGAACGCCAAACCTCATTACCTTGAGCACACTTGCCTCCAGAACAAAGAACCTAGACAATTTAATCTCAGATGTGCTACCTCGATAGTCGATCAAATCAATTTCTGTAAGATGGAGATCAAGGCATTCGATGAGATTGTTATAGTGCAGCACATTTTTCACTTTCGGGTCTTTTTTTATCTGCAAAAGAAGAGAACATATTAGAGCAGCTGGCTGTATAACATTGCCGTGTCATCAAGAGGTACCAATATCATTTGCTCATATGATAGGGTTGGCTGGCTAGTGATATTCTCTCTCTCTCTCTCTCTCATTTAACTAGGAGCACGTGAAGAGCTTGGGCATTTGTTGCCTTCCACTATGTGGCCGATGCCAAATTTCGCAAAAGTATGCCACATAATATGCATCGATGTCAAATCAAAAGATTTTGGCACCGCTCTCACAATGTGAGAGAGTTGGCACCGCTGTGCACACAGACCCACATGTATAAACAAATCAATCAAACCAACAACACCAGCCTCTCACTTTCCCAAACAAGTGTTTTTTATTGCCTTAGTCCTCTCTCTCTCCCACGTAGTGTTTTTTCATTGCGTGAGTTAATTTGGCACTGGAGCAAAGTAGGTGATCCAGATTGGGGCACCAGGTGAGCAATGGAGGGGCATCGATGCCAAATGCATCACAAGTGAATTTGGCACGTGTTTTGGCCTACATAGCCCACTTTTGTACTCCCTCCGTCCCAAAGTTCTTGTCTTAAATTTTTCTAAATACGGATGTATCTAGTTACATTTTAGTGTTAGATACATTCGTATCTAAACAAATGTAAGACAAGAATTTTGGGATGGAGGGAATACTACCTCGTATTTAGTATAAAATTTTGACCATAGATTTACCTAAGAAAATACCAATGTGTGTCACTAAAAATTACACCATTTGAAATTATGTCCAAATACGAATCGGACGATATAGTTCTTAGTGACATGCATGAACATTTTGTCAGTTAAATCTATGGTCAAATTTTGATACTGCAAAATTGGAAGAGTAAACCAGGACGGAGGTAGTACTTGCTCTTAGGGTAACCATAGAGTTACTGGAGTGGTCTAAGTTACTTTCCACTATGACTAGCCTAGGCTACTATAGTAGCATAGCATAAAAACGATGTAGGTGATCATGTGAGAAAAAAAACTAAAAACATTTCTTTCGGTGCAGTGCGTAGATGCAGTTTTGAACACTACACTTGTCACCGTAATTTGGGAAAATTAAGAAAAAATTGAGCTACGTTGTGATTACCGTTTACTAATAGGAAAGAAGTTTCACCTCGATGAGTATCTTCTCCGTGCACGGAAAGCATGTAAGGAATCCAACAACTTGATCCAGATTGGGGCCGATAGATTTTAGCGCCAAGATCTTCACTGTGCGCATGGACTGGGTCAAGCTTGTGAGAATCATTTTCTGGAAGACGGTCGTAAATACATCAAGAAGAAATTTAAAAATGTGAATTTCAAGAAGATGGAGAAGAAGATGAGTGCTGTACCTGAACGATTACGGATCCAATAAAGACTTCGAAGAGTTTGGCAGACGAATACACCAACGCTGTCAATTTCGGCGCGTCAATGACCCTGATTTTTGTTGGACCTTCTAGATCTAATACAAGCAATCTCTCAAGGAAAGGCGCATTCCCAATGACCATAATGTGGAATAGTTGGAGTGATCTCTACCCAATTGATGTCTTGTTGCGGGGCCAGCAAGACACATAAATCCTTCGGAGATTCATCGAGGCTATGTTGTCGGAGTAATTGACCACGGCTCCCCCGGCTCTTGAAGAAATAATAAGGCTGATCAAACCATCGAGCATCCAAGACGCGGGGCCGCCTTCCCCCGGCCGGCTACCCCCTCGGCCAGCTACCGGGAGGCGGCCCGGCCAAGAGCTCTCCTAAGGAAAGCCGCGAGAGGGCCGACCCCAGAAAGCCGGCCACCACATGGCCGACTCCAGGAAGCCGGCCACCACACGGCCGACTCCAAGAAGCCGGCCCCCAATAAGCGGCCCAGATCAGGCCCTCGAAGTTTGTTCCAACATAATGACGACGAGACAGGGCATGGCAACAGTGAAATACGCCGCCCCCAAATCCCGGGGTTCGCATGGCTACAGTACGCTGTACGGGGTTGCCATGACCCGTCCAGCGTGGCACTATTGCCATGCTGACCATGACATCACCCACGATAGACTGATGGTATGGCCCGCAGGCGGCGGGCCCCTTTGGCCAGAGAGACATCCGAAGGCGGCCGCACGTCTCCCAGTCGGCCAGGGATGAAGCTGGCTATCCTCAGCCGGCTCGTTTCCTCCCTCGAAGAATGAGCCTCATTAAGGAGACAAGACGAGGTGAGGCTACAGTGAGCACCCGCAAGGCAGCGGCACTGTAGCCATGCTTACCTCGACCAAGCCCTCGTCATCAAGGGTGAGGCAACAGTAACCAGCCCCCGACAAGACCCCCAAGCGGTGGGGCCTACCTGTCTACCAGGAAGCCGACAGCCGGCGGGACCCACCAGTCGGCGGGCCCTAGCTGTCGGCGGAGAAGCCGGCTGGCGTAGACACTGATGGCTGGGCCCAGGCCCAGCCGGATTACCATTGTACCCCCGGGGGTAGGCCTATATAAACCCCCCAGGGCACCCATGCAAAGGGTTGGACTTTGATAGTTTTAGACACAACTTTGAGAGGAGAAGAGAGCTAGCATTTCCCCTTCTTCCTCCTCTCGCCAAACAGCTCAAGGAGCCTCTTGTAGCTACCTGTTGATCTAGTGATCATGCGGAGACCCCGCAGAGCAGGACTAGGGGTGTTATCTCCACAGAGAGCCCCGAACCTGGTTAAGATTCGCCGGCGTGCATGTCTTCGCCTTATCCCGTTTCCAGGCACCGGCGACGTCTTATTGGCTCCCACAATGATAAGCCACCCGTTGGCATATGTCGTACCAACCACCCGACATTTGGCGCCCACCGTGGGGCCAGGTGCACCGTCGTCCGGAGACCTGTTCTGGACGGGAACCCTCTTCCTCTCCCTCGAGCGTAGCCAGCCCGGCACGCCCGATGGCGCTTGCCCCGACGCGCTGCAAGGTGTCGATGATGCCTGCACGGTGAGCTGCCTCGCCGATCTCCTTGGCAAGGCTCGCATCTCCGACGAGCCCGCATCTGATGCGGGCACCGGCTGCCTCGAGAGCCGCCTCGTCTCACAGCGGTGCCAAGGCCTCCAACCACACCACTCGGAAATGCCATTGGCTCACGTGAATCTCTAAGGGCGAGGGACTGGTGCCGCCTCCACCTGCTGGTCTGCCGCCTTTGGGTCCTCAACAGGCGGCCGCTCGGCCAGCAGTCGGAGCTGTCCACGACGAGTTCCCTGACGAGCATGCCGCCTATGTCGTCTTTACAAGCCAGCCAGAAGATCGGTGAAGTCGGTGCCGACAACACCAAGAAGTCAACGCGGTCGCATCCAACAACTCTAAGTTCATGCACTGGTCGGAGAAACCTATCAGTTGGAGCCGGGCCGATCACCCAGAGGTGATGCCATCTCCCGGCTCTTATGCATTGGTGTTGGATGCCACCCTTGCGACAGATCGGTGGGCTGCCCAATTCTCCCGCGTGCTGATAGATGGCGGAAGTAGCATCAACATACTGTACCGTGATACCATGGAGAAGTTGAATATTAAGGCAAAGCAGCTCATGCCGAGTCGGATTGTGTTTCATGGCATCGTGCCCGGTCTGTCCTGTGCTCCAATCGGCAAGATCAGGATAGACGTCCTCTTTGGAGACAAAGATCATTTCTGCCAAGAAGCCATATGGTTTGAGGTAGTGGATTTGGAGAGCCCTTACCACACGCTGCTTGGCCGACCTCCATTGGCCAAGTTCATGGCTGTGCCCCATTACGCCTACCTCAAGATGAAGATGCCGAGCTCCAAGGGCATCATCACCATATCAGGGGACTACAAAAAATCCGCCGTGTGTGCGGCTGCTAGCAGTCGGCTCGCCGAGTCCCTCGTGATTGCTGAAGAGAAGAAGATACTGGACCGGGTTGTGGCCATGGCTAGCAAGCAGCCGGCCTTGTCCCCTAATCCCAAGGAATATGAGGCTCAGTGTTCTTTCCAGCCAACCAAAGAAACCAAGAAGATACCTCTGGACTCGGAGCACCCGGAGAGGTACGCGGTCATGGGAACCGGCCTTGACAGCAAATAGGAAAGCGAGCTCGTCGATTTCCTCCGTGAGAATCGGGATATCTTTGCATGGTCTCCCAAAGACATGCCGGGTATTCTGACGGATTTTGCCGAGCACAAGCTACATGTCCGGAAGGACGCCAAGCCGGTCAAGCAGCCCTTGCGCCGCTTGTCAGCGGAGAAGAGAAGAGTAGTCGGAGAAGAAATAGCCCGGCTTCTGGCAGCTGGCTTCATCATGGAGGTTTTCTTTCCTGAGTGGCTTGCCAACATGGTCCTAGTGTTGAAGAAGAACAAACAATGGCACATGTGCATTGACTACACAAGAGTCAACAAAGCCTGCCCCAAGGATCCTTTTGCCCTGCCAAGGATTGATCAAGTGATAGACTCCACAGCCGGATGCGAGCTGTTGAGTTTCTTGGATGCTTACTCAGGTACCACCAGATAAAATTGGACCCAGCCGACCGTCTGAAGACCGCCTTCATCACACCATTCGGAGCTTTCTGCTACCTGACTATGACATTCGGCTTGAGAAATGCTGGTGCCACTTTTCAGCGTTGCATGCAGAAATGCCTCCTCAAGCAAGTCGGCAGAAATGCTCACGTCTATGTAGACGACATTGTGGTGAAGACGGAGAAGCGCGGCACCCTGCTGGAAGATCTTAAAGAGACGTTCGAGAACCTGCGTCGGTTTCAGATCAAGCTCAATCCAGAAAAATGCATGTTCGGAGTTCCAGCCGGCCAGCTCCTAGGCTTCCTTGTCTCCGAACGCGGCATCAAATGCAACCAAGTGAAGATCAAGGCTATAGAGAGAATGGAGATTCCTACCAAGCTAAGAGATGTCCAGAAATTCACCGGATGCTTGGCCTCCCTCAACCGCTTCATCAGCCGGCTCGGGGAGAAGGCCCTCCCTCTCTACCGACTCATGAAGAAGTCCACTCACTTCGAGTGGAACGACCAAGAAGATCAAGCTTTCCATGAGTTAAAAAAGATGCTGTCCATGCTGCCTGTCCTGGCGGCACCGACTGAGAAAGAGCCCATGCTCCTTTACATTGCCGCCACCAGCTGAGTCGTCAGCACTGTCATCGTGGTCCAATGCCCGGAGGAGGGCCGAGTTCAGCCAGTCCAGAGGCCGGTCTATTACCTGAGTGAAGTATTGTCCACATCGAAGCAGAACTATCCGCACTATCAGAAGATGTGCTATGGTGTGTACTTCGCCGCCAAGAAGTTCAAGCCCTATTTCCAAGAGCACCCCATCACGGTCATATGCACTGCCCCGCTGGCCGAGATCATAGGCAGCCGGGATGCATCTGGCTGGGTGGCCAAATGGGCCATTGCGCTGGCCCCTTATACGATCTTCTATCAGCCCCGCACCGCCATCAAGTCCCAGGCATTGGCCGACTTCCTCGTCAATTGGGACGAGACCCAGTACCTGCCGCCTGCGCCAGACTCCACCCATTGGCGGATGCACTTCGATGGATCCAAGATGCGCACCGGCTTGGGAGCCGGCATTGTCCTCACCTCTCCCAAGGGCGACAAGCTCATATACACATTGCAAATTCATGTTGCCGCCTCCAACAATGTGGCCGAGTACGAGGCGCTCATACACGGGCTTCGGCTAGCCAAAGAACTCGGCATCCGCCGGATCCTGTGTTATGGTGACTCGGACTTGGTAGTCCAACAATCATTCGGCGACGGGGACGCCAAGGACGCAAACATGGCGAGCTACCCGCTTCCTTGTTCAGCAACTCAGCGGATACTTTGAAGGGTGCGAGTTCCTCCATGTGCCACGGGCCGACAACGAGCAAGTAGATGCCCTGGCCCGAATAGGCTCCACCCGGCAAGCTATACCAACGGGCGTCTCCCTCCAACGCCTCCTTAAGCCGTCTGTCAAGCCATCTCCAGAGTCCGATTCCATCTTCGTGCCGCCTGACCCTGACGCAGTCGGAGCTGGCTTGGGGAACCAAGCAGGCGGCTCGGGGACTTCGACAGGCGGCTCGGGGACTGCTGTAGTCGTACCCGACCTGGGGACTTCAGAACACGGCTCGGGGACTATTGCAGTCGGCCCGGGGACTGCATCAACACAACAGGCGGTGGCCGACTCCAACTCTTCACCACCCAGCCCACCCGCCCTGGTTGTGGTAGCCACCTTGACAACATAAGAAGTCACAACTCCGTCATGGGCCTAGCCCATCCTCAATTTCCTGATTAACAGGGAGCTGCCGACTGACGAGATCTCGGCAAGGCAAGTCCAACGCCGAGCCAGAGCCTACACAATAATGTACCGAGAGCTTGTTAGGCGCAGTGTCACTGGAGTCTTCCAGCGCTGCGTTGAGCCAGAGAAGGGCATAGCAATCCTCGAAGATATACACCAAGGCGAATGCGGCCACCACGCAGCCTCAAGATCACTTGTCGCCAAAGCTTTCCGCCATGGTTTCTTTTGGCCGACTGCCTTGGACGACGCCAAGGAACTAGTCAAGCACTACAAAGGGTGCCAAGTCTTCAGCTCCAAGCAACACCTGCCGGCTTCCGCACTCAAGACCATCCCCCTCACTTGGCCCTTTGCCGTTTGGGGGTTGTATATGGTGGGCCCATTCAAGACGGCACGCGGTGGCATGACACATCTGCTTGTCGCCGTGGACAAATTTACCAAGTGGATTGAAGCAAAGCCGATCAAGAAGTTGAATGGGCTGACTGCCGTAACATTCATTGCACATATCACAACCCGGTACGACATACCGCATAGCATCATCACCGACAACGGCACGAATTTTGCCAAGGGAGCATTGGCACGTTTCTGCGCAACTCACGACATCCGACTGGACATAGCGTCCGTTGCCCACCCGCAGTCTAACAGCCAAGTTGAGCGAGCAAACAACCTCATCCTCTCCGGCATCAAGCCTCGATTGGTCGTGCCGCTGGAGCGTTCGGCCGGCTGTTAGCTCGACGAGATGCCGGCCGTCCTCTCGAGCTTGCGCACTACTCCAAATAAGTCAACCGGCTCACTCCTTTCTTCCTCGTATATGGTGCCGAGGCTGTCATCCTGACCGACATTGAGTTCGACTCACCTCGGGTCACCATGTACACGGAAGCGGAGGCGAAGGAAGCACGAGAAGACGGTGTCGATCTGCTGGAAGAGGGCCGGCTGTTAGCCCTCAGTCGGTCCTCCATCTACCAGCAAGGTCTACGTCGGTACCAAAGCCGGAAGGTCAAGCCGAGATCCTTCCAAGAGGGCGACCTTGTGCTCCGACTGATCCAGCGAACAGCCGACCAGCACAAGCTCTCGGCCCCTTGGGAAGGCCCATTCGTCATCAGCCAAGCCCTAGGCAATGACTCCTACTACTTGATCAATGCACAGAAGCCGAAGGCACGCAAGAGGGATGATTCCGGCAAGGAGTCGGAATGACCATGGAACGCCAATCTCTTCCGAAGATTTTACAGTTAAAATGCAGTATGTACCACGCTACCTTTTGTACTAAGTATGAGACAACGGGCTCCCCGAGGAGTACTCGGGGACTACCCTCTTTTATCTATGAATGATGAGTATCATGCCCATGTTTATGTTATCACATTCATTTACTCGTCCGGCACTGGGTTCGATCAGTCGGCCCGGGGACTTGCCGCCTTGGGTTATATTTAAGTTCTACCTGCAGTCAGACAAGTAGTGTGCCGGCACCCAAGCCCTCTCTTGTTGAAAGTCACAGCTCGAAGAATCGACTGTCCGACTAACAAGAGCCAAAGGCAGGAAAGGATGCCCACACGAAAAAACGGCTAAGGACTAGCGAACTTATATAACTCAAGCCGGCTTTCCCCCCGCCAACCGGCTGTCAGAACAGCCGGCTGGCCGGCTTCCCTTCTTACCTTGCTAAAATCTAAGAAAGCTCGAGTACTTGCCCTCCCAGACGGCCAGGTCCTTACCCGGCCACAGACTGCTGAGCAACTATCCGACTGGGAAGGCGGCGGCCAAGGGAGGGCGGCAAAGGAATGTAGCCATAGATAAAAAGCAACTAGGAATGGAAGCCAAGCACATGCATAATTATATTTACACAAAAGGCCTTAGAAAGGCCGGCATTCAACATAGTTTGAATACACCCCCAGTGGGTGGAACTGCGTAAATTTAATAAAAAGTTGTCCAAAAGTAACTAGCAGGAAGGTAAAGGCGGCAAGTTAGGCTAGGGGAGCAACAGGCATGTCGGGCAGGATGGTGGAAACGGAAGTGTTGGCTGGGGGAGTGGCCGGCTGGCGAGTCTCGGCTTGGTCGCCACCTGCGGCAGGCGGCGTTCCCACGTGCGCCTTGTTACTGGACGCACGGTCAGGCTGAGGCTGGTCGGTCGCTCCACCGTCCGGCACGGCATCTTCACCATCCTCATCCTCCTCCTCTTTGCCCTCATCGCTGGAGTCAATCTCCTCCGCCGAGTCCTCTCCCTCCGCCAGGTTCAGCCCGAACCACTCCTCCGGCTGAGCAACGCCATCTTCGTTCACCTCAGGAGCAAAGGCGCTGGTGTTGGTGAAGTCGGCGATCGCCAAGGCGCGCTAGATAATAGCCGGCCGCACAGCCTCCAGCTCCTCGTCAGCCTCCTGCCGCCAGGTGCGCATCTGGTCCAAGTTCAGCCCAGGATTCTAGGCCCGGACGAACTCTAGCGCCCGCCGAGCCCCGCACCGAGCTGCAGAAGCCTTCCAGGCCCCGAAGCGGCCCACTGCCACCTCCAGCCAGTCGGCCGTATGATTGGGGGTGCGGGGAATCACCTCACCGGGCCAGAGGACGGTCAGCACTTGTGCTCCGGCACACTGAAGGTGGCGGAGCATGCGGTAGGCCGGCTGAAGCCTGGCTTGAATCGCCAGAAGCTGCTCTTCAAGCGTCCGGTTGGAACCTGGTGGAATCTCGGCCCCAGTCTGACGTCGGGCCTCGCGGTGAGCTTCGATGGCCTGGTTGGCGGCAATAGAGTAGCCGAGAAAGTATTCTGCGCAAAGAAGAAAGAAATAAAGCAAGTTAGAGGACCGATCAGATGACGGGGATGAGCAAAGGGACGAAGAGGAAGGCGGCCTACCGTCGATCAGATCCTCAACCCGGCTATAGCCCTCGCTCAGCGCCTGCCTCGCCTCGGCCCAGCTTGTCGCCTCCGTCTTGTACTTGGCTTTGAGGGCGGCCTCGCTGTCCTGCACCGCCTTCAAGGCAGCCTTGTGGTTCTCCTCCTGGTCGGCCAGCTTCTTGGCCAGGCGATCACGCTCCTGGGCCAAGGCGCTGCACTCAGTCTCCTTGGCACGAAGGGCGGTCTGAGCTATGCCGAGTTGCTCCCTCAAGTCGGCATTGGCCCCTATAGACGTAAAGAAGAAGAAGATGAGGAAGAAGTCGTCAAGAAAGATCCGACCCGACTGCTCAACAGTCGCCGCACATCTCGGGGACTACCACCCAGTGGGTGCGCTGACGCGCCCCCACATGAGATAGAAAAATGAAAACACTTACTCTGGCTCTCTGTCAGATTGGTGCCCTTCTGGCCCATCTCCCGGGCCTGGGAGTTGAAGGCAGCATCATGGAGGTTGTGGTAGTCCTGCGAATAAGACGAAGGCGCAAACAAGAACAAGCCATTAAAACCAAAGCCTTCTGAGAAGTTCCAAGCCGCCTGCTCGGCAGCTGGCTCGGAACTCGGGACTACACCCAGTGAGTGCGCTGACGCGCCCCCACGGAAGAAATCAAGAAAGCTTACCTGGATGGCCGACTGCGTCACATGGAACTCTTGGGTGCACTGCTTCAGTGAGGCGGCCTGGGCCTGAAGCCGGCTCCGGATATCTTGCGCGGCCACATTCAGCACGACTGTCCCGCCGCCCGGCGAGCTGACGCTGGCCGTCTCCAGGACATGGGACAACGAGCTGGAGCCCGCGGCCCTTTGCGGCTCCGGCTCGGAGGTCGCCTTGCCTGCGCGCCTACGGCTTGATGAGCGGACTACGAGATCTGCCCCCACGGCCGGGTCACCACCAGCCAGCTGTGCAGGCGGCACTTCCGGTTGGCCGCCTTGGCCCGTCCCGGCCAACGGCGGCGGCACTACTTCGCCCTCCGGGACGACTACTTCGCCCCCTCCCTCTCCATTGCCAGCTGGTCACGGCCAGCTTCCTCTGGCAGGGGCATCGGGATTTCGGGGGCCACGGTGCGGTGGGGGATGATGAGTTGCGGAGGCTGATTACGCAGGGCCTCCACTGCCCTCTCCGCAGCCACGGCCTCTGCTTGGGCCCTGGCTGCGACGTCGGCCTGCATCTCCACCGACTTCGCCGTCGTCTCCTGGGCCGCCCTGGCGGCTGCCGCCCTCTGCTCCTCCGCCTCCCGCTCCTCCCGCGCCTCCCGCGCGTTCTACTCCGTCGCCGCCTGGAGCTCAGAGCGGGGGTCCACGCGGCGAGAGCTTGAGGATCTCCCCGCCCCTCTGACTATGGAGGTGGCCGAAGTCCGCTCAAGAGTGAGCGAGGCCCTTTTCAGCAAATTAAGAAAGGCTCAGAAGGATGCCGGCCGAAGAAGAATAAAGACATACGAGAGTTAAACTTATGCCGAAACTGCTTGCGGCTACTTCACCACCTTGCAGAAGTGGGCCGCCTTTGCGGCCGCCTCGTCTCGCTTGGTCGCCGCTGCGGTACCCTGGGGCTCCTTCGGTCGACTACCGAAGAGAGACGGCGCTGCCCGGCGTTTCTGTATGCCGCCTCGGGCAGCCGGCCTGGCGGATGAGCCTGCGCCTTGATGGTCGGACGCCGGCTGGCGGCGTGGAATCGGCTCAGCCTCGTCATCGTCCGGCCAGTCCTCGAAGGTGGCGGAGAGCCCAGAGCCGCCTGGCTCGCCTCCTCCCCCACGGCGTCGTCTTCCAAGGCGGCCGCCGCCAAGTCAGGGTTGTCAAACTCGTCCGCCGCGCGGTCAGGGACGAACTCGCGTTCCGCCCCCGCGGTCCCGGTCGGCTGATGAAGGAGGGGATTCTGATTAAAAGAAGAGAAAGCCGACTAGTCGAAAGTCGGCCAGAAAAGAGAACTCGGCAACAAAGAAAAAGAAGAAAGAAAGAAGGATTACCATGGGTGGTGGATTGGCGCGAGAATACGGCGCCTTGCCATACTGCCAGTCTTCAGTGAGCTTGCAGTTGGCGATGTAGTTCACCATGTAAGATACCTTGTCATGAGGCATCTCCCTGGTGCTGAGTCGGCATTGGTTGAAGTGGCCGCTCATCTCGCTTATCAGATGAGGGCGGCCTTGAAGCGGGAGCACCCGGCGCTCCACGAAGGTGGCAATCAGATCGGGCCCGGTCAGGCCCTCCGACTAGATCAGCACCCGAAGCCGGGCAACGGCGCCTGCCCCAGCCGGCGTCAGCGACCTGGCCCGATAAGACCACGAGGGCTGCCTCCCAGCCGGCGGGCCGGCTATGTAAGCCGGCAGGTTGACGTAGTCACCTTGTGGGGCGACGTTCTTCACGTAAAAATAGAACTTCTGCCAAAGCATCACCGACTGGATCAGCGCAGTGGCCGGGAACGGGTTGTCGGCCGTCGTCTGCCGCATGGCGATGAAGGCGCCACATGGAGCCGGCACGCTCGCGGTGACGGTGCCGAGCTTGGACTGGAAAAACTCCCCCACAGCTCGAGGGTGGGGAGGACACCGAGGAAGCCTTCGCACAGGGTGACGATGGCCGACAGCAGCACCACCGTGTTTGGAGTGAGGTGGTGCGGCTGCAGATGATAGAACTCGAGGAACGAGCGGAAGAAGCCGCTCGCGGGAAGGCCGACGCCGCACCGGCAGTGCGAGCGAAAGATCACCCGCTCGCCCTCCTCCGGCGCCGGCGAGATCTCCCCCTCCGGCGCAAGCCAAACCTGTACGTGCTCCTTGCCCGGCAACCTCCGCGTCTTGCGGAGGAAATCGATGTGGTCTTCATGAACGTTGGAGCCGTCCCAGTTGCTCGATGTTGGAGCCATGGGGACGGGAAAGCGCCTGGAGACGCCCGGAGGCGGAGGACGCCCGGGTCGGCAGCGGCAAGGCAGCGACGCACCAAGGCAAATGGCGGGGCGGTGGCATGTCGAAGCGTTGCTGCTGCGGCGGCAAGGAAGAAGAAGAAGGAGAGAGAGGTGGTACTGGGGCGAGCGCGCGTGCGTTAGCCGCTCTCCCCCTCCTTCTACTTATAGCCTCGCGCGGCGAAGCTGAGGAGGCGAGGCGTGGAGGGACGTGGGATTAACTGCACCCACTCCTCCACGTCCTGCGATTACCGCGCCATAACGACATGCGGAAATCGCCGCCGGAAGGCGAGCAGCCAGATCGGGCCACAAAGGTTCCTCGCTTGGGCCGAGGCGTGGTAGTGGCGGGCCCCTGTCTACAGTGGCGTCCCGTCAGGCGTGTGGGCTGGCAGGCCCCTCTAGCCAGAGGGTGCCGCATGGCGCACGGGCGGCGGGCGGTCAACCCGCAGCTTGTCTAGCGCGCCAACTGGTTCCCGCCTTCGGATTTCGAAGGAGACTTCGCCAAGAAGGCAAGCATAAAGTGATGCCGGCTCCTAGCTGCCGGCTCTTCAGGGTTGGAAGCTGATTGAGCTTCTAGTTCCCTTTGCAGCCACGAAGCACAACCTGCTTCGGGGACTACTGTCGGAGTAAATGACCACGGGTAGCCTAGCCGGCTCCCCCCGGCTCTTGAAAAAATAATAAGGCTGATCAAACGATCGAGCATCCAAGATGCGGGGCCGCCTTCCCCCGGCCGGCTACCCCCTCGTCCGGCTACCGGGAGGCGGCCCGGCCAAGAGCCCTCCTAAGGAAAGCCGCGAGAGGGCCGACTCCAGAAAGCCGGCCACCACATGGCCGACTCCAGGAAGCCGGCCACCACACGGCCGACTCTAAGAAGCCGGCCCCCAATAAGCGGCCCAGATCGGGCCCTCGAAGTTTGTTCCAACATAATGACGACGAGACAGGGCGTGGCAACAGTGAAATACGCCGCCCCCGAATCCCGGGGTTCGCATGGCTACAGTACACCGTACGGGGTTGCCATGACCCGTCCGGCGTGGCACTGTTGCCATGCTGACCATGACATCACCCATGATAGATTGACGGTACGGCCCGCAGGCGGCGGGCCCCTTTGGCCAGAGAGACATCCGAAGGCGGCAGCACGCCTCCCAGTCAGCCAGGGATGAAGCCGGCTCTCCTCAGCCGGCTCGTTCCCTCCCTCGAAGAATGAGCCTCATTAAGGAGACAAGACGAGGTGAGGCTACAGTGAGCGCCCGCAAGGCGGCGGCACTGTAGCCATGCTTACCTCGACCAAGCCCTCGTCATCAAGGGTGAGGCAACAGTAACCAGCCCCCGACAAGACCCCCAAGCGGTGGGGCCTACATGTCTACCAGGAAGCCGGCAGCCGGCAGGACCCACTAGTCGGCGGGCCCCGGCTATCGGTGGAGAAGCCGGCTGGCATAAACACTGATGGCTGGGCCCAGGCCCAGCCAGATTACCATTGTACCCCCAGGGGGTAGGCCTATATAACCCCCCGGGGCACCCACGCAAAGGGTTGGACTTTGATAGTTTTAGACACAACTTTGAGAGGAGAAGAGAGCTAGCATTGCCCCTTCTTCCTCCTCTCGCCAAACAGCTCAAGGAGCCTCTTGTAGCTACTTGTTGATCTAGTGATCATGCGAAGACCCCGCAGAGCAAGACTAGGGGTGTTATCTCCACGGAGAGCCTCGAACCTGGGTAAGATTCGTCGGCGTGCATGTCTTTGCCTTATCCCGTTTCTAGGCACCGGCGACGTCTTATTGGCTCCCACAATGATAAGCCACCCGTTGGCATATGTCGCACCAACCACCCGACAGATGTGGAGGCTAATGAACCCGTGGATCTGCTCAAGACGAAGGTACTCGAGTGCAGTATAGCTACGGAGCAGGTGCTCCATAGCCTTCTTCGAGATAACAACGTCGAAGAGGTCAAGCTGCTTGAGTTGAGGGAGAAGAAGGGCGGGCGCGACATTAATCTGGGGAAGATAGCAGGAGCTGAAGCTGGCGCGGTGCAGCGTTGGCGTGAGGCGGAGCGCGGACGGCGGCAGAGAGCGACATTGTCCAACTTCAAAGCTGAGCTCCTCGAGCTGATCTAGGGCGGGGGATAAGAACCACTCATTAAACTTCGGTTCGACCTTGAAGTTGGTACTGAACATGCGGATGTCAAGGCGTCTGGCTGGCCCAGGGTGCGATGAAAGGATCTTGGAGACTGCGGCCATGCGTTTGAAATCCCCGTCGCAGAGGCAGCTGTAAACAGTGAGGTTGAGGGGGACGCAGCGCCAGAGGGGGCGCCACCGCCGGGAGAGCAGGGCGGTCCGCACAGCTGATTTGGTGGGGAGGAGGCCGATGATGATGAGCAACATGTCGTCGGGGAGGCTGCTGATGAAGTCGAGGCTCGCCGGATGCGGTTTTGGCTCGAGCCGCCTCTGCTTGTTGGCTGCCTCGCCGTCCATCTCAACCGGCGGTGACGCTAGTGTACACGTGTGCTAGTGTGTGTTGTGTGCTGGGTGTGCGCGAGTGCGTCCTTCTGTGCATGCCACCGCGCAGTGGTGAATTGTGCGCGAGTGCGTCCTTCACGCGCAAGAAGTGTGTCCTTAATGCGCCCTCAATTTACTAGCATGCGGGGTGCTACCCCGAGTGGTTTCAACTTTGTTTACTTCACCGCGTGTCAGATGGGCCTCTAGTTTACTTATTTTCACCCACTGCCACATGGGCCAGCACACGAAGATACAGAACACAAGCTGACAAGGCAGCATGTGCACTGGTTGACCAGTCAACTAAACAATATACGAAGCTATACGCTGACACAGTGAGCGTATAATCCGTCGGTATAGAGAGTTCGAGTGAGAGGGGAGGCCCGTGAGAGATAGCAGAGAGAGAGAGAGAGAGAGAGAAAGAGCTACTCCCTCCGTTCGATAATTTAGTTCCAACATTTTTTTCAAAGTCAAACTTTTGAAACTTTGACCAAGTTTATAAAGAAATTACTTATATCTACAATACCAAAGATAAATGATAGTATGAAGTAAGTACATGTTGTGATGAATCTAATGATCGTTCCAAATGTAAATGTTTTTCTCCACATATACCTAGTCAAACTTTTCTGAGGTTTGACTTTTCAAAACATCCATATGCTTATGGACGTGACAGAGTCCCTAACTAGAGAGAGAGAGAGAGAGAAATAGAAAGAGTGAGTGAACAAAGTGTGTGTGCGTGTGAGAAAGAGACATGGACAACACACGATAAAACAGAGAAAAAGCGTGTGTGTCTTATGCAAACATATCACACATGCATCTTCGACAACGGAGGCAAGGTGAGGAGATACTGTGTGGTTGTTTGGAACCGAGAGAGCTAGACCCCTGGCACGTGGCCAAGAGGGGTCTGACAAACAAGGGAGAGAGGTTGAGAGAGACGTACGGAGAAAATGCAGACATGGAGAGGAGAGAGTGTATGTTTGTCATAGAGAGATCCCCTGGAGATCGTGATGGGACTACATGGGTGGGAGATCGAGTGACAAGGTGTGTGCGCGATAGAAGATGCCCCGAGAGATATCGAGAGAGACGTATGGATGGAAGGAGACAATACGTGTGTTCCTGATGGCTAGTAAGAGATAATCATACTTAGGAGGGGGGAGTGCTTGCGCCTATGATGGAGTGAGGGATTATGGTACTTAGGGGGGTGCGTGTCACATGGAGAGAGAACAAGGGAGGAGAGTGTTGGATGGGTCTATATGTATAGCGCGAGCGGGACATGTGTATGTGTGAACCAGGGAGATATAATGTCAGTTTGGCTTGCGTCCTGAGCATCTTTTGCCTGGCCTGGGGTTGTGGCTGGATTTCATGCATGCTTGTTTGGTTGCTACCCTGTGAAAAAGAAACCCCGCCTGGCCTGGATTCCCTTGCACTTTAATTAGCCTTGCTGGACTCTAGACATTGCAAGTAGCCTAGCCCAGGCGACCGATTTCGAATGCCTGGACATGCCTGGTCATGCGGCCACGAGGCTAACAGCAACCTACATGGATATTAGCATTAAATAATTGCTGCATAGATTGATTGATGGGGCGTTGATGCTTTGCCTGGCCCAGGCATGAACCAAACGCTTCAGCACCACACAAGCCTCACCAGGCAGAAATATTTTACATCTCACGTCCACACCAGGCAGTACTGGCCATCAAGGCATGAGGGTCAGGTCATGAACCAAACTGACCAGTAAAGTTTGAGAGAGATTGAGGAGCCCCGATAAGGCTGAATGGTGCGTTAGATAGCTCAGAGGGTGAAAGAGATATTCCATCCGCTCGATAATGTAGTGCATGTAAATTTTTTAGAAGTCAAACTTTGGAAACTTTGATCTGGTTTACGCAAATGTTATTTATATCTACAATACCAAAGATACATCATACAAAACTACGCTCATGGTGAATCTAATGGTATATGTTTGCCGTTCTAGATGTAATTGTTTTTCTCCACGTACATGGTCAAACTTTGTGATGTTTGACTTTTCAATAAATCTATATGCTATGGACCGAGGAGAGTGCCTAAGTCGAGACAGATCGAGTGCGTGTGAAGTAGAATGAGTAAGTGTGCAAAAAGAGTATGTGTGTGAAAGAGAAAGTGACAACAAACGATAAATTAGAGAGAGAGTGTGTTTTTTCATTTCTTATGCGAACATATCACACATGCATCTCCGAGATAGAAAAGCGAGGCGAGGAGATACACAAAGATAGCTAGTGTGTGATTGTTTGCAACAGAGAGAGACACCCCTGTAGCACATGTCCAATAGAGGTCTGGCCAACAAGGAACAAAGGTCGAGAGGGACACATGGAGGACATGGACGCATGGACGCATGGGGACTATATGGGTGGGAGATCGAGGGAGGTGCGTGCGCGATAGAAAGATGCCCCAAGAGAAATCGAGATAGACCATGCACATGTTTGTGATGGAGACTAAGATTAGCCAGTCATATACATATAGGGGGGACTGTGTGTGCCTTCAATTGAGTGAGAGACCATCATACTTGGCTAGCTAGGCATGAGATTGTGTGTGTGTGTGTGCATGTGAGATGGAGAGAGAATGAGGGAGAGAGATAGAGTTTTAGATGGGCCTATCGAGTGCGAGTGAGATATGCATGTGTATGTGTGACCCAGGTAGATGGAGAGTTTGAGAGAGGGGGGAAGAGATCCGAGACGACAGAGTGGTGCGTGAGAGAGTTACGGGCAACGAGCCAAGGAATTTGTGTGCGTACGATGAGTGCACCCAAGATATCTAGCTTGGACTAGCTAGAGTATCATACATAGTCTGCGAGAGAGACCTATAGATGCAGTATATATGCATGCGAACTAGAAACACCCCCCCACACACACACAAAGAGAGAGAGAAAGAGAGAGAGAGAGAGAGATGGAGAGAAAGGGAGAGGGACCAACAAGGTTTTTGTGTCGGATGCGTGCGACAGAATTGAAGATTGTCGGAGAGAGAGAGAGATAGAGAGAGAGAGAGAGAGAGAGAGAGAGAGAACAGGAGTCCGGGAGAGGGGGAGGTCGCGTTTTATGTATCAAAGACTGATATAAACCATGTTTCGATATAAACTTGCATTCAAATATTTAAATTGGAGAACATGTTGTCTGCAATCCACACATGGACAAATATATGCGTATATCAAACAAGTTCATTAATCTGACTTTCAACATGTCATGGAGTACTATAATACCGTACAACAAGCTACTCAATTGATGTGTTCAATTTTGGATTTAGTTCACTATTTTGACCTAGTGAACGAGCTATTTCATTGAATCGAGATATTTCATTTTGGGTTTGATTCACGTTTTTGAGTGGGTCAACTATTTGTCATATAGTAAATCGCTAGCAACGAGCATGTAAAAACACATTACTCCCGAGCATCACCTCTCCATCTAAAAAAGAAGTGGCAAGCTAATATTTCAAAATTTGATTCGAATCGACTTGGTAAGGTAGACATGGATGCTCCTTCTCCCAAAATTTGAGCGAACCGTTAAACATCCTCTGCTCGATGGAATTCGCCTGAGCAAATAAATGGGAGATGTGAAATTACCGTCCTATGTGGGACACGCATCAATTGGCCCGTTGTACATCGAGGGTAGGTTCATAACTTCATCCAAGCGCGCCTTCTCCTCGTCCACAGGCTGGTGATTATAGTATTATACCACTTCTAGTATTGCCTATGTTGTTCTTTAATACTTTTGTGTGCTATCTAGTTAATCTCGAGTACAAACGATACATATAATGTAGCTTTCATCTGTGTTCTCCCTTTAGTTTATGAGACCTGTTGCTGCTAGTTAACCCCAGTCCTACTATTTATGTCATCTCATACAGGCACTCACTACATAAATATAACTACAAGTTGTCTTCCATGCATGTCAGATATAATTGCACACACTGATATATCCACAAGAACCTTACGGAGCAATGTAAAGGCCAATAAACTTGATGTCAATGATACCTAATATGATGGAACATGTAAAGGCAGTTCTTCAGAAGACTTGCAGAAAGATGATGAATCCTCTTCACCCCATAAGGTCCTTGCTCTAACTTGGCCTGTGATATGGGTACAACATGCATATAATGTCCTGGAGTGTATCTACTCTATTGCAATGCCATGTGCTTAGCATGCTGATCATGCATGTAAATATGTCATGCCTTCTTGTTTTTCAGTACCTATTCCATTCATGATAACATGTTTTCAAATTCAAGTACTGTCATTCTACTCTATCGCAATGCCATCTGTTTAATTTGTACATCATGCTTCTGAATATCTTATGCATTGTTATTCATCAGTATGTACTTCATCTGTCTACCATACCATGTTTTTTTACATTGAAGTGTTGTTCTAGTGCTATGTTGCAATGCCATCTTAGTTTCCCAATCATACACGTGTATGTTGCCTTAGTTTTTTCTGTACGTATTCCGCTAGCATACGGTTTTACATTCAACTAGTGTTTTTTTGCTGTGTTGTCCCGTCGTATCCCTAGCTCTTACACCATACTCCCTCCGTCCGGATTACATGTTGCCGTGGATAAAAAAGGATGTATCTAGAACTAAAATACGCCTAGACCCATCCATTTTTTTCTGGATGGAGGGAATACATGTCAATATGTCATGCCTTTCTATTCTTCAGTACCTATTTCATCTCTCTGCTATAGCATGTTTTATAATTAAAGCACCATTCTTCTATACAAGGCATGCAAGGGGACGACGACTATGTTAGAATCTGAAGGGTTACAAACAAGGCCTTTGCATCCAAATGCCAGGAGATAATAAACCAACTCTAGTTTTTGTAGATACTGCTCCAGCACTGAGAAACCCAACTCCTACTAATAATAAGCAGATTCTAGTGGCCAAAGAACTAGTCAACTCCATTCCAGCAAGAATATGTCAACTCCATTCTAAGAAGTGTGTGCACATCCTTGCATCATGAAATTTTATAGCATGTTGATCATATTTTCTACATGTTTCTTACCCATGTCTCTTTTAGAAAATAAGCTTAACAGATAGAAGAATTTATGCACTAGTATCGTATCTGAGGAAAGATTCTTGCAGGAATTCTCTGTACTCCAATGCAGATGTAAGTACCTGTTGTATATCACTATATTCAGCATGTATTTTGTTAATCAGCGTGAATCCAACCTTTATCTGATCTAAATTTAGTTGTAGCAAAATGTATGATTAAAGGGCACAATGTTTATTTTTGTAAGGAAAACTGCCTGGTAGTTTTGCATCCTGAGCTGAATGAGAGTACTATCTTATATCAGTGGGTTTGAATACTTTGGTTCTGCAGTGGGTTTTCAATGTTTTTTTTACTGTGTTGTCCGTCTGGATTACATGTCACAGAAATGGATAAAACTGGATGTATCTAGAACTGAAATACGCCTAGACCCATTCATTTATTTCCGGATGGAGGGAATACATGTCAATATGTCATGCCTTTCTATTCTTCAGTACCTATTCCATCTCTGCTGTAGCTTGTTTTATAACTGAAGCACCATTCTTCTATATAAGGCATGCAAGGGGAAGACGGCTATGTTAGAATCTGAAGGGTTACAAACCAGGTCTTTGCGAAAGATCCAAACGCCAGGAGATAATAAACCAACTCCATTTTTCATTGATACTGCTACAGCACAGAGAAACCTAACTCCCACATATAATAAGCAGATTCCAGTGGCCAAAGAAATAGTCCGCTCCAGTCCAGCAAAAGAATGTCAACTCCATTCTAAGAAGCGTGTGCGTATCCTCGCATCATGAAATTTTATAGCATTCTGATCATATTTTCTATATGTTTCTTACCCATCTCTCTTTTAGAAAATAAGGTTAAATGATAGAAGACTTCCTCCATTGGGATCGTATTCGAGGAAAATATCTTGCGGGAATTCTCTATGCTCCAATGCTAATGTAAGTACCTGTTGTATATCACTATATTTTTACATCAGCATGTATTTTGTTAATCGGCGTGAATCTAACCTTTATCTGATCTAAAATTAGTTGTAGCAAAATGTTAAAGGCGCCAATGTTGTTTTTTGTAAGGAAAACTTCCTGGTAGTTTTGCATACTGATTTGCATGAGTGTACTATCTCATATCACGCACATTACTGAATTATAGTGCTTCCCTGGTTGCCCATTCCTTCATTGTGTCAATGTTGCTTTCGTATTACCTTACCTGGCTGATGATAGCTGTGCCATATTGTGTTAATTTGGTGTAGGCTAGTTGCCCAAATGTTTGTTGTGTCAATGTTGCTTTCCTATTATCTGACTTGGCCAATGATAGCAATGCTAATGTGTTAATTTGGTGCAGGCTACTGAAGATAAGAAGACAAACTCTGAAAACAGCAAGGCAACCCCATTGTTTCTTTCCAATAAATCTAGGTCAGGTAATACGGCAATAACTCATGATTAATCCGTTTGGTTCCCCTCCTAATTTATGTTATGATGCAGTGGTCGAGACACTCTCCACTATCAATAATACAAGCCTACCAAAATCGCCATCTGAATCTATTTAGTATCCTCTGTCTCGAATGCAACGGAATAAATGTATGTTTGTGAAAAAATTAATGGCTGAAGCAATGATGGAAATGGTGGATGAATAAGAGGTGCGGAGTCGTGCGACACAACAACTGATCAATGTTTTCACAGACAGTGTAGCAAAGCAGCAAGAACTTGCCCTCATGCTTATGGGCGTCATCTGTGCTGAGGTTGCATATTGTGACGTTGTACATGGTTAGGTTCTGCTCATTTATTTGCACTGGCATCAATCCTTGATTGCCGAGTGGACGTAATTTCCTGTAATATATGCTCGATGTGCAATGTTATTCCCTGTATGTCGTACCTTTGCTTGATTGGCTTTGGTCCTGTGCATAATTGCTCGTTGTAATGGGCTCAAATTATCTAATTTGGCCTAAAGACATGTACGAACTTTAGTGGGCCCATTAAGTTAATGGGCCGTTACTAGGCCGAAAGTTAATGGTCGGCCCTCTTACCTCCTGGGTCGTTAACAGACCGACATCAAAGCGGGCAACAGGTGGGCCCAATTGATTTCACGGGCCGCTAACATGCCGTTACTAAGTTTGGGCTACATATGGCCCAACTATACTGTAGGCCTTTAGCAGGCCGAAAGAGACAACGGGCTTGTACTGGACCATGAAGAGCATGGGCCGCTAAGAGGCCGAAAGTCAGGTCGTATTGTAAATGGCCCAGCTGTGTTGTGGGACTTTAGCAGGCCGAAAGAGAAACCGGGCTGGTATTGGACCATGAAGGGCATGGGCCATTAAAAGGCCAAAACTAAGGTCCGACTACAAATGACCCAACTCATTTATGGTCCATTAACAGGCCGAAAGGCACACAGGGCGGGGAATTGGCCCAACACTTAAATGGGTCGCTAAAAGGCCAAAACTCAGGTCCGACTACAAATGGCCCAACTGATTTATGGGCCGTCAACAAGCTGAAAGAGACACCGGGCCGGAAATTGGCCCAACACTTAAATGGGCCGCTAAAAGGCCGAAACTTAGGTCCGACTACAAATGGCCCATCTGATTTATGGGCCGTCAACAGGCTGAAAGACACACCGGGCCGGAAATTAGCCCAACATTTAAATGGGTCGCTAAAAGGCCGAAAGATGTACATCCTGAAAATTGGCCCATCCATTGAATGGGCCCTTAACAGGCCGAAATCTCATCGGGCCTATACTGAGCCCAAATATATAGCGGGTTGTTAACGGGCTTGAACTGACGATGGGCTGCAATGGTGTAAAATTTTTAATGGGCCGTGACGGGCCGAATTGGCACATCTTGTATGGGCCGTGGACTTAAATGAACCTGACACGAGTAGGCCTTATATGGGACGGCCTGCTAATTTTTACTGGGCCGGCCTTTTTCACCGGAATGGGCCACTGTTGGGTCGTGCCACGTGTCAACCTATGATAGGCGCCTCCTGTCCAATGAGTGGATGACATATGTCCCAACGGTGAGGCAACACGTGTTTCCTGCGGCCAATGATGATTTTACACGTGGAAAATCCCCATTGGTCCGGGCTATTAACGGGTTATCGGATCCAAAACCGGACCCGATAGCTTAATGGCGTTCCGTTACGGTGGATGCCATGTATCAGTCACCCTTGACGAAAGCACTTCTGTGACGCGCGATTTATCGTCATGGAAGTGGACACTTCCGTGATGATAATTTTGGTAATGTCATGGAACCCTTCTACGACAGCACATGTATGACTATATTGATTCTGCCATAAAATCGTCATGAATGTACATGCATGACAAAAAACGCGACCTACTGTCACAAACACGTATCATCACGGAAGTGTATTTTTTTGTAGTGTGTATTTGTAAATCATATTATACATATAATGGAGCAGAATTCTTTGTTGTGCTTTTGAAAGTATATATAAAAACTAATGTATATAGAATTTTATTCCAATTGAAAATGGATCCTGCCTGGAAAAAAATTAGAACACAAACGGGATTCAAATTGAGTTGGCACAGTAAACGTGCACTCTGCAAAATTTTGAACAAAGCAGGGAAAGTCGTAGTGACCGCATGAAACCAAAATCCATGAGATGGAAATTACTACTGCTTATCCCTGCCACGCAAAGCCTATGTGCTCAATTTCTATAGGTTTCGATAGGGGTAGGTTTGTAATTTCACTCAAACCTGACATAACCGCCTCTCACCTGGATTCATACACGGTGGGCGCCAAAACACAGTGTGTCCTCGGCCGAAATCGACTCCCTCCCTGATTCATACACGGTGGGTGCCAAAAAAAACTCTCGTCGGCAAATATTCGGTGTATGCGAGATTACCGTCCTATCCCCAACCGACTAATATTGCTGTGATGTAGGAAATTTGAAACGGGGGCTAAGTTTGTAAATTTCCTCGCATTTGAGACAAGTGTGCCCTGAAGACATGGTTCCCCCTTCCTCTCTACCTCCATTTCCCCATTTGTACTCCGTGGACGCCAAAACACCCTCTCCACCCTAGCCTCCTTCGTCCGCCACCTCATCCACCGCCATCCTCCTCCACCATGCCGGAGCTGATACCCCAACTCCGCCGTCCATTACAAGTGATCGACCTCTCTCATCCACGGCTTCGGACCGGGATCCTTGCATCCCGTCCTCTCGCTTCATCCCCGCCGTCGTCCACCTTGCCGGCACCGCTCCTACGACCGTCTCGTCCACCGCGCCCCGCCTCCATCGTCTACCCTCCTAGATCCGCTTCTACGCTGCCGACAACCATCGCTACCGCAACACCGTCAAATTCTCAGCAGATGCATACACGGCGCCGCACCAGAGGCGGTACCCTTTCGTATCTGCTCAACTTATTTATCGCTGCAAGAAAATAGATCGCCACTGCTTTACTCTGATTTCTTGTCCATCACTTGCTAGTTGAAAGCAAACATTGGTTGCAAAGTTGCCTTTGTATGGTTTGCACCTTCAGATCTGCCATGGCACGCTCAACACTATACTCCCAATGCTTATGGTTTTCCCCTTTTATATTCCACACTAGTTAAATCACAGTAGACTAAATTTCAAAATTGGGTCAGCCGATTTTAAGAGCTCGCCGGAGTTCGCCGGTGCAAACGAAGGGGCTCGGGTGGGGACGATGGTTGTGGGGGGCGGTGGTGGGGCCTCGCCAAACGATGAAAATTCGACGCGGGTGAGGGCGGGGGTGGGGGTGGCGGAGGAACACAGGCGGTGGGGGCCGGTGGTCCGGCCGGCGGCCCGTGCGGTGTTCTGTATGGGAAGAATCAGAGACGAGGAAGAAGAAGGGTTAGGAGACGTAGGATCTTCATCCAATCGCCTGAAATGGTCGACTGACCCAAATGACAAAAGTCACGCGACTTGCATGCAGACACGCCTTTATATTCAGTACGATCATCGTACTTGCTTAGCACTGCTCTTGAATCCATCAAGCTAAACAACGTACCACTCATAATTCCAAACTTGTTGCTCAAGTACGAATCCGATATGATGCTGATATTACTAAAACAAATAACATTTAATTGGTTAGATAATGTTCCTACTTTACTTTCAAAAAGCACGTGCACCACATATAGAGAGACACCAGGGAGTTGCTTTCTTAATGCGCTCTGGTTCATCATGTGTGGGCACTGCGCAACAAACATTTTATTATCCAAAATCTGCCTGCTCTTCTTTAGCATGTTCCTCTTCCGTTCTTCTTTAATAAGTACTCTCTCTATTCCTAAATACAAGTCTTTGTATAGATTCCACCATGGACTACATATGGAGCAAAATGAGTGAATCTACACTCTGAAATGTATCTGGATACATTTGTATGTGATCCATAGTGGAAATCTCTACCAAGACTTATATTTTGGAATGGAGGGAGCATGGTAGTAGTACAGTATGTTCCTTGTAGTGAAGATGAGCAAGGACATTTGCAGTGTAGAGGTCTATATGCTCGGTTGTGATGGACACTTTGAACTCTTCGGGCCTCTTTGATTCGTAGGATTTTGTAAACATAGGAATAGGATTTGTAGTGGCCTGCCCACTTCAATCCTATAAGAATAGCAAGGAAATGTGGGGAGCTGTGTCGCCTTTGAGAGTAACACTGATATTAACAGTACCTCACCTTAAGTTGAAGAGAGTTGGTATCCGAAGCCTTTCTAGCCGTACCAGCACTACTAGCACATATATTCTAGCAAGTTCCACTTTGCTAATTTTACTCTGATGCTTATGGTTTTCCCGTTATATCTACACTGTGATCTGTGTAGCTGCTTTGTGTCGCACTAGCAGCAGTCCACTCTTGAAGCCAAACATTACAATGACTTATAAAATTGGCACCAAGGCATTGAGTGCCATTCTGGATGCAATGAAACTCATACGCTCCCCACCTGTTGATTCTTGTTCAGAATATGATCCTAATGACTATTCTAACCTCGAGGAGTCAAAGGCAGATGGCCTGTCCTGTTCACCCATCAAGGTGACTGTTCTAATTTGGTAAGGTTTTATTGATTGCATGTATCTTGCATATGTTATCTTGCATTTCTTCTACTTTGTTGCACCGCCATCTGCTTAGTTTACTCATCATATATGTCGAGATGCCATGCCCATCCATTATCAATACATATTCCATCTGTCATCATACCATGTTTTTCCACTCAAATGTTGTTCTTGTGCATTAGACATCAAAAAGGAAGAGGGTGATTGCCGAACCTGAAGGAGCACCAGCAAAGTCCTTGAAAAATGTGGTGGTGCCGGAGAAATCAGACAGCACCCCACCTATATTGGCTATACAACTAGTGACACAAAACGTAGGACCAACTCCAGCAGACTATACCCATACTTCACTGGCCACACCACTAGCCCCACCACACAGGACCAGCACTCCAGCAAAAGGTATACCGATTTCAGTTGCCATAGCACCAGCCATACCACAGAAAAATCCCACTCCCGCAAAAAGTACAGCGAGTCCACCGGCCGAAGACCTATCCCAACTGCAGAGACGGCCAATTCCTGCAGATTCGAACCCCATTCCAGTTATTCCCAGTTTAAAAGACAATGCTTTCAATGTTGTTAGGGACTACGTGCATATATTCCCATCATGGGAAGATTATAGTGAAGACAAACACCATTTTCACATCTTCCTGTCCAACTTACGTGTAAGTGCGATTATTCATGGTTATTATTTTCCTATTTTCTGCTGATTGAACACATCAATGATTTACATTACATTGTTGTAAGTAGGCGATGGTCAATCTGAATAGTCATGATGAGCAAAGCTTGCTTGTGCTTTTCAAGGAAGCATTGCAGCAGTATCGGTGTTGCCTGAGGAAATCACACTTTGATGGCAAGTCTATAAACAAATTTCCGGTGAAGTCTCCTGTGCTAAATTTAGAAGACATTGAATGGAAAAACCTTGTTATGCACTGGTCTCATTCCCAGGATGAGGTACTGTCAATGAAATCACATGACAATTTGAACTTCTACTTTTCTGCATGTGCCTTACGGATCTTTTTTGCAGGAAATCTGCTCGATGAAGAATTCCGGTTTGAAAAGAATGACAGGATATCGCAAATATGCTGTCCGCTGCTTTGCTCTTGTTAGTATCTTTTGTCCTGTATCATTGTACTTGCATACATACCTGGTTCATTATGTGATAGCAGTATGCATGATAGCTTGCTTATCAATTGTTCGCTCCAAATTATCTGATATGTATGAATCGTTACATTAGTGTAGAATATATCCAATGCCAATGAATTTTTTTAGCTCTGCATTGTTCTTGTAAGTACTTGATGTCCTTTATCAGTGTACTTATATTGACAGGTAGTTGTTCATGTACCATCACTCTGTAGCTTATTTTCCTTTGCCCTCCATTTTCTACACATCAGATCTATATTTACTCTTACCATAAGGTTGGATAACACCGATGGTACTGAAGAAGTATAGCTGTGCATTGCTCTTGGCTGAACCTTTTGCCTGTATCGTTGTACTTACATTTATAGCTACTTGGTTATGTAGCATCACTCTTCATCTTATCTTAAATATTCTCCATTTTTTCTTATATTATCACATCTATATTTACTCTTAACAAAATGTAGAATAAAGGCAATGCTTATGAAGAATATTTTGTGGTAAACTTCTTGAATTGCCCCCCCCCCCCCGCCCCATCAGCATGGACAAGGGCTTTATAGAGCCTGTCTTCACCAATAATGTAAGTTTGTCCTTCTCAAGCCTTCAAAATTTGTTGTGTATATTTGGTTAGGCATGACTGCAACAGCTATTTATTTTTGGTGTTTGCATCAACTTGCATGTTTAAAGTTTATTATGTAGTTCATAAACAAAAGTTTGTCCTTCTCAATTTAAGTTTTCAGTTGTACAACCAAGTTCCTTCTTCATACCATGTAAATTAAACTACACAGAGGAAGTGATCTTCTTTTGCACTACATGTATGCTTATGTTCTTGATCCGTAATCCAGTGGTGTGGTGAACCTACCCACTACAACACAATGTCATATTCTTCAATGTCTTAACTATGAACAATGTCATATCATTCTACAGTTATTTAAATCGTCTCTTTATTTGCCAATCTGAAATGGGATAAATTGACAGCACACTAACCATTGATACTTATGAGTTCTTGATCTTCTAGAGGCGTCGTGAAGCTGCCAACTCTTTCACAATGTCATTTCTTGCCATGTATTGACCTGAAAAATACCATATTGTGTTAATGCAATTCTAAACTATGTCACTTTATTCGTCAGTAAGAAATGTGATGAATTGTCAACACTGATACTTTTATGTGCAAAACCTGTCATTTGTCTGCTTGTTTATCTTTCAGAGTGAGGAGGATATAAGTGTTAAACAAGCGCAGTCTCATCACCTTGCTCAGCTCCTTGCGTTGCAGCTCCCCAGCAGGGTTAACCTTTCTTGAACTTTATTGAAGTGCTGTCGGTTTTGTATATTATTTTGTCGGTGTGTTTATTTGCACTGGTGGCGATCTTTGATGCCCAGTGTATGTAATCTGCTGTCTGCTTATGCTTTATTATCATAGTGGAGAACTTTGATGCCCAGTGGATGTAATATGCCGTAATTTATTTATTGTATAGTCTAGGTTTTTTCTTATTCCGGATGCTGCAGTTATTTTACTGTATATATATCATGTCTTCGCAGTAAATCGGCCAAACCATAAATTTACGGTACATAATCGGGCCTTCATGCAATCACGATGTACGATCCGCATCATGGGCCCCGTCATCTTGATCCGTTAAAAGTCCTAAATGTAAACTGGCCCACTAGTAGATCAGGCCTTTAATAGGCCGAGTAAACCACCGGCCCTCTTTTCGCAAGAAAACTCAATGGGTTTTAGGAGGCTGAGAAGTAGGTTGGGCCTAAAACATGCCGAACAGCTCACGGGCCGGCAGCAGCCTGAAATGGACCCCGGCCCATGATTGTGCCAATCAAATCACGGGCTTTTAACAGGCCAAAATTGTCTCGGTCCTTGTTTGGCCCAATCAGATTATCGGTTGCGAGCAGGCCGGATGCAAATCGGGCCATAGTTAGGCCCAAGTATATGACGGGCTTTTAACAAGCCGAAATGTTAAACGGGCCCTTAACAGGCCGAAACTAGTATCAGGCCAAATTACGAAATGGGCCTTTAGCAAGTGGGCCAAAAGCATAGCGTCCAATTGACGAGCCGAATCTGATATGGGCCATAATTTAGCCCAAAGCCTCTTAAAGGGTCAGACCTGATCTGAGCCGTAATTTGGCCCAGAACTTGGTAGGCTTTTAACGGGCCGGATCTCATATGGGCCATTATTAGGCCCGGAACATGGCAGACCATTAATGGGCCGGATCAAATATGGGCCGACATTTGGCCCAAAACATGGCAGCCAGTTAATGGGCCGGCCTGCTAGGGTCCTCAAAATCTTGTGGGCCTACAGCTGGGCCGGCCCATTAATGTCGGCGAAATCTCGTGGGCCTTTAGCTGGGCCAGCCCATTATGGTCCGCAAAACTCTTGTGGGCCTTTACCTGGGCCGGCCCATTATGGCCCGCTAAAATCTTGTGGGCCTTTACTTGGGCCGGCCCATTATGGACCGCAAAATCTTGTGGGCCTTTAGTTGGGCCAGCCCATTATGGTCTGCAAAATCTCGTGGGCCTTTAGCTGGGCCGGCCCATTATGGTCCGCTAAATCTTGTGGGCCTTTAGTTGGGCCGGCCCATTTAAAGTTTATGGGCCACTTTTGGGCCGGTCCATGTGTCAACATATCATAGGCGCATCTCGCCCATTGGATGATTGACACCTGTGCCAACGCGGAGCTGACATGTGTTTCCTCTAGCCAATGATGATTTTACACGTGGAAAATCCCGATTGGTCCGGCTGTTAACGGGTTATCGGATCCAAAAGCGAACCGAATAGCTTAACGGCGTTCCTTACGGTGGATGCCACATGTCGGTCACCCTTGACGAAAGCACTTTTGTGATGCGTGATTTATCGTCATGGAAGTGGACACTTCCGTGATGATAATTTTGGTAATGTCATGGAACACTTCTACGACAGCACATGTATGACTATCTTGATTCTATCATAAAATCGTCATGGATGTACATGCATGGCAGAAAACGCGACCTACTGTGACAAACACGTATCATCACATAAGTGTATTTTTCTTGTAGTGATACTCTCCAACGGAGTTGGCACAAAAAGTATGAATGGGCGTGGAAAACTGGGTGTGAACGATGGCAGCAAATCGCTTGTATATAGAGAGAACCTCGATACGAGATTTCATCAAGTAGATCCAAGTGTGACAAGAGAAATCATTAATAAACATAACATAATAGCGATGACCACCTTTCGAATCAAAGGGAGCATGACCCCAAACATCAGAGTGAACTAAGTCAAAAGGACGCTGAGATACCGACTCACTGGGTCTGTTTGCCAAGTCTACAACCATCAAAATGTAAAGAAACATCTCTAGAGACAGAACCAAAGAGGCCCTGACGCACTAACAATGACAAGCGGGAGCCACAAATATGACCAAGTCGATGATTCCACTGTTGAAATGACGCAGAAGAGGAGGTAGCAAGAGCATGAGAACTTGCAGAAGTGGTGGTAGCCGAAGGAATACGAAGCCAGTCAACCTCCCAAAGGCCCTCTGACTCACGACACAGAGGGCCAGCACCAACCAGAGCCTTGGTGCAACGATCCTGAACAGAGCAAGAATCGTTATCGAGAATGACACAACAACCAGAATCAGTAAGTTGAGTAGTGGAAAGAAATTCAAGGTAAGACGGGGAACATGAGAAACACTAGGAACAGAAAAAAGACGAAGTAGAAAGAGTGCCACGACTAGCAACAGGAAGGAGTGTGTCATCGGCAATGAGAACATTAATAGGAGAATCAAGAGGTCGAAGAGAATACAATGCGGAAGAATGAGAAGACATATGAAAAGAAGCTCCAGAATCAAGAACCCACGAAGATGTACCTAACTGTGTAGGTGCCGGCGGTGATGGAGAGATGGAAGCAGTCAGAGCGGTAGCGGAACCCATTGATGAAGAGCCGGAGGAAGCCAGTATGCACTTGAGCCGCACAATGTCCTGGTTAGTGAATGACGGGGTCGGGAAAGACAGATGAGTCCCACTAGAAAGAAGAGCGCCTCTGGTCTTGCTGCTTCTGGCGACAGTCTGACTCTGGGTGACCTGGCCTGGAGCAGTAGCCAAAGAAAGTGTCACGGCACGACAGACCCTTTTCTGCATAAAGAGGGCGACCCACCCCCATTAAGGAGTGGGTAGGAGCGGTGGAGCGGTAAGGCGAGCAAATGACACAGGAGCTTGGGCAGCCAGCAAAATAGAGGGAACCGCAAGCAACCGAGCAGAACGAAGACGGGTCTCCTCACAAAGCTTAGCAAGCACCTTCGAGATATGAACACGGTCATGAGCAAGCAAGTGAGCACGTCGAGGCTGAAACTTGGAGCGGAGGGCAGATAAGAGCTCATGGACATGCATGTTGAAACTCCAAGTATGATCGCATGGTATGGCAGCAACGGCAAGCACCACAAACAACTATCCGAAAAGAGTCAAGCTGGCGTCAGATGGCAGAGCTCTGCGAGAAGAACTCATCAACAGAACAGTCACCCTACTGAAGAGTGTGCTCCTGACGCACCACAGATAAGTAGAGAGCATCACCCGAGGGCTGATAGCACTGACACCTGACAGAGATAAGACCAAATCGCTGCAACGGTGTTGAGGCCCATGAACTCCAAAGCAAACGGAGGAAGGACACTCGCAGTGAGAACAACAGCAGCACGAGCATCATCATTGCACCACTGATAGTAAGCAGATAGATCATCGTGGTAGACAGAAAGAGCATCAGAATAAGTTGAGACCTGCTGATCATAAGCATCAACCGCAGCAACATCAAGAGCCTTGGTTGCATACCTATCATCCTGAGAAGCATCAACGGCAAGAATAGGCGGTATCGGCGGGGTAGGAGCCACGGGAGCAAAAGGACATGGCGGACAGGGAACCTCGCTAGAAATAACGCCCCACAGGAGAAGACCACGCATGTGGATACGCATGAAACCCACAAACTCAGCATAGTTGGTGCCATCGAATATCACCGAGCACCAAGGAATAGTGACATAACCCGAAGAAGACATGTTGAGCTCTCTGTTTTTTAAGTCAACTGTCATAGGAGGCCCGACCTAGATCGGGCAGAGGCATGCCGAGCCCAGAGCACGAGCAGGGATCGGCCTGGACGCAATGGCCGGGTGGCGGAAAGCAACTAGCCGGCCAGGACGCAGCGGCGGCATCCGGATGAGGCAGGCGGCGGCGGCCTGGCGAGGAGGGGGCAACAACGGCCGGACGGACAGGCGGCGGCAACATGACAAGGAGGGGGCGGATCCAGGCAGCGTACGCGTCAGAGATGGCCAGCGACGGGCGAAGATGGCCGACGGCGGGCGAATCCAAGCAGGGGTAGCCGGAACGAGGTAGACTAGAAACGGGGCCTAGTAGCGGCAGCGACTGGGGTGAAGCATGCACAGAGTTGCATCGTGCGGGAGAGAGGCTAACCTAGCATCTGATACCATGTTGAATAATGAGCAACTAACATTCACATGGGGCCAATGGCCAACACATGTACATGTGTGGTAAAGTGTAGAAAGCCCCTTATACAATGCGGATATACAGAAAAGGAGACTATATACATCTAACAATGAGTTCTAATAGGAAATTTTGCATGTAGTCATCAAGCCTTACTCAGACACATGTTTTTCTTGTCAGCAGGATTTCCCTTAGGAAACAAGGTGGAGCAGGCGAGGCTGCAACGCGATGGGCCAAGGCGGCGGTGGAGGGATACAGTCAATCTACTGTTGCTGCTGCCAGCGGACAGAGGAGGCGCTCTTGGGTCGAGGTGGCAGCGCCGTCGGTGATGCCAATGTGCACTTTCTCTAAATCCTTAACCCCCCCTTTGCTCCCGATCTCTATCACTCTCTCTCTTTCTACCCATCAATGCAAGTTCTTGTATGCTGGCTTTGGTGAAACATATAGGTGACCAACAAGGAAGCTGAGGCAAACTTCTCATCTCCTATCAGGTTGCATTGCGGATCAAGCCGTGGGTCGGACCACTTCCACGGGTTCATCCATCGCCGATCACTTTGTCAGATTACTTGTAGGATTCCTGGACGTTAGTCACCAGAAAGAAGAAGGGAAAGAAGGGCTGAGTAGGGCGGCCGCTACCGCCGCCGGCGCTTGTCGATCGGGGTAAGGTTCAGGCGGCCAGGATGGCTCGTTTGAATTTTTTACTGGGCCAGGTTGGGCCGACAGTAATCACTCCA
The DNA here is from genome assembly GCA_963921465.1 of Triticum timopheevii. Taxonomy (NCBI): domain Eukaryota; kingdom Viridiplantae; phylum Streptophyta; class Magnoliopsida; order Poales; family Poaceae; genus Triticum; species Triticum timopheevii. The sequence goes on along the minus strand of OY997264.1, from coordinate 626,116,693 downwards.
ATCTTGGGCTCTCGGAGACCTGGGTATTTGGCCCAGCCATAGACCCACATCAAGTCTAACTCTAGCGATAATGCGCGATCGTCCTCCCCGCATGGTTTCGTTCAAGATCGACAGTTATCGCTCGCGACGTCGCCCAGGGTTCGACGCATCGCTGTTCCCGGGTTTCCCAGGATCATCGCTGGCCGCGCCGCTCGGGTTCGGGCGAATCACCTCCGATCGCTGATGGCGGGAAGGGAAGGCCAGCTGCCTCCCAAGGCTGGGCCACAGCCTCTTGCTGTGCCACCCACTAGGGCTCCAGCGTGGCAGAACCCTAGACCCCCGGTCGCTGCAGCACCGCCTACACGGGATCACCGGCCGCCTGCTGCTGGCCAAGTGCAGACAGAGCAGCGGGATGCGCGACCTCAAGGCGCTGCTCCTGATGGACAACAAAACTTTGGCCGCGACCGAGGTGGTTTCCCTGGCGGTGGCCGGGAGAACTTCGGTGACGCCGGTGCTCGCTACCCAAATCGAGGCCAGTGGGGCGACGATGGCTATGACACCTATGGCGAGGGCCAGCACCGCGGCTCGTCTTCCACTGGAGGTGACGCCGGATACGCTTGGCACAATGGTCGCGTCCCGGGTCGCATGTTCCAAGCTCCCCTGAAAATTTTGTCGAGGGGGTTGCCAGCCCTACTAACCGGTATAACCGGGTAGGACACCGCGGTTTCTGCGGTGGGAGGGGTGGGGGTCGACGCCCACCTCCACCACGGCATCCTGCACCGCCTGTCGAGAGGACCAATGTGGCTATGGCTTGAGTCAGTTACTATGGCGTCGGCGACACAGACTCTACCCGATGCGGCTGCAGAAATAGTTTGGGCTTCGGCAGCTGTCAACGTTCCGGTGGTTGGTACTGGGGCTGCTATGACGGGTCATGGTGGTTCTAACAAGGGGTCGGATAAGACTGACAGTGAGAAACTTTCTAAGTGGGCTATTAAAAACAAGAAACTACCGTGTTATAGATGTGGTGAGCCGGGACACTTTGTCGCAGAGTGTACTACAGAGCTTTGTGATTACTGTTGCAGATCACAACATGTGTCTGGTGCGTGCCCGCTACTCTCAGGCCCCAAACTAGTGGTTAATATTTATGGAGTTTGCTGTCATGAGTTAATGTTCTTTGAGTCACGGGATGTGGCACCTGTGACACATGTGATAGAGAGCTCCTATCCCGCAGTTGTCAAGGTGACTAATGGGACTATGACAGAGGTGCAGATTGTGAGGCAGTTGCAAGAGTTGGTACCAGGTAACCACCCTTGAAACCTTGTCAAGTTGGACAACCAGACTTACAAGGTCGACTTCCCTACTAAGGAGGATCAGTTGCATATTCTTAAGTTTGGCATGTGCAGAGTGTCGAGTATGAACATTATTATGGATTTTGACGAGTGGAAGCAGAAAGAGCCTGAGGGTACACCTTTAGAGCAGGTTTGGCTACGTTTTTATGGTGCACCGCCCAAACCACTGAATCATTTTTTGGTTGCCTGGAGCTTGGGATCTCTCATTGGCAAGACGGAATAGGTTGATATGTCGTTTAATCATGCACATGGCGCTGTGAGGTTGCTTGTCAGTGTTGAGTTCATGCCGGATGTGGTCAAGTGGACTCATGCCGGGGTCACATATGTGCTTGAGATCGAGATTGAGGATACAGAGATTATTCAGGAGGGGGGGCATTAGGAGATGGATACTACCGAGGGGGATGGGACCCCTGGGAATCAGGACAAAGAGCCTGAGAGCACTACTCTGGAGTCGGCTAAGGGGCCGAAATCGCAGCCTGATAAGGCAAATAAGTCTGCCAAGGAAACATCATCTTCCTCGACTCCCATGAATACACTTCGGTGGTGTTCTTTCAGAGCACAGTCTGCGCCTAGTCGGTTATGGAGCAACCGCGTTGAGGCGGACGATCCGGCGGAATACGAGTTACTGCTGGTAATGATTTCTCATAGTGTGTCACCGACGGTACCCTCATCTCCGAGGACCGACTCCGAGTTGATGGTATTGCCGAGACATGAGGCGGGGAGATTGGAGGGACTCCCCCACTGAGGGAATCCTGGATTAGGGGGTATCCGGATAGCCGGACTGTGTACAACGACCGGACTATTGAAGCATGAAGATACAAGACTCAAGACTTTGGCACGTGTCCGGATGGGACTCTCCTTTGCATGGAAGGCAAGCTTGGTGATCCGGATATTGTGTTTCCTTCCTTGTAACCGACTCCATGTAAACCCTAGCCCTCTTCAGTGTCTATATAAACAGGAGAGGTTGGTCCTTAGAAGGCCGATCACAATTACAATCATACCATCATAGGCTAGCTCTTAGGGTTTAGCCTCTACGATCTCGTGATAGATCTACTCTTGTACTTCCCATATCATCAGTATTAATCACGTAGGAAGTAGGGTTTTACCTCCATCGAGAGGGCCCGAACCTGGGTAAACATCTGTGTCCCTTGCTTCCTGTTACCATCAGCCTTGACGCACAGATCGGGACCCCCTACCCGAGATCCGCCGGTTTTGACACCGACATTGGTGCTTTCATTGAGAGTTCCTCTGTGTCGTCGCTACAGGGCTTGATGGTGCCTCCAATCGTCAACAACACGGTCCAGGGTGAGACTTTCCTCCCCGGAGAGATCTTCGTGTTCGGTGGCTTCGCACTGCGGGCCAATTCGCTTGGCCATCTGGAGCAGATCGACAAGTACACCCCTGGTCATCGAATCAGGTTCGGAAACTTGAACTACATGGCGGATATTCGCGGAGACTTGATCTTCGACGGATTTGGGCCTGCGCCAGGAGCACCAAATAGTCACGATGAGCACCTCTTAGACCTGCTGTCACACGATGCTCGGGATATCACCCTGGCAGAAGCCTCAGATCTAAATCCGAAACAGGTTGCGTTGCCCAAGGACGGAGGGCTGGACCCCGCCCCGCAGGCCGTACCCTCATCGACGGTAGAGCTGAACACGGGCCTCACTTCCGAGGAGGCCTGTGACTTCGGACCCCCGGACTCGTATCCGGTTGTAGGTTCCTGTTGGTGCACTCCCGAGCCAGTCGAGCCAAGTTGGGCTCCGGTAATGGAGTTCGCCGCTGCGGACATCTTCCAGCACTCGCCCTTTGGCGACATGCTGAACTCATTAAAAATTCTCTCCTTGACAAAAAATTCTGGGCCAAACTATGTCCGGCTCGAGTGGGGAGCAAGCGACGAAGAAATTCGTTACCCACCCACCACCCACTTCATAGCCACGGTTGATGATTTAACCGACGCGCTTGATTTCGACTCCGAAGGCATCGACGGTATGGACGACGATGCAGAAGAAGATTCAAAATCTATGGGATACCAGACTTCCGCCTCATCACACGACGGTGACAATCTGGAAGATAAAACTCCCGGGCAAAGGCCAAAGTGACAGCGCAGATGCCGTTCCAAGTCCAGCAACAGTAAAAATATCAGCAAGAGCGCCAGAAGGATCGATACTCCGGTCAACCCAGAAGGCAACAACGACCATACGGAACCAGCAATGGAGCAGGACGAACCAGGTCACGCCAAACGCAGTTCGGAGCAGATGACCGAGGACAATGATCCAGAGGGACGAGTTCATCAAACCAGCCCAGGACAAGAAGACAGTCCGGACGATGACGCATTCATCATCCCGGAAGAATGTGTGGAACAAGATAACCTCCACAGAAAGCTCATGGCCACAGCGAGAAGCCTGAAGAAGCAGAAGCAACGGCTTAAAGCCGCACAGGAAACGCTCAACCTCAGATGGAACAAAGTGCTAGACACTGAAGAAAGATATGGCGACGGACGCCATGCAAAGAGCTACCCAAAACGCAAGCTACTGCCAGAATTCAACGACGAGGCCGTTCCACCAAAGAGTGACACGACCAGAAGGCCAGACGCACCACTTCATAGCCGCAACAAAGCAGCTACTGACGCCGCGCACGATCTACGTGAGCACCTGGATAAGAAAGCTGGTGTAGCTAGGTCCATCTACGGATCTAAAGGACACACCCTGGCGAGGGACTATGATCATCAAAACGATTATGCCAATCAAATACCAGTTCGGAATAAACACCGGACACAACAACCGCCGACGGCATGCCACAACACATCCAGATACAGAGGGGCTGCTCACCCCTGTGCTTTACCAAAGAGGTACTGGACCATGAATTTCCACAGGGCTTTAAACTTGTGAACATAGAGGCATACGACTGAACGATAGACCCAGGGGTCTGGATCGAGGACTTTATCCTGCATATACACATGGCTCGTGGGGATGACCTCCACGCCATCAAATACCTCCCCCTAAAACTAAAGGGACCAGCTCGGCACTGGTTGAAAAGCCTCCCTGAAAATTCAATTGGGAGTTGGGAGGAACTCGAGGACGCTTTCAGGGCCAATTTTCAAGGGACTTATGCCCGGCCTCCGGATGCTGATGATTTAAGTCACATCATCCAACAACCCGAAGAGTCCGCCCGCAAGCTTTGGAATAGATTTCTCACTAAGAAGAATCAAATTGTCGATTGTCCGGATGCCGACGCCTTAGCGGCATTCAAACACAGCATCCGCGACGAGTGGCTCACCAGACACCTCGTCCAAGAAAAGCCAAGGACAATGGCAGCCCAAACAAGCCTTATGACCCGCTTTTGCGCGGGTGAAGATAGCTGGCTAGCCCGTAAAGGCACCAGCGACCCCAGCACATCCGAAATAAGGGATGGCAACGGGAAGCCGCAGCGTAATAAAAATAAATGCCAAAACAAGGAAGAGAGCCCGGACAACACAACGGTTAATGCCGGATTCAGGGGCTCTCGACCTAATCAGCAAAAGAAGCCATCTAAAGGAAGAAAAGAGGGACCGTCCGGTCTGACAGAGTCCTGGACAGACTGTGCCAAATTCATGGCACCCCTGACAAGCCTGCAAACCACATGCACAGAGAGTGTTGGGTCTTCAAATAGGCCGGCAATTTAAATGCCAAACACAAGGGAATGGAGACACCAAGTGAAGACGAGCATGAACCTCGCCAGCCGAACACTGGGGGACAGAAAAAATTCCCGCCAGAAGTTAAAACAGTGAACATGATCCACGCGACTTGTACATCCATGAGAAGGCACGAACGCACGCGTAGAGAGACGCGCGATATAGAGCCCATCGTACCTACACCTAACTACTGGATGTCTTATCCAATCACCTTCGACCGCTTGGACGGCCGAATTAGTATTCGGTGCGAAGGATCAAAGGCCTTGGTGCTTGACCCAATAATCGACGGATACCATCTCACTCACGTCCTCATGGACGGCGGCAGTAGTCTCAATCTAATACATGAGGACACTATCCGCAGGATGGGGATAGACCCATCCAGAATTAATCAAAGCAACACAACCTTTGAAGGGATGATACCAGGCGTTGAAGCCTACAGCCGGGGCTCCGTCATGCTGGAGGTAACATTCGGCTCTCCAGGCAACTCCAGAAACGAAGAACTACTCTTCATCATCGCACCCTTCCAAAGCAACTGTCACGCATTTCTTGGAAGAACGGCATTCGCCCGCTTCAACGCATTGCCACACTATGGCTACCTTACACTCAAGATGCCCGGTCCATGTGGCATCATCACCGTTAGCGGAATAACAGAGTGCTTTCCACGCGCAGAGGAACACGCGACGGCCCTAGCGGCCGGACTATAAGCAGCCTCCAATCTCAAAAAAAAAACATGACTGGTCGTTAAGACCACAGACACGGTTAGACGAGTCTGGTAGCCCAGATAAAATAAACCAGGGCACCGTATATATAATCCCATAGCGGATACCAGGGGCTATAAACACTTAATAAAGCCCCACACTTGGCTCAACCTTATTGGCAGGCCAACATCTTACACTATTACTATCTGTCGCATACTTACGTTGCACTCTCCTATGAGTTTTTCTTTTTCCACAGACAATGTCCGCGCGATACCCTTCCAGGATACGGCACAACTGAGACAAATGCGCAGACGTGTAGCAAGGCCCCGTTCAACAGGTTTCTTTTTAGATTAAGCCCCTGTGTAAACCTTTTCTATTGCCTCTTGTTGCTTAACCATCCCATGGGTTCTATACCCACAGAGGATACTGCCGTTTTTGGCATTTCGCCACGACAGATCAATGCACGTACCTGGAAACACAGGGTTTATCATGAATGGGCATTCTTGAGCCCATCATCTGTTATAAAGTCCGAATACCTTCGGGAGTGTTCGGCATCACGAGTTTGGCCTTATATGCATCAGCTCTGAATCATGTCTTTGGTCAAATGTTGGGTTAGCCCGGCTCCTGGGTTTGCCGCCTTACGTTTCGTTATTATCGGATAGGGTGGCCAAAGGAGAACTACTGCGATTGTGCCCTGGTTATTCCGGATGAGCACCTCAGTAGAGAAAGCCGAAAACTGACTGTCATGATACAGCGAGAGACTGATCAACCACTCGACGACTCACCGGAATCTTTAGGATTCCTCCGCATTAACGAAGGGCCATTTCCCGGCCAGGTACACACGCGGCCGTATTCGGATGCACGCGAAGGTACCAGAATCCAGTGGCTAAGCGAAAGTGTTATAGCTATATAGTCCGGTTGCCTAGTTCGACGTGCGATCACCTCCTTAATGGACCAAGACGATGGATCAAGTGTGATGAAGCATATTTTTCGCGAACACCCCCGCATTGTATGCGTGGGGGCCTGAAGCCAACGACTGCTAACTTTCGGATTTTATATATATATATATATATATATATATATATATATATATATATATATATATATATATATATATATATATAGGGTGGGTCTATTATGATAACACCCCTTAAGACCTTATTCTGCTAACACTTACGAAGCGCACAGGTAGCTACAAACTAACGATGACAGAACTGCACTGAACAAAACACCTACCCCCACCTAATCCTATCGCCCCCTCCCCGCTCCCCTCTTCTCTGGTCCTCGACCCACCCCGCCGCCGCACCACCTCCACATCCCACTCCGCCGCCGCACCACCTCCCACCCCACCGCCGCACCACCTCCCACCCCACCGGCGCACCACCTCCCTCCCACGCGTAGCCGGCGTCGGATCCGTGCGTCGCCGTTACCAACCACCGGGTCGAGTGGGTGCTGGATCCACCCCGTTGCCGTCCTCCCGCGTCTTGCCGACGACGGATGCGCCTAGCGGGGCCGGTGAGCTCGGGGGTCGCCGGCGGCTCTTTCCTCCCCGTTCCTCCACCTCCTTCCTCCCATCCCGCTGCATCCAGCCCAGCTTCTTCCTCTCCGGCTTCTTCATCCACCCCCACTCGTTGGCTTCTTTCTAGCCACTCTGATCAGCACCGACCCCCTCCCCACCCATCTTCCTCCCGACCTTCTTCTGTCGCCGGAGCTGCCGCCGCGGATCCGGTCGCGCAGCCCACCACCGGCGCTCCCATTCCTTCCCCAGCCACCTACCCCGGCCGGTGCTCCAACTGTACGCGCCACCGCGTCACCCCTCCAAACCATGGGGAGCATTGCCCCAACCCGCCGCCGGTCCGGCCTTGCACCATCCCGCTGCCTCCCACCTCCCCCCGCACCTCCCTTCGCTTCATCGACCCACCCCACAGCCGTCCTGGGCTCGCGTCGCCCCTGCTCCGCATCGCCCATCACCTATGCCTAGATCTGCCGCTCGCCATCGATCTGAATCGAGCCGCCACCGCCGGTGCACTTCTCCTGGCCTACCCCCCCTCCTCTACCTCGGGACGACGACCAGCCATAGCGACGAATGGCTCCACCGCTCCGGCTTGCCAGCCGCAGCCAAGGCACATCTCCTCCCCTGCACAGCCAGGGCGACCCTCTCCGCGAGGATTCCGGCCTGTACCCATTGTTTGCGGTGGTAGCTGGGCCACCCCCTCCTTCCTCTCCTGGTCAGGATCCGCGCCGGGCCTGGGGGCATCTCCTCCGACTCCGGCTAGCCCACGGGATTTCGCTACAGGGAGGGCAAGGACTGAGCAGTTCGGGTGGTGCTCCAGTGCAGCTCGGTGGCTGAAGGGAGAACGATGGTGACCTACGGTGATGGGGGTTGGATGCCTGGTGGTGCTCTGGCACCCTCCTCCTATGCCCTTCCTCCACCCTTCTTCATCGTCGGTGCAAATTAACAAAGCTCGAGGGTAGCCGTGCAGTTCCATCTTGATTTTGATTTGCTTCCCTGTTCCTTTCTTTCTTGCAGTGCAGTTTCGGCGAGCAGGAAGGCATCAAATAGGAAGAGATGTGGTTCGGTTGATGCGCCCATGCAGTTTGGCTTGAATTCGAGGTGGTGCTCGATGTGCCATGGAATTTTGTGTGTGTGTTTTAGATTTTGTTTTCGAGCAGTTCATTGGGGACGCCGGTGCCTAGCATTGCGGTTAAGAGTTTAATTTCATGTCAGATTATCCATGCAGCGTTGTGGGTGTGCTGTCAAAAACTCCGTTGTGTTTTGGTGCAGTTGGCTAGTCTCCTATCTACAGTGCAGTATCGATGTCTTGAACCAAATTTGTTTGAAGAGAGACAAACAATATAGTTCACTTCATTTGTGTAGCAGCTCATTACCCCTCTGTATGCAGTTTGGTTTGTGTGTCTGAAAATGCAATCGATTACATCAACACTTGCAGTGCGGTTGGTCCTCGGATGTGGTTCATTTTTTAGAGTGATGCTACTCACTTGTGCCCAACATGAAAAGTGTGAAAAAATTAGGAAAATAACAAGATAGTAATGCGGCTCACTTCGATGTATGTCGTGGTTCACTTGCCCCGTCTCTGCGGTCCACTCTCGTCCACAATTTTTTTTAAAAAGACAACAAAAACTCGTATGAGGAAAATTTTACATTCGACAAAAGAAATTATGAAGTTCACTTGACCGGCTAATGTAGTGCGGTTGTCGGTCAGAAGCAGTGCGTTTTTCTGTCTGATGCAGTACACGAGTCGTTTTGGGTGTCGCGAAAAACAGAGTGCCCGCATTTTGGTAATTTGAAAACTGCTCTTAAACCGTAAAGAATTAGAGAGAGTGCTCTACATGAAAAAGTTGCATCTCGTCGATATCTTTCCAACGGCGTATGATTTGAATTATTCCGACCCGCTGTTCGTAAAAATTTCGCGAAAAAACAGCCGCTGCCTCTCAAAGTCAGCCGCACGATTTTCAAAATTAACTAAAAATTGTAAGGAATCTCAAAACCATTTCAATATATGAAAGTTGCGCCTTGTCCGTAGCTTTCCAACGGCGTATCATACGTCTCGTTCCGGCAAACGGTTAGAAAACTGGAGCAAAAACAGTACCGAAAATTTCAAAAAATTTGAAAAACAGAGTTCCGCGATTTAGTAAATTTGAAACTGCTCTTAAACCGTAACGAATTAGAGAAAGATTTATATATGAAAAAGATGCGTCTCGATGATATCTATCCAACGGCGTATCATTTGCTTCATTCCGACAAGCAGTTTAGAAATAAACGCGAAAAAACGCTCGCTGCCACTCGTCATCCGCCGCACAATTTTCAAAACTGCTCTTAAACCGTGTGGAATCTCGAAAAGTGTTCAACATGTCGAAGTTGCGCCTAATCCATAGCTTTTCAACGGTATATTACACGCCTCATTCCGATAAACGGTTAAAAAATTAGAGTGAAAACAGTACCGAAAAAAGAACGCGTGCAGTTTTTTTCGACACGAAGTTCACTAGTCTATATTGCAGTGCTCGTCGTCAAGAAGATGCAGTGCACTTGCGGTCAGTGTGTAGTGCGGAAGTGGTGTGCAGAATAGTTATCCTGCTAATATTAGCAGAATAGAGCGTCTGTATATATATATATATATATATATATATATATATATATATATATATAGTGTTACTATTCATCACCCAGGGTGCAGAATAAATTATTCTTCATCCGAGGTAATATTACGATCATTTCATAAATAAATTATGTTTCAAATACAAATAGTTACGGTAATATTGATTCACTGCGTAAAATTTGGCATAAAAAAAGGTCAGAAGACCAGAAAAAAATACATTCTATGTACATTTTACACTATGTTTTTACATCTGTAATTTACGTAACATAAAATATTTTTACGGCGATTATATATTTTCTTACGTTCTCTTTTTATGTGTGCAATAAGACAAAATTTAAGAACGTAAAATTACGGTGCATTGATGTTAAAATAGAGGGGGGGGGGGGTGAAGAATAACTATTCCTCACGCAGGGCGACGAATAGCGCGACCCTATATATATATAAACGGCCGCATAGGGGACACAATCATATTTTCAGGAAAACAGTATAAATATAGCCTTATAATCAAAATAAACATTGTTTTTACAATGATTTGACTCATCACTCGAACAAGACATTCTTCGAGCACTACGCCTCTATTAGGCGGGCACCCTCTGTGACCTGCGCCAAGTAGTGCTCGGCCGGATATTGTCCACCCACCGGATCCTGGGCCGCTATAATAGTGGCATCCATATCCGTCCAATACGCTTTAACGCGGGCAAGAGCCATCCGTGCATCTTCTATGCACGCCGACCTTCTCATGGCATCGATTCGGGGCACGGCCCCAAGGAATTGTTGCGCCAAGCCAAAGTAACTGTCCGGCTTAGGCCCCTTCGGCCAAAGATGGTCTATTACAGACCGCATTGCAAGCCCGGACAGCCGGTGAAGCTCCGCTACAGCAGCCATCTTGTCACTTAACGGCAGCAGGCGAGTGGGAGCATTGAATTGCGACTAGAAAAGCTTCTCCACCTCCTTATCACCTTGATCTTTGAAGAACTCGGCAGCGTCAGCCGCACTCTTCGCCAAATCCGCATATGCGTCCGCAGGACTCCAGCGTCCATCTAGGGAGCATACTTTGGATCGAAAAACTTCGTCCGCAGCAAATAGGAGCTCCCAGCCGCGATTTTACCGGCCTGTTGAAGCTCCTCCCGCACACTGTTGGAAATATGCCCTAGAGGCAATAATAAAAGGATTATTATATTTCAATGTTCATGATAATTGTCTTTTGTTCATGCTATAACTGTATTATCCGGAAATCGTAATACACGTGTGAACACTTAGACCCAATGAGTCCCTAGTGAGCCTCTAGTTGACTAGCTCGTTATGATCAATAGATAGTCATGGTTTCCTGACTATGGACATAGGATGTCGTTGATAACGGGATCACATCATTAGGAGAATGATGTGATGGACAAGACCCAATCATAAGCATAGCATAAAAGATCGTATAGTTCGTTTGCTAGAAGCTTTGCCAATGTCAAGTATCTATTCCTTCGACCATGAGATCGTGTAACTCCCGGTTACCGTAGGAGTGCCTTGGGTGTATCAAACGTCACAACGTAACTGGGTGACTATAAAGGTGCATTACAGGTATCTCCGAAAGTATCTGTTGGGTTGACACGGATCGAGACTGGGATTTGTCACTCCGTATAACGGAGAGGTATCTCTGGGCCCACTCGGTAATGCATCATCATAATGAGCTCAATGTGACCAAGGTGTTGGCCACGGGATCATGCATTACGGTACGAGTAAAGTGACTTGCCGGGTAACGAGACTGAACAAGGTATTGGGATACCGACGATCGAGTCTCGGGCAAGTAACGTACCGATTGACAAAGGGAATTGTATACAGGGTTTGATCGAATCCTCGACATCGTGGTTCAACCGATGAAATCATCGAGGAGCATGTGGGAGCCAACATGGATATCCAGACCCCGCTGTTGGTTATTGCCCGAGAGTCGTCTCGGTCATGTCTGCGTGTCTCCCGAACCCGTAGGGTCTACACACTTAAGGTTCGGTGACGCTAGGGTTAGTAGGAAGTCAAGTATGTGACTACCGAATGATGTTCGGAGTCCCGGATGAGATCCCGGACGTCACGAGGAGTTCCGGAATGGTCCGGAGGTAAAGATTTATATATGGGAAGTCCTGTTTCGGGCATCGGGACAAGTTTCGGGGTTATCGGTATTGTACCGGGACCACCGGAGGGGTCCCGGGGGCCCACCGGGTGGGGCCACCTGCCCCGGGGGGCCACATGGGCTGTAGGGGGTGCGCCTTGGCCTGCATGGGCCAAGGGCACCAGCCCCACATAGGCCCATGCGCCTAGGGTTCAAGGGGGCAAGAGTCCTAGGAGGGGAAGGCACCTCCTAGGTGCCTTGGGGGGGAGGGAAACCCCCCTTGGCCGCCGCCCCCCTAGGAGATTGGATCTCCTAGGGCCGGCCACCCCCCCCCTTGGCCCTCCTATATATAGTGGGGGAGAGGAGGGACTTCATACCTTGAGTCCTTGGCCTTTGGTTGCCTCCTTCTCCCTCCCCAACACCTCTCCTCCTTCGTTGTGTGCTCGGCGAAGCCCTGTCGGAGTACTGCTTCTCCACCATCACCACGCCGTCGTGCTGCCGGTGGAGCTGTCTTCCTCAACCTCTCCTTCCCCCTTGCTGGATCAAGAAGGAGGAGACGTCGCTCGTCCCGTACGTGTGTTGAACACGGAGGTGCTGTCCGTTCAGCACTTGGCATCGGTGATCTGAATCACGTTCGTGTACGACTCCATCATCACCTTGCAAGCTTCCGCACGCGATCTACAAGTGGTATGTAGATGCAAGCTCTCTCCCATGACTCGTTGCTTAGATGAACTCATAGATGGATCTTGGTGAAGCCGTAGGAAAAATTTTAATTTTCTGCAACGTTCCCCAACAGTGGCATCATGAGCTAGGTCTATGCGTAGTTCTCTAATGCACGAGTAGAACACAATTTGTTGTGGGCGTTGATCTTGTCATCTTACTTGCCTCTACTAGTCTTTTCTTGCTCAACGGTATTGTGGGATGAAGCGGCCCGGACCAACCTTACACGTACGCTTACGTGAGACCGGTTCCACCGACTGACATGCACTAGTTGCATAAGGTGGCTGGCGGGTGTCTGTCTCTCCCACTTTAGTTGGAGCGGAATCGATGAACAAGGCCCTTATGAAGGGTAAATAGAAGTTGACAAAAATCACATTGTGGTGATTCGTAGGTAAGAAAACGTTCTTGCTAGAACCCAATCGCAGCCACGTAAAAGATGCAACAACAACTAGAGAACGTCTAACTTGTTTTTGCAGCGATTGATCATGTGATGTGATATGGCCAGAAGTTGTGATGAATGTTGAATTGTGATGTATGAGATCATGTTCTTGTAATAGGATTCACGACTTGCATGTCGATGAGTATGACAACCGGCAGGAGCCATAGGAGTTGTCTTTATTTTTTTGTATGACCTGCGTGTCATTGAAGAACGCCATGTAAACTACTTTACTTCATTACTAAACGCGTTAGTCATAGAAGTAGAAGTAGTCGTTGGCGTGACAACTTCATGAAGACACGATGATGGAGATCATGATGATGGAGATCATGGTGTCAAGCCGGTGACAAGATGATCATGGAGCCCCGAAGATGGAGATCAATGGAGCTTGATGATATTGGCCATATCATGTCACAACCATATAATTGCATGTGATGTTTATTATGTTTATGCATCTTGTTTACTTAGGACGACGGTAGTAAATAAGATGATCCCTTACAAAATTTCAAGAAGTGTTCTCCCCTAACTGTGCACCGTTGCTACAGTTCGTCGTTTCTAAGCACCACGTGATGATCGGGTGTGATGGATCCTTACGTTCACATACAACGGGTGTAAGACAGTTTTACACAGCGAAAACACTTAGGGTTAACTTGACGAGCCTAGCATGTGCAGACATGGCCTCGGAACACGGAGACCGAAAGGTCGAACACGAGTCGTATGGAAGATACGATCAACATAAAGATGTTCACCGACGATGACTAGTCCGTCTCACGTGATGATCGGACACGGGCTAGTCGACTCGGATCGTGTAACACTTAGATGACTAGAGGGATGTCTAATCTAAGTGGGAGTTCATAATTTTGATTAAGAACTTTACTATCATGAACTTAGTCTAAAACCTTTGCAAATATGTATTGTAGATCAATGGCCAACGCTCATGTCAACATGAACTTCAACGCGTTCCTAGAGAAAACCAAGCTGAAAGATGATGGCAGCAACTATACGGACTGGGTCCGAAACCTGAGGATCATCCTCATAGCTGCCAGGAAGCAATATGTCCTAGAAGGACCGCTAGGTGCCGCTCCCGTCCCAGAGAACCAAGACGTTATGAACGCTTGGCAAACTCGTGCTGATGATTACTCCCTCGTTCAGTGCGGCATGCTTTACAGCTTAGAACCGGGGCTCCAAAAGCGTTTTGAGCATCACGGAGCATATGAGATGTTCGAAGAGCTGAAACTAGTTTTCCAAGCTCATGCCCGGGTCGAGAGATATGATGTCTCCGACAAGTTCTACAGTTGTAAGATGGAGGAGAACAGTTCTGTCAGTGAACACATCCTGAAGATGTCTGGGTTGCACGCACGTATGACCCAGTTGAACATTAACCTCCCAGATGAGGCGGTCATTGACAGAATCCTCCAGTCGCTCCCACCAAGCTACAAGAGCTTTGTGATGAACTACAACATGCAGGGGATGGTAAAGACCATTCCTGAAGTGTTCTCGATGCTGAAGTCAGCAGAGGCTGAAATCAAGAAAGAACATCAAGTGTTGATGGTCAATAAGACCACTAAGTTCAAGAAGGGCAAGGGTAAGAAGAACTTCAAGAAGGACGGCAAAGATGTTGCCGCGCCCGGTAAGCCTGTTGCCGGGAAGAAGTCAAAGAATGGACCCAAGCCTGAGACTGAGTGCTTTTATTGCAAGGGGAAGGGGCACTGGAAGCGGAACTGCCCCAAATACTTAGCGGATAAGAAGGCCGGCAACACCAAAGGTATATTTGATATACATGTAATTGATGTGTACCTTACCAGTACTCGAAGTAACTCCTGGGTATTTGATACCGGTGCCGTTGCTCACATATGTAACTCACAGCAGGAGCTGCGGAATAAACGGAGACTGGCGAAGGACGAGGTGACGATGCGCGTCGGGAATGGCTCCAGGGTCGATGTGATCGCCGTCGGCACGCTGCCTCTACATTTACCTACGGGATTAGTTTTAAACCTCAATAATTGTTATTTAGTGCCAAGTTTGAGCATGAACATTGTATCTGGATCTCGTTTAATACGAGATGGCTACTCATTTAAGTCTGAGAATAATGGTTGTTCGATTTATATGAGAGATATGTTTTATGGTCATGCTCCGATGGTCAATGGTTTATTCTTGATGAATCTCGAGCGTAATATTACACATGTTCATAGTGTGGATGCCAAAAGATGTAAAGTTGATAACGATAGTCCCACATACTTGTGGCACTGCCGCCTTGGTCACATTGGTGTCAAGCGCATGAAGAAGCTCCATGCTGATGGACTTTTAGAGTCTCTTGATTATGAATCATTTGACACATGCGAACCTTGCCTCTTAGGCAAAATGACCAAGACTCCGTTCTCCGGAACAATGGAGCGAGCAACCAACTTGTTGGAAATCATACATACCGATGTGTGCGGTCCAATGAGCGTTGAGGCTCGCGGAGGATATCGTTATGTTCTCACTCTCACTGACGACTTGAGTAGATATGGGTATGTCTACTTAATGAAACACAAGTCTGAGACCTTTGAAAAGTTCAAGGAATTTCAGAGTGAGGTAGAGAATCAACATGACCGTAAGATAAAGTTCCTACGATCAGATCGTGGGGGCGAATACTTAAGTCACGAATTTGGTACACACTTAAGAAAATGTGGAATCGTTTCACAACTCACGCCGCCTGGAACACCTCAGCGAAACGGTGTGTCCGAACGTCGTAATCGCACTCTATTGGATATGGTGCGGTCTATGATGTCTCTTACCGATTTACCGCTATCATTTTGGGGATACGCTCTAGAGACAGCTACATTCACTTTAAATAGGGCACCGTCTAAATCCGTTGAGACGACACCGTATGAATTATGGTTTGGGAAGAAACCTAAGCTGTCGTTTCTAAAAGTTTGGGGATGCGATGCTTATGTCAAGAAACTTCAACCTGAAAAGCTCGAACCCAAGTCGGAAAAATGCGTATTCATAGGATACCCTAAGGAAACTGTCGGGTATACCTTCTACTTAAGATCCGAAGGCAAGATCTTTGTTGCCAAGAACGGATGCTTTCTGGAGAAAGAGTTTCTCTCGAAAGAAGTAAGTGGGAGGAAAGTAGAACTCGATGAAGTACTACCTCTCGAACGGGAAAGTGGTGCAGCGCAGGAAACCATTCCTGTAATGCCCACACCAACTGAAGAGGAAAATGTTGATGATGATCAAGGTACTTCAGATCTAGTTGCTACTGAATTTCGAAGGTCCACAAGGACACGTTCTGCACCAGAGTGGTACGGCAACCCTGTCATGGAAATCATGTTGCTGGACAACAATGAACCTTCGAACTATGAAGAAGCAATGGCGGGCCCGGATTCCAACAAATGGCTTGAGGCCATGAAATCCGAGATAGGATCCATGTATGAAAACAAAGTATGGACTTTGACAGACTTGCCCGATGATCGGCGAGCGATAGAAAATAAATGGATTTTTAAGAAGAAGACGGACGCGGATGGTAATGTTACCATCTATAAAGCTCGACTTGTCGCTAAGGGTTATCGACAAGTTCAAGGGATTGACTACGACGAGACATTCTCTCCCGTGGCGAAGCTTAAGTCCGTCCGAATCATGTTAGCAATTGCCGCATACTATGATTATGAGATATGGCAGATGGACGTCAAAACGGCATTCCTTAATGGACATCTTAAGGAAGAGCTGTATATGATGCAGCCGGAAGGTTTTGTCGTTCCTCAGAACGCTAACAAAGTATGCAAGCTCCAGCGATCCATTTATGGACTGGTGCAAGCATCTCGGAGTTGGAACATTCGCTTTGATGAGATGATCAAAGCGTTTGGGTTTACGCAGACTTATGGAGAAGCCTGCGTTTACAAGAAAGTGAGTGGGAGCTCTGTAGCATTTCTCCTATTATATGTAGATGACATACTCTTGATGGGAAATGATACGAAACTCCTGGACAGCATTAAGGCCTACTTGAACAAGTGTTTTTCAATGAAGGACCTTGGAGAAGCTGCTTATATATTAGGCATCAAGATCTATAGAGATAGATCGAGACGCCTCATAGGTCTTTCACAAAGCACATACCTTGATAAGATTTTGAAGAGGTTCAAAATGGATCAGTCCAAGAAGGGGTTCTTGCCTATGTTACAAGGTGTGAGATTGAGCTTGGCTCAGTCACCGACCACGGCAAAAGATAAAGAAGAGATGAGTGTCATCCCCTATGCTTCAGCCATAGGATCTATTATGTATGCCATGCTGTGTACCAGACCCGATGTAAACCTTGCCGTAAGTTTGGTTGCAAGATACCAAAGTAACCCCGGCAAGGAACACTGGACAGCGGTCAAGAATATCCTGAAGTACCTGAAAAGGACAAAGGACATGTTTCTCGTTTATGGAGGAGATGAAGAGCTCGTCGTAAAGGGTTACGTCGACGCTAGCTTCGACTCAGATCTGGATGACTCTAAGTCACAAACCGGATACGTGTATATGTTGAATGGTGGAGCAGTAAGCTGGTGCAGCTGCAAGCAGAGCGTCGTGGCGGGATCTACATGTGAAGCAGAGTACATGGCAGCCTCGGAGGCAGCGCATGAAGCGATTTGGATGAAGGAGTTCATCACCGACCTAGGAGTCATACCCAATGCGTCGGGGCCGATCAAACTCTTCTGTGACAACACTGGAGCTATTGCCCTTGCCAAGGAGCCCAGGTTTCACAAGAAGACCAGGCACATCAAGCGTCGTTTCAACTCCATCCGTGAAAATGTTCAAGATGGAGACATAGAGATTTGCAAAGTGCACACGGATCTGAATGTCGCAGATCCGTTGACTAAACCTCTCTCGCGTGCAAAACATGATCAACACCAGAACTCTATGGGTGTTCGATTCATCACAATGTAACTAGATTGGTGACTCTAGTGCAAGTGGGAGACTGTTGGAAATATGCCCTAGAGGCAATAATAAAAGGATTATTATATTTCAATGTTCATGATAATTGTCTTTTGTTCATGCTATAACTGTATTATCCGGAAATCGTAATACACGTGTGAACACTTAGACCCAATGAGTCCCTAGTGAGCCTCTAGTTGACTAGCTCGTTATGATCAATAGATAGTCATGGTTTCCTGACTATGGACATAGGATGTCGTTGATAACGGGATCACATCATTAGGAGAATGATGTGATGGACAAGACCCAATCATAAGCATAGCATAAAAGATCGTATAGTTCGTTTGCTAGAAGCTTTGCCAATGTCAAGTATCTATTCCTTCGACCATGAGATCGTGTAACTCCCGGTTACCGTAGGAGTGCCTTGGGTGTATCAAACGTCACAACGTAACTGGGTGACTATAAAGGTGCATTACAGGTATCTCCGAAAGTATCTGTTGGGTTGACACGGATCGAGACTGGGATTTGTCACTCCGTATAACGGAGAGGTATCTCTGGGCCCACTCGGTAATGCATCATCATAATGAGCTCAATGTGACCAAGGTGTTGGCCACGGGATCATGCATTACGGTACGAGTAAAGTGACTTGCCGGGTAACGAGACTGAACAAGGTATTGGGATACCGACGATCGAGTCTCGGGCAAGTAACGTACCGATTGACAAAGGGAATTGTATACAGGGTTTGATCGAATCCTCGACATCGTGGTTCAACCGATGAAATCATCGAGGAGCATGTGGGAGCCAACATGGATATCCAGACCCCGCTGTTGGTTATTGCCCGAGAGTCGTCTCGGTCATGTCTGCGTGTCTCCCGAACCCGTAGGGTCTACACACTTAAGGTTCGGTGACGCTAGGGTTAGTAGGAAGTCAAGTATGTGACTACCGAATGATGTTCGGAGTCCCGGATGAGATCCCGGACGTCACGAGGAGTTCCGGAATGGTCCGGAGGTAAAGATTTATATATGGGAAGTCCTGTTTCGGGCATCGGGACAAGTTTCGGGGTTATCGGTATTGTACCGGGACCACCGGAGGGGTCCCGGGGGCCCACCGGGTGGGGCCACCTGCCCCGGGGGGCCACATGGGCTGTAGGGGGTGCGCCTTGGCCTGCATGGGCCAAGGGCACCAGCCCCACATAGGCCCATGCGCCTAGGGTTCAAGGGGGCAAGAGTCCTAGGAGGGGAAGGCACCTCCTAGGTGCCTTGGGGGGGAGGGAAACCCCCCTTGGCCGCCGCCCCCCTAGGAGATTGGATCTCCTAGGGCCGGCCACCCCCCCCTTGGCCCTCCTATATATAGTGGGGGAGAGGAGGGACTTCATACCTTGAGTCCTTGGCCTTTGGTTGCCTCCTTCTCCCTCCCCAACACCTCTCCTCCTTCGTTGTGTGCTCGGCGAAGCCCTGTCGGAGTACTGCTTCTCCACCATCACCACGCCGTCGTGCTGCCGGTGGAGCTGTCTTCCTCAACCTCTCCTTCCCCCTTGCTGGATCAAGAAGGAGGAGACGTCGCTCGTCCCGTACGTGTGTTGAACACGGAGGTGCTGTCCGTTCAGCACTTGGCATCGGTGATCTGAATCACGTTCGTGTACGACTCCATCATCACCTTGCAAGCTTCCGCACGCGATCTACAAGTGGTATGTAGATGCAAGCTCTCTCCCATGACTCGTTGCTTAGATGAACTCATAGATGGATCTTGGTGAAGCCGTAGGAAAAATTTTAATTTTCTGCAACGTTCCCCAACACACACCCCTGAGCTTGGTCCGTATTTCCTTGGTGGCTTTAAGTGCCTTGTTCAGGTCGGCCGAACTATCCTCATGCTCCTTTTTAAGGAGCTCATACCGGTCAGCGGCATTTTTAACTCGACAGCCATTTCGGCTATCTTTTCCTCGCTTCGGCGATGAGCAGCCTATTCGGCCCTCAATTCCTCGGCCACCTTTAGGGCAGCCGCATTGCTCACCCGAGCTTGTTCCTTGGCTAGAGCAAGTTCCACCCTCAGGGCCTCCACAACAGCAGCACCATCTGCAGTCCAAACATATTACATTAATATATGCCACCTTAATATTTTCCTATACAAGGGAAGGCAGGGCACATACCTTGTGTTTGATCCAGCCGCTCATTCACCAGCGTGATATCGACATCAATTGATCCAATTTGCCTCGTTAGTTCGGCAACTTCAACGGACTGGTCGGCGGCCGGACCCACAGTTAGCTGCACGTACTTACACATCAATCATTGGTTTATGATCCCCTGTTTGTCGCCTAGGGCGGGCAACCAGAGTCTCAGGGGCTACTACCTATATGGAGCACACCTAGCGCGTGCCTCACAGCCAAAGAAATAGTGTACTCTTCATTACATACCTCAAAGCCTCTGAGCAGGCTTGTGAATGCTTCATTCAAACCGCTTCTAGCAGATGAAATCTTCTTGAGCACCGCGCTCATTAAAAAGCGGTGCTCCTCCGAGAGTGCAGCTCGCTCCAATAAGCCCGTCACTACGTTCGGCCAAACATTAAATTGTGCTGGACCCTTCCCATCGTCCCTTGTGTGAGCCAAATGATCCGGACTCAGGGCGGCTGACGTATAGGCCTCCGGCTTCGGCATATCCGGACTCCTCCGTGACGACACCTCGGTGTCGCCCGTTTTATGAGTCGGAGAGGCGGGTGGGGTCACGCTCTCCATCATCTCTGGAGGAAGGTCCCCCGAAGACAAACCCTGTTGAGAAGAGCTGCTAGCCGGACTGCAAAAGGCGAATCCTGGTTACTAATCCAGGAGAAACACGGTACCTTTGAATTAACGATTGACTTACAGCTTGGTGGAGGGCTGGCCCGTTGGCGGGCATAACACGGTGAGGATGCCCGTCGCGGCAGAGCCCCTTGGTGATACCTTCTTCCCTTGCTCGGGCATCTTCGTCTCCAGGTCTTCGGAGGCGGCCCTCTTCTTCCCGCGCGGGGAGGAGGCCTTAGTCTCCCCTTCCCGACTATCCTCCTTGGGGGAGGTAACAATTCCCCCGGTTCGGATGCATAGCATGTGGGGTTCGGTTTCTTCGTTCTTCCCCTTGTCTTTCCCCGAGGGCATTCTGCTGAGTACCCGGTCGAGCATCTTGGCCATGGTAGGGCCGGGCAAGCCGTCGGGAAGTGGCGCCGGACACCTGATTCTCTCCGCCTTGCTGAGCCATTCCTGGCCGCGGATGATTTTCAGAATAAACAATTATGACAAATACAAAACAAGGTGTCTGGTATCAAGGGTACTTACTTGGGTATCTAGGCGATTGCAGCTTAGGCCCGCATCCTCGATGGTGTCCGGACACTTTACTTTCTGTCCGAAGAATAATTTGCACATCTCTTCGAGCTTCAAGCCGAAGAAGTGCTTGACAGTCCGCGGACCCTCCGGATTGAACTCCCACATCCGGAGAGGCCGGCGTTGGCACGGCAACATCCGTCGGATTAACATCACTTGCATTATGCTGACGAGGTTAATGTCCCTCTCAAGAAGCTCCCGGATGTGATTCTGCAGTACTGGTACATCACCAGCGAGCTCCCAATTCCGTCCTACATCTGTCCAAGACGCCAACTGTGACAGAGGGCCCGAGCGGAACTCGGGGGTAGCCACCCACTTTGTGCCTCTAGGAGTCGTGTCATAAAACCACCTCCATTGCCATACATCGGATACTTCTGGGAAAGAACCCTCTGGCCATGGGGCATCCGTGTTCCTGCTTATTACGGCACCTCCGTACTCCACATGTCGCCCCTCGATCATCTTCCTTGTCACATTGAAGGTCTCAAGCCATAAGCCGAAGTGTGGGGTGACGTGGAGAAAAGCCTCACACACGATAATGAACGACGAGATATGGAGGATAGCGTCAGGAGCCAGATCATGAAAATCCAGCCCATAATAGAACATGAGCCCCCTCACAAAGGGATCGAGGGTCAGGCCCAAGCCGCGGAGGAAGATGGGACAAAAACGACGCACTCATTAGGCTCCGGTGTGGGGATGACCTGCCCTGGAGCAGGAAGCCTGTGCTGGATGTCGGCGGTCAGGTATCCGACCTCCCTAAGCTTTGCAATGTCATCCTCTTGAATCGAGGAGGCCGCCCACCGGCCTTGAGGGACGGATCCGGACAGATTGGAGGATCTGGGGTGTTGAAGCTTGGGTTTCGGGTGTTAGAACTCGAGGTGCGAAAAGGCGCGAGGAAGGTGGAAAAGAGGCATAGGCCTCGACCCCTTTATAAAGAGGGTGAATATCAAGAGTCCTCGGTGTGACCGTTTGAGGCTTATCTAAAAACACACGGAGTTATACCAACGGCGTTGTGGGGTCACACGCCCATATTTATGGAAAATCCCGTAATAAGAGGAACACGATCTCTGCCTCGACGGGACGTGCCAATAAAACCGCCTTGTAACACGAGTCGGGGTGGGGTAAGAAATGCCGGTTCGCGTTGGACTAGGCCACTATGCAAGGGCACGACATACGAAGATTGCCAGCGGATCAGATTTATGCTTTGCGAAGATCATCTTGCAGATCCGGACACGGTCCACGTGTTCGATAACCACTTTGGAGTATTCGGAGAAGGAACCCACCTTGCAATGCCGAAGATAATACTGCGCGCCGGACTCATCATCATTGAAGCCTGGTTCAGGGGCTACTGAGGGAGTCCTGGATTAGGGGGTACCCAGACAGCCGGACTGTGTACAACATCCGGACTATTGAAGCGCGAAGATACAAGACTCAAGACTTCGGCCCGTGTCCGGACGGGACTCTCCTTTGCGTGGAAGGCAAGCTTGGCGATCCGGATATGGTGTTTCCTTCCTTGTAACCGACTCCATGTAAACCCTAGCCCTCTCCGGTGTCTATATAAACTGGAGAGGTTGGTCCTTAGAAGGCCGATCACAATTACAATCATACCATCATAGGCTAGCTCTTAGGGTTTAGCCTCTACGATCTCGTGTTAGATCTACTCTTGTGCTACCCATATCATCAATATTAATCAAGCAGGAAGTAGGGTTTTACCTCCATCAAGAGGGCCCGAACCTGGGTAAACATCTGTGTCCCTTGCTTCCTGTTACCATCAGCCTTGACGCACAGATCGGGACCCCCTACCCGAGATCCACCGGTTTTGACACCGACACCCACCTTCTGGCGCCATGGCCGGAGAGGGGAGGAGTGTTGTCGGGCATCGAGTCACCGATTGCTTGTGTGTGGGGGGGTAGTGGGTAGGAGTCCCGCACCACCAGCACACCTGTGGAGGTCCCGAGCCACCTTGGGGAGGGGGCGGGCAGGAGGCCCGCAGACCCCTCTCGCCGCGAGGTAGCTCTGGGTGGCACGGACTGGGGCACGGGCAGGAGGCCCGCAGCCCCCCTTTTCTCGTGTCGTCGTCTCGCCCGATTGGCAGGTTGGGGACGAGCGGGAGCGGGACTGGCGAGCAGGTGGCTCCACGGTCTCGCTCTCCCATTGTTGCTGTTGGCGGCTCCCTCTCGACCGCACCCTACATATCTTCACCGACATCAAGGGATGGGAGTTGGGGCGGGGAGCAGATGCCTTGGGAGAGGACCACTGAGGAGCTCATTGCTTTTGGTGGGATCATGGATCCAGTGACGGCTGGTAGGCATGCCAGCAACCGGATCCAGGGACAACTAGATGTTGACGACCTGCAGTTAGGGCGCGCCATGAGGGCGCTTTGAGAAGTCGAGGCCACTACAGGTACGTCTTTCAATAAGAGTTGTTCAATTTTACATTTCACTAAGCATGATATTATAGATAAGGCAAACGACTTAGGTATATCCTTGGGTTCGAATGAGAAGGAGGTTGTGAAATCCGTAAATGACATTTTAGATTTAGAAGCAGAGAGGGCTTCTGAAATAATCTGAAATCTCGCATCTATTAAACCTATGAATGACGAGGAAATAAAAAATCTAGGAATGGACGCTCTTGAAAACATATGTAATAATCTCTTGCCTAATGCGGCGGCCGAAGATGAGGAGGGGTCGGAGACCGCGGACATTGTAGAGCCTTTAATGATGGAAGGTAAGGTCTCGCAGTCTGCCAATCATACCCTCCCGCAGGGTGACGGGGAGAAGCCCAAGAGACCCTAGAAACGGAAAATATATCCTACTTCGGTGGTTCGTAGAAGTTCTAGGGTTAAGCCAAAGAAAAAATTCCATGATGATCTATGAAAGGAATTGTTTGGAATAGCAGAGGTCTAAAGGACTTGGCTAAAAGAAGGTTCTTGGCGGAGACAAGGATTGAGCAAAAATTATATTTCATTGCTCTACTAGAAATAGGGCGGGATAATTTCACATCATGGTTCCTTGGAGCTTTGTCCGGAGGTACTAATTTTGATTGGCACTGCCTACCTCCTAGAGGAAGATCCGGTGGGATTTTGCTAGGGGTTCGGTGTGAGATGCTTGAGGTAATTAATGTGGTCCAGGGGGACTTTGCGGTCAAGTTTCGGGTGAGATCAAAATTGGATGGTTTCTGATGGTCTCTTGTCGCTGTATATGAGGCAGCACAACCGGATCACAAACCAGATTTTTTCGCCGACTTGGTGCGGATCTGTGGGGATGAGACTCTTCCAATCCTAGTCGGAGGAGATTTTAACATAAATTGGAGGAGAGATGAAAAGAACGATGACAACTTCGATGGTCATTGGTCTATGATGTTCAACATGATTATTGAGAGTCTTAGTTTGAGAGAAATTGAGCTCACCAGTAGACAATATACTTGGGCCAACACGTTACCCAATCCAACATATGAGAAGTTGGATAGGGTGCTCGCTAGTGTGGAATGGGAACAAAAATTCCCACTAGTGTCGGTACATGCAATGCAGAGGGCGATCTCAGACCACACACCATTACTAGTTGACTCGGGAGAAGCTACGCATATTGCGAACAAGAACGCTTTCTCTGTCGAACTAGGCTGGTTTGAGAAAGAAAACTTCTTGGAGATCATTGCACGAGAATAGGCAAAGCCTGAGAGTGGGCGATCAAATGTTGAGAGATGGCAAAATAAAATTAGATATCTGAGACAGTTTTTACGAGGTTGGGCTAGAAACGAGAGTAGGATTTACAGACAAGAAAAAGAACGGCTCACCCAATTTATTGATGGTCTAGATTTAAAAGCAGAAGTCAACCTTCTTACGGTTGCTGAGCAGAGCTCCAAATTCGAAGCCGAACAACGCTTATGAGCTCTTCTTAGAGAAGAGGAGCTCAAGTGGGCATTGCGTGCTAAGGTGCTCAAGGTTGTCCAAGGGGATGACAACACACAATTATTTCATATGATTGCGAATGGTAAACATACAAACAAGAAAATAATACAACTAGAGCAGGACAAAGGGACAATTGTGGGGCATGAGAATCTGAAAGCGTATGTCTCTAATTATTATAAACAACTTTTTGGGGCTCCGGAAGCGAGCACGGTGTCCCTTAATGAATCTGTTATTGGAGGTATACCTCAGCTTCAGGCAGAGGAGAATGATATTTTATCTGCACCGTTTACTGAGAAAGAGGTTCTGGATGCCATTTCACAAATGAAACCAAATAAAGCACTGGGACCAGACGGGTTTCCAGCGGAATTCTATAGGAAATGTTGGCATATTATTAAGGATGATCTTATGTCTATTTCATGATTTTTTTCAACGGTCATTTAGAATTGTTTCATCTTAACTTTGGCATGATTACACTATTACCAAAGAAAGAAGAGGCAGTTCGCATCGAGCAATTCAGGCCAATATGTCTTCTTAACGTGAGTTTCAAAATTTTCACGAAGGTAGGCACCAATCGATTGCCACAGATTGCTCATTCGCTGGTGCAACCGAGCCACACAGCTTTCATGCCTGGGAGACACATTCTTGAAGGGGTTGTCATCCTGCATGAAATGCTGCATGAAATTCATTCGAAGAAGCTAGATGGGGTTATCTTCAAAGTGGATTTCGAGAAGGCATATGATAAAGTTAAATGGCCTTTCCTTCAGCAGGAAATGCGCATGAAAGGATTTAGTGAGGCTTGGTGGAACCAAGTGGGCTCTCAAGTCTAGAAGGGTAGTGTCGGAATCAAGGTTGACGATGACATCGGCAACTATTTTCAGACACACAAGGGATTGAGACAAGGGGATTCAATGTCTCCTCTCCTATTTAATATAGCAGCCGATATGTTGACCATTCTTATAGGCAGAGCCAAGCATCACAGTCAAGTGGAAGGACTAATCCCTCATCTGGTTGATGGGGGAGTCTCCATTTAACAATACACTAACGACACTATCCTCTTTATGGATCATGACATTGCAAAAGCGCGCAATATGAAGCTCCTCTTATGTCTCTTCGAACAATTATCTGGATTAAAAATAAACTTTCACAAGAGGGAGTTGTTCTGCTTTGGAAAGGCTAAAGAAGAATAGTAAGCTTATAGACAACTATTTGGGTGTGAATTAGGTTCTTTTCCTTTCAGTTATTTGGGCATACCAATTCATTACCGTAAGCTATTAAATAAAGAATGGAAATGCATCGAAGATAGAATTGAAAAAAAGCTTAGCTTATGGAAGAGCAAGCTAATGTCGTATGGAGGTCGGCTAGTGCAAATTAACTCAGTATTTACTAGTATGCCGATGTTCCTACTATCTTTCTTCGAGGTACCGAAAGGGGTGCGGAAAATACTTGATTTCTTTAGATCTCATTTCTTCTGACAGTCAGATGAGGCCAAGAAGAAATGCCAACTTGCACGATGGGATATTTTTTGCCGACCCAAGGATCAGGGAGGTCTTGGAATTGAGAACTTGGAAATTAAGGATAAATGTCTTATGAGCAAATGGCTCTAAAGATTAGAGACTGAACTGGAAGGTATGTGAGTACATATTTTACGTAATAGGTATTTACAGTCGAAAACGCTCACCCAGGTCACCATGAGACCAACTGACTCACCATTCTGGAAGGGACTAATGCGAACAAAAGACTTGTTCTTTCGTAGGGTAAAATTCTTGATTGACAATGGGATGTCAACAAGATTCTGGGAAGATACATGGTTAGGAGAGATGCCCCTAGCCGTACAATACCCCACCCTGTATAACATCGTGCAATGTAAGGAGAATTACGTTGGCACAATATTTCAAACGACTCCCTTGAACATTCAGTTTAGACGTGCCTTAGTTGGTGAATGATGGACTTCCTGGATGCATTTGGTCCGGAGATTGATAGATGTTCAATTATCCCACCAACTTAATTCGACTCACTGGAAGTTAGCTAGAAATGGGGTGTTTACGGTGAAATCTTTCTATATGGACTTGATACATTCTGGACCAATCTCGAGATCGTTAAATATTTGGAAGGTTAAGGTTCCCTTGCGTATTAAGATCTTTATGTGGTTCGTCCACAAGCAAGTGATCCTCACCAAAGACAGCTTACTTAAGAGGCTATTGATGACCCACAAGTGTAGGGGATCTATCATATTCCTTTCAATAAGTAAGAGTGTCGAACCCAACGAGGAGCAGAAGGAAATGATAAGCGGTTTTCAGTAAGGTTTTCTCTGCAAGCACTGAAATTATAGGTAATAGATAGTTTTGTGATAAGATAAATAGTAACGAGTAACAAGTAAATAAAGTAAAAAGAGTGCAGCAAGGTGGCCCAATCCTTTATGTAGCAAAGGATAAGCCTGGAGAATTTCTAATAATGAGAAAGGAGCTCCCGAGGACACATGGGAATTATCGTCAAGCTAGTTTTCATCACGTTCATATGATTCGCGTTCGGTACTTTGATAATTTGATATGTGGGTGGACCGGTGCTTGGGTACTGCCCTTACTTGGACAAGCATCCCACTTATGATTAACCCCTATTGCAAGCGTCCGCAACTACAAAAGAAGTATTAAGGTAAACCTAACCACATCATTAAACATATGGATCCAAATCAGCCCCTAACGAAGCAACGCATAAACTAGGGTTTAAGCTTCTGTCACTCTAGCAACCCATCATCTAATTATTACTTCCCCATGCCTTCCTCTAGGCCCAAATAATGGTGAAGTGTCATGTAGTCGACGTTCACATAACACCACTAGAGGAAAGACAACATACATCTCATCAAAATATCGAACGAATACCAAATTCACATGACTACTAATAGCAAGACTTCACCCATGTCCTCAGGAACAAACGTAACTACTCACAAAGCATATTCATGTTCATAATCAGAGGAGTAATAATATGCATAAAGGATCTGAACATATGATCTTCCACCAAGTAAACCAATTAGCATCAACTACAAGGAGTAATCAACACTACTAACAACCCACAGGTACCAATTTGTGGTTTTGATACAAGATTGGATACAAGAGATGAACTAGGGTTTTGAGAGGACATGGTGCTGGTGAAGATGTTGATGGAGATTGACCCCCTCCCGATGAGAGGATCATTGGTGATGACGTTGGTGATGATTTCCCCCTCCCGGAGGGAAGTGTCCCCGTCAGAACAGCTCTGCCAGAGCCCTAGATTGGTTCCGCCAAGGTTCCGCCTCGTGGCGGCGGAGTTTTGCCCCGTAAGCTTGCCCACGATTTTTCCAGGGTAAAAGCTCTTATATAGCAGAAGATGGACACTGGGGGCCCACCAGGGAGCCCAGGAGACAGGGGCGCGCCCAGTAGGGGGGGGTGCGCCCCCACCCTCCTGGCCAGGGTGTGGCCCCCCTGATGTATTTCTTTTGCTCAATAATTCTTATTAATTCCAAAAACATGTTTCGTGGAGTTTTAGGATTTTTGGAGCAGTGCAGAATAGGTTTCCAATGTTTGCTCCTTTTCCAGCTAGAATTCCAGCTGCCGTCATTCCCCCTCTTCATGGTAAACCTTGTAAAATAAGAGAGAATAGCCATAAGTATTGAGATATAATGTGTAATAACAGCCCATAATGCAATAAATATTGATATAAAAGCATGATGCAAAATGGACGTATCAGCTGTGGGTAGGTAGTTCGCGTTGTTGTTTTTGTGATCATGATGAAACAATACAACACTTATTCATAGAGTGCCCACTCGCCAAGCTGCTTTGGAGAACGATCCATATAGACTTTAACATTACTCCTCCAGTTGACATTGAATCATTGTTTGAAACATGGTTAGCTAGGGTTGATACGGTTACTGCGGCTCGTATTCAGGTTGGAAAATGTGCGCTCATGTGGGCTATATGGAATTGCAGGAATGACATGATTTTTAACAGATAACTTACTTTAACTTTCTTGCAGGTCATCTTCAGAGCGGCCGCATGCATCCGTACGTGGTCCTTACTCGCTCCTACAGACTTCAGGGAGCCTTTGGTTACTGGGTGCAACCTGTGGGAGATGGTAGCGCGGTCTATATTTAACTGGTTCGGATGGCAGTTGCATAACAGGATAGGAGTCTAGGGAGCTTGCCCTTGGCATTGTCATACCAATTGCGATTTTGAGCATGTAATTTTCCTTTTATTCTTTTGCTCCGCTTGCAAGCTGTAATACTTATTTGTTTTTGTGGTACTCCGAGATCTTTTAATAAGATGGCTGCATGCATCGTCATGATGCGGAGGCCGGGGGCATGCATGTTGGGGAACGTTGCAGAAAACAAAAATTTTCCTACTCGTTTCACCAAGATCATCTAGGAGTTCATCTAGCAACGAGTCATTAGATGCATCTACATACCTTTGTAGATCGTGCACGGAAGCGTTCAAAAGAACGGTGATGATGTAGTCGTACTCGACGTGATCCAAATCACCGATGACCAAGCGCCAAACGGACGGCACCTCCGCGTTCAACACACGTACGGGACGGGAGACGTCTCCTCCTTCTTGATCCAGCAAGGGGGGAGGAGAGGTTGATGAAGATCCAGAAGCACGACGGCGTGGTGGTGGATGCAGGGCGTCACAGCAGCAGGGTTTCGCCAATACTACGAGGGAGAGACGTAACGGGGAGAGAGGGAGGCGCCAGGGGCTGGTCTATCAAGTCCCTCCTCTCCCCCACTATATATAGGGGTGCCAAGGGGGGCGCCGGCCCTAGTAGATGGCATCTACTAGGGGGGGCGGCGGCCAAGGGGAGGTTTCCCTCCCCCCCAAGGCACCTAGGGGTGCCTTCCACCACTTGGACTCTTCCTTGGTGGAAACCCTAGGCGCATGGGCCTATAGGGGCTGGTGCCCTTGGCCCATCTAGGCCAAGGCGCACCCCCTACAGCCCATGTGGCCCCTCGGGACAGGTGGCCCCACCCGGTGGGCCCACGGGACCGCTCCGGTGGTCCCGGTACAATACCGATAACCCCGAAACTTGTCCTGATGTCCGAAACTGCACTTCCTATATATAATTCTTTACCTGCGGACCATTCCGGAACTCCTCGTGACGTCCGGGATCTCATCCGGGATTCCGAACAACATTCGGGTTACTGCATATACATTGCTTCACAACCCTAGCATCACCGAACCTTAAGTGTGTAGACCCTACGGGTTCGGGAGACAAGCAGACATGACCGAGATGACTCTCAGGCCAATAACCAACAGCGGGATCTGGATACCCATGTTGGCTCCCACATGCTCCACGATGATCTCATCGGACGAACCACGATGTCGAGGATTCAATCAACCCCGTACGCAATTCCCTTTGTCAATCGATATGTTACTTGCCCGAGATTCGATCGTCGGTATCCCAATACCTCGTTCAATCTCGTTACCGGCAAGTCACTTTACTCGTACCGTAATGCATGATCCCGTGACCAGGCACTTGGTCACTCTGAGCTCATTATGATGATGCATTACCGAGTGGGCCCAGTGATACCTCTCCGTCATACGGAGTGACAAATCCCAGTCTTGATCCATGTCAACCCAACAGACACTTTCGGAGATACCCGTAGTCTACCTTTATAGTCACCCAGTTACGTTGTGACGTTTGGTATACCCAAAGCACTCCTACGGTATCCGGGAGTTACACGATCTCATGGTCTAAGGAAAAGATACTTTGACATTGGAAAACTCTAGCAAATGAACTATACGATCTTGTGCTATGTTTAGGATTGGGTCTTGTCCATTACATCATTCACTTAATGATGTGATCTCGTTATCAATGACATCCAATGTCCATAGTCAGGAAACCATGACTATCTATTGATCAACAAGCTAGTCAACTAGAGGCTTACTAGGGACACATTGGTGTCTGTTATTCACACATGTATTACGATTTCCGGATAACACAATTATAGCATGAATAAAGACAATTATCATGAATAAGGAAATATAATAATAATGATTTTATTATTGCCTCTAGGGCATATTTCCAACAGTCTCCCACTTGCACTAGAGTCAATAATCTAGTTACATTGTGATGAATCGAACACCCATGGAATTCTGGTGTTGATCATGTTTTGCTCTAGGGAGAGGTTTAGTCAACGGATCCACTACATTCAGGTCTGTATGTACTTTACAAATCTCTATGTCTCCATCTTGAACATTTTCACGAATGGAGTTGAAGCGACGCTTGATGTGCCTTGTCTTCTTGTGAAACCTGGGCTCCTTGGCAAGTGCAATAGCTCCAGTGTTGTCACAGAAGAGTTTGATTGGCCCCGACGCACTGGGTATGACTCCTAGGTCGGTGATGAACTCCTTCACCCATATTGCTTCATGTGCTGCCTCCGAGGCTGCCATGTACTCCGCTTCACATGTAGATCCTGCCACGACGCTCTGCTTGCAACTGCACCAGCTTACTGCCCACCATTCAAAATATACATGTATCCGGTTTGTGACTTAGAGTCATCCAGATCTGTGTCGAAGCTAGCGTCGACGTAACCCTTTACGACGAGCTCTTCGTCACCTCCATAAACGAGAAATATTTCCTTAGTCCTTTTCAGGTACTTCAGGATATTCTTGACCGATGTCCAGTGCCTCTTGCCAGGATTACTTTGGTACCTTCCTACCAAACTTACGGCAAGGTTTACATCAGGTCTGGTACACAGCATGGCATACATAATAGAACCTATGGCTGATGCATAGGGGATGACGCTCATCTCTTCTATATCTTCTGCCGTGGTCGGACATTGAGCTGAGCTCAATTTCACACCTTGTAACACAGGCAAGAACCCCTTCTAGGATTGATCCATATTGAACTTCTTCAATATCTTATCAAGGTATGTGCTTTGTGAAAGACCTATGAGGCGTCTCGATCTATCTCTATAGATTTTGATGCCTAATATATAAGCAGCTTCTCCAAGGTCCTTCATTGAAAAACTCTTATTCAAATAGGCCTTGATGCTGTCCAAGAGTTCTATATCATTTCCCATCAAAAGTATGTCATCTACATATAGTATGAGAAATGCTACAGATCTCCCACTCACTTTCTTGTAAACGCAGGCTTCTCCATAAGTCTGCGTAAACCCAAATGCTTTGATCATCTCATCAAAGCGAATGTTCCAACTCCGAGATGCTTGCACCAGCCCATAAATCGAGCGTTGGAGCTTGCACACTTTGTCAGCATTTTTAGGATCGACAAAACCTTCCGGCTGCATCATATACAATTCTTCCTTAAGGAAACCATTAAGGAATGCCGTTTTGACGTCCATTTGCCATATTTCATAATCGTAGAATGCGGCAATTGCTAACATGATTCGGACGGACTTCAGCTTCGCTACTGGTGAGAAAGTCTCATCGTAGTCAACCCGTTGAACTTGTCGATAACCCTTAGCGACAAGCCGAGCTTTATAGATGGTCACATTACCATCCGCGTCTGTCTTCCTCTTAAAGATCCATTTATTTTCTATGGCTCGCCGCTCAACGGGCAAGTCAGTCAAAGTCCATACTTCGTTTTCATACATGGATCCTATCTCGGATTTCATGGCTTCTAGCCATTTGTCGGAATCCGGGCCCGCCATCGCTTCTTCATAGTTCGAAGGTTCACCATTGTCTAACAGCATGATTTCCAAGACAAGGTTGCCGTACCACTCTGGTGCGGAACGTGTCCTTGTGGACCTTCGAATTTCAGTAGGGGCTTGATCAGAAGTATCTTGATCACTATCATTAACTTCCTCTCTAGTCGGTGCAGGCACCTCAGGAACATTTTCTTGAGTTGCACCATTTTCCGATTCAAGAGGTAATACTTCATCAAGCTCTACT
The DNA here is from genome assembly GCA_963921465.1 of Triticum timopheevii. NCBI lineage: Eukaryota > Viridiplantae > Streptophyta > Magnoliopsida > Poales > Poaceae > Triticum > Triticum timopheevii. The sequence goes on along the minus strand of OY997264.1, from coordinate 626,083,608 downwards.
TTCCTCGCACTTACTTCTTTCGAGAGAAACTCTTTCTCTAGAAAGGACCAATCCTTGGCAACAAAGATCTTGCCTTCGGATTTGAGGTAGAAGGTGTACCCAATAGTTTCTTTTGGGTATCCTATGAAGACGCATTTTTCCGACTTGGGTTCGAGCTTTTCAGGTTGAAGTTTCTTGACATAAGCATCGCATCCCCAAACTTTTAGAAACGACAGCTTAGGTTTCTTCCCAAACCATAATTCATACGGTGTCGTCTCAATGGATTTCGACGGAGCCCTATTTAAAGTGAATGCGGCAGTCTCTAAAGCATAGCCCCAAAAAGATAGCGGTAAGTCGGCAAGAGACATCATAGATCGCACCATATCTAATAGAGTGCGATTACGACGTTCGGACACTCCATTATGCTGAGGTGTTCCAGGCGGCGTGAGTTGTGAAACTATTCCACATTTTCTTAAGTGTGTGCCAAACTCGTGACTCAAGTATTCTCCTCCACGATCTGATCGTAAAAACTTGATTTTCCTGTCACGTTGATTTTCAACCTCACTCTGAAATTCTTTGAACTTTTCAAAGGTTTCAGACTTGTGTTTCATTAAGTAGATATACCCATACCTACTTAAATCATCAGTGAGGGTGAGAACATAATGATAGCCACCGCGAGCCTCAACACTCATCGGACCGCACACATCAGTATGTATGATTTCCAATAAGTTGGTTGCTCGCTCCATTGTTCCTGAGAACGGAGTCTTGGTCATTTTTCCCATAAGGCATGGTTCGCACGTGTCAAATGATTCATAATCAAGAGACTCTAAAAGTCCATCTGCATGGAGCTTCTTCATGCGTTTGACACCTATGTGACCAAGGCGGCAGTGCCACAAGTATGTGGGACTATCATTATCAACCTTACTTCTTTTGGTACTCACATTGTGAACATGTGTAGCATCACGTTCGAGATTCATAAAGAATAAACCATTCACCATAGGAGCATGACCATAAAACATATCTCCTATATAAATAGAACAACCATTATTCTCGGATTTAAATGAGTAGCCATCTCGAATTAAACGAGATCCCGATACAATGTTCATGCTCAAAGCTGGCACTAAATAACAATTATTAAGGTTTAAAACTAACCCCGAAGGGAGATGCAGAGGCAGCGTGCCGACGGCGATCACATTGACTTTGGAACCATTCCCGACGCGCATCGTCACCTCGTCCTTTGCCAGTTTCCACTTATTCCGCAGCCCCTGCTTTGAGTTACAAATGTGAGCAACTGCACCGGTATCAAATACCCATGAGCTACTACGGGCACTAGTAAGGTACACATCAATTACATGTATATCACATATACATTTTGTTTTGCCGGCCTTCTTATCCGCTAAGTACTTAGGGCAGTTCCGCTTCCAGTGACCGCTTCCCTTGCAATAAAAACACTCATTCTCGGGCTTGGGTCCATTCTTTGGCTTCTTCCCGGCAGCTTGCTTGCCGGGCGCGGCAACCTCCTTGCTGTCCTTCTTGAAGTTCTTTTTACCCTTGCCTTTCTTGAACTTAGTGGTTTTATTGACCATCAACACTTGATGTTCCTTCTTGACTTCTACCTCTGCTGATTTCAGCATAGCAAATACTTCAGGAATGGTCTTTTCCATCCCCTGCATATTGAAGTTCATCACAAATCTCTTGTAGCTTGGTGGAAGCGACTGGAGGATTCTGTCAATGACCGCATCATCCGGGAGATTAACTCCCAGCTGAGTCAAGCGGTTATGTAACCCAGACATAGTGAGTATGTGCTCACTGACAGAACTATTTTCCTCCATCTTACAGCTGAAGAATTTGTCGGAGACTTCATATCTCTCGACCCGGGCATGAGCTTGGAAAACCATTTTCAGCTCTTCGAACATCTCATATGCTCCATGTCTCTCAAAACGCTTTTGAAGCCCCGCTCTAGGCTGTAAAGCATGCCGCACTGAACGAGGGAGTAGTCATCGAAACGTGCCTGCCAAGCGTTCATGACATCTTGTTCTGCAGGGAGAACGGGTGCGTCACCAAGCGGTGCTTGTAGGACATAATCTTTCTTGGCAGCTATGAGGATGATCCTCAGGTTTCAGACCCAGTCCGTGTAGTTGCTGCCATCGTCTTTCAGCTTAGTTTTCTCTAGGAACGCGTTGAAGTTGAGGACTACGTTGGCCATTTGATCTACAAGACATATTGTAAAATATTTAGACTAAGTTCATGATAATTAAGTTCAACTAATCAAATTATTAGTGAACTCCAACTTAGATTAGACATCCCTCCAGTCATCTAAGTATTACATGATCCGAGTTAACTAGACCGTGTCCGATCATCACGTGAGACGGACTAGTTAACATCGGTGAACATCTTCATGTTGATCGTATCTTCTATACGACTCATGCTCGACCTTTCGGTCTTCTGTGTTCCGAGGCCATGTCTGTACATGCCAGGCTCGTCAAGTCAACCTAAGTGTTTGCATGTGTAAATCTGTCTTACACCCGTTGTATGTGAACGTCTGAATAAAACACCCGATCATCACGTGGTGTTTTGAAACAGCGAACTGTCGCAACGGTGCACAGTTAGGGGGAACACTTCTTGAAATTAGTATGAGGGATCATCTTATTTACTACCGTCGTTCTAAGTAAACAAGATGCAAAACATGATAAACATCACATGCAATCAAATAATAAACGTGACATGATATGGCCAATATCACATAGCTCCTTTGATCTCCATCTTGGGGCTCCATGATCATCTTGTCACCGGCTTGACACCATGATCTCCATCATCATGATCTCCATCATCGTGTCTCCATGAAGTTGCTCGCCAACTATTACTTCTACTACTATGGCTAACGCGTTTAGCAATAAAGTAAAGTAATTTACATGGCGTTTCTCAATGACGCGCAGGTCATATAAAAGAATAAAGACAACTCCTATGGCTCCTGCCGGTTGTCATACTCATCGACATGCAAGTCGTGATTCCTATTACAATAGCATGAACATCTCATACATCACATATAGATCATTCATCATTCATCACAACTTTGGCCATATCATATCACAAACCACTTGCTGCAAAAACAAGTTAGACGTCCTCTAATTGTTGTTGCAAGTTTTACGTGGCTGAATTAGGGTTCTAGCAAGAACGTCTTCTTACCTACGTTAAAGCCACAACGTGATTTGTCAACTTCTATTTACCCTTCATAAGGACCCTGTTCATCGAATCCGCTCCAACTAAAGTAGGAGAGACAGACACCCGCCAGCCACCTTATGCAACTAGTGCATGTTAGTCGGTGGAACCGGTCTCACGTAAGCGTACGTGTAAGGTTGGTCCGGGCCGCTTCATCCCACAATACCGCTGAAGCAAGAAAGGACTAGTAACGGCAAGAAAGTTGACAAATCTACGCCCACAACAAATTGTGTTCTACTCGCGCAAGAAGAACTACGCATAGACCTAGCTCATGATGCCACTATTGGGGAACGTTGCAGAAAACAAAAAATTTCCTACTCGTTTCACCAAGATCATCTAGGAGTTCATCTAGCAACGAGTCATTAGATGCATCTACATACCTTTGTAGATCGCGCACGGAAGCGTTCAAAAGAACGGTGATGATGTAGTCGTACTCGACGTGATCCAAATCACCGATGACCAAGCGCCGAACGGACGGCACCTCCGCGTTCAACACACGTACGGGATGGGAGACGTCTCCTCCTTCTTGATCCAGCAAGGGGGGAGGAGAGGTTGATGAAGATCCAGCAGCACGACGGCGTGGTGGTGGATGCAGGGCGTCACAGCAGCAGGGCTTCGCCAATATTACGAGGGAGAGACGTAACGGGGAGAGAGGGAGGCGCCAGGGGCTGGTCTATCAAGTCCCTCCTCTCCCCCACTATATATAGGGGTGCCAAGGGGGGGCGCCGGCCCTAGTAGATGGCATCTACTAGGGGGGGCGGCGGCCAAGGGGAGGTTTCCCTCCCCCCCAAGGCACCTAGGGGTGCCTTCCACCACTTGGACTCTTCCTTGGTGGAAACCCTAGGCGCATGGGCCTATAGGGGCTGGTGCCCTTGGCCCATCTAGGCCAAGGAGCACCCCCTACAGCCCATGTGGCCCCCCGGGACAGGTGGCCCCACCCGGTGGGCCCACGGGACCCCTCCAGTGGTCCCGGTACAATACCGATAACCCCGAAACTTGTCCCGATGTCCGAAACTGCACTTCCTATATATAATTCTTTACCTCCGGACCATTCCGGAACTCCTCGGGATGTCCGGGATCTCATCCGGGACTCCGAACAACATTCGGGTTACTGCATATACATTTCTTCACAACCCTAGCGTCACCGAACCTTAAGTGTGTAGACCCTACGGGTTCGGGAGACAAGCAGACATGACCGAGATGACTCTCAGGCCAATAACCAACAGCGGGATCTGGATACCCATGTTGGCTCCCACATGCTCCACAATGATCTCATCGGACGAACCATGATGTCGAGGATTCAATCAACCCCGTACGCAATTCCCTTTGTCAATCGATATGTTACTTGCCCGAGATTCGATCGTCGGTATCCCAATACCTTGTTCAATCTCGTTACCGGCAAGTCACTTTACTCGTACCGTAATGCATGATCCCGTGACCAAACACTTGGTCACTCTGAGCTCATTATGATGAGGCATTACCGAGTGGGCCCAGTGATACCTCTCCGTCATACGGAGTGACAAATCCCAGTCTTGATCCATGTCAACCCAACAGAAACTTTCAGAGATACCCGTAGTCTACCTTTATAGTCACCCAGTTATGTTGTGACGTTTGGTATACCCAAAGCACTCCTACGGTATCCGGGAGTTACACGATCTCATGGTCTAAGGAAAAGATACTTTGACATTGGAAAACTCTAGCAAACGAACTATACGATCTTGTGCTATGTTTAGGATTGGGTCTTGTCCATCACATCATTCACTTAATGATGTGATCTCGTTATCAATGACATCCAATGTCCACAGTCAGGAAACCATGACTATCTATTGATCAACAAGCTAGTCAACTAGAGGCTTACTAGGGACACGTTGGTGTCTGTTATTCACACATGTATTACGATTTCCGGATAACACAATTATAGCATGAATAAAGACAATTATCATGAATAAGGAAATATAATAATAATTCTTTTATTATTGCCTCTAGGGCATATTTCCAACAGTCTCCCACTTGCACTAGAGTCAATAATCTAGTTACATTGTGATGAATCGAACACCCATGGAATTCTGGTGTTGATCATGTTTTGCTCTAGGGAGAGGTTTAGTCAACGGATCCGCTACATTCAGGTCCGTATGTACTTTACAAATCTCTATGTCTCCATCTTGAACATTTTCACGAATGGAGTTGAAGCGACGCTTGATGTGCCTTGTCTTCTTGTGAAACCTGGGCTCCTTGGCAAGTGCAATAGCTCCAGTGTTGTCACGGAAGAGTTTGATTGGCCCCGACGCACTGGGTATGACACCTAGGTCGGTGATGAACTCCTTCACCCATATTGCTTCATGTGCTGCCTCCGAGGCTGCCATGTACTCCGCTTCACATGTAGATCCCGCCACGACCTCTGCTTGCAACTGCACCAGCTTACTGCCCCACCATTCCAAATATACATGTATCCGGTTTGTGACTTAGAGTCATCCAGATCTGTGTCGAAGCTAGCGTCGACGTAACCCTTTACGACGAGCTCTTCGTCACCTCCATAAACGAGAAACATTTCCTTAGTCCTTTTCAGGTACTTCAGGATATTCTTGACCGCTGTCCAGTGCTCCTTGCCGGGATTACTTTGGTACCTTCCTACCAAACTTACGGCAAGGTTTACATCAGGTCTGGTACACAGCATGGCATACATAATAGAACCTATGGCTGATGCATAGGGGATGACGCTCATCTCTTCTATATCTTCTGCCGTGGTCGGACATTGAGCTGAGCTCAATTTCACACCTTGTAACACAGGCAAGAACCCCTTCTTGGATTGATCCATATTGAACTTCTTCAATATCATATCAAGGTATGTGCTTTGTGAAAGACCTATGAGGCGTCTCGATCTATCTCTATAGATTTTGATGCCTAATATATAAGCAGCTTCTCCAAGGTCCTTCATTGAAAAACTCTTATTCAAATAGGCCTTGATGCTGTCCAAGAGTTCTATATCATTTCCCATCAAAAGTATGTCATCTACATATAGTATGAGAAATGCTACAGAGCTCCCACTCACTTTCTTGTAAACGCAGGCTTCTCCATAAGTCTGCGTAAACCCAAACGCTTTGATCATCTCATCAAAGCGAATGTTCCAACTCCGAGATGCTTGCACCAGCCCATAAATCGAGCGTTGGAGCTTGCACACTTTGTCAGCATTTTTAGGATCGACAAAACCTTCCGGCTGCATCACATACAATTCTTCCTTAAGGAAACCATTAAGGAATGCCGTTTTGACGTCCATTTGCCATATTTCATAATCGTAGAATGCGGCAATTGCTAACATGATTCGGACGGACTTCAGCTTCGCTACCGGTGAGAAAGTCTTATCGTAGTCAACCCCTTGAACTTGTCGATAACCCTTAGCGACAAGCCGAGCTTTATAGATGGTCACATTACCATCCGCGTATGTCTTCCTCTTAAAGATCCATTTATTTTCTATGGCTCGCCGCTCAACGGGAAAGTCAATCAAAGTCCATACTTCGTTTTCATACATGGATCCTATCTCGGAATTCATGGCTTCTAGCCATTTGTCGGAATCCGGGCCCGCCATCGCTTCTTCATAGTTCGAAGGTTCACCATTGTCTAACAGCATGATTTCCAAGACAGGGTTGCCGTACCACTCTGGTGCGGAACGTGTCCTTGTGGACCTTCGAATTTCAGTAGGGGCTTGATCAGAAGTATCTTGATCACTATCATTAACTTCCTCTCTAGTCGGTGCAGGCACCTCAGGAACATTTTCTTGAGTTGCACCATTTTCCGGTTCAAGAGGTAATACTTCATCAAGCTCTACTTTCCTCGCACTTACTTCTTTCGAGAGAAACTCTTTCTCTAGAAAGGACCCATCCTTGGCAACAAAGATCTTGCCTTCGGATCTGAGGTAGAAGGTGTACCCAATAGTTTCTTTTGGGTATCCTATGAAGACGCATTTTTCCGACTTGGGTTCGAGCTTTTCAGGTCGAAGTTTCTTGACATAAGAATCGCATCCCCAAACTTTTAGAAACGACAGCTTAGGTTTCTTCCCAAACCATAATTCATACGGTGTCGTCTCAACGGATTTCGACGGAGCCCTATTTAAAGTGAATGCGGCAGTCTCTAAAGCATAGCCCCAAAAAGATAGCGGTAAGTCGGCAAGAGACATCATAGATCGCACCATATCTAATAGAGTGCGATTACGACGTTCGGACACACCATTACGCTGAGGTGCGGCGTGAGTTGTGACACTATTCCACATTTTCTTAAGTGTGTGCCAAACTCGTGACTCAAGTATTCTCCTCCATGATCTGATCGTAAAAACTTGATTTTCCTGTCATGTTGATTTTCAACCTCACTCTGAAATTCCTTGAACTTTTCAAAGGTTTCAGACTTGTGTTTCATTAAGTAGATATACCCATACCTACTTAAATCATCAGTGAGGGTGAGAACATAACGATAGCCACCGCGAGCCTCAACACTCATTGGACCGCACACATCAGTATGTATGATTTCCAATAAGTTGGTTGCTCGCTCCATTGTTCCTGAGAACGGAGTCTTGGTCATTTTTCCCATAAGGCATGGTTCGCACGTGTCAAATGATTCATAATCAAGAGACTATAAAAGTCCATCTGCTTGGAGCTTCTTCATGCGTTTGACACCTATGTGACCAAGGCGGCAGTGCCACAAGTATGTGGGACTATCATTATCAACCTTACATCTTTTGGTACTCACATTGTGAACATGTGTAGCATCACGTTCGAGATTCATAAAGAATAAACCATTCACCATAGGAGCATGACCATAAAACATATCTCTCATATAAATAGAACAACCATTATTCTCGGATTTAAATGAATAGCCATCTCGAATTAAACGAGATCCCGATACAATGTTCATGCTCAAAGCTGGCACTAAATAACAATTATTAAGGTTTAAAACTAATCCCGAAGGGAGATGCAGAGGCAGCGTGCCGATGGCGATCACACTGACTTTGGAACCATTCCCGACGTGCATCGTCACCTCGTCCTTTGCCAGTTTCCGCTTATTCCGCAGCCCCTGCTTTGAGTTACAAATGTGAGCAACTGCACCGGTATCAAATACCCAGGAGCTACTACGGGCACTAGTAAGGTACACATCAATTACATGTATATCACATATACCTTTTGTTTTGCCGGCCTTCTTATCCGCTAAGTACTTAGGGCAGTTCCACTTCCAGTGACCGCTTCCCTTGCAATAAAAACACTCAGTCTCGGGCTTGGGTCCATTCTTTGGCTTCTTCCCGGCAGCTTGCTTGCCGGGCGCGGCAACCTCCTTGCCGTCCTTATTGAAGTTCTTTTTACCCTTGCCTTTCTTGAACTTAGTGGTTTTATTGACCATCAACACTTGATGTTCCTTCTTGACTTCTACCTCTGCTGATTTCAGCATAGCAAATACTTCAGGAATGGTATTTTCCATCCCCTGCATATTGAAGTTCATCACAAAGCTCTTGTAGCTTGGTGGAAGCGACTGGAGGATTCTGTCAATGACCGCATCATCCGGGAGATTAACTCCCAGCTGAGTCAAGCGATTATGTAACCCAGACATAGCGAGTATGTGCTCACTGACAGAACTATTTTCCTCCATCTTACAGCTGAAGAATTTGTCGGAGACTTCATATCTCTCGACCCGGGCATGAGCTTGGAAAACCATTTTCAGCTCTTCGAACATCTCATATGCTCCATGTCTCTCAAAACGCTTTTGGAGCCCCGCTCTAGGCTGTAAAGCATGCCGCACTGAACGAGGGAGTATTCATCGGAACGTGCCTGCCAAGCGTTCATGACATCTTGTTCTGCAGGGAGAACGGGTGCGTCACCAAGCATTGCTTGTAGGACATAATCTTTCTTGGCAGCTATGAGGATGATCCTCAGGTTTCGGACCCAGTCCGTGTAGTTGCTGCCATCGTCTTTCAGCTTAGTTTTCTCTAGGAACGCGTTGAAGTTGAGGACTACGTTGGCCATTTGATCTACAAGACATATTGTAAAATATTTAGACTAAGTTCATGATAATTAAGTTCAACTAATCAAATTATTAGTGAACTCCCACTTAGATTAGACATCCCTCCAGTCATCTAAGTATTACATGATCCGAGTTAACTAGACCGTGTCCGATCATCACGTGAGACGGACTAGTCAACATCGGTGAACATCTTCATGTTGATCGTATCTTCTATACGACTCATGCTCGACCTTTCGGTCTTCTGTGTTCCGAGGCCATGTCTGTACATGCCAGGCTCGTCAAGTCAACCTAAGTGTTTGCATGTGTAAATCTATCTTACACCCGTTGTATGTGAACGTCTGAATAAAACACCCGATCATCACGTGGTGTTTTGAAACAGCGAACTGTCGCAACGGTGCACAGTTAGGGGGAACACTTCTTGAAATTAGTATGAGGGATCATCTTATTTACTACCATCGTTCTAAGTAAACAAGATGCAAAACATGATAAACATCACATGCAATCAAATAATAAACGTGACATGATATGGCCAATATCACATAGCTCCTTTGATCTCCATCTTGGGGCTCCATGATCATCTTGTCACCGGCTTGACACCATGATCTCCATCATCATGATCTCCATCATCGTGTCTCCATGAAGTTGCTCGCCAACTATTACTTCTACTACTATGGCTAACGCGTTTAGCAATAAAGTAAAGTAATTTACATGGCGTTTCTCAATGACGCGCAGGTCATATAAAAGAATAAAGACAACTCCTATGGCTCCTGCCGGTTGTCATACTCATCGACATGCAAGTCGTGATTCCTATTACAATAGCATGAACATCTCATACATCACATATAGATCATTCATCATTCATCACAACTTTGGCCATATCATATCACAAACCACTTGCTGCAAAAACAAGTTAGACGTCCTCTAATTGTTGTTGCAAGTTTTACGTGGCTGAATTAGGGTTCTAGCAAGAACGTCTTCTTACCTACGTTAAAGCCACAACGTGATTTTTCAAATTCTATTTACCCTTCATAAGGACCCTGTTCATCGAATCGGCTCCAACTAAAGTAGGAGAGAAAGACACACGCCAGCCACCTTATGCAACTAGTGCATGTTAGTCGGTGGAACCGGTCTCACGTAAGCGTACGTGTAAGGTTGGTCCGGGCCGCTTCATCCCACAATACCGCTGAAGCAAGAAAGGACTAGTAACGGCAAGAAAGTTGACAAATCTACGCCCACAACAAATTGTGTTCTACTCGCGCAAGAAGAACTACGCATAGACCTAGCTCATGATGCCACTGTTGGGGAACGTTGCAGAAAACAAAAATTTTCCTACTAGTTTCACCAAGATCATCTAGGAGTTCATCTAGCAACGAGTCATTAGATGCATCTACATACCTTTGTAGATCGCGCACGGAAGCGTTCAAAAGAACGGTGATGATGTAGTCGTACTCGACGTGATCCAAATCACCGATGACCAAGCGCCGAACGGACGGCACCTCCGCGTTCAACACACGTACGGGACGGGAGACGTCTCCTCCTTCTTGATCCAGCAAGGGGGGAGGAGAGGTTGATGAAGATCCAGCAGCACGACGGTGTGGTGGTGGATGCAGGGCGTCACAGTAGCAGGGCTTCGCCAATATTACGAGGGAGAGACGTAACGGGGAGAGAGGGAGGCGCCAGGGGCTGGTCTATCAAGTCCCTCCTCTCCCCCACTATATATAGGGGTGCCAAGGGGGGCGCCGGCCCTAGTAGATGGCATCTACTAGGGGGGCGGCGGCCAAGGGGAGGTTTCCCTCCCCCCCAAGGCACCTAGGGGTGCCTTCCACCACTTGGACTCTTCCTTGGTGGAAACCCTAGGCGCATGGGCCTATAGGGGCTGGTTCCCTTGGCCCATCTAGGCCAAGGAGCACCCCCTAAAGCCCATGTGGCCCCCCGGGACAGGTGGCCCCACCCGGTGGTCCCGGTACAATACAGATAACCCCGAAACTTGTCCCGATGTCCGAAACTGCTCTTCCTATAAATAATTCTTTACCTCTGGACCATTCCGGAACTCCTCGTGATGTCCGGGATCTCATCCGGGACTCCGAACTACATTCGGGTTACTGCATATACATTTCTTCACAACCCTAGCGTCACCGAACCTTAAGTGTGTAGACCCTACGGGTTCGGGAGACAAGCAGACATGACCGAGATGACTCTCAGGCCAATAACCAACAGCGGGATCTGGATACCCATGTTGGCTCCCACATGCTCCACAATGATCTCATCGGACGAACCATGATGTCGAGGATTCAATCAACCCCGTACGCAATTCCCTTTGTCAATCGATATGTTACTTGCCCGAGATTCGATCGTCGGTATCCCAATACCTCGTTCAATCTCGTTACCGGCAAGTCACTTTACTCGTACCGTAATGCATGATCCCGTGACCAGACACTTGGTCACTCTGAGGTCATTATGATGATGCATTACCGAGTGGGCCCAGTGATACCTCTCCGTCATACGGAGTGACAAATCCCAGTATTGATCCATGTCAACCCAACAGACACTTTCGGAGATACCCGTAGTCTACCTTTATAGTCACCCAGTTACGTTGTGACGTTTGGTATACGCAAAGCACTCCTACGGTATCCGGGAGTTACACGATCTCATGGTCTAAGGAAAAGATACTTTGACATTGGAAAACTCTAGCAAACGAACTATACAATCTTGTGCTATGTTTAGGATTGGGTCTTGTCCATCACATCATTCACTTAATGATGTGATCTCGTTATCAATGACATCCAATGTCCATAGTCAGGAAACCATGACTATCTATTGATCAACAAGCTAGTCAACTAGAGGCTTACTAGGGACACGTTGGTGTCTGTTATTACACATGTATTACGATTTCCGGATAACACAATTATAGCATGAATAAAGACAATTATCATGAATAAGGAAATATAATAATAATGCTTTTATTATTGCCTCTAGGGCATATTTCCAACAGTCTCCCACTTGCACTAGAGTCAATAATCTAGTTACATTGTGAAGAATCGAACACCCATGGAATTCTGGTGTTGATCATGTTTTGCTCTAGGGAGAGGTTTAGTCAACGGATCCGCTACATTCAGGTCCGTATGTACTTTACAAATCTCTATGTCTCCATCTTGAACATTTTCACGAATGGAGTTGAAGCGACGCTTGATGTGCCTTGTCTTCTTGTGAAACCTGGGCTCCTTGGCAAGTGCAATAGCTCCAGTGTTGTCACAGAAGAGTTTGATTGGCCCCGACGCACTGGGTATGACTCCTAGGTCGGTGATGAACTCCTTCACCCATATTGCTTCATGTGATGCCTCCGAGGCTGCCATGTACTCCGCTTCACAGGTAGATCCCGCCACGACGCTCTGCTTGCAACTGCACCAGCTTACTGCCCCACCATTCAAAATATACATGTATCCGGTTTGTGACTTAGAGTCATCCAGATCTGTGTCGAAGCTAGCGTCGACGTAACCCTTTACGACGAGCTCTTCGTCACCTCCATAAACGAGAAACATTTCCTTAGTCCTTTTCAGGTACTTCAGGATATTCTTGACCGCTGTCCAGTGCTCCTTGCCGGGATTACTTTGGTACCTTCCTACCAAACTTACGGCAAGGTTTACATCAGGTCTGGTACACAGCATGGCATACATAATAGAACCTATGGCTGATGCATAGGGGATGACGCTCATCTCTTCTATATCTTCTGCCGTGGTCGGACATTGAGCTGAGCTCAATTTCACACCTTGTAACACAGGCAAGAACCCCTTCTTGGATTGATCCATATTGAACTTCTTCAATATCTTATCAAGGTATGTGCTTTGTGAAAGACCTATGAGGCGTCTCGATCTATCTCTATAGATTTTGATGCCTAATATATAAGCAGCTTCTCCAAGGTCCTTCATTGAAAAACTCTTATTCAAATAGGCCTTGATGCTGTCCAAGAGTTCTATATCATTTCCCATCAAAAGTATGTCATCTACATATAGTATGAGAAATGCTACAGAGCTCCCACTCACTTTCTTGTAAACGCAGGCTTCTCCATAAGTCTGCGTAAACCCAAACGCTTTGATCATCTCATCAAAGCGAATGTTCCAACTCCGAGATGCTTGCACCAGCCCATAAATCGAGCGTTGGAGCTTGCACACTTTGTCAGCATTTTTAGGATCGACAAAACCTTCCGGCTGCATCACATACAATTCTTCCTTAAGGAAACCATTAAGGAATGCCGTTTCGACGTCCATTTGCCATATTTCATAATCGTAGAATGCGGCAATTGCTAACATGATTCGGACGGACTTCAGCTTCGCTACCGGTGAGAAAGTCTTATCGTAGTCAACCCCTTGAACTTGTCGATAACCCTTAGCGACAAGCCGAGCTTTATAGATGGTCACATTACCATCCGCGTATGTCTTCCTCTTAAAGATCCATTTATTTTCTATGGCTCGCCGCTCAACGGGAAAGTCAATCAAAGTCCATACTTCGTTTTCATACATGGATCCTATCTCGGAATTCATGGCTTCTAGCCATTTGTCGGAATCCGGGCCCGCCATCGCTTCTTCATAGTTCGAAGGTTCACCATTGTCTAACAGCATGATTTCCAAGACAGGGTTGCCGTACCGCTCTGGTGCGGAACGTGTCCTTGTGGACCTTCGAATTTCAGTAGGGGCTTGATCAGAAGTATCTTGATCACTATCATTAACTTCCTCTCTAGTCGGTGCAGGCACCTCAGGAACATTTTCTTGAGTTGCACCATTTTCCGGTTCAAGAGGTAATACTTCATCAAGCTCTACTTTCCTCGCACTTACTTCTTTCGAGAGAAACTCTTTCTCTAGAAAGGACCCATCCTTGGCAACAAAGATCTTGCCTTCGGATCTGAGGTAGAAGGTGTACCCAATAGTTTCTTTTGGGTATCCTATGAAGACGCATTTTTTCGACTTGGGTTCGAGCTTTTCAGGTTGAAGTTTCTTGACATAAGCATCGCATCCCCAAAATTTTAGAAACGACAGCTTAGGTTTCTTCCCAAACCATAATTCATACGGTGTCGTCTCAACGGATTTCGACGGCGCCCTATTTAAAGTGAATGCGGCAGTCTCTAAAGCATAGCCCCAAAAAGATAGCGGTAAGTCGGCAAGAGACATCATAGATCGCACCATATCTAATAGAGTGCGATTACGATGTTCGGACACACCATTACGCTGAGGTGTTCCAGGCGGCGTGAGTTGTGAAACTATTCCACATTTTCTTAAGTGTGTGCCAAACTCGTGACTCAAGTATTCTCCTCCACGATCTGATCGTAAAAACTTGATTTTCCTGTCACGTTGATTTTCAACCTCACTCTGAAATTCCTTGAACTTTTCAAAGGTTTCAGACTTGTGTTTCATTAAGTAGATATACCCATACCTACTTAAATCATCAGTGAGGGTGAGAACATAACGATAGCCACCGCGAGCCTCAACACTCATTGGACCGCACACATCAGTATGTATGATTTCCAATAAGTTGGTTGCTCGCTCCATTGTTCCTGAGAACAGAGTCTTGGTCATTTTTCCCATAAGGCATGGTTCGCACGTGTCAAATGATTCATAATCAAGAGACTCTAAAAGTCCATCTGCATGGAGCTTCTTCATGCGTTTGACACCTATGTGACCAAGGCGGCAGTGCCAAAAGTATGTGGGACTATCATTATCAACCTTACTACTTTTGGTACTCACATTGTGAACATGTGTAGCATCACGTTCGAGATTCATAAAGAATAAACCATTCACCATAGGAGCATGACCATAAAACATATCTCTCATATAAATAGAACAACCATTATTCTCGGATTTAAATGAGTAGCCATCTCGAATTAAACGAGATCCCGATACAATGTTCATGCTCAAAGCTGGCACTAAATAACAATTATTAAGGTTTAAAACTAATCCCGAAGGGAGATGCAGAGGCAGCGTGCCGACGGCGATCACATTGACTTTGGAACCATTCCCGACGCGCATCGTCACCTCGTCCTTTGCCAGTTTCCGCTTATTCCGCAGCCCCTGCTTTGAGTTACAAATGTGAGCAACTGCACCGGTATCAAATACCCAGGAGCTACTACGGGCACTAGTAAGGTACACATCAATTACATGTATATCACATATACCTTTTGTTTTGCCGGCCTTCTTATCCGCTAAGTACTTAGGCCAGTTCCGCTTCCAGTGACCGCTTCCCTTGCAATAAAAACGCTCAGTCTCGGGCTTGGGTCCATTCTTTGGCTTCTTCCCGGCAGCTTGCTTGCCGGGCGCGGCAACCTCCTTGCCGTCCTTCTTGAAGTTCTTTTTACCCTTGCCTTTCTTGAACTTAGTGGTTTTATTGACCATCAACACTTGATGTTCCTTCTTGACTTCTACCTCTGCTGATTTCAGCATAGCAAATACTTCAGGAATGGTCTTTTCCATCCCCTGCATATTGAAGTTCATCACAAAGCTCTTGTAGCTTGGTGGAAGCGACTGGAGGATTCTGCCAATGACCGCATCATCCGGGAGATTAACTCCCAGCTGAGTCAAGCGGTTATGTAACCCAGACATAGTGAGTATGTGCTCACTGACAGAACTATTTTCCTCCATCTTACAGCTGAAGAATTTGTCGAAGACTTCATATCTCTCGACCCGGGCATGAGCTTGGAAAACCATTTTCAGCTCTTCGAACATCTCATATGCTCCATGTCTCCCAAAACGCTTTTGGAGCCCCGGCTCTAGGCTGTAAAGCATGCCGCACTGAACGAGGGAGTAGTCATCGGAACGTGCCTGCCAAGCGTTCATGACATCTTGTTCTGCAGGGAGAACGGGTGCGTCACCAAGCGGTGCTTGTAGGACATAATCTTTCTTGGCAGCTATGAGGATGATCCTCAGGTTCCAGACCCAGTCCGTGTAGTTGCTGCCATCGTCTTTTAGCTTAGTTTTCTCTAGGAACGCGTTGAAGTTGAGGACTACGTTGGCCATTTGATCTACAAGACATATTGTAAAATATTTAGACTAAGTTCATGATAATTAAGTTCAACTAATCAAATTATTAGTGAACTCCCACTTAGATTAGACATCCCTCCAGTCATCTAAGTATTACATGATCCGAGTTAACTAGACCGTGTCCGATCATCACGTGAGACGGACTAGTCAACATCGGTGAACATCTTCATGTTGATCGTATCTTCTATACGACTCATGCTCGACCTTTCGGTCTTCTGTGTTCCGAGGCCATGTCTGTACATGCCAGGCTCGTCAAGTCAACCTAAGTGTTTGCATGTATAAATCTATCTTACACCCGTTGTATGTGAACGTCTGAATAAAACACCCGATCATCACGTGGTGTTTTGAAACAGCGAACTGTCGCAACGGTGCACAGTTAGGGGGAACACTTCTTGAAATTAGTATGAGGGATCATCTTATTTACTACCGTCGTTCTAAGTAAACAAGATGCAAAACATGATAAACATCACATGCAATCAAATAATAAACGTGACATGATATGGCCAATATCACATAGCTCCTTTGATCTCCATCTTGGGGCTCCATGATCATCTTGTCACCGGCTTGACACCATGATCTCCATCATCATGATCTCCATCATCGTGTCTCCATGAAGTTGCTCGCCAACTATTACTTCTACTACTATGGCTAACGCGTTTAGCAATAAAGTAAAGTAATTTACATGGCGTTTCTCAATGACGCGCAGGTCATATAAAAGAATAAAGACAACTCCTATGGCTCCTGCCGGTTGTCATACTCATCGACATGCAAGTCGTGATTCCTATTACAATAGCATGAACATCTCATACATCACATATAGATCATTCATCATTCATCACAACTTTGGCCATATCATATCACAAACCACTTGCTGCAAAAACAAGTTAGACGTCCTCTAATTGTTGTTGCAAGTTTTACGTGGCTGAATTAGGGTTCTAGCAAGAACGTCTTCTTACCTACGTTAAAGCCACAACGTGATTTTTCAAATTCTATTTACCCTTCATAAGGACCCTGTTCATCGAATCGGCTCCAACTAAAGTAGGAGAGAAAGACACACGCCAGCCACCTTATGCAACTAGTGCATGTTAGTCGGTGGAACCGGTCTCACGTAAGCGTACGTGTAAGGTTGGTCCGGGCCGCTTCATCCCACAATACCGCTGAAGCAAGAAAGGACTAGTAACGGCAAGAAAGTTGACAAATCTACGCCCACAACAAATTGTGTTCTACTCGCGCAAGAAGAACTACGCATAGACCTAGCTCATGATGCCACTGTTGGGGAACGTTGCAGAAAACAAAAATTTTCCTACTAGTTTCACCAAGATCATCTAGGAGTTCATCTAGCAACGAGTCATTAGATGCATCTACATACCTTTGTAGATCGCGCACGAAAGCGTTCAAAAGAACGGTGATGATGTAGTCATACTCGACGTGATCCAAATCACCGATGACCAAGCGCCGAACGGACGGCACCTCCGCGTTCAACACACGTACGGGACGGGAGACGTCTCCTCCTTCTTGATCCAGCAAGGGGGGAGGAGAGGTTGATGAAGATCCAGCAGCACGACGGCGTGGTGGTGGATGCAGGGCGTCACAGCAGCAGGGCTTCGCCAATACTACGAGGGAGAGACGTAACGGGGAGAGAGGGAGGCGCCAGGGGCTGGTCTATCAAGTCCCTCCTCTCCCCCACTATATATAGGGGTGCCAAGGGGCGGCTCCGGCCCTAGTAGATGGCATCTACTAGGGGGGGCGGCGGCCAAGGGGAGGTTTCCCTCCCCCCCAAGGCACCTAGGGGTGCCTTCCACCACTTGGACTCTTCCTTGGTGGAAACCCTAGGCGCATGGGCCTATAGGGGCTGGTGCCCTTGGCCCATCTAGGCCAAGGCGCACCCCCTACAGCCCATGTGGCCCCCCGGGACAGGTGGCCCCACCCGGTGGGCCCACGGGACCCCTCCGGTGGTCCCGGTACAATACCGGTAACCCCGAAACTTGTCCCGATGTCCGAAACTGCACTTCCTATATATAATTCTTTACCTCCGGACCATTCCGGAACTCCTCATGACGTCCGGGATCTCATCCGGGACTCCGAACAACATTCGGGTTACTGCATATACATTTCTTCACAACCCTAGCGTCACCGAACCTTAAGTGTGTAGACCCTACGGGTTCGGGAGACAAGCAGACATGACCGAGATGACTCTCAGGCCAATAACCAACAGCGGGATCTGGATACCCATGTTGGCTCCCACATGCTCCACGATGATCTCATCGGACGAACCACGATGTCGAGGATTCAATCAACCCCGTACGCAATTCCCTTTGTCAATCGATATGTTACTTGCCCGAGATTCGATCGTCGGTATCCCAATACCTCGTTCAATCTCGTTACCGGCAAGTCACTTTACTCGTACCGTAATGCATGATCCCGTGACCAGACACTTGGTCACTCTGAGGTCATTATGATGATGCATTATCGAGTGGGCCCAGTGATACCTCTCCGTCATACGGAGTGACAAATCCCAGTCTTGATCCATGTCAACCCAACAGACACTTTCGGAGATACCCGTAGTCTACCTTTATAGTCACCCAGTTACGTTGTGACGTTTGGTATACCCAAAGCACTCCTACGGTATCCGGGAGTTACACGATCTCATGGTCTAAGGAAAAGATACTTTGACATTGGAAAACTCTAGCAAACGAACTATACGATCTTGTGCTATGTTTAGGATTGGGTCTTGTCCATCACATCATTCACTTAATGATGTGATCTCGTTATCAATGACATCCAATGTCCATAGTCAGGAAACCATGACTATCTATTGATCAACAAGCTAGTCAACTAGAGGCTTACTAGGGACATGTTGGTGTCTGTTATTCACACATGTATTACGATTTCCGGATAACACAATTATAGCATGAATAAAGACAATTATCATGAATAAGGAAATATAATAATAATGCTTTTATTATTGCCTCTAGGGCATATTTCCAACAATGCCTCCATTTCCAAAAAAAGAATCAGGTTATTAGAATTCCAGTATGCATCTACGTATAAGCTAATTAGCACCGTATTTGTAGGGCTCCATTGCAAGTCAAATAAATGTTTAGTGTGACATAATGGTTGAAT
The DNA here is from genome assembly GCA_963921465.1 of Triticum timopheevii. NCBI lineage: Eukaryota > Viridiplantae > Streptophyta > Magnoliopsida > Poales > Poaceae > Triticum > Triticum timopheevii. Next base: position 626,064,262 of record OY997264.1, on the reverse strand, counting down.
TGTCCATTTTATATTTGGAATGAGGTTTAAGATTCAGTATGGGAATGAAGATGTTAATGAGAGGCCTGTCCATTTAAACTCAACTAAAATTCAGTCTTGTATAATGTTTACTGAGTTTTACCTCCTGTTTTGTAGGCAATCTAGAATGATTAAAGGTATTAATGAAGTGGACCCCATTAGGTAGTCTGGTTCAAACTTCAAAGTGGAAAAGCCTGTTGGTAGGTCTTAGAAATTCAGAACGCCATTATCTTCAGGCTACCTTGCAGTATTTTAGATAACTATATTTTTTCTAGACCTTTTAATATTGCGTGACCATGAATCTGACTTAAAATGCTCCTGATGAGGCTTAAAACAATTGAAAATGTCCGCAATGTGCTAAGACCCACCCTCGCATCCAGGTTATTGACCCTTAAAGTGGGACTTGCCAATCCACCTTACATCCTTACCGAAAGAGAGTGTTTACACATAGCCTGAAAATGCAATTCTTAAGATTTTAAGTCTGTGTATTCTTTTATTAAGATTTTATCCTTCAGGTAGGGGTACTTTATGAAACATAAAATGGTGATGAAAATGCCTTCTTAGAAAATGAATTGATGCCCTAAGAGTTAGTAATTGAATGGTATGTCCTAATTTGCTCTAGCTATGGAATCACTAAAGATGCACTAGAAGAACGCCCGTGTGTTGCAACGGGGTCACATTAACTTTAAGAGTTCAATATTGCGACATTGGCAACCTTTTTTACCATCAAATCCTCACACGCACTCTCTCCCCCTCCCTCTTCCTCACTCTCTCTCCCTCTCTCTCTCTAACACACACACACACACACACATAGCCTATTCTCCCCGCCAATAAGACTTACTCAATTGGCAATAATGTGTGGACTTGTGGTGAGCTTGACTGAACTAATGGATAGTGTGATATATTCCCCAATCATTTAACAATGAAATTTCAAAAATGGGAAGATTATGTAACACCTCAAGTCGTTAGCTATAGTGATCTCCCCCTAATGATGTCATGTCATCAGGCTTGCTAAGCCAAACTGCCACTTGATAAAAATCAAAGCCCAATTCAAATTTAAAATAAAGTCATATAAATTATTTTGTCAAACAGTAAAACTAAAAATGTTCACCATATTCTATAAATTCCACTGATCTTTGACCTATTAAGCCCAACATTATTTGACCAAAAATTAAACCTTGTCAAATTAATAAGAGGGCCAACAGTAGTTAAAATAACCAATTAAATATAAACCTAATTTTATGTATTTCCTTTTGGCCCCAAACTTTTTGTGCCACCTAAAAATATTGTGCTCGAATTGTGTGCGTAGTTTCACAATTAACAAAATCCATTTAGTTGATATAAGAATAAATAAAAAACGGTGTTAAAAAGGAGAAACAGATTAGAATACATTAAAAACCAAAAGGACGAGAAAAAGGGGGACTCCCCCTACCCCCTGGGCCTTGCCACCGAACCGGCCCAGTGGTCCAGTCCCCGCACGGTCCTCTTCTCCTGTTCCCCGAGCCCGTCGCTACAGAGCCGGGCTCCCGCCCGACCACCTCACCGGCATCGAAGGGGAATGGATAAGGGTGACGCCCTGCCTCCCCTGCCCCCATGGCCTCATTCCTCCTCGACGCCCCCTCCCAGATCCACTTCTCCTCCTCGCTCGCTCGATCCCGGTGATCTGGACGAAGTTAGATGCCACGGCCACCATGACCGACCCCGTCCACACGACCACTGCCCTCCCTGCTGGCTAGGAGCTTGTCGAGGAGCTCCGAATGCCTTCGCTACTTCGTTTGCGCCAACGAGATCAAGTCCAGCACTCCCAGATTGATGTCGTTGCCGTCTTCCTCAACCTTCGGCCACCGCGACATTGTTGTTCGATCCGCGCCGCCCCGAGCTCCCCTGTCTTCCCCTAGGGTGCCATTGACACTGCCATGATCTCCTCTTGCCTTTCCCCAGTTTCCCCTTCGTTTGCTCTCGTTAGGTATTTCGCCGTGGCCGAGAACCGCCGTCCACCATGGCCATTGCAAGGGTAGTCACCGAGCTCCTCGGATTGACCCCGTGGCACATGCCCGCTCCTATGCGCGCCCATGCCCGAGCCTTCAGCTCTTCTTCCGCGCCCGCGGGGCCACTCCCTCTATAGCTGTCCATGCCCACACACGTGCCACACCGCGTCCGTTGCCATCACGCTCGCCACAGCCACCGCACCACTGTGCCCCACGCGACGCACACCCTGGCCGCACGTCACACTCTCGCTGGCTGCGCTCGCCTCGCTGTCGCGCCCCTGCCTCGCGCCGCCTCCTGTCGTGGCCATCTTCTGCCGGCCGCCCCCTCAGCCACGCCAGCCGCATCTCTGCCCTCCACCATCGGCCGCTCGCCTCGCCTGCTGCGTGCTTCTTCCTGCTGCTATGCGCTGCTCTACCAGTGTGGTACGCTGTTGCGCCATGCCCTCGACACCGCCGTGGACAAACGTGGCGGAGGGATTGTCATGGAGTATGAGGAGGTGGCGGAGAAGGTGTGGAGAGGCAAGAGGTCTAGGGTGGCGTCAGCTGGCTGTGGTGGAGGTGATTATGCGAGAAGGAGCCGTAGCGGAAGGAGAGGTCACAATTGGAAAGAATCGCAAAAAAAACATAACCCGGAGATCGCATTCCAAAAAAATGCTAATATTGATGGAGGGGTTATTTCCTTCAATAGGTGGAAAACATAGAAAATATTGGATGTTATCAAGAAAGGTAAAAATTTAGGAAAGTTAGGATTTTGAACTGATTTCTATGCAAATGGGGTTTTATTGTTTGGTAACACAGTACCTGCCCGTTTGTGACGTGTCTGATTAGGAAAGTTTGCAAATGTTAAGAAACTATTTATTGGGAGGAAAGTTTGTGACGTGTCTGTTACTTGTTTCCTAAAACAAATTTCACTAATGAGAGAAATCGATTGATTTAGATAAGCTAGGAAAGTTAGATTCAAATCTATTATTTGTTTCTTAAAATTTTGTTATTTGTTTCCTAAGACAAATTGAACCAATAAAAGGAATCGATTGATATGAATAATTTAAGGAAGTTAGATCTGTGATTTGTTATACGTTAAGAAAGTCTTGGTTGTAATAAAGAGTGGAGAGAAAAATAAACCGATGGACCAGGATGGGAGGGGGTGGCGGGAGGAGAGACGAAAAAAAACCAGCAAAAATGTGGAGACTATTCACCAACTACTCCATTAGGAGTAGAGATTAAGAGTTGTACCTTTTTTATCAAGCATAAATTGCTCATTATATTTATCTTAGTCCCGTGATGGACCTTGCTCATGATGTGTTTGTTTTACTTGATAATCTTCAGATTTCTAATTCATAACTCTGTGTAGTGGTGTTGTATAATATATATACACTTCCCAATGTAAGTTCACTGCTTTAATTTCTTTTTTAAAAGAATTATGAGTGGGTTGCTTTCTGTCGGTTTACTAAACTCACCTTCATGATTGTTCCCGTACATACAGATACCCTTTTTTGGTCATTGTAGACATATACTGTTGTAACAATGCATGTTAGGTATAGATTTCATATGATTGTTGTTATAAATCTTGACTGAATCGAGATATCTTCTCTAGGAAAATCGTTTTTCAACCTCCTCGGCCAGTGTTTCTCAGCTTTTTTTGGAGCATGCTTTTGGTTTCTGTCAGTCAATGTCAGAAAATGTCGCCGCCGGCCAACGTGGTCGTGGGCCATCAGCAACGCAAATAAACTGGAGAAGCTATCACCTCACGCTCTTCCGATGACTGGTGACAGTGAGACCACGGGTACGAGAGCGTTTGATTGCAAACAGTCACGCGTATGAGTATGACAGACCAACACAAACAAGATGACGGCGGCTGGCTTGCATTGCATCCACCGCCTGCTGGGTCGCAGCTCCTGCGTTCGTCCGTCGGTTGCAGCACCGCCTCGTTTGGCTTGTCGCACCACCCCTCACCGGTCGCAGCTTCTGCGTTCACCAGTTGCAGCACCGCCTCCTTCGGCTTGTCGCGCCAGGCAGTCACCTCCAGACTGCAGAACTTTCTGTCTAAAATTTGATTTCACAATAATTGCAGAACGCCATTGAATGCACCATGGTAAGTGTTTCTGGGATGAGAATCCCAACGGCGGTACAACAAACTGATCCTGGAGCCGAGAAAAAAACATAGACAATGAATTAAGGTGAATATTTCCTAGTGGAGAGATTGCAATGTATTTTTACAGTCCGCAAGCAGTTCCTGGGAGTAGCAAAAAAACATGCATAATAGCCCTGAAGTAACATCAGATTACTAACTAAAGTGCACTACCGCTGGCAACTAGGAGTAGATTTTAGATGACAACACAGTTCAATTCTGTTTACCAGTCTGCACCTCATGAATACAGCGCAATTAACGCTTTCCCCACAAGAAATGCTACTACTGTTGAGAGAGGCATTACTGAAAAATATCACAGTTGTTAAACAAACTATTTTATATCATGTTTGTGTTGCACTCCTTGGTCAAGCCTTCATACCGCATAAATGCGTGTAAAGACCAAGATTGGGTATTCCCAGAGGCACGCAACCAAGTACTTTGCCACAAATTTGGATACTCTGAATAGGCCTAAATGTGTGACATATACAAACTTTTCAGTTAAGAGTTACGCCTTCTTCATCACAAAAAGGGGGACACTCATATTGACCCTCAGAACTCAGGCTTGTTATTTTAATTCTGAACGTGACATCAAACATCAGGCAACAACAGAATGGATGAATTATCTGCATTTCCCAAAAAGGCAGGTGGGGGGCTATGCCATTGTGTCAGCTATAAGTGAATACCACCTTGTTTTTCAGTAGGAAGCTCCAAGTAATAATGTATCAATTGTCAGTCCAACATCTCAGGAGGCTGGTACTTCACCGGAAGCAATTTTACATGCTCCCTTAATTTCCCTTTCCTTGAGAAGAGAGATAGTATTAACGAAACCGTTGAAGCTTCAAGTGACAGCTGTTTTGCATCAAGTTTAGCCAGATAAGTTGCAGCCTTTACAACTACACCTTTTTCCAGCAACGCCCTGACCACTTGATTTAGCAGGATGGAGTTGGGAGCACAGCTAGCCTTCTCCATTGCTAAAAACATATCATCAGCCTCTGCCAGCGACCCTTCTTTTATGAAATTCGTCATCATTACACTGTAAGTCACAACAGAAGGCACCAACCCGATGGCTGATATAGTAGCAAACAACTCCTTGGCTTCTTCAATTCTCCTACTTTTAAACATTGCAGAAATCATGATAGTGAGTGTTTTGACATCAATCTTCACATTCATTGCACGTAGTTTCTTGAACAGCTCTATTGCTTCACCAGCGCAATTATTTTTACAAAGTCCACTAAGAACTATGTTGTATGTGTCAATGCCCACTGGTATGCCACTTTCGCTCATCGTACGGAATTTTTCCTTTGCAGAAACTGTTCTCCCGGAGCGAAACAGCCCATCAAGTATAATGTTGTACATAATAGTAGTGGGCTTAACCCCGCTGAGTGACATTTCCATGAAAAGACTCAACCCAGCAGCAATCCTTCCACTTTTACAGTAGCCATTAAGAAGTATAGCGTATGTAACAGCAGTAGGTTGGAGGCCAGCAAACTTCATAGCATCAAGTACTCTCAGTGCTTCCTCCACCTTGCCAACAAGGCAATATCCATCCATCAGTGAATGGTACATAATAACATCAGGCCGCTGACCAATACCTACAATGAAGTCAAACATATCCTGTGCCTCCTTTACCTTTCCTTCTTTGCTCAGATTGTTTATTACAGGATAGAAGAACACACTGTTAGAACACAAACCTCTATTAACTGCTTCAGAAATCAATTCCTTGGCTTTCACAAAATCACCATGAGAGCAAGAACCCAGAACCAGGCATCGGTAAACAACTATGTTAGGTGAAACTCCTTGATTGACCATCTGATTAAATTTGTCCAGAGCAGCATCCATCCTACCCATTTTGCAAAGTGAATCCATTACAATTTGATAGCTAAATACATCTGGGTTTACTCCTTGTTGCCTCATTACTTCGAACATGTGCATAGCCTCATCCATCAGTCCACGTTTAGCATATGCATTGATCAGTATGTTGAAAATATGGTGGTTTCGTACAACACCATTCTGTAGCATCAAATTGAAGAGACCAGTCATATCATCAAAGCATCCTTCTTTCACATACCCGTTAAGCATAGTAGAATAGGAGAAAATATCAGGTTTCTGGCCCTTTGCAGCCATGGAGTCAAAAATATCTCTAGCTTCCTTTGTCCTTCTATGCTTGCAAAGTGAATCCATAAATGAGTTCAAAGCGACAGCATTTGGTTGAACACCAACACTTACCATTTCCTTGAATACTCTAACTGCCGCCTTCCACTGACCCGAAGCGGAATATCCATGGATCAGGCTAGTATATGTCATGACGTTTGGTCCAATGCCTTGATCAACCATTTGCCGAAGGACCACTTCTGCCTTGTCCATTGCTCCGGATTTGCTTAGTGCGTCGATAATTGAGTTGTAGATCACCACATCAGGTTGAACTCCCAGTTGGGGCATCTGATTGAAGAGATTGCACGCTTTGTCTACTTCACCTTGTTTAAAACACCCATTGATTACGATGCTGTACGAGAAGACATTAGGCACACAGTCCAGTTCAGGTGTCCGGTGGAGCAGCAAGTCCACCGCCTCATTTGTACGCTTGGCCTGGCAGAGCCCCTTGAGGAGGTTGTTGAAGGGGATGACATTCAAGCGCAGCCCCAACTTGATGAGGCGGCCAAAGAAGGCAACCACCAGCTCCCGGCAGCCTGCGCGGCAGCAGCAGTCCATGAGGATGGAATAGGTACAGAGCGTGGGCGACACCACCCGTGCACCAGCGCCTTGGGACATGTGGTTGAAGAGGGCAATGGCAAGGCCCGGGCCATCGCTGCAGGCAGCTGAGGGTGGAGCACGGGAGAGTGCGGCAAGAAAGTTGTTCAGGGTGCGTACTGGGACTGTCGCGGCTTGGCTCAGCAATTCGTCGAACAGCTGGCGCGCGTCCTGCCGAGTTAGCGTTCCAGCGCGGACGCGCTCCGTGGCGGCAGCCAAGGCGGCGAGGCGGGGGGCTCGTGGTTTTCGTGAAGGAGCCTTCAAGGAGGAGGTGAAGGTGGAGGACAGACGGGTGTTTGACATTGCTGGCCGTCTCCAGCGGAGCTCGGCGCGCCAGGTGCCACGGATCTCGCGCTCTGGAGAGGCTGACCGACAGTGCGTGCGTCCCCTGATGAGGCGCACCGCACTCGAGTGGAGTAACCTGCGACGCTCGGCGCGCGCGCACCAACCAATCTCTCGGGGAACCGGTCGCCGCCGCCGCCGAACGCGACCGCGACGAAGAGGAGGCCCCAGGCCCCGGCGCCCGAGAGGAAAGCACGGGAAGAGCAGCGCACCTCCGTCGACGAGGGCCGGTGGGCCTGGTCGCCGGCGAGGGGCCCTGGAGGCGGCTGACGTGTCTGGATCGTGGCTGGAGAGGGCCGAGGGGTGGCCACTCGGAGGACTGGGGTGTCAGGGAGATGAATCTGCCGTTGGATCCTTCCTCTAGTTTAGACGTAGACACTAGACAGGAACTTCTTGATTCAGTATGGCAAGATTTATATTAAAAAAACAAAAAGGTCCAGATCTATTAGTAGACCAGAAGTACAAGTCCTCAACATAATAAAAGTTATAGTGAGGTCCTTGTACCATCGAACGACCACTACTGCCATCAAAACAAGTCGTTGACGCGACGTTGTTGTCGCTCCCCTACTAGAGTCGGACTGACCTTGTCGACGACAACTAAGAAGTATTCGTGCATGTGCCCCTAAGGACCAGCACTTTGAAACTGCACTCATCATCGCTAAACCCTTGGATCGATCGGAAGCACCTGACACCATATATTGTTGTCACGACCATAGGGCGAGAAACCCTAACCTCACAGTGCTCAAAGATCATTACCTGGGGCACGCTCAGTGCAGGTTGTGTGTGTGTTGGGGGGGGGGGGGGGGGGGGGGGGGGAGCATGACAGAACCTGACATATCGACCTAATAAGCTTAGTTGATGACATCAAATTCTTGGAGTTGCTTCCAAATCTCTTGCGCTGGTTGACATAATAACATGAGATGTTTGATATCTTTTGAAGACTTGATTACAAATAGGACAACTACCATTTGAGCCTATATGATGATTTTCCAGGATCACCTTGACCGGAATAGCTCCATGTAACACCTCCCTGCAAACAAATCACTTTTGTGTGTGTTGTATTCTAATTTCCACCAGCTGTTTCGAACAGGGTTCAGCACAGATGAACCAGCTCCACCTGAAAACATCATCAGATGTTCGAACTGGTGGCGCTAGTCCACCTAGTAGACCAAACTAATGGTAAATGTGCCAGTTCTCGTAAACTTCCATGCTATGAAATCCTCAAAGGAGTTGTCGAGTTGGTATGTACCGGGATCAGTAGAATGTGACATACATCAACTGTGGTAAAAATAATGCGAACAAGATCTTCATCACATATACTCCAGTCTCGGGCACACTAAGATCAGGAACTTTCAGAATGGCACTTATACCTTGTCTCATCATTATCTTCCTGATCGGGCTAGAAGGGAATCAATGATCCGACCATATGTTTATATTACTGCCATCTCTAATCCTCAAAATATGGCCCCGCTTGAACGTCGAATGCTCACGGGCATGCTTTGCTAGGTGAAAGAAGAACCTTGTTTAGGACACGCATTAAGAATATGACAATTAGGGTAGTACTTTGCTTTGGGCATTCTCACAACAAGTCTGCTTCCATGTTTTATCATGTATTTAAACACATAATGTATTTTTAAAATGGTCGTCGTGTATTTTATAAATTGTTTATGGTTTAGTTTAAAAATATGTTTTTCAAAAATGTTCATTGTGTATTTAGAAAATATATTTTACCTAATATTTAGAAAATGTTCATCATGTAAAAAATGTTTATCATGTTTTCTTTCTATCATGCATTTAAAAATCGTCATCGCGTATCTCTACTATTAAAGAGGAGTTGACCATTGTCATTTGCCTTCGCCTCCACCCTTCCTCCGTTAGTTTTTTCCCTCATGTATGCCACTCATCTGACACCCTGCATTAGCTCAACCAAATTAAATCAGATCTAACCAAAACATCAGCTAACAAAACTTTCCTTGTGTTCCTCTACCCATACACAAATCAAATCAAGTGTTACCAAAATCTCAACTAAATCCAAAATGTTATTACCTTCCTGTTGGGGATATAACCCCACGATATGGCCTGCCATGATGGGCCGGGTCATTCAAGTGGCGACTTACAATCAAGATCCAAGACGGGACATGACGTTCAAGATCTCAAGGCCCGCAGGGCGGTACATAAAGTGGTCCGACTCGAGGTCCAGTACTTGAAGACGGCGGCTCATGGCCCAGAACCTGACATATTGACCTAATAAGCTTAGTTGATGACATCAAATTATCGGAGTCGCTTCCAAATCTCTTGCGCTGGTTGACATAATAACATGAGATGTTTGATATCTTTTGAAGACTTGATTAGAAATAGGACAACTACCATTTGAGCCTATATGATGATTTTCCAGGATCACCTTGGCCGGAATAGCTGCATGTAACACCTCCTGGACAAAAAAAATCACTTTTGTGTGTGTTGTATTCTAATTTCTACCAGCTGTTCCGAACAGGGTTCAACACAGATGAACCAGCTCCACCTGAAAACATCATCAGAAGTTCGAACTGGTGGCGCTACTTCACCTAGTAGACCAAACTAACGGTAAATGTGCCAGTTCTCATAAACTTCCATGCTATGAAATCCTCAAAGGAGTTGTCGAGTCGGTATGTAGCGGGATCCGCAAAACGTGACATGCATCAACCGTGGTAAAAATAATGCGAACAAGATCTTCATCACATATGCTCCAGTCTCGGGCACACTAAGATCAGGAACTTTCGGAATGGCACTTATACCTTGTCTCATCATTATCTTCCTGATCGGGCTAGAAGGGAATCAATGATCCGACCATATGTTTATATTACTGCCATCTCCAATCATCAAAATTTGGCCCCACTTGAACGTTGAATGCTCACGGGCATGCTTTGCTAGTTGAAAGAAGAACCCTGTTTAGGACACGCATTAAGAATATGACAATTAGGGTAGTACTTTGCTTTGGGCATTCTCAGAACAAGTCTGCTTCCATGATTTATCATGTATTTAAACACATAATATATTGTTAAAATGGTCTTCGTGTATTTTATAAATTGTTTATGGTTTAGTTTAAAAATATGTTTTTCAAAACTGTTCATTGTGTATTTAGAAAATATATTTTACCTAATATTTAGAAAATGTTTATCATGTTTTCTTTCTATCATGCATTTAAAAATTGTCATCGCGTATCTCTACTATTTAAGAGGAGTTGATCATTGTCGTTTGCCTTCGCCTCCACCCTTCCTCCGTTTGTTTTTTCCTCATGTATGCAACTCATCTCACGCCCTGCATTTGCTCAACCAAATTAAACCAAATCTAACCAAAACGTCAGCTAACAAACTTTCCTTGTGTTCCTCTACCCATACACAAATCAAATCAAGTGTTAGCAAAATCTCAACTAAATCCAAAATGTTAATACCTTCCTGTTGGGGGTATAACCCCACGATATGGCCTGCCATGATGGGTCGGGTCATTCAAGTGGCGACTTACAATCAAGATCCAAGATGGGCCATGACGTTCAAGATCTCAAGACCCGCAGGGCGGTACATAAAGTGGTCCGACTCGAGGCCCAGTACTTGAAGACGGCGGCTCATGGCCTAGAACCTGACATATCGGCCTAATAAGCTTAGTCGGTGACATCAAATCATCGGAATCGCTTCCAAATCTCTTGCGCTGGTTGACATAATAACATGAGATGTTTGATATCTTTTGAAGACTTGATTACAAATAGGACAACTATCATTTGAGCCTATATGATGATTTTCCAAGATCACCTTGGCCGGAATAGCTCCATGTAACACCTCCTGGCAAAAAAAAATCACTTTTGTGTGTGTTGTATTCTAATTTCTACCAACTGTTCCGAACAGGGTTCAACACAGATGAACCAGCTCCACCTGAAAACATCATCAGATGTTCGAACTGGTGGCACTACTTCACCTAGTAGACCAAACTAACGGTAAATGTGCCAGTTCTCATAAACTTTCCATGCTATGAAATCCTCAAAGGAGTTGTCGAGTCGGTATGTAGCGGGATCCGCAAAACGTGACATGCATCAACCGTGGTCAAAATAATGCGAACAAGATCTTCATCACATATGCTCCAGTCTCGGGCACACTAAGATCAAGAACTTTCGGAATGGCACTTATACCTTGTCTCATCATTATCTTCCTGATCGGGCTAGAAGGGAATCAATGATCCGACCATATGTTTATATTACTGCCATCTCCAATCCTCAAAATATGGCCCCGCATGAACGTTGAATGCTCATGGGCATACTTTGCTAGGTGAAAGAAGAACCCTGTTTAGGACACGCATTAAGAATATGACAATTAGGGTAGTACTTTGCTTGGGCATTCTCAGAACAAGTCTGCTTCCATGATTTATCATGTATTTAAACACATAATGTATTTTGAAAATGGTCGTGTATTTTATAAATTGTTTATGGTTTAGTTTAAAAATATGTTTTTCAAAGATGTTCATTGTGTATTTAGAAAATATATTTTATCTAACATTTAGAAAATGTTCATCATGTAAAAAATGTTCATCATGTTTTCTTTCTATCATGCATTTAAAAATTGTCATCGCGTATCTCTACTATTAAAGAGGAGTTGACCATTGTCGTTTGCCTTCGCCTCCACCCTTCCTCCGTTTGTTTTTTCCCTCATGTATGCCACTCATCTCACGCCCTGCATTAGCTCAACCAAATTAAATCAAATCTAACCAAAACTCGTCAGCTAACAAACTTTCCTTGTGTTCCTCTACCCATACACAAATCAAATCAAGTGTTACTAAAATCTCAACTAAATCCAAAATGTTATTACCTTTCTGTTGGGGATATAACCCCACGATATGGCCTGCCATGATGGGTCGGGTCATTCAAGTGGCGACTTACAATCAAGATCCAAGATGGGCCATGACGTTCAAGATCTCAAGACCCGCAGGGCGATACATAAAGTGGTCCAACTCAAGCAGTACTTGAAGATGGCGGCTCATGGCCCAGAACCTAACATATCGAGCTAATAAGCTTAGTTGATGACATCAAATTATCGGAGTCGCTTCCAAATCTCTTGCGCTGGTTGACATAATAACATGAGATGTTTGATATCTTTTGAAGACTTGATTACAAATAGGACAACTACCATTTGATCCTATATGATGATTTTCCAGGATCACCTTGGCCGGAATAGCTCCATGTAACACCTCCTGGCAAAAAAAATCACTTTTGTGTGTGTTGTATTCTAATTTCTACCAGCTGTTCCGAACAGGGTTCAACACAGATGAACCAGCTCCACCTGAAAACATCATCAGATGTTCGAACTGGTGGCGCTACTTAACCTAGTAGACCAAACTAACGGTAAATGTGCCAATTCTCATAAACTTCCATGCTATGAAATCCTCAAAGGAGTTGTCGAGTCGGTATGTAGTGGGATCCGCAAAATGTGACATGCATCAACCGTGGTAAAAATAATGCGAAAAAGATCTTCATCACATATGCTCCAGTCTCGGGCACACTAAGATCAGGAACTTTCGGAATGGCCCTTATACCTTGTCTCATCATTATCTTCCTGATCGGGCTAGAAGGGAATCAATGATCCGACCATATGTGTATATAACTGCCATCTCCAATCCTCAAAATATGGCCCCGCTTGAACGTTGAATGCTCACGGGCATGCTTTGCTAGGTGAAAGAAGAACCCTGTTTAGGACACGCATTAAGAATATGACAATTAGGGTAGTACTTTGCTTTGGGCATTCTCAGAACAAGTCTGCTTCCATGATTTATCATGTATTTAAACACATAATGTATTTTTAAAATGGTCGTCGTGTATTTTATAAATTGTTTATGGTTTAGTTTAAAAATATGTTTTTTCAAAAATGTTCATTGTGTATTTAGAAAATATATTTTACCTAATATTTAGAAAATGTTCATCGTGTAAAAAATGTTTATCATGTTTTCTTTCTATCATGCATTTAAAAATTGTCATCGCGTATCTCTACTATTAAAGAGGAGTTGACCATTGTCGTTTGCCTTCGCCTCCACCCTTCCTCCGTTTGTTTTCTCCCTCATGTATGCCACTCATCTCACGCCCTGCATTAGCTCAACCAAATTAAATCAAATCTAACCAAAATGCCAGCTAACAAAACTTTCCTTGTGTTCATCTACCCATACCCAAATCAAATCAAGTGTTACCAAAATCTCAACTAAATCCAAAATGTTATTATCTTCCTGTTGGGGATATAACCCCACGATATGGCCTGCCATGATGGGCCGGGTCATTCAAGTGGCGACTTACAATCAAGATCCAAAATGGGCCATGACGCTCAAGATCTCAAAACCCGCGGGGCGGTCCATAAAGTGGTCCGACTCGAGGCCCAGTACTTGAAGACGGCGGCTCATGGCCCAGAACCTGACATATCGACCTAATAAGCTTAGTTGATGACATCAAATTATCGGAGTAGCTTCCAAATCTCTTGCGCTGGTTGACATAATAACACGAGATGTTTGATATCTTTTGAAGACTTGATTGCAAATAGGACAACTACCATTTGAGCCTATATGATGATTTTCCATGATCACCTTGGCCGGAATAGCTCCATGTAACACCTCCTGGCAAAAAAAATCACTTTTGCGTGTGTTGTATTCTAATTTCTACTAGCTGTTCCGAACAAGGTTCAACACAGATGAACCTGCTCCACCTGAAAACATCATCAGATGTTCGAACTGGTGGTGCTACTTCACCTAGTAGACCAAACTAACGGTAAATGTGCAAATTCTCATAAACTTCCATGCTATGAAATCCTCAAAGGAGTTGTCGAGTCGGTATGTAGTGGGATCCGCAAAATGTGACATGCATCAACCGTGGTAAAAATAATGCGAACAAGATCTTCATCACATATGCTCCAGTCTCGGGCACACTAAGATCGGGAACTTTGGGAATGGCACTTATACCTTGTCTCATCATTATCTTCCTGATCGGGCTAGAAGGGAATCAATGATCCGACCATATGTTTTATATTACTGCCATCTCCAATCCTCAAAATATGGCCCCGCCTGAACGTTGAATGCTCACGGGCATGCTTTGCTAGGTGAAAGAAGAACCCTGTTTAGGACACGCATTAAGAATATGACAATTATGGTAGTACTTTGCTTTGGGCATTCTCAGAACAAGTCTGCTTCCATGATTTATCATGTATTTAAACACATAATGTATTTTTAAAATGGTCGTCGTGTATTTTATAAATTGTTTATGGTTTAGTTTAAAAATATGTTTTTAAAAAATGTTCATTGTGTCTTTAGAAAATATATTTTACCTAATATTTAGAAAATGTTCATCATGTAAAAAATGTTTAGCATGTTTTCTTTCTATCATGCATTTAAAAATTGTCATCGTGTATCTCTACTATTAAAGAGGAGTTGATCATTGTCGTTTGCCTTCGCCTCCACCCTTCCTCCATTTGTTTTTTCCCTTGTGTATGCCACTCATCTCACGCCCTGCATTAGCTCAACCAAATTAAATCAAATCTAACCAAAACGTCAGCTATCAAAACTTTCATTGTGTTCCTCTACCCATACCCAAATCAAATCAAGTGTTACCAAAATCTCAACTAAATCCAAAATGTTATTACCTTCATCTTGGGAATATAACCCCACGATATGGCCTGCCATGATGGGTGATAACCCACAAGTATAGGGGATCGCAACAGTTTTTGATAAGTAAGAGTGTCGAACCCAACGAGGAGCTAAAGGTAGAACAAATATTCCCTAAAGTTCTATCGACCACCGATACAACTCCACGCATGCTTAACGTTCGCTTTACCTAGAACAAGTATAAAACTAGAAGTACTTTGTAGGTGTTTTCGGAAAGGCTAGCAAGAAAGTAAAGAGCACGAAAATAAAACTAGGGGCTGATAAGGTAAAGACACAACTAAAGTAAATATAGCGAGTGTGGAAAAGTGATGGTAGGTGTGGCGAAATTGTCCCTTAAGCAATTGACTACCTTACGAGACCGATAACAAGTTTCATGTGGGAGAGGCCACTGCTAGCATGTCATTCCTTACTTGGAATTCTATGCACTTATGATTGGATCTATTAGCAAGCATCCGCAACTACTAATGTTCATTAAGGTAAAACCCAACCATAGCATTAAGATATATTGGTCCCCCTTCAATCCCGTATGCATCAATTTCTATGCTAGGTTGAAGCTTCTGTCACTCTTGCCCTCCAATACATAGTCCTATCAACATACAACTAACCCTATGGTGTGATCCACGCGTGCGCTCATATGATGGGCACCAAAGGACAGCAACATAACCGCAAGCAAATTAAATAAATCATAGCAATTCATCAACCACCAATAGGACAACGAAAATCTACTCAGACATCATAGGATGGCAACACATCATTGGATAATAATATGAAGCATAAAGCACCATGTTCAAGTAGAGGGTACATCGGGTTGCGGGAGAGTGGACCGCTGTAGATAGAGGGGGGGGGGGGGAAGGTGATGGAGATGTTGGTGAAGATGGCGGAGGTGTTGGTGTAGATCGCGGTGATGATGATGGCCCCCGGCGGCGTCCCGGCGCCACCAGAAGCGAGGCTGAGAGAGCCCCCTCCTTCTTCTTCTTCCTTGACCTTCTCCCTAGATGGGAGAAGGGTTTCCCCTCTGTTCCTTGGCTCCCATGGCTTGGGAGGGGCGAGAGCCCCTCCGAGATTGGATCTATCTCTCTGTTTCTGCGTTCTGTTCTGGCTCTGTTTCACCGTTTCGCGTATATATGGAGATCCGTAACTCCGATTGGCTTGAAACCTTCGCCCAGATTTTTTCCGAGTATTATCTTTCTTGCGTCAAAAGAAGAGCATCAACTTCCTTACGGTGGGCTCACGAGGGTAGGTGGCGCGCCCGGGGGGAGGGGCGCGCCCCCTGCCTCATGACCACCTTGGGCACCGTCTCGCGTGGATTTTCCTTCTGGAATTTTCCATATTTTCCAAAAATAAGCTCCATCCGTTTTTTTCCCGTTTGGACTCTGTTTGATATGGATATTCTGCGAAACATAAAACATGCAACAGACAGGAACTGGCACTGGGCACTGGATCAATATGTTAGTCCCAAAAATAATATAAAAAGTTGCCAAAAAGTATATGAAAGTGAATAATATTGGCATGGAACAATCAAAAATTATAGATACGATGGAGACATATCAGCATCCCCAAGCTGAATTCCTGCTCGTCCTCGAGTAGGTAAATGATAAAAAAGATAATTTTTGATGTGGAATGCTACATAGCATAATCTTGATCATATGTCTAATCATGGCATGAATATTAAGACACGAGTGATTCAAAGCAATGGTCTATCCTTTGACATAAAATAATAACACTTCAAGCATACCAACCAAGCAATTATGTCTTATTGAAATAACATAGCCAAAGAAAGCTCATCCCTACAAAATCATATAGTCTGGCTATGCTCCATCTTCACCACACAAAATATTCACATCATGCACAACCCCGATGACAAGCCAAGCAATTGTTTCATACTTTTGACGTTTCTCAAACCTTTTCAACTTTCACACAATACATGAGCGTGAGCCATGGACATAGCACTATAGGTGGAATAGAATATGATGGTGGGGGTTATGTGGAGAAGACAAAAAAGGAGAAAGTCTCACACCGACGCGGCTAATCAACGGGCTATGGAGATGCCCATCAATTGATGTCAATGCGAGGAGTAGGGATTGCCATGCAACGGATGCACTAAGAGCTATAAGTGTATGAAAGCTCAACAAAAGAAACTAAGTGGGTATGCATCCAACTTGCTTGCTCATGAAGACCTAGGGCATTTGAGGAAGCCCATCGTTGGAATATACAAGCCAAGTTCTATAATAAAAATTCCCACTAGTATATGAAAGTGATAACTCAAGAGACTCTCTATATGAAGAACATGGTGCTACTTTGAAGCACAAGTGTGGTAAAAGGATAGTAACATTGCCCCTTCTCTATTTTTCTCTCATTTTTTTCTTTCTTTTTTCTTTTTTTTGGGCCTTCTCTTTTTTTTGACCTTTCTCTTTTTTTTCTGTCCGGAGTCTCATCCCGACTTGTGGGGGAATCATAGTCTCCATCATCCTTTCCTCACTGGGGCAATGATCTAATAATGATGATCATCACACTTTTATTTACTTACAACTCAATATTACAACTCGATATCTAGAACAAAGATATGACTCTATATGAATGCCTCCGGCAGTGTACCGGGATGTGCAATGATCTAGCATAGCAATGACATAAAAAACGGACAAACCATGAAAGCATCATGCTAGCTATCTTACGATCATGCAAAGCAATATGACAATGAATGCTCAAGTCATGTATATGATGATGGAAGTTGCATGGCAATATATTTCGGAATGGCTATGGAAATGCCATAATAGGTAGGTATGGTGGCTGTTTTGAGGAAGATATAATGAGGCTTATGAGTGACAGAGCGTATCGTATCACGGGGTTTGGATGCACCGGCGAAGTTTGCACCAACTCTTGAGGTGAGAAAGGGCAATGCACGGTACCGAAGAGGCTAGCAATGATGGAAGGGTGAGAGTGCGTATAATCCATGGACTCAACATTTGTCATAAAGAACTCACATACTTATTGCAAAAATCTATTAGTCATCGAAACAAAGTACTACGCGCATGCTCCTAGGGCGATAGATTGGTAGGAAAAGACCATCGCTCATCCCCGACCGCCACTCATAAGGAAGAGAATCAATAAACACCTCATGCTCCGACTTCGTTACATAACGGTTCACCATACGTGCATGCTACGGGACTTGCAAACCTCAACACAAGTATTTATCAATTTCACAATTACTCAACTAGCATGACTCTAATATCACCATGTTTATATCGCAAAACTATTGCAAGGAATCAAACATATCATATTCAGCGATCTACAAGTTTATGTAGGATTTTATGACTAACCATGTGAATGACCAATTCCTGTCATCTCTCTAAATAGATATAAGTGAAGCAAGAGAGTTTAATTCTTTCTACAAAAGATATTCCCAAGCTAACAAATATAATTGAAGCAAAAGAGCATTCTACAAATGGCGGTTGTCTATGTAAAGAGAAACAGGAAATCCAAACTTCAAATGATATAAGTGAAGCACATGAAGCATTCTATAAAGCCATACTCAAAGGATTTAAGTGAAGTGCAATGAGCATTCTATAAATCAACCAAGGTCCATCTCATACCATCATGGTGCATAAAAGAAAAGTGAAAACCTAATTTGAAAAGATGCTCCGAAACTTGCACATATCGCATGAACGAAACGAATCTGAAAACATACCGATATTTGTTGAAGAAAGAGGGGATGCCTTCCCAGCATCCCCAAGCATAGATGCTTGAGTCTCCTTGAATATTTACTTGGGGTGCCTCGGGCATCCCCAAGCTTGAGCTCTTGCCTCTCTTCCTTCTTCTCACATCGAAACCTTCTCGATCATCGAACACTTCATCCACACAAAACTTCAACAGAAAACTCGGTAAGATCCGTTAGTATAATAAAGCAAATCACTACTCTAAGTACTGTTGAAAACCAATTCATATTTTGTTTTTTCATTGTGTCTACTGTAATATAACTTTTTCATGGCTTAATCCAATGATATAAATTGATAGTTTCATCAAAACAAGTAAACTATGCATCAAAAACAGAATCTGTCTAAAACAGAACAGTATGTAACAATCTGAACATTCAACATACTTCTGGTACTTGAAAAATTCTTACAAAATTAGGAAAAATAAAAAATTTGTACAGCAAGATAGTGCAAAAAGAATCAGAACCATTTGACTTTCCAGTAAAAAACTAAAATTCACGCACTACAGCCAAAGTTTCTGTCCTGCACCGCACAAACCAACAAGCATTGTAAACATCCTAAAGGCAAACCTTGGCACATTATTTTTATAATACAATGGAATTGTACAAGGGGATAATTATTTTTGTTGAAAATTTTCTGTAATCAAGATTCACAAAGTTGCCGTGAGCACGAACAAAGTTCAAGGAGCTCTCCCACTTCAACAATGCTTGTCTTTCTCACTTTCATTCCTTTTTGAAAAAGTTTTGGGTTCCCCTCTTTTTTTTGTTTTTTTTTGACACCTGAAACAGTAGGAGAGGCTCCTACTGTATATATTAGATTAAAGTATCAAAAGGTTCTTAAAATATTGGGGAGCCTAAGAATCGAACCCAGGACCTCCTAGTGTGTGTGCTGCGTGCTGCCCCTCTTTATTTTTGTTGTTTTTAAACTATATGAAAGCACTCAACAGAAATAAATGACTCTCTAAAACTTCCGGGTTGTCTCCCTGGCAGCGCTTTCTTTAAAGCCATTAAGCTAGGCATATAGTGCTCAAGTAGTGAATCCACCTGGATCCCAAGGTATATCAAAGCCAATTTTAATTAGCAATGATTTGTAATTTAGTAATGAGCACAAAGTGACATATATCATGTAATGACGAAGTCTAACTCTCTTCCTATGCATCGGCATGTCATAAAAGAACAATTCATGCACACATAGTAAAGGCCAATGCATAGTATAAACAGTTTCTTGCAATTTTATCGTATGGGAAACATACAGAGGTGGAGATATAGTTCCTCTCTCATAATAATTGCAAGTAGGAGCAGCAAGCACATGCATATTATATCTATCAAAATCATCATGTGCAACGGTAAAAGGCAACCTGAGGGAGTCTTGGACTAGGGGGTGTCCGGATAGCCGAACTATAATCTTTGGCCGGACTCCTAGACTATGAAGATACAAGATTGAAGACTCCGTCCCGTGTCCGGATGGGACTTTCCTTGGCGTGGAAGGCAAGCTTGGCGATACGGATATGTACATCTCCTACCATTGTAACTGACTCTGTGTAACCCTAGCCCTCTCCGGTGTCTATATAAACCAGGGGGTTTTAGTCCGTAGGACGAACAACAATCATACCATAGGCTAGCTTCTAGGGTTTAGCCTCTCTGATCTCGTGGTAGATCTACTCTTGTACTACCCATATCATCAATATTAATCAAGCAGGAGTAGGGTTTTACCTCCACCGAGAGGGCCCGAACCTGGGTAAAAACATTGTGTCCCTTGTCTCCTGTTACCATCCGCCTAGACGCACAGTTCGGGACCCCCTACCCGAGATCCGCCGGTTTTGACACCGACATTGGTGCTTTCATTGAGAGTTCCTCTGTGTCGTCACCTATAGGCCCTATGGCTCCTTCGATCATCAACAATGACGCGGTCCAGTGTGAGACTTTTCTCCCCGGACAGATCTTCGTATTCGGCGGCTTTGCACTGCGGGCCAATTCACTTGGCCATCCGGAGCAGATCGAAAGCTACGCCCCTGGCCATCAGGTCAGATTTGGAAGTTTGAACTATACGGCTAACGTCCGCGGAGACTTGATCTTCGACGGGTTCGAGCCACAGCCAAGCACGCCGCACTGTCACGACGGGCATGATCTAGCTCCGCTGCCGGACAGTGCCCTGGAGGCCGCACAAGTGTCCGCTCCGACCCTTAGCTCGGAGCCGACTGCGCTGATCGAGGACGGGTGGTTGGACACCACCTCGGGGGCTGCTACCTCTACGGCGATAGAGCCGAATACCAACCCTGTCCTTTGTGAAGCCCATGACTCCAAGGTGCCGGACTCCTTTCCGGACTCCGAACTTTCCGCGCCCCTGCCAATCGAATCTGATTGGGCGCCGATCATGGAGTTCACCGCTGCGGACATCTTTCAGCACTCGCCCTTTGGCGACATCCTGAATTCACTAAGGTCTCTCTCTTTATCCGGAGAGCCCTGGCCGGACTATGGTCAGGAAGGTTGGGATGCGGACTACAAATAAATTCAACGCCCACCCACCACCCACTTTGTAGCCACTATCGATGATTTAACCGACATGCTCGACTTCGACTCCGAAGACATCGATGGTATGGACGACGATGCAGGAGACGACCAAGAACCAGCGCCTACAGGGCACTAGAAGGCCACCTCGTCATACGGCATTTACATGGTGGACATCCCAAAGGATGGGAATGGCGATGGAACAACGGAGGACGACCCCTCCAAGAAAGAGCCTAAGCGCCGGCGTCAGCGGCGCCGCTCTAAATCCCGCCACAGCAAAAATGGAGATTCTGGCATCGGAGACAATAACACCCCGGACAGTGCCAAAGACAACCCCCTCCAGCAGGATTCAACGCAGGAGGATGAAGAAGACAGCCCTCGTGAGAGAGCGGCAGACAGAGAGGTAGAAGACGATAATTATATGCCTCCCTCCGAAGACGAGGCAAGCCTCGACGACGACAAATTTGTCATGCCTCAGGATCCCGTCGAACAAGAGCGTTTCAAACGCAGGCTTATGGCCACGGCAAGCAGCCTCAAGAAAAAGCAGCAACAGCTTAGAGCTGACCAAGACTTGCTAGCCGACAGATGGACTGAAGTCCTTGCGGCCGAAGAGTATGAACTCGAACGCCCCTCCAAGAGCTACCCAAAACGCAAGCTGCTACCCCGATTAGAGGAGGAAGCACCTAAACCTACATCACCAGCGCACAATACGACCGACTGGCCACCTCGTGGCTGCGACAGAGAGGCCTCTAGGCCCTCCACTAAAGCCGCACCCCGACGTCGCTCGAAAAGTACAAAGCCACGGGGGAATGCGCCAGACTTGCGAGACATATTGGAGGACAAGGCAAGACAAACAAGATCGATCTACGGATCACGTGGGAGCCCCACGGTACGTGATGACAACCATCACGCCGGATACAGCAATTCCGGCCGGGCCGAACACAGTGGACAAAGCTCATTTGAGCTGCGTTGTGATATAGCCCAATACAGAGGCGCTGCACACCCACTATGCTTCATAGACGAAGTAATGGATCATCAAATCCCCGAGGGTTTCAAACCCGTAAACATTGAATCATACGACGGCACAACAGATCCTGCGGTTTGGATCGAGGACTATCTCCTTCACATCCACATGGCCCGCGGCGATGATCTACACGCCATCAAATACCTCCAACTCAAGCTTAAAGGACCAGCTCGGCATTGGCTCAACAACTTTCCAGCAGAATCAATTGGGTGTTGGGAAGACCTGGAAGCCGCATTCCTTGATAACTTCCAGGGCACATATGTGCGACCACCAGACGCCGATGACCTAAGCCACATAATTCAGCAGCCAGACGAATCGGCCAGACAATTCTGGACACGGTTCTTAACTAAGAAAAATCAAATCGTCGACTGTCCGGATGCAGAGGCCCTTGCAGCCTTCAAACATAACATCCGCGACGAGTGGCTTGCCCGGCACCTTGGACAGGAAAAGCCGAAATCCATGGCAGCCCTCACATCACTCATGACCCGCTGCGCAGGAGAAGACAGCTGGCTAGCTCGCAGTAACAACCTGACCAAAAACTCTGGTAGTTCGGATACCAAGGACAGCAATGGCAGGTCGCGTCGCAACAAGCACAAGCGCCGCATCAATGGCGACACTACTGAGGATACGACAGTCAATGCCGGATTCAGAGTCTCTAAACCTGGTCAGCGGAAAAAGCCATTCAAAAGAAATACTCCGGGCCCGTCCAATTTGGACCGAATACTCGATCGCTCGTGCCAGATACACGGCACCCCCGAAAAGCCAGCCAACCACACCAACAGGGATTGTTGGGTGTTCAAGCAGGCATGCAAGTTAATTGCCGAAAACAATGACAAGGGGCTGCATAGCGATGACAAGGAGGAGACCCCGCCGCCGAACAATAGAGGACAGAAGGGTTCCCCCCCACAAGTGCGGATGGTGAACATGATATATGCAACCCACATACCCAAAAGGAAGCGGAAGCGTGCACTCAGGGACGTATATGCGATGGAGCCAGTCGCCCCAAAGTTCAATCCGTGGTCCTCCTACCCGATCACTTTTGATCGAAGGGACCACCCCACTAGCATCCGCCATGGCGGATTCACCGCATTGGTTCTAGACCCAATCGTCGACGGATTTCACCTCACTAGAGTCCTGATGGACGGCGGCAGCAGCCTGAACCTGCTTTATCAAGACACAGTGTGCAAGATGGGCATAGACCCATCAAGGATTAAACCCACAAAAACGACCTTTAAAGGCGTCATACCAGGTGTAGAGGCCAACTGTACAGGCTCAGTTACACTTGAAGTGGTCTTCGGATCCCCGGATAACTTCCGAAGCGAGGAGTTAATCTTCGACATAGTCCCGTTCCGGAGCGGCTATCATGCACTGCTCGGACGAACCACATTCGCAAAGTTCAATGCGGTGCCACACTACGCATACCTCAGGCTCAAGATGCCAGGCCCTCGAGGAGTCATTACGGTCAATGGAAACACCGAACGCTCTCTCCGAACGCAGGAGCACACAGCAGCTCTCGCGGCGGAAGTACAAAGCAGCCTCTTAAGGCAATTCTCGAGTCCGGCTGTTAAGCGGCCGGACACCGCCAAGCGCGCCCGGAGTAACCTACAACAAGACCACCTGGCACGTTCCAAGCACGCGTAGCAATGCAGCCCCAACCCCAGCCCTCGCGAAATCGCGCGACCAGTACCACACGTACATAACTATGCTCTGGATATACCATGGGCATAGGGGGAGGGGCACGACCACGTCATGCCCAGAGTGCGGCTCAACCACACCAGGGGCTCCCAATTGTGTCATTCTTTTTTTCTTATTCTCAGGACTCCGTTTTCAAGAAGCCCTACCCGGCAGTAGAATCGCCGAACTTACGATGCAACAGCCAGGGAAGCAGAAAAGCTACGTCGAGTATCCAGGTGGTCTCTATTACGAGCATTATACCTATTTTACATACCATCCCGCAGCCTACCCCTGGATGGGGACATGTTAAATAGTCCCATCCCTTGCTTATCGCACTATTTGTATCATTCTGCTTTCATTGCAGTATTTTTTGAATAAACAATGCATCACTTTTTGCCTATTATTGCATTCCTTTTTCTATTTATGCATGTTCACTTATGACATGCTGCATCCGTACGCTTTGGTACGGCCAAATACACCAGGGGCTTAAGTTCCCCAAAATATGGTGTGATAAGTCCGAACACTTTCACAAGTGCGGCACCCTGAACTTATAGCATTATATGCATCGGCTCCGAATCATGTCTTGGGTCAATAGTTGGGTTTGCCTGGCTCCCATGTTTTGGTACCTTACGTTTCGTTATATCGGCTAAGGTAGCGCTGGGAGAACCACTGCGATTGTGCCCTAGTTGAGCTGGGTCGAGCACCTCAATGGAGAAAGCTAAAACTGACGGTCATGATAGGGCGAGAGCCGGTCGCTGTTCGAGAGGTTTTTTCGAGTCCCTAAAGACTTATGTCGCTTAGAGCGAGGAGCCGGCTTTGTCCGGCCCAGGCGTGGATAGCGCCCTGAATTCGGTCTTCCGAACACTAGGGGCTTCACCGAAATTTAAAATTATAGAATTCTATGGCTAAGTGGGAGTGTTCAAGCATTATAAGTCCGGTTGCCTTGTTCGTTGTGTTGAGCGCCTCCCTCGAAGGACCCAAGAATGGGAAAAAGAGTGCTCAAGGTTATCCCGAACACCCTAGCACTCGTGGCATGGGGGCTGAAGCCAACGACTTGCCATCTCTCAAATTTGATAAACGGCCGCACAGAAGGTAATATTTTAAATTAACAAGCGTTGCTTAGCGCATATGAACAAAGTTTTCAGCGCACAGGATAACAAAATGCGAGTCTACTCAAAAATTACATCTTTGGAGCATTCACCCGCTATAAGGCGGGCACCCTTCAGGACACCCTTATAGTACATCTCGGACATGCGATACTCCTTGCCCGGCGGTGGCGCGTCCGTCACAAGCTTCTCGGCGTCCATCTTGCCCAAGTGCACTTTAGCACGGGCAAGGGCCCGGCGGGCACCTTCAATGCAGACGGAATGCTTGATGACTTCAATCCATGGACAGGCGTCCACCAGCCGCCGCACCAGACCGAAGTAGCTCCCAGGCATGGCTTCTTTAGGCCACAGTCGAACTATGAGGCCCTTCATGGCCTGTTCGGCCACCTTGTGGAGCTCGACCAGCTGCTTCAGCTGGTCGCTCAGGGGAACCGGATGTCCGGCCTCAGCATATTGAGACCAGAACACCTTTTCCATCGAGCTCCCCTCCTCGGCTCGGTAGAACGCGGCAGCATCGGACACGCTACGGGGCAGATCTGCGAACGCTCCTGGAGAGCTCCGAATTCGGGTAAGTAACAGATAATTCACTTTTACATGCTTGCTTTGCATGAAGAATGCCTTACCCGCCGCTATCTTTTTTATCGCCTCAATTTCCTGGAGGGCTTTTTGAGCTTCGGCCTTAGCGGCTTTGGCACTCTCAAGAGCCGAGGCAAGCTCGGTGAGGGAGTCCTGGACTAGGGGGTGTCCGGATAGCCGGACTATCATCGTCGGCCGGACTCCAAGACTACGAAGATACAAGATTGAAGACTTCGTCCCGTGTCCGGATGGGACTTTCCTTGGCATGGAAGGCAAGCTTGGCAATACGGATATGTAGATCTCCTACCATTGTAACCGACTCTGTGTAACCCTAACCCTCTCCGGTGTCTATATAAACCGAAGGGTTTTAGTCCGTAGAACGACCAACCATTACAACAATCATACCATAGGCTAGCTTCTACGGTTTAGCCTCCTTGATCTTGTGGTAGATCCACTCTTGTACTACCCATATCATCAATATCAATCAAGCAGGAGTAGGGTTTTACCTCCATCGAGAGGGCCCGAACCTGGGTAAAAACATCGTGTCCCTTGTCTCCTGTTACCATCCGCCTAGACGCACAGTTCGGGACCCCCTACCCGAGATCCGCTGGTTTTGACACCGACATTGGTGCTTTCATTGAGAGTTCCTCTGTGTCATCACCGATAGGCTTGATGGCTCCTTCAATCATCAACAACAACGCGGTCCAGGGTGAGACTCTTCTCCCCGGACAGATCTTCGTGTTCGGCGGCTTTGCACTGTGGGCCAGTTCGCTTGGCCATCTGGAGCAGATCGAAAGCTACGCCCCTGGCCATCAGGTCAGATCTGGAAGCCTAAACTTCACGGCTGACATCCGCGGAGACTTGATCTTCGATGGATTCGAGCCACAGCCGAGCGCGCCGCATTGTCACGATGGGCATGATTTAGCTCTGCTGCCGGATAGTGCCCTGGAGGCCGCACATGAGTCCACTCCGATCCTTAATTCGGAGCCGACCTCGCAGATCAAGGACGGGTGGTTAGACACCGCCTCGGGGGCTACAACCTCTACGGTGATGGAGCCGAATACTGACCTTGTCCCTTGTAAAGCCCGTGACTCCGAGGTGCCGGACTCCTCGCCGGACTCCGAACCGCCTGCACCCCTGCCAATCGAATCTGATTGGCTGCCGATCATGGAGTTCACCGCTGCGGACATCTTTCAGCACTCACCCTTTGGCGACATCCTGAATTCGCTAAAATATCTCTCGTTATCAGGAGAGCCTTGGCCGGACTGCGGTCAGGACGGTTGGGATGCGGACGACGAAGAAATTCAAAACCCTCCCACCACCCACTTTGTAGCCACTGTCGACGATTTAACCGACATGCTAGACCATGACTCCGAAGGCATCGACGGCATGGACGACGACGCCAGAGACGACCAAGAACCAGCGCCTACCGGGCACTGGAAAGCCACCTCAACTCATGATATATATATGGTGGACACCCCAAAAGGGAGCGATAACGAGGAACAACGGGACGCAGCGAAGGATAATTCCCCCGAAAAACAACCAAAACAGCGACACAAGCGCCGCCCCAAGTCCCGCATCGATAACAACAGCACCCATAATGACCCAGCCGTAGAGCAGGGCAAACCATCCGAACAGGATGAGTCAGACAATCAACCCATCCTCGGCGAAAACAACAGTCCAGATGATCTCACGCCGGACACACCACCGGAGCATAAGAACCTTAAAAAAAGGCTTGTAGCCACTGCAAGAAGTTTGAAGAGGGAGAAACGGAAACTCAAAACAGCGAAAGACATACTCAGAATGAGGTGGAGCAAAGTATGCAAGACCGCGGACAAATATGGCAATAGCCACCAAACAAAGAGCTACCCGAAGCGCAAGCTGCTGCCCGAATTCGACGAGGAGGCCGTAGAGCCCCCACAATCAAAAAGCAAAGAGGCCGCCTGGCCGGATAGACGACCAGATGACAGGCCAAGAGTGGCAAGCGGCGCCGCACACAAGCCGGCACATGATCCCCGCAAAACAAATGGCCCGGTCAGGTCCATTTATGGGCCAAAGAAGAGGGCCCCAGGAAGCAACACAACACGCCGAGTGTTCGAAGATAACGACACACCTAAATACAGGGGCGCCGCACACCCACTATGTTTCGCTGATGAGGTGCTGGATCATGAATTTCCAGCGGGGTTCAAGCCCGTAAACATAGAGGCATACGACGGAACAACAGACCCCGGAGTTTGGATTGAGGATTACATCCTGCACATACATATGGCTAGAGGAGACGATCTCCACGCCATAAAATATCTACCCCTCAAGCTCAAAGGGCCAGCTTGGCATTGGCTCAAAAGCCTTCCAGAAAATACCATTGGAAGTTGGGAAGAGCTCGAGGACGCGTTTAGAGCAAATTTTCAGGGGACTTATGTCCGCCCTCTAGATGCAGACGATTTAAGTCACATAACCCAACAGCCCGGAGAGTCAGCGCGCAAATTCTGGAACAGGTTCCTCACCAACAAGAACCAAATAGTCGACTGTCCGGACGCCGAAGCCTTAGTAGCTTTTAAACATAACGTCTGAGACGAATGGCTCGCCAGAAACCTCGGCCAGGAAAAGCCAAGAACAATGGCCGCGCTAACAAGCCTCATGACCCGCTTTTGCGCGGGGGAAGATAGCTGGCTAGCAAGATGCAGCACCAGCGACCCGAGTACATCCGAGATCAGAGATGGAAACAGAAAATCACGGCGCAGAAAGGACCAGCGCCGAAATAAAGAAAAGAGCCCAAAGAACACGGCGGTCAACGCCGGATTCAAAAGCTCGCGGCCGAACAACAAAGCACTGCCTCTTAAGGACAACATTGACGAGCTATCCAACCTAAACAAAATTTTGGATCGGATATGTCAAATCCACAGTACCCCCGGGAAGCCTGCAAACCACACCCACCGAGATTGTTGGGTCTTCAAACAGTCCGGCCGACTCAACGCCGAACACAAGGGGCTCGACGCGCCAAGCGAGGATGACGACGAACCCCACTAGCAGAGCGCCGGAAAACAAAAGACTTTCCCACAAGAAGTCAAAATAGTAAACTCACTTCATGTGATAATACGGAACAATAGTGCGGCACCCGCTAAAGTACGTGTCGCATGGTCCACCCCAGCGGAACCCCGAGATTGGATGTCAAAACCAATTACTTTTGACCACCTGGACTATTCCAGAAATATTCGAAACGCAGGATGGACTGCTCTGATATTGGATCCTATAATCGACGGACTACAATTTACACAAGTCCTAATGGATGGCGGCAGTGATTTAAACCTGCTATATCCGGACACAATCCGCAAGTTGGGGATAGACCCTACTAAAATTCGCCATAGCCGCACTTCCTTCAAAGGAGTGACGCCAGGCCCTTACGCCAAGTGCACGGGCTCCTTACTACTAGAAGTTGTGTTCGGATCACCCGACAACTTCCATCGCGAAAAGCTAATCTTTCATGTCGCCCCATTCAAAAGTAGCCATCAAGCACTATTGGGACATGAAGCTTTTGTCCGCTTTAACGCAATACCGCACTACGCGTCTCTTACACTTAAAATGCCCGGTCCACGCGGCATCATCTCATTAAAAGGTCGTTCAAGACCCCGGACACGACTAGGAGAGTCCGGCATAAATAAACTAGGGGCTCCCTAGCCGCACACCCCTTCACAAGGGGCTGTGCGTATGAGCAATAGAGAGCCAATAAAAGCTCAACTTTATTCATTCATTCATACTTCGTTTTTTAATACATTTTTTGCAAGATTTCTTTTCAAATTAAGTTCCTCTCTTTTACAGATGAACAACGTGTACACCCATCCAGGATACGGCACAACGGAGACACAGGCGCAGACGTGCAGCAGGGACCCGTGGCAAGGATTCTTTTCAGATTAAGACCCTATGTAAACCTTTCTTACTGTCTCTTGTTGATTCACATCCACCAGTTTTTTACCATAACCGACAAGGAGGCTGGCGTTTTGGCATCGGCCGTGTCAGAAACTTTCGCCTGTACCTGGACACTAGGGGTTTAGGGCATTATTCTGCCCGTTATCATAAAGACCGAATACCTTAGGGATTGTTCGGCGTCTCGAGTTAGGCCTTATATGCATCAGCTCCGAATCATGTCTTTGGTCAAATGTTGGGTTTGCTCGGCTCCTGTGTTTTGCTGCCTTACGTTCCGTATCATCGGCTAACGTGGCACCAGGAGAACTACTGTGATTGTGCCCCGGTTCGGCCGGGCGAGCACCTCAGTAGAGAAAGCCGAAAACTGACTGTCATGATACAGCGAGAGACTGGTCAACCACTCGATCGACTACCGGAATGTTTAGAATTCCTCCGCTTTGACGAAGGACCGTTTCCCGGTCAGGCACATATGCGCCCCGAATTTGGAGAGCGCGGTGCCCCTGGGGGCTATATCGTAGCCCCACCTTCGAACTCCTATGGCTAAGTGAAAGTGATAAAGCATCATAGTCCGGTTGCCTCGTTTGCTATGCTACCACCTCCTTCACAGGACCATGACGTTGGATTAAGTGTGAAAATGCGCTATTTTGCAAACACCCCCGCACCATGTGCGTGGGGGCTGAAGCCGAAGACTGCCATCTTTCAGGTTATACACAAGTATACATTAACGGCCGCACAGGAGATATTTCAATACTTGAACACACAAGTATAAAAAGCGCTTATATTATGAATATCGTTTTACAATCCATAAATATCATTTGAACATGACATTTTTTGAGCACTGCGACTCTATTATACGAGCACCCCGCAGAACTTCCCCAAAATAGTGCTCGGCGGGTAACCGGCTCTCGTCCGAACCCCGGGTTGCAACATCGGTGGCATCCATCTCTGTCCAGTATGTCTTCACACAGGCGAGGGCCATCCGTGCAACCTCTATGCAGGCCGACCGCTTCATCGCCTTGATATGCGGCACCGCCCCAAGGACACTACAAGAAATATGTCAACTTATGACCTTCTGTCAGTGACCCTCGAAGAATTGGTCATAAATTTATGACCATTTTAGACCAATTGGTCAAAAGCTGTCTGGGGGGCTCTAAACCCTAAACCATAACGACCATTTTGGTCAGAAAGGTCATAATTTCATTAGAGGAAATGGTCGTAAAGCTAGTAGCACTGTCCACTGCCTCATGTGTAGCTGATAATGACCAATATAAAATGGTCACTACACTTGAGTTTGAATGAATTAGGATGATTAGGCAGCCACCTCAGCAACCTCGCTTATGTGTCTCTGTCTAGGTGTCATTTTTGCTTGAGTTTTAATATTCAACAGATAGACGGGGGACACACTGACAGGCGGGACCCATTTGACAGATGGGGCCGAGCGCTTAATTCGCCCAAAAAAGATGCACGAGGCGGGACTCGAACCCACGACCTCGCACTTAGTTAGCTCGCATGCTACCGCTGGGCTAGACAGGGATAGTTGCTCGCATCTGGGAGTTTATCTATACATTATATAGAACTAAGGCTCTTTGCAACACTGACAGGCGGGACCCATTTGACAGGTGGTTGAGCGAGCGTTTAATTCCCTAAAAAATATGCGCTAGCGGGGACTCGAACCCACGACCTCGCGCTGGGTTCGTTCGTTCGTTACCGCTGGGCTAGAGAGAGATTGTTGCTAATGTGTGGGTAGTTTTCCATATAGTATATAAAACCACAGCTCTCACGTACCAGTGACAAGTCGGACCTTCCGACCAGGTGGCGGCGGGTGGCATCGAACAGATCAACACTTAGCGTTTTTCTAGGTCTTCCGACCAGGTGGCGGCGGGCGGCGGCGGCGGGTGACCTCGCCCACGGCCTCGCCGCAGGTGACCTCGCCCACGGCCTCGCCGCAGGTGACCTCGCCCACGGCCTCGCCGCAGGTGAACTTGCCCACGGCCTCGCCGCAGGTGACCTCGCCCACGGCCTCGCCGCAGGTGACATCGCCCACGGCCTCGCGGCGGAAGCAACTAGCGGGGGGCGGAGGCGGGGGCGGGGCCGGCAGGCGGCGGAGGCGAGGAGGCGGGGAGCGGCAGGGGCGTAGGTGACCGACGGTGGTGGGGGCTCGCCGAGCATGGGGGCCTCGCCGCCGCCGCAAGCACACCTCCCGGTATGCACCCCTCACCTCTTCCCCCCTCTCCTCTCTAAGTAGTGGGAGATGGATTTCAGTCAGATGTGAGCATGGGGGACTCACCCGAGCAGTGGGAGATGGATTTCAGTCAGATGTTCTTCAGCATAGATGAATTTTGTTGATGCACTGTTAGTAGTTAGGAGATAGCTTGCTTGTTTGGTAGATAATGCATAGATGAATTTTCTTGATGTGCTGTTAGGAATTGTTCAGCTTGTTTGTTAAGAATTCTTCAGGCCTTGTGGTTAGGCAATTAGCATAAAAAATTTTCTGGAATTTTAGCTTCCATTACTTCCATCCATTTTCATTAATTAATTTTGATGCACTGAAATTGATTTGCTAAGTTGCAACAATTTGTTGTCTTTGGCAGATGGACAGAAGCTGGATTAGAAAAGGAGTTAGAAAGTTTTCGAAAGAAGATATGAAAGGAGTTGATGATTTCATGGCATTTGTTCGGGCAAATTTTGCCAACGATGCTCACATTCTTTGCCCATGTTGTGAATGCCTCAACCGTCCAAGAATGGCTCAAGGAAGAGTGGAAGATCATCTGCTTCTTAATGTGATGTCCAGCACATATGATAGATGGATATATCATGGAGAACCTTTAGACAGACAACCTCAACATTTTGAAGCTGATACAGAGGCCCCTCATATGATGGGTGGTGGTGATGCTGGCATTGATTTCATGGAAAAGGTTTTGCGAGATAATGCTGTTTTGGAGGAAGAGGATGGGCATGAAGATGATAGGATTCCTAACCTATTGAAGGATTTGTACGATGCTGAAGATCGTGCTGATGGACAGAAATCATTGTTTGCTGAGGTGTTAGAGGAGGCGAAGCGCGCAGCTCATGAAGGGGGTAAATTTTCAAGATTTACCTTCACCGTGAAGTTACTCCACATCAAGTCTTTCTACCGGATTAGCAATGCCGCATTCAACGCAATACTCCGTCTTTTGAGCTTGCAATTCCCTGATAGTTGTGTTCCCAGATCTCATGATGAAGCATTGAGCATAATCCATAGGCTGGGGTTAGGTTATGTGTCAATACATGTGTGCCCAAATAACTGTGTCTTGTTTCGGAAGGATTTGGCAAAGCATGACAACTATCCAAAATGCAATGCATCTAGGTGGAAAGATGCTGATGGGAAGAAGTCAATACCGGAGAAGGTACTGAGGCACTTTCCCTTGATACCAAGGCTGTAGCGGATGTTCATCTCGAAGAAATCATCACGTGAGGTACAGTGGCACAAGCTGAAGCGGCAACCTGTGGACAATGAGCTGAGCCATCCAGCGGATGGAGAGTGTCGGTGTCAAAACCGGCGGATCTCGGGTAGGGGGTCCAGAACTGTGCGTCTAGGCGGATGGTAACAAGAGATGAGGGACACGATGTTTTTACCCAGGTTCGGGCCCTCTCGATGGAGGTAAAACCCTACGTCCTGCTTGATTAATATTGATGATATGGGTAGTACAAGAGTGGATCTACCACGAGATCAAGGAGGCTAAACCCTAGAAGCTAGCCTATGGTATGATTGTTGTAATGTATGTCGTCCTACGGACTAAAGCCCTCCGGTTTATATAGACACCGGAGGAGGCTAGGGTTACACAGAGTCGGTTACAATGGTAGGAGATCTACATATCCGTATTGCCAAGCTTGCCTTCCACGCCAAGGAAAGTCCCATCCGGACACGGGACGGAGTCTTCAATCTTGTATCTTCGTAGTCTTGGAGTCCGGCGGATATTGATAGTCCGGCTGTCCGGACACCCCCTAGTCCAGGACTCCCTCAGTAGCCCCTGAACCAGGCTTCAATGACGATTAGTCCGGCGCGCATAATGTTCAGCATTGCAAGGCGGGTTCCTCCCTTGAATAATCCAGAGAAGATCATGAACACCAGGATAGTGTCCGGCTCTGCAAAATAAATTACACATTCCACCGTAGAGAGAATAAAATGTACACTTAGTTCAATCCGCTGACGTATTATGCGGCGTGACATCACACCGCTACCAAGCCTTTGTTTGAATCATTTTTTACCATACCACCTCAGCACGTTTAGCGAAGCGGTTTCCTTGGCACGTCTTGTCAAAGCAGATATCGTGTTCCCCTTATTCCGGGATTCTCATCAATACGTACGTGGGTAACCCAACCGCGCCATTGATGGTGGCGCTTGGGAGATAAGCTAGTTTTACCAGGCTGGTGGGGGACGCATAGTTTTGTCCGCCTATATATAAGGGATAAGGATTCACCTTCTCACCTATGCCTTCTTCCTCCTTTGCTTATCCATCCCCGCGAACTCAAGCTCCAACGCCCGAGCTCGCGCATCTCGCCTCGACCTTCTCCGAATATGTCCGGAGCGGGAGGTAAATGGTTGGCCTCCACCGCTAAGGAGGAGGACATCACCAAGCTGCGCAGCGCCGGATACCTTTCCGGCGATATCGCGCATCGGCTGCCCGACGAGGGGTAGCTCATCCCTTCCCCTGGGCCTCATGAGAGGGTCGTCTTCCTCCCCCACTTCCTCCGCGGACTGGGCTTTCCGCTCCATCCATTTGTCCGGGGGCTCATGTTTTACTACGGCTTGGATTTCCACGATCTGGCGCCGAACTTCATCCTCAACATCTCGGCGTTTATCGTCGTGTGCGAGGCATTCCTCTGCATCCAGCCCCACTTCGGCCTGTGGCTCAAGATCTTCAACGTCAAGCCGAAGGTTGTGAAGGGCACGCAAGCGGAATGCGGAGGCGCCATGTTGGGCAAATTGCCCAACGTCCCTTGGCTTGAAGGGACCTTCATGGACTCCGTCAAGGGGTGGCAATCGGGGTGGTTCTACATCACCGAGCCGCACGAACCCACATGGGCGGCGGCCCCCGAGTTTAGATCTGGCATCCCCACGCAGCTCACCTCCTGGAAAGAGAAGGGCTTGCAGTGGGGGAATCCGGTGGAGGTGACGGGACTCCGAGCATGTATCAAGAAGATGGTGAGCAATAGGCTCAGGCTCGTCGACGTGGTCCAAGTCATGCTCATCCGGCGGATCCTCCCATGCCAAGAACGGGCATTCAATTTGTGGGAGTTCAATCCAGAACAGCACCAGGCGCTAAGCGGGCTCTTCGATACAACATACGAAGGCGCCTGGAGGGTGCTGTTCAAGGGTGCCGAAGCTCCCGCGTCCGCGACCGAAGACCGCGGATTTAGCTCGCAGTATCCAACTGACGAGGTAAGTGATTCAACCCCA
Source organism: Triticum timopheevii (assembly GCA_963921465.1). NCBI lineage: Eukaryota > Viridiplantae > Streptophyta > Magnoliopsida > Poales > Poaceae > Triticum > Triticum timopheevii. The sequence continues at coordinate 626,029,421 of OY997264.1, read as the reverse complement.
TTACGGGACACTTGTGATAATTAGATTAACTCTAGTGAGGTTTCATTCTGCCTCTTCCTTTGACAGGAATGGATGGAGAAGGCCAAGCTGCTTATCAGCCCGGCTCCCATGCCAGAAGACCCAGTGGACGCCAGCTTAGCAGGGCTGCTGGTTCCGGCACCACACGTGGTGCCGGATAAGAAGGCCAAGAAGGTGGCCGCGGGGACTCGAAAGAGTTCCCGCAATCAGGCGTCTGATGACGACGAGGACTCCTCCCCCGAAGACGAGGAGGAGGAGTATTCTCTCCCGGAGGAGGGAGAGAAGAAGAGGAAGGCTTCCCCAATCGGGGAGGCGGAAGGGTCCAAGAGGGGGAGAACTATCCCCCCGGACAGCTTCGCCAACATCAGCGTTGGCGAGGATGAGTGGCCTCCAAGGGCCAGGCGTCCGGCAAGATCGTAAGTATCCGGATCCTTGATGTGTAATTTCTTTTATGTCACGTAGTATCCTTCTAACGCCGCATTCTGCCCGTAGTCCGGCCAATGATGATCTCCCCGACTCATCGAGCGGGTCATTGGCCTCGTCGGATGTGAATTCCATCCCGACTACCTCTACCCCACGCGCCGATGAGGACGCCGAGGTGGGATCCCAGAGAGGGACCCATCAGGAGGAGGCTCTGGAGGCGCCATCAGGCAGCCTCCCGGACTTCGTGCCGGACTCTACATCGGAACCCGCAGTGGTTCCAGAGTCCGGCAAGCGGCCCCTTCGAAAGAAGGGCAGGACCGTGACGCCGGCGGCCTCCGTCCAACCGGAGGCGCCGGATAACCTGTTGGAGGCGCTTAAAGGTGCTTCCATCGAGGAAGAACACCGCACTATCATGAGTGCGGTGATTGAGAAGGTTCAGCTCGCTAAGAGCGGGCTGACCGAAGCCTGCAGCAGCCTTCTAACGGGCTTTGAGGTAAGAAGTTAAAACTATGTAATGTAATACCGCATAGACAGTAGCCCCTGATGCTTAGTTCGGTGTTCGGAAAGAAAAGCCGGACTAAGGATCTAACAAGATATACGCAGGGTTGCCTAAAATATGTCAATATGGGTTTGCAGGCTGCGCTGCTGACCTCTGCCGCACTAACGGCGGAGGTTGACGTGCTAAAGAAGGATCTCGAGCGGTCCGAGCAAGAGCTCGGCCATGCAAAGAAGCAGCTCGAGGAAAAAGAAGGTGAGTAACACCTCTATGAATAAGTACCTTACAGAAAAGGATTTTGGTTGCAAATAAAATTAACAAGGATAATATGTGTATTGCAGGGGCCACTAACGAGGTGGCAGCCCTGAAGGATGCTGTGTCCGTGGCCGAACGCAGTGCGGCCGCGGAACGGGCTGAGCGAGAAAAGCAAGAGGCACGGGTGGCGGAAGTTCGGCAAGAGCTCCAGGCTCTCATGGAAAAGCATGAGAGTTTGGAGCGCGACTCCAAGACTCGAGAGTCCGAGCTTGCCTCGGCTCTCGAAAGTGCCAAGTCCGCCAAGGCCGAGGCCCATAAGGCCCTTCAGGAAGTTGAGGACATAAAGAAGATAGCGGCGGGTAAGGCATTTTTCATGCAAAGCAGGCATGTTAGTGTGAACTACCTGACACTTACCCGAATTCGGAGCTCTCCAGGGGCGTTTGCAGATCTGCCGCGTAGTGCGTCTTATGCCGCCGCATTCTATCGTGGCGAGGAGGGGAGCTCAACGGAGAAGGTCTTCTGGTCTCAGTACTCTGAGGCCGGCCATCCGGTGCCCCCAAGCGACCAGCTGAAGCAGCTGGTCGAACTCCACAAGGTAGCTGAGGAGGCCATGAAGGGCCTCATAGTCCGGCTGTGGCCTGGACAGGCCATGCCTGGGAGCTACTTTGGCCTCGTGCGGCGGCTGGTGGATGCATGCCCCAGGCTGGATGTAGTCAAGCGCTCCGCCTGTATTGAAGGCGCTCATCGGGCCCTTGCCCGCATAAAGGTGCAATGGGGAAAATTGGATGCGAAGAAGCTTCTCACGGACCCACCGCCGCCGGGCAAGGAGTATCGCCCGCCGGAGAAGTATTATAAAATTGTCCTGAAGGGAGCCTGCGATATTGCAGATGAGTGCTCCCGAAATTTAATCTTTGAGTGAACTCGCTGTGTATTTATCCTGTGCGCTGAAAACTTCGTTCATATGCGCCATGAGCAACGGTTGTTTAATTTAAAATATTACCTTCTGTGCGGCCGTTTGTAAAATCTGAGAGATGGCAAGTCGTTGGCTTCAGCCCCCAAGCCACAAGTGCTGGGGTGTTCGGGATAAACTTGAGCACTCTTGTTCCCATTTTTGGGTCCATCTAGGGAGGCGCTCAACACAACGAACAAGGCAACCGGACTTATAATGATTGAACACTCTCACTTAGCCATAGAATTCTATAATTTTAAATTTCGGCGAAGCCCCTGGTATTCGGAAGACCGAATCCGGGGCGCTATCCACGCCTTCTTCGGACATTGTAAGGAACTTCGCTCGAAGCGGCGTGAGTCTTTAAGGACCCGAAAAACCTCTCGAACAACGACCAGTCTCTCGCCTTATCATGCCAGTCAGTTTTAGCTTTCTCCACTGAGGCGCTCGCCCGGCTCAACCGGGGCGCAATCGCAGTGGTTCTCCCAGTGCTACCTTAGCCGACGGAACGGAACGTAAGGCACCAAAACATGGGAGCCGGGCAAACCCAACTATTGACCCAAGACATGATTCGGAGCCGATTCATATAATGCTATAAGTTCGGGGTGCCGCACTTGTGAAAGTGTTCGGACTTAATCACACCATAATTTGGGGAACAGAAGCCCCTGGTGTATTCAGCCGTACCAAAATATACGGGTGCAAGATGTCATGTAATGAACATATATATAAAAGATAATGCCATTGCAATAAAAAGGTGCTGCATTATTTATGAAAGAAAGTCTGCTAGTAGAGCGGACTGATACAAATAGTGCGGTAAGCAAGGGATTTGGACTAAATAAACATGTCCCCCTCCAGGGATGAGCTGCAGACTTGGTGTATATAATCGAATTTAATGCTCGTAATTGAGACCACCTGGATGTTCGTCGCGGCCTTCTTTAGTCCCTGACTGTTGCATCATGAGTTCGGCAGGTTCGCCGCCTGACAGGGCTTCTGGTTAACAGAGTCCTGCGTACATAAAAGAAGAAAAATAAAATAAGGGGGGCACACTTGCGAGCCCCCGGTGTGGTCGAACCGTACTCTGGGTCCGTTGCGATCGTGCCCCCTCCCCTGTGCCCATGGTATCTCCAAGGCGTAATGATGTACGCGGAGTGTTATTCTTGCGATCATGCGCGGGCGAGGGTTGGGGCCGCATTGCTACGCGTGTTCTGATCGCGCCAGGTGGTCTTGGTTGGCATTGCTCCGGGCGCGCTTTGCTGTATCCGGCCGTTTAACGGCCGGACTAGAGAATTGCCTTAGAAGGCTGCTCTGTACTTCTGCCGCGAGAGCCGCTGTATGTTCCTCCGTTCGGAGGGAGCGTTCCGTATTCCCATTGACCGTGATGACTCCACGAGGGCCTGGCATCTTGAGCTTTAGGTATGCATAATGCGGCACCGCGTTGAATTTTGCAAACGCGGTTCGTCCGAGCAGGGCATGATAGCCGCTGCGAAACAGGACTATGTCGAAGATTAACTCTTCGCTCCAGAAATTATCCGGTGATCCGAAGACCACTTCCAGTGTGACTGAGCCTGTACAGTTGGCTTCCACTCCTGGTATGACACCTTTGAAGGTTGTCTTTGTAGGTTTAATCCTTGATGGGTCTATGCCCATTTTGCGCACTGTATCCTGATAAAGCAGGTTTAGGCTGCTACCGCCGTCCATCAGGACTCTCATGAGGTGGAACCCATCGACCATTGGGTCTAAAACCAATGCAGCGAATCCGCCATGGAGTATGCTGGTCGGATGGTCTCTTCGATCGAAAGTGATCGGACAAGAGGACCATGGGTTGAACTTTGGGGCGACTGGCTCCATCGCATAGACGTCCCGTAGTGCATGTTTCCTCTCGCTCTTGGGTATGTGGGTCGCGTATATCATATTCACCGTCCGCACTTGCGGGGGAAAACCCTTCTGTCCTTTGTTGTTCGGCGGTCGGGTCTCTTCCTCGTCGTCGCTATTTAGCCCCTTGTCATTGTTTTCGGCAATTAACTTGCCGGCCTGCTTGAATACCCAGCAATCTCTATTGGTGTGGTTAGCTGGCTTTTCAGAGGTGCCGTGTATCTAGCATAAGCGGTCGAGTATTCGGTCCAGGTTGGACGGACCCGGAGTGGTTCTTTTGAATGGCTTCTTCCGCTGACCGGGTTTAGAGCCTTGGAATCCGGCACTGACGGTCGTATCCTCCTTGTCGTCGCTGTTAATGCGGCACTTGTTTTTGTTTCGACGTGACCTGCCGTTGTTGTCCTTGGTATCTGGACTGCCAGAGTTTTTACGGAGATTGTTGCTGCGGGCTAGCCAGCTGTCCTCTCCCGCGCAAAAGCGGGTCATTAACGATGTGAGGGCTGCCATGGATTTCGGCTTTTCTTGCCCCAGGTGCCAGGCTAGCCATTCGTCCCGGATGTTATGTTTGAAGGCCGCAAGGGCCTCTGCATCCGGACAATCGACGATTTGATTTTTCTTCATCAAGAACCGTGTCCAGAATTGTCTGGCCGATTCGTCTGGCTGCTGAATAATGTGGCTTAGGTCGTCGGCGTCTGGTGGTCGCACATATGTGCCTTGGAAGTTATCAAGGAATGCGGCCTCCAGGTCTTCCCAACAACCAATTGACTCTGCGGGCAAGCTGTTAAGCCAATGCCGAGCTGGTCCTTTAAGCTTGAGTGGGAGGTATTTGATGGCGTGGAGATCGTCGCCGCGGGCCATATGGATGTGGAGAAGATAGTCTTCGATCCAAACCGCGGGGTCTGTTGTGCCATCGTAAGATTCGATGTTTACGGGTTTAAACCCTTCGGGGATCTGATGATCCATTACTTCGTCAGTGAAGCATAGCGGGTGTGCGGCGCCCCTGTATTGAGCGATATCGCGACGCAGCTCGAGAGAGCGCTGTCTGCTGTGTTCGGCCCGGCCGGGGTTATTGTATCCGGCACGACGGTATTCGTCGTGGGTCATAGGGCGCCCACGTGATCCATAGATGGATCTGGATTGCCTTGCTTTGTCCTCCAATATGTCTCACAAGTTCGGCGCGTTCCCTCTTGGCTTCGTACTTTTGGAGCGGTGCCGGGGTATGGTCTTGGCTGGGGGCATGGATGCCTCTCTGTCACGACCACGGGGTGGTCGGTCAGCCATATCGTGCGCTGGTGATGGAGGTACGTATGCTTCCTCCTCTAATCGGGGGAGCAGTTTGCGTCTTGGGTAACTTTTGGAGGGACGTTCGAGTTTATACTCTTCGGCCGCGAGGACCTCGGTCCATCGATCGGCCAGCAGGTCCTGATCAGCTTGAAGCTGCTGCTGCTTTTTCTTTAGGCTGTTTGCTTTGGCGATAAGCCTGCGCTTGAAGCGCTCTTGTTCGACGGGATCCTCGGGTACGACGAATTCGTCATCGTTGAGGCTTGCTTCGTCTTCGGAGGGAGGCATATAGTTATGATCCTCAACCTCTTCGTCTGCCGCCCCCTCATGAGGGCTTGCTTCTGCATCCTCCTGCGCTGAGTCTTGCTGGAGGGGATTGTGTTCGGTGCTCTCTGGAGTGTTATTATCTCCTGTGCCGGAATCTCCATTCTTGCTGTGGCGGGATTTAGAGCGGCGCCGCTGACGCCGGTGTTTGGGCTGCTTCTTTAAAGAGTTTGCCTCCGCTGCTTCTTCGCCATCCCTGTCTTTTGGGGTGTCCACCATATATATGTCGTACGACGAGGTGGTCTTCCAGTGCGCTGTAGGCGCTGGTTCCTGTTCGTCTCCGGCATCGTCGTCCATAGCGTCGATGTCTTCGGAGTCGTAGTCTAGCATGTCGGTTAGATCGTTGACAGTGGCTACAAAGTGGGTGGTGGGTGGGCTCTGAATTTCTTCGTCGTTCGTATCCCAACCATCCTGGCCATAATCCGGCCAGGACTCTCCTGATAACGAGAGATGCTTTAGTGAATTCAAGATATCACCGAAAGGCGAGCATTGGAAGATGTCCGCGGCGGTGAATTCCATAACCGGCGCTCAATCCGGATCGATTGGTAGGGGCGCGGGAGGTTCGGAGTCCGGCAAGAAGTCCGGCGCCTCGGAATCACGAGTTTCACGGGGGACAAGATTGGTGTTCGGCTCCATCGCCGTGGATGTTGAAGCCCCCAGGGCGGCGTCTATCCACCGGCCCTCGGTCTGTGCGATCGACTCCGGGCTAATGGCCGAAGCAGATCCGTGTGCGGCCACCAAGGCACTGTTCGGCGGCAGAGCTAGATCATGCCCATCGTCATAGTGCGGCGCGCTCGGCTGTGGCTCGAGTCCGTCGAAGATCAAGTCTCCGCGGACATCGGCCGTGAAGTTTAAGCTTCCAAATCTGACCTGACGGCCAGGGGCGTAGCTTTCGATCTGCTCCAGATGGCCAAGTGAATTGGCCCGCAGGGCGAAGCCGCCGAATACGAAGATCTGTCCGCGGAGAAAAGTCTCACCCTGGACAGCGTTGCTGGTTGAAGATGCCATCAAGCCTATCGGTGACGACACAGAGGAACTCTCAATGAAAGCACCAATGTCGGTGTCAAAACCGGCGGATCTCGGGTAGGGGGTCCCGAACTGTGCGTCTAGGCGGATGGTAACAAGAGACGAGGGACATGATGTTTTTACCCAAGTTCGGGCCCTCTTGATGGAGGTAAAACCCTACGTCCTGCTTGATTAATATTGATGATATGGGTAGTACAAGAGTGGATCTACCACGAGATCAAGGAGGCTAAACCCTAGAAGCTAGCCTATGGTATGATTGTTGTAATGTATGTTGTCCTACGGACTAAAGCCCTCCGGTTTATATAGACACCGGAGGAGGCTAGGGTTACACAGAGTCGGTTACAATGGTAGGAGATCTACATATCCGTATTGCCAAGCTTGCCTTCCACGCCAAGGAAAGTCCCATCCGGACACGGGACGGAGTCTTCAATCTTGTATCTTCGTAGTCTTGGAGTCCGGCGGATATTGATAGTCCGGCTGTCCGGACACCCCCTAGTCCAGGACTCCCTCAAAGAGGCATGGAAAGAGTTTGACCGTATACATTTTGATTTTGCTGCAGATCCAAGGAACATAAAACTTGGCATTGCCACAGATGGGTTTAATCCGTTTGGGAACATGAGCACGTCTTATAGCATGTGGCCAGTTTTGTGGTGCCGTACAACCTGCCACCATGGGCATGCATGGATCAGTCCAACTTCATGATGTCATTGCTTATCCCGGGTCCAGATTCTCCAGGAAAGGATTTTGATGTCTTTATGGAGCCCCTCGTAGAAGAACTGCTCCAGCTCTGGACTGGTGTACCTACATACGATGCCTTGAGTCCAGAAGAAAAGTTCAATCTACGTGGTGCGATCATATGGTCCATCCATGATTTCCCGGCTGTACACACTCTGTCTGGGAGGATCACAGCGGGTTATCAGGCTTGTGTCCATTGTGACAAAGACCCTTGCTCAAAGAGAATAAGGAGCAAGATATGCTATATTAGGCACCGCCGCTTTCTTCCCCGAAACCATCGCTGGCGAAGAAGCAAAGATTTTAATGGTGAGAATGAAACCCGTGACAAGCCAGCTGAATTCACTAAAGAAGAGCTGGAGCAGCAACTTGAAAAGGTGAAAGATGTGAGACCAGGAAAGCTGGCGAAGAAAAGAAAGCATGAGGAAGGTCAATGTTGGGACCGGAGGTCTTGTTTGTGGGACCTGCCATACTGGGCTGATCTGAAATTAAGGCATAATCTCGATGTAATGCACATTGAGAAAAACATATGCGAGAATCTGCTAGGGACGTTTCTGAACATTGAAGGGAAGACAAAGGACACGGTTAGTTATAGGCTTGATTTGGAGGACATGGGCATAAGAGAAGATTTGCATCTACAGCACAATGAAGATGAAGATTCATTTGAAATTCCACGAGCATGGTATACAATGAATAAAGAACAAAAGCTTGCATTCTGTGAATTCCTAAGAGCGGTGAAATTTCCAGATGGTTATGCTGCTAACCTAGCAAAGTGTGTTACTTCTGATGTATTCAAGCTTTCAGTACTGAAAACCCATGATTGTCACATCCTCCTCCAAAGGATTTTACCGGCGGGCCTCCGAGGAATCATGCACAAGGATATATATGAAGCGGTTGCTGAGCTTGGAAATTTCTTTAGAGAACTGTGCTGCAAAACCCTCAAGTTAACTGTCTTGGAAAGACTTGAAAAAGAAATCCCAATTATTCTTTGCAAGCTCGAGAAGATTTTCCCTCCAGCTTTCTTCACCGTGATGGTCCATTTGGCGGTGCACTTACCCAAAGAGGCAATGCTTAGAGGCCCTGTGCAATACGGTTGGATGTACCCAATCGAAAGAAGGCTGCTTACTTGTAAGCGTTATGTGCGAAACACAGCAAGACCTGAAGGTTCTATTGCTGAAGCATATGTCGTTGACAAGTGCTTGACTTTTTGCTCTAGATACTTTGGTGATGTGGAAACAAGATGGAACCGGCTGGGCAGAAATAGAGAGCGGTCTGATTCGCAAAGTGGTGATGTCTCTGTTTTCAACCATGGTGTGAACTTTCTTGGAGCCTCACAATACTTGGAGGCTGGTGATGAGTATGACAAGATGGTTTGGCTTGTGCTCAGCAATTGCGCCGAGGTTCTACCATATATCGAGTACGTTATATCTTGTGCACTCATTATATATATATATATATATATATATATATATATATATATATTTTGCTTGGGTTGGCACCAGCCAAATGTTTTAATTCACATGTTTTGTTGGCATTGTAGGAAATGCAAGGAAGAGTTAAATCAGGAAGAAAGCAATATCAATGTTGATAAAAGGGTTGCCAAGGTGTTTTCTAATTGGTTTAAGAATCATGTGAGATCTTTAGCCACATGTTTTATGTTTTCTGTGTTATTCACCCATTGTTAAATACCATTGTTTGCTAAATGGTTTATTTGTGCAGATTGGAAAGTTGCATGAGGAGAAGAAGGTCAGTGATGATCTATTTGCTTTGGCATGCTTACCGGATAAGCGAGTGAGAGTGTATTCAGCATGCATTGCTGACGGTGTCCGGTACCACACCATTGACCGCGAGGAACAAAGGAAGACACAGAATAGTGGAATCGTCACTGAGAGGTCACATGATGGTAAGATCATTGAATTCTATGGTCAGGTTCGAAGCATCGTGGAGTTGCAGTACAACTCTAGTGGAGGCATCCATCGCTCGGTTGTCTTATTTCGCTGTGACTAGTTTGAGCTTGGTAGCAAGAAGAGGAGAGACTCTTTTGTCAAATATGATGGCCACTTCAAAAGCATCAACACTGCAAGGTGCTGGTATAAGAGTGATCCCTTTATTCTAACAACACAAGCAACAATGGTGTTTTATCTGCCAGACACTCTTATGCACGGAAAATGGCGAGTTGTGCAAAACTTTTAGCACAGACACTTGTGGAGTGTGACTGAAACTGAAGTGGAAAAGGGCCCCGGTGATGGTGGACTAACATACCAAGATGATGACTCTACGGAAGTTCCGTTGCAAGCTGATGATGACTCTATGGAAGTTCCGGTGCAAAGCAGAGTGCGAAGGGACCGGGAACGTGTGATCGTTGGTGCTGCAACAGTTGAAGGCATCAAGAAAAGAAGAAAGGTGGTAGAGGATGGACATGAAAGCGAGGATGAGGAAAACCGGACTGATCATACTATGCTGCAATATTGGAGTGATGATGAGGAAAACAGGAGTGGGCATAGAGTTCCTTGTTTTCGTATCGACGACGATGAGTAGCGAATGGACATGAAGGTAAATTTGGTCTCCTTGGTGATCCTTATAACTCTCTGTAGTGATCCTTCTTGTGCATATGCATGGTGATCCTGATGTACTACAATTATCTCCAGGTAGCAAAATGCTTGAAGATCCTGATGGCTGTAGTGGTGTGATCCTGTGACAATGGTGATGAAAAATGCAAAACATTTGATTTCCTTGTGTAAGCATTTGATGTGATCCTGATGGTTGTAGTATTTTGTAAGCATTTTGGATGCAAAACACATTTTGGATGTGATCCTGATGGTTGTAGCAGATGATCCTGATGGTTGTAGCAGATGATCCTGATGTACTAAAGATGTGATGTGATGTTGTTTTTGGTGAACTGAAGATGCTGTAGCAGATGCTGTTTTTGGTTGTGATGCATAACATTGCAAAATGATCAGACAGAATATGTTTAGTTCAAGTTTTGTTTAGCATATGTAGTTTTTGGTTGTTTTTGTACTGAAGATGTTTAGTTCAAGTTTCAGAACTGAAGATGTTTAATTCATGTTTTTTTGAACTGAAGATGTTTTGGTCAGAGCAACTGAATTTTGCATCATTTCACTATGAGCAAAAAAATATGCGCGAGCGGGGACTCGAACCCACGACCGTGCGCTCGCTTCACTGTGTTTGTACCACTGGGCTAGGAAGAGGTTACTGATCATCTACTCTATGCCATCTCTTTTCTGTTAAACCAGGCAAGTATTTAACACATACCTCGCTGACAAGTGGGCCACTCGACCCACTCGCTGACAAGTGGACCAGTTTGCTACTCTGCCCAGAAAATACTTATTTCACTTATTTCGCGCGGCCAAAAAATATGCGCTTAATTTGCCCAAAAAATGTGCGCAAGCGGGGACTCGAACCCACGACTGTGCGCTTATTTCAATGTGTTTCGACCACTGGGCTAGGAAGAGGCTGTTGCTTTTGTAATCTATGCCCACCCTTTTTAATATATCAAACCAGTCAGGTAGCAAACACCGAACTCGCTGATAAGTGGACCCGCTCCCTCTCTTTTCCCCACTTCTCCTCACCACTCGACCCACTCCTCCTCTCCATCGACGGCGCCGCCCACCGCTGCCGGCTCCTTCCTCTCCCACCGCCGGCCTCCCCACCGCTGCCGGCTCCTTCCTCTCCCACCGCCGCCGACTCCTTCCTCTCTCTCTCGAGGTATGCATCCTTCCTCTCTCTCTCCTTCCTGGTTGGATTAATTTTCTGCTACTGGTTAGATTAGGGTTCTTGCCGTCGCCTAGATTGGATTAGATTAGATAGGGATTGGATTAGATTAGGGTTTGATTTGGTTAGGGTTTGATTGGGACTGCATTAGATTAGATTAGGGTTGGATTATTAGGGATTGGATTATGTTTTCTCACAGATGTTCTTTAATAGATAGATGCTCCTTTCCAGCTAATATAGCATTGGAGGTGAGTTATACTATGGCATTTGTACAGTAGTTAATTCTCTTAATATAAGTTGTAATGCATGTTTGTCCTTGGGTGTATCTGGCATATTCTGAATATTAAGTGAAAAAGAAGCTTGTCTCTGTACACATTGTTGTTTATTTTGCCTAGAATCATGGGCTGTGGTCTCTGAATTTTTTTTTGTGGAATTCTGTATGGTTTATTTTGACGATCAAGAGATGAATGCCAAAGCATGTTGGATGCTGCTAGTTTTATCTTGAGAAACTGGAGGCATCATAAAAATTCTGTATGGTTCTATTGATGATGCATGAAGTATTTCCTGCTATAATTTTCTTCAGTCACACTGTTGTTTTGCTGTGCTTGATAAACCTGAGACTTCTTTCTTGTGTAATATTGAAACTGTTGTTTTGCTGTACACTATTGGTCCATTTATAATAGATATGGTTCTGGTCAATTTATAGTAGATATGGTTCTGGTCAATTTATAGTAGATTTTAGTGTTGTTGCTGTTGGTGGTCACCTGATGATGATGCTGTTGCTGTTGATGTTGATGTGCTTGTTTTAGTGTTAGTTTACTATGCTATTGATGTTGATGTGCTTGTTTAATTTACAATGCTGCTTTTCAGATAAGTGAGATGGCTAGCTTGGACGGTTTCGAGTTCTTCGAGATCATAATTGAGAAATCTTGCAGTAGGCAGGTATGTTTATCATCACTCATTTATTTATCATCACTCTGCTGTCTAGTGCTTGATTGCCACAATTAACCACTGCTTGACCCTCGCTGTAGAGGCTGCCTGACAAGTTTGCGAAGATGCTCGCCGGCCGTGAGCCCCACAAAGTGAAGCTGCGAGAGGCCGGCAGCGGGCTTCACAGGCTGTGGGAAGTGTTGGTGGTGTTTGATGGTGAAGGCCACATGTACCTAGGGCCCGGCTGGGAGCATTTCGCCCGCGCCCATGAGCTACAGCTCGGGTACTTCCTTGTCTTCCGCTACGACGGCGACGCCATGTTCATCGTGAAGATGTTCGACAACACCATGTGCCGCATGTACTACCAGCACGACGACGATGCCAGTAAGCTCTCTACCTCTCTTCTTCCTGTCCTTTTGGCTTCCTCTACCTGCACGATGACAACACCATGTTCACACTTTGTTGCATTTGGCCAGGCAATGGGAGCAGCAGCGGGGATGACGAGGAGCAGAGCGGGGATGACGACGAGGAGCAGAGTGGGGATGACGACGAGGAGCAGAGCGGGGATGACGAGGAGCAGCCTATTCTGGCTGACGACGAACATGCTATGGTGGTGGCTGATGACCACCCTGCTATGGTGGTGGCGGAAGACGACATTGCTATGGTGGTGGCGGATGACGACCTTGCTATGGTGGTGGCGGACGACGACCTCGCGATGGTGGTGGCGGACGACGACCTCGCGATGGTGGCGGCTCCTGCAATCCCATAGCTTGGCGACAGGACCATGCCAATTGTGGTAGAGGAGTACATCCGCGTTGGGATTCGCCACTCTGAGCGCATCAGGTTGATGAAGGAGAAGAAGGAGGAGTGAAGATGTTAAGAAGGTGTTCAGCATGTTAGGTTTAAGCTTGTTAGTGTAATATGAACATGTCAATGTTAAGTATGTCAGGTTTAATTTTGTGCATGCTCATGGATGCTGTATGACAGTGTCATCTAAACAAGTCATGTTTTTAACAATGAATATTCAGTTTGGTAATTGATGAGAATTGAAATTTGCATGCTCATGGATGAAAGATAAAATTATGGGTTTTTGTGCATGCTCCTGTATGAAACAATATAAGTTTCATTTTTTGAATGCTAAAAACATGACTCAAACCCTAGCCACGGACGACCGCCGTGACTAAATCCGCCGGTTTTTGAAAACACCGTAAAAATTCAAAAACCGTTTTTCATTTTTTTGAATGCAAAAGACATGCATTTTTCGTGAAGCGGCTACAAGGAGGGGCCCCCAAACGTTGCCATTCCATGTCTATCTCAAAGTAGGCCCTATTTTACGGACGGTCGCCAAAAAGCATGCATTTCCGACCCTCGTAGCTACTCCCGGCAATTCGGACCACCTTCGGCCGATTCAGCTGGAACCGACTGGAATTTGAACTGCGGGTCCTCCATAGCTTGCCCGTTATTTTCACTAAAAATGCCTTTTATCTTCACAGGTAGGCATTTCATCACAGAATCGACAACAGATTTGCACGGCTCAAACCCTAGCCACGGACGGCCGCCGCGACGAAATCGGCCGGTTTTTGAAAACACCGTAAAAAATTCAAAAAAAATCAAAAAAATGGGAGACCTCCGTGTCACATCATCTAATGTGGCCTACCAACTAGCAAAAATACTAAACTTGCAATACCGGCGTTTTCTTGAAAAAGTGTTCTCAAAAACGACCTACCATGAATGAAGATTCATGCCTTTCAAGCCAAACTAGCAATGATATGGCCGCATCCGTTGAATAGTTTCTGATAATATGCCCAAATTGGGCGCATGCCTCCGTCTTGTGATGGCAAACAATGCTGACAAAGCGAGGTTCCAACTTGTTTAACAAAAAAAAACCGTTTTTCATTTTTTGAATGCAAAAGACATGCGTTTTTTGTGAAGCGGCTACAAGGAGGGGCACCCCAAACGTCGCCATTCCATGTCTATCTCAAAGTAGACCCTATTTTATGGACGGTCGCCAAAAAGCATGCATTTTCGACCCTCGTAGCTACTCCCGGCAATTCGGACCACCTTCGGCCGATTCAGTTGGAACCGACTGGAATTTGAACTGCGGGTCCTCCATAGCTTGCCCGTTATTTTCACTAAAAATGCTTTTTATCTTCACAGGTAGGCATTTCATCACAGAATCGATAACATATTTGCACGGCTCAAACCCTAGCCACGGACGGTCGCCGCGACGAAATCGGCCGGTTTTTGAAAACACCGTAAAAAATTCAAAAAAAATCAAAAAAATGGGAGACCTCCGCGTCACATCATCTAATGTGGCCTACCAACTAGCAAAAATACTAAACTTGCAATACCGGCATTTTCTTGAAAAAGTGTTCTCAAAAACGACCTACCATGAACGAAGATTCATGCCTTTCAAGCCAAACTAGCAATGATATGGCCGCATCCGTTGAATAGTTTCTGATAATATGCCCAAATTGGGCGCATGCCTCCGTCTTGTGATGGCAAACAATGCTGACAAAGCGAGGTTCCAACTTGTTTAACAAAAAAAAAACCGTTTTTCATTTTTTGAATGCAAAAGACATGCGTTTTTCGTGAAGCGGCTACAAGGAGGGGCACCCCAAACGTCGCCATTCCATGTCTATCTCAAAGTAGACCCTATTTTAGGGACGGTCGCCAAAAAGCATGCATTTCCGACCCTCGTAGATACTCCCGGCAATTCGGACCACCTTCGGCCGATTCAGCTGGAACCGACTGGAATTTGAACTGCGGGTCCTCCATAGCTTGCCCGTTATTTTCACTAAAAATGCTTTTTATCTTCACAGGTAGGCATTTCATCACAGAATCGACAACAGATTTGCACGGCTCAAACCCTAGCCACGGACGGCCGCCGCGACGAAATCGGCCGGTTTTTTAAAACACCGTAAAAAATTCAAAAAAAAATCAAAAAAATGGGAGACCTCCGTGTCACATCATCTAATGTGGCCTACCAACTAGCAAAAATACTAAACTTGCAATACCGGCGTTTTCTTGAAAAAGTGTTCTCAAAAACGACCTACCATGAACGAAGATTCATGCCTTTCAAGTCAAACTAGCAATGATATGGCCGCATCCGTTGAATAGTTTCTGATAATATGCCCAAATTGGGCGCATGCCTCCGTCTTGTGATGGCAAACAATGCTGACAAAGCAAGGTTCCAACTTGTTTAACAAAAAAAAACCGTTTTTCATTTTTTGAATGCAAAAGACATGATTTTTTCGTGAAGTGGCTACAAGGAGGGGCACCCCAAATGTCGCCATTCCATGTCTATCTCAAAGTAGACCCTATTTTACGGACGGTCGCCAAAAAGCATGCATTTCCGACCCTCGTAGATACGCCCGGCAATTCGGACCACCTTCGGCCGATTCAGCTGGAGCCGACTGGAATTTGAACTGCGGGTCCTCCATAGCTTGCCCGTTATTTTCACTAAAAATGCTTTTTATCTTCACAGGTAGGCATTTCATCACAGAATCGACAACAGATTTGCACGGCTCAAACCCTAGCCACGGACGGCCGCCGCGACGAAATCGGCCGGTTTTTGAAAACACCGTAAAAAATTCAAAAAAATCAAAAAAATGGGAGACCTCCGCGTCACATCATCTAATGTGGCCTACCAACTAGCAAAAATACTAAACTTGGAATACCGGCGTTTTCTTGAGCTACTCGGTATGATTTTAACCATGATTTCTACAAAGTTTACAAAAAAAACCCTATTTTCTTCTACACCCAAACCCAAAAGGATTTCCCTCCCACACCAAAATTTTCCCTCCACCAAAATTTCCCTCTCCCAAAATTTCCCTCCACTCCCTCTCCCACTACCAGGCAGGACCCACCACTCCCTCTCCCACTAACACGCGGGATCCCCTCCCCTCCCCTCCCAAAATTTCCCCATTCCCCTCCCCTCTCCCCGACGAACCCTAGCGCCACCCCTCCTCTGCTCCGCCCCGCACCGCCCCGCTTCTCCCTCCCTGCTCCGCACTGCCCCACTCCCCACCTCCCCACCCTAGCGCCGCCCCTCCTCTGCTCCGCCCCGCACCTCCCTGCTCCGCGCCGCCCCGCTCCCACTCCCTCCCCTCCTCCGTGCCGCGGACTACATCGACGACGATGGCGGCCACATCGACTACATCAACGACGATGGCGGCTACATCGACGACGGCGCGATCGACGACGGCTACATCGACGACGATGACGACGGCGCGATAGACGGCGGCGGCTGCATCGTCAACATCATCTCCCCCTAGGTACTTCTCCCCTTGATCCATCTCCCCTCCTCTTGTGGATCCACCTCCCCTCTGGTGGATCCATCTCCCCTCTAGTAGATCCCCCTCATGGGTTAGGATATTCTAGGGTTAGGATCTCCTGGTGGTTCGGTAGGTCCTCTGGTGGTTCTTGGGGTTAGGGTTCATGTTTATTGTTGCGTGGGGTTAGGGTTCTTGGGGTTAGGATCTCCCTCTAGTTCATGGGGTTAGGGTTAGGGTTCATGGGGTCAGTCGGGGTTTCGGGGGAGACAAGCAAGGTGTGATTCTGTCGGGGTTTCGGCCGGATCTCCCTCCCTCACGGCGAGGCTGCAGATGGGGATGGATGGGGAAGTGGATGATGTCTGGTTGATGGTGCTTGTATCAGTACTTGCTTGTGTATGGTTCAATTACTCAGTTAGCATAGATGGTGAATTAGGTTTCCAACAGCACTTCGAAAAGAAACTACTTGCTTCCTTGTTTGTATCAACAGTACTTTCTTGTTTGTTGCCCTTCAATTTCCTTCCTTGTTTGCTTGTTACTGTCAGTAGCACTATGCTTGTTTCTATCAGTAGCACTTTCCATGCTTGCTTGCTTGTATTATGCACTTTGCTTGCTTGCAACTTGGGTTAGTATGAACATGTACTTGATTGCTTGTAGCACTTTGCTATCAGTAGCACTACTGGGGTTTGTAGCAGTGTTCTTCTTTCATGATATGTGCATGAAGCTTGTGTTCTTCTTTCCAGTGAACACGGGAATGCTTAGTACTTATTGTGGTATTGGAATTCCTGCTGTGTTAAGGCAGTATGACTAGTTTTAATATATACTAGATTGGTGCTAGATAATTTTGATTGCTGTAATATACAAGGTTGATTCTAATTGTCAAAATGTCTTAACTTGTGTCATCTAGTCTGTAGCCATTTTTGGTGTGTAGAGACAGCATACTCAATAGTTGAGTATAGTTTTTTCATCTGCTTTTGTACTGCTGCAAGTATAGTTGTTTCATGCTTTACCAGTGGCAACATCTAGTTGTTTTGAAGGTCCTCATGATATACTCGTCTAGCTTCCTGTCAGACTGTCTAAGCATGTGTACATGACACCAATTCACTAGTTCATGTTGCTTGCTTGCTAGCATACATGTTGCTTGCTGGCATACATGCTTCATTAGGGTTTCCATCAGCATTACCTGCTTGTATCACTAGCACTTGGAGAAGAATCTACTTGCTTGCTTATTAATTAGGGTTTGTATCAATAGTACTTGCTTCCTTCTCTTCATTTTCCTTCATTGCTTGCTTGTTTCTATCAGTAGCACTTTGCTTGCTTGTTTCTATCAGTAGCACTTTGCTTGCTTGCTTGTATTAGTAGCACTTATGCACTTTGCTTACTTGCTCCTAGTGTACATGCATGCTTGTTTGGTGCACTTACATGTTTTCTTAATTAATAACACTAGATCACTGTATTGTTTATCCATCAAGTTTGTTTCACATGTATTACATGTATGTGCATGATGGTCCAAATGCTTTCCTTTATTGATACAAGTGCATCATTTTACTTTATCCATGTTGTATCTGATTGTTGTTTATTCTATTTTGCAAGCACCACCTCAAGATCATCCATGGCAAGGAGGACAAGGTCAAGCATGAGGCCAACCGTTGGTATGCAACTTGCTCCTTGTGGCCAGTTTCATAAAATCTGTGTCTTAATATGCTAAGTGAAATGTATTGCTGCAATCTGCATAAGCTGGCTTAATTGTGCCTGTGTGCTGTTAGTCTTCCTTACCTGAATAACTAGGATTAAATGATAATAAAATTTCATAAGATATGTTTGGCTGCCTGTCCATGCATTCCAAACATTCACGTAATAGTTATGTTTCCTGTATCATGCAAAGAAGAGCCTCTCATCGATCAGGGCTAGAAATATCATGAGGAACAATCAGGTGTTCCGATCCCTTGGCATCAGTGCAATAGCGTCGATGATTAGGAAAACAAAGGGTGTACAAGAAGGTAGAAGTGATGAGGTTCAAGAGGGTAGTGGAGTTATCAATGATGACCCAGAGTACAATCCTAAAGAGGATGAAGTTATTGATGGAGAGGAAGTGGATGATGTTGTAGTCAACAAGATTGTTAAGGTGCAAACTCTGTCTTGCTTGGAGGGTTGGGGTTCTGTTAATCTATGTTATTCCTTGTGCTCACATATTTCTCTTGTGATCTAATGCTTTTTTCCGTGCTGTTTATACGAGGCACTGAAGGAATCTAGGACGAAGAGGCCTGGTGTTAAGAAGACAGTCAGCAAGAAGCACAAGAGCTCAGAAACATCTCCTGCAATGCCTCCAGGAAGGGTGATGGCCCCAGCTCCAGGACAAAAAAAGAGGATCCTGGAACCTAATGAACCTGCCCTTGATAGAGTCACAAGGCAGAAAGCAAGGATGGCAACTGCGACGGACCATCAGGAAAGTATGCTGCTCATGGACTCTCAGACCTCGGTGCAAATGGGTGATGAGTTGCCGCCCATGGATGAAGGAACCACTCTCAGCATGGATGGAAATGGCACTGTCTGCCTAGATGAAGCAGGAACCATCTGCATTGATGAAGCAGGCAGTATCCACACAGACCTCAGCCCTGTTGCACCTTCTATTGACAGGAACGCTGTCATCAATGAAGAAGAAGAGCAGCTTGTGCTTCAATCAGGCAAGTTGACCTTTGCAATGCTATCTTTTACTAGTGCATTTTCCAAATGGAATGATCATGTATGCTTTTGTTGATTCCTGCATTTGTCGATTTCTATTCTAATTTATGAGTTCAGTTTCATTTTCAGATGCAATGACTCCCAAGACTAGACTTAGAAAGGGCAGAGGGCTAGAGAGGATCACCAAGTCGCTTGGTAGCAAGGTGCCTATCCAAATTGCTGAAGGGATGATTCATCCAGAGAAGCCTTTGCAGGCAGCAAAGCTTGCTTCTGAGTGTGGACTCGTTGCAAAAAGCCATCTTCCGGTTCTTCCTCACTTCAAGCTATACAAAAAAATGCTAGTCTATTGGAGAACTACATTGGGAAAGTTGCTGTAAGCTACTTGTTTCATAGTTAATGTGCTATCTATTTTCTGTTACACCTATGCATGATCACTAATATTGTTCCTACCTTGTTTGCTATCTTGGTAGGCAAATTTTGAGATGAACACGGACTCGGAGACCATCAAGACCTCGTGCAAAGATGTTCTGCAGAAATATTCAAAGAACAGACGCCATCAGATCAAGAAGAAGTATTTTGATACCGTAACCACAAATAAAGTCAGCATTAAGTCTTCGGTGCCTGATCTAACGGATGGTGAATGGCAAGCTCTGGTGGAGATGTGGTCTACCCCAAGACACAAGGTTTGTCTCTGCTTTGTTTGATGCTTTATGTTCTCCACATGATATGCTAGTGCTAGATCATGCTGACAGTATGCTTTTTTGTAGGAAACCTATTTGTCGAACAAGATGAATCGACAAAAAGTCGTGTACAGTTAAAGAACTGGTTCCAGGCACTACACAGCACACATTTTTGCCACTGTGAGAACTCTTCTCTAGAGACCTTACCTTTGGTTCCTCATTGAATATCATTTCTGATTCTTGCTGAATAACATTTTGTTTTTTGTTGAAAAACATTTCAGAAAGAAGAGCGTAAGGGTGAGGAGCTGTCTGTGATTGACTTGTTTAAGGCCACCCACAACAGCACGAAGCACGGGTTTTCGGAGCCAGTCAAGACTGCTATAGTAAGTCACTCCATGCTTTGCCCTGTTTGATTCACAGCTAGCTTTGATGCTTTGATGATTTGATGTTGTTTGATTCGGAGCCAGTCAAGAACACATGCTATGTTCCATGCTTTGATGTTGTTTGATACTTCATATTGTTCCAATTGTAGGCTTGAGAAGGAAATTTGATCAGAACTTGCTGTAGCTATTTGATGCATTTTTTATGATATGATGAAATTTGATCTGAATGTTAGTTTGATGATCGGCTCACTCGAGAAGCCATCTTATATAGAACCACCATTCTAGGCTTAATGAAGTGATCATATTGTTCCAATTGCATGTCTCCAGGTCACTAGTCATCATCTTCTTGTATAGATTTTGTGTGCTGGTTTGGTTACTTCAAACAATCCATTTGTGTGCTGGTTTGGTTTCTCTTGCTTGGTTTGGTTTGCAAAATGTGAAATAGATCTCCCACTAATGCCTATCATTTTCCTCCATATGCTAGCTTGAGATGGAAAAAATGAAGGAAGCGCCGGTACCAGAAGGTGAAGAGCCAAAGTCTGCTGTTGAAATTGTCGAACAAGTCCTCAAGACCGAAGTCAAGCAAAGCACATTCCTCAGGAATGTTGGCCTCCAGTCATCTAGGAACAACTCTGCCAAAGTTGCTGCTCATGTTCATGACCTTGAGCAGAAGCTGGAGAGGTCGGAGCTTCAAGCTGAACTGGTGCATGAAGAATTGGCGGCAATCAAGATGAAGGCAGAAGAATCTAAAGCTGCACGCGACAAGGAACTTGAGCTGCTGCGCAAGAAGTCTCAAGAACAGGAAGAGAAGTTAGCCCACTTGATGGCTCTCTTTGGAGCTAAGGCAGTTTGATGGCTGTGCAGTTTGTCTTCGAACCTCTTTGTCTTTGAGCTGTGAACCTAGAGCTAAGGTAGTTGTTGCATTTTGAACCTGGGAGCTGAGCTGAGCTGTTGCATTTTGTTCCATTTTGCTGTTTGATCCTGTGAAGTTATGTGATCTTGTGAAGTTATGTGATCTTGCGAACCTGTGTTTATTTTATGTGAAGTTATGTGATCCTGTGAAGTTATGTGATCTTGTGCACCTTGGCTTGTGGATCACTTGTGCACCTGGGCCTTTCTGTTTATAGTTATGCAAAATGAGAACCTGGGCTCTAAAAAGGCCAAGGCCCAAATAAGAATTAGACCAAAAAGTCTTGGGCCTAAAAAAAGAAATGACTATAAGAAAAAAATTTGTAAAAGGATGCATAACAGAAAATAAAAAGGCCAAGGCCCAAATTCGAACTAGGCTAAAAAGGCTGTGGCCCAAAACAATAGTGGAATATAAAAAAAATCATCAGAAAAAGGCTCAATTCCCAGAAAATAAAAGGCCAAATTATTGGGCCAGGCCCATGCAGATAAGCAAAATAAAGAGAAAAAAAATTTAAATGGGCTGAATTATTGGGCTTGGCCCATCAAGACGGCTGAAATGGACCGGGCTGATTCTATTTTACGACCTTTTCATTTGGTCGTAATTTTGCCACGTCAGCTTGCCACGGTGGATCCGACGTGGTGTGGTCGGATTGCTAGTGACCAAAACATTTGGTCGTTAAATTTACGACCTTTATTTTGGTCGTAAACGTTTACGACCATTTCAGAAGAAAGGTCGCTATAGTCAGTTTACGACGGCCAGCTTTTGACCTTCTGTTTTTGGTCACAAAAAGGTCATAAATGGAAATTTGTGACCTTTCAGTGACCAATAGTGGTGGTCATAAGTTGACATATTTCTTGTAGTGGGAATTGCTGCAATAAGCCAAAATAACTCTTCGCCTTGGGCCTATCCGGCCATACATGAGCCACGATATCCGTCATGGCAAGTCCGAACAATCTATTCAGCTCAGCCCACTCAGGCAACCAATCGGTCAGCGGAAGTGAACGCTCCGGACTATGGAATTGAGACCAAAAAAGCTCTTCCGTCTCGTGATCCTTTTGACTTCGGAAGTGCACAACAGCATCTGCCGCACTCATCGCTAAATCCATATAAGGATCCTCCGGACCCCACAGCTGGCCAAGCTGAGCATACTTCGGATCTGTGAACCTCCTGCGCAGCAGAAAGGGCTTGCCAGCCGCAATATCTCCGGCCTGGCGCAACTCCTCCTTTATAGCCCTCATTGCAGAACGGGCATCCTTGGCTTCGGCGGTGGCCTTCTTCAGGTCTTCTTGCTCCGCTCGGCGTTCTTTTTCAAGAACCTCATAGCGGTCAGTAACATCTTTTAGATTCACGGCCATTTTGGCCATCTCCTCCCTGCTTCGGCAGTGAGCAGCCCTTTCGGCTTCTAGCTCTTCGGCCGCCTTCGAGGCAGCCGCATCATTCCTTCTAGCCTGCTCCTTGGCTCGAGCAAGTTCTGCTCGAAGGTCCTCCACAGCAGCGGCACCATCTGCATCACGCACACATGTTGTAAGGAGTGAGCTTCAGCTCCCTTACTAGGTGACCATGGAGAAACAACCTACCTTGCGACTCGTCAAGTCGTTTATTGACCAGCGCGATGTTCGCATCCGCGATGTCGAGTTGCCGCCTTAGTTCAACAACTCCATCAGTCCGGCTGGCCACCGGACTATCCGCCACCTGTGTAGGAAAGGCGAGAATTAATACCTGAGATTATGATCCTCGGCATGCTGTCGCTTTCGACAACATACCGAGTCTCAGGGGCTACTATCTATACAGGGCGCGCTTTATGTGCAAAACTGTCAAAAGGTATGTCATTTTTACGTACCTCAAACCCCGCCAGCAAACTTCTGATGACATCATGCAACCCGCCTTCGGCTGATGAAATTCTTCCAATCACCATACTCATCAATGTACGGTGACCTTATGAGATAGACGCCCTCTCAAGCAGATTCTTCAGCTCCTCCGGCCGTACACCAGTTGGTGCCGAACTCTCCGGCCCCGCCGGACTCGGGGATACCCTCCGTGATGACACCTCAGGGTCGTCCTCCCCACCTGACGGTGCGGTAGATGGAGGCGTCTCGCTCTCCATCATCTCCGGACGAAGGTCCCCCGAAGACGAGCTCATCTGAGAAGGATGGAGATCCGAACTACAAGGTAAAAACTTCGGTTATCCTCAGAAGCAAAAATAGGGATGTCCCTTATTACAAAACTCCCCTTTTTCTACTTACGGCTCGCTGGAGGGCTGATTCCTTAGGGGAGATAGTGCGGCCGGGGCCTCCCCAGACGCAGGACCCTCTGGTGAAGATCTCTTCCCCCGCTTCGAGGCCTTGGCCTCCGGGTCTTCGGAAGCAGTCCTCTTCTCCCCTTGGAAGGAGGGATTCTCGATCCCCCCTTTCTCAAAAGCCTCCTTGGTAGAGGTGGTAGTTCCTCTGTTTTCCCCTTCGCCTTCCCCTGAAGGTGCAACCTCTAGCATCCTGACCAGCACGGGATCCGGCGCGGTCTCCGGGAGGGGGCCCGGACACCGTATCAGTTTCGCTTGCGCTATCCACTCCTATTCAAGGGACGATTGGTTAAAAGGCAAATTCAAGAAGGTGCACACAAACGGTGTGTCCGGACACAGGGCTACTTACCTGAGCATCCGGGCGATTGTAGCTTAGGCCGACATCCTCGGTCAATTCTGGACACACTTCTTGTGATCCGAAGAACAATTATACATCTCCACGGGTGTCGTACCCATGAAGTGTTGGAGAGCTCGCGGCCCCTCTGGATTGAATTCCCACAGGCGGAGGGGGCGATGTTTGCAGGGCAGAAGACGCCGAATTAGCATAACCTGCATCACTACGACCAGATTGATCTCCCTCTCTTGGAGGTCTCGAATCCGGCCCTGCAATAGGGGTACGTCCTTTGACGGCCCCCAGTTGAGCCCTTGGTTGACCCATGACATCAGCCGCTGTGGAGGGCCCGAGCGAAAGATGGGCGGCGGCTTCTTCCTGCTGCCCCTGGGAGTGGTAATATAGAACCAGTCCTGTTGCCACAAGCCGAGCTCCTCCTGGAGAGAGCCCTCGGGCCATGGAGCATCGGCCCTCCTGCTTACAACCGCCCCACCGCACTCTGCTTGACGCCCCTCGATTATCTTCGGCTCCACATTGAAGGTTTTGAGCCACAAACCGAAGTGAGGGGTAGTGCGGAGGAAGGCCTCGCAAACGACAATGAATGATGAGATGTGGAGGATGGACTCCGGAGCTAGGTCATGGAATTCCAACCCATAGTAAAACATGAGCCCTCTCACAAAAGGATGCAACGGGAAGCCTAAACCCCGACGGAGGTGGGACACAAACACGACGCTCTCGCCGGGCTCGGGAGTAGGAATGACTTGCCCTTTGGTGGGTAACCTATGCGAAATCTCGCAGGTCAGGTACCTGGCTTCTCTCAGCTTTAGCACGTCCTCTTCCGTGACGGAGGAGGGCATCGACCGGCCCTATAGGTCGGAGCCAGACATTGTTGAAAGTCCGAAGCGCTCGAATCTGGGGCTCTGGGTGTTGGAACTCGGGGCGAGGGGCAGATTCGATTGAGAATTGAAGAAAAGAAACGAGCCTTGGTCTCATTATAAAGAGGGAGAATACCAAGAGCCGTCCCCGTGACCGTTTGGGACTTACCTTCGATAGAGGGGGCGTGGCAACGGGCGCAGTTGGGTTACCCACGTCTGTATTGATGGGAATCCCGGAATAAGGGGAACACGATCTCTACTTCGACAAGACGTGCCAAGGAAACCGCTTCGCTAAACGCACTGAGGTGATATAATAAAAACGATTCAAGTAAAGGCTTGGTAGTGGTGTGCCGTCATGCCACAACATACGTCAGCAGATTGAACTTGTGTACATATTATTCTCTCTACGGTGGTATGTGGAATTTATTTTGCAGAGCCGGACACTATCCTGGTGTTCGCAATCTTCTATGAATTATTCGGAGGAGGAACCCGCCTTGCAATGCCGAACAATATGCACGCCGGACTCATCGTCATTGAAGCCTGGTTCAGGGGCTACTGAGGGAGTCCTGGACTAGGGGGTGTCCGGATAGCCGGACTATCATCGTCGGCCGGACTCCAAGACTATGAAGATACAAGATTGAAGACTTCGTCCCGTGTCCGGATGGGACTTTCCTTGGCGTGGAAGGCAAGCTTGGCAATACGGATATGTAGATCTCCTACCATTGTAACCAACTCTGTGTAACCCTAGCCCTCTCCGGTGTCTATATAAACCGGAGGGTTTTAGTCCGTAGGACGAACAACCATTACAACAATCATACCATAGGCTAGCTTCTAGGGTTTAGCCTCCTTGATCTCGTGGTAGATCCACTCTTGTACTACCCATATCATCAATATCAATCAAGCAGGAGTAGGGTTTTACCTCCATCGAGAGGGCCCGAACCTGGGTAAAAACATCGTGTCCCTTGTCTCCTGTTACCATCCGCCTAGACGCACAGTTTGGGACCCCCTACCCGAGATCCGCCGGTTTTGACACCGACACTCGGACTCTCGAGTCTTCGAGTCACGCTCCAAACTCTCGTGTTTTTCCACGAGAGCCTGGAGCTCTTGCCGCACCTCCTCCACCCGCGCCTCCTGCTTCTCTCGCTCGGTGCGTTCCGCGGCCGCATTGCTTTCGGGCATGGACACCGCATCCATTAGGGTCGCCACCTCGTTTGTGGCCCCTGCAATACTCACGTTATTCCTGTCATTTTTTGCAACCAAAACCTTTCTATAAGGTATTACTTTAATAAGGTATTATTTACCTTCCTTGTCCTCAAGCTGCTTCTTGGCACGGCCGAGCTCGTTCTCGGACCGCTCGAGGCTCTGCTTCAATGCATCGACCTCCTCAGTCAGTGCGACAGAGGTCAGCAGCGCAGCCTGCATTCCCATATTGACATGCTTATGTTAGACTCCTATGTATATCTTTTTAGATCCTCAGTTCAACTTTTCTTTCCGAACACCAAACTGAGCATCAGGGGCTACTGTCTATGCGGTACTATTTTTACATATCTTAATTACATACCTCAAAGCCCGTTAAAAGGCTGGTACAGGCTTCAGTCAGCCTGCTCTTGGCGGACTGAACTTTCCGGATCACCGCACTCATAACAGTGCGGTGCTCCTCCTCGATGGAGGTGCCGTTAAGCGCCTCCAGCAAGTCATCTGGTGCCTCCGGTTGGATGGAGGCCATCGGCATCGCAGTCTTGCCCTTCTTACGAAGGGCCCGCCCGCCGGACTTCGGAACCACTGTAGGTTCTGGTATGGAGTCCGGCACAGGGCCGGACTTAGAGCCCTCGGGGGTTTCGCCCTCTTTTCGCCCAGAGTCCGGGAGGTCGCCTTGCGGCGCCTCCAGGACCACCTCCTCCTGGTTGGGCCGCTTTTGGGACTCCACCGCGGCGTCGTCTGCATCACGGGGGGAGGAGGCGGTCGGAAGTGAAGTGCTATTCACATCCGACAAATCCAGGGAGCCGCTCGACGAAGGGGGGAGATCATCCTTGGGCGGGCTACGTGGTTGTTCGGCGTTAGAAGACACTATGCGACGAAAGAAAAATTATGAATTATTCTGGAATCCGGACACTTACGATCTCGCCAGGGGCTTGGCCCTCGAAGTCCACTCCTCTTTGCCGTCGTCGACGTTGGTGGAACAGTCCGGAGGAAGGGTCCTTCCCTTCTTGGACCCTCTGGCCTCCCCAGTTGGGTAGGCCTTCCTTTTCTTCTCTCCCCCCGTCGGGGGAGAAGCCTCCCTTTTCTCCTCCTTGTCTTCACGGGAGGAGTCCGCCTCGGAGTCATCGGACGATGAGTCCAATAACACCTGATGACGGGAACTCTTTCGGGTTCCCGTGGCCATCTTCTTGGCCTTCTTCTCCGGCACCACGTAAGGCGCCGGAACCAGCAGCCCCGTCAATCGGGCGTCCGCTGGGTCTTCTAGTAAGGGAGCCGGACAGTTAACCTGCCCGGACTTCTTCTGCCAGGCCTGTCAAAGGTAAGGGAGTTTAGATCCCGCATAGAGTCAAACTATGAAAAACAAGTGTCCCGTAAAGGATAAAATAGCTTACCTCGCCGGCTTGACGCTGCGAGCTGAATCCGCGATCTTCGGTAGCGGATGCGGGAGCCTCGACGCCCTTGAACAGCACCCTCCAGGCGTCTTCGTACATAGTGTCGAAGAGCCTGCTCAAGGTTGGGTGCTATGCCGGATCAAACTCCCACAGATTAAAAGCCCGTTGTTGGCACGGGAGGATCCGGCGGACGAGCATGACCTGGACCACGTTGACAAGCTTGATCCTCTTGTTCACAAGGTTTGGGATGCAGGTTTGGAGTCCGGTCAGCTCTTCCGAATCACCCCATGTCAAGCCCTTCTCTTTCCAGGAGGTGAGCCATGTGGGGATGCCAGATCTGAATTCGGGGGCCGCTGCCCATTTAGGGTCACGTCGCTCGGTGATGTAGAACCACCCCGATTGCCACCCTTTGATGGTTTCCACAAAGGCGCCCTCGAGCCACGTGACATTGGGCATCTTGCCCACCATGGCGCCTCCGCACTCCGCCTGCTGGCCGCCCACTACCTTCGGCTTGACAATGAAGGTCTTCAGCCATAAGCCGAAGTGGGGTGTGATGTGGAGGAAGGCCTCGCACACAACGATAAACGCTGAGATGTTGAGGATGAAATTCGGGGCCAGATCATGGAAATCCAGGCCGTAGTAGAACATGAGCCCCCGGACAAATGGGTGGAGTGGGAAGCCCAACACGCGGAGGAAATGGGGAAGGAACACCACCCTCTCATGGGGCCTGGGGGTGGGGACGAGCTGCCCCTCCTCTAGAAGCCGGTGCGCAATGTCGTTGTGCAGGTATCCGGCTTTCCTCAGCCTTTTGATGTGCCCCTCCGTGACGGAGGAGGCCATCCACTTGCCTCCCGCTCCGGACATGGCTGGAGAAGGTTGAGGCGAGATGTGCGGACTTTGGCGCTGGAGCTCGAGTACGCGGAAATGGATAAGCAAAGGAGGAAGAAGGCGTAGGTAAAAAGGTGGATCCTTATCTCCTTATATGGACGGACGAAACTATGCATCCCCACCAGCCTGGTAAAACTCGCTTATCTCCCAAGCGCCGTAATCAATGGCGCGGTTGAGTTACCCACGCCCGTATTGATGAGAATCCCGGAATAAGGGGACACGATCTCTGCTTTGACAAGACATGCCAAGGAAACCGCTTCGCTAAACGCACTGAGGTGGAACAGTAAAAACGATTCGAATAAAGGCTTGGCCGTGGTGTGATGTCACACCACGGAATACGTCAGCAGATTGAACTTGTGTAAATGTTATTCTCTCTATAGTGGTATGTGGAATTTATTTTGCAGAGCCGGACACTATCCTTGTGTTCAAAATCTTCTATGAAGTATTCGGAGGAGGAACCCGCCTTGCAATGCCGAAGACAATATGTGCGCCGGACTCGTCGTCATTGAAGCCTGGTTCAGGGCTACTGAGGGAGTCCTGGACTAGGGGGTGTCCAGATAGCCGAACTATCATCTTTGGCCAGACTCCTAGACTGTGAAGATACAAGATTGAAGACTCTGTCCTGTATCCGGATGGGACTTTCCTTGGCGTGGAAGGCAAGCTTGGCGATACGGATATGTAGATCTCCTACCATTGTAACCGACTCTGTGTAACCCTAGCCCTCTCCGTGTCTATATAAACTGGGGGATTTTAGTCCGTAGGACGAACAACAATCATACCATAGGCTAGCTTCTAGGGTTTAGCCTCTCTGATCTCGTGGTAGATCTACTCTTGTACTACCCAAATCATCAATTTTAATCAAGCAGGAGTAGGGTTTTACCTCCACCGAGAGGGCCTGAACCTGGGTAAAAACATCGTGTCCCTTCTCTCCTGTTACCATCCGCCTAGACGCACAGTTCGGGACCCCCTACTCGAGATCTGCCGGTTTTGACACCGACACAACCCATCAATATAATCCTTAATAAGTGCAAACTTCTCCGATATAGTATAATCGGGAGAATTTAAAAAGATAATAGGACTAGCATGCATGGGTGCAATAGCAACAATTTCATGTTTAACATAAGGAACTATAGCAAGTTCATCTCCATAAGCATAATTCATATTGGCATCTTGGCCACAAGCATAGCAAGCATCATCAAAAAGGGGTATTTCAAAATAATCAACGGGATCATAACAATCATCATAGTAATCATCATAGCCATCGTCATAGCAATCATCATAGCAATCATCCTTCGATAAGCACGAAGGGAAATTAAACAATGTATGAGTTGAAGAGTTACTCTCATCATCTTTTTCATCCAATGAGCTCACAGTTTCATAAATTTCCTCTTCCATAGCTTCCTGCAAAATATTAGTCTCTTCTTGGACAACGGAGACTTTCTTAATAAGCGCATTAATATAGGCATTGTATTCATAATTCTCATAGCAATATTTGAGGATAGCTAAATTTTCAGATCTATAAACAACATCATCAAAATCATCAAACTCTTTAAACATAGATTCAATTTCATAAGCACCCATAAAAGCAACAAATTCTT
The DNA here is from genome assembly GCA_963921465.1 of Triticum timopheevii. Classification (NCBI taxonomy): domain Eukaryota; kingdom Viridiplantae; phylum Streptophyta; class Magnoliopsida; order Poales; family Poaceae; genus Triticum; species Triticum timopheevii. The sequence goes on along the minus strand of OY997264.1, from coordinate 625,999,878 downwards.
CTATTTGTTCCACATCATAGTAATCATATATACCATTACATAAGAAGCTAAGGTTTTATTATCATTAAATTTGCATGAAAAGGGAAGGTGTGGAGAATTCATCCTAGAGAAACAAGTATAATCATATTCCATGCATAGTTGCCAAGCATACCACTTCAATGTATGAATTTGATCCCATAATAGTTTCCCCTTTTGTGTCAAGCGATAATCCCTAAAATATTCACGTTGATCCAACGTTACTCCCATTACATAATTGAATGGGGTTTTCTTAGGATTATTAAAGTAGTACATAATATCTTTCAAATAACTAGCATCGAGGGTTTTAGGAGGTTCCCCATCTCCATGAGTGGCAAGTACACCTATTTTTTTTGGTATTTCGTGTTCCATATCCACAACTAAAGATAGAGAACAACTAAGAACAGCAAATAAAAATTAATTAGTGATAAAGCAAACAAGCACACACGAGAATATTCACCCCACGCTATTGCTCCCCGGCAAGGGCGCCAGAAAAAGGTCTTGATAACCCACAAGTATAGGGGATCGCAACAGTTTTCGATAAGTAAGAGTGTCGAACCCAACGAGGAGCTAAAGGTAGAACAAATACTCCCTAAAGTTCTATCGACCACCGATACAACTCTACGCACGCTTATCGTTCGCTTTACCTAGAACAAGTATAAAGCTAGAAGTACTTTGTAGTTGTTTTCGGAAAGGCTAGCAAGAAAGTAAAGAGCACAAAAATAAAACTAGGGGCTGCTAAGGTAAAGACACAACTAAAGTCAATATAGCGAGTGTGGAAAAGTGATGGTAGGTGTGGCGAAATTGTCCCTTAAGCAATTGACTACCTTACTAGACCGATAGCAAGTTTCATGTGGGAGAGGCCACTGCTAGCATGTCATCCCTTACTTGGAATTCTATGCACTTATGATTGGAACTATTAGCAAGCATCCGCAACTACTAATGTTCATTAAGGTAAAACCCAACCATAGCATTAAGATATATTGGTCCCCCTTCAATCCCGTATGCATCAATTTCTATGCTAGGTTGAAGCTTCTGTCACTCTTGCCCTCCAATACATAGTCCTATCAACATACAACTAACCCTATGGTGTGATCCACGCGTGCGCTCATATGATTGGCACCAAAGGACAGCAACATAACCACAAGCAAATTAAATCAATCATAGCAATTCATCAACCACCAATAGGACAACGAAAATCTACTCAGATATCATAGGGTGGCAACACATCATTGGATAATAATATGAAGCATAAAGCACCATGTTCAAGTAGAGGGTACAACGGGTTGCGGGAGAGTGGACCGCTGTAGATAGAGGGGGGAAGGTGATGGAGATGTTGGTGAAGATGGCGGAGGTGTTGGTATAGATCACGGTGATGATGATGGCCCCCGGCGGCGTTCCGGCGCCACCGGAAACGAGGGGGAGAGAGCCCCCCTCCATCTTCTTCTTCCTTGACCTTCTCCCTAGATGGGAGAAGGGTTTCCCCTCTGTTCCTTGGATCCCATGGCTTGGGAGGGGCGAGAGCCCCTCTGAGATCGGATCTATCTATCTGTTTCTGCGTTCTGTTCTGGCTCTGTTTCTGCGTTTCGCGTATATATGGAGATCCGTAACTCCGATTGGCCTGAAACCTTCGCCCAGATTTTTTTCTGAATATTATCTTTATTGCGGCAAAAGAAGAGCATCAACCGCCTTACGGTGGGCTCACGAGGGTAGGCGGCGCGCCCAGGGGGAGGGGCGCGCCCCCTGCCTCGTGACCACCTCGGGCACCGCCTCGCGTGGATTTTTCTTCTGGAATTTTCCATATTTTCCAAAAATAAGCTCCGTCCGTTTTTACCCCGTTTGGACTCCGTTTGATATGGATATTCCGTGAAACATAAAACATGCAACAGACAGGAACTGGCACTGGGCACTGGATCAATATTTTAGTCCCAAAACTAATATAAAAAGTTGCCAAAAAGTATATGAAAGTGAATAATATTGGCATGGAACAATAAAAAATTATAGATACGACGGATACGTATCAATGGGCCGGTCATTCAAGTGGCGACTTAATCAAGATCCAAGATGGGCCATGATGCTCAAGATCTCAAGATCCGCAGGGTGGTTCATAAAGTGGTCCGACTCAAGGCCCAATACTTGAAGACAGCGGCTCATGGGCCAGAAGTACAAGTCGCCATATGGATTTCCTTACTTAGGGAACAATACAAGTAGGTACTAGGTCACGGATCATAATACGACCCGGACTCTATTGTAAGCCCCAGGCCTCCACCTGTATATAAAGGGGAGCCTCTGAAGCAAAAGGGGACAGGTTACAAGCTCTTAGTATTAGGTTAGCCAAGTTGCACCCTTATAATCGAGATCATCATCATCAATGAACACAAAGCATGACGTAGGCTTTTACCTCGACCGTGAGGGGCCGAACCTGGGTAAACACTTGTCTTTCAATTTCGATCAACCCTGTTCAAGCTACTACCTTGTGGCGATGGCCTCACGACTAAGAGCATCTCCAGCCGTTGGCCCCCCAGGGGGCTCAAAAAATCGCCGCTTGGGGGTGAACCGGCGCTAAAAATCGGCGTGGGGGCGATCGGGTTCCCAGCCGCCGCCCCCAAGGTCGCCCTAGACGCTTTTATTACAAAAAATTAAACGTAAATTTGGCTAAAATTTGGCGAATGGGACAAATATTCGGCAAAAAAGGACATTAACTTCGGCAACTTAAATAGTCTTTTACACAGAACACTCAAAATACTTAGAAAAAAATAAAGTCCGTGACTACAGGCCGAAGAACGTGCTGAGCGCGGCGAAGTCACCTCCGTCACTGTCGTTGCCATCGTCCTTCTCCTCCTTCACGTGGCCGCCCTGCTGGAACCCTGCCCGGGGTCGCCCTGGCGGACCGGTGGTGGCGAGTCGTCGTCGCTGTCGTCGTTGATAACGACGACACCTCCCTCATCGCGTCCACGGCGCCGAGCGGTGATCTGCTCTAGGGCACCACGCTAGCGCTCCAGCTCCGTCCATGCTCAGTCTTCACGCGCCCACTTCAAGGCCGCCACATCATCGAGCCCCGGCTCCGTCTTCAAGCTGGCGAGCCCTGGCGACTTCTTGACGGCGACGAGCCCCGGCTCCGTCTTCGTCTTGACGATGCGGGGAGGATCCGAGGAGGAGGAGGCGCGCCCGCCCTCATTGATGACGATGCCGGCGCTGCTTGTGCGTCAGCCGAGCGGCGTCTCCGCGGGCTCCGCCTTGACGTCGGACGGCGCCGGCGACCCGGAGGAGTTGGAGGAGGAGCGAGAGGAAGAAGAAGAGGAGCCAGTCCTCCTCGGCATCCATTGGCCGCCGCTCCGGCGCGGGACCGGGGCGGCAGGGTATGCCAACAGCGGCTCGTTGCCGCCCTCGAGGTATTGGAGGACGGCGTGAAGCGTGCGGCTAGGGGCGCCCCACCACAGGCGGCGGGCGTCGTTGTTCCTCGTCCCCCGCACGACACTACTAGGAAAAGCGCTATAGATGGAATTGACACTAATGGCGCCATTACTATATACTAATGGCGCACCATGTGTCGGTACGCCATTAGTGTCCAAATACTAATGGCGCACCACATCCACGGTGCGCCATTAGTAAAAATATTTTTTTTTAATTTTTTTTTCAAAACTACTAATGGCGCACCGTGGCATGGTGCGCCATTACAAGTTCAACTAGTAATGGCGCACCATGCCACGGTGCGCCATTAGTAACTCGGCCACCACTTCCAACGAATGCACCCCCCCCCCCCCCCCCCCCCCCGTGGATCGCCTTTTCTGTTTTAAAAAAAAATAAAATAAAATGATGAAAATGTCAAAAAAATAAAAGAAAATAAGTTTCCCATGTGATATGTGGTCTAGTTGTTGGGAAAATTTGCAAATATGAATTTTGACTTCATTTGCAAAATCTCGCGAGAATTTGTAAAAATGGGCATAACTTTTGCATACTAACTCGGATGAAAAAGTTTTCTATATGAAAAATCATCTACTCGAAAAGTTACATCCAAATTTAACGCGGGGAACCCCGTTAAACATTTTCAAAATCCTCAAAAACCTAACAGAAAAAAAGATATGGGGCTTTTAAGATCTGGAGAGGCAAAAAATTCAAAAAAATTCAAACTTACTAATGGCGCACCTACCCATGGTGCGCCATTAGTATCTTCCCGCCTTCAAAATTCAAAATAAGTCAAAAAAATAAAAAAAAGTTACTAATGGCGCACCTGCCCATGGTGCGCCATTAGTATCTTCCCTCCTTCAAAATTCAAAATAAGTCAAAAAAATAAAAAAAAATTACTAATGGCGCACCTGCCCATGGTGCGCCATTAGTATCTTCCCTCCTTCAAAATTCAAAATAAGTCAAAAAAATAAAAATAAAATTACTAATGGCGCACCTAACCATGGTGCGCCATTAGTATCTTCCCGCCTTCAAAATTCAAAATAAATCAAAAAAATAAAAAAAAAGTTACTAATGGCGCACCTGCCCGCGGTGCGCCATTAGTATGCCGTATATATGGCTGGCGGTCCTCTCCTCCTTATCTCTTCATTCCACCTCTCCTACACTCCATCTCCTCCTCTCCTCCACTCCATCTTCCCTTCTCTCCTCCACCATACTATCCTCCTCCTCTCCGGCGACCTCCTCCTCCCTCCTCTCCTCTCCTCCCCTCCCCTCCCCTCCCCTCCCCTCCCATCCCCTAACGGTTTCTTCTCCCTCCTCTCCGGTGAGCTCCTCCTCCCTTCTCTCCGGTGAGCTCCTCCTCCCTCCTCTTCGGTGAACTCCTCTCCAGCGACCTCCTCCTCCTCCTCTCCGGCGATGTAGGCGAGCACCTCTACGGTGACCTCCTCCTCCTCCTCTCCAGCGAACTCCTCTCCGGCGAACTCCTCTCCGATGAACTCCTCTCCGGCGAACTCCTCTCCGGCGAACTCCTCTCCGGCAAAAGAACACGGCAAAAGAACGTACAAGATCCAAAAACAGGAACAAAATTTGAAATAATGTCGTTGCAAAAAACAAGCAAAAAAAACAAGCAAAAAATCACGATCCAGATCCAGATCCAGATTCAAAAAACAAAAAAATTCAAAAATACTAATGGCGCACCGGTGGCCTATACTAATGGCGCACCGGTGGCCTATACTAATGGCGCACCGTGGCCTATACTAATGGCGCACTGCCTGGTGCGCCATTAGTATACCAGATACTAATGGCGCACCTCAGGTGCGCCATTAGTAATAAATACTAATGGCGTGGTACTAATGGCGAACCGGTGGTGCGCCATTAGTAGGCAAAACCGGTGCGCCATTAGTAGGCCTTTTTCTAGTAGTGCGACCGGCGCCTTGTTGGTGGAGGCCAGCCACTCCGCCTGCCGGCGTTCGAAGTACGCCGCCCACGCTTGGTGGTTGCCGACGGCGTACTCCGGGCGGGCCCACTGTTCCTCTGGCTGCGACGCCCGCAGGCGCTCGACCTCTCCATTGAAGTAGTCGGGGCGCATGACGTCGGGCAGCGGGGGGACGGGGACGCTAATACGTCTCCAACATATCTATAATTTTTTATTGTTCCATGCTATTATATTATCCATCTAGGATGTTTTATATGCATTTATATGTTGTTTTATATGGTTTTTGGGACTAACCTATTAACCCAGAGCCCAGTGCCAGTTTCTGTTTTTTCCTTGTTTTTGAGTATCGCAGAAAAGGAAAACCAAACGGAGTCCAATTGACCTGAAATTTGACGGAGATTATTTTTGGACCGAAAGAAGCCCACAGAGATTCGAAGATGGACCAGAAGAGTCCCGAGCTGCCTACGAGGGTAGGGGGCGCGCCCACCCCCCTAGGCGTGCCCCCTGCCTCATGGACAGCCCGGAGACCCCCCTGACTTGTTCCCGATGCCAATACCTCTCATATATACCCAAACTTCCAAAAAGAAACCTAGATCGGGAGTTCCGCCGCCGCAAGCCTCTGTAGCCACCAAAAACAAATCGGGACCATGTTCCGGCACCCTGCCGGAGGGGGGATCCCTCACCGGTGGCCATCTTCATCATCCCGATGCTCTCCATGACGAGAAGGGAGTAGTTCACCCTCGGGGCTGAGGGTATGTACCAGTAGCTATGTGTTTGATCTCTCTCTCTCTTTTGTGTTCTTGATTTGGCACGATCTTGATGTACCGCGAGCTTTGCTATTATAGTTGGATCTTATGATGTTTCTCCCCCTATACTCTATTGTAATGGATTGAGTTTTCCCTTTGAAGTTATCTTATCGGATTGAGTCTTTAAGGATTTGAGAACACTTGATGTATGTATTGCATGTGCTTATCTGTGGTGACAATGGGATATTCACGTGATCTACTTGATGTACGTTTTGGTGATCAACTTGCGGGTTCAGTGACCTTGTGAACTTATGCATAGGGGTTGGCACACGTTTTCGTCTTGACTCTTCGGTAGAAACTTTGGGGCACTCTTTGAAGTTCTTTGTGTTGGTTGAATAGATGAATCTGAGATTGTGTGATGCATATCATATAATCATACCCCACGGATACTTGAGGTGACATTGGAGTATCTAGGTGACATTAGGGTTTTGGTTGATTTGTATCTTAAGGTGTTATTCTAGTACGAACTCTATGATAGATCAAACGGAAAGAATAGCTTCATGTTATTTTACTATAGACTCTTGAATAGATTGATCAGAAAGAATAACTTTGAGGTGGTTTCATACCCTACAATAATCTCTTTGTTTGTTCTCCGCTATTAGTGACTTTGGAGTGACTCTTTGTTGCATGTTGAAGGATAGTTATATGATCCAGTTATGTTCTTATTGTTGAGAGAACTTGCACTAGTGAAAGTATGAACCTTAGGCCTTGTTTCCTAGCATTGCAATACCGTTTACGCTCACTTTTACCACTTGTTACCTTGCTGTTTTTATATTTTCAGATTACAAATACTTATATCTACCATCCATATTGCACTTGTATCACCATCTCTTCGCCGAACTAGTGCACCTATACAATTTGCCATTGTATTGGGTGTGTTGGGGACACAAGATACTATTTGTTATTTGGTTGCAGGGTTGTTTGAGAGAGACCATCTTCATCCTACGCCTCCCACGGATTGATAAAACTTAGGTCATCCACTTGAGGGAAATTTGCTACTGTCCTACAAACCTCTACACTTGGAGGCCCAACAACGTCTACAAGAAGAAGGTTGCGTAGTAGACATCGAGCTCTTTTCTGGCGCCGTTGCCGGGGAGGTGAGTGCTTGAAGGTATATATTTAGATCTTGCAATCAAATCTTTTAGTTTCTTGTTTTATCACTAGTTTAGTCTATAAAAGAAAACTACAAAAAATGGAATTGAGGGTGCCTCATATGCTTCATCTTTTTAATATTTTCCGTGAAAATAAGGATTCCGATAATTGTGCTCAATTGCTAGAGGAAGAATGCATTAAAATGTTTGGTAGTAAATCTTTGAATGATGAGCATGATTGCAATGTTGTTAGTATGAATTCTTTGAACACCCATGATGCTAATGATATGCAAAGCCACAAGCTTGGGCATGCTATGTTTGATGAAGATGATATGTTTAGTCCCCCTAGTTTTGATGAGCAAATTTATTATGATGAGAGAATGCCTCCTATTTATGATGATTATTGTGATGACACGTATGCTATAAATAATAAAGATAACCATGAATCTTGTCATCATGGTTTTAATTTTCAATTGGATTATGCTTCACATGATAATCATTTTGTTGAGTTTGCTCCCACTACTATTCATGAGAAGAAGTTTGCTTATGAGGAGAGTAGTAAAATTTATATGCTTGTGCATCATGAAAATAATGCTTTATGTGATGGTTATATTATTGAATTCATTCATGATGCTACTGAAAATTATTATGAGGGAGAAACATATGCTTGTAGGAATTGCAACAATATCAAGTTTCCTCTCTATGTGCTTAAAGTTTTGAAGTTATGCTTGTTTTGCCTTCCTATGCTAGTTGATTATTGTTCCCATAAGTTGTTTGCTCACAAAATCCATATGCATAGGAAGTGATTTAGGCTTAAATGTGCTAGTCATATGCTTCATGATGCTCCTGTTATGTTTCAATTCTTATCCTTTATGTGAGCATCATTGTCATCATCATGCCTAGCTAAAAAGGCATTAAAGAAAAGTGCTTGTTGGGAGATAACCCAATATTTACCCTTACTGTTTTTGTGTGTCCACATGATTAAGCTACTGTATTAATCATGTTTTATAGCTTTTGTTTCAATGAAGTGCCAAGTAAGACCTTTAGGATAGCTTACGGTGATAGTTGTGTTGATCCTCCTGAAAATCAGAAACTTTTGCGCCCAGTAAATTAGTTTTCATAATTCACAGAAGCGTGATATTTTTATGATTATTATTGATCTGGATTGGTACACAAATTCCTCAGGTTTTCCTAATTTGGTAGGATTTTTGGAGTTAAATAAATATTCGAATGATACAGATTACTACAGACTGTTCTGTTTTTGACATATTCTGTTTTCTATGTGTTGTTTGCTTATTTTGATGAATCTATGAGTAGTATAGGAGGGTATGAACCATAGAGAAGTTGTAATACAGTAGATATTACACCAATATGAATTTAGAATAGTTCACAACAGTACAAAAAGTGGCAATTTATTTTCTTATACTAACGGAGCTTACGAGTTTTCTGTTGAGTGTTGTGTTGTGAAGTTTTCAAGTTTTGGGTAAAGATTCGATGGACTATGGAATAAGGAGTGGAAAGAGCCTAAGCTTGGGGATTCCCAAGGCACCCCAAGTTAATATTCAAGGACAACCAAGAGCCTAAGCTTGGGGATGCCCCGGAAGGCATCCCCTCTTTCGTCTTCGTCCATTAGTAACTTTACTTGGAGCTATATTTTTATTCACCACATGATATGTGTTTTGCTTGGAGCGTCATTTTATTTTCTCTTTTTTGCTTGCTTTTTGAATAATATCTCAAGATCTGAAATTCTTAAATGTTAGAGAGTCTTCACATAGTTACATAATTATTCAACTACTCATTGACCTTCACTTATATCTTTCAGAGTAGTTTGTCATTTGCTCTAGTGCTTCACTTATATCCTTTTAGAGCACGGCGGTGGTTTTATTTTGAATAAATAGATGAAATCTCATGCTTCACTTATATTATTTTTAGAGTCTTTTAGAACAGCATGGTAATTTGCTTTGGTTATAAAATTAGTCCTAATATGATGGGCATCCAAGATGGGTATAATAAAAACTTTCATATAAAGTGCATTGAATACTATGAGAAGTTTGATTCCTTATGATTGTTTTGTGACATGAGGATGGTGATATTAGAGTCATGCTAATGGAGTAGTTGTGAATTTGAGAGATACTTGTGTTAAAGATTGTGATTCCCGTAGCATGCACGTATGGTGAACCGTTATGTGATGAAGTTGGAGCATGATTTATTTATTGATTGTCTTCCTTATGTGTGGAGGTCGGGATTGCGCGATGGTTAACTCCTACCAACCCTTCCCCTAGGAGTATGCGTGTAGTACTTTGTTTTGATGACTTGTAGATTTTTGCAATAAGTATGTGAGTTCTTTATGACTAATGTTGAGTCCATGGATTATACGCACTGTCACCCTTCCACCATTGCTAGCCTCTCTTGTGCCGCGCAACTCTCGCCGATACCATAAACCCACCATATACCTTCCTCAACATAGCCACCATTCCCACCTATTATGGCATTTCCATAGCCATTTTGAGATATATTGCCATGCAACTTTCCACCGTTCCGTTTATCATGACACGTTCCATCATTGTCATATTGCTTTGCATGATCATGTAATTGACATCGTATTTGTGGCAAAGCCACCTTTCATAATTCTTTCATACATGTCACTCTTGATTCGTTGCACATCCCGGTACACCGAGGCATTCATATAGAGTCATATTTTGTTATAAGTATCGAGTTGTAATTCTTGAGTTGTAAGTAAATAAAAGTGTGATGATCTTCATTATTAGAGCATTTTCCCAGTGAGGAAAGGATGATGGAGACTATGATTCCCCCACAAGTCGGGATGAGACTCCAGACGAAAAAATAAAAAGGGAAAAAAGAGGCCATAAAAAAAGGCCCAAATAATAAAATAAAATAAAATAAAATGAGAGAAAAAGAGAGAAGGGGCAATGCTACTATCCTTTTACCACACTTGTGCTTCAAATTAGCACCATGATCTTCATGATAGAGAGTCTCTTATTTTGTCACTTTCATATACTAGTGGGAATTTTTCATTATAGAACTTGGCTTGTATATTCCAATGATGGGCTTCCTCAAAGTGCCCTAGGTCTTCGTGAGCAATCAAGTTGGATGCACACCCACTTAGATCCTTTTTGAGCTTTCATACACTTATAGCTCTAGTGCATCCGTTGCATGGCAATCCCTACTCACTCACATTGATATCCATTAATGGGCATCTCCATAGCCCGTTGATACGCCTAGTTGATGTGAGACTATCTTCCTCCTTTTTGTCTTCTCCACAACCACCATTCTATTCCACTATAGTGCTATGTCCATGGCTCACGCTCATGTATTGCGTGAAGATTGAAAAAGTTTGAGAATACTAAAGTATGAAACAATTGCTTGGCTGAAACCGAGGTTGTGCATGATTTAAATATTTTGTGTGATGAAGATAGAGCATAGACAGACTATATGATTTTGTAGGGATAGCCTTCTTTGGCCATGCCATTTTGAGAAGACATAATTGCTTTGTTAGTATGCTTGAAGTATTATTGTTCTTATGTCAATATTAAACTTTTGTTTTGAATCTTACGGACCTGAACATTCTTGCCACACTAGAGAAGATTACATTGATAATTATGTTAGGTAGCATTCCACATCAAAAATTCTGTTTTTATCATTTACCTACTCAAGGACGAGCAGGAATTAAGCTTGGGGATACTTGATACGTCTCCAACGTATCTATAATTTTTTATTGTTCCATGCTATTATATTATCCATCTAGGATGTTTTATATGCATTTATATGTTGTTTTATATGATTTTGGGACTAACCTATTAACCCAGAGCCCAGAGCTAGTTTCCATTTTTTCCTTGTTTTTGAGTATCGCAGAAAAGGAAAACCAAACGGAGTCCAATTGACCTGAAATTTGACGAAGATTATTTTTGGACCGGAAGAAGCCCACAGAGCATCGGAGATGGACCAGAAGAGTCCCGGGCTGCCCACGAGGGTAGGGGGCACCCCCTGCCTCGTGGACAGCCCGGAGACCCCCCCTGACTTGTTCCTGACACCAATACCTCTCATATATACCAAAACTTCCAGAAAGAAACCTAGATCGGGAGTTCCGCCGCCGCAAGCCTCTGTAGCCACCAAAAACCAATCAGGACCCTGTTCCGCCACCCTGCCGGAGGGGGGATCCCTCACCGGTGGCCATCTTCATCATCCCGGCGCTCTGCATGACGAGGAGGGAGTAGTTCACCCTCAGAGCTGAGGGTATATACCAGTAGCTATGTGTTTGATCTCTCTCTCTCTCTCATGTTCTTGATTTGCCACGATCTTGATGTACCGCGAGCTTTGCTATTATAGTTGGATCTTATGATGTTTCTCCCCCTCTACTCTCTTGTAATGGATTGAGTTTTCCCTTTGAAGTTATCTTATCGGATTGAGTCTTTAAGGATTTGAGAACACTTGATGTATGTCTTGCATGTGCTTATCTATGGTGACAATGGGATATTCACGTGATCTACTTCATGTATGTTTCGGTGATCAACTTGCGGGTTTAGTGACCTCATGAACTTATGCATAGGGGTTGGCACACGTTTTTGTCTTGACTCTCCGGTAGAAACTTTGGGGCACTCTTTGAAGTTCTTTGTGTTGGTTGAATAGATGAATCTGAGATTGTGTGATGCATATCGTATAATCATACCCACGGATACTTGAGGTGACATTGGAGTATCTAGGTGACATTAGGGTTTTGTTTGATTTGTGTCTGAAGGTGTTATTCTAGTACGAACTCTATGATAGATCGAACGGAAAGAATAGCTTCGTGTTATATTACTCTGGACTCTTGAATAGATTGATCATAAAGAATAACTTTGAGGTGGTTTCGTACCCTACAATAATCTCTTTGTTTGTTCTCCGCTATTAGTGACTTTGGAGTGACTCTTTGTTGCATGTTGAAGGATAGTTATATGATCCAGTTATGTTATTATTGTTGAGAGAACTTGCACTAGTGAAAGTATGAACCTTAGGCCTTGTTTCCTAGCATTGCAATACCGTTTACGCTCACTTTTACCACTTGTTACCTTGCTGTTTTTATATTTTCAGATTACAAATACTTATATCTACCATCCATATTGCACTTGTATCACCATCTCTTCGCCGAACTAGTGCACCTATACAATTTACCATTGTATTGGGTGTGTTGGGGACACAAGATACTATTTGTTATTTGGTTGCAGGGTTGTTTGAGAGAGACCATCTTCATCCTACGCCTCCCACGGATTGATAAACCTTAGGTCATCCACTTGAGGGAAATTTGCTACTGTCCTACAAACCTCTACACTTGGAGGCCCAACAACGTCTACAAGAAGAAGGTTGCGTAATTATCAATGTAATTATGTTAGGTAGCACGGGGAGAGAGAGGAAGGGCTCGTCGGCGACTGTGCACGGGGAGAGAGGGGGGCTGCGGGCGGGTGCGGCCACCGGCGAGGGAGGCACTGCTTTATATAGCTGCCGGGGGCGCGGCGTCATGTGTACGCGTGGCGGGAGGGGGCGCGTCGCCACGCCGCCCGTGAGGAATCCCCGCGGAAGGCTGACCTGAAGGAAATATGCCTAGAGGCAATAATAAAGTTGTTATTTTATATTTCCTTATATCATGATAAATGTTTATTATTCATGCTAGAATTGTATTAACCCAAAACTTGATACATGTGTGGATACATAGACAAAACACCGTGTCCCTAGTAAGCCTCTACTGGACAAGCTCGTTAATCAAAGATGGTTAAGTTTCCTAACCAGAGACAATTGTCATTTTATGAACGGGATCACATCATTAGGAGAATGATGTGATGGACAAGACCCATCCGTTAGCTTAGCATATTGATCGTTCAGTTTTATTGATATTGCTTTCTTCATGTCATATACATATTCCTTTGACTGTGAGATTATGCAACTCCCGGATACCGGACGAATACCATGTGTGCTATCAAACATCACAACGTAACTTGGTGATTATAAAGATGCTCTACAGGTGTCTCTGAAGGTGTTTTTTTGGGTTGGCATAGATCGAGATTAGGATTTGTCACTCTGAGTATCGGAGAGGTATCTCTGGGCCCTCTCGGTAATGCACATCATAAGAAGCCTTGCAAGCAGAGTGACTAATGAGTTAGTTGCAGATTGATGCATGCGGTACGAGTAAAGAGACTTGCCGGCAACGAGATTGAACTAGGTATGAAGATACCGACGATCGAATCTCGGGCAAGTACATACTGATGGACAAAGGGAATTACGTATGTTGTCATAAGGTTCGACAAATAAAGATCTTCGTAGAATATGTAGGAGTCAATATGGGCATCTAGGTTCCGCTATTGGTTATTGACCAGAGAGGTGTCTCGGTCATGTCTACATAGTTCTCGAACCTGTAGGGTCCGTACGCTTAACGTTCGTTGGCAATATAGTATTATATGAGTTATGTATGTTAGTGACCGAATGTTGTTCGGAGTCCTGGATGAGATCAGGGACATGACAAGAAGCTCCAGAATGGTCTAGAGGTAAATAATAATATATGGGGTGCTTCGTCTTGAGCTTGCGTTGGTTTTCCTCGAAGAGGAGAGGGTGATGCAGCAAGTGTAGCGTAAGTATTTCCCTCAGTTTTGAGAACCAAGGTATCAATCCAGTAGGAGGCTCCTCAAAAGTCCCACGCACCTACACAAACAAACTGAGAACTCGCAACCAACGCAATAAAGGGGTTGTCAATCTCTTCACGGCAACTTGCGAAAGTGAGATCTAATAAAGATAGTATGATGAGATAAATATATTTTTGGTATTTTATAATATAGATGCAAAAAGTAAAGATGCAAATAAAAGTAGATTGGAAACAAATATGATAAGAGATAGACCCAGGGGCCATACGTTTCACTAGTGGTTTTCTCAAGATAGCATAAGTATTACGATGGGTGAAAAAATTACTGTCGAGCAATTGATAGAAAAGCGCATAGTTATGAGATTATCTAGGCATGATCATGTATATAGACATCACATACATAACAAGTAGACCGACTCCTGCCTGCATCTACTACTATTACTCCACACATCGACCGCTATCCAGCATGCATCATACTGTTAAGCAAGATGACATGATGACATGATGTAGAGGGATAAACTCATGCAATATGATATAAACCCCATCTTGTTATCCTCGATGGAAACAATACAATACGTGCCTTGCAACCCTTTCTGTCACTGGGTAAGGACACCGCAAGATTGAACCCAAAGCTAAGCACTTCTCCCATGCCAAGAAAGACCAATCTAGTAGGCCAAATTAAACTGATAATTCGAAGAGACTTGCAAAGATAACTCAATCATACATAAAAGAATTCAGAGAAGATTCAAATATTATTCATAGATAAACTTGATCATAAACACACAATTCATCGGATCTCGACAAACACACCGCAAAAAGAGTTTACAATGAATAGATCTCCACAAGAGAGGGGGAGAACATTGTATTGAGATCCAAAAAGAGAGAAGAAGCCATCTAGCTAATAACTATGGACCCGTAGGTCTGTGGTAAACTACTCACAACTCATCGGAGGGGCAAAGATGTTGATGTAGAGGCCCTCAGTGGTTGATTCCCCATCCGGCAGGGTGCCAGCGAAGGCTCCAAGATGAGATCTCGCGGATACAGAAGGTTACGACGGTGCAAATTGTGTTTCGTGGTGCCCTGGATGTTTTCGGGGTACGTAGGTATATATAGGACGAAGAAGTACGTCGGTGGCTGTCGGATTTCGGGTTCCGGCAGACCCTTGAGGTTCGAACACTGGGGTGCGCGCGGAGATCTTTCCCCTACTAGTTTGCGTGCGTAGATGGATTGCGAGGGACCTAAACTATGAATGATGAATAGCACGAGAGATGCAAGGTTTATATTAGTTCGGGCCATCGTTATGGTGTAATACCCTACTCTAGTTTGTGGTGTGGTGGATTGCCTCAGGGGCTGATGATGAACAATACAAGGGAAGAATAGCCTCGCGAGGGGCTGTTCTTGAGCTGGTGCAATGAACTGCTTGGGTGAGTTCAGTCGCCTCTCTCTCTCTAGGGGTTTTGCCCTGTTTTCTGTTCGTCTCCTCTCGTTGGGGTGGCTAGTCCTATTTATAGAGGGAGGCCCTGGACCTCTTCCCAAATAATGAGCGGGAAGGGCGCCAACAATTGGCCATTTTGAAGGGGAACATCTGGTACACTTATCCTGACTAAAGTTGGTCTTCAGCTGCCAAAGGCTCTGACGGTGACGCCGTCCTGGGCTTCACGATGACCTCCATCCTGCCGTTCTGCTGGTCTTGGTCTTTTTGCACCGAAGCGGTAACCTTTGCCTGATGCCTCGGCCTGTGCTTGCCTCCTTTGCACCAAAGGGGAAATGAGGACACTGCGCGGGCTGGCGCCCGCCTGGCTCCCGCCTGGCCTTGATCATCATGGCTGGCGTCATGGGGCACCCTCGCGAGGTACCCCGCCTTGATCTCTCCGCCTCCTCGCAAGCCTGCCTGACGAGGCTGCTCCTGAGGTAGGTTTCTGTCATCCGCCCCGCGATGCTTGGCCCTCGCGAGGGTCTTGAGCTTGAGCTGATGAAGCTGGGCCGTGCTGGGCCCCCACTTGAGCCACGCCGCAGGCCGCAGGCAGGCAAGTCTGGGGACCCCCGTTCCCAGAACGCCGACAGTAGCCCCCGGGCCCAAGGCGCGCCCGGACTTGGCTTAGCAGGGAAGCGAAGGGGCAAGTGCGAAGCACGGGCCCCAACAGCCTGCGGCCTTGGGCGCCGCGTTGTCAGGACCCCGACTGAATGCCACATCAATCTAGCATGTAACACCTCATATCACTTTGCGGCCTCACGCACGGTATTCCCACAGTTGTCGCCTTACCTATGCCCGGGACCGTTTGCGCCTTTTGGCACACGTATATGATAGTGTCGCTAGCATCCATATGATAAGGAGCTCGGGCTGACATGGCTAGTCGTAAACCCAAAGTGGCACAAACTTACAGGGACAGGCATCCATGACCCAGCATCGAACGTGTCGGTCATCAGCGAGTGAATCCAGGCTGTAGCACTGGGCTAATAGGACTCCGGTGAACCGGGCTGTAGCGGGCTAACAGGACTCCGATATTCATCGCGTGACATTTCCCCGAAGGGACAGACACAGGAACGAAGAAGGACACATGCCGGCCAGCCTAAGTGTTCCGGAGTAGTAGCAAGCTACCATGGCTCAGTGGAAGCACTAGGAGACATTTCCTGGTAAGAGAGGCTACTAAGGATAAACAACTAGATAGTCAGATCCCACGCATACCAAGCATTTCAATAACATACACACAATATGCTCGATATGTGCAAATACAACATGGCATCACAACATGACTCTACGACTCAAGTATTTATTCAATAGGCTCCGAGGAGCGAGATATTACAAACATGGGTCTCTCGACCCAGCATTCAGAGCATACAAGTCAAAGCACATGCAGAGGCTTAACATGTCTGAGTACAGACATCTAGAAATGAAAAAGGCTGAGAAGCCTGACTATCTACTAGATCCTGCCGAGGGCACAAGATCGTAGCTGAGGTAACAAGCTAAACGTTGAAGTCCACGTGGAACTATTAGCAAGACTGAAGTCTCTGTGCAAAAACATAAAATAGGCAAACGTGAGTACAAATGTACCCAGCAAGATTTACATCAGAACTACCTACATATGCATCATTATCAACAAAGGGGGTGGTGGAGTTTAACTGCAGTAAGCCAGCTTTGACTCGGTGGCTAACCTGAACTACGACTGCAAGTAACTCTTTTAGGTGGCGCACACGAGTCCACATATTCACCAAACCAATACACCACTACGGATCCGCTCCCGTCTCCCTACGAGAATGCCATTCATAGCACTCACGCTTATCTTGCGTATTTTAGAGTATCCACTTTCACTTGTCTATGAACTGTACAGGCAACCCAGAAGTCCTTTTCCGCGGACACGGCTATTCGAGTAGATGATGGTAACCCTGCAGGGGTGTACTTCTTCACACACGCTCTCGCCACTTACCGCCATGTACACCTCGTGTATCTCGGCAACCTTCAAGCGAAAGCCTGGCGAGGGAGTCGGCCACGACCTGACTAACCACACAAGTCCCTAGGCCAGGTTTATCGCCTATTCGGGTTCCATCCGCAAGGAGATCCGGCCGGGGTGTCGCTCACGGCCCCAAACGATGTGAGCAGGGTTCCCAAGCCCACCTCGACGGGTGGATCTACGCTTGGTACACCGTGCCACTGTGCCTAGTCTGTCCCAAGCCCACCTGTACCGGGTGCCACTTGGTAGACTACTAACACTACCTACAAACACCAGAAACTAGTTGCAACTCCTGGACAGAGATCGAGTTGATTAATAAGTCGAGAGAGCTTGGAGCGCCCGGAGCCCAATGTGTGGTAGTAACTGTTCATGGATCACAAACACAGAACTCAGTTCCTGAGGACGGCTGCAATGAGACAACCCACCATGTACTCCTACATGGCCTCTCACCGCTACCTTTACCAAATCGTGTTCACACACTTAGCTCTCAACAGTAGGACATGTTCACCACATTCCAATTCATCCCTGATGAATCATACCTGACACAACTCTAAGCAATAGCAGGCATGACAAACAAGCATGAATGAGTAGGCACATGAGGGCTCAAACAACTCCTACTCATGCTAGTGGGTTTCATCTATTTACTGTGGCAACGACAGGTCATGCAGAGGATAAAGGGGTTCAACTACCGCAGCAAGTAACAGTTGTATCGTTGTTGTCCTAATGCACTAAAATAGAGCAGAAGCGAGCGAGTGGGATTGTATCAGAATGAACAAGGGGGTTTTGCTTGCCTGGCACTTCTGAAGATAGTATAGCTCTTCATCGGTGTCATTGATCACATCGTCGGAACCACGTCTATCGAGAGGGGACAAACACCGGCAAACAAGGAAGAAACACAATCAATGCAATGCACAATATGATGCATGATCATGACATGGCAATATGCTGTGATTTGAGCTAATGCATCTAGCAGTAGGTTAAATGGAGTTGGTTTGAATCCAAGATTCAAATTCAAACTCCACATGTGGTTATTTAAATGCCATTTAATTGATTTGACCTAACAGTGAACAAAAATTGTCCTAACATGCATGAAAATAGTACAGATGGATAGATTGGATTTTTCTGATCATTTTTCATATATAATTTATTTCATTTGGAGTTACGGTTGAATTTATATGATTTTTAGAAGTTTAGGGCATTTTCTGGAATTTTCTGAAATAAAATAAATCCAGAAAATACATATTGCGTCAGCATGACATCACCCTGATGTCAGCAGGTCAACTGGGCGCCTCCAGGTCAAACCTGACCAGTGGGGTCCACTGGTCAGTGACTGGGGCTGGTTAGTGACGCTGACAGGTGGGCTCGGTCAACAAACACGTCAGCGAGGTCAACACTGACGCGTGGGGCCACTCTGATTAACTTAAACAAAACAAGGTTTACTCCGTGGTTAATTAGGGTGGTGGGGCCGGTCTGGCAGTGACACAGGGCGAGATTAACGCGGTAATTAGCTTCAGGCTAATGACGCTACGTCACCTCACCGGAGTTGGGCGCCGGCGAGCACATCCGACGACGGAAGTTCATCGGAATCGAGCCACGGGCAACCATTTGCCTCGCCGTTTGTTTCTACGGGTTCGTCGAGTTTGCGCGCATCCATAGGAGCAGGCGAGAGGAGCTGTGATGGGCTGTGGCATCGGCGGTGGCGAGCGAGGCGGCGACCGGAGTTTGGGCGCACTCGGGAACGAGGCTGTGGTGCGCTAGGGGAGAAGCTGATGGGCTAGGTGGCATCCGCGGGCCACCAGAAGCACGCTGGTGCCACGGGTTCGAGCAGAGGGGCTCGGGTCAGGAGAGCTACGCGGCCATGGCGGACGGCGGTGCTCGGGAATGTGGGCGAGGGTGCTACGGCACGGGAACGAGCAAAACGAAGGAGATGAAATGGAGTGGAGCTCACAGCGAGTTCGTCGGCGGTCTCATTGGGCTCGGGGACGGGTTGTGGACGACGTATCAGCGACGGCGATCGGCGGTGCCCGCGGTTGAAGATGATGTCGATGGCGGCGATACGGCGCGTCCCCGGTTGCTTGGCTCGTCGAGGAGGCGTAGAAGGCGGAGGTGGAGCTCTCAGGCACGCCAGACGGGCAAGGAGGAAGCGGTGGCGGCGGCAACTACGAGCGGCGGCAGTGGTTGCGCTCGGGCGCGAGAGGGAAAGAGAGCAGAGGAGGGGAGAAGCACGGGAGAGAGTGAGAGAGGTCCAGAAGGGTGCGTGGCGTCGCCAGACGCGGATTAGGACGAAGGAGAGGCCTCCAGCGCGAAGCAGGAGGTGGCCGGCATCGACGCGCGTGCGTCCAGCACGCACCTGCTTCGGGGCGAGGGGGAGGAAGATGACTGGCAGCTGGGCTGCACAGTAACGGGCCGCTCAGGTGGGCTGGTATCCCTGGTGGGCCTCAAGGTAAGTCCAGGTAAGGTTGCTCTGTTTTATTTCCTGTTTTCTATTTTTCTGTAAATATTGGGCTTTATTAAAAATAGTAAAACGTTTCCAAAAATCCTGCAAATAATTGTGGGCTCGGTTGGGATTACTCCTAACAGCCCATACTTAAGTTCAGAATTAATTGAGCACTTAAAATAATATATATCATTTAAATGCCCAATTGCAAATACTGTATGATTTAATTCAGTGACCAAATATGTCATGGAAAAATGTGCAACACCACTGGTTATGGTTTCTAGCATTATCCAGAAATGATGAACATTTTTGAAAGCCATTTGGATTCACTGAAAATATTTTTAGGTTGAACCTAATTGAATTCCATTTGGTACTAGGGTTTGGACATCCCCATTTCAAGTTTCTTTCAAAGTTTAAACATGATGCACACATGAAGGGCTAGCCTAGTGCATACCAGAACTAGGGATGTGACACGCGTGGCAATTGATTGGTCGTGGGCGTCTCCACTTCCCCACGATGCCTCATTACGCGCCCGGCTAAGCGGACGCGGGGTTGTACACCGCCATTCCTCTCTCGCCATCTGCGCACTCCCGGTCCTTCCTTCTTCCTCTGGCTCCAACTTCCGCCCTCAATCCAGCTCGGACTCTCACCCTTCCTGTCGTCATGGTGCCAACGAAGAAGGAAAAGGGGAAGAAGCCCGCGTCATCATCCCGCTCGCCTCCGGCGGTGGCTCCCGCTGTCGATCGATCTATCATACTCAACCCCAAGGCCTTGGGCAAGGTCCGCTCTGCTTTTGCCACCATCTTCAACAAGTGCGGTAGGACCACGACATGGTCGGCGTCCCATGCCTCCCCCGACAGGATTGTCACGGAGGTCCGGTTTTTTGCTGATGCCTTGTGGGCGGGTCTGGTTCCCCCCTTTTCCGCTTTCTTCAATGCGGTGCTTTCCCACTACCAGATCCACATGATGCATCTCAGACCGGAGTCCATTACCCTCCTGGCTGTCTTCGCCTTTGTTTGTGAGGCAATGGTGGGCATCCCTCCTTCCGTTGCTCTGCTGCGTCACTTCTTCTCTCTGCGCCTAAGTGATCCTACTCAATGCTCGGGGTGCGTGAGCTTCCTTGCGGTGGCAGAGATGGCTGCTTCAGGGATTGATTTCGGACTCCCTCCCCCCGAAGCCAAGTTCAGAGAGCGGTGGTTGTATGTGGATGTTGGGGTGTTCAGCCCCCTGCTCTCGCATCCTACCTCACCTGCTGTTCCCAACTCAGGCTGGGGTCACGAGACGCTCGCAGGCAGCCATCTTGCATTCGTCTGGCGTCGCTTCGAGAGCTTGAGGGTGCTCAACGTAACGGCGCCCAAGGTGGTGAAGGAGTTCCTACAGCGTTGCATTGCTCCTCTCCAGCGCCATTCTCATCGAATGTGGGACTTTGCGGGGACCAAAGACCGCATGCGGCTTCAGGAGGATGACCTGGCGCCCGAGGTGCTGAAGACGGTGCTCAGGGTCTTGGTTGGTGATTCTTCCCTGGGAAGCCTTCGACGAGATGGCACCCTCTTGTATCTCTGTTCGGGACGGGCCGATTTTGTGAGGCAGATGCCCAGCTTCGACGAGTGGGGGCTGCGCCCGGTTGGCCTCAAGGGGCCTCGCGAGAACCCAGTTGCAATGGCAGGTCTTGCAGTCGCCCAACGTGGCTCTGCCTGTGGTGGTGAAGCAGGGAGACAAGAGCCGTCGGGAGTTGAAGGAGATGATGTTGAGGTGGTGACGCCGCGCGGAGCCCCAAGGGCGGCATCTCTCGGAGCTCGTTCCGGAATGGTGATAGGCGAGGGGTCGCGGCCTCTGGCTCCAGAGGCTGGGGCTCCCGAGGCTGAGGCTCCTGAGGCTGGGGCTCCCGAGGTCCTGGCCGCTCCTCACGAGGTGGCGCCTGGGGCCGTCCCCCAGGCTGATCCCGCCGGTGCTAATCATCTTGCCGCCTCCTTCATGCCACGAACCGACCCCTGCGCTGAGCGCTTAGGACGATTCCGCGTGGACTTCGCGGCCCTCCGCAAGAGGAAGGAGGCCCCGGGTGGTGACGATCGCCCTTGCCTCTTGCTAAAGTGCAGGAAGTACTTCGCCACGAACGAGTAAGTCCTCTTCTCTCCCTGCTCCTCTACTTCTTGGTTCTTGCTGCTGATCGTGACCTTTCAGGGCCCTTCCCGCTAAGTTCGCGGAGACGGCTAAGGAGCCATCTCCCCAGGCCTCGCCCTCGTTGCCGGTCCTTGGCGCGTTGGGCTCAAGCAGCGCCCTCATCGCTCAGCCGGTCGGGGAGGTGATCTGTTCGGCTGAGTGTCCCGGGCCTGCGCGCCTGCTGTCTCCCCTTCGCGAGTTCCTCCAGGGCACATCCAGTTTGCCTCGTGCTCCTTCCTTGGTTGGTTGAGGTCGATCTTGAGCCCTTCTTCTGGGGACGGACCGGCGCCAAACCCTGCTCCTGGCGTGGCCCGTTCGGCGATTGTTGGGGCGCTAGCCCCCTGCCCTACTGGAAGAGGCGCGCCGCCTCCGGGCCCCCACATGCTCCCGCAGCTGAGGGGACGCGGAGGACGTGCTCAGGCGTGCTCGCGAATGCTGCACCCTTCGTCAAGAGCTTCTTCAAG
The DNA here is from genome assembly GCA_963921465.1 of Triticum timopheevii. Lineage (NCBI taxonomy): Eukaryota > Viridiplantae > Streptophyta > Magnoliopsida > Poales > Poaceae > Triticum > Triticum timopheevii. Next base: position 625,977,490 of record OY997264.1, on the reverse strand, counting down.
GGGCGACGGCCGCGGTGAACCGGCTCGGGGTGGAGCTTGCCAGCGAAGATGCGCGTCTTGAGGCAGAAGGTCTGCGCCTTGCCGAGGAGAGGCGCAAGCTGAAGGTAGCCGTGGCCCTCACGCATCATCAGCGTGACCTTGACAACGTGAAGGCTGAGGCGTCGCTGGCGGTCTTGCGAGAGGCTTGCTCCCAAGCCGTCGAGGAGGCTCGGGAGGCAGATCGGCGGTGCCAGGACGCGGAGGCGCGTGCGTGGGAGCTCCAAGCCTGGAGCAAGTCTCTGGAGGAGCAGGTGGAATTGTGCCAAGCTGCTCTTGCATCATTGAAGGGGGCTTCCGTCGACCAGGCAGAGCTTCAGAAGCGCGAGGAGGCGTTGCTGCTGGAGGACGCCGATCGCAACCTCGATCTCGAGCGGTTGGAGACGAGGGAGCGCCTGGTGGCTCGGGCGGAGGACGACGTCGCCGCGTGCGAGGCCCGAGCCCAAGAAGAGGTCGACCGCCGCGTAGCGAAAGCTCGCTCTGGCCTTGAGCGACAGTATGAGCTGAAGTTGGAGTTGGTCAGGGCCGAAGCTGAGGGCAGGACCGCGGCCCTCAAGGCCAAGCTGGATGAAGTGACGCGGGGTGTGGATGCTTCCGCAGTCGCCCTTCGCGCAGCGCAGAAGGAGCTGACCTCCTCCCGCGCTGAACTTCTTCTTCTTCGGCAAAGGGTTGATGGTGCTGAGGCCGTTGCACGGCAGAACGAGGACGATATCCGCCGAAGGCGGGTTCTAGAGCACGAGCACGCCCCCATGCTCCGCACACTGAGGGAACAGGCAAACACGGCCCTTGGCAACATCTGCAAGGCGGCTGCTGAAGAGCCGCACGAGACCAACTACGCCGGCAACCTCCAGTATTTCGCTGATGTGGTGACGCTCCTGGAGAACCACACCGAGAGATCTCGTTGGCTGGTTGAGGAGAGGAGCCGAGCCTTGCTCGGGCGCGCTTTCTCCCGTGTCCTCAGTTATCTGCGGGACAGGGATCCCCACTTCGACTTTGACGCCGCCATCGCACCAGTGCCCATAGCCGTCAGGGGCGACCTGGCGCAGTGGGTGGATGGCCATGTGGACGACCTTGTCAGGCCCTTCACGTCTGACGATGACGGCATGATCGTGGCCGCCGATGAAGGCGGCGTGGTGGACGGTCCCGGCGCTAGTGGAGGTGCTGGTGATGGTGACAAAGTCAGCGACGCCAGCGACGCCTCCAGAGGTGACCCAGGAGGCGTGGCAAGCGACATGTCCGACTAATTGTTTGCCACCGCTGTTTATCCTATACAAAAAGATTCGGGCTCAGCCCTAAAGACTATGAGAGCATTTTGGGAGAGGGAGCCCCTCATGTAAAGATTTCCAATAGATGTCTCGGTAATCTTAATGTCGTGTGTGAACTTAACAGCCAGCCTGGTGGTGGGTTGGCTGGCTCATTTACCTTTTAGCCCTGGTGAGCCCCGAGCAGGGCTGCGGGGGCCGTAGCGCCATGTGTGTCTCCTGGGTGGACCCACTGATCCTGCGGTAAGGACCTCCGGAGAGGGAGTGGAAATAGCCGTCCGAGTTGTGGACGCGGCTGGCCCGGCTCAGCTCACGAGGGGCTCGCGAGGGGGGGCAGCTGATGCTAGCTTTGGATGCAAGGCTAAAACCAGAACACGAGAGATTGCTCGAATGACACTAAACACCCCTTCCCCAAATGCACGCTAGGCTCGAATTCAAATCCAACTTAAATTCAAATCGAAGAAACTCGTCAACAGAAGAAAAGGCAAAAAAGCAAAAGGCCGCGTCCGGCACCTAGTCTAGTCTTCGACGTCTTCTCACAAGCGCCGAGTTAAGTGCTGCCACTGGGCGTGGGAGGGAGCCCCAGGTCCTGAGGCCGGCGCTCCTGAGACTCTGGGGCGTGTACAGCCCCACTCATTATTACGTGAGAGTTTCACGGGGCGGCGAGCTTCACAGGCACTAGGCCTTCTTCACAGGTACCGGCCTTGCTTCATATCGCCAGACGAGGGCCCCGCCTTGCACCACACTCTGCCACCACTGACGGCGGCCGGAGACCAAGGACGACGCCAATGGGGTAGAGCGGTCGCCAGCGGTTCCCCCGACGACCACGGGTCCTCTGTTGGGGGCAGGCCCTAAGGCACCTTCCCGGCAGAGGGCCTACCTCCTGAGAACATCTTGTGCAGAGTGCCGCGGGGACGAACCTGGATCTCGACCCCTCTCCTGCAGCCCCCGATGCCCTCCTCCTGAGGGGTAGGAGGCTGCAGAGTTGGGGCAGCCGCCTGTTGCAGCGACCTGTTCCTCCTGTGGCACATGGTTAGCATAAGCTTGCTCCTGAGGAATTAACGGTACCAGATAGTTGCTGCCGCCGACGCGGTTGTCGAGGCCCTCTTGGGGTTCCTGAAAGAGCTTTGCTTGCGGTGCCTCCTCACCCCAGCTTGGCCCAAGGAACGAGCCATGGTCTTCTTCCCGTGTGCACTCTTGATCCATCATGCGGGGCACATAAGCTTCTGGGGACCCCACCCCGTAGGCCTCACTGTAGTGCCCCACATGCCACGCAGTCCGGCCCGGAGCGTCGTCTTGAGAGTGGTGGCGCAATGGTCTGCTGAGGCCAAAGGTCATGGCATGCGCTCTTTCGCTGACCAGAGATGGGGTCCGCGCGGCTTGCCGCCTGGTGCTGCTGACTTGGTTGACGTCGAGTAGGCCCTGGAGCCCGCTTGAGGTTGCATGGGCGCGCATGGGGCCACCATACGGCACGCTCTGGGCCAGAGGTGGTAGCCTGACGCAGAAAGGAGGTGCTCCAGAGGCGGCGGCATCCAGGAGCTCGGCGACCCGCTCCAACAGCACACCACGGCCGCCCTCTAGAAGCTGACACCGTAGCAGTTCTCAGGCCACCGTGAGCACGGCCCTGGAGTTTGCCTGCTCCCGCCGGGTGTGCGGCACCGTGGTCACGGCGTGGCTTGAGGCTTTGGCCGCCGATCGCACCTGCCGCGGTGTGAGGGCAGTCGGCGTCTGGCCGCGTCGCCCGCGCCCCACAGTGCCTTGCGGAGCGCGGGTTGCCTGAGGTGCAAGGTTGAGGTCACCCTGGGCTGGCGGCACGGCGTGGGCGGGCCACGCCGCCCAGTGGTCGGCATCAGCCTCCTGGTCATTGGACATCGAACGACGAGGCGATGAAACACGAGGCGGCGGAGGAAGAATTCCGGCGCACCCCTACTTGGCGCGCCAAATGTCGGTTTTCGGGTTCTGGCAGACCCTTGTGGTTCGAACACTGGGGTGCGCGCGGAGATCTTTCCCCTACCACTTCGCGTGCGTCGATGGATTGCGAGGCACCTAAACTATGAATGATGAACATCACGAGAGACGCAAGGTTTATACTAGTTCAGGCCACCGTTGTGGTGTAATACCCTACTCTAGTTTGTGGTGTGGTGGATTGCCTCAGGGGCTGATTATGAACAATACAAGGGAAGAACAGCCTCGCGAGGGGCTGTTCTTGAGCTGGTGCGATGAACTGCTTGAGTGAGTTCAGTCGCCTCTCTCTCTCTCTCTAGGGGTTTTGCCCTATTTTCTGTTCGTCTCCTCTCGTTGGGGTGGCTAGTCCTATTTATAGAGGGAGGCCCTGGGCCTCTTCCCAAATAATGAGCGGGAAGGGCGCCAACAATTGGCCATTTTGAAGGGGAACATCTGGTACACTTATCCTGACTAAAGTTGTTCTTCAGCTGCCAAAGGCTCTGACGGTGACGCCATCCTGGGCTCCATGATGACCTCCATCCTGCCGTTCTGCTGGTCTTGGTCTTGTTGCACCGAAGCGGTAACCTTTGCCTGATGCCTCGGCCTGTGCTTGCCTCCTTTGCACCAAAGGGGAAATGAGGACACTGCGCGGGCTGGTGCCCGCCTGGCGCCTGCCTGGCCTTGATCGTCATGGCTGGCGTCATGGGGCACCCTCGCGAGGTACCCCGCCTTGATCTCTCCGCCTCCTCGCGAGCCTGCCTGACGAGGCTGCTCCTGAGGAAGGTTCCTATCGTCCGCCCCGCGAGGCTTGGCCCCTCGTGAGGGTCTTGAGCTTGAGCTGATGAAGCTGGTCCGTGCTGGGCCCCCACTTGAGCCACGTCGCAGGCCACAGGCAGGCAAGTCTGGGGACCCCCGTTCCCATAACACCGACAGTGGCCGCCCGAGGGGCCCACGAGACAGGGGGCGCGCCCTATAGGGGGGGGGTCGCCCTCCTATCTCGTGGCGGCCTCGGCTGCTTCTTGACTTGCACTCCAAGTCCTCTGGATCACGTTTGTTCCAAAAATCACGCTCCCGAAGGTTTCATTCCGTTTGGACTCCGTTTGATATTCCTTTTCTTTGAAATACTGAAATAGGCAAATAAACAGCAATATGGGCTGGGCCTCCGGTTAGTAGGTTAGTCCCAAAAATGATATAAATGTGTAAAATAAAGCCCATAAACATCCAAAAGGGGTAATATAATAGCATGGAACATTAAAAAATTATAGATACGGTGGAGACGTATCATGGTGTAATAGTATTTGGTCTGCGGAAGGGTTCTAGAATTCACCTGAAGGGGTTCCAGATGTTTCCCTCAGTTTTTGAGAACCAAGGTATCAATCCAGTAGGAGGCCACACGCAAGTCCCTCGTACCTACACAAACAAATAAGAACCTTGCAACCAACGCGAGAAAGGGGTTGTCAATCCCTTCACGGCCACTTCCAAAAGTGAGATCTGATAGAGATAATAAGATAAATATATTTGGTATTTTTGTGATAGATTCGAAAGTAAAGATTGCAAAGGAAAATAAATCAGAAACTTATATGATGGAAAATAGACCCGGGGGCCATAGGTTTCACTAGTGGCTTCTCTCAAGATAGCATAAGTATTACGGTGGGTAAACAAATTACTATCGAGCAATTGATAGAAAAGTGCATAAATATGAGAATATCTAGGCATGATCATGTATTTAGGCATCACGTCCGCGACTAGTAGATCGAAACGATTCTGCATCTACTACTATTACTCCACACATCGACCGCTAGCCAGCATGCATCTAGAGTATTAAGTTCATAAGAACAGAGTAATGCATTAGGCAAGATGACATGATGTAGAGGGATAAACTCAAGCATATGATATAAACCCCATCTTTTTATCCTCGATGGCAACAATACAATACGTATCAGTTCCCTTTCTGTCACTGGGATCGAACACCGCAAGATTGAACCCAAAGCTAAGCACTTCTCCCATTGCAAGAAAGATCAATCTAGTAGGCCAAACCAAACTGATAATTTGAAGAGACTTGCAAAGATAAAAAATCATACATAAAAGAATTCAGAGGAGATTCAAATATTGTTCATAGATAATCTTGATCATAAACCCACAATTCATCGGATCTCGACAAACACACCACAAAAAGAAATACATCGAATAGATCTCCAAGAAGATCGAGGAGAACTTTGTATTTAGAATCAAAGAGAGAGAAGAAGCCATCTAGCTAATAACTATGGACCCGAAGGTCGGAGGTAAACTACTCACACATCATCGGAGAGGCTATGGTGTTGATGTAGAAGCCCTCCGTGATCAATGCCCCCTCCGGCGGAGCACCGAAAAAGGCCCCAAGATGGGATCTCATGGGTACAAAAGGTTACGGCGGTGGAAATAGGGTTTCGTGGTGCTCCTGGATTGTTTCGGGGTATGCAGATATATATAGGAGGAAGAAGTAGGTCGGTGGAGCTGCGAGGGGCCCACGAGGGTGGGGGGCGCGCTAGGAGGGGCAGGCGTGCCTCCCCGCCTCGTGGCCTCCTCGTTTCTTTCTTGACGTCCACTCCAAGTCCTCTGGATCATGTTTGTTCCAAAAATAACTCTCCCGAAGGTTTCATTCCGTTTGGACTCCGTTTGATATTCCTTTTCTGTGAGACACTGAAATAGGCAAAAAAAGAGCAATTTGGGCCGGGCCTCCGATTAGTAGGTTAGTCCCAAAAATAATATAAAAGTGTATAGTAAATCCCATTAAACATCAAAAACAGATAATATAATAGCATGGAACAATAAAAAATTATAAATACGTTAGAGACGTATCAATGATCAACATAGAGATGTTCACCATTGATGACTACTCCATCTCACGTGATGATCGGACATGGTTTAATTGATTTGGATCACGTATCATTTAGATGACTTGAGGGATGTCTATCTAAGTGTGAGTTCTTAATTAATATGATTAATTGAACTTAATTTACCATGAACTTAGTCCTGATAGTTTTTGCATATCTATGTTGTAGATAAATGGCCCGTGCTACCGTTCCCTTGAGTTTTAATGCATTCCTAGAGAAAGCTAAGTTGAAAGATGATGGTAGCAACTACAAAGAATGGGTCCGTAACTTGAGGATTATCCTCATTGCTGCACAGAAGAATTATGTCCTTGATGCACCGCTAGGTGAAATGCCTGCTGCAGGAGCAGATGCTGATGTTATGAATGTCTGGCAAGCTCGATATGATTATGGCTTAGAATCAGGACTTCAAAGATGTTTTGAACGTCATGGAGCATATGAGATGTTCCAGGAGTTGAAGTTAATATTTCAAGCAAATGCCCGAGTTCAGAGATATGAGGTCTCCAACAAGTTCTATAGCTGTAAGATGGAGGAGAACAGTTCTGTCAGTGAACACATACTCAAAATGTCTGGGTATCAAAATCACTTGACTCAGCTGGGAGTTAATCTTGCAGATGACAGTGTTATTGACAGAGTTCTCCAATCACTGCCACCAAGCTACAAAGGCTTCGTGATGAACTATAATATGCAAGGGATGGAAAAGACAATTCCCGAGCTCTTCGCAATGCTCAAAGCTGCGGAGGTAGAAATCAAGGAGCATCAAGTGTTGATGGTTAACAAGGCCATTAGTTTCAAGAAAAAGGGCAAAGGAAAGAAGGGGAACTTCAGTAAGAATGGAAAGCAAGTTGCCACTCCCGGGAAGAAGCCTAAGTCTGTTCCTAAGCCCGAAATTGAGTGCTTCCACTTCAAAGGGACTGGTCACTGGAAGCGGAACATCCCCAAGTATTTGGCGGATAAGAAGGATGGCAAAGTGAACAAAGGTATATTTGATATACATGTTATTGATGTGTATCTTACTAATACTCATAGTAGCACCTGGGTATTTGATACTAGTTCGGTTGCTCATATTTGTAACTCGAAACAGGAGTTACGGATTAAATGAAGATTGGCTAAGGACGAGGTGACGATGCGCATCAGAAATGGTTCCAAGGTCGATGTGATCGCCGTCGGCACGCTACCTCTACATCTATCTTCGGGATTAGTTTTAGATCTGAATAATTGTTATTTAGTGACAGTGTTGAGCATGAACATTATATCTGGATCTTGTTTATTGCGAGATGGTTATTCATTCAAGTAAGAGAATAATGGTTGTTCTATTTATATGAATAATATCTTTTATGGTCATGCACCCTTGAAGAATTGTCTATTTCTGTTGAATCTCGATTGTGGTGATACACATATTCTTTTATGGTCATGCACTGCCGTTTAGGTCATATTGGTGTAAAGCGCATGAAGAAATTCCATGCAGATGGACTTTTGGAATCACTTGATTATGAATCATTTGATACTTGAGAACCATGCCTCATGGGCAATATGACTAAAACTCCGTTCTCCGGAACAATGGTGCGAGTCAATGACTTATTGGAAATAATATATACCGATGTATGCGGTCCGATGAGTGTTGAGGCTCGCTTTATTTTCTAATATTCACAGATGATTTGAGCAGATATTGGTATATCTACTTGATGAAACACAAGTCTAAAACATTTGAAAAGTTCAAAGAATTTCAGAGTGAAGTGGAGAATCATCGTAACAAGAAAATAAAGTTTCTACGATCTGATCGCGGAGGCGAATATTTGAGTTACGAGTTTGGCCTTCATTTAAAACAATGTGGAATAGTTTCACAACTCACGCCACCTGGAACACCATAGCGTGATGGTGTGTCCGGACGTCGTAACCGTACTTTATTAGATATGGTGCGATCTATGATTTCTCTTACCGATTTACCACTATCATTTTGGGGTTATGCATTAGAGACAGCTGCATTCACGTTAAATAGGGCACCGTCTAAGTCCGTTGAGACGACACCGTATGAACTGTGGTTTGGCAAGAAACCTAAGCTGTCGTTTCTTAAAGTTTGGGGTTGCGATTCTTATGTGAAAAAGTTTCAGCCTGATAAGCTCGAACCCAAACCGGAGAAGTGCGTATTCATAGGATACCCAAAAGAAACTGTTGGGTGCACCTTCTAGCACAGATCCGAAGGCAAGATATTTGTTGCTAAGAATGGATCGTTTCTAGAGACGGAGTTTCTCTCGAAAGAAGTGAGTGAGAGGAAAGTAGAACTTGATGAGGTAATTGTACCTTCTCTCGAATTGGAATGTAGCTCATCATAGAAAACCGTTCCAGTGATGCCTACACCAACTAGAGAGGAAGATAATGATGATGATCATGAAACTTTAGATCAAGTTACTACCGAACCTCGTAGGTCAAGCAGAGCACGTTTCGCACCAGAGTGGTATGGTAATCCTGTTCTGGAAGTCATGTTACTAGACCATGGCGAACCTGCGAACTATGAAGAAGCTATGATGAGCCTAGATTCTGATAAATGGCTTGAGCCCATGAAATCTGAGATAGGATCCATGTATGAGAACAAAGTATGGACTTCGGTGGATTTGCCCGATGATCGGCGAGCCATAGAGAATAAATGAATCTTCAAGAAGAAGACTGAAGCAGACGGTGATGTTACTGTCTACAAAGCTCGACTTGTCGCAAAAGGTTTTCGGCAAGTTCAAGGAGTTGACTATGATGAGATATTCTCACCCGTAGCGATGCTTAAGTCTGTCTGAATCATGTTAGCAATTGCCGCATTTTATGATTATGAAATCTGGCAAATGGACGTCAAAACTGCATTCCTTAATGGACTTCTTAAAGAAGAGTTGTATATGATGCAACCAGAAGGTTTTGTCGACCCTAAAGGTGCTAACAAAGTGTGCAAGCTCCAGCGATCCATTTATGGACTGGTGCAAGCATCTTGGAGTTGGAATATATGCTTTGATGAGGTGATGAAAGCATATGGTTTTATACAGACTTTTAGAGAAGTCTGTATTTACAAGAAAGTGAGTGGGAGCTCTGTAGTATTTCTAATATTATATGTGGATGACATATTATTGATTGGAGATGATGTAGAATTTCTGGATAGCATAAAAGGATACTTGAATAAAAGTTTTTCAATGAAAGACCTCGGTGAAGCTGCTTATATAATGGGCATCAAGATCTATAGAGACAGATCAAGACGCTTAATTGGACTTTCACAAAGCACATACCTTGATAAAGTTTTGAAGAATCTCAAAATGGATCAGTCAAAGAAAGGGTTCTTGCCTGTGTTACAAGGTGTGAGATTGAGTCAGACTCAATGCTCAACCACTGCAGAAGATAGAGAGAAAATGAAAGTCATTCCCTATGCCTCAGCCATAGGTTCTATCATGTATGCTATGCTGTGTACCAGACCTGATGTGTGCCTTGACATAAGTCTAGCAGGGAGGTACCAAATTAATCCAGGAGTGGATCACTGGACAACGGTCAAGAACATCCTGAAGTACCTGAAAAGGACTAAGGATATGTTTCTAGTTTATGGAGGTGAAAAAGAGCTCATCGTACATGGTTACGTCGATGCTAGCTTTGACACTGATCCGGATGACTCTAAGTCACAAATTGGATACGTATTTATATTGAATGGTGGAGCTGTCAGTTGGTGCAGTTCCAAACAGAGCGTCGTGGCGGGATCTATGTGTGAAGTGGAGTACATAGCTGCTTCAGAAGCAGCAAATGAAGGAGTCTGGATGAAGGAGTTCATATCCGATCTAGGTGTAATACCTAGTGCATCAGATCCAATGAAAATCTTTTGTGACAATACTGGAGCAATTGCCTTGGAGAAGGAATCCAGATTTCACAAAAGAACCAAACACATCAAGAGACGCTTCAACTCCATCCGTGATCAAGTCAAGGAGGGAGACATTGACTAAGCCTCTTCCACGAGCAAAACATGATCAGCACAAAGACTCCATGGGTGTTAGAATCATTACAATGTAATCTAGATTATTGACTCTAGTGCAGGTGGGGGACTGAAGGAAATATGCCCTAGAGGCAATAATAAAGTTGTTATTTTATATTTCCTTATATCATGATAAATGTTTATTATTCATGCTAGAATTGTATTAACAGGAAACTTGATACATGCACTACTGGAATCAGCTTCTTTGCCGTCTGCGATGGTGGACGGCAAAGCCATACATGCCGGATGGCAAAACCCTTTGCCGTCAGCCAGCGGACGGCAAACTATCCGTCTGAACGAGTGCCGACAAAGGCCTTCTTTGTTGTCTGCTTCTTATAAATGGACGGCAAATGATTGTGTCGTCCTCCATCCGAGGCCAGCAGACGGCAAAGATCATGGACGGCAGTGGGGTGCGGTGAGAGCCGTTAGGGGGGTTAACGGTGCTCTTTGCCGTCTGCCAGCGGACGGTAAAGAGGCAAAGCTCTTTGCCATCTACCGACAGACGGCAAAGAGCTCAGCTCGGCTAGCACTGAGAAGCTGCCACGTGGCCAGCTATGCCGTCCGCTGGCTGACAGCAAAGAGGTTTGAATCTTTATTGTCTGCTGGCGATGGCATAGCTGGCCCAGTTTGCCAGTCCTATTTGGTCACTTTGCCATCCACCAGCAGACGGCAAAGTGACCAAATAGGCAGCCAGTGTTCCTAGTTTCTACAGGTAGCTGATATGTCCATTTTGCATCATGCTTTGATATTGATATTTATCGCATTATGGGCTGTTATTACACGTTATTTCACAATACTTATGCCTTTTCTATCTTATTTTACAAGGTTTACATGAAGAGGGAGAATGCCGGCAGCTGGAATTCTGGGCTGGAAAAGGAGCAAATATTAGAGACCTAGTCTACGCAACTCCAAAAGTCCTGAAACTCCATGGAAGTTATTTTTGGAAAATATAAAAAATACTAGATGACGAAAGTACCAGAGGGGGCCCACACCCTGGCCACGAGGGTGGGGGCGCGTCCTACCCCCTGGGCGCGCCCCCTGCCTCGTGTCCCCCCTGTTGGCCCTCCGGTGCCCATCTTCTGCTATATGAAGTCTTTCGTCCGAGAAAAAATCATAAGCAAGCTTTCAGGACGAGACTCCGCCGCCACGAGGCGGAACCTTGGCGGAACCAATCTAGGGCTCCGGTAGAGCTGTTCTGCCGGGGAAACTTCCCTCCGGGAGGGGGAAATCATCGCCATCGTCATCACCAATGCTCCTCTCATCGGGAGAGGGCAATCTCCATCAACATCTTCACCAGCACCATCTCCTCTCAAAACCCTAGTTCATCTCTTGTATCCAATTCTTGTCTCCAAGTCCGGGATTGGTACTAGTAGGTTGCTAGTAGTGTTAATTACTCCTTGTAGTTGTTGCTAGTTGGTTTATTTGGTGGAAGATCATATGTTCAGATTCTATATGCATATTAATACCCCTCTGATTATGAACATGAATATGTTTTGTGAGTAGTTACGTTTGTTCCTGAGGACATGGGAGAAGTCTTGCTATTAGTAGTCATGTGAATTTGGTATTCGTTCGATATTTTGATGAGATGTATGTTGTCTATCCTCTAGTGGTGTCATGTGAACGTCGACTACATGACACTTCACCATTATTTGGGCCTAGAGGAAGGCATTGGGAAGTAATAAGTAGATGATGGGTTGCTAGAGTGATAGAAGCTTAAACCCTAGTTTATGCGTTGCTTCGTAAGGGGCTGATTTGGATCCATATGTTTCATGCTATGGTTAGATTTACCTTAATACTTTTGTTGTAGTTGCGGATGCTTACAATAGAGGTTAATCATAAGTGGGGTGCTTGTTCAAGTAAGAACAGCACCCAAGCACCGGTCCACCCACATATCAGATTATCAAAGTAAAGAACGCGAATCATATGAACATGATGAAAACTAGCTTGACGATAATTCCCATGTGTCCTCGGGAGCGTTTTCCTTTATATAAGAAATTGTCCAGGCTTGTCCTTTGCTACAAAAAGGATTGGGCCACCTTGCTACACCTTATTTAGTTTTATTACTTGTTGCTCGTTACCAATTATCTTATCACAAAACTATCTGTTACCTATTATTTCAGTGCTTGCAGAAAATACCTTACTGAAAACCGCTTGTCATTTCCTTCCGCTCCTTGTTGGGTTCGACACTCTTACTTATCGAAAGGACTACGATCGATCCCCTATACTTGTGGTTCATTAGTAGCTGCCACGTGTCCTCTTTGCCGTCTGCTAGCAGATGGCAAAGCTCTTTGCCGTCCGCTAGCAGACGGCAAAGAGGCTATATATCCCCTGTTTTCATTTGAATCCATTTAATTTGACAAGATTTCACACACAAATATACATGCATACATATCCAACATATCCAACAACATATAACAGCATGTCCAACAACATATTTCATCAAATCCAACATATATATCTAACAACATAGTTCAACAAAGTCCAACATATCCATATATACATACATAACTAGAAAAAAGTTTCCAACAACATATCCATATAGACATACATATCCAAACAAGTTTTCATGAACAACAAGGAAGCACCTGAAGAATAGTACACTCCATGAATCCAAGCTTCCTCATGTAATGCAAATCTGCAAATTGGGAAAGATTAAAGTTAGAAGAAGAAGACTAGCTAGAAGAAAAGGAAGAGGAGGAAAAGAAGAAGAAGAATTTATCTTCTCTTTATTTCTCTCCTCTCCTATTATTTATCTTCTTCTTTTCTAACTAATGTAGGCAAAAATGCTATTTTTGGGCTAAGGTAGGTAAAAATGCTAAGTGTATAGGTCAATTTAGAGCTAAGCTAGGTAAATAGTTCATTTTGGAGCTAACATAGGTTAAATGGATCATATTGGAGCTAACCTAGCTAAACTTGGTCATTTTTTAGCTAACCTAGCTAATTATGCCATTTTTGACCTAACTAAGCTTATTGTGTCATTTTAGAGGACAACAAGCTAAGTATATGACATTTATGAGGTTAGCAAGGTTGTTATGCCATTTACGAATAAAAACAAGTAAGAGGAGGAAAAGAACAACAACAAGAAGAAGAAGAAGAAGAAAAGAAGAAGAAGTGTTCTTCTTCTTTTCTTCCTATTCCTTCTTTCCTTCCTCTTCCTTGATTTTCTTCATCTTATTATGTCATTTGTGGACTAAATACACTAAATTATGTCAAAAATGGACTAAACATGCTAAATAAGAAGAAAAATACCGTTATCACGGAGGTGTAGGAATGGTCGGGGCCGCGCCAGTGGCAGACGGAGGTGAAGGACCGGTTGGGGTTCCGCCATTGGCAGACGCAGAAGGATTGGTCAATGCTTGTCGGGAGCCATGCTGCACCAAAGATCATTTCCAATAATGTCTCGTTAGCATGATGGAAACTGAAATGTGAATACTAGTAACTAACGACCATTCAAATCAAACTCACCGTGGTCGCCGGAGCAATCTGGGCATCGGCGGAGGGGGCTGGCCATTTTTCTCGCACATGGTCTGCACATTTGGTTCTCACGAGTCAGTCATATTAGTTAGTCATGCGAACATTACGTGCATGATTGGGCTAATATGTGATACGTCTCCGTCGTATCTATAATTTTTGATTGTTCCATGCCAATATTATTCAACTTTCATATACCTTTTGGCAACTTTTAATATTATTTTTGGGACTAACATATTGATCTAGTGCCGAGTGCCAGTTCCTGTCTGTTGCATGTTTTTGGTTTCGCAGAATATCCATATCAAACGGAGTCCAAGCGGGATAAAAATGGACGGAGCTTATTTTTGGAAAATATGGAAAATCTGGAAGGAAAATCAATACAAACCGGTGTCCGAGGTGGGCACGAGGTAGGGGGCGCCCCCCCTAGGGCGCGCCCCCTACACTCGTGAGCCCACCGTAAGATGGTTGACGCTCTTCTTTTACCGCAAGAAAGCTAATATTCAGGAAAAAAATCACGGCGAAGGTTTCAGGCCAATCGGAGTTAGGGATATCCATATATACACGAAACGGTGAAACAGAGCCAGAACAGAACACGGAAACAGAGAGAGACAGAGAGACAGATCCAATCTCGGAGGGGCTCTCACCCCTCCCACTCCATGGAGACCATGGACCAGAGGGGAAACCCTTCTCCCATCTAGGGAGAAGGTCAAGGAAGAAGAAGGAGGAGGGGGGCTCTCTCCCCTCGCTTCCGATGGCGCCGGAACGCCGCCGGGGGCCATCATCATCACCGCGATCTTCACCAACACCTCCGCCATCTTCACTAACATATCCATCACCTTCCCCCCTCTATCTACAGCGGTCCACTCTCCCGCAACCCGCTGTACCCTCTACTTGAACATGGTGCTTTATGCTTCATATTATTATCCAATGATGTGTTGCCATCCTATGATGTCTGAGTAGATTTTCGTTGTCCTGTTGGTGGTTGATGAATTACTATGATTGATTTAATTTGCTTGTGGTTATGTTACTGTCCTTTGGTGCCCATCATATGAGCGCGCGCGTGGATCACAACATAGGGTTAGTTGTATGTCATAGGACTATGTATTGGAGGGCAAGAGTGACAGAAGCTTCAACCTAGCATAGAAATTGATGCATACGGGATTGAAGGGGGACCAATATATCTTAATGCTATGGTTGGGTTTTACCTTAATGAACGTTAGTAGTTGCGGATGCTTGCTAATAGTTCCAATCATAAGTGCATAGAATTCGAAGTAAGGGATAACATGCTAGCAGTGGCCTCTCCCACATAATACTTGCTATCGGTCTAGTAAAGTAGTCAATTGCTTAAGGGACAATTTCGCCACACCTACCATCACTTTTCCACACTCGCTATATTTACTTTAGTTGTTTATTTATCTTAAAAGCCCCTAGCTTTTATTTACTCACTCTTTACTTCCTTGCAAACCTATCCAAAAACACCTACAAAGTACTTCTAGCTTCATACTTGTTCTGGGTAAAGCAAACGTCAAGCGTGCGTAGAGTTGTATCGCTGGTCGATAGAACTTGAGGGAATATTTGTTCTACCTTTAGCTCCTCGTTGGGTTCAACACTCTTACTTATCGAAAGAGGTTACAATTGATCCCCTACTTGTGGGTTATCAAGACCTTTTTCTGGCGCCGTTGCCGGGGAGTCATAGCGTGGGGTGAATATTCTCGTGTGTGCTTGTTTGCTTTATCACTAAGAAATTTTTATTTGTTGTTCTTAGTTGTTTTCTATCTTTACTTATGGATATGGAACACGAAATACCAAAAAAATTAGGTGTACTTGCTACTCATGAGGATGGGGTAACTCCTAAAACCCCCGATTCTCATTATGTGAGAGATATTATGTACTACTTTGATAATCCTGAGAAAACCCCATTCAACTTTATAATGGGAGACACATTGGATCAACGTGAATAGTTTAGGGATTACTGCTCGACACAAAAAGGGAAAGTATTATGGGATCAATTTATTATGTTGCGTTGGTATGCCTGGAATCTATGCTTGAAATATGATATTACTTGTTGCTCTAGGATGGAGGCTCCACACCTTCCCTTTTCATGCGAACTTAATGATAATGAAACCTTAGCTTCTTATGCTAATGGTATATATGATTACTATGATGTGGAACAAATAGAAGAATTTGTTGCTTTTAAGGCTACTTATGAAATTGAATCTTTGTTTGAAAAGTATGAAGCTTTAGATGATGATGCTTATAGGCCTGAAAATCTTGCTACGCTTAGATATTGCTATGAAAATTATGAATACAATTACTATATTAATGCTTTTATGAAGGAAGTCAACACTGTCCAAGAAGAGACTAATATTTTGCAGGAAGCTATGGAAGAAGAAATTGATGAAACTGTGAGCTCATTGGATGAAAAAGATGATGAGGAGAGCGAAGAACAAAAGGAGGAAGAGCGGATTAGCTACCCGTGCCCACCTTCTAATGAGAGTAACCCTCCAACTCATACATTATTTAATTCCCCATCGTGCTTACCGAATGATGATTGCTATGATGATTGTTATGATCCCG
Organism: Triticum timopheevii; assembly: GCA_963921465.1. NCBI lineage: Eukaryota > Viridiplantae > Streptophyta > Magnoliopsida > Poales > Poaceae > Triticum > Triticum timopheevii. The sequence goes on along the minus strand of OY997264.1, from coordinate 625,961,339 downwards.
TTGATTCTTTTGAAATATCCCTTTTTGATGATGCTTGCTATGCTTGTGGCCAGGATGCCAATATGAATTATGCTTATGGAGATGAACTTGCCATAGTTCTTTATGTTATGAATGAAATTGTATGTATTGCACCCACGCATGATAGTCCTATTATCTTTTTGAATTCTCCTGACTACACTATATCGGAGAAGCTTGCACTTATTAGGGATTATATTGATGGGTTGCCTTTTACTACTACACATGATGATTTTGATGAATATAATATGCATGTGCTTGCTGCTCCTACTTGCAATTATTATGAGAGAGGAACTATATCTCCACCTCTGTTTGTTTCCAACACGATAAAATTGCAAGAAATTGTTTATACTATGCATTGGCCTTTACTTTGTGTGCATGAATTGTTCTTTTATGACATGCCGATGCATAGGAAGAGAGTTAGACTTCGTCATTACATGATATATGTTACTTTGTGCTCATTACTAAATTACAAATCATTGCTAATTAAAATTGGCTTTGATATACCTTGGGATCCGTGTGGATTCACTACTTGAGTATGCCTAGCTTAATGGCTTTAAAGAAAGTGCTGCCAGGGAGACAACCTGGAAGTTTTAGAGAGTCATTTATTTCTGTTGAGTGCTTTCATATAGTTTAAAAACAACAAAAATAAAGAGGGGTGAGGGAGTCCTGGACTAGGGGGTGTCCGGATAGCCGGACTATCATCGTCGGCCGGACTCCAAGACTATGAAGATACAAGATTGAAGACTTCGTCCCGTATTCGGATGGGACTTTCCTTGGCGTGGATGGCAAGCTTGGCAATACGGATATGTAGATCTCCTACCATTGTAACCGACTCTGTGTAACCCTAGCACTCTCCGGTGTCTATATAAACCGGAGGGTTTTAGTCCATAGGACGAACAACCATTACAACAATCATACCATAGGCTAGCTTCTAGGGTTTAGCCTCCTTGATCTCGTGGTAGATCCACTCTTGTACTACCCATATCATCAATATCAATCAAGCAGGAGTAGGGTTTTACCTCCATCGAGAGGGCCCGAACCTGGGTAAAAACACCGTGTCCCTTGTCTCATGTTACCATCCGCCTAGACGCACAGTTTGGGACCCCCTACCCGAGATCCGCCGCTTTTGACACCGACATTGGTGCTTTCATTGAGAGTTCCTCTGTGTCGTCACCGATAGGCTTGATGGCTCCTTCAATCATCAACAACAACATGGTCCAGGGTGAGACTTTTCTCCCCGGACAGATCTTCGTGTTCGGCGGCTTTGCACTGCGGGCCAATTTGCTTGGCCATCTGGAGCAGATCGAAAGCTACGCCCCTGGCCATCAGGTCAGGTTTGGAAGCCTAAACTTCACGGCTGACATCCGCGGAGACTTGATCTTCGATGGATTCGAGCCACAGCCGAGCGCGCCGCACTGTCACGATGGGCATGATTTAGCTCTCCTGCCGGACAGTGCCCTGGAGGCCGCACATGAGTCCGCTCCGATCCTTAATTCGGAGCCGACCGCGCAGATCGAGGATGGGTGGCTAGACACCGCCTCGGGGGCTGCAACTTCTGCGGCGATGGAGCCGAATACTGACCTTGTCCCTTGTAAAGCTCGTGACTCCAGGGTGTCGGACTCCTCGCCGGACTCCGAACCTCCTGCGCCCCTATCAATCAAATCCGATTGGGCGCCGATTATGGAGTTCTCCGCCGCGGACATCTTTCAGCACTCACCCTTTGGCGACATCCTGAATTCGCTAAAACATCTCTCGTTATCAGGAGAGCCCTGGCCGGACTGCGGTCAGGATGGTTGGGATGCGGATGACGAAGAAATTCAAAACCCACCCACCACCCACTTTGTAGCCACTGTCGACGATCTAACCGACATGCTAGACTACGACTCCGAAGACATCGACGGTATGGACGACGATGCCGAAGACGACCAAGAACCAGCGCCTACGGGGCACTGGAAGACCACCTCATCATACGACATATACATGGTGGACATCCCAAAGGATGGGAACGACGAAGAAGCAGCGGAGGCAGATTCCTCTAAGAAACAGCCCAAGCGCCGACGTCAGCGGCGCCGCTCTAAATCCCGCGACAGCAAGAATGGAGATTCCGGCACCAGAGATAATAACACCCCAGAGAGTGCCGAAGACAACCCCCTCCAGCAAGATTCAGCGCAGGAGGACGGAGAAGCCAGCCCTCACGAGAGAGCGGCAGACGAAGAGGTCGAGGATGATAATTACATGCCTCCCTCCAGAGACGAGGCAAGCCTCAACGACGACGAATTTGTCGTGCCCGAGCATCCCGTCGAACAAGAGCGTTTTAAACGCAGGCTTATGGCCACGGCAAACAGCCTAAAGAAAAAGCAGCAATAGCTCCGAGCTGATCAAGACCTGCTGGCCGACAGATGGACCGAAGTCCTCGCGGCCGAAGAGCATGAACTCGAACGCCCCTCCAAAAGCTACCCAAAACGCAAGTTGCTCCCCCGATTAGAGGAGGAGGAGTATAAACCTTCATCACCAGCGCACAATATGGCAGACCGACCACCTCGTGGCCGTTATAGAGAGGCCTCTAGGCCCTCGATCAGGACCATACCCCGGCACCGCTCAAAAAGTACGAAGCCAAGGGGGAATGCGCCGGACTTGCGAGACATGTTGGAGGACAAGGCAAGACAATCAAGATCGATCTACGGATCATGTGGGTGCCCCACGATGCACGACGATTATCGTCGCGCCGGATACAGCAACTCCGGCCGGGCCGAACACAGTAGACAAAGCTCGCTTGAGCTACGTCGTGATATTGCCCAATATAGAGGCGCCGCACACCCACTATGCTTCACAGATGAAGTAATGGATCATCAAATCCCTGAAGGGTTTAAACCCGTGAACATTGAATCCTACGATGGCACAACAGACCCCGTGGTTTGGATCGAAGATTATCTCCTTCATATCCATATGGCCCGCGGTGACGATCTCCACGCCATCAAATATCTCCCACTCAAGCTTAAAGGACCAGATCGGCATTGGCTTAACAGCTTGCCAGCAGAGTCAATTGGGTGTTGGGAGGACCTGGAAGCCGCATTCCTTGACAACTTCCAGGGCAGATATGTGCGACCACCAGAAGCCGATGACCTAAGCCACAGCCAGACGAATCGGCCAGACAGTTCTGGACACGGTTCTTAACAAAGAAAAATCAAATCGTCGACTGTCCGGATGCAGAGGCCCTCGCAGCCTTCAAACATAACATCCGCGACGAGTGGCTGGCCCGGCACCTAGGACAGGAAAAGCCGAAATCCATGGCAACCCTCACATCACTCATGACCCGCTTCTGTGCGGGAGAGGACAGCTGGCTAGCCCGCAGTAACAACCTCAGCAAAAATTCTGGCAGTCCGGATACCAAGGACCGCAATGGCAGGTCGCGTCGAAACAAAAACAAACGCCGCGTTAACGGCGATAGCACTGAGGATACGACAGTCAACGCCGGATTCAGAGGCTCTAAACCCGGTCAGCGGAAGAAGCCATTCAAAAGAACTACTCCGGGTCCATCCAATTTGGACCGAATACTCGACCGCTCTTGCCAGATACATGGCACCCCTGAAAAGCCAGCTAATCACACCAACAGGGATTGTTGGGTATTTAAGCAGGCAGGCAAGTTAATTGCCAAAAACAACGACAAGGGGCTGCATAGTGATGATGAGGAAGAGACCCGGCCGCCGAACAGTAGAGGATGGAAGGGTTTCCCCCCACAAGTGCAGACGGTAAACAAGATATACGCAACCCACATACCCAAGAGGGAACGGAAGCGTGCACTTAGGGATGTATATGCGATGGAGCCAGTGCCCCTAAGTTCAATCCATGGTCCTCTTGCCCGATCACTTTTGATCGAAGGGACCACCCCACCAGTATCCGCCATGGCGGATTCGCCGCATTGGTTTTAGACCCAATCGTCGATGGATTTCACCTCCCTAGAGTCCTGATGGACGGCGGCAGCAGCCTGAACCTGCTTTATCAGGATACAGTGCGCAAGATGGGTATAGACCCCTCAAGGATTAAACCTACAAAGACAACCTTTAAAGGTGTCATACCAGGTGTAGAGGCCAATTGTACAGGCTCGGTTACACTGGAAGTGGTCTTCGGATCCCCGGATAACTTCCGAAGCGAGGAGATAATCTTCGATATAGTCCCGTTCCGCAGCGGCTATCATGCCCTGCTCGGACGGACCGCGTTTGCAAAGTTCGACGCGGTGCCGCATTACGCATACCTCAAGCTCAAGATGCCAGGCCCTCGAGGAGTCATCACGGTCAACGGAAACACTGAACGCTCCCTCCGAACGGAGGAACACACAGCGGCTCTCGCGGCAGAAGTACAGAGCAGCCTCTTAAGGCAATTCCCAAGTCCGGCCGTTAAGCGACCGGACATGGCCAAACGCGCCCGGAGTAACATACATCAAGACCAACTGGCACGTTCCGAGCATGCGTAGCAATGCGCCCCCAACCCCAGCCCTTGCATGATTGCAAGACTAGTCTTTCACGTACATCATTACGCTCTGGAGATACCATGGGCATAGGGGGAGGGGCACGACCACGACAAGCCCAGAGTGCGGCTCAACCACACCAGGGGCTCCCAAGTGTGTCGCTCTTTTTCTTTTTTCTTTTTTACCAACAGGACGCCGTTCACCAGAGCCCCTGTTCGGCAGCAGACCTGCCGAACTCACGATGCAACAGCCTACGACGAACACTTAGGTGGTCTCCATTACGAGCATTAAATCTGTTTAATACACCATTCCGCAGCCTACCCCTAGAGGGGGACATGTTTAATAGTCTCACCCCTTGCTTACCGCACTATTTGTATCGTTCTGCATTCATCGCAGAATTCCTTGAATAAACAATGCATCGCTTTTCGCTTATAATTGCATTTCTCTTTTATATATATGTTCATTTATGACATCTTGCATCCGTACACATTGGTACGGCCGAATACACCAGGGGCTTAAGTTCCCCGCATTATGGTGTGATAAGTCCGAACACTTTCACAAGTGCGGCACCCCGAACTTATAGAATTATATGCATCGGCTCCGAATCATGTCTTGGGTCAATAGTTGGGTTTGCCCGGCTCCCATGTTTTGGTACCTTACGTTCCGTTTTATCGGCTAAGGTAGCACTGGGAGAACCACTGCGATTGCACCCCGATTGAGCTGGGCGAGCGCCTCAGTGGAGAAAGCTAAAACTGACCGTCATGATAAGGCGAGACCTGGTCGCTGTTCGAGAGGTCTTTTCGAGTCCCTAAAGACTTATGCCGCTTAGAGCGAGGAACCGGCTTTGTCCGGCCCAGGCGTGGATAGCGCCACGAACTCGGTATTCCGAACACTAGGGGCTTCGCCGAAATTTAAAATTATAGAATTCTATGGCTAAGTGAGAGTGTTCAACCATTATAAGTCCGGTTGCCTCCTTCGTTGTGTTGAGCGCCTCCCTAGATGAACCCAAACATGGGAACAAGAGTGCTCAAGTTTATCCCGAACACCCCAGCACTAGTGGCATGGGGGCTGAAGCCGACGACTTGCCATCTCTCAGATTCGATAAACGGCCGCACAGAAGGTAATATTTTAAATTAATAAGTGTTGCTTAGCACATATGAACAATGTTTTCAGCGTACAGGATAACACATTGCGAGTCTACTCAAATATTACATCTTTGGAGCACTCATCCGCAATCTTGCGGGCACCCTTCAGGACACTCTTATAATACAATTCGGGCGTACGATACTCCTTGCCCGCCGGCGGCGCGTCCGTCAGAAGCTTCTCAGCATTCAGCCTGCCCCAGTGCACTTTTGCACGGGCAAGGGCCCGACGGGCACCTTCAATGCAGGCGGACTGCTTGACGACTTCCACCCAGGGACACGCATCCACCAGCCGCCGCACCAGGCCGAAGTAGCTCCCAGGCATGGCCTCCTTGGGCCACAGCCGAACTATGAGGCCCTTCATGGCCTGTTCGGCTACCTTGTGGAGCTCGACCAGCTGCTTCAGCTGGTCGCTAAGGGGCACCGGATGTCCGGCCTCAGCATACTGAGACCAGAAGACCTTCTCCATCGAGCTCCCCTCTTCGGCCCGGTAGAATGCGGCAGCATCGGACACGCTACGAGGCAGATCTGCAAACGCTCCTGGAGAGCTCCGAATTCGGGTAAGTAACAGGTAATTCACATTCACATGCTTGCTTTGCATGAAAAATGCCTTACCCGCCGCTATTTTCTTCACCGCCTCAATCTCCTGGAGGGCCTTGTGGGCTTCGGCCTTAGCGGCTTTGGCACTCTCAAGAGCCGAGGCAAGCTCGGACTCTCGAGTCTTCGAGTCGCGCTCCAAGCTCTCATGCTTTTCCACGAGAGCCTGGAACTCTTGCTGCACCTCCGCCACCCGCGCCTCCTGCTTCTCTCGCTCAGCTTGATCCACGGCCGCATTACGCTCGTCCGCGGACACGGCCTCCTTCAGGGTCGCCACCTTGTTCGTGGCCCCTGCAGTGCCCACGTTATCCTTGTTATTTCTCTTGCAACCAAAATCCTATTCTGTAAGGTACAAATTTTATACGGTGTTACTCACCTTCTTTGTCCTTGAGCTGCTTCTTGGCAAGGCCGAGCTCGTTCTCAGACCGCTCGAGGTTCTGCTTCAAAGCATCGACCTCCGCAGTCAGTGCGGCAGAGGTCAGCAGCACAGCCTGCAATCCCATATTGACATAATTTTTAGAACTCCTGCGTATATCTTTTTATATCCTCAGTCCGTCTTTTCTTTCCGAACACCGAACCGAGCATCAGGGGCTACTTTCTATGCGGTATTACATTACATATCTTAAAATTTCTTACCTCAAAGCCTGTTAGAAGGCTGCTACAGGCTTCGGTCAGCCCGCTCTTGGCGAGCTGAACCTTCTGAATCACCGCACTCATGATAGTGCGGTGTTCTTCCTCGATGGAAGCGCCGTTGAGCACTTGCAACAAGTTGTCCGGCGCCTCCGGTTGGACGGAGGCCGCCGGTGTCACGGTCTTTCCCTTCTTACGAAGGGGCCGCCTGCCGGACTCCGGAACCACTCCGGGTTCCGGTGCGGAGTCCGGTGCGAAGTCCGGGAGGTTTCCCTGTGGCACCTCCGGAGCCTTCCCCTCCTGGTAGGTCCCCTCCTGGGATCCCACCTCGGCGTCCTCAGCGTCACGAGGGGTGGAGGCGGTCGGAATGGAATCCACATCCGACGGAGCCAAGGACCCGCTCGAGGAAGCGGGAAGATCGTCCTCGGCCGGACTACAGGTTGTATGCGGCATTAGAAGGACACCACGTGGCGAAAAAAGAGAAATTATAAATCATCCAGGAATTCGGACACTTACGATCTCGCCGGGGGCTTGGCCCTTGAGGGCCACCCCTCGTCGCCGTCGTCGGCATTGGCGGAGCAGTCTGGAGGAAGGGTCCTTCCCTTCTTGGACTCTTCGGCTTCCCTCGTTGGGGAAGCCTTCCTCTTCTTCTCTCCCCCCTCTAGGAGAGAGTCCTCTTTCTCCTCCTCATCTTCGGGGGAGGAGTCCGCCTCGGAGCCATCGGACGACGAGTCCGATACCACCTGGCGCCGGGAATTCCTTCGGGTTCCCGTGGCCTTCTTCTTGGCCTTCTTCTCCGGCACCACATAAAGGGCCGGAACCAGCAGCCCCGTTAAACGGGTGTCCGCTGGGTCTTCGGGAAGGGGAGCCGGACAGTTAACCTGTCCGGACGTCTTCTGCCAGTCCTGTTAAAGGCATTGGGAGTTTTAGATCCCGCATAGAGTCAAACTATGAAAGAGATGAGTGTCCCATAAAGGATAACAAAGCTTACCTCGTCGGCCGGGCGCTTCGTGCTGAATCCGCGATCTTCAGTTGCGGATGCGGGGGCTTCTCCGCCCTTGAACAGCACCCTCCAGGCAGCTTCGTACATCGTGTCAAAGAGCCCGCTTAGGGTCCGGTGCTGTGCCGGATCAAACTCCCACAAATTGAAGGCCCGTTGCTGGCAGGGGAGAATCCGGCGGACGAGCATGACCTGGATCACGTTGACAAGCTTAAGCTTCTTGTTCACCAGGGTCTGGAGACAGGACTGGAGTCCGGTCAGCTCCTCCAAACTACCCCATAGCAAGCCCTTGTCTTTCCAGGAGGTGAGCTGCATAGGGGTACCAGATCTGAACTCGGGGGCCGCCGCCCATTTAGGGTCACGCGGCTCGGTGATATAGAACCACCCCGATTGCCACCCTTTGACGGACTCCACGAATGCACCCTCGAGCCAGATGACGTTGGGCATTTTTCCCACCATGCCACCTCCGCACTCCGCTTGGACACCCTTCACCACCTTCGGCTTGACATTGAAGGTCTTTAGCCACAAGCCGAAGTGGGGCTGTATGCAGAGGAAGGCCTCGCACACAACGATAAACGCCGAGATGTTGAGGATGAAGTTTGGCGACAGATCGTGGAAGTCCAGGCCGTAGTAGAACATGAGCCCCTGGACGAAGGGGTTAAGTGGGAAGCCTAGTCCGCAGAGGAAGTGGGGAAGAAATACGACCCTCTCATGGGGCCTGGGGGTGGGGATGAGCTGCCCCTTGTCGGGCAGCCGGTGCGCGATGTCGCTGGACAGGTATCCGGCGTCGCGCAGCATTTTGATGTGCCCCTCCGTAACGGAGGAGGCCATCCACTTGCCTCCCGCTCCGTACATGGCTGGAGGAGGTTGAGGCGAGATGTGCGGACTTGGGCGCTGGAGCTCGAGTGCGCGGAGATGGATAAGCAAAGGAGGAAGAGGGCGTAGGTAAAAAAAAGGCGGGTCCTTATCCCCTTATATATGGGCGGACGAAGACTATGCGTCCCACCGGCCTGGTAAAACTCACTTATCTCCCAAGCGCCACAATCAATGGCGCGGTTGGGTTACCCATGTCCGTATTGATGGGAATCCCGGAATAAGGCGAACACGGTCTCTGCTTCGACAAGACGTGCCAAGGAAACCGCTTCGCTAAACGCACTGAGGTGGTATAATAAAAACAATTCAAGTAAAGGCTTGGTAGTGGTGTGACATCATACCACAAAATACGTCAGCAGATTGAACTTGTGTACATATTATTCTCTCTACGGTGGTATGTGGAATTTATTTTGCAGAGCCGGACACTATCCTGGTGTTCGCAATCTTCTATGAATTATTCGGAGGAGGAACCCGCCTTGCAATGCCGAACAATATGCGCCCCGGACTCATCGTCATTGAAGCCTGGTTCAGGGACTACTGAGGGAGTCCTGGACTAGGGGGTGTCCCGATAGCCGGACTATCATCGTCGGCCGGACTCCAAGACTATGAAGATACAAGATTGACGACTTCGTCCCGTGTCCGAATGGGACTTTCCTTGGCATGGAAGGCAAGCTTGGCAATACGGATATGTAGATCTCCTACCATTGTAACCGACTCTGTGTAACCCTAGCCCTCTCCGGTGTCTATATAAACCAGAGGGTTTTAGTCCATAGGACGAACAACCATTACAACAATCATACCATAGGCTAGCTTCTAGGGTTTAGCCTCCTTGATCTCATGGTAGATCCACTCTTGTACTACCCATATCATCAATATCAATCAAGCAGGAGTAGGGTTTTACCTCCATCGAGAGGGCCCGAACCTGGGTAAAAACATCGTGTCCCTTGTCTCCTGTTACCATCCGCCTAGACGCACAGTTCGGGACCCCCTACCCGAGATCCGCCGGTATTGACACCGACAGGGGGAACCCAAATTTTTTTCAAAAAAAGAAAAGCGAAAGTGAGAAAGACGATCATTGTTGATGTGGGAGCTAGCCTTGAACTTTGTTCATGCTCACGGAAACTTTGTGAATCTTGATTACAGAAACTTTTCAACAAAAATAATTATCCCCTTGTACAATTCCATTGTATCATAAAAATAATGTGCCAAGGTTTGCCTTTAGGATGTTTGCAATGCTTGTTGGTTTGTGCGGTGCAGGGCAGAAACTTTGGCTGTAGTGCGCGATTTTTGATTTTTATATGGAACGTCAAATGGTTCTGATTCTTTTTGCACTACCTTTCTGTACAAATTGTTTATTTTTCCTAATTTTAGCAGAATTTTTCAAGTATCAGAAGTATGGTGAATGTTCATATTTCTCCAGACAGTTGTGTTTTAAACAGATTCTGTTTTTGATGCATAGTTTGCTTGTTTTGATGAAACTATCAATTTATATCAGTGGATTAAGCCATGGAAAAGTTATACTACAGTAGACACAATGCAAAAAAATAATATGAATTGGTTTGCAACAGTACTTAGAGTAGTGATTTGCTTTATTATACTAACGGATCTTACCGAGTTTTCTGTTGAAGTTTTGTGTGGATGAAGTGTTCGATGATCGAGAAGGTCTCGATGTGAGAAGAAGGAAGAGAGGCAAGAGCTCAAGCTTGGGGATGCCCGAGGCACCCCAAGTAAATATTCAAGGAGACTCAAGCGTCTAAGCTTGAGGATTCTGGGAAGGCATCCCCTCTTTCTTCAACAAATATCGGTATGTTTTCGGATTCGTTTCGTTCATGCAATATGTGCAAGTCTTGGAGCGTCTTTTGCAATTAGTTTTTTATTTTTCTTTTATGCACCATGCTGGTATGAGATGGTCCTTGGTTGATTTATAGAATGCTCTATGCACTTCACTTATATCTTTTGAGTATGGCTTTATAGAATGCTTCATGTGCTTCACTTATATCATTTGAAGTTTGGATTGCCTGTTTCTCTTTACATAGACAACTGCCATTTGTAGAATGCTCTTTTGCTTCACTTATATTTGTTAGAGCTTGGGCATATCTTTTGTAGAAAGAATTAAACTCTCTTGCTTCACTTATTTCTATTTAGAAAGATGACAGGAACTGGTCATTCACATGGTTAGTCATAAAATCCTACATAAACTTGTAGATCGCTGAATATGATATGTTTGATTCCTTGCAATAGTTTTGCGATATAGAGATGGTGATATTAGAGTCATGCTAGTTGAGTAATTGTGAAATTGAGAAATACTTGTGTTGAGGTTTGCAAGTCCCGTAGCATGCACGTATGGTGTACCGTTATGTAACGAAGTCGGAGCATGAGGTGTTTATTGATTGCCTTCCTTATGAGTGGCAGTCGGGGACGAGCGATGGTCTTTTCCTACCAATCTATCCCCCTAGGAGCATGCGCGTAGTACTTTGTTTCGATGAATAATAGATTTTTGCAATAAGTATGTGAGTTCTTTATGACTAATGTTGAGTCCATGGATTATACGCACTCTCACCCTTCCATCATTGCTAGCCTCTTCGGTACCGTGCATTGCCCTTTCTCACCTTGAGAGTTGGTGCAAACTTCGCCGGTGCATCCAAACCCCGTGATACGATACGCTCTGTCACATATAAGCCTCATTATATCTTCCTCAAAACAGCCACCATACCTACCTATCATGGCATTTCCATAGCCATTCCGAGATATATTGCCATGCAAATTCCATCATCATCATATACATGACTTGAGCATTCATTCACATATTGCTTTGCATGATCGTAAGATAGCTAGCGTGATGTTTTCATGGCTTGTCTGTTTTTTGATGTCATTGCTATGCTAGATCATTGCACATCCCGGTACACCGCCGGAGGCAATCATATAGAGTCATATCTTTGTTCTAGTATCGAGTTGTAATATTGAGTTGTAAGTAAATAAAAGTGTGATGATCATCATTATTAGAGCATTGCCCAAGTGAGGAAAGGATGATGGAGACTATGATTCCCCCACAAGTCGGGATGAGACTCCGGATGAAAAAAATAAATTAAAAAAAGAAGAGAAAGGCCAAAAAAAGGAGAAGTCCCAAAAAAATAAAAATAAAACAAAATAAATGAGAGAAAAAGAGAGAAGGGGCAATGTTACTATCCTTTTACCACACTTGTGCTTCAAAGTAGCACCATGTTCTTCATATGGAGAGTCTCTTGAGTTATCACTTTCATATACTAGTGGGAATTTTCATTATAGAACTTGGCTTGTATATTCCAACGACGGGCTTCCTCAAATGCCCTAGGTCTTCATGAGCAAGCAAGTTGGATGCACACCCACTTAGTTTCAGTTTGAGCTTTCATATACTTATAGCTCTAGTGCATCCGTTGCATGGCAATCCCTACTCCTCACATTGATATCTATTAATGGGAATCTTCATGGCCCGTTGATACGCCTAGTTGATGTGAGAATTTCTCCTTTTTTGTCTTCTCCACATAACCCCCACCATCAGATTCTATTCCACCTATAGTGCTATGTCCATGGCTCACGCTCATGTATTGTGTGAAAGTTGAAAAGGTTTGAGAAACGTCAAAAGTATGAAACAATTGCTTGGCTTGTCATCGGGGTTGTGCATGATGTGAATATTTTGTGTGGTGAAGATGGAGCATAGCCAGACTATATGATTTTGTAGGGATGAGCTTTCTTTGGCTATGTTATTTCAATAAGACGTAATTGCTTGGTTGGTATGCTTGAAGTATTATTGTTTTTATGTCAAAAGATAGACTATTGCCTTGAATCACTCGTGTCTTAATATTCATGCCATGATTAGACAAATGATCAAGATTATGCTAGGTAGAATTCCACATCAAAAATTATCTTTTTATCATTTACCTACTCGAGGACGAGCAGGAATTAAGATTGGAGATGCTGATACGTCTCCCCGTATCTATAATTTTTTATTGTTCCATGCCATATTATTCACTTTCATATACTTTTTGGCAACTTTTTATATTATTTTTGGGACTAACATATTGATCCAGTGCCCAGTGCCAGTTCCTGTCTGTTGCATGTTTTATGTTTCGCAGAATATCCATATCAAACGGAGTCCAAATGGGATAAAAACGGACGGAGCTTATTTTTGGAAAATATGGAAAATTCCGGAAGAAAAATCCACGCGAGACGGTGCCCAAGGTGGTCACGAGGTGGGGTGCGCGCCTGACCCCCTGGGCGCGCCCCCTACCGTCGTGAGCCCACCATAAGGCGGTTTACTCTCTTCTTTTGCCGCAAGAAAGCTAATATTCGGAAAAATATATCACGGCGAAGGTTTCAGGCCAATCGGAGTTAGGGATCTCCATATATACGCAAAACGGTGAAACAGAGCCAAAACAGAACGCAGAAACAGAGAGATAGATCCAATCTCGGAGGGGCTCTTGCCCCTCCCAATCCATGGGAGCCAAGGACCAGAGGGGAAACCCTTCTCCCATCTAGGGAGGAGGTCAAGGAAGAAGAAGAAGAAGGGGGCCTCTCTCCCCCTTCCTTCCGGTGGCGCTGGAGCGCTACCGGGGGCCATCATCATCACCACGATTTACACCAACACCGCCGTCATCTTCACCAACGTCTCCATCACCTTCCCCCTTCTATATTCAGCGGTCCACTCTCCCGCAACCCGCTGTACCCTCTACTTGAACATGGTGCTTTATGCTTCATATTATTATCCAATGATGTGTTGCCATCCTATGATGTCTGAGTAGATTTCCATTGTCCTATCGGTGATTGATGAATTGCTATGATTGGTTTCAATTGCATGTTTTATTATTGGTGCTGTCCTATTGTGCCCTCCGTGTCGCGCAAGCGTGAGGGATTCCCGCTGTAGGGTTTGCAATATGTTTATGATTTGCTTATGGTGGGTGGCATGAGTGACAGAAGCACAGACCCGAGTAAGTAGGTTGTTTGCGTATGGGATAAAGGGGACTTGATACTTTAATGCATTGGTTGGGTTTTACCTTAATGAATCTTTAGTAGTTGCGGATGCTTGCTAGAGTTCCAATCATAAGTGCATATGATCCAAGTAGAGAAAGTATGTTAGCTTATGCCTCTCCCTCAAATAGATTTGCAATAGTGATTACCGGTCTAGTAACGTAGTCAGTTGCCTAGGGACAATTCCACAACTCCTATCACCACTTTTCCACACTCGCCATATTTACTTTAGTTGTGTCTTTATCTAAACAGCCCCTAGTCTTTATTTGCTCGCTCTTTACTTTCTTGCAAGCCTATCCAAAAACACCTACAAAGTACTTCTAATTTTATACTTAGGTAAAGTAAACGTCAAGCTTGCGTAGAGTTGTATCGGTGGTCGATAGAACTTGAGGGAATATTTGTTCTACCTTTAGCTCCTCATTGGGTTCGACACTCTTACTTATCGAAAACTGTTGCGATTCCCTATACTTGTGGGTTATCAAATGTTACTATCCTTTTACCACACTTATGCTTCAAAGTAGCACCATGTTCTTCATATAGAGAGTCTCTTGAGTTATCACTTTCATATACTAGTGGGAATTTTCATTATAGAACTTGGCTTGTATATTCCAACGATGGGCTTCCTCAAATTCCCTAGATCTTCATGAGCAAGCAAGTTGGATGCACACCCACTTAGTTTCAGTTTGAGCTTTCATATACTTATAGCTCTAGTGCATCCGTTGCATGGCAATCCCTACTCCTCACATTGATATCTATTAATGGGCATCTCCATAGCCCGTTGATATGCCTAGTTAATGTGAGACTTTCTCCTTTTTTGTCTTCTCCACATAACCCCCATCATCATATTCTATTCCACCTATAGTGCTATGTCCATGGCTCACGCTCATGTATTGTGTGACAGTTGAAAAGGTTTGAGAAACGTCAAAAGTATGAAACAATTGCTTGGCTTGTCATCGGGGTTGTGCATGATGTGAATATTTTGTGTGGTGAAGATGGAGCATAGCCAGACTATATGATTTTGTAGGGATGAGCTTTCTTTGGCTATGTTATTTCAATCAGACATAATTGCTTGGTTGGTATGCTTGAAGTATTATTGTTTTTATGTCAAATGATAGACTATTGCTTTGAATCACTCGTGTCTTAATATTCATGCCATGATTAGACATATGATCAAGATTATGCTAGGTAGCATTCCACATCAAAAATTATCTTTTTTATCATTTACCTACTTGAGGACGAGCAGGAATTAAGCTTGGGAATGCTGATACATCTTCGTCGTATCTATAATTTTTGATTGTTCCATGCCAGTATTATTCAACTTTCATATACTTTTTGGCAGGTTTTTATATTAATTTTGGGACTAACATATTGATCCAGTGCCCAGTGCCAGTTCCTGTCTGTTGCATGTTTTTGGTTTTGCAGAATATCCATATCAAACGGGATAAAAACGGACAGAGCTTATTTTTGGAAAATGTGGAAAATCTGGAAGGAAAATCAACGCAAACCGGTGTCCGAGGTGGGCACGAGGTAGGGGGCACGCCCACCCCCCCCCCCCCAGGGCGCGCCCCCTACAATCGTGATCCCACCGTAAGGCGGTTGACGCTCTTCTTTTGCCGCAAGAAAGCTAATATTCAGAAAAAAAATCACGGCGAAGGTTTCAGGCCAATCGGAGTTACGGATCTCCATATATACACGAAACGGTGAAACAGAGCCAGAACAGAACGCAGAAACAGAGAGAGATAGAGAGATAGATCCAACCTCGGAGGGGCTCTCGCCCCTCCCACGCCATGGAGACCATGGACTAGAGGGGAAACCCTTCTCCGATCTAGGAAGAAGGTCAAGGAAGAAGAATAAGGAGGGGGGGCTCTCTCCCCCTCGCTTCCGGTGGCGCCGGAACGCCGCTGGGGGCCATCATCATCACCGCGATCTTCACCAACACCTCATCCATCTTCACCAACATCTCCATCACCTTCCCCCCTCTATCTACAGCGGTCCACTCTCCCGCAACCCTCTGTACCCTCTACTTGAACATGGTGCTTTATGCTTCATATTATTATCCAATGATGTGTTGCCATCCTATGATGTCTGAGTAGATTTTCGTTGTCCTATTGGTGGTTGATGAATTGCTATGATTGATTTAATTTGCTTGTGGTTATGTTGCCGTCCTTTGGTTCCCATCATATGAGCGCGCGCGTGGATCACACCATAGGGTTAGTTGTATGTTGATAGGACTATGTATTGGACGGCAAGAGTGACAGAAGCTTCAATCTAGCATAGAAATTGATGCATACGGGATTGAAGGGGACCAATATATCTTAATGCTATGGTTGGGTTTTACCTTAATGAACGTTAGTAGTTGCGGATGCTTGCTAATAGTTCCAATCATAAGTGCATAGAATTCCAAGTAAGGGATAACATGCTAGCAGTGGCCTCTCCCACTAATACTTGCTATCGGTCTAGTAAAGTAGTCAATTGCTTAAGGGACAATTTCGCCACACCTACCATCACTTTTGCACACTCGCTATATTTACTTTAGTTGTTTATTTATCTTAACAGCACCAAGTTTTTATTTACTCGCTCTTTACATCCTTGCAAACCTATCCAAAAACACCTACAAAGTACTTCTAGTTTCATACTTGTTCTGGGTAAAGCGAACGTCAAGCGTGCGTAGAGTTGTATCGGTGGTCGATAGAACTTGAGGGAATATTTGTTCTTCCTTTAGCTCCTCGTTGGGTTCGACACTCTTACTTATCGAAAGAGGCTACAATTGATCCCCTATACTTGTGGGTTATCAATATGCACGAGAAACGTACCACGATGAGCTCGTATAGGGCCCGGTTAGACGCCTCGTTCCAGTTCCTCTCCTCCTCCAACAGCTTAGCCGTCCTCTCCTCCAACTCCCTCTTCCTCTCTGCCGCCTCCCTTTTTGCCTCCTCCAAAAGCGCCTGGGTGTTCAATCTCTCTTTCTCAACCAATGCCTGCAACACACCACTCCTAGTTGGCATTGTAATCATCGCCGGACGCACACACAATGTAATGGAGGAAAGGTGAGAGAGTCCGTATAACTAACCGCCATGGCGAGCTCCGCGGGCCGTGCACGAGGCGTTATCTCAGGATCAGAGCTACTCTGGCACTTGTTGATCTACGGGAGAGTCCTAGGACAACATATCAGTCCATCACCAATGGCTATGTAGCCATGGGACCTCCCGCCACCAGATATCATCACCAGCTCTGTATCAAAAGGATCCTGGCTCAGGTTAAAGTCCTCCCCTCTCCTCGCCTTTCCCACATCTCTGTACCTCACAAGCTTGTGGTGGGAGGAGATGTTGGTGAAGCTCTCTGGATGATCTAGGTCAGACTCCGTGAATGGCTTGGCCTTCGTGTACGGGGCAGTATGGGCCATGCCATAGAGGTCGAACAGATTTGGCACAGGCTTCTTGTTGTGGTGCGCCTGAGAGAGAGGAACAAAATATTAGTTAAGCTACCATGAAGAATGATATTGCTATGTAAATAGGTCATTTTGGAGCTAAGTAAGGTTATTATGTCATTTTCGAGAAAAATAAGCTAAGTTTAGGTCATTTTGTAGGTAACCAAGATTATTATGCCATTTTTTTACCAAAGTATGCTAATTATGTCATTATTGAGCTATCCAAGGTAGTTATGCCATTTTTAGCTAACTAAAGCATATTTAGGCATTCTATAGAGCTATCTAAGGTTATTATGTCATTTTAGAGATAATTATGTCATGAATGAACTAGCTAAGATTAGTTTAGGTCGTTATTGAGCTATCGAAGGTAGTTATGCCATTTTTTAACTAACTAACACTACGGGAAACAGGAGATTTGCCGTCAGTACTGTTCTTTGCCGTCAGCATTTCGTCGGGCCAGACGGCAATGACAAATTTTGCCGACAACAGCTGATGGCAAAGAACAACTGACGGCAAATTCATACTTTGCCGTCTGTAAAAAAAACACAGACGGCAAAGACTCTTTGCCATCTGAGATATTTTTTTACAGAAGGCAAAGGGCTCTTCTCGCCGTCTATAAAAGAAATCACAGACGGCAAAGTCTTTGCCGTCTGCAATTTTTTTACAGACGGCAAAGGTAGCTCTTTGCCGTCTGTAAAATAAATCATAGACGGCAAAGAGAAAGCACAACACACGGATCGAGCCCACGGATCGATGAGGTGGCAAGATCTGGGCCACCCGCACCTGTCTCCATCTCTCACCACGTACAGCCCACCCACCCACCCCACCATTCTCTCTCTCTTATCCCCAAGGTCCCACCACGACCTCTCTCCCACGCCAACCCCATCTCTCCCCCGATTCCTTCTCTGCCGCACACCCCACGCCCAGTCAAGACCTCCTCCTCGTCAACCGCAGCCGATCGATCCCGCCTCGCCGTTGCCTGAGCTGAGGCCGGCGTGGGATCCTTCTCTTCCTCCGCTGCTCACCAACCGCCGCCACTCGACCCCGCCTCGCCGTCGCTTGAGCCATAGGCCGCTGCGGGATCCTCCTCGTCCACCCCGTCCTCAACCCGGCGGCTCCTCCTCCTCCCTTCCTCGTCAACTGCCGTTGGTCGACCCCGCCTCGCTGGCGTAGGATCCTCCTCCTCCCCGCCCGCGACCCCACGCCTCCTCCCCTGCTCGTCAACCGCTGCCGCCCTTCAACATGGCGGCGCCGTTGCTTTGTCAAGAGCTCGCCGGAGTTCCTCTACAGCGGAACCTCCCGCCTGGTGGACCCCGCCTCACCGCTGCCTGAGCTGGAGGCCGCAGAGAGATCTCCTCGTCCCTGTCCGTGACCCTACCACCTCCTACCGATCCAGGGGCTCCATGCCGCCATGGTCAACTCCGCCCGAAGACCACCATTCGCCTCCTCAAGCTCGACGCCCGCTCTCGGATCTCGACGCTGGCAAGGGCCAGTTTGTCCGTTTTGTAATAGTTTTTTTCTGTTTCGTTCGTTTGTTCGTCCACCCTGTAAATGGAGAACATTATATTGTGTGTAAATACTGTGATGATGGATATGTAAATAGAGTACTTTTGTCTTGTAAAAATCCTTTCGTTCGTCATCGCTGTGAAAGATTTTCCCTATGCCTTCGGCCATCTACGGCCTCTGCACCCTGTATTGTTGTTTTGTTTTTTTAAATAGCAATATTTTCTTTGCCGTCTGGGTATACGAGGATGACAGCAAAGACATAGCCTAGCTGACGGCAAAGTACTTGACGCCGTCCGTTAACGCGACCGCTCCGTCTGTTGGCATATTTTTGCCGTCTGGCTAGTCCGCTAACGGCAAACCCTATTGACTTACGGCAAATTCTTTGCCGTCATCTTGATAAACAGCAGACGGCAAAGTATTCTTTGTCGGCTATTCTTTGCCGTCTGACTTTGCCGTCTGCTTCCAGACGGCAAAGTCTTTGTCGTCTGGAATTTGGTCTTTGCCGTCTGTAATCCACAGACGGCAAATCTCCTGTTTCCCGTAGTGTAAAGCATATTAAGTCATTTTATAGAGCTATCTAAGGTTATTATGTCATTTTAGAGCTAAATATGTCATAAATGAACTAGCTAAGATTAGTTTAGGTCATTATTTAGCTATCCTAGGTAGTTATGCCATTTTTTTAACTAACTAAAGCACATTTAGTTATTTTATAGAGTTATCTAAGGTTATTATATCATTTTAGAGCTAATTATGTCATAAATGAACTATCCAAGGTAGTTATGCCATTTTTTAACTAACTAAGCATATTAAGTCATTTTGGAAGGGATAAATGCTAGCATGAAGAATGAAATTGCATGAATCATGTAGCAAACCACATACCCAGTTCTCCCCATACTCAAACAGGTTGGAGCTCCCTTGATGGTGTGGCACACCTTCCATTTGGTCGCGCTTATCCTTGGCCCTATGGTGTTTGACTAGCCATTGGGGAGAGCACCACGCATCCACCAACGCCTCCCAATAGTCCATCTTATCCACACACCATCTCGGGGGCACCTAATTTAGTCAAGAGAAATTTCAGCGCTACGCCTATGAATCAAATCAAGAAAACTAAGTTCAAGGCCTTAAAAATAGGTAATTACCTGCATGTACTTCTCCTTTCTCAGAAACTTGCCGCGACACTTCTTCTTGGCCCTCCTAATACCCTTCGAGGCATAGTAGTCCCGAACGGCCTGCACTCGAGCCTCGTGCCGTAAGTTCTAAAGTAGGCGCTTGCACTCGGTTTCGACAACCATAGACGCAGCCTCCTGATCTCCCTCTGAAACCCTGTAGAAGGTCTGCAATCAAACAAGACAACACTGATTAGTACAATCACTAGGTAGTGTTGATTTTTAATTCTGTAAAGGAGAAACTACCTGAGGGAGTCCCGGATTAGGGGGTTTCCGGATAGCCGAACTATCACGTTTGGCCGGACTCCTGGACTATGAAGATACAAGATTGAAGACTTCGTCCCGTATCCAGATGGGACTTTCCTTGGCGTGGAAGGCAAGCTTGGCGATACGGATATGTAGATCTCCTACCATTGTAACCGACTCTGTGTAACCCTAACCCTCTTCGGTGCTTATATAAACCGGAGGGTTTTAGTCCGTAGGACGAACAACAATCATACCATAGGCTAGCTTCTAGGGTTTAGCCTCTCTGATCTCGTGGTAGATCTACTCTTGTACTACCCATATCATCAATATTAATCAAGCAGGAGTAGGGTTTTACATCCATCGAGAGGGCTCGAACCTGGGTAAAAACATCGTGTCCCTTGTCTCCTGTTACCATCCGCCTAGACGCACAGTTCGGGACCCCCTACCCGAGATCCGTCGGTTTTGACACCCACACTACCCAAAATCGACGGAACACAATGTCGGCCACCGTCTCGCACAAGACACCGGCGACCATCTCCTCCGGCGGGGCCGGGGCAACCGAGTACAGCTCCCAGCTCAGTGCTAGTTCTGGAACCTGACCCTCACCGGGCAACGTGACCCACCCAGGGAAGTGCTGCCGGCAAAGCACACCAAGGACCTGGTTGGGCCTGCGGACACCCCGGGGGTGTACCCAGCCCCTGCAGTATGAGAAGGCCAACACATTAGATATTAATTTGAAGGAACATGAAGGCAAAAGGTTAAAAATAGTAAATGCACTTACTTCAACCCATTAGGCGCAATCAACCACCTCTGGTCGGGGGTCGTCGGCACGGGCGGGATCTTTGTACAGCCACGCTTGTAGACCTTCTTGCCCTTCTCAACTAGCTCGTCGTCGCTGTAGCTATCGTAAAAAAAAGGTGTCCTTGCTACCATCAGTAGGGCCACTAGCCTCCGGAGTCTCATGGGAAGAAGACTCCGGGATCAGAGTCTTCTGGGATGAAGACCCTGGGACCGGAGTCTTCTGGGATGAAGACTCTGGGACCGGACTCACGTGGGGTGAAGGATCGGCAACACGAGTCTGGTGGGGCGGAGGATCGGCGACCCGAGTCTAGTGGGGTGAAGGATCGCCGACCGGAGGCTCATGGACCGGAGTCCGAGACGGGTCCACGTTAGACGGAGCAGTCCTGTGGTCGGGTGAATCATCTGAGGGTGGCGGCGAGGAAGGCGTAGCAGCCTTCCTAACTCTCCCACTACCACGTCCACCTCTAGCAGCCGTCTTTGTCCTCCCCCGACCTCTCCCAGCTGAAGAAGAAGCGCCCACCGCAGGTGTCTGCATACTGTCTAGCAGCGCTCTCTTGAGGGGCTGGGCTGGAATAATGGAACCACCCCTCCCAGTAGCACTCGCAGGAGGCTCGGGGCGCTCTGGACCCCTGCCCACCATCCTGTCAACACCTGCAATGACAAAAAGTAAACAAAATTAGTACAACATAAAAATTTGAATACCTGACATGAATAATATGTATATAATTCAAGTGTGTCATCATCATGAACATAATAAAAAATTGAATACCTCACATTACTAATATTACTCTGAATCGTCTATATATTCTCCGGGATCATTAAATGCATCATCATCATCACTATCAGTGACGTGCTCATCATCATCATCATCAATAAATGCATCAACATGTGGAAGGCCTCCTTTACGTAATCGTCCAAGCATTGACAGGTCATCTGCAGCAGTAACTTCTTCTTGCTCCGGCTCTTCTTGTTTCGGCTCAGGGGTGAAGTCGGATTCACTATCGTTGTCTAGTTCAATGTTCTGGGGTGGAGTAGAGCGGTTCTTGAAACATTTTTTTGGAAAGACGTGTTTCTTGGAAGAATTCTCCTTCGTCATATGTGTCTTGGTTAATGTGAGGATCATAATCCTCTGCATTGGGGGGAGGTGGTCTAACACGTGGCGGCACTTCATAAACAACATCCCAACCACTGAGATTTGGATCACTTTGACAGGCCCACGGTAGATAGAAAACTTGGGTTGCCTGTTGAGCCGTAATATAGACATCGGGAACATCCAAATGGGTGCTTTGTTTGATTTCGACTAGCCCTATATCTTCATGAGTCCTTCTAGTCTCCCTCGGCTGGAACCAATAACATCTGAAGACTACGACGTTTGTTGGGTTTTCACCATAGAATTGAAGTTCATAAATTGCTTCAACTCTTCCATAATACTCGATATCTCCTTCGCCGATAGTAGAGACACAACAATTTGTAGACTTTTAGTCAGCCATAGATAGCTCTTGGCCACAGGTACGAAAGCGATACCCGTAGATGTCGTATTTGTCAAATGAACAGACCTTATAGTCAAAACCATTAGCTACTTGTCTCAATTCGGCATCCATAATCTCTGAATTAGCCTACAAGTTTAATACGAAAGGATTGTTGCATTAGTCGCAAATTAGCCAAAGAAATGAAATGGTCTAATGGAAATTACCTTTTTTTGAACCAGGAGATGAAACTGGGATATTCACCTCCTTGCTTTGCCAGAAGCTCATACTCTTCGACAGAATCCTTTTGGATCACCACTCCATACGAGAATACGGCAATGTATCGACTACATCAAATATCCAGGAATAAGAGCAGTTCAAAGGAAATAGAAGTTGCAAAACAATGTACCGAGATCTTACTCGATGTACGGCCGCACTTCTGTTAGGTTGTTGAAGAGATACAGCGAAATGGTCTGCCATTCTTCAACATCCAACGACGATACTGGTTTCCAACCACTGGCTGGTGCAGATTCCCTTTGAATTGGCTGAGGTTGGATCGACCCTTTTTAGGGTCGTCAGCATTGTACCGAGGCTTCGGATTATGCAAATGACGATTTTTGGCTTCGTAGTGTGCTGTCACGAAGTTTGCTGCCTCCTCGGTGATGAATGCCTCGGCCATCGATGCTTCAATTCTAAGTTGTGTAGCACCAACAATTTTGCGCGGGCCCCCCAATCGTGCCTCGGTCGGGAGATGCAAAATCAAGTGTTGCATTGGATTAAAGAAGCTTAGCGGAAAGATCATCTCTAACTTGCAGATCAACTCCGGCGCCAACTGTTCCATTTCTTCTAGGAGGCCAGGCGATAGTTCTTTCGACAAACAACATGGAAGAAATAGCTCAGCTCTGCTAGTACTAGCCATTCATCCTCATGGATGAAGCCACGCAACATCATCGGCATTATCCGCTCAATCCATATGTGCCAATCATGACTTTTTAGACCAAATATTTTCAATTTTTCAAGACTCGCTCCCCTCTTTAGATTTGCTGCATACCCATCGGGGAACATCAACTGTATTTTCACCCACAAAATAATTTCCTTCATAGCTGGCCTTCCAAGATTGAACCATGCCTTTGGCTTCGTCCAGTTCCGCTTTCCTTTCGGTTCTTGCATGTTTTGTAACGGTCTAACACATAGCTCCTCTTGATCGACTCTAGCCTTAGTATTATCCTTTGATTTACCCTCTATGCCGAACAATGTACCAAAAATGGCTTCGACGATATTCTTTTCAGTGTGCATCACGTCGATGTTGTGTGGGCAAAGGAGGTCTTTAAAGTAAGGCAGATCCCAAAAGCATGTCTTGTGAGTCCAGGCGTGTTCCTTATTATACCCCTTGAAATACCCTGGATGCTCTGTTTCTAGCTCGAGAGCGTTTAACTGATCTAGGGTCTGTTGGCCTGTCAACGCAGGTGGTGCAGAGTGTTTGACAACTCTACCTTTGATGAAGTTCTTCTTGTCTTTCCTGAACTTATGGCGAGGATCTAGAAATGGTCTATGCAAGTCGAAGCAAGTATACTTGTGCCTTGCCATCAGCCAACGAAACTCAAGAGCTCCCTTGCATGTGGGGCACGGGAACCTTCCATGCACACACCAGCCAACGAATAGCGCATACACCGACAAGTCATGCATAGAGTACATGTACCTGGCACGCATTATGAAGTTCTGTTTGCTAAAGGCGTCGTATGTCTTGAACCCATTATCCCAAGCTTCTTGCAATTCGTCCTTAAGCGGCTGCATGTACACATTCATATTCTTCCCCGGATAGTTGGGCCCTGGAATTATCAACGTCAGGAAAATGTTCTTTCTTTGCATAATCTTCCCAGGGGGGGAGATTGAGTGGAATGACAAACATGGGCCAACAACTGTATTGGGCTACCGCCTGACCAAACACACTGAACCCATCCATGCTGACGACGACTCGAGGATGCCTTGGATCTGTCGTTCTTTCCTTATGTAATGCATCGAAGCGCTTCCACGCTTCACCATCCGATGTGTGCACCATCATCACATTCCCATTTGCATCTAGTTCAGTTCTTTTGCCCGTTTTGTGCCATGTCATTTGTCTGGCCGTCTCTTTGACCATGAAAAGACGTTGAAGTCTTGGTACGATTGGCATATACCGAAGAACAATAATGGGTATTTTGGTCTGCGTCTTCTCACACATACCGTTGTCTACCACAACATATATACCTGGAAGACTTGCAAATGGGACAATAGTTCAAGTCCTCATACTGAAGCCTAAATAAGACACATCCTTTCTCATAGGCATGTATCTTCTCATAGGGCATCTTAAGAGCACGGAGGATTTTGTCTGACTAGTACAGGTTTTGAGGTAGCACATGGCCTTTGGGTAGAAATCATCCAAATACTGTCATCATCGCGTCATAGCATTCTCTGCCCAAGTTGAATTGAGCCTTCAAAGCCATTATTTGTGAGATGGCATCCAGCTAACAAAGCTCAGTGTGCTCGTGGCGAGGACGTTTTGAGGACTCCAACATTTCAGTGAAGGCCTTTTCAGATTCCTCCATCTCCTCGTCTGAGTCCGAGCATCGTCAAAGTCTTGCACCATGTCTTCCATCCCGGTACCATGCTTGTTGGTGCGACGACGAACCACCTCGGCTCTGGCACGTTGGGAAGACTCACCATGTAATGTACATACCATGTAACTAGGCGTACAACCAAACTTCTGCAGGTGTTTACTCATTTCAAGCTCGTCCCTCATATTATAGTTGTCGCACCGGACACAGGGGCACCAGCTTAATTTCTGGCCGTTTGCAAATGCGGCTCTAACAAACCCCTTGGTTTTTATTAACCATTCCTTGGTCCAAACTTTCTGACAAGTGTAACCGGTGTACATCCACGCACGATCACTCATATTGACTTCCTACTGGACACACAAGAAATATATACATAATTAAGCAAACCATATCCATTAGTTAATGGAGTTTGTCAGTTTTATTACATCCATGCAACCTACACGCTAATAGGTAAAGGTAGGTCCTAATCCCACCCGAGTATGTGTAGATTGAGTTTGTTTTCCCATGCTCTGCTCCGGATCCGATGCAAAATTTCAGCAGCACCTCCCTGCTGTTCTCCTGATACACGTCTCGACAATAAGCTGAGAGGATGTGTACCCGGAGAACAACAGGGAGGCACTGACAAAATTCTGCATCGGATCTAGAGCAGAGCATATGGGAAAACGAACCCAATCTACACATACTCGGGTTGTCCATGGATAACGTTGGACAATTCGAAAGAATCACGATTATAAATATGCAAATGCATGCATATTTATAGATGTAACCCTTTTGAACGGGAGACGCATAGTGGTTACGCATACTGATGATTGACACCTATAGCTAGCAAGTTTCATCGGCACGAAGACCGGAACAGAGCAAATGAAGGGGGGAGAGGAGGAGATGTCATTGGTGCTCACCAACGAACGCAGGGGCGGAGCTCGTCGAACGCACAGGGAGGTCGTCAAACACAACACCCTCGCAGCGACGAAACAACTTCACATTTAAATACACCCGATCAACACAAATATATATGATGTTTTGCATAACAAAATCAAAAAATATACGATCTAACTCATAATTCACAAATATATGACCCCGCCGGCCTCTGGAAGGCCAAAGAGCACCTTTTCGGGAGGTGTCGGGGGTCTGGGTGTCGTGGGTGATGTGTCAGGGTCGGGGTGCCGTGTCGGGGTCGGGTGCTGTTTCGGGGTCGGGTGTCGTGTCGGGGTCGGGGTGTCGGGGTGTGGTGTCGGGGTTGGGGTGTCGGGGTCAGGGGGTCAGGGGGTCGGGGTGCCGTGTCGGGGTCGGGGTGCTGTTTCGGGGTCGGGGTGTCGGGGTGTCGTGTCGGGGTCGGGGTGTCGGTGTCAGGGCGTTAGGGGGTCGGGGTGTTTCCTTCTCTCCTTCTTTCCTTCTCTTCTTCTTCTTCTTCTTCTTCTTCTTCTTCTTCTTCTTCTTTCCTTCTCTTCTTCTTCTTTTATTTCTTCCTTATTTTCCTATTTCCTCTTCTTCTTCTCATCTTCTCCTATTTTTCTTCTTCTTCTTCTCCTCCTCCTCCTCTTCTTCTTCTTCTTCCCCGTTCTACATATTCTTCTTTTCTTCTTCTTCTTTTTTCACCATTTTCTACTTCTTTTAATTATATGACTAATTAACTAAAACCCATGCACTAGTCTAATCTAATATAATCAAGCACTAAATCTAACACTAACACATATCTAGTCTAATCTAAGAAGTAAACAACAAAAAAAGAAAAAAAACAGAAAAACACTCACCAGAGATGGCGTTGGCTGGGGCTTCGCAGCGGCAGGGTGGCGGTGGTTACGGGGGCCGCAGGGCTCAGGGGGCGACGGTGGCACCGGGGCGTTGGGCAGGTGGTGGGGGCGGCGGGGCGCCGCGGTGGTAGGCCGTTCGGGCGACGGGGCGCCGCGGCGGTGAGCCGTTTGGGCGGCGGGGCGGTGGCGGGTGGTCGGGGCGACGGGGCGAGGGGCGACGGGGCAAGGGGGCGGCGGCGGGTGGTGGGGTGGTGGGGCAAGAGGGGCGGCGGGTGGTCGGGGCGACGGGGCGAGGGGCGGTGGGTGGGAGGGTGGCGGGGCAAGGTGGCGGCGACAGGTGGTGGGGGCGGCAGCGGGTGGCAGGTGGCGGGGGCGGCGGCGGGTGGCGGTGGTCGTCGGGAAGGAGAGGACAGAATTAGAGAGAGAGGGGCGGGGTGGGGCTCGGCCGTTAGTTTGGTCAATTCTTTGCCGTCCGCCCTCCTTTGTCGTCTGCTAGCAGACGGCAAAGAGGGGGGCCGTTAGGTTTTTTCTAAGAAGCTCGTTAGTGAGGCCCACCTCTCTCTTTGCCTTCCGCTAGCAGACGACGAAGAATTGGCCAGTTCTTTGTCGTCCGTTTTCTGTAAGCGGACGGCAAAGACCTTCTTTGTCGTCAGCCAGCAGACGGCAAAGAATTGGCAGACGGCAAATAAGGTAATTCCAGTAGTGATGTGTGGATACATAGACAAAACACGGTGTCCCTAGTAAGCCTCTACTAGACTAGCTCGTAATCAAAGATGGTTAAGTTTCCTAACCATAGACATGTGTTGTCATTTGATGAACGGGATCACATCATTAGGAGAATAATGTGATGGACAAGACCCATCCGTTAGCTTAGCATATTGATCGTTCAGTTTTATTGCTATTGCTTTCTTCATGTCATATACATAATCCTTTGACTATGAGATTATGCAACTCCCGGATACCGGAGGAATACCTTGTGTGCTATCAAACGTCAGAACGTAACTGGGTGATTATAAAGATGCTCTACAGGTATCTCCGAAGGTGTTTGTTGGGTTGGCATAGATCGAGATTAGGATGTATCACTTCGAGTATTAGAGAGGTATCTCTGGGCCCTCTCAGTAATGCACATCATAAGAAGCCTTGCAAGCAAAGTGACTAATGAGTTAGTTGTGGGATGATGCATTACGGAACGAGTAAAGAGACTTGCCGGCAACGAGATTGAACTAGGTATGAAGATACCGACGATCGTATCTCGGGCAAGTAACATACCGATGGACAAAGGGAATTACGTATGTTGTCATAAGGTTCGACCGATAAAGATCTTCGTAGAATATGTAGGACCAATATGGGCATCCAGGTTCCGCTATTGGTTATTGGCCAGAGAGGTGTCTCGGTCATGTCTACATAGTTCTCGAACCCGTAGGGTCCGCACGCTTAACGTTCGTTGACGATATAGTATTATATGAGTTATGTATGTTGGTGACCGAATATTGTTCGGAGTCCCGGATGAGATCACGGACATGATGAGAAGCTCTGGAATGGTCCGGAGGTAAAGAATGATATATAGGATAATAGTGTTTGGTCTCCGGAAGGGGTTCCGGATGTTTCCCGAAATGTTTGGGTACGAGAACACTTTATTTGGGCCAAAGGGGAAAGCCCACGAGGCTTTTGGAAAGTGCAAAAGGGAGTTTTGCGGAGACCAGAGGCTAGACGACGGGAACCCTGGCGTCTATCCCTGGAGTCCGAGAAGGACTCTTGCCTTTCGGGCAAAACCGACTTTGAGGAGGCTTTTACTCCAAATTTCGAGCCCAGGGCTCAACATATAAATAGAGGGGCAGTGCTAGCACCCAAGACACATCAAGAATCACCAAGCCATGTGCCGGCAACCCTGTCCCCTCTAGTTTATCCTTCGTCATAGTTTCCATTGTGCTTGGCGAAGCCTTGCGGAGATTGTTCTTCATCAACACCGTCACCACGCCGTCGTGCTGCCGGAACTCATCTACTACTTCGCCCATCTTGCTGGATCAAGAAAGCGAGGACGTCATCGAGCTGAACGTGTGCTGAACGCGGAGGTGCCGTACATCTGGTACTTGATTGGGACGGATCGTGAAGGTGTACGACTACATCAACCGCGTTGATAAACGCTTCCGTTTTGCGATCTTCAAGGGTATGAAGATGCTCTCCTGCTCTCGTTGCTATACATCTCCAAGACAGATCTTGCGTGAACGTAGAATTTTTTTGAAATTGCATGCTACGTTTCCCAACATGACCGGTGGCAGCCTTGGCACTGATTCCCCGCGGGAAACCGAGGCATTGTGAGGACGACGAGGCGAGGGTCGCTGACTCGGCAGGCCCGCTGTTTGTTAGCGTCAAAATCGATTGCCCCGGCGCCCCTGGTCGCCCCCCAGCGCGCCGAGTTTGGCCTGGGTCTGCCGGCACCAGTTTCGGCCTAAACCGGTGAAAACAGGCTCCTTGGGGCACGACTGGGCCGATTTTTGGGCGCCGGCGCTAAAAAATGGCTTGAGGGGGCTATTGGGGGGCGCGGCTGGAGTTGCTCTAAGTCCTTTCACGAAGACATCTGCCGTGACAAAACCATGACACTTCCCCTATCGATACTCAAATCAAATTTTAGAAAAGTCTATAATATGGTGGGTGTGAGGTATATGTCGGGCAAGATTGGTCTTGACCCACTAGAATATGTATGCCCCGTTGCAAGGCACGAGCAATTAGCTACTATAAAAAATGTTCAAAATGCATTTAGCAAATATTTATCATGTATTTAAAAAATGTTCATTATCTATTTCCAAATTTTCATTGTGAATTTAAAAGTTGTTCATCGATGTATTTTATAAAATGTTCGTGGTGCAATACTCATTGTATATCTTTAGAATTGTTTGTCACGTTTTATAAAATGATCATCGTGATTTTTAAAATGTTCATACTTTTTATAAGTGATTATCACGTATGTTGAAAAATATTCACCATGTTTTTAGAAAACTAATTAGATGCCCGTGCGTTGCTACGAAAGCAAAAAATTCTAGAGGTGGCAACATTCTTGTAGAGATGAAGAACAAGTGGATTTGAATATGGCACTTAGGTTTGTTGCCTTTTGATTTTGACAATTTTAGTATTCATTTTTAATTGTGAAAAAAAGTTCAAAACCACAGGAGGTCTTATAACGCTCTACCACTGGTTTTGTGTTTACAACACGGTATCACATGTTTTGTGCTAACAAGTTGAGGCCTAGCTGACACCAAAATTGGCAGCTTGGGCTCACATATTGGGTCTAGCAACACCAATCCACGCACGCACCCACTCCTCTCCGCACAAGGTCGAGCCGCGCTGACTTTTTTGCTTGACACCTCCATAGCTTCTCTATTTCTGGCCATGAAGGCAAATTGACGGTGGCAACAATGGTTGGTTTGAGGCATTGGTGGCGAGTGTAGAGGTACCAGAGAGATGGGGTGCTTGCTCTAGCATACTTGCACATGTACTTTCCTCCTGCAAATGCAGCAAATATCATGCCTCGGCGGTTCGATGGAGGTGAATCGATGCAACGGTCACGCCTAGATTTTTTTATGGCCTCCTAAATCCATCTGACCCCTCCCACCGTGGATGCGGCAATGACATCGTCATGTGGAACCAATGTGGTGTTGGCCATGCGTATGATTAAATTACTTTTGGCATCGATAGGGCGATAGCCACAAAAACTTCCTAAAATTCATTTGGGTCTATGGAGAGCATATGAAGAGAAGAAAATGCTTCCAGTGTTGTACTTCATGATTGTAGTGCTTCCAATGTTGTAACAAGATAAATAATGCTTGCAACTTGATGATTCCAGTGATTTGAGTGTTTATTGATCAAATTTGTAATTAGATTGTGCAAATTTCCGTGTTATATCTTGATAATATATGCAGCATATATGTTACACGTGTAGAAAATTATAGTTTACATGTTGATCATGTATTGCTAAATTACGAAAAATGAACACGGCCTTTTCTAAAATAATGTCCTATTTGACGCAACACATCATAATCAGGATGATATGCATTAGAATATAGCATAATTAGGAAATGAACCGCCCTACAAGCATTGATAAATTTGTAATCACCGCATAATCAGGACTATGTATTTCATTAGGTTTAGAAGCATTTAGACTTTGTCATGACCCAAAATTAAGTAGATTATCAGATTTACAAGCATTTGAGAGTATGAAAATGCTCAAGTCTGTATCAATTAAATAAACCCAAAAGACACCCAAAATGTTGAAACATTCACAAGTAGAATGGTACACGATCTAGAAGTCTTTACTGTTCACTATATTATAAATGAATGGAGGAGCATTAGTGGACCAAAAACCTGACTGTGCCATACATCAATTAGAAATTTAGACCATACATACTTTTCGCACAGCCATACAATTATAACACTTGGTCGTATTTCAATCAATCATGTACAACTATTTCACATCAGTTATTGATTTGAATGCCTTCCCTATTCACGGACAAAATCAAGTTAGCAAAGTCAAGTAACCTTTTTTTTATTAACGTGAGCCCCCTTCTGACATCACCATAAGGATTTTGTTTCTTTTGATCATGAGGAGGAAGATTAATCAAATCCCTCTTCTCACGGAGGAATGAGTGTGGTTGGGAACAAACACAACAGCTCGAGGTAGTTGGCACCAGCATCACCGAGAATGAGTAGCTCGTCGCCGACATAATTCTTTGCACCCGCAATATCTGGGCCTACTCATGGCTACCCCTCCCCTGGTAGCCTCCATGTCACCTTGGAAGAAAAAGCCTCATGTTGGAAGTTAAGAACCAGATCAGACACAAAAGGAAATCAATCCCAACAACCACAAATGGAAAATAAAGTAACCTAAACTAGCTTGGACATGACAGCAACCCGCTATCGTTTTCGTCTCAGATGGCCTGCACGACTAAGTCAGATCTAAAGGGAGAGAAATCGGGACAAGCTCGAAGCCAAATCTGATACAATGAGATCCCAACTACAATTGTATGCAAGGGGAGGGACCCTCGACCAAATCAACTTCGGTGGTTCGCCTAGGAAGAGAGGGGAAGGGCCAACTAGGAGGAATTTAGGAGAGGTTCTCGAAGAAAATTTCTTTCGCGGGAGAAGGAGAACCTCCAGACTCTCAACATGGCATGGGGCGCTTTTGCAAAAGTGCTAGCTAAGTGGTTTGGGGACAACCTGTTGCTCTCAGGCCTACATTACAGATCGGACGGTACAAATAGCACGAAGACACTTGATCCCGAACTGTCATCCACACATGAATATCCTCGTTTAAGAGAGACACACCATTATCACCAACTCGCCTTTTTATAGGAGTAGAGAAGTTCATCATGTATTTCCCAAAATGTTTTCACTCCCTTTCCTTCTTTTTTTCCCATTTCTTTCCATTAGTTTTTTCCTTTTATTCCAATTTACTTTTTTGATTTAACAACAAACATAAATTTTCTGAGATTTCCTTTTTTCTTCAAAAACACTAATAATCATTTTTATGTATTTACAATGATCATACTTTTAAATAAACAATGACCATTTCAGATATATGCCATTTATTTATTATAAAATTAGTAGAATAAATCTCCTTACATTTTATTTAGAATAAAATCAATATATACAAAACGGAGATAATAATGAGAAAGTAAAGTAAGCCTAGGAAACCTGTATCTTTTTTTTGAGAGAGAGAGAAAGAGAGAACGGAAACAAATTTCACGTTTAATCGGAAATAACAAACCGAACTAAAACAACAAGAGTAAAGAGAACAGCCGGTCAACTAGCGTGGTTTAGCCTAGTGTTTGGAAGCCAGCGCTCGCCAGGAAATGGTTGTGTGTTTGAAACCCCGGAGACGCACCTTTTTTGCATTTCGAAAACAACCTATATGGGCCGGCCCAGTGTGGGGCGCTGCAGGCGCCCGTTGCAGCGCCAAAATAGGATTCACCCACATTAGTCATCTTTTGTAACGAGCCGTGAAAGAAAAAGGCGTGCTATGTGGGCCGAGCCCAACAGAAGCTCGAAGTTGACGCTTCTTCTGATTCAAAGAGACCAGAGGCGCCGCCCGTCTCCGTCTCTAAGAGCATCTTCAACAGGCACCGAACGCGCCGCACGCAAAAAATTGCTTTGCCACGCGCGCATCATCTAGTTTGGCGCGGCGCAAAGCGCTGGCTCCAGCAGCCGCGCTAAAATGCAGCGCGCGCGCCGCTCTAGCAGCGCGTAAAAATGCAGCGCGCGACTCTGGCACAAACAACGTATGCATTCCAAAACAGACGCAAAAAGATCAAACACAAGCAAAAATAAATCAAAATAAATAGTTCAATTTCGTTATTACAACTCAAACAAATAGTTTATCGTTCAATACAATAAATAGTGCAATAAACACAACAAATAGTTCAACAATACAATATCGAACGCACAAATCATGATGCTCTTTGTCATCCATTCCATGCCCACCACTTCTCAATGAGATCCTTCTGAAGAACATTGTGCGCTGCAGGACGTCGAATGGCATGATAGGAGGCAACAAAACGGGCCACCCTTTCAGCCCTCCATCACACTCGCACGGGATATCCCAAGAGCTCATACTGAGAGTAGTCTAGATCTTGGCCACGCTCATTCTCGATGATCATGTTATGCATGATCACACAAGCGTGCATGATGTACCAAAGCATTTTCTGATCCCAAAATCTTGCCGGTCCTCAAACAATAGCAAATTGAGCTTGCAAAATCCCAAAAGCTCTCTGCACATCTTTTCTAGCCGCCGCTTGAGCATTGTGAAAATTAAGATTTTTCTTACCTTCTGGCTTTTTCAACGGCTTGACAAAGGTTTGCCACTTTGGATAGATGCCATCCGCTAGATAATAGCCATAGTTGTATGTACGGCCATTTGCTACAAACTGCACCGGTGGCAACTCACCATTTGCAATCTTATTCATCAGTGGTGACCGGTTGACAACATTGATGTCATTCAAAGATCCAGGTATTCCAAAGAATGCATGCCAAATCACTACTAGGGAAAAGGCTATACACAGAATCTTAGCAGCAGCGCGGTTCAAAAAACAGCGCTAGTGCTATGTAGCAGTAGCGAGCTATTAAAAACCGCGCTACAGAAACAAACTTAGCAGTAGCGCCTGTTTAAAAAAAACGCTACTACAAATATTCCCATTGGCAGAATGCTAGGCTACGCATAGCAGTAGCGAGCTTAACCGAAACGCGCTACTGCTAGAGCACAGTTAGCAGCGCGTTTCCAGAGAAGGGCGCTACTACTAACGGAAATAAAATAAGATGATAAACAAATAGAAATTTAAATGAAAATGAAAGAAATAGAAAAAGGAGAAAGGGAAAAATAAAATGTAAAGCAAAATAAATGAAAAAGTGAAAAATCGGAGGAAGGCATAGCAGCAGCGTTTGTTTGTAAGAGGCGCTATAGCTAACGTAGCTGCAGCACGTGCCCTAGACCCCCGCTATAGAAACAGAATAGGAAATTAGCTATAGCAGCAGCGCCTTTTGAGGAAAGCGCTATAGCTTAGCTATAGCGCGTTTTGCGAAACGCGCTACCGCTAAGTTTGACTTAGCCAAAAAACCGTTTTCCCCCCGGCCACCACTTCCCCCAAATCCCTCAAACCCACCCCGCGCGCGCGCCGCCGTCTCCCCGATTCGTCGCCCCAGACCTCGCCGCCGCCGACGACGCGCACCAGAGCCGTGCGCTGTCGACGACACCGGAGCCGCCGCCAACGCCACGGAGCCGCGCGGCCTCGTCAACGCCACTGGAGCCGCCGTCGACGCCACCTTCCTCACCGTCACCGGAGACGCCCCTGCCTCCCTCGCCACCACACTGCCTCCGTCGCCACCACCGGCGCCATCATCTGTAAGCCCCCACCCCTCCTCTCTCTCTCATGCATAGGTTAGCCAGTTTTTAATTAGGTTAATTATCTAGGTTAGGGCAAAAATTTAGTTAGGGCATTGACAGAGAAGTAGTTAGGTTAACTAGTTTAATTAGGTTAATTATCTAGGTTAGTGCAAAAACTTAGTTAGGGCTTTGACAGAGAACTAGTCAGGTTAACTAGTTTAATTAGGTTAATTATCCATGTTAATTAGTGCAAAAATTTATTTTAGGCTTTGACAGAGAACTAGCTGCATTAACTAGTTTAATTAGGGTTAATTATCTAGGTAAACTAGATTAACTAACTAGGTTAAATAGGTAGGTTAATTAGGTTCGTTGGATTAAGAAGCTAGGTTAAGTAGATTGGCAAAGGTTTTTGATTTTTCAAAAGACCACTATTTTTCAAGGAAAAGAATTTAGGCAAATTTTATTTTTCATTGAAGTGGTCATGTTATATCTTTTCATTGAAGTTGTTCGATTGTGCCCAAGTGGTGGCTTTGTTGTTTCCAGGGAATGATGCAGCTGAGTGGCCTATGTTTTGCCGGAATGTTGATTCATTTCTGTTCCGGCAAATTTCAGGTTCTCGATTTGTCCACTTTTTAGCAAAGGT
Organism: Triticum timopheevii; assembly: GCA_963921465.1. Lineage (NCBI taxonomy): Eukaryota > Viridiplantae > Streptophyta > Magnoliopsida > Poales > Poaceae > Triticum > Triticum timopheevii. The sequence goes on along the minus strand of OY997264.1, from coordinate 625,926,140 downwards.
CATGCCGAAATTTCTCGTGAATTTCGGCATGACTTGTGCTACAAACTAGGACATATCGAGTGCCCGGGATTTGCCGCACCAAGAAGGAGTCAACATTCCTGCAAAATAATAGTCCTTTTTTATGTCATTATTCATTTTATTAGGTCTAGAATTAATTGACTAGATTTAATCATAGGAAACATGGCTAGCAACGATGAAGGACAGGGTTCTGGTGATTGCGACGACGTCTACCGGGCGGCAGACGAATTTTTTAGTTTTACCGACGATCAACAGATGTTGTTGCTGGGCCCGGCATCGGGGACTGAGACCGACACGCAGACCGGTGCTGAGACCGATACGCAGACCGGTGCTGAGGCTGACACCGGCGCTGAGATTCAGACCGGCATCGAGACCCGCGCTGAGACCGGTGCTGCCTCGGGGAGCGGATCCGGTGTAGCACCGAAAGCGAAGAGGCAACGGGTTCCTAACAAACTCAGGACTACTAGGCTGGTGGTCACAGAGGTGGACAACAGCAATTTTGAGCCAAAGGCGCCCGAGGAAGCGCGCGCGTGCTACGGCAATCAAATAGGCTGCATCATACGGACAACCGCCACCATCAACGATGAGAATCTAAAGAAGATAGAAAATATGAGGAGCTCCCTCCTAAAGAAGTTTCACCAGATATTCTTGTTCCCGGGCCGGAATGAGAAGGATTATGAAGATCCAGACAATGACCCGGCAATGAAGAAGATAAACAAACACGCCATGACCAAGTTTAGCAACGCGTTGGCCGCCTGGAAAAATCGAGTGAAAGCAAAGATCAACGACGGGGAACCCTACTCCGAGATTGTAAAGGAAAGTCCGACAATCACGGAAGAGCAGTTTCAAATATTCAAGGAGGCTTGCGAGGCCGAAGCTGCCAAAGAAAAGTCTAAGTACATGAAGGGGCTTCAAAAGAGGAACATTGGGACCCACCACCTCGGAAGCCGTGGTTACGGCGGAAAGAGGTCCAAATGGGCCAAGGAGGACGCGGAAGCCGCGAGTCTGGGCATCCCAGACCCCTTGGCGGATTTCACCGTCCCGCAGGAGCGTGACGTCCTGAGGGCCCACCACCGTTGGGACCCACTGAAGAAGGTTTATGAGACAACACCGGTCATTACGGAGTTCATGAGACTGCTGGTAATTTTAGTTTCTGATCAATTCGACTGCACACGTTAGTCATATTTGTAAACGATCCTTGTGCCTTTTGCAGAGAGAGCAACGCCGGATTGCGGCCGAAAGCGACTCGCCATCTGAGGCATTGGCGAGGCCCAAATGGGACACTCCATTCAACCGGGCGTTGAACATATTGAAACGACAACTGGTGGATACTCGACCGTCGTATGGACGCGTGCACGGTGTCGGAGACGGCGCCACGTGGAAGAAGTACTACCGTGAGACCACGGAGGAGAGAAAGGAAAGACAGAGGTTAACTGAAGAAAGCATCGACAAGAAGGTTGAGATTGCGGTTGAGAAGAAATCATCTCAGACAGTCGCAACAGCGATAGCTGCCGCAAAACAGGCGATTGCAGATATATCTACTTCCTTGGTGACGGGCGTTCACACTTGGACAAGGGAAAATCCAAAAAAAATGCAGAGGACTTTCCCCTTGCTGACTTCTTGGCAGCACATGCTCCCGCACCGGCTTCCGCACCTGCTCCCGCACCGGCTCCCGCACCTGCTCCTGCACCTGCTCCCGCACCGGCTCCCGCACCTGCTCCCGCACCGGCTCCCGCACCGGACGTGCTCGGTGGTGCCTCCTCTTTGGCTGAGCTCGACGCCCTCACGGTATCTTCCACACCGGCCCCCTTCAATATAAATGTATAATCTCCCGTTTTCGTTGCCTTTCGGATGTCTCACGTCGCAGACTTTTATTTGCAGGCCGACGAAACCCCGTGCACCATATTGTACACCATCGGCGAACAGAAGATGGACGTGGGGAAGGGGACGATAATGGAGCCTAAGGAACCATTGTTCCACAGCCGGTCGATCCCCCCGAACGTCTTCAAGGTTTCCGTGGCCAGTGTCAAACCGGGCCACGAGAATTTGCCTCCTCTAATACTAGTGGGGGATGACGACGAGACCCCGCGGCGGCTTGGTGATTGTTGCAATGGGTGGGTCCTGTTGTGGCCAAAGAGTCTGCTTCGTCTGGAGGCGGCCGGGAGCACACCCACGAGCACGCAGCCTCAGCAAGGTATGAACATCAACACCCCACCTACCCAATTAGCGTCGGGTGTCGGGTTGGGTGATAGCGGACGGGGTAAGCAGGTGGCTCCATTAGAGGCTGATGACGTCGCCATGGATGAGGATGAGGATGACGATGGCGCTGAACAGTATGTCTATACTGGCGCCTCCTCAGGGTTTGAGCATCATGAGTCGGTGCCTGAATTACCGTCTCAACGTGTTATTGACGACCATCCGGTGGTAAAGAAGCCTAGGAAGAGAGCGAGGAAAGGCAAAAAAGCTGATTCTATGATCCAGCCACCTCAGCAGCCTCGGCTTCGGGACCATGTTGATATCCCCGATGCGGATAAATGGCATATCCCCGGTAAACCAATCCTACCTGAAACAGCGCTACGGGCCAGATTCGGCGATCTAAGGAGACTTCATGACGATGTGCTTCGGGTAGAGAAAGGCCTCATCGCCTCGAAAGATCCAGGATACCCACTCTACGTGGTTAACATTCCGCAGCAAATGTCGTACGTCAAGGGCTTCCCCGCGGATAAGTTCTTCCTCCGATTCGATTACATATTCGACATGTTTCACGTGAAGAAGCTGGATTTTACTTTTGTCCGCCTTTATGCCTTGCACATGAGCTACATCATTGGGGTTGAGAAGATAGCTCATATCTGTGTCGCTGACCCGTACTACATGCACGAGGCCTTCTTGGGAGTCTGTGCACAACATCGTGAATACGCGAGGGATTACATCGTCAGTTTCATGCTCGCCAATAAGGACAAGGAGGCGATTCTCGTGCCTTATCATCCCGTGTAAGTCATCCGCGCTGCTATCCTTCCTTCGATTTCAATAATTCATTTGCACGGTGGAGGCTAATTAATTTGAGGTGTACTTATTTTGCGCAGCGGCGGGCGCGCCGTCCTCATCATCCTCTACCCCCGATTCTCCCACGCTCTTTACTTGGACTCGTCAAAGAACATTCACAAAAAGGATTACACCCACATCAAAGATGTTCTCGACAGTGCTATGTTTTACTACCAAGCAAGGGGTGGAGATGTTAGGGACAAGAAGAAAAGGGGCGGCAGGCACGCCTTCAGCCATAAGACCGACTTCTGCTGCATCCAGCAACCGAACGATTCTCTTAATGATGGATTCTATGTCCTACACCACATGCTGGAGTACCGACGGGATCACCAGAACCTTCACATGGCACCTAGATCTAGCGATGCCCATATTCTGCAATGGGCAAAGGACATAGGAGATATCGAGGATCATCGACTTCGAGCTGAGTTCTATAACATCCAGCGCGAACTTGCCCAAATCATCATGAATGAGGTCGTCGGAAAAACAGGGATGTTCCATGCAGAAGGACAAATGTCGCGGGAAGACGTCCGAACATGGATAGCCTCTCAGCGTCTCGACATGAAGCCTTTCACAAAGCTCGACGACTATCTCCCTGACTTGGATGGATGGCACGACATGATGGAGTGATTGTCGATATATGACAATGTGTCCGTTTAGTCCATAGTTTCTTTTATGACAAAACTTTGAGTTATGCACGGTGAAACTTTATTTGTGATGTAATTAAACCGTCCTCCTCGACTAGCGAAAATCACTCTAGTTAGGTCATTTGGGTACGATGAACTTTGTTATTTATGCTTATGATATGTTGTTTCTATTTTTGCCAAGTCTGTCTCTTTGTGTTGCTCAACTATATATGTTGCATATCATCGACTCATGTGACGATGCAGGTGCATAGATCATAAATGGCGAAGAAGTGCTACGCCAGGAGTATATATACGACAAGTGGCCGGAGTGTCAGGCCTAGGTGTACCGGTTTTCGGTTTCCGAGCGACACGCAGTACTTAGTTTAGGTTCACGCTAATGCGAGAGAGGGATACGAACTCATGTACTCAAAGTGATAGCTATTCTCATGTATATCATTGTTTAGATGGATGACGATGTATTTGCAAGTAATCGAGACTTGTATCGCTATTTTCGAGATTGATGACGAGAGACCACTTTGTGTTGGATGATGATTATGATGATGACATGATTTGATGAGACTAATTGTATGTATATGCTATGATTACATTTGTATGTGGATGATATGCTAAAGATTATTGTATAAAGCCTATTCAAATGCAAAACAAATAAAAAACAAATCTGCAGGGAAAAAAACTAATAAAACTAGTAGTAGCGAGGGGGGGATTTAGCAGTAGCGCCGACTTACCAGTAGCGCTTACACCAAAACGGCGCTGCAGATAATACCAGTAGCGTCCTTTTCTAAACAGCGCTGCAGCTATTCATGTATAGCAGTAGCGTGTGTCAACACGCGCTACTGCTATACGTTAGCTGTAGCGCCTTATTAGTAGCGCCGGTACCCGCGCTACTGAGAGGGCCCAAACCCGCGCTGCTGCTAGGCTTTTCCCTAGTAGTGAATCCAAGTCTCTTGATCGCCTACCGCTTCAAGGATTATAGAGGAACCCTTTTTTTGGCCGTGGAATTGCCCATGCCATGCCTTTGGACAATTCTTCCAGCTCCAATGCATGCAATTTATTGAGCCAAGCATGCCAGGAAAGCCGCGAGCTTTGTTCATCGCCAATAGTCTTGCGGCGTCTTCAGCAGTGGGAGCTCTCAAATACTCCTCGCCAAACACTTGCACAATTCCGACTGCGAAACGCTTGACACACATGATGGCGTGGCTCTCACCCATAGCCAAGTGATCATCAACTAGATCAGCCGGTATACCGTATGCCAACATACGCAAAGCGGCTGTCACCTTCTGAAAAGTGCTATGCCCGAGCTCTCCGGCGACATTCCTCCTTTGCTGAAAAAAGCGGTCATGGCTCGCTAGTTTCTCTGCAATGCGCCTGAATAACTTGGTGCTCATCCTAAACCGGCGACGAAAATACAACTCGGGGTATGTGGGATTCTCCGCAAAATAATGCCTGATCAATCTGTTGTGGGCATCGATCTTATCCCTCCAATTTTTCTGCCGACCCATAACCGAACCACCGTGCTTCGGTTTTTTATTAATATGCATAGCTAGGATCATTGCAAGATCCTCCTCCTCTTCCATATCCAATCTTCTTCGAAAGAATCATACGACAAATTCATCTACAATGTTCAATACTACGCTTTAAAAAAACTACAAGCAACATCCACAAAATTCATGGCTTTTGAGCAATACATACCTTCTAGGCGTTTTGTCGAACACCTTGCGGGCGCCCAGCGGCAGCAAGCGCGCGGGCGCTGTTCGTCAGAGGACGGACGCACGCGAAGGGCGGTGGGACTAGAGGGGGGCGGAGAAGCCGCCACGGGGTGGGGATAGGCCGGGAAAGCGCCGGAACGGTCGCCGGGTGGCGCGATCGGCGGCGGCGGCGCGGCTGGATGGGGGGTGGGAGTTGCGAGCGAGCGCGCGAGAGTCCAGCGCGCGGGAGCGGCGCAGCAAATAAGCGGCGCGCGATTGAGTTTCGGCCGGTGCGCTGAACTACATATGCCGCGGGCGCTGTTTTTGTGCGCTCGCTGGAGCAACTATACTTGTTGCGCGCGCGTTAAAACGGGCGATTTTGCGGCGCGGCGCTAGTTTCGCGCGGCTGTTGAAGATGCTCTAACGCGGCACGGCAGCAAACCGCTGGCAATGCCTCCGCGGCTTCCCCCTCCGGATCCATCTCCGTCGCGTCCTCCTCCTCCTCCTCCTCCGGATCCTTCTCCGGCGCGTCGCTGGAACAGAAAGATGATCCCCAGCTCTGCCGGGGAGCTAGCCGCCAGCGTTGGTGAGCGCGCGGCCAGTCCCCCGTCATCATCCCCCATCAATCTCGCTCGCCCAATCTAGCGAGACGGATCCCGCGTCGTGCGTATTCATTTCCTTCCTTCGCTTAGTTCCTGTGTGATTGCAGGTGAGGACTTTCTGAAAAATTCAGGGGTGGTGTTGGTGCTGCTAGAGACCCCATCCGGCTTCGCGATCTTCTACTTCTGTGGGCTCTTCCTCTACGCACCAGATGCACTGCGAGTAATGTGATCTACCTCCCTTCCTTCGGTTAATCCATCATGTGCTAATGGCTTCCTCTTGTCCTCCATTGCTAATCTACATCCAGAGCTTGTGGGTACACTTCGCTACTTGTACTAGGGCAAGAAACGCGAGTCTTCCCTTTTCCCCTCCCTTCTCTACTACACCACTTCACATTAGCGCCTGCAACTTTTTCTGAATTACTCCCTCCGTTCCTAAATGTAAGTTTTTTTAGAGATTCTAATAAGTGACCACATACGGAGCAAAATGTGTGAATCTATACTCCAAAATATGTCTATATACATCCATATGTAGCCTCTTATTGGAATCTCTAAAAAGACTTATATTTAGGAACAGAAGGAGTACACTGCAAAGAATTTTTTTTTTAACGAGGGCTTGAACAGGGCCGGCTTACTGAGTTGGGAATACATTAGGTTCCCTTGATTGAAACATTTCATGCTATTTGATTAATTTTTTCTTCTTGCCCCTGAACTGAACGTGCTCACCTTTTGTTCATTTCAATTATCAGGTTGTTTGACTCAAGGAATTTCAAACTTTTGACGACAAGTCCAGTGCCATTAATGTTGATACCGGTGTTAACAGACAGCTTACTGAGATGATCACAAAGTCGCGCCGCCCTGGCCCCTGGGCAAGAACTACTTGTTGGTAAACCGGAATATAAATCCATAATTGAAACAAGCCTGGTGAGTATATAACTATATATGTAAGCTCCTAGTTTTCTTATATTTGGGAACAACTTGGATCACCATTTTTATGTCACCTCTTTTTCAGGGAATACCTTGTCGGCATGATGAACTTGTGATGGAGGTAATGTGGGGATTGAAGCGTCTCCTGCCTAGTTTGGTGAGCAGAGAAAAATCAGAGCGGCCTAAAGAGGATCGTCTCACTATGAGTCAAGGACTACAAATGCTATTGAGTCGTTATGGCTTTGATGTCAAACCAGAGATGGTGAGCAGATTTGGATGCAATAGTATTTTGTAGAATGTCTGTTTCAAAAACCAAAATTATAGAATAAATTGCCATAGCATTTTTCTTTCAGTGATGAATCAACCTCTTTGCATCCTGCAGGTCAATGAGCACATTGTTGCGACAGCATCCGTCTTGTTGGACTGTGATGCTTTTGAGGAGAAACGTTATCCAGGCTTTCGATGTATTGGTCGCCACCTGAAGAAAATTTCTGGCATTGACTGTGAGAACTGGGACCTTCTGAAACTTGCGACAGCTTTTAAGATCATATGCAGCCGTGAAATTGATGATTCTAATGAGGTAAACCATACTAACTATGCAAATGGGTTCGCAGCAGCTCGCCGTGCATTTCATCTACACTTGTGACATCTTTTAACAAAGTCCTGTCTCTTGCAGATGTTTCCAGAAGACGTGCAAACAAAGTTGCTGGATGATGCGGATAAATACGAAAAGAAGATAAATAAGTTAGTTTGCATGTTGCACCACAAACAAATAGAGTCTAACCATCAGACCAAGACTCGTCACAAGATATGTTGGCCGTCCTGGTAAAGAAAGCGAACGAAGCGCATGAGGCTGAACTAGCGGATGTCCTATGAGAAGACTGTAAATAAACACTATGGCCAACGGATGGTTGTATAACCCGTAGAGGTTTGGCATGTAGAATGTGGTAAACTAATATAAGAGCTTTTAGATTACTAAACTAGTGATCTAAACGCTCTTATATTAGTTTACGGAGGGAGTATCAATTAGAATGTGGTAAACTGGTAAAGCAGTTCACAGAAATTTCGTTGGTCTTGCTTCCTAAATCTGAAGAAACTCTATCGAGCTTGATTCAGCACAAATTTTCGAATGAAGGGCGCTTTGATAGTTTCGAATGAAGGGCGCTTCATTCGCTCTGCTACTGATGGGCGCTTTGATAGCTGAAGATGGTCATGTACCTCAGCTAACTAGACAAGTAGTACTAGTTGGGTAGTTTTTGCGTCCAGATTTTTGTAAATACTATCATGCTAATTGATGATGACTATAAAATCTCTGACACTTGAGTTAACAAATCACAATGCCCTTGCTCCACAACATCAAGGATTCCCTCAAAAAAAGAAAGTTAACTATCAAGGATTGACCTCTGTAAGAATCAAGAGTGATAAGAGAGTACTCTTTCTGGTGCCTTCGCTTAAACACCTTTTGAACCATGTTCTTCTTCAAGCATAATTGTATACATGAAGAACTCCAATGTCATTTCCTTCCACGCATCCGTCTCTGCAACAAGAAACTATAATATTTTTCAGAGAAAAATCTAGATGATGCAGACCAGAAAAGAAATAGAAAAACAGAATTAATATCAGAGCCAGGTTTCAATCCTGGGACCTGTGGGTTATGGGCCCACCACGCTTCCGCTGCGCCACTCTGATTTGCTTGTCTCATTAGTGCAACGGTACTTTATTTAAACGTTCCTGATCAACAGCATAACCAATGAACACCACGCCTGATCTTGCAACCAAAGGAGCTACTTTTACACCTGCTGGTATTGACTGACTGACTGATCATGACCATACAGAATATGTGTAAATGTGTGCTTCCATTGGAGGCCTCCGTATTGCACAACTTTTTATCTAAAAAATGTCTTCAAGGTAATTGCTCAACAGTCAACACCCTAGAATGCACCATGACAAATGTTTGTGAGACGAGAATCCCAATGGCAGTACAGCGCTGATCCTTCACGCTCTGTTCATGATTAGTCAGTTAGTCAATATGATGAATAAATGCAAATATTTCTTACCGGAGAGACCTAGGCGTCTGCAATGTATTTTTACAGTCAGCAGTTCCTGGGAGTAGCTTAACGCTTCTCATCTTCAAAGCATGCTTAGCACAGAACATCAGATTACTAACTAAAGTGCACTAGCGCAGGCAACTAGATTTTAGATGAAAACACAGTTCATAACACACCTAACGCTTCACAGAAAAAATTAGCACCACTGTTGAGAGAGGTATAACTGAAAGTAACCCAGGATATCACTGGTGACAAATTGGGTTTACGTGCAACGGTTGCTGAAATTTCAAAAATGCAAGCATTTAATCTAGAGCAACCTAACTTTCTGTAAAATTATGAAGAGAGAGATCATAGCTTAGTTGGAGTTTTAAGAGTGAACAAAATAGTAAGTATCATCAAAAGAGAGCAAAAGCAGTGCATCAACCATCTCACAGTTATTAAACAGACTATTTTATATCTGGTTTGTGTTGCACTCCTTGGTCACGCATTCTTGCGGCATGAATGCATAAACGCGGAGATTGGGTATTCCCATAGGCAAGTAGCTAAGTACTTTGCCACAAACTTGGATGCTGATAAATATGTAATGTGTGACAGATATCCAAATTTTCTAAATCAGAGTTACACTTTCTTCATCAGAAAAAGGGGGAAACCCATATGACCCTCAGGAGTCAGGCTTGTTACTTCAATTTACCACCTTGTTTTTCAGTACGAAGTTCAAGTATACTCTTTCAATTGTCAGCCGAACTCTGAGGAGGCTGGTACTTTACTGGAAGCAACTCTACATGCTCCCTTAGTTTCCCTTCCCCTGAGAAGAGAGATACTATTAACGAAATCGTTGAAGCTTCAACTGACAGCTGTTTAGCATCAAGTTTAGCGAGATAAGTTGCAGCCTTTACAACTGCACCTTTTTCCAGCAACACCCTGACCACCTGATTTAGCAGACTGGAGTTGGGAGCACAGCCAGCTTTCTCCATTACCAAAAAGGTATCATCAGCGTCTGCCAACAACCCTTCTTTTATGAAATTCGTCATCATTAAACTGTAAGTCACAACAGAAGGCACCAATCCGATGGCTGATATAGTAGCAAACAAATCCTTAGCTTCTTCAATTCTCCTAGTTTTAAACATTGCAGAAATCATGATATTGAGTGTCATGACATCAATCTTCACGTTCGTTGCACGTAGTTTCTTGAACAGTTCTATTGCTTCATCAGTGCAATTGTTTCTACAAAGTCCACTAAGAACTATGTTGTATGTGTCAACGCCTACTGGTATGCCACTTTCAGTCATCGTATGGAATTTTTCCTTTGCAAAACCTGTTCTCCCAGAGCAAAACAGCCCATCCAGTATAATGTTGTATATAATAGTCGTGGGCTTAACCCCGCTGAGTGACATTTCCCTGAAAAGGCTCAATCCATCGGCAATCCTTCCAATTTTACAGTAACCGTTAAGAAGTGTAGCATATACAACATCATCAGGTTGAAGGCCAGCAGATTTCATAGCATCGAGTACACTCAGTGCTTTCTCCACCTTGCCAACAAGGCAATATCCATCCATCAGTGAAGTGTACATAATCACATCAGGCCGCTGACCAATACCTAGGATGAAGTCAAACATATCCTGTGCCTCCTTTACCTTTCCTTCTTTGCAAAGGTCGTTTATTACAGGATAGAAGAACACACTGTTAGAACACATACCTCTATTAACTGCTTCAGAAATCAATTCCTTGGCTTTCACAAAATCACCATGAGAGAAAGAACCCAGAACCAGGCATTGGTAAACAGCTTTGTTAGGTGAAACTCCTTGATTGACCATCTGATTAAATTTGTCCAGAGCAGCATCCATCCTACCCATTTTGCAAAGTGAATCCATTACTACTAGATAGCTAACTACATCCGGGTTTACTCCTTGTTGCCTCATTACTTCGAACATGTGCATAGCTTCATCCATCAGTCCACGCCTAGCATATGCATTGATCAGTATGTTGAAAACATGGTGATTAGGTACAATACCATTCCGTACCATCGAATTGAAGAGATCAGTCATATCCTCGAAGGATCCTTCTTTGACATACCCATTAAGCATAGTAGAGTAGGAGACGATATCAGGTTTCAGGCCCTTTGCAGCCATAGAGTCAAAAATTTCTCTAGCTTGCTTTGTCCTTCTGTGCTTGCAAAGGGAATCGATTAATGAGCTCAACGTGACAACGTCTGGTGCAACACCAAGACTTGCCATTTCTTTGAATACCCTAAGTGCCTCCTTCCACTGACCAAAAGTAGAATATCCATGGATTAGACAGCTATATGTCCTGATATTGGGTTCAATTCCTTGATCAACCATTTGCCGAAGGAGCACTTCTGCCTTGTCCATTGCTCCGGACTTGCTTAGTGCGTCAATAATTGAGTTGTAGGTCACCACATCAGGTTGAACTCCCAGTTGGGGCATCTCATGGAAGAGATTGCATGCTTTGTCTACTTCACCTTCTTTAAAGCAGCCGTTGATTACTATGTTGAACGAGAAGACATCAGCAGCGGCGACGAATAGGAGACCCCGGCGCCCGAGTGGAAAGTGCGGGAGGAGCAGCGCAGCTCCGTGGAGGAGGCAGGACCGGTGGGCCTGGCCGGCGGCGAGCGGCCCGGATGTGACTGACAAGTCCGGACCGTGACTGGTGGTGAGATGAATGTTTCCGATGCAGCTGGTGGAGGCACTGTGGAGACGATGCAGCTGCTTCACGAGAACCACAGAGCTTCTAATTTTTTTTTCAGAGAAAAATCCCGATGATGCAGACTTGTAGGGCAAAAAAGTAAATGGATAAATGAAAAACCAAGAAAAGGAAATGGCGAGCCCTGAGCGCTTGGGGGCTACTTTTACGTGATGGACCCCCCACGTCAGCCTTAGGTGTGATGATCTTTCGGCTGGCGAGTACGAGACTTTGGTGCCAGATTCACGGCTTGAAATGTGTGGAAACTGGATCGGTGAAAAAAGAAATGTATGAAAACTGGAAAAACAAAGGAAAGGCGGTTCGTGGAAGCTGGGTCTTGAGCGGACGCTCCAGGGGAGTAGGGGACGCCGCCGGCGCTGCCGCTTGAATCGAGCTCGAGGGTCGGGACACCACCGTCTTCCTGGTGCTCGAATCTAGGCCCGACTGCCTGTGGCCCGTGGGGACGCCGCCGCTCCAGGGCCTTTCACCTGTTACGTGTTGTGGGGGCGTAGCGGGGATCGGGGAAAAGGGGTTTCGGTTGTGGTGGTCGAGCTTGTGAAGGACGCTGCCTCTGCTACAGGGAGGACGACGTGGGCTGGTGGAGGGTGGGGGGCTTGAGTGCTCTGGAAAGGCGCCCCCTCTCTCTGGAACGACAACAGCGGACGAAGCATCCTCAATAGCGATGGGGAATCAAATCTGAAGGAAATATGCCCTAGAGGCAATAATAAAGTTATTATTTATTTCCTCATATCATGATAAATGTTTATTATTCATGCTAGAATTGTATTAACCGGAAACATGATACATGTGTGAATACATAGACAAAACTATAGTCACTAGTATGCCTCTACTTGACTAGCTCATTAATCAAAGATGGTTATGTTTCCTGACCATAGACATGTGTTGTCATTTGATTAGTGGGATCACATCATTAGAAGAATGATGTGATTGACATGACCCATTCTGTTAGCCTAGCACTTGATCGTTTAGTATACTGCTATTGCTTTCTTCATGACGTATACAAAGTTCCTGCAACTATGAGATTGTGCAACTCCCGTTTACCGGAAGAACACTTTGTGTGCTACCAAACGTCACAACGTAACTGGGTGATTATAAAGGTGCTCTACAGGTGTTTCCGAAGGTTCATGTTGAGTTGGCATAATTCGAGATTAGGATTTGTCACTCCGATTGTCGGAGAGGTATCTCTGGGCCCTCTCGGTAACACTCATCACATAAAGCCTTGCAAGCATGTAACTAATGAGTTAGTTATGAGATGACGTATTATGGAACGAGTAAAGAGACTTGCCGGTAACGAGATTGAACTAGGTATTGGATACCGACGATCAAATCTCGGGCAAGTAAAATACCGATGACAAAGGGAACAAAGTATGTTGTTATGCGGTTTGACCGATAAAGATCTTCGTAGAATATGTAGGAACCAATATGGGCATCCAGGTCCCGCTATTGGTTAATGACCTAGAATGGTTTTAGGTCATGACTACATAGTTCTCGAACCCGTAGGGTCCGCACGCTTAACGTTTCGATGACAGTTTTATTATGAGTTTATAAGTTTTGATGTACTGAAGTTTGTTCGGAGTCACGAATGTGATCACGGACATGACGAGGAGTCTCGGAATGATCGAGACATAAAGATTGATCTATTGGACGACTATATTCAGACACCGGAAAGGTTCCGGAAGTTTTCGGAGAAAACCGGAATGCCGGGGGGGTTACCGGAACCCCCCGGGAGAGTTAATGGGCCACATGGGCCTAGGTGCGAAGAGAGAGGGGCGGCCAGGGTGGGCCGTGTTGGAGAACGTAGCAGAAATTCAAAAATTTTCCTACGTATCACCAAGATCTATCTATGGAGAGACCAGCAACGAGTAGAAAGGAGAGTGCATCTACATACCCTTGTAGATCGCTAAGCGGAAGCGTTCAAGTGAACGGGGTTGATGGAGTCGTACTCGTCGTGATTCAAATCACCGATGATCAAGTGCCGAACGGACGGCACCTCCGCGTTCAACACACGTACAACCCGGTGACGTCTCCCACGCCTTGATCCAGCAAGGAGAGAGGGAGAGGTTGAGGAAGACTCCATCCAGCAGCAGCACAACGGCGTGGTGGTGGTGGAGGAGCGTGGCAATCCTGCAGGGCTTCGCCAAGCACCGCGAGAGAGGAGGAGCACTTGGGAGAGGGAGGGCTGCGCCAGGGGCAAGGGTGAAGCTCCCATGCGCCTCCCCACTATATATAGGGGTGGAGGGGGCTGGTTTCTTGCCCTCCAAGTCCATTGGGGCATTGGCAAAGGTGGGAGGAAAGAAATCCCATCATTTCCTTCCCCACCGATTGCTATCCCCCCTTTTTAGGGATCTTGATCTTATCCCTTTGGGATATGATCTTATTCCTTCTAAGGGGGGATCTTGGTGCGCCTTGACCAGGGGTGTGGGGCCTTTCCCCACTACCCACGTTCATGTGGGTCCCCCCATGCAGGTGGGCCCCACTCCGGAACCTTCTAGAATCTTCCCGGTACAATACCGAAAAATCCCGAACATTTTCCGGTGGCCAAAATAGGACTTCCCATATATAAATCTTTACCTCCGGACCATTCCGGAACTCCTCGTGACGTCCGGGATCTCATCCAGGACTCCAAACAACATTCGGTAACCACATACAAACTTCCTTTATAACCCTAGCATCATCGAACCTTAAGTGTGTAGACCCTACGGGTTCGGGAGACATGTAGACATGACCGAGACGTTCTCCGGTCAATAACCAACAGCGGGATCTGGATACCCATGTTGGCTCCCACATGTTCCACGATGATCTCATCGGATGAACCACGATGTCAAGGACTTAATCAATCCCGTATACAATTCCCTTTGTCTAGCGGTATTGTACTTGCCCGAGATTCGATCGTCGGTATCTTATACCTTGTTCAATCTCGTTACCGGCAAGTCTCTTTACTCGTTCCGTAACACATCATCCCGTGATCAACTCCTTGGTCACATTGCGCATATGATGATGTCCTACCGAGTGGGCCCAGAGATACCTCTCCGCTTACACGGAGTGACAAATCCCAGTCTCGATTCGTGCCAACCCAACAGACACTTTCGGAGATACCTGTAGTGCACCTTTATAATCACCCAGTTACGTTGTGACATTTGGTACACCCAAAGCACTCCTACGGTATCCGGGAGTTGCACAATCTCATGGTCTAAGGAAAAGATACTTGACATTAGAAAAGCTTTAGCAAACGAACTACACGATCTTAGTGCTAGGCTTAGGATTGGGTCTTGTCCATCACACCATTCTCCTAATGATGTGATCCCGTTATCAACGACATCCAATGTCCATAGCCAGGAAACCATGACTATCTGTTGATCACAACGAGCTAGTCAACTAGAGGCTCACTAGGGACATATTGTGGTCTATGTATTCACACGTGTATTACGATTTTCGAATAATACAATTATAGCATGAATAAAAGACAATTATCATGAACAAGGAAATATAATAATAACTAATTTATTATTGCCTCTAGGGCATATTTCCAACAGTCTCCCACTTGCACTAGAGTCAATAATCTAGTTCACATCGATATGTGATTAACACTCAAGGTCACATCCCCATGTGACTAACATCCAAAGAGTTTACTAGAGTCAATAATCTAGTTCACATTTACCATGTGATTAACACTCGATGAGTTCTGGGTTTGATCATGTTATGCTTGTGAGAGAGGTTATAGTCAACAGGTCTGAACCTTTTAGATCCGTGTGTGTTTTACAAATCTCTATGTCATCTCCTAGATGCAGCTACCACGCTCTATTTGGAGCTATTCCAAATAACTATTCTACTTGGAGCTATTCTAAATTGTTGCTCCATCATACGTATCCGGTATCTCTACTCAGAGCTATCCGGATAGGTGTTAAGCTTGCATCGACGTAACCCTTTACGACGAACTCTTTTACCACCTCCACAATCGAGAAAATTCCTTAGTCCACTAGTTACTAAGGATAACTTTGACCGCTGTCCTGTGATCCATTCTTGGATCACTCTTGTACCCCTTGACTGACTCATGGCAAGGCACACTTTAGGTGCGGTACACAGCATAGCATACTGTAGAGAGCCTATGATAAAAGCATAGGGGACGACCTTCGTCCTTCCTCTTTCTTCTGCCATGGTCGAGCTTTAAGTCTTAACTTCATACCTTACAACTCAGGCAAGAACTCCTTCTTTGACTGATCCATCTTGAACACCTTCAAGATTATGTCAAGGTACGTGCTCATTTAAAAGTACCATTAAGCGTCTTGATCTATCCTTATAGATCTTGATGCTCAATGCTCAAGTAACTTAATCCAGGTTTGCTATTTGACATCCATCTGCCAGATTTCATAAATGCAGCTGATGCTAACATGAATCCGACGGACTTAAGCATCACTACGGATGAGAAAATCTCATCGCAGTCAACTCCTTGAACTTGTGAAAAACTCTTCGCCACAAGTCGAGCTTCATAGATGGTGACATTACCATCCACGTCCGTCTTCTTCTTAAAGATCCATTTATCTCAATGGCTTGCCGATCTTTGGGCAAGTCCACCAAAGTCCATGCTTTGTTCTGATACATGGATCCTATCTCGGATTTCATGGCTTCTAACCATTTGTCGGAATTTGGGCCCACCATCACTTCTCCATAGCTCATAGGTTCATTGTTGTCTAGCAACATGACCTTCAAGACAAGATCACCGTACCACTCTGAAGTAGTACGCGTCCTTGTCGTCCTACGAGGTTCGGTAGTGACTTGATCCAAAGCTTCATGATCACTATCATAAGCTTCCACTTCAATTGGTATAGGTGCCACAGGAACAACTTCCTGTGCCCTGATACACACTGGTTGAAGTGATGGTTCAATAACCATATCAAGTCTCCACCATCCTCCCACTCAACTTTTCGAGACAAACCTTTTCTCGAGAAAGGACCCGATTCAAGAAACAATCCATATTGCTTTCGGATCTGAATTAGGAGGTATACCCAACTGTTTTGGGTGTCCTATGAAGATGCATTTTATCCGCTTTGGGTTCGAGCTTATCAATCCTGAAACTTTTTCACATAAGCATCGCAGCCCCAAACCTTTAAGAAACGACAACTTAGGTTTCTCTAAACCATAATTCATACGGTGTCATCTCAACAGAATTACGTGGTGCCCTATTTAAAGTGAATGTGGTTGTCTCTAATGCCTAACCCATGAACAATAGTGGTAATTCGACAAGAGACATCATGGTACGCACCATATACAATAGGGTGCAACTATGATGTTCGGACACACCATCACACTATGGTGTTCCAGGCGGTTTTAATTGTGAAACAATTTCCACAATGTCTTAATTGTGTGCCAAAACTCGTAACTCAGATATTCATCTCTATGATCATATCATAGACATTTTATCCTCCTGTCACAATGATCTTCTACTTCACTCTGAAATTACTTGAACCATTCAATAATTCAGACTTGTGTTTCATCAAGTAAATATTCTCAACATCTACTCGAATCATCTGTGAAGTAAGAACATAACGATATCCACTACATGCCTCAGCACTTATTGGATTGCATACATCAAAATGTATTTCTTCCCACAAGTTGCTTTCTAGTTCCATTTTACTGAAACCGAGGATTTCAGTCATCTTGCCCATGTGGTATGATTTGCATGTCTCAAGTGATTCAAGATCAAGTGAGTTAAAACGGTCCATTTGCATGGAGTTTCTTCATGCATATACACCAATAGACATGGTTCGCATGTCTCAAACTTTTCAAAAACGAGTGAGCCCAAAGATCCATCAACATGGAGCTTCTTCATGCGTTTTATACCAATATGACTTATATGGCAGTGCCACAAGTAAGTGGTACTATCATTACTATCTTATACCTTTTGGCATGAAAATGTGTATCACTACAATCGAGATTCAATAAACCATTCCTTTAGGTGCAAGACCATTGAAGGTATTATTCAAATAAATAGAGTAACCATTATTCTCCTTAAATGAATAACCGTATTGCGATAGACATAATCCAATCATGTCTATGCTCAATGCAAACACCAAATCTCGATGGTAGAGGGAGCGTGCGATGCTTGATCACATCAACCTTGGAAACACTTCCAACACATATCATCAGCTCACCTTTAGCTAGTCTCCGTTTATTCCGTAGCTTTTATTTCGAGTTACTAACACTTAGCAACCGAACCGGTATCCAACACCCTGGTGCTACTAGGAGTACTAGTGAAGTACACATTAACATAATGTATATCCAATATACTTCTATCGACCTTGCCAGCCTTCTCATCTACCAAGTATCTAGGGTAATGCTGCTCCAGTGGCTGTTCCCCTTATTACAGAAGCACTTAGTCTCGGGTTTGGGTTCAACCTTGGGTTTCTTTATTAGAGCAGCAGCTGATTTGCTGTTTCATGAAGTATCCCTTCTTGCCCTTGCCCTTGCCCTTCTTGAAACTAGTGGTTTCACCAACCATCAACAATTGATGCTCCTTCTTGATTTCTACTTTCGCGGTGTCAAACATCACGAATACCTCAAGGATCATCATATCTATCCCTGATATGTTATAGTTCATCACGAAGCTCTAGTAGCTTGGTGGCAATGACTTTTGGAGAAACATCACTATCTCATCTGGAAGATCAACTCCCACTCGATTCAAGTGATTATTGTACTCAAACAATCTGAGCACAAGCACAACAATTGAGCTTTTCTCCATTAGTTTGCAGGTTAAGAAAATCATCGGAGGTCTTATACCTCTTCACGTGGGCACGAGCCTGAAATCCCAATTTCACCCTTCGAAACATCTCATATGTTCCGCGACATTTCGAAAAACATCTTTGGTGCCTCAACTCTAAACCGTTTATCTGAACTATCACGTAGTTATCAAAACGTGTATGTCCGATGTTCGCAACATCCACAAACGACGTTTGGGGTTCAGCACACTGAGCGGTGCATTAAGGACATAAGCTTTCTACTGTCCGCATAATCGCTACTGTCAACTTTGAACTATATTTTCTCTTGGAACATATCTAAACAGTAGAACTATAGCGTGAGCTACGACATAATTTGCAAAATCCTTTTGACTATGTTCAGGATAATTAAGTTCATCTTATGAACTCCCACTCAGATAGACATCCCTCTGGTCATCTAAGTGATCACATGATCCGAGTCAAACTAGCCCGTGTCCGATCATCACGTGAGACGGACTAGTCATCATCGGTGAACATTTTCATGTTGATCGTATCTACTATACGACTCATGCTCGACCTTTCGGTCTCCGTGTTCCGAGGCCATGTCTGTACATGCTAGGCTCGTCAAGTTAACCCTAAGTGTTTTCGCGTGTGTAAATCTGTCTTACACCCGTTGTATGTGAACGTAAGAATCCATCACACCCGATCATCACGTGGTGCTTAGAAGCGACGAACTGTAGCAACGGTGCACAGTTAGGGGAGAACACTTCTTGAAATTTTGTAAGGGATCATCTTATTTACTACCGTCGTCCTAAGTAAACAAGATGCATAAACATGATAAACATCACATGCAATCAAATAGTGACATGATATGGCCAATATCATTTTGCTCCTTTTGATCTCCATCTTCGGGGCTCCATGGTCATCATCGTCACCGGCATGACACCATGATCATGATCTCCATCATCGTGTCTCCATGAAGTCGTCTCGCCAAGTTATTACTTCTACTACTATGGCTACCGGTTAGCAATAAAGTAAAGTAATTACATGGCGTTGTTCAATGACACGCAGGTCATACAATAAATTAAGACAACTCCTATGGCTCCTGCCGGTTGTCATACTCATCGACATGCAAGTCGTGAATCCTATTACAAGAACATGATCAATCTCATACAACACATATCATTCATCACATTCTTGTTGGCCATATCACATCAGATAGCATACCCTGCAAAAACAAGTTAGACGTCCTCTAATTGTTGTTGCATGTTTTACGTGGCTGCTATGGGTTTCTAGCAAGAACGTTTCTTACCTACGCAAAACCACAACGTGATATGCCAATTGCTATTTACCCTTCATAAGGACCCTTTTCATCGAATCCGTTCCGACTAAAGTGGGAGAGACTGGCACCCGCTAGCCACCTTATGCACCAAGTGCATGTCAATCGGTGGAACCTGTCTCACGTAAGAGTACGTGTAAGGTCGGTCCGGGCCGCTTCATCCCACAATACCGTCGAAATAAGATTGGACTAGTAACGGTAAGCATATTGAACAACATCAACGCCCACAACTACTTTGTGTTCTACTCGTGCAAAGAATCTATGCAATAGACCTAGCTCATGATGCCACTGTTGGAGAACGTAGCAGAAATTCAAAAAATTTCCTACGTATCACCAAGATCTATCTATGGAGAGACCAGCAACGAGTAGAAAGGAGAGTGCATCTACATACCCTTGTAGATCGCTAAGCGGAAGCGTTCAAGTGAACGGGGTTGATGGAGTCGTACTCGTCGTGATTCAAATCACCGATGATCAAGTGCCAAACGGACGGCACCTCCGCGTTCAACACACGTACAGCCCGGTGACGTCTCCCACGCCTTGATCCAGCAAGGAGAGAGGGAGAGGTTGAGGAAGACTCCATCCAGCAGCAGCACAACGGCGTGGTGGTGGTGGAGGAGCGTGGCAATCCTGCAGGGCTTCACCAAGCACCGCGAGAGAGGAGGAGCACTTGGGAGAGGGAGGGCTGCGCCAGGGGCAAGGGTGAAGCTCCCATGCGCCTCCCCACTATATATAGGGGTGGAGGGGGCTGGTTTCTTGCCCTCCAAGTCCATTGGGGCGTTGGCAAAGGTGGGAGGAAAGAAATCCCATCATTTCCTTCCCCACCGATTGCTATCCCCCCTTTTTAGGGATCTTGATCTTATCCCTTTGGGATATGATATTATTCCTTCTAAGGGGGGATCTTGGTGCGCCTTGACCAGGGGTGTGGGGCCTTTCCCCACTACCCACGTTCATGTGGGTCCCCCCATGCAGGTGGGCCCCACTCCGGAACCTTCTAGAACCTTCCCGGTACAATACCGAAAAATCCCGATCATTTTCTGGTGGCCAAAATAGGACTTCCCATATATAAATCTTTACCTCCGGACCATTCCGGAACTCCTCGTGACGTCCGGGATCTCATCCGGGACTCTGAACAACATTCGGTAACCACATACAAACTTCCTTTATAACCCTAGCGTCATCGAACCTTAAGTGTGTAGACTCTACGGGTTCGGGAGACATGTAGACATGACCGAGACGTTCTCCGGTCAATAACCAACAGCGGGATCTGGATACCCATGTTGGCTCCCACATGTTCCATGATGATCTCATCGGATGAACCACGATGTCAAGGACTTAATCAATCCCGTATACAATTCCCTTTGTCTAGCGGTATTGTACTTGCCCGAGATTCGATCGTCGGTATCTTATACCTTGTTCAATCTCGTTACCGGCAAGTCTCTTTACTCGTTCCGTAACACATCATCCCATGATCAACTCCTTGGTCACATTGCGCATATGATGATGTCGTACCGAGTGGGCCTAGAGATACCTCTCCGCTTACACGGAGTGACAAATCCCAGTTTCGATTCGTGCCAACCCAACAGACACTTTCGGAGATACCTGTAGTGCACCTTTATAATCACCCAGTTACGTTGTGACGTTTGGTACACCCAAAGCACTCCTACGGTATCCGGGAGTTGCACAATCTCATGGTCTAAGGAAAAGATACTTGACATTAGAAAAGCTTTAGCAAACGAACTACACGATCTTAGTGCTAGGCATAGGATTGGGCCTTGTCCATCACATCATTCTCCTAATGATGTGATCCCGTTATCAACGACATCCAATGTCCTTAGCCAGGAAACCATGACTATCTGTTGATCACAACGAGCTAGTCAACTAGAGGCTCACTAGGGACATATTGTGGTCTATGTATTCACACGTGTATTACGATTTCCGGATAATACAGTTATAGCATGAATAAAAGACAATTATCATGAACAAGGAAATATAATAATAACTAATTTATTATTGCCTCTAGGGCATATTTCCAACAGGCCGCGCGCCCCCTCTTCCTCTAGTCCGAATTGGACTAGGAGGGGGGCGGCGCCCCCCTTTCCTTTCCCCCCTCTCCTCCTTCCTTCCCCCTCCTAGTAGGAGTAGGAAAGGGGGAATCCTACTCCTACTAGGAGGAGGATTCCTCCTCCCTTGGCGCGCCCCAAGGGGCCGGCCGGCCTCCCCCCTCCCTCCTTTATATACGGGGGCAGGGGGCACCCCATAGACACACAAGTTGATCTACGGATCGTTCCATAGCCGTGTGCGGTGCCCCCTTCCACCATATTCCACCTCGGTCATATCGTCGCGAAGCTTAGGCGAAGCCCTGCGCCGGTAGAACATCAAGATCGTCACCACGCCGTCATGCTGACGGAACTCTCCCTCGACACTCGGCTGGATCGGAGTTCGAGGGACGTCATCGAGCTGAACGTGTGCTGAACTCGGAGGCCCCGTATGTTCGGTGCTTGGATCGGTCGGATCGTGAAGACGTACGACTACATCAACCGCGTTGTGCTAACGCTTCCGCTTACGGTCTACGAGGGTACGTGGACGAACACTCTCCCCTCTCGTTGCTATATCATCACCATGATCTTGCGTGTGCGTAGGATTTTTTTTTGAAATTACTACGTTCCCCAACAGTGGCATCCGAGCCTAGGTTTTATGCGTTGATGTTATATGCACGAGTAGAACACAAGTGAGTTGTGGACGATATAAGTCATACTGCCTACCAGCATGTCATACTTTGGTTTAGCGGTATTGTGAGATGAAGCGGCCCGAACCGACATTACGCGTACGCTTACGCGAGACTGGTTTCACCGTTACGAGCACTCGTGCTTAAAGGTGACTGGCGGGTGTCTGTCTCTCTCACTTTAGCTGAATCGAGTGTGGCTACGCCCGGTCCTTGTGAAGGTTAAAACGGAGTCTATTTGACAAACTATCATTGTGGTTTTGATGCGTAGGTAAGAACGGTTCTTGCTAAGCCCGTAGCAGCCACGTAAAATTTGCAACAACAAAGTAGAGGACGTCTAACTTGTTTTTGCAGGGCATGTTGTGATGTGATATGGTCAAGACGTGATGCTATATTTTATTGTATGAGATGATCATGTTTTGTAACCGAAGTTATCGGCAACTGGCAGGAGCCATATGGTTGTCGCTTTATTGTATGAAATGCAAACGCCCTGTAATTGCTTTACTTTATCACTAAGCAGTAGCGATAGTCGTAGGAGCAATAGATGGCGTAAACGACAACGATGCTACGATGGAGATCAAGGTGTCGCGCCGGTGACGATGGTGATCACGACGGTGCTTCGAAGATGGAGATGACAAGCACAAGATGATGATGGCCATATCATATCACTTATATTGATTGCATGTGATGTTTATCCTTTATGCATCTTATCTTGCTTTGATTGACGGTAGCATTTTAAGATGATCTCTCACTAAATTATCAAGAAGTGTTCTCCCTGAGTATGCACCGTTGCCAAAGTTCGTCGTGCCGAGACACCACGTGATGATCGGGTGTGATAAGCTCTACGTCCATCTACAATGGGTGCAAGCCAGTTTTGCACACGCAGAATACTCAGGTTAAACTTGACGAGCCTAGCATATGCAGATATGGCCTCGGAACACGAAGACCGAAAGGTCGAGCGTGAATCATATAGTAGATATGATCAACATAATGATGTTCACCATTGAAAACTACTCCATCTCACGTGATGATCGGTTATGGTTTAGTTGATTTGGATCACGTGATCACTTAGATGACTAGAGAGATGTCTGTCTAAGTGGGAGTTCTTAAGTAATATGATTAATTGAACTTAAATTTATCATGAACTTAGTACCTGATAGTATCTTGCTTGTCTATGTTTGTTTGTAGATAGATGGCTCGTGCTGTTGTTCCGTTGAATTTTAATGCATTCCTTGAGAAAGCAAAGTTGAAAGATGATGGTAGCAATTACACGGACTGGGTCCGTAACCTGAGGATTATCCTCATTGCTGCACAGAAGAGTTACGTCCTGGAAGCACCGCTGGGTGCCAGGCCTGCTGCTGATGCAACTGACGACGTTAAGAACGTCTGGTAGAGCAAAGCTGATGACTACTCTATAGTTCAGTGTGCCATGCTTTACGGCTTAGAACCGGGTCTTCAACGACGTTTTGAACGTCATGGAGCATATGAGATGTTCCAGGAGTTGAAGTTAATATTTCAAGCAAATGCCCGGATTGAGAGATATGAAGTCTCCAATAAGTTCTATAGCTGCAAGATGGAGGAGAATAGTTCTGTCAGTGAACATATACTCAGAATGTCTGGGTATAACAATCACTTGATTCAACTGGGAGTTAATCTTCCTGATGACAGTGTCATTGACAGAATTCTTCAATCACTGCCACCAAGCTACAAGAGCTTCGTGATGAACTATAATATGCAAGGGATGAACAAGACTATTCCCGAGCTCTTCGCGATGCTGAAAGCCGCAGAGGTAGAAATCAAGAAGGAGCATCAAGTGTTGATGGTCAACAAGACCACTAGTTTCAAGAAGAAGGGCAAAGGGAAGAAGAAGGGGAACTTCAAAAAGAACGGCAAGCAAGTTGCTGCTCAAGAGAAGAAACCCAAGTCTAGACCTAAGCCTGAAACTGAGTGCTTCTACTGCAAGCAGACTGGACACTGGAAGCGGAACTTCCCCAAGTATTTGGTGGATAAGAAGGATGGAAAACTAAACAAAGGTATATGTGATATACATGTTATTGATGTGTACCTAACTAGAGCTCGTAGTAGCACCTGGGTATTTGATACTGGTTCTGTTGCTAATATTTGCAACTCGAAACAGGGACTACGGAATAAGCGAGCACTGGCCAAGGACGAGGTGACGATGCGCGTGGGAAACGGTTCCAAAGTCGATGTGATCGCCGTCGGCACGCTACCTCTACATCTACCATCGGGATTAGTTTTAGACCTGAAAAATTGTTATTTGGTGCCTGCGTTGAGCATGAACATTATATCTGGATCTTGTTTGATGCGAGACAGTTATTCATTTAAATTAGAGAATAATGGTTGTTCTATTTATATGAGTAATATCTTTTATGGTCATGCACCCTTCAAGAGTGGTATATTTTTATTGAATCTCGATAGTAGTGATACACATATTCATAATGTTGAAGCCAAAAGATGCAGAGTTGATAATGATAGTGTAACTTATTTGTGGCACTGCCGATTAGGTCATATCGGTGTAAAACGCATGAAGAAACTACATACTGATGGACTTCTGGAATCACTTGATTATGAATCACTTGGTACTTGCGAACCGTGCCTCATGGGCAAGATGACTAAAACACCGTTCTCCGGTACTATGGAGAGAGCAACAGATTTGTTGGAAATCATACATACAGATGTATGTGGTCCGATGAATGTTGAAGCTCGTGGCGGATATCGTTATTTTCTCACCTTCACAGATGATTTGAGCAGATATGGGTATATCTACTTAATGAAGCACAAGTCTGAAACATTTGAAAAGTTCAAAGAATTTCAGAGTGAAGTAGAAAATCATCGTAACAAGAAAATAAAGTTTCTACGATCTGATCGTGGAGGAGAATATTTGATTTACGAGTTTGGTTTACATTTGAAACAATGCGGAATAGTTTCGCAACTCACGCCACCTGGAACACCACAACGAAATGGTGTGTCCAAACGTCGTAATCGTACTTTACTTGATATGGTGCGATCTATGATGTCTCTTATCGATTTACCGCTATCATTTTGGGGTTATGCTTTAGAGACGGCCGCATTCACGTTAAATAGGGCACCATCAAAATCCGTTGAGACGACGCCTTATGAACTGTGGTTTGGCAAGAAACCAAAGTTGTCGTTTCTTAAAGTTTGGGGCTGTGATGCTTATGTGAAGAAACTTCAACCAGATAAGCTCAAACCCAAATCGGAGAAATGTGTCTTCATAGGTACCCAAAAGAGACTGTTGGGTACACCTTCTATCACAGATCCGAAGGCAAGACATTCGTTGCTAAGAATGGATCCTTTCTAGAGAAGGAGTTTCTCTCGAAAGAAGTGAGTGGGAGGAAAGTAGAACTTGATGAGATAACTGTATCTACTCCCTTATTGGAAGGTAGTTCATCACGAGAACCGGTTCCCGTGACAACTACACCAATTAGTGAGGAAGCTAATGATATTGATCATGAAACTTCAGATCAAGTATCTACTGAACCTCGTAGGTCTACCAGAGTAAGATCTGCACCAGAGTGGTACGGTAATCCTATTCTGTATGTCATGTTACTTGACCATGATGAACCTACGAACTATGAGGAAGTGATGATGAGCCCAGATTCCGCAAAATGGCTGGAGGCCATGAAATTTGAGATAGGATCCATGTATGAAAACAAAATATGGACTTTGGTTGACTTGCCCGATGATCGGCAAGCCATTGAGAATAAATGGATCTTTAAGAAGAAGACTGACGCTGATGGTAATGTTACTGTCTATAAAGCTCGACTTGTTGCGAAAGGTTTTCGACAAGTTCAAGGGGTTGACTACGATGAGACTTTCTCACCCGTAGCGATGCTTAAGTCTGTCCGAATCATGTTGGCTATTGCTGCATTTCATGATTATGAAATTTGGCAAATGGATGTCAAGACTGCATTCTTGAATGGATTTCTAGAAGAAGAGTTGTATATGATGCAGCCAGAAGGTTTTGTTGATCCAAAAGGTGCTGACAAAGTGTGCAAGCTCCAGCGTTCCATTTATGGACTGGTGCAAGCATCTCGGAGTTGGAATAAACGTTTTGATAGTGTGATCAAGGCATATGGTTTTATACAGACTTTTGGAGAAGCCTGTATTTACAAGAAAGTGAGTGGGAGCTCTGTAGCATTTCTAGTTTTATATGTTGATGACATATTATTAATTGGAAATGATATAGAATTTCTGGATAGCATAAAGGGATACTTGAATAAAAGTTTTTCGATGAAAGACCTCGGTGAAGCTGCTTACATATTAGGCATCAAGATCTATAGAGATAGATCAAGACGCTTAATAGGACTTTCACAAAGCACATACCTTGACAAAATTTTGAAAAAGTTCAAAATGGATCAGGCAAAGAAAGGATTCTTGCCTGTGCTACAAGGTGTGAATTTGAGTCGAACTCAATGCCCGACCACAACAGAAGATAGAGAGAAAATGAAAAATGTTCCCTATGCTTCAGCCATAGGCTCTATCATGTATGCAATGCTGTGTACCAGACCTGACGTATGCTTAGCAATAAGCTTGGCAGGAAGGTACCAAAGTAATCCAGGAGTGGATCACTGGACAGCGGTCAAGAACATCCTGAAATACCTGAAAAGGACTAAGGATATGTTTGTCGTATATGGAGGTGACAAAGAGCTAGTCGTAACTGGTTACGTCGATGCAAGCTTTGACACTGATCCGGACGATTCTAAATCGCAAACCAGATACGTGTTTATATTAAACGGTGGAGCTGTAAGCTGGTGCAGTTCTAAACAAAGCGTCGTGGCGGGATCTACATGTGAAGCGGAGTACATAGCTGCTTCTGAAGCAGCAAATGAAGGAGTTTGGATGAAGGAGTTCATTTCCGATCTAGGCGTAATACCTAGTGCATCGGGACCAATGAAGATCTTCTGTGACAATACTGGTGCAATTGCTTTAGCAAAGGAATCCAGATTTCACAAGAGGACCAAGCACATCAAGAGACGCTTCAATTCCATTCGGGACCAAGTCCAAGTGGGAGACATAGAGATTTGCAAGATACATACGGATCTGAATGTTGCAGACCCATTTACTAAGCCTCTCTCACGAGCAAAACATGATCAGCACCAAGACTTCCATGGGTGTTAGAATCATTACTATGTAATCTAGATTATTGACTCTAGTGCAAGTGGGAGACTGAAGGAAATATGCCCTAGAGGCAATAATAAAGTTATTATTTATTTCCTCATATCATGATAAATGTTTATTATTCATGCTAGAATTGTATTAACCGGAAACATGATACATGTGTGAATACATAGACAAAACTATAGTCACTAGTATGCCTCTACTTGACTAGCTCATTAATCAAAGATGGTTATGTTTCCTGACCATAGACATGTGTTGTCATTTGATTAGTGGGATCACATCATTAGAAGAATGATGTGATTGACATGACCCATTCTGTTAGCCTAGCACTTGATCGTTTAGTATACTGCTATTGCTTTCTTCATGACTTATACAAAGTTCCTGCAACTATGAGATTGTGCAACTCCCGTTTACCGGAAGAACACTTTGTGTGCTACCAAACATCACAACATAACTGGGTGATTATAAAGGTGCTTTACAGGTGTTTCCGAAGGTTCATGTTGAGTTGGCATAATTCGAAATTAGGATTTGTCACTCCGATTGTCGGAGAGGTATCTCTGGGCCCTCTCGGTAACACTCATCACATAAAGCCTTGCAAGCATGTAACTCATGAGTTAGTTATGAGATGACGTATTACGGAACAAGTAAAGAGACTTGCCGGTAACGAGATTGAACTAGGTATTGGATACCGACGATCAAATCTCGGGCAAGTAACATACCGATGACAAAGGGAACAAAGTATGTTGTTATGCGGTTTGACCGATAAAGATCTTCGTAGAATATGTAGGAACCAATATGGGCATCCAGGTCCCGCTATTGGTTAATGACCTAGAATGGTTTTAGGTCATGACTACATAGTTCTCGAACCCGTAGGGTCCGCACGCTTAACGTTTCGATGACAGTTTTATTATGAGTTTATAAGTTTTGATGTACCGAAGTTCGTTCGGAGTCCCGGATGTGATCACGGACATGACGAGGAGTCTCGGATTGGTCGAGACATAAAGATTGATATATTGGACGACTATATTCGGACACCGGAAAGGTTCCGGAAGTTTTCGGAGAAAACCAGAGTGCCGGGGGGGGTTACCGGAACCCCCCGGGAGAGTTAATGGGCCACACGGGCCTAGGTGGGAAGAGAGAGGGTCGGCCAGGGTGGGCCGCGCGCCCCCTCTCCTTCTAGTCCGAATTGGACTAGGAGGAGGGGGGGGGGGGGCGGCGCCCCCCTTTCCTTCCCCCCTCTCCTCCTTCCTTCCCCCTCCTAGTAGGAGTAGGAAATGGGGAATCCTACTCCTACTAGGAGGAGGATTCCTCCTCCCTTGGCGCGCCCCAAGGGGCCGGCCGGCCTCCCCCCTCCCTCCTTTATATACGGGGGCAGGGGGCACCCCATAGACACACAAGTTGATCTACGGATCGTTCCATAGCCGTGTGCGGTGCCCCCTTCCACCATATTCCACCTCGGTCATATCGTCGCGAAGCTTAGGCGAAGCCCTGCGCCGGTAGAACATCAAGATCGTCACCACGCCATCGTGCTGACGAAACTCTCCCTCGACACTCGGCTGGATCGGAGTTCGAGGGACGTCATCGAGCTGAACGTGTGCTGAACTCAGAGGCCCCGTACGTTCGGTGCTTGGATCGGTCGGATCGTGAAGACGTACGACTACATCAACCGCGTTGTGCTAACGCTTCTGCTTACGGTCTACGAGGGTATATGGACGAACACTCTCCCCTCTCGTTGCTATATCATCACCATGATCTTGCGTGTGCGTAGGAAATTTTTTTGAAATTACTACGTTCCCCAACAAAATCCTCACTTGAATGGCGGCGGCGGACTAACGCATCCTCGGCGGCGGCGGGGAATAGGGGTCCCTTCTCTCTCCTAGAGCATTCCCTTATTAGTCCTCCCATTGGAATGGCACGTGGCGACAGCTGGTTGAGGGGCCGCCAGTAACGTTGTGAACTCCGGTGGCACCCTGGGCTCGACAATGGTATTGATTCACCGCTCGGGTGTGTCGTGTTTGGCGTGAACACGCAATCTTGCAGAGCAACGACGACGCAAGAGCGCGTGTGCCAGAAAGCAGGTGGGTGGCGTCGTATTTCTGGTCGAGGGCGTATTGTTCTAAGAGATGTAGCATTGGATTCAGTTTCTCAATGGTGGACAACCAGCCATAGTAGCCTATATACCCTGCCTCCCCCAAATTAGTAATGTTTCAGAATAGCGCTCACACACTGCGTCTTTGGATGTTGGTTTGAGAAGAAGTGGGGAACATATTGTTTTAGCTTTTGATTATTACAGTTTCAGTTTAGGAGGGAAGAAATCGAACTGCCATCACTAAATGTTTGCAGAGAGCTTCTAGTGGCGTCAAGCTATCAAAAAATGTGAAGAACCAGCTTTGGAATGTTTGTCTAATGTTGTCCTGTAATTTTACAAACTACCACTGATGTGTTTGTGTGCCGGCTTCTGCTTATGTGCTAAGTAGACCACATCAATCAAGAGATGAAGAGAAAAGGCAAGTCGGCTCGCAAGGTGCTGCTTCGTCCTAGATATTATCACCTAAAATAAGAATGCATTATTGTGAGTCCCCACTAGCATTTTATCATGAATCCTTGATTTTTGACAACCAATGATTATTACCTGGTATTGTTGTAATATTGTCATATAAATATTGTTTCTAATTTCTTCCTCGATATCTGTTGATTGTCTACTAAACAAAAGTGAATGTCCACTCAGCTAACTTGTTTTACTTTTTGGCTAGATGATACATGCTCACTTTAATTTTTCTCCTACAATTTCAGGAAGGCCAGCTGTTTTTTTGTAGAGCAAGCACATCTAGAGACCTCCTTTGCTTGATGTTGCTTTGCTAATAAAACACCTCACACCTGTGCTGATGGACAAATAGTAATACTGATATACAACCATGCTTATGCCTACTATTTGTGTCCTCTGCTTTGTCTTGATTATTTTATGCAATTGGGTAAGATGTGTAGGACACACACACTCATTAGGTGCTAATCTTCTCATGTTAATTATTTCTAGATACTTGATTTTGTGTATTGAAAAAACTGCAATATGATGAAGTGGTTGATTCTGTTAGAAAAGGTGGCTGAGAGACGATATTGCATTAACTCTATCTTATCCGGAATAATTTTCTTTCTTATTATCACACCCATCAATTTGTTTAATCGGCCGCTTTGCTCAATATATATAGCTATTATCTTCTGTTCTGGCTCATGATTTTTTGGCTTGTACATCAATTATTTCTTGGTCAAGGTATGCATAGAATTTTTTTTATACACCGTTCTCTAGTCATGTGATACCAAATGGTCCTATAGACCTGAGTTCTATTTTTTTCGGCAAACTGTTTAGCTGTGGAGCAATTCATTTACCAAGCTATACATTGTCACCTGATGGAAACTATAGTCTGTGCAAATTGTATATTTATCAAAGCAAATCTACAAACTCTTCTTCCACTTCAATGCCTTATGTTGCCTCTCTCTGTTTGTTGGTTATTTCTGATATTTCCTATACCGATTCATCTCGGAGGTTTAGCATTAGCTATGTACTGTGCTTTTATTGATAAATACATGCAGCGTTGGCCCTGCCATCTGCATTGTTTGATGCACACAAATAAGCTCCATAACTATGATGCCAGATTTTACACTTGGAACTAGCTGAGAATTTATAAATTTTAATCTTTACACATGATATAGTAACAGGAGTCAGTTTTACCGATTTTATAGTTTGCTCCATAGGTACCCAGAGCTACATAAAGCCTCTTGTGTGCACCGATCATGAGAAGAAATTTATTTGACAATATAATAAGTAGGAGGGAACAAATAATCCTAATGGGCAATTGTTTTATTACCTATGCAACCGGTAGCCAGTAGCAATATCCTGGATAGTGTCTACCGTCGACTAATAAAAACATCTTATATTTTAATACAAAGGGAATACATAATTAGTCATGTTTGTTTTAATTTTCTATTGTTTGCAGCTGTGCTTGATGTCTTGCCGGTTGACCATACAAGCTCTGACATCTGGAGATTATCTTCAGTGTCAGATTGGTCTCATGTTCTGTCAAGAGCTGCCGCCGGTGCCAATCAATTTTTGTGTTGTTGTTTATCATGGATCATACTTGCACCAGAGAAGCATGGAATTGTTTTGGTCATCTTGACATGGAGCTCTTTGTTCGGGCATCACACATATATGTTGCTCCTCCATCTTCACAGCACATGTATATTGTCATTGAATCCAAAATTGAGATGCTATTGATTTATTGTTAGTTTATCAAATGGTGCAAGCTGTGCTCTTGATTTTATTCATAAAAGTTGTATTGTTAGTTCATCAAATGGTTTAAGGCTCTTGATTTGAATGTGTGCTCGATTAAAATCAGTTACGTTGATGTTTGTAAGCTTAGCCCAAAAATTAGCCAAGCTTTAAAATACTGACCATGAGGGGTAAAACAAGACAATTGGAACAAAAATATGATTTAGCACCAGCCTGTCAAATTACATTAGAGTTAGCTGACAATAATTGGTTTTTAGGGAAGTTGGCAATAATTGTTACATTGCTGCTTTGTCCTGATTGACATTTGCATGTCCTAATAAAACTTGGATTGTTTTGATCTTTTAAAGGTAGAATTTTGTATTTTTCTTATGATATACATCATGAACGAAACATACGAACTAAGCGCTTTAGAATCTAATAAATTTTATATCGATGATAGAAAGGTGGCGCAGCAACGCACGCCTAAGCTTCTAGTCCTATATCAATGGATCTTCATTGACATCAAAATCAGCGTTCCTTTATTATTAACTACAAAAACATGGACACGCTGACTTAGTAATGTCCCAAGAAAATCTTCGCCCGTGGAACAGTGGCAGCTTCCAAACATAATCTTGTAAGTTACCAAACAGATAGAACCTCGCTTTGTCGCAGGGCAAGCCATGTTATCCAATAAACCAAAACTTACACGCTCACGATGCCGATAAACCAAATTGAATGTTTGATAAATCAATCTGCTGTTATGTTGTATCTATGTATACATTATGAGTTTCTTGAGCAACCCCGTCCCTTCCAAGGGATGCATTGATAGAAAGTTTTCCTCCTGTAGCGAAACCTAGCCACCGCCACAGGAGAGCCGCTCCTTCCCGCGCCGTCTTCCGGCGGCTCTCCTCCACCGGCGACTTTTTGGTCGTCGGTGGTGAGGGGGTCGCCGGATCCCGCGCGTGTCAATCATTTTAGCTTTAGGTTTTAGGGCCCAAGAAGCTTAGGGTTTTGGATCATTCGATGTCTTGACTTTGGCGGCGGCGACGATGATGCTAAATAAAGAAGCTTCGGATTCTTCGCCGGTGAGGCAATCGTCTCTATTGCCGGTGAAGGATCTGGGAACCAGTCTGTTCAAGCGGGGATGTTGTGGCAGCGGCGGCATCCTTGTGGTCTGCTACGTCTCGAGCTTGCATTAGTTTTCCCCGAAGAGGAGAGGATGATGCAGCACAGTAGCATAAGTATTTCCCTCGGTTTTTGAGAACCAAGGTATCAATCCAGTAGGAGGTCATGCGCAAGTCCCTCGTACCTGCACAACACGATAGCAACTCGCAACCAACGCTTAGGGGTTGTCAATCCCTTCACGGTCACTTACGAGAGTGAGATCTGATAGAGATAATATTTTTGGTATTTTTGGTATAAAGATGCAAAGTAAAGAGTAAAAGGCAAAGCAAGTAAATAAAGTGATATAGATTGATATGATGAGAATAGACCCGGGGGCCATAGGTTTCACTAGTGGCTTCTCTCAAGAGCATAAGTATTCTACGGTGGGTGAACAAATTACTGTTGAGCAATTGACAAAATTGAGCATAGTTATGAGGTTATCTAGGTATGATCATGTATATAGGCATCAGGTCCGAGACAAGTAGACCGAAACGATTCTGCATCTACTATTATTACTCCACTCATCGACCGCTATCCAGCATGCATCTAGAGTATTAAGTTAAAAATAGAGTAACGCCTTAAGCAAGATGACATGATGTAGAGGAATAAATTCATGCAATATGATAAATACCCCATCTTGTTATCCTCGATGGCAACAATACAATACGTGCCTTGTAACCCTTTCTGTCATTGGGTAAGGACACCACAAGATTGAACCCAAAGCCATGCAGTTCTCCCATTGCAAGAACTACCAATCTAGTTGGCCAAACCAAACGTATAATTCGAAGAGACTTGCAAAGATAACTCAATCATACATAAAAGAATTCAGAGAAGATTCAAATATTATTCAAAGATAAGCTGGATCATAAACCCACAATTCATCGGTCTCAACAAACACACCGCAAAAAGAAGATTACATCGAATAGATCTCCACGAGAGAGGGGGAGAACATTGTATTGAGATCCAAAAAGAGAGAAGAAGCCATCTAGCTACTAGCTATGGACCCGAAGGTCTGAAATAAACTACTCACACTTCATCGGAGGGGCCATGGTGATGATGTAGAAGCCCTCCGTGGTGGATGCCCCCTCCGGCGGAGCTCCGGAACAGGCCCCAAGATGGGATCTCGTGGATACAGAAGGTTGCGGTGGTGGAATTAGGTTTTTCGCTCCTGTTCTGATCATACGGGGATACATAGGTATATATAGGAGGAAGGAGTACGTCAGTGGAGCTTCGAGGGGCCCACAAGGTAGGGGCACGCCCAGGGGGGAGGGCGCGCCCTCCACCCTTGTGACCACCTCGTGGCTTTCTTGACGGAGGGTCCAACTCTCCTGGGTCTTATCCGATGAGTACATCATGTTCCCGAAGGTTTCATTCCGTTTGGACTCCGTTTGATATTCTGTTTCTTCGAAATACTGAAAAAGGCAAAAAACAGCAATTCTGGGCTGGGCCTCCGGTTAATAGGTTAGTCCCAAAAATAATATAAAAGTGGAAAATAAAGCCCAATATAGTCCAAAACAGTAGATAACGTAGCGTGGAGCAATCAAAAATTATAGATACGTTGGAGACGTATCAAGCATCCCCAAGCTTAATGTGACGCCCCGATTCAATCGTACACTAATCATACATGCAAATGTGTACGATCAAGATCAGGGACTCACGGGAAGATATCACAACACAACTCTAGACACAAATAAAATAATACAAGCTTTATATTACAAGCCAGGGGCCTCGAGGGCTCGAATGCATAGCTCGATACACAAGAGTCAGCGGAAGCAACAATATCTGAGTACAGACATAAGTTAAACAAGGATGCCTTAAGAAGGCTAGCACAAAAGCAACACGATCGAAGAGGCAAGGCCTCCGGCCTGGGACCTCCTAACTACTCCTGGTCGTCGGCGGTCTTCATGTAGTAGCATCCATTGGCGGTGGCATCTGGCTCCAAGGGTCCACCATCTGGTTGCATCAACCGGAAAGAAGAAAGAAGGGGGAAACGGGGTAGCAAAGCAACCGTGAGTACTCATCCAAAGTACTCGCAAGCATCAGATCTATACTAAGTATGCATTGGTATCAAATGGAAGGGTTGTATCTATGGACTGAACTGCAGAATGCCAGAATAGAGGGGAAGGCCTAGCCTATCAAAGACTAGCATCTTCAAGCAGCTCCGAGCATCTTGCAGCATGTAGAAGAGTAAAGAGTAGCAGTTTATATTTAACAAACATGTTGTAACATCAATGCCCAGAGATCCTTCCTCGACTCCCTACGAGAAAGCAATCCTGGAGCCACATGTCCATCACATATCTCAAGTATCCATTTCTAGTTATATAAGATCTGGATACAAGTCTGAACGTCCATTACCGTGGACACGGTATTCGAATATATATCTTCCCTGCAGGGGTGCACCACGTTACCCAACACGCTCGATCACTCTGGCCGGACACACCTTTCTGGGGTCAATGCCCGCCCTCGGAAGATCAACACGTCGCAGCCCGACCTAGGCTCAGTAGAGAGGTCCCCGCCGGTCTACATCCTAAGAACTCCGGGGTCTTGGGCCCATCGCCCGCAGCACTCCAGGTCGTTGCGAGCAGGGTGGATACCAGCACCGCCTCGGATGGCCAGCACGATCCGACCGTGCCGCACTGCTAAACTGGACGTCTGACAAAGCTTCGGCTGATACCACGACATCGAGGCCCATATCTATTCTCGCGTGGTGGTTAGTGCGTAAAGGCCAGAGGCCAACTCAGAACAAATACCCAAACCTGTTAGTGCATTGGGGGCTCGTGGAAACGAGCAGAGACTCACGATAAGTTGACCCCGTCGCCCCGTCTCATGGACTTACGGCAAGGGCCCAGACTGCCTGGCCGTGCCATGTGGAAAACTCGCCAGTGCTCAACGGGCCCGCCCGACTATAACAAAGGTCTCAAGTAAAGTCAAGGTAACTGTGTGTCCAGACATCAAGGTGATCACCACCGGTGGAGGAATCACCCCCCGTTGATTCCACTCAATGTAATCATCAAGGTGAACGTCAGAGGGACCACCCTCGAGGTTCACACTTGAGGTGTTGAACGACAGAGCCGTATCAGGAATGGAGAAAGAGGAAATCACCCTCGATGACCACGACCGAATAGCTACACTACAGAATTATCATCAAGAGTGCGTTATGACGGATCACCCTCGGCACTCGATAGTAGCTCTGCAGAGTCGAGCAAAAAAAAGGGGCGTGATGTGATGTCAGGTGTCGGGCTCTGGTCATCGATCACGTCGATCGAGGCGTCGATGATGAAGCAGGGGCAACAAGGACAAGTGGGGGTCACTGATGGATCACTAACCAACCTATACTAAGCAGTTTAGGATAAGCAACTAGGTAACAATAGCAGGTACAAAAGCAGGCTATGCATCAGAATAGGAGCAAACAATAACAATAGCAAAATCTAATGCAAGCATGAGAGTATAGAATGGGCGATATCGGGATGATCAAAGGGGGGGCTTGCCTGGTTGCTCAGACAAGAAGGAGGGTCGTCGTCGACGTAGTCGATCACAGGGACATCAGCATCAGTCTCGGGGTCTACCGGAGAGAAGAGGGGGAAGAAACAGTAAATACATAGAAGACAAGTGCTTAACAAGACAATAATCGAGGCTAGAAGTGTTCTAACGCAGCGCTAGGCGGTACTGGCAAAGGGGGAACATCCGGGAAAGTTTTCCCGGTTCCGGACGTTTGTCAGACAGATGAACCGGAGGGGAAAAGTTGCATGTTTGCTATGCTAGGGATGTGTGGCGGGCGAACAGACCACGTATTCGGATTCGTCTCGCCGTTCTGAGCAACTTCATGTATAAAACTTTTTCATTCGAGCTACGGTTTAATTTCTATGAATTATTAAAGTTTTATTAATATTCTGAAATTAAGCTTAACACGAAAATAAATGCTAAAATGCTAGGCGCACCCAGCACAGCGTACACAAAAGTGCACACAGTGGCTGACAGGTGGGCCAGGGGGTCCCAGTTGATCAGTCAACGTTTGACTGGTCAACAGGGGGTGGGCCCCCCCTGTCATAGACTCATCTAACTAATTAACAGTTTTAATTAACTAATATAGTTCATTAGGTTAAATAAGATTAATTAATTAAGTTAAACAATCATTTAACTAATTAATTAACTATTTTTATTAATATATTTTTAACATTTTTTAGAAAAGGGGCTGGTGGGGCCCGCTGGCAGTGGCCCATCTGGCCACTGGAACGGGTGTGACTAATGGGCGCTGGGGCGCAGGCGACGAAGCCCGTCGAGGCGGAGGGGCGAGGCCAGCCCGGGCGCGGCGGACGAAGCTCTGGGGCGCCGGACCAGGGCATCGGCTGGCCGGGGCCGCGGTTGACGACGACGGCGAGTGGATGAAGGTGGGGCGCGGAGCGCCGGTGCTCGTGGTGCGGGGTGAGGCTCGGTGCGGCCGTGGCGGGGCGCTAGAGGCCCGCGAGGTAGGGGAAGGGCCGGCCAGCGCCGGCGAGCGGCGGGGCTGTTCGGCCACGCATTAGGGGAAGAGGCCCCGGGCGCAGCCATGGCCAGGTAGGCGCGATCGGTCGGGGCGGTCGGCGTGGCCAAGGACGTGCGGTCCGGCAGCCACGCGCGACGCGGGCGGCGAGAAAGGGCGGGGCGGCGCGGGGTCACGCGGGCGAAACGAGCTGCAGGCACCGGAAGCAGTGGGGCGAAGGGGACGACCGACGAGCATCGGTGTTGCGGAGCTGCGAGGTGCGATGCTGGCGACAGGAGCATGGAGGCCTCGGGGTCGAGCCCAGGGGCTCGTCAGAGTCAAACTAGGAGGGGGTGCACGCGCCTCCCTGGCGTTCTAGGAGCATGGCGACGGGCTTCGGGCGCGAGCTACGGCTTACGAGGAGAGCAACGGGAGAGGGACCGGACATGGTGCTCACCGGGCTCCTGCAGATGTGCTAAAGCGGGCTCGGGGGAGGCTCGAGGTGGCCGGAACGACGACGGGAGCTGCGGCGACTCGAGGTTGAAGACGACCTCGCCCCGCTCGAAGGAGAGGCCCCGGCTCGAGCCCGATGGCGCAGGTGACGTATGGGAGCAGGACGGAACCGGTGGCCACGGTGGAGAGGCGCGGGGTGACTGCTGGGCGCGGGATCGAAGCGGGCGCGGCGGCGACCGCGTCGGCCTCCTCTCCAGATCGATGGAGAGGGAGAGGTGGAGAAGGGGAGAAGAGGGGTGAGGGAGTTCTGGACTAGGGGGTTCCGGATAGCCGGACTATCATCATCGGCCGGACTATCATCATCGGCCGGACTCCAAGACACTATCCTAGTGTTCACAATCTTCTATGAATTATTCGGAGGAAGAACCCGCCTTGCAATGCCGAAGACAATATGCGCGCCGGACTCGTCGTCATTGAAGCCTGGTTCAGGGGCTACCGAGGGAGTCCTGGACTAGGGGGTGTCCAGATAGCTGGACTATCATCATCGGCCGGACTCCAAGACTATGAAGATACAAGATTGAAGACTTCGTCCCGTGTCCGGATGGGACTTTCCTTGGCGTGGAAGGCAAGCTTGGCAATATGGATATGTAGATCTCCTACCGTTGTAACCGACTCTGTGTAACCCTAGCCCTCTCCGGTGTCTATATAAACCGGAGGGTTTTAGTCTGTAGGACGAACAACCATTACAACAATCATACCATAGGCTAGCTTCTAGGGTTTAGCCTCCTTGATCTCGTGGTAGATCCACTCTTGTACTACCCATATCATCAATATTAATCAAGCAGGAGTAGGGTTTTACCTCCATCGAGAGGGCCCGAACCTGGGTAAAAACATCGTGTCCCTTGTCTCCTGTTACCATCCGCCTAGACGCACAGTTCGGGACCCCCTACCCGAGATCCGCCGGTTTTGACACCGACATTGGTGCTTTCATTGAGAGTTCCTCTGTGTCGTCACCGATAAGCTTGATGGCTCCTTCAATCATCAACAACAACGCAGTCCAGGGTGAGACTTTTCTCCCCGGACAGATCTTCGTGTTCGGTGGCTTTGCACTGCGGGCCAATTCACTTGGCCATCTGGAGCAGATCGAAAGCTACGCCCCTGGCCATCAGGTCAGATTTGGAAGCCTAAACTTCACGGCTGACATCCGCGGAGACTTGATCTTCGACGGATTCGAGCCACAGCCGAGCGCGCCGCACTGTCACGATGGGCATGATTTAGCTCTGCTGTCGGACAGTGCCCTGGAGGCCGCACATGAGTCCGCTCCGACTCTTAGTTCGGAGCCGACCGCGCAGATCGAGGATGGGTGGCTAGACACCGCCTCGGGGGCTGCAACTTCTACGGGGATGGAGCCGAATACTGACCTTGTCCCTTGTAAAGCTCGTGACCCCGAGGTGCCGGACTCCTCGCCGGACTCCGAACCTCCTGCGCCCCTACCAATCGAGTCCGATTGGGCGCCGATCATGGAGTTCACCGCCACGGACATCTTTCAGCACTCACCCTTTGGCGACATCCTGAATTCGCTAAAGTATCTCTCGTTATCAGGAGAGCCCTGGCCGGACTGCGGTCAGGACGGTTGGGATGCGGACGACGAAGAAATTCAAAGCCCACCCACCACCCACTTTGTAGCCACTATCGATGATCTAACCGACATGCTAGACTACGACTCCGAAGACATCGACGGTATGGACGACGATGCTGGAGACGACCAAGAACCAGCGCCTACGGGGCATTGGAAGACCACCTCGTCATACGACATATACATGGTGGACATTCCAATGGATGGGAACGGCGAAGAAGCAGCGGAGGCAGATTCCTCTAAGAAACAGCCCAAGCGCCGGTGTCAGCGGTGCCGCTCTAAATCCCGCCACAGCAAGAATGGAGATTCCGGCACTGGAGATAATAACACCCCAGAGAGTGCCGAAGATAACCCC
This sequence comes from Triticum timopheevii, assembly GCA_963921465.1. Taxonomy (NCBI): domain Eukaryota; kingdom Viridiplantae; phylum Streptophyta; class Magnoliopsida; order Poales; family Poaceae; genus Triticum; species Triticum timopheevii. The sequence continues at coordinate 625,886,191 of OY997264.1, read as the reverse complement.
CTCAAGCAAGATTCAGCACAGGAGGACGGAGAAGCCAGCCCTCATGAGAGAGCGGCAGACGAAGAGGTAGAGGATGATAATTACATACCTCCCTCCAGAGATGAGGCAAGCCTCAACAACGACGAATTCGTCGTGCCCGAGGATCCTGTCGAACAAGAGCATTTTAAACGCAGGCTTATGGCCACGGCAAACAGCCTAAAGAAAAAGCAGCAACAGTTCCGAGCTGATCAAGACCTGCTAGCCGACAGATGGACTGAAGTCCTTGCGGCCGAAGAGTATGAACTCGAACGCCCCTCCAAAAGCTACCCAAAACGCAAGTTGCTCCCCCGATTAGAGGAGGAGTATAAACCCTCATCACCAGCACACAATACGGCAGACCGACCACCTCGTGGTCGTGACAGAGAGACTTCTAGGCCCTCCATCAGGACCGTACCCCAGCACCGCTCAAAAAGTATGAAGCCGCGGGGGAATGCGCCGGACTTGCGAGACATATTGGAGGACAAGGCAAGACAATCAAGATCGATCTACGGATCACGTGGGCGCCCCACGATGCACGACGATTACCGTCGCGCCGGATACAACAACTCCGGCCGGGCCGAACACAGTAGACAAAGCTCGCTTGAGCTACGTCGTGATATTGCCCAATATAGAGGTGCCGCACACCCACTATGCTTCACAGATGAAGTAATGGATCATCAAATCCCTGAAGGGTTTAAACCCGTGAACATTGAATCCTACGATGGCACAACAGACCCCGTGGTTTGGATCGAAGATTATCTCCTTCATATCCATATGGCCCACGGTGACGATCTTCATGCCATCAAATATCTCCCACTCAAGCTTAAAGGACCAGCTCGGCATTGGCTTAATAGCTTGCCAGCAGAGTCAATTGGGTGTTGGGAGGACCTGGAAGCCGCATTCCTTGACAACTTCCAGGGCACATATGTGCGACCACCAGACGCCGATGACCTAAGCCACATAATTCAGCAGCCAGACGAATTGGCCAGACAGTTCTGGACACGGTTCTTAACAAAGAAAAATCAAATCGTCGACTGTCCGGATGCAGAGGCCCTCGTAGCCTTCAAACATAACATCCGCGACGAGTGGCTGGCCCGGCACCTAGGACAGGAAAAGCCGAAATCCATGGCAGCCCTCACATCACTCATGACCCGCTTCTGTGCGGGAGAGGATAGCTGGCTAGCCCGCAGTAACAACCTCAGCAAAAATGCTGGCATTCCGGATATCAAGGACCACAATGGCAGGTCACTTTGAAACAAAAACAAACACCGCGTTAACAGCGATAACACTGAGGATACGACAATCAACGCCGGATTCAGAGGCTCTAAACCCGGTCAGCGGAAAAATCCATTCAAAAGAACTACTCCGGGTCTGTCCAATTTGGACCGAATACTCGACCGCTCGTGCCAGATACACGGCACCCCCGAAAAGCCAGCCAATCACACCAACGGGGATTGTTGGGTATTCAAGCAGGCAGGCAAATTAATTGCCGAAAACAATGACAAGGGGCTGCATAGCGATGACGAGGAAGTGACTTGGCCGCCGAACAATAGAGGACAGAAGGGTTTCCCCCCACAAGTGCGGACGGTAAACATGATATACGCAACCCACATACCCAAGAGGGAGCGGAAGCATGCACTTAGGGACGTATATGCGATGGAGCCAATCGCCCCAAAGTTCAATCCGTGGTCCTCTTGCCCGATCACTTTTGATCGAAGGGACCACCCCACTAGTATCCGTCATGGCAGATTCGCCGCATTGGTTTTAGACCCAATCGTCGATGGATTTCACCTCACCAGAGTCCTGATGGACGGCGGCAGCAGCCTGAACCTGCTTTATCAGGACACAATGCGCAAGATGGGCATAGACCCCTCAAGGATTAAACCTACAAAGACGACCTTTAAAGGCATCATACCAGGTGTAGAGGCCAATTGTACAGGCTCAGTCACACTGGAAGTGGTCTTCGGATCCCCGGATAACTTCCGAAGCAAGGATTTAATCTTCGACATAGTCCCGTTCCGCAGCGGCTATCACGCTCTGCTCGGACGGACCGCGTTTGCAAAGTTCAACGCGGTGCCGCATTACGCATACCTTAAGGTCAAGATGCCAGGCCCTCGAGGAGTCATCACGGTCAACGGAAACACTGAACGCTTCCTCCGAACGGAGGAACACACAGCGGCTCTCGCGGCAGAAGTACGGAGCAGCCTCTTAAGGGAATTTTTGAGTCCGGCCGTTAAGCGACCGGACACGGCCAAACGCGCCCGGAGTAACGTACAACAAGACCACCTGGCACGTTCCGAGCACGCGTAGCAATGCGGCCCCAACCCCAGCCCTTGCATAATTGCAAGACCAGTCCTTCGCGTACATCATTACGCTCTGGAGATACCATGGGCATAGGGGGAGGGGCACGACCACGACAGGCCCAGAGTGCGGCTTAACCACACCAGGGGCTCCCAAGTACGTCGGTCTTTTCCTTTTTATTTTTTCTTACCCATAGGACTCCATTCACCAGAGGCCTTATCCGGCAATAGACCTGTCGAACTCACGATGCAACAGCCAGGGAAGGAGAAAGGCTACGACGAACACTCAGGTGGTCTCCATTACGAGCATTAAATCTGTTTAATACACCATTCCGCAGCCTACCCCTGGAGGGGGACATGTTTAAATAGTCCAATCCCTTGCTTACCGCACTATTTGTATCGCTCTGCATTCATGGCAGTATTTCTGAATAAACAATGCATCGCTTTTTTGCTTATAATTGCATTTCTTTCTTATACATGTTCGTTTATGACATGTTGCATCCGTACACTTTGGTGCGGCCAGATACACCAGGGGCTTAAGTTCCCCGCATTATGGTGTGATAAGTCCGAACACTTTCACAAGTGAGGCACCCCGAACTTATAGCATTATATGCATCGGCTCCGAATCATGTCTTGGGTCAATAGTTGGGTTTGCCCGGCTCCCATGTTTTGGTACCTTACGTTCCGTTTTATCGGCTAAGGTAGCACCGGGAGAACCACTGCGATTGCGCCCCAGTTGAGCTGGGCGAGCGCCTCAGTGGAGAAAGCTAAAATTGACTGTCATGATAAGGCGAGAGCTGGTCGCTGTTCGAGAGGTTTTTTCGAGTCCCTAAAGACTTATGCCGCTTAGAGCGAGGAACCGGCTTTGTCCGTCCCAGGCGTGGATAGCGCCCTGAACTCGGTCTTCCGAACACTAGGGGCTTCACCGAAATTTAAAATTATAGAATTCTATGGCTAAGTGAGAGTGTTCAAGCATTATAAGTCTGGTTGCCTCGTTCGTTGTGTTGAGCGCCTCCCTAGATGGACCCAAACATGGGAACAAGAGCGCTCAAGTTTATCCTGAACACCCCAGCACTAGTGGCATGGGGGCTGAAGCCGACGACTTGCCATCTCTCTGATTTGATAAATGGCCACACAGAAGGTAATATTTTAAATTAATAAGCGTTGCTTAGCGCATATGAACATAGTTTTCAGCGCACAGGATAACATAATGCGATTTTACTCAAATATTACATCCTTGGAGCACTCATCCGCAATCATGCGGGCTCCCTTCAGGACACTCTTATAATACATTTCGGGCGTGCGATACTCCTTGCCCGCCGGCGGCGCGTCTGTCAGAAGCTTCTCAGCGTCCATCCTGCCCCAGTGCACTTTTGCGCGGGCAAGGGCCCGACGGGCACCTTCAATGCAGGCGGACTGCTTGACGACTTCCACCCAGGGACACGCATCCACCAGCCGCCGCACCAGGCCGAAGTAGTTCCCAGGCATGGCCTCCTTGGGCCACAGCCGAACTATGAGGCCCTTCATGGCCTGTTCGGCTACCTTGTGGAGCTCGACCAGCTGCTTCAGCTGGTCTCTAAGGGGCACCGGATGTCCGGCCTCAGCATGCTGAGACCAGAAGACCTTCTCTGTCGAGCTCCCCTCCTCAGCCCGGTAGAATGCGGCAGCATCGGACACACTGCAAGGCAGATCTGCAAACGCTCCTGGAGAGCTCCGAATTCGGGTAAGTAATAGGTAATTCACATTCACATGCTTGCTTTGCATGAAAAATGCGTTACCCGCCGCTATTTTCTTCATCGCCTCAATCTCCTAGAGGGCCTTATGGGCTTCGGCCTTAGCGGCTTTGGCACTCTCAAGAGCCGATGCAAGCTCGGACTCTCGAGTCTTCGAGTCGCGCTCCAGACTCTCATGCTTTTCCACGAGAGCCTGGAGCTCTTGCTGCACCTCCGCCACCCGCGCCTCCTGCTTCTCTCGCTCAGCTCGTTCCATGGCCGCATTACGTTTGGCCACGGACACGGCCTCCTTCAGGGTCGCCACCTCATTCGTGGCCCCTGGAGTACCCACGTTATCCTTGTTATTTCTCTTGCAACCAAAATCCTTTTCTGTAAGGTAAAAATTCAATACGGTGTCACTCACCTTCCTTGTTCTCGAGCTGCTTCTTGGCAAGGCCGAGCTCGCTCTCGGACCGCTCGAGGTTCTGCTTCAAAGCATCGACCTCTGCAGTCAGTGCGGCAGAGGTCAGCAGCGCAGCCTGCAATCCCATATTGACATATTTTTTAGAACTCCTGCGTATATCTTTGTAAGATTCTCAGTCCGTCTTTTCTTTCCGAACACCGAACCGAGCATCAGGGGCTACTGTCTATGCGGTATTATATTACATGTCTTAAAATTCTTACCTCAAAGCTTGTTAGAAGGCTGCTGCAGGCTTTGCTCAGCCCGCTCTTAGCGAGCTGAACCTTCTGAATCACCGCACTCATGATAGTGCGGTGTTCTTCCTCGATGGAAGCGCCGTTGAGCGCCTCCAACAAGTTATCCGGTGCCTCCGGTTGGACGGCGGCTGCCGGTGTCACAGTCTTGCCCTTCTTACGAAGGGGCCGCCTGCCGGACTCCGGAACCACTGCGGGTTCCGGTGCGGAGTCCGGTGCAAAGTCCGGGAGGTTGCTCTGTGGCACCTCTGGAGCCTCCCCCTCCCGGTGGGTCCCCTCCTAGGATCCCACCTCGGTGTCATCAGCGTCACAAGGGGTGGAGGCGGTCGGAAGGGAATCCATATCCGAGGGAGCCAAGGACCCGCTCGATGAAGCGGGAAGATCGTCCTTGGCCAGACTACAGGTTGTATGCGGCATTAGAAGGACACCATGTGGCAAAAAGAGAAATTATAAATCATCCAGGAATTCGGACACTTACGATCTTGCCAGGGGCTTGGCCCTTGAGGGCCACTCCTCGTCGCCGTCGTCGGCGTTGGCGGAGCAGTCCGAAGAAAGGGTCCGTCCTTTCTTGGACCCTTCGGCCGCCCTGTTGGGGAGGCCTTCCTCTTCTTCTCTTCCCCCGCTGGGGAAGAGGCCTCTTTTTATCCTCCTCAGGGGAGGAGTCCGACTCGGAGTCATCGGATGATGAGTCCGATATCACCTGGCACCGGGAACTCCTTCGGGTTCCCGTGGCCTTCTTCTTGGCCTTCTTCTCTGGCACCACGTAAAGGGCCGGAACCAGCAGCCCCGTTAAACGGGTGGCCTCTGGGTCTTTGGGAAGGGGAGCCGGACAGTTAACCTGTCCGGACGTCTTCTGCCAGTCCTATTAAAGGCATTGGGAGTGTCCCATAGAGGATAACATAGCTTACCTCGCCGGACGGGCGCTTCGTGCTAAATCCGCGATCTTCAGTTACGGATGCGGGGGCTTCTCCGCCCTTGAACAGCACCCTCCAGGCAGCTTTGTACGTCGTGTCGAAGAGCCCGCTCAATGTCCGGTGCTGTGCCGGATCAAACTCCCACAGATTGAAGGCCCGTTGTTGGCAGGGGAGATTCCGACGGACGAGCATGACCTGGATTACGTTGACAAGCTTAAGCTTCTTGTTCACCAGGGTCTGGAGACAGGACTGGAGTCCGGTCAGCTCCTCCAAACTACCCCATAGCAAGCCCTTCTCTTTCCAGGAGGTGAGCTGCATGGGGGTACCAGATCTGAACTCGGGGGCCGCTGCCCATTTAGGGTCGCGCGGCTCGGTGATGTAGAACCACCCCGATTGCCACCCTTTGATGGATTCCACGAAGGCACCCTCAAGCCAAATGACGTTGGGCATTTTGCCCACCATGGCGCCTCCGCACTCCGCTTGGACGCCCTTCACCACCTTCGGCTTGACATTGAAGGTCTTTAGCCACAAGCCGAAGTGGGGCTGGATGCAGAGGAAGGCCTCGCACACGACGATGAACGCCGAGATGTTGAGGATGAAGTTTGGCACCAGATCGTGGAAGTCCAGGCCGTAGTAGTACATGAGCCCCCGGACGAAGGGGTGAAGTGGGAAGCCCAGTCCGCGGAGGAAGTGGGGAAGAAATACGACCCTCTCATGGGGCCTGGGGGTGGGGATGAGCTGCCCCTCGTCGGGCAGCCGGTGCGCGATGTCGCTGGACAGGTATCCGGCGCCGCGCAGCTTCTCGATGTGCCCCTCCATAATGGAGGAGGCCATCCATTTGCCTCCCGCTCTGGACATGGCTGGAGAAGGTTGAGGCGAGATGTGCGGACTTGGGCGCTGAAGCTCGAGTGCGCGGAGATGGATAGGCAAAGGAGGAAGAAGGCGTAGGTAAAAAAGGTGGATCCTTATCCCCTTATATATGGGCGGACGAAGACAATGCGTCCCCACCGGCCTAGTAAAACTCGCCTATCTCCCAAGTGCCACAATCAATGGCGCGGTTGGGTTACCCACGTCCGTATTGATGAGAATCCCGGAATAAGGGGAACACGATCTCTGCTTCGACAAGACGTGCCAAGGAAACCGCTTCGCTAAACGCGCTGAGGTGGTATAATAAAAACGATTCAAGTAAAGGCTTGGTAGTGGTGGGACGTCACACCACCAAAATACGTCAGCAGATTGAACTTGTGTACATATTATTCTCTCTACGGTGGTATGTGGAATTTATTTTACAGAGCCGGTCACTATCCTGGTGTTCACAATCTTCTATGAATTATTCGGAGGAAGAACCCGCCTTGCAATGCCGAAGACAATATGCGCGCCGGACTCATCGTCATTGAAGCCTGGTTCAGGGGCTACTGAGGGAGTCCTGGACTAGGGGGTGTCCGGATAGCCGGACTATCATCATCGGCCGGACTCCAAGACTATGAAGATACAAGAATGAAGACTTCGTCCCGTGTCCGGATGGGACTTTCCTTGGCGTGGAAGGCAAGCTTGGCAATATGGATATGTAGATCTCCTACCGTTGTAACCAACTCTGTGTAACCCTAGCCCTCTCCGGTGTCTATATAAACCGGAGGGTTTAAGTCCGTAGGACGAACAACCATTACAACAATCATACCATAGGCTAGCTTCTAGGGTTTAGCCTCCTTGATCTCGTGGTAGATCCACTCTTGTACTACCCATATCATCAATATTAATCAAGCAGGAGTAGGGTTTTACCTCCATCGAGAGGGCCCGAACCTGGGTAAAAACATCGTGTCCCTTGTCTCCTGTTACCATCTGCCTAGACGCACAGTTCCGGACCCCCTACCCGAGATCCGCCGGTTTTGACACCGACAAGGGGCAAGTGGGGAGTGGGTGGAGATATTTTGGAGAGAGTGGGGAGGGGTGCTGGCGACCTTATCCTCCCAGGCGTCGCCGGCAAGAGGGTCAGGGGGCGACGAGCGCGCGCGAGCGCTCGGTCGGACGCGCCCGAGGAATAGGAAAGGGGGCGAGGGGGTTTGAGTGGGCTAGCTCGGGTGGGGGTGGGCCGAGGCCCATGGGGAGCTGGGGGCTTCTTTTCTCTCCTCGCCTTTTCTTTTGCTCTTTTCTTTTTACAAAAAATGCTATGCAATATTTGAGCTGCCAAAAGGAGTTCTGTAAAAATGTGGGACTTGGCCAAATAAATACATTACAATATTTGGCACCTGCCACAAAAATTAGGGAAGAGTTTGAATTGATTTGGATTTTTCACAAATGGAAAAGCACTTTAAAAATACTTATTTGGAACTGCTTTAATTCTCGGGGAAATTAGCTATCTCAAATGATGTTGAATCACTCATGACATTTAGTTAGTGAAAATATGCAACCCAGCGAACATTTTTGTTTTACTGTTTGGAGAATTAATTTATTCGACTTTATTTTAAAAATGAATTTGAATTGGTTTTGAATCAAAGTGAGATTAGCAACAGTAATAGTGATGACGTGGCATCATTAGTAGGGGATTACTCTAGCTTGATTATCCGGGCGTTACAAATCTCCTCCACTACAAGAAATGTCGTCCCGAGATTTAAGGGGTGGAGTAAGGGGGAAAGACTCGAAAAGGACGAAGCTCAACACAAGATAGGTACTTGGGGGCTATCTCGGTGAGCGTGGCATAGAGGCATCTCTCGAGTTGAAATTCAAGCAAGTCATCGAGAGCATGGTAAGGAGGTGCAATAAGGAGCTTCAACTGGGTAGGCAACTGTTCGTTGCCTGAAACAAAGGTTGAAAGAGGTTCATAGCAATGGGAATAAGTATTGCATCTGATGCCGGAACAGATCACAAGGAAGGTGGCTCGCGAATTACATACGAAACCAAGTGTGAGAAACAATTTTAGAAGACAGAGATGTACAGGAGAGTCACGTTTCGTTCCTGTGGAACTATGGGTTATGGGCCCATCATGAGGGTTAAAACAAGAAGGTGTTACATATTGCACAGTCATGATAGCAAGGCAGGACAGAGGACAACCTGTCAGTTATGTTGGCAACAACCTTGGTACCAAGGGCGAGGGACGAAGAGAACCATTTTCCTGCTCGTTAAGATGAGGCGGACCAATAGGCAAAGTTCTCGTCCATCGGTGGCTACTGGAATGTCATCAACAATAGTAACAAGGTCTTACTAACAGATTTTGTTCACCGAGGTGTTTACATAAGCAGGGAATTATCACTGCTCAGATATGTCAGGTTACAAGAAGGGTTAAACAAAGCAATGGAGACCTAAATCAATTACCGGTGTTCTTGAGTGTTCAACAACGCAGAACCCGTGGAAAATTTGAATCGGCGAGAATAATAGTTGATGAAAAACTCATAAGAAGTTATGCAGTTTCGAGATATTCTCGAGATACCAGAAGGTAACACTCGAGGGTATAGCAGAACAGAGGTTGGACGGGTGAAATGATCTACAGAAGACAAGTACTTCCACTTGTTCGAGAAATTAAATCAAAGAAGAACAATTAGGGTTGGAACCACAGTTGCAAAGGACCAAATATAGATAACAGATGAAGTTATCCAAGGGGATTATTATTATAACAAGAAGCTTCCATGATAAGTTCCACATCAGGTCCATGGGCATGAACACAAGGTTCAAGGTCGACTCCCATTTCTCTAATGCATAACTTTCCATTTACTTCTCATCTTCGACAAAGTTGTAGAGTCGAACTTTACTATTAAATATCTCAAGCTCGGAGTAGAGCATGATTGTGGAAGCAGGAGATACAATTTACCAAAGGCATTATGTATCCGAGGAAAAGCTCACAAGGTTACGGTATATGAAGGATGATGTCGGATAGAACCCCACAAAGGATCTGGTGGTTCACAAGGGATCTGATGTGAGCATTGGTACTCAACCGAAAGAAGAAAGAATGCAGGGATATCAGATTATAGAAACAACTGACTAATTCTAAGCTCGAATCCAAAGGGGATTATGATTTCCAAAATCAAGGGATCAGAAGCAAACGCTCTGATTAAGTATGGATAAGTTGAAAAGGAGTTAGGGGGTACAATCGACAGCAAATTGATTGGTCGAGAAATAGCTCATGTTCGGGAAGACGTCTGAGCCGAAAAGATAATTTATAAGGACCAACTGAGGATTGCGTGCATTCGCACACATGTTGAAACAAGAGGATCATAACAAAAACCACAAAAGAATTTTCTTGAATATTGTTTGGCATATGGAAGTAACCATAATGTAAGTAGATAAGAAGGAACAAGCGCAATAGAGTACTAAGGATTTTTTTTTGGAAGATCGAATAGCATTCCAAAGAATGTTGTGAAACACATGAACAACTGTTGACGAACGGATACTCGGCAAGCGCGAGTAATTGTCCATAGGGGTATTCATGCGGAAAGTAACTGCAGGGTAATAAGCATAAAGAATTGTCGGAACATCAAAGAGTATTTCAGGACATCTTGTAATAACAAGAGCAACTGGGGATGAAGGTATGAATGACAACATAGGTAGTTACGCATAAGGATTTATCGGTGGTAGGGACCGCAACGGCGAAGGGTACGAGGGACTCGGTAAAACATCGGAGAGTATCTTTAAAATCTTCTGGTGAAGCGGGCCATCATTTGGAATGAAGGGGCTCTCCGGGAGAAGTATTTACGAGAACCTAGAGTTATAGTTTGTAAAACCATTTAACCCGAATAGAAGAGGGATTAGAGTCCCAGAGTATAGACGAGGAATAAAAGATCCTAATACCACCCAATTGGCGATGTGGGCCCATAAGCCACACAGCCATGTTAGTAAAACTGTTTTTCAAAGTCTAGACTCAACTTTGGCCAAGGAGTTGGAAAGGGGGATCCTACAGGCAGTCGGCTCTGATACCAACTTGTGACGCCCCGATTCAATCGTACACTAATCATACATGCAAATGTGTACGATCAAGATCAGGGACTCATGGGAAGATATCACAACACAACTCTAGACACAAATAAAATAATACAAGCTTTATATTACAAGCCAGGGGCCTCGAGGGCTCGAATACATAGCTCGATACACAAGAGTCAGCGGAAGCAATAATATCTGAGTACAGACATAAGTTAAACAAGGATGCCTTAAGAAGGCTAGCACAAAAGCAACACGATCGAGGAGGCAAGGCCTCCTGCCTGGGACCTCCTAACTACTCCTGGTCGTCGCGGCGGTCTTCATTTAGTAGCATCCATCGGCGGTGGCATCTGGCTCCAAGGGTCCACCATCTGGTTGCACCAACCGAAAAGAAGAAAGAAGGGGGAAAAGGGGTAGCAAAGCAACAGTGAGTACTCATCCAAAGTACTCGCAAGCATCAGATCTATACTAAGTATGCATTGGTATCAAATGGAAGGGTTGTATCTGTGGACTGAACTGCAGAATGCCAGAATAGAGGGGAAGGCCTAGCCTATCAAAGACTAGCTTCTTCAAGCAGCTCCGAGCATCTTGCAGCATGTAGAAGAGTAAAGAGTAGCAGTTTATATTTAACAAACATGTTGTAACATCAACGCCCAGAGATCCTTCCTCGACTCCGTACGAGAAAGCAATCCCGGAGCCACATATCCATCACATATCTCAAGTATCCATTTCTAGTTATATAAGATCTGGATACATGTCTGAACGTCCATTACCATGGACACGGTATTCGAATATATATCTTCCCTGCAGGGGTGCACCACGTTACCCAACACAGTCGATCACTCTGGCCGGACACACCTTTCTGGGGTCAATGCCCGCCCTCGGAAGATCAACACGTCGCAGCCCGACCTAGGCTCAGCAGAGAGGTCCCCGCCGGTCTACATCCTAAGAACTCCGGGGTCTTGGGCCCATCGCCCGCAGCACTCCGGGTCGTTGCGAGCAAGGTGGATACTAGCACCGCCTCGGATGGCCAGCATGATCCGATCGTGTCGGACTGCTGAACTGGACGTCTGACAAAGCTTCGGCTGATACCAAGACGTCGAGGCCCATATCTATTCTCGCGTGGTGGTTAGTGCGTAAAGGCCAGAGGCCAACTTAGAACAAATACCCAAACCTGTTAGTGCATTGGGGGCTCACGGAAACGAGCAGAGACTCACGATAAGGTGACCCCGTCGCCCCGTCTCATGGACTTACGGCAAGGGCCCAGACTGCCTGGGTGACCCCGTCGCCCCGTCTCATGGACTTACGGCAAAGGCCCAGACTGCCCGGCCGTGCCATGTGGAAAACTCGCGGGTGCTCAACGGGCCCGCCCGACTTTAACAAAGGTCTCAAGTAAAGTCAAGGTAACTGTGTGTCCAGACATCAAGGTGATCACCACCGGTGGAGGAATCACCCCCCGTGGATTCCACTCAATGTAATCATCAAGGTGAACGTAAGAGGGACCACCATCGAGGATCACACATGAGCTGTTGAACAACAGAGTCATATCGGGAATGGTGAAAGAGGAAATCACCCTTGATGACCACGACCGAATAGCTACACTACAGAATTATCATCAAGAGTGTGTTATGAGGGATCACCCTCGGCACTCGATAGTAGCTCTGTAGATTCGAGCAAAAAAAGGGGCGTGATGTGATGTCAGGTGTCGGGCTCTGGTCGTCGATCACGTCGATCGAGGCGTCAATGATGAAGCAGGGTAACAAGGACAAGTGGGGGTCACTGATGGATCACTAACCAATCTATACTAAGCAGTTTAGGATAAGCAACTAGGTAACAATAGCAGGTACAAAAGCAGGCTATGCATCAGAATAGGAGCAAACAATAACAGTAGCAAAATCTAATGCAAGCATGAGAGTATAGAATGGGCGATATCGGGATGATCAAAGGGGGGGCTTGCCTGGTTGCTCAGACAAGAAGGAGGGTCGTCGTCGACGTAGTCGATCACAGGGACATCAGCATCGGTCTCGGGGTCTACCAGAGAGAAGAGGGGGAAGAAACAGTAAATACATAGCAGACAAGTGCTTAACAAGACAATAAGCAAGGCTAGAAGTGTTCTAACGCAGCGCTAGGCGGTACTGGCGAAGGGGGAACATACGGGAAAGTTTTCCCGGTTCCGGACATTTGTCAGACAGATGAACCAGAGGGGAAAAGTTGCATGTTTGCTATGCTAGGGATGTGTGGCGGGCGAACAGACCGCGTATTCGGATTCGTCTCGCCGTTCTAAGCAACTTTCATGTATAAAACTTTTTCATTCGAGCTACAGTTTAATTTCTATGAATTATTAAAGTTTTATTAATATTCTGAAATTAAGCTTAATACGAAAGTAAATGCTAAAATGCTAGGTGCACCCAGCACAGCGTACACAAAAGTGCACACAGTGGCTGATAGGTGGGCCAGGGGGTCCCAGTTGACCAGTCAACATTTGACTGGTCAACAGGGGGTGGGGCCCCCCTGTCATAGACTCATCTAACTAATTAACAGTTTTAATTAACTAATCTAGTTCATTAGGTTAATTAAGATTAATTAATTAAGTTAAACAATCATTTAACTAATTAATTAACTATTTTTATTAATATATTTTAACATTTTTTTAGAAAAGGGGCTGGTGGGGCCCGCTGGCAGTGGCCCTTCTGGCCACTGGAACGGGTGTGACTAATGGGCGCTGGGGCGCAGGCGATGACGCCCGTCAAGGCGGAGGGGCGAGGCCAGCCCGGGCACGGCGGACGAAGCTCCGGGGCGCCGGACCAGGGCACCGGCTGGCCGGGGCCGCGGTTGACGGCGGCGGCGAGTGGATGAAGGTGGGGCTCGGAGCGCCGGTGCACGTGGTGCGGGGCGAGGCTCGGTGTGTCCGTAGCGGGGCGCCAGAGGCCGGCGGGGTAGGGAAAGGGCCGGCCAGCGCTGGCGAGCGGTGGGGCCGTTCGGCCATGCATCAGGGGAAGAGGCCCGGAGTGCAGCCATGGCCAGGTAGGCGCGACCGGTCGGGGCGGTCGGCGTGGCCAGGGACGCGCAGTCCGGTGGCCACGCGCGACGCGGGCGGCGAGAAAGGGCGGGGCGGCGCGGGGTCACGCGGGCGGAACGAGCTGTAGGCACCGGAAGCAGTGGGGCGAAGGGGACGACCAACGAGCATCGATGCTGCGAAGCTGCCAGGTGCGATGCTGGCGACAGGAGCATGAAGGCCTCGGGATCGAGCCCAGGGGCTCGTTAGAGTTGAACTGGGGGGGGGGGGTGCACGCGCCTCCCTGGCGTTCTAGGAGCACGGCGACGGGCTTCGGGCGCGAGCTACGACTTACGAGGAGAGCAGCGGGAGAGGGACCGGACATGGTGCTCACCGGGCTCCTGCAGATGTGCTAAAGCGGGCTCGGGGGAGGCTCGAGGTGGCCGGAGCGACGACGGGAGCTGCGGCGACTCGAGGTTGAAGACGACCTCGCCCCGCTCGAAGGAGAGGCCCCGACTCGAGCCCGATGGCACAGGTGACGTATGGGAGCAGGACGGAGCCGGTGGCCACGGTGGAGAGGCGCGGGGTGACTGCTGGGCGCGGGATCGAAGCGGGCGCGGCGGCGACCGCGTCGGCCTCCTCTCCAGATCAATGGAGAGGGAGAGGTGGAGAAGGGGAGAAGAGGGGCAAGTGGGGAGTGGGTGGAGATATTTTGGAGAGAGTGGGGAGGGGTGCTGGCGACCTTATCCTCCCAGGCGTCGCCGGCAAGAGGGTCAGGCGGCGACGAGCGCGCGCGAGCGCTTGGTCGGACGCGCCCGAGGAACAGGAAAAGGGGGCGAGGGGGTTTGAGCGGGCCGGCTCGGGTGGGGTTGGGCCGAGGCCCATGGGGAGCTGGGGGCTTCTTTTCTCTCCTCGCCTTTTCTTTTGCTCTTTTCTTTTTACAAAAAAATGCTATGCAATATTTGAGCTTCCAAAAGGAGTTCTGTAAAAATGTGGGACTTGGCTAAATAAATACATTACAATATTTGGCACCTGCCACAAAAATTAGGGAAGAGTTTGAATTGATTTGGATTTTTCACAAATGGAAAAGCACTTTAAAAATACTTATTTGGAACTGCTTTAATTCTCGGGGAAATTAGCTATCTCAAATGATGTTGAATCACTCATGACATTTAGTTATTGAAAATATGCAACCTAGCGAACATTTTTGTTTTACTGTTTGGAGAATTAATTTATTCAACTTTATTTTAAAAATGAATTTGAATTGGTTTTGAATCAAAGTGAGATTAGCAACAGTAGCAGTGATGATGTGGCATCATTAGTAGGGGATTACTGTAGCTTACTTATCCGGGCGTTACACTTAATTCCTACTCGTCCTCGAGTAGGTAAATGATAAAAAAGAACTTTTGATGCGGAGTGATACTTTGGCATAATTTCAATGTAAATCTTCTTAATCATGGTATGAATATTCAGATCCGAAAGATTCAAGACAAAAGTTCATATTGACATAAAAATAATAACACTTCAAGCATACTAACAAAGCAATTATGTCTTGTCAAAATAACATGGCCAAAGAAAGTTATCCCTACAAAATCATATAGTCTGGCTATGCTCCATCTTCCCCACACAAAGTATTTAAATCATGCACAACCCCGATGACAAGCCAAGCAATTGTTTCATACTTTAACATTTTCAAAACTTTTTCAATCTTCACGCAATACATGAGCGTGAGCCATGGATATATCACTATATGTGGAATAGAACGGTGGTTGTGGAGAAGACAAAAAGAGGGAAGATAGTCTCACATCAACTAGGCGTATCAACGGGCTATGGAGATGCCCATCAATAGATATCAATGTGAGTGAGTAGGGATTGCCATGCAACAGATGCACTAGAGCTATAAGTATATTAAAGCTCAACAAAAGAAACTAAGTGGGTGTGCATCCAACTTGCTTGCTCACGAAGACCTAGGGCATTTTGAGGAGGCCCATCATTGGAATATACAAGCCAAGTTCTATAATGAAAAATTCCCACTAGTATATGAAAGTGACGAAATGAGAGACTCTCTATCATGAAGATCATGGTGCTATTTTGAAGCACAAGTGTGGTAAAAGGATAGTAGCATTGTCCCTTCTCTCTTTTTCTCTCATTTTTTTATTTGGGCCTTTTCTCTTTTTTTATGGCCTCTTTTTTTTCGTCCGGTGTCTCATCCCGACTTGTGGGGGAATCATAGACTCCATCATCCTTTCCTCACTTGGGACAATGCTCTAATAATGATGATCATCACACTTTTATTTTTCCTTACAACTCAACAATTACAACTCGATACTTAGAACAAAATATGACTCTATATGAATGCCTCCGGCGGTGTACCAGGATATGCAATGAAACATGAGTGACATGTATGGAAGAATTATGAAAGGTGGCTATTGCCACAAATACAATGTCAACTACATGATCATGCTAGCAATATGACAATGATGGAGCGTGTCATAATAAACGGAACGGTGGAAAGTTGCATGGCAATATATCTCAGAATGGCTATGGAAATGCCATGATAGGTAGGTATGGTGGCTGTTTTGAGGAAGGTTTATGGTGGGTGTATGATACCGGCAAAAGGTGAACGGTATTAGAGAGGCTAGCAAAGGTGGAAGGATGGGAAAAAGTGCGTATAATCCATGGACTCAACATTAGTCATAAAGAACTCATATACTTTTTGCAAAAATCTACAAGTTATCAAAGCAAAGTATTACGCGCATGCTCCTAGGGGGATAGATTGGTAGGAAAAGACCATCGCTCGTCCCCGACCGCCACTCATAAGGAAGACAATCAATAAATAAATCATGTTCCGAGTTCATCACATAACGGTTCACCAGACGTGCATGCTACGGGAATCACAAACTTCAACACAAGTATTCCTTAAATTCACAACTACTCAACTAGCATGACTCTAATATTATCACCTTCATATCTCAAAACAATTATCAAGCATCAAACTTATCTTAGTATTCAACGCACTCAAAAGAAAGTTTCACATATCTTGAATACCAGGTATATTAACATTAAGCAAATTACCATACTATTAATGACTCTCAAAATAATCTAAGTGAAGCATGAGAGATCAAGTTTCTTTAAAACAAATCCACCACCGTGCTCAAAAAGATCTAAGTGAAGCACTAGAGCAAAAATTATCACGCTCAAAAGATATAAGTGAAGCACTAAGAGCAAAACTATCAAGCTCAAAAGATATAAGTGAAGAACATAGAGTATTCTAACAAATTCCAATTCATGTATGGATCTCTCAAAAGGTGTGTACAGAAAAGATGATTGTGGTAAACTAACAAGGAAAGACACAAATAATACAAGACGCTCCAAGCAAAACACATATCATGTTGGTGAATAAAAATATAGCTCCAAGTAAATTACCAATGGAAGTGGACGAAAGAGGGGATGCCTTCCGGGGCATCCCCAAGCTTTGACTTTTTGGTGTCCTTGGATTATCTTGGGGGTGCCATGGGCATCCCCAAGCTTAGGCTCTTGCCACTCCTTGTTCCATATTCCATCAACAGAATTCACCCAAAACTTGAAAACTTCACAACACAAAACTCAACAGAAATCTCGTGAGCTCCGTTAGAGAAAGAAAACAAAAGACTACTTCAAGGTACTGTAA
This sequence comes from Triticum timopheevii, assembly GCA_963921465.1. NCBI lineage: Eukaryota > Viridiplantae > Streptophyta > Magnoliopsida > Poales > Poaceae > Triticum > Triticum timopheevii. Next base: position 625,868,963 of record OY997264.1, on the reverse strand, counting down.
TGAACTCATTCTTTATTTATATTGGTGTTAAAACTACTGTATTCCAACTTCTCTATGGTTTATAAACTAATTTACTAGCCATATATTCATCAAAATAAGCAAACTGCACACGAAAAACAGAATCTGTCAAAAACAGAACTGTCTGTAGTAATCTGTAACTAACGCAAACTTCTGGAAGTCTAAAAATTCTACCAAAATAGGAATTCCTGGACAATTTGTTTATTGATCAGAAGCAAAAATAATCAACGCAAAAGCACTCTCCAGTAAAAAATGGCAGCTAATCTCGTGAGCGCTAAAGTTTCTGTTTTTCAGCAGAATCAAATCAACTATCATCGTAGGTTATCCTATAGGTCCTACTTGGCACAAACACTAATTAAAACATAAAACCACATCCAAACAGAAGGTATCTAGATTATTTATTCCTAAACAGAAGCAAAAACAAAAACACAAAATAAAATTGGGTTGCCTCCCAACAAGCGCTATCGTTTAGCGCCCCTAGCGATATTTCAATGATGCTCACAAAAAAGACAAGAATTGAAGCACAAAGAGAGCATCATAAAACACGTGATAAACACATCTAATTCTAACATACTTCCTATGCATAGGCATCTTATAGGCAAAGAGATTATCAAGGCAAGCAAAACCAGCATATGCAAGGAGGCGGAAAGAAACAATAGCAATCTCAACATAACGAGAGGTAAATTATTATCATGAAAATTTCTACGACCATATTTTCCTCTCTCATAATAATTACATGTGGGATCATAAGCAAATTCAACAAAATAGCTATCACATAAAATATTTTCAACATGATCCACATGCATGCAAAGTTGACACTCTTCCGAAATAGTGGGATTAACATTAACTAAAGTCATGACCTCTCCAAACCCACTTTTATCAAAAATTTCATAAGATTGAATATTCTCCAAATATGTGGGATCTAAAGTTGACACTCTTCCAAACCCACTTTCAATATTATTGCAAACAATATTATCAATCTCATATTCATCATGGGGATTAAATAAATTTTCAAGATCATAAGAAAAATCACCCCAATCATGATCATTGCCACAAGTAGTGGACACAACAAAACTATCATCCCCAAGCTTAGGGTTTTGCATATTATTAGCATAATTGACATCAAGAGGATTTATAGTAAAATCATTGCAATCATGCTTTTTATCAAAGGAACTAGCAGGTATGGGTGCAATAGCAACGATCTCATGTTTATCATAAGGAACTATAACAAATTCGTCTTCATAAATATTGGCATCATGGCCACAAGAATAGCAAGCATCATGTTCATCAAGGGATATTTCAATCAAATCATCGGAATCATCATTATATATAGATTCATGCATATCATTATTTTCTTCCAAAGCAACGGTCATTCTTTTAATAAACTCTTGGACATAGACATTATGAGCAAGGTTTTCATTGCAATACTTAAGTATGACGAAATTTTCAGATTTTTTGAGAGTAAAATCATACTTTTCAATCAAAGAAGCAACTTCATGAGCACCCTTAAAAACGACAAATTCTTCAATTTGTTCGATATCATAGTAACTATAAACACCCTTTGCATAAGAAGATAAGATTTCATTATCATTGAACTCACATAGGTAGGGAAGGTGTTTCTTAGGGTTCTTAGAGCAACAAGTAAAATCACACATTTCACAAAGATTCAAAGCATAGCATAGCAACCTATTTATATGATACCGTAAGAGTCTCCCCTTTTCAGACAAATGATGACGCACAAAATAAAAATGCTCATCTAAAGATTTCCCATCAACTAGGCTAGTTGGGGTTTCAGCACGAGCACATAAGGATCGAAGATGATCCAAGTAGAATACCTTAAGTGGATCCATATCAATAGACTTTTAGCAAGCAAAGATGCAAGCAAATAGAGGGCACGTGGAAACACAAACAAAGATACATACGGGAAGAAGGCGAACAGAAAAGAGAGGGCGAATAAAACGGCAAGGGTGAAGTGGGGGAGAGGAAAATGAGAGGCAAATGGCAAATAATGTAATGCGAGAGATAGGGATTGTGATGGGTACTTGGTATGTTGACTTTTGCGTAAGCCTCCCCGGCAACGGCGCCAGAAATTCTTTTTGCTATGTCTCAAGCTTGCGTTGGTTTTCCCCGAAGAGGAGAGGATGATGCAGCACAGTAGCGTAAGTATTTCCCTCAGTTTTTGAGAACCAAGGTATCAATCCAGTAGGAGGTCACGCGCAAGTCCCTCGTACCTGCACAACACAATAGCAACTCGCAACCAACGCTTAGGGGTTGTCAATCCCTTCATGGTCACTTACGAGAGTGAGATCTGATAGAGATAATATTTTTGGTATTTTTGGTATAAAGATGCAAAGTAAAGAGTAAAGGCAAAGCAAGTAAATAAAGTGATATAGATTGATATGATGAGAATAGACCCGGGGGCCATAGGTTTCACTAGTGGCTTCTCTCAAGAGCATAAGTATTCTACGGCGGCTGAACAAATTACTGTTGAGCAATTGACAAAATTGAGCATAGTTATGAGGTTATCTAGGTATGATCATGTATATAGGCATCACGTCCGAGACAAGTTGACCGAAACGATTCTGCATCTACTACTATTACTCCACTCATCGACCGCTATCCAGCATGCATCTAGAGTATTAAGTTAAAAACAGAGTAACGCCTTAAGCAAGATGACATGATGTAGAGGAATAAATTCATGCAATATGATAAATACCCCATCTTGTTATCCTCGATGGCAACAATACAATATGTGCCTTGCAACCCTTTCTGTCAGTGGGTAAGGACACCGCAAGATTGAACCCAAAGCCATGCGTTCTCCCATTGCAAGAACTACCAATCTAGTTGGCCAAACCAAACGGATAATTCGAAGATACTTGCAAAGATAACTCAATCATACATAAAAGAATTCAGAGAAGATTCAAATATTATTCATAGATAAGCTGGATCATAAACCCACAATTCATCGGTCTCAAAAAACACTCCGCAAAAAGAAGATTACATCGAATAGATCTCCACGGGAGAGGGGGAGAACATTGTATTGAGATCCAAAAAGAGAGAAGAAGCCATCTAGCTACTAGCTATGGACCCGAAGGTCTGAAATAAACTACTCACACTTCATCGGAGGGGCCATGGTGATGACGTAGAAGCCCTCCGTGGTGGATGCCCCCTCCGGCGGAGCTCCGAAACAGGCCCCAAGATGGGATCTCGTGGATATAGAAGGTTGCAGCGGTGGAATTAGGTTTTTGGCTCCTGTTCTGATCATACGGGGATACATAGGTATATATAGGAGGAAGGAGTATGTCGGTGGAGCTCCGAGGGGCCCACGAGGTAGGGGGCGCGCCCTCCACCCTCGTGACCGCCTCGTGGCTTTCTTGACGGAGGGTCCAAGTCTCCTGGGTCTTATCCGATGAGTAAATCACGTTCCCGAAGGTTTCGTTCCGTTTGGACTCCGTTTGATATTCTGTTTCTTCGAAATACTGAAAAAGGCAAAAAACAGCAATTCTGGGCTGGGCCTCCAGTTAATAGGTTAGTCCCAAAAATAATATAAAAGTGGAAAATAAAGCCCAACATAGTCCAAAACATTAGATAAAGTAGAATGGAGCAATCAAAAATTATAGATACGTTGGAGACGTATCATGGTGGACATGTGTCCTCGAAGTCCGCCGTTGCGACGACGTGTGCTCCAACGTCGGCGTGAAGCTTGGGAGGTAGTCGAGGAGCGGATGCAGATTGTGACCTGCATTGACGACATCTGGAACACGGAACGTGTGATGTGCTCGTGGTTCGTGGATGTCAAGTATGGTTTCCTCCTCCGACGTCTTAGACATTGCGAAAAAATCTGAAAAAAAATCATGCATGTTCACAGCACATATTAAGATAACCCCTAAAAAATTCAGATCAAAATTCGAAACATACATCAAAAAACAAAAAAGAGAAATCTATCATGAATAGTTCGCGAATGGTTCTCTGTAGACTATTCACATCTGAGTTTCTCTTTTTTGTTCCTACTCTGCCGGTGCCACCAGAGAGATCAAGATGAGATCGCCGGTGAGTGTGGTCGTGGGCCATCAGCAACACAAATAAACTGGAGAAGCTATCATCTCGCGCTCTTCCGGTGACTGGTGGCCAGGCGAGGAGGGGGCAGTAGTGGCCAGACGGGCAGGCGACGACAACGTGACGAGGAGGGGGCGGATCCAGGCAGCGTGGGCATTGGAGATGGCCAGCGACGGGCGAAGACGACCGGCGGTGGGCAGATCCAAGAAGGGGCGGCCGGAACGAGGAAGACTAGAGACGGGGCCTAGCAGCAGCGGCGGCTGGGGTGAAGCACGCACGGAGTTGCATCGTGCGGGAGAGAGGCTAACCTAGCATCTGATACCATGTTGAATAATGTGCGACTAACATTCACAGGGGGCCAAAGGCCAATACATGTACATGTGTGGTGAAGTGCAGAAAGCCCCTTATACAGTGGGGATATACAGAAGAGAAGACTATACACATCTAACAATGAGTTCTGATAGGAAATTTTGCATGTAGTCATCAAGCCTTACTCAGACACATGTTTTTCTTATCAGCAGGATTTCCCTTAGGAAAACAAGGTGGAGCATGCGAGGCTGCAAGGCGATGGGCCAAGGTGGCGCTGCAGGGATAGCTTCAATCTACTGTTGCTGCTGCCAGCGGACGGAGGAGGCGCTCTTGGGTTGAGGTGGTAGTACCGTCGGTGATGCCAAGGTGAGCTTTCTCCGAATCCTTAAACCCCTTTGCTCCTGATCTCCATCACTCTCTCTCTTTTTGCCCATCAATGCAAGTTCTTGTATGCCGGCTTTGGTGAAACATATAGGTGACCAACAAGGAAGCCCAGGCAAACTTCTCATATCCTATCAGGTTATTATAATTCCAGTATGCATCAACGTATAAGCTAATTAGCACTGTATTTGTAGGGCTCCATTGCAAGCCAAATAAATGTGTAGTGTGACATACTGGTTGAATTGTCCATTTTGTATTTGGAATGAGGTTTAAGATTCAGTATGGGAATGAAGATGTTAACGAGAGGCCTGTCCATTTAAACTCAACTAAAATTCAGTCTTGTACAATGTTTACTGAGTTTTACCTCCTGTTTTGCAGGCGATCTGAAATGATTAAAGGTATTAATGAAGTAGACCCCATTAGGTGGTCTGGTTCAAAGTGAAAAAGCCTGTTGGTAAGTCTTAGAAATTCAGAACGCCATTATCTTCAGGCTGCCTTGCAGTATTTTAGATAACTATATTTTGAAGGAAATATGCCCAGAGGCAATAATAAACTTATTATTTATTTCCTCATATCATGATAAATGTTTATTATTCATGCTAGAATTGTATTAACCGGAAACATGATACATGTGTGAATACATAGACAAACACGACGTCACTAGGATGCCTCTACTTGACTAGCTCATTAATCAAATATGGTTATGTTTCCTAACCATAGACATGTCTTGTCATTTGATTAATGGGATCACATCATTAGGAGAATGATGTGATTGACATGACCCATTCCGTTAGCCTAGCACTTGATCGTTTAGTATGTTGCTATTGCTTTCTTCATGACTTATACATGTTCCTGTAACTATGAGATTATGCAACTCCCGTTTACCGGAGGAACACTTTGGGTGCTACCAAACGTCACAACGTAACTGGGTGATTATAAAGGAGTACTACAGGTGTCTCCAAAGGTACATGTTGGGTTGGCGTATTTCGAGATTAGGTTTTGTCACTCCGATTGTCGGAGAGGTATCTCTGGGCTCTCCCGGTAATGAACATCACTATAATCTTGCAAGCAGTGTAGCTAAATGAGTTAGTTACGGAATGATGCATTACGTAACGAGTAAAGAGACTTGCCGGTAACGAGATTGAACTAGGTATTGGATACCGACGATCGAATCTCAGGCAAGTAAAATACCGATGACAAAGGGAACAACGTATGTTGTTATGCGGTTTGACCGGTAAAGATCTTCAGAATATGTAGGAGCCAATATGGGCATCCAGGTTCCGCTATTGGTTATTGACCGAGAATAGTTCTAGGTCATGTCTACATAGTTCTCGAACCCGTAGGGTCCGCACGCTTAACATTACGATGACAGTTATATTATGAGTTTATGAGTTTTGATGTACCGAAGGAGTTCGGAGTCCCGGATGAGATCGGAGACATGACGAGGAGTCTCGAAATGGTCGAGACATAAAGATCGATATATTGGACGACTATATTCGGAGTTCGAAAAGGTTCCGAGTGATTCGGGTATTTTTCGGAGTACCGGGGAGTTACGGGAATTCGCCGGGGAGTATATGGGCTTTATTGGGCTTTAGGGGAAAGAGAGAGGAGAGGTTGGGCGCCCCCCCAAGGCCTAGTCCGAATTGGACTAGGGGGAGGGGCCGCGCCCCCTCCTTCCTTCTCTTCTCTTCCCCCTTTCCTTGACTCCTACTCCTACTACTTGGAAGGGGGGGGGATCCTACTCCCGCTGGGAGTAGGACTCCTCCTTGGTGCGCCTCCTCCTAGGCCGGACACCCCCTCCCTTGCTCCTTTATATACGGGGGCAGGGGGGCACCCTAGAACATACAAGTTGATCTACGGATCGTTCCTTAGCCGTGTGCGGTGCCCCCTCCACCATATTCCACCTCGGTCATATCGTCGCAGAGTTTAGGCGAAGCCTTGCGCCGGTAGAGCATCATCATCGTCACCACGCCGTCGTGCTGACGGAACTCATCCCCGACACTTTGCTGGATCGGAGTCCGGGGATCGTCATCGAGCTGAACGTGTGCTGAACTCGGAGGTGCCGTACGTTCGGTACTTGGATCGGTCGGATCGTGAAGACATACGACTAGATCAACCGCATTGTCATAATGCTTCCACTTACGGTCTACGAGGGTACGTGGACAATACTCTCCCCTCTCGTTGCTATGCCATCACCATGATCTTGCGTGTGCGTAGGAGTTTTTTTGAAATTACTACGTTCCCCATCAGTGGTATCCGAGCCAGGTTTTATGCGTAGATGTCATATGCACGAGTAGAACACAAGTGAGTTGTGGGCGATACATGTCATACTGCTCACCAGCATGTCATACTTTGGTTCGGTGGTATTGTGAGATGAAGCGGCCCGGACCGACATTACGCGTACGCTTACGCGAGACTGGTTTCACCGTTACGAGCACTTGTGCTTAAAGGTGGCTGGCGGGTGTCTGTCTCTCTCACTTTAGCTGAATCGAGTGTGGCTACGCCCGGTCCTTGCGAAGGTTAAAACATCAGTAACTTGACGAACTATCGTTGTGGTTTTGATGCGTAGGTAAGAACAGTTCTTGCTAAGCCCGTAGCAGCCACGTAAAATTTGCAACAACAAAGTAGAGGACGTGTAACTTGTTTTTGCAGGGCATGTTGTGATGTGATATGGTCAAGACGTGATGCTATATTTTATTGTATGAGATGATCATGTTTTGTAACCGAAGTTATCGGCAACTGGTAGGAGCCATATGGTTGTCGCTTTATTGTATGAAATGCAAACGCCCTGTAATTGCTTTACTTTATCACTAAGCGGTAGCGATAGTCGTAGAAGCAATAGATGGCGTAAATGACAACGATGCTACGATGGAGATCAAGGTGTCGCGCCGGTGACGATGGTGATCATGACGGTGCTTCGAAGATGGAGATCACAAGCACAAGATGATGATGGCCATATCATATCACTTATATTGATTGCATGTGATGTTTATCCTTTATGCATCTTATCTTGCTTAGATTGACGGTAGCATTTTAAGATGATCTCTCACTAAAAATTATCAAGAAGTGTTCTCCTTGAGTATGCACCGTTGCGAAAGTTCTTCGTGCTGAGACACCACGTGATGATCGGGTGTGATAGGCTCTACGTTCAAAACAACGGGTGCAAAACAGTTGCACACGAGGAATACTCAGGTTAAAGTTGACGAGCCTAGCATATAACAGATATGGCCTCGGAACACGGAGACCGAAAGGTCGAGCATGAATCATATAGTAGATATGATCAACATAGTGATGTTCACCATTGAAACTACTCCATCTCACGTGATGATCGGACATGGTTTAGTTGATTTGGATCACGTGATCACTTAGATGACTAGAGAGATGTCTGTCTAAGTGGGAGTTCTTAAGTAATATGATTAATTGAACTTAAATTTATCATGAACTTAGTACCTGATAGTATTTTGCTTGTCTATATTTGTTGTAGATAGATGGCTCGTGCTGTTGTTCCGTTGAATTTTAATGCGTTCCTTGAGGAAGCAAAGTTGAAAGATGATGGTAGCAATTACACGGACTGGGTCCGTAACCTGAGGATTATCCTCATTGCTGCATAGAAGAATTACGTCCTGGAAGCACCGCTGGTTGCCAGGCCTACTGCTGATGCAACAGACGACGTTAAGAACGTCTGGCAGAGCAAAGCTGATGACTACTTGATAGTTCAGTGTGCCATGCTTTACGGCTTAGAACCGGGTCTTCAACGACGTTTTGAACGTCATGGAGCATATGAGATGTTCCAGGTTGAAGTTAATATTTCAAGCAAATGCCCGGATTGAGAGATATGAAGTCTCCAATAAGTTCTATAGCTGCAAGATGGAGGAGAATAGTTCTGTCAGTGAACACATACTCAAAATGTCTGGGTATAATAATCACTTGATTCAACTGGGAGTTAATCTTCCTGATGATAGTGTCATTGACGGAATTCTTCAATCACTGCCACCAAGCTACAAGAGCTTCGTGATGAACTATAATATGCAAGGGATGGAAGAGACTATTCCCGAGCTCTTCGCAATGCTAAAAGCCGCAGAGGTAGAAATCAAGAAGGAGCATCAAGTGTTGATGGTTAACAAGACCACCAGTTTCAAGAAAAAGGGCAAAGGGAAGAAGAAGGGAAACTTCAAGAAGAACAGCAAACAAGTTGCTGCTCAAGAGAAGAAACCCAAGTCTGGACCTAAGCCTGAGACTGAGTGCTTCTACTGCAAGCAGACTGGACACTGGAAGCGGAACTGCTCCAAGTATTTGGCGGATAAGAAGGATGGCAAAGTGAACAAAGGTATATGTGATATACATGTTATTGATGTGTACCTTACTAATGCTCGCAGTAGTACTTGGGTATTTGATACTGGTTCTGTTGCTAATATTTGCAACTCGAAATAGGGACTACGGAGTAAGCGAAGATTGGCTAAGGACGAGATGACGATGCGCATGGGAAATGGTTCCAAAGTCGATGTGATCGCGGTCGGCACGCTACCTCTAGATCTACCATCGGGATTAGTTTTAGACCTAAATAATTGTTATTTGGTGCCAGCGTTGGGCATGAACATTATATCTGGATATTGTTTGATGCAAGACGGTTATTCATTTAAATCAGAAAATAATGGTTGTTCTATTTATATGAGTAATATCTTTTATGGTCATGCACCCTTGAAGAGTGGTCTATTTTTATTGAATCTCGATAGTAGTGATACACATATTCATAGTGTTGAAACCAAAAGATGCAGAGTTGATAATGATAGTGCAACTTATTTGTGGTACTGCCGTTTAGGTCATATCGGTGTAAAGCGCATGAAGAAACTCCATACTGATGGGCTTTTGGAATCACTTGATTATGAATCACTTGGTACTTGCGAACCGTGCCTCATGGGCAAGATGACTAAAACACCGTTCTCCGAAACTATGGAGCGAGCAACTGATTTGTTGGAAATCATACATACTGATGTTTGTGGTCCAATGAATGTTGAGGCTCGCGGCGGGTATCGTTATTTTCTCACTTTCACAGATGATTTGAGCAGATATGGGTATATCTACTTAATGAAACACAAGTCTGAAACATTTGAAAAGTTCAAAGAATTTCAGAGTGAAGTGGAAAATCATCGTAACAAGAAAATAAAGTTTCTATGATCTGATCGTGGAGGAGAATATTTGAGTTACGAGTTTGCTTTACATTTGAAACAATGCGGAATAGTTTCGCAACTCACGCCACCCAGAACACCACAACGAAACGGTGTGTCCGAACATTGTAATCATACTTTACTAGATATGGTGCGATCTATGATGTCTCTTACTAATTTACCACTATCGTTTTGGGGTTATGCTTTAGAGACGGCCGCATTCACGTTGAATAGGGCACCATCAAAATCCATTGAGACGACGCCTTATGAACTGTGGTTTGGCAACAAACCAAAGTGGTCGTTTCTTAAAGTTTGGGGCTGCGATGCTAATGTGAAGAAACTTCAACCAGATAAGCTCGAACCTAAATCAGAGAAATGTGTCTTCATAGGATACCCAAAAGAGACTATTGGGTACACCTTCTATCACAGATCTAAGGGCAAGATTTTCGTTGCTAAAATCGGATCCTTTCTAGAGAAGGAGTTTCACTCGAAAGAAGTGAGTGGGAGGAAAGTAGAACTTGATGAAGTAACTGTACCTGCTCCCTTATTGGAAAGTAGTTCATCACAAGAACTGGTTCCTGTGACAACTACACCAATTAGTGAGGAAGCTAATGATATTGATCATGAAACTTCAGATCAAGTTTCTACTGAACCTCGTAGGTCTACCAGAGTAAGATCCGCACCAGAGTGGTACGGTAATCCTATTCTGGAAGTCATGTTACTTGACCATGATGAACCTACGAACTATGAGGAAACGATGATGAGCCCAGATTCCGCAAAATGGCTAGAGGCCATGAAATCTGAGATGGGATCCATGTATGAGAACAAAGTATGGACTTTGGTTGACTTGCCCGATGATCGGCAAGCCATTGAGAATAAATGAATCTTTAAGAAGAAGACTGACGCTGATGGTAATGTAACTGTCTATAAAGCTCGACTTGTTGCGAAAGGTTTTCGACAAGTTCAAGGGGTTGACTACGATGAGACTTTCTCACCCGTAGCGATGCTTAAGTCTGTCCGAATCATGTTAGCTATTGCTGCATTTTATGATTATGAAATTTGGCAAATGGATGTCAAAACTGCATTCTTGAATGGATTTCTGGAAGAAGAGTTGTATATGATGCAGCCAGAAGGTTTTGTTGAGCCAAAAGGTGCTAACAAAGTGTGCAAACTCCAGCGATCCATTTATGGACTGGTGCAAGCATCTCGGAGTTGGAATAAACGCTTTGATAGTGTGATCAAAGCATATGGTTTTATACAGACTTTTGGAGAAGCCTGTATTTACAAGAAAGTGAGTGGGAGCTCTGTAGCATTTATGATATTATATGTAGATGACATATTATTAATTGCAAATGATATAGAATTTCTGGATAGCATAAAGGGATACTTGAATAAAAGTTTTTCAATGAAAGACCTCGGTGAAGCTGCTTACATATTGGGCATCAAGATTTATAGAGATAGATCAAGACGCTTAATAGGACTTTCACAAAGCACATACCTTGATAAAATTTTGAAAAAGTTCAAAATGGATCAGGCAATGAAAGGGTTCTTGCCCGTGCTACAAGGTGTGAAGTTGAGTCAGACTCAATGCCCGACCACAACAGAAGATAGAGAGAAAATGAAAGATGTTCCCTATGCTTCAGCCATAGGCTCTATCATGTATGCAATGCTGTGTACCAGACCTGAAGTATGCTTAGCAATAAGCTTGCAGGAAGGTACCAAAGTAATCCAGGAGTGGATCACTGGACAGCGGTCAAGAACATCCTGAAATACCTGAAAAGGACTAAGGATATGTTTCTCGTATATGGAGGTGACAAAGAGCTAGTCGTAAGTGGTTACGTCGATGCAAGCTTTGACACTGATCCGGACGATTCTAAATCACAAACCGGATACGTATTTTTATTAAACGGTGGAGCTGTAAGTTGGTGCAGTTCTAAACAAAGCGTCGTGGCGGGATCTACATGTCAAGCGGAGTACATAGCTGCTTCGGAAGCAGCAAATGAAGGAGTCTGGATGAAGGAGTTCATTTCCGATCTGGGTGTCATACCTAGTGCATCGGGACCAATGAAGATCTTCTATGACAATACTGGTGCAATTGCCTTGGCAAAGGAATCCAGATTTCACAAGAGGACCAAGCACATCAAGAGACGCTTCAATTCCATCTGGGACCAAGTCCAAGTGGGAGACATAGAAATTTGCAAGATACATACGGATCTGAATGTTGCAGACCCGTTGACTAAGCCTCTCTCACGAGTAAAACATGATCAGCACCAAGTCTCCATGGGTGTTAGAATCATTACTATGTAATCTAGATTATTGACTCTAGTGCAAGTGGGAGACTAAAGGAAATATGTCCTAGAGGCAATAATAAAGTTATTATTTATTTCCTCATATCATGATAAATGTTTATTATTCATGCTAGAATTGTATTAACCGGAAACATGATACATGTGTGAATACATAGACAAACACAACGTCACTAGTATGCCTCTACTTGACTAGCTCATTAATCAAAGATGGTTATGTTTCCTAACCATAGACATGTGTTATCATTTGATTAATGGTATCACATCATTAGGAGAATGATGTGATTGACATGACCCATTCTGTTAGCCTAGCACTTGATCGTTTAGTATGTTGCTATTGCTTTCTTCATGACATATACATGTTCCTGTAACTATGAGATTATGCAACTCCCGTTTACCGGAGGAACACTTTGGGTGCTACCAAACGTCACAACGTAACTGGGTGATTATAAAGGAGTACTACAGGTGTCTCCAAAGGTACATGTTGGGTTGGCGTATTTTGATGTTAGGTTTTGTCACTCCGATTGTCGGAGAGGTATCTCTGGGCCCTCTCGGTAATGCACACCACTATAATCCTTGCAAGAAATGTAGCTAAATGAGTTAGTTACGTAATGATGCATTACGTAACGAGTAAAAAGACTTGCCGGTAACGAGATTGAACTAGGTATTGGATACCGATGATCGAATCTCTGGCAAGTAACATACCGATGACAAAGGGAACAACATATGTTGTTATGCGGTTTGACCGATAAAGATCTTCGTAGAATATGTAGGAGCCAATATGGGCATCCAGGTTCCTCTATTGGTTATTGACCGAGAATAGTTCTAGGTCATGTCTACATAGTTCTCAAACCCGTAGGGTCCGCACGCTTAACGTTATGATGATAGTTATATTATGAGTTTATGAGTTTTGATGTACCGAAGGTGTTAGGACTCCCGGATGAGATCGGGGACATGACGAGGAGTCTCGAAATGGTTGAGACATAAATATCGATATATTGGACGACTATATTCGGAGTTCGGAAAGGTTCCGAGTGATTCGGGTATTTTTCGGAGTACCGGAGAATTACGGGAATTCGCCGGGGAGTATATGGGCCTTATTGTGCTTTAGGGGAAAGAGAGAGGAGAGGTTGGGCGCCCCCCAAGGCCTAGTCCGAATTGGACTAGGGGGAGGGGCTGCGCCCCCTCCTTCCTTCTCTTCTCTTCCCCCTTTCCTTGACTCCTACTCCTACTACTTGGAAGGGGGGAATCCTACTCCCGGTGGGAGTAGGACTCCTCCTTGGTGCGCCTCCTCCTAGTCCGGCCACCCCCTCCCTTGCTCCTTTATATACGGGGGCAGGGGGGCACCCTAGAACACACAAGTTGATCTACGGATCGTTCCTTAGCCGTGTGCGGTGCCCCCTCCACCATATTCCACCTCGGTCATATCGCCGCGGAGTTTAGGCGAAGCCCTGCGCCGGTAGAGCATCATCATCGTCACCACGCCGCCGTGCTGACGGAACTCATCCCCGACACTTTGCTGGATCGGAGTCCGAGGATCGTCATCGAGCTGAACGTGTGCTGAACTCGGAGGTGCCGTACGTTCGGTACTTGGATCGGTCGGATCGTGAAGACGTACGACTACATCAACCGCGTTGTCATAACGCTTCCTCTTACGGTCTACGAGGGTACGTGGACAATACTCTCCCCTCTCGTTGCTATGCCATCACCATGATCTTGCGTGTGCGTAGGAAATTTTTTGAAATTACTACGTTCCCCATTATTTTTTTCCTGGACCCTCACGCAACTCACCATTGAGAAAGGCGTTCTAAACGTTAAGCTGAGACACAGACCAATGGCGAACAGAAGCCACAACAAGGAGAGTGCGGACAGCGGTCATGTGGGCCACAGGAGCAAATGTTTCATCATAATCACATCCCCGCTCCTGCTGAAATCCACGAGCCGAGCTTTGTAACGCTCAAGAGGACCATGAGAGAGAGTCTTAATCTTATAGATCTACTTCCACATGATGGGATGAACACCGGAAGGAAGGGAAACCAGATCCCACGTGCCAGAGCGCTCAAGGGCAGCAATCTCCTCGGTCATCGCAAGCTGCCATTCAGGTTGAGTCATGGCAACCCGATAGGAAGTGGTCTTAGCAACAACAGAGAGACCGTTGTCGGTGTCAAAACCGGTGGATCTCGGGTAAGGGGTCCCGATCTGTTCGTATAAGGTTAATGGTAATAGGAGGCAAGGGACACGATGTTTTACCCAGGTTCGGGCCCTCTCGATGAGGTAATACCCTACTTCCTGCTTGATTGATCTTGATGATATGAGTATTACAAGAGTTGATCTACCACGAGATCGTAGAGGCTAAACCCTAGAAGCTAGCCTATGATTCTTATTCTTCTCGTCCTACAGACTAAACCCTCCGGTTTATATAGACATTGGAGGGGGCTAGGGTTACACAGAGTCGGTTACAAAGAAGGAGTTCTAACATCCAAATCGCCAAGCTTGTCTTCCACGCAAAGGAGAGTCCCATCCGTACACGGGATGAAGTCTTGAGTCTTGTATCTTCATAGTCCAATAGTCCAGACAAAGTATATAGCCCGGCTGTCCAGATACCCCCTTATCCAGGACTCCCTCAACCGTACCGGTCAGGATAATAGCGATCAGGTAGGGGCGAGGCCAAGCGCATAGGTTATGAACTGATGGAGGCGTGGAAGGAGGCGTACAGAAAGTGAAAGGCACGTCAGTAGAATCATCCTCAACACGAGGGCGGCGAGTGTAGTGGAGAGGAAGAGGAAAGAGAGGTCGACATATCGGAGATGATGGTGGAGAGGTGGATGATGAGGGTGGGGAGGAGGATGGAGGGGAAGGTGGTGTCAGTGGTGGATGAGGAAGAGTGAGACGCGCCAGAGAAAGGGGGAAATAGGAGGCACATAGGAGGGTGTATCGGGAAGGAGAAGGAAAGAAATATCATCCACAGAAAAGCTCGAGGAGGAAGGACGCGGGTAGTAAGAACGAGATTCATCGAAGGTCACATCATGTGAAATGCGCAACCGACGAACAACAGGATCCCAACATCTATAGCCCTTGTGCTCATCACTGTAGCCAAGAAAAACACACTCAACCGACTGGGTAGTCAATTTGGTGCATCTCGTGGGGCAAGAAGAACATAGCAACACATCCAAACATATGAAGAGCTGAGTAGTCAGGAGAACGACCATTGAGACACTCCATAGGAATACCATCCTACAAGGCAACCGATGGCTGAATGTTGATGAGATAGGTGGATGCGGAAACGGCCTCAGCCCAAAAGTGTGGTGGAAGAGAGGCGACGATCATTAGCGCACGAGCCGTCTCAAGTAGATGACGATGCTTATGTTCCGCATCGCCATTCTGAGCATGGGCACCAGGACATGAGAACTGGGCAAGAGTACCCTATTCCGCACGAAAACCACACAACATCTGGGAGATATACTCTCCAACGGGGTCGGCACGAAAAGTACGAATGGGCGTGGAAAACTTGGTGTGAACCATGGCAGGAAATCGATTGTATATAGAGAGAACCTCGCTACGAGATTTCATAAAGTAGAGCCAAGTATGATGAGAGAAATCATCAATAAACATAACGTAATAGCGATGACCACCTTTCGAATCAAACGGAGCACGACCCCAAACATCAGAGTGAACTAAGTCAAAAGGACGCTGAGATACCGACTCATTGGGTCTGTTTGCCAAGTCTACAACCATCACAATGTAAAGAAACATCTCCAGAGATAGACCCTAAGAGGCCCTGACGCACTAACGATGACAAGCGGGAGCCACAGATATGACCAAGTCGATGATGCCACTGTTGAAAAGACGCAGAAGAGGAGGCATAAAGAGCATGAAAACCGGCAGAAGTGGTAGTAGCCGAAGGAATACGAAGCCAGTCAACCTCCCAAAGGCCCTATGACTCATGACGCGGAGGGCCAGCACCAACCAGAGCCTTGGTGCGACAATCCTGAACAGAGCAATAATCGGTATCAAAGAATGACACGGTAACCAGAATCAGTAAGTTGAGCGGAAAAAAATCATGGTAAGACGGGGAACATGAGAAACACTAGGAATAGAAAAAAGACGAAGTAGAAAGAGTGCCACGACTAGCAATAGGAAGGAGTGTGCCATCGGCAATGAGAACATTACTAGGAGAATCAAGAGGTCGAAGAGAAGACAGTGTGGAAGAATGAGAAGACATATGAAAAGAAGCTCCAGAATCCAGAACCCACGAAGATGTACCTGACTGTGTAGGTGCCGTTGGTAATGGAGAGATGGAAGAAGTCACAATGGTAGCGGAACACATTGATGAAGAGCCGGAGGAAGCCAGTATGCACTTGAGCCGCACAATGTCCTGGTCAGTGAGTGACGGGGTCGAGGAAGACAGATGAGTCCCACTAGAAAGAAGAGCGCCTCTGGTCTCGCTGCTTCTGGCGACAGTCTGACTCTGGGTGACCTGGCATGGAGCAGTAGCCACAGAAAGTGTCACGGCACGACCGACCCTTCTCTGCATAAGGAGGGCGACCCACCCCCATTAAGGTGTGGGCAGGAGCGATGGAGAGGTGAGGCAAGCAGACGACAGAGGAACTTGGGCAGCCAGCACATAGGGTGTTGGGTAATGCAGTAATTTCAAAAAAAATTCCTACACACACGCAAGATCATGGTGATGCATAGCAATGATAGGGGAGAGTGTTGTCCACGTACCCTCGTAGACCGAAAGCGGAAGCGTTAGCACAACGCGGTTGATGTAGTCGTACGTCTTCCTGATCCGACCGATCCAAGTACCGAATGCACGGCACCTCCGACTTCAGCACACGTTCAGCTCGATGACGTCCCGCGAGCTTTGATCCAGCAAAGCTTCGGCGGAGAGTTTTGTCAGCACGACGGCGTGATGACGGTGATGATGATGCTACCGACGCAGGGCTTCACCTAAGCACCACTACGATATGATCGAGGTGGATTATGGTGGGACGACTGGGAGAGATCAACAGATCAATTTGTGTGTCTAGAGGTGCCCCCTGCCCCCGTATATAAAGGAGAAAGGGGGAGGCCGGCCGGCCCCTTGTGGACGCGCCAGGAGGAGGAGTCCTCCTCCTAGTAGGAGTAGGACTCCCCTCTTTCCTACTCCTACTAGGAGGGGAAAGAAAGGGGGAGAGGGAGAAGGAAAGGGGGGCGCCCCCCTCTCCTAGTCCAATTCGGAATAGAGGGGGAGGGGCGCACGGCCTGCCCTAGGCCAGCCCTCCCTTTCTCCACTAAGGCCCATAAGGCCCACTATTTCTCCCGGGGGGGGGGGTTCCGGTAACCCTCCGGCACTCCGGTTTTCTCCGAAACCACCCGGAACACTTCCGGTGTCCGAATATAGTCGTCCAATATATCGATCTTTACGTCTCGACCATTTCGAGACTCATCGTCATGTCCGTGTTCAGATCCGAGACTCCGAGCTACCTTTGGTACATCAAAACACAAAAACTCATAATACCGATCGTCACCAAACTTTAAGCGTGCGGACCCTACGGGTTCGAGAACTATGTAGACATGACCGAGACACATCTCCGGTCAATAACCAATAGCGGAACCTGGATGCTCATATTGGCTCCTACATATTCTACGAAGATCTTTATGGGTCAAACTGCATAACAACATATGTTGTTCCCTTTGTCATTGGTATGTTACTTGCCCGAGATTCGATCGTCGGTATCTCAATACCTAGCTCAATCTCGTTACTGGCAAGTCTCTTTACTCTTTACGTAATGCATCATCCCGTAACTAACCCATTAGTCACATTGCTTGCAAGGCTTATTGTGATGTGCATGTAACGCCCCGGATTCGATGCGCCAGGTGTCTGCCAGTTATTCGCCGTCGTTGCCATGTCGTTTGATTGCGTGTTTCATTTTATCATGTCATCATGTGCATATCATTTTGCATACGTGTTCGTCTCATGCATCCGAGCATTTTCCCCGTTGTCCGTTTTGTAATCCGGCACTCCTATGTCCTCCGGCATCCCCTTTTTGTCTCCTGTTGTGAGTGGGTGTTAAACTTTCTCGGAATGTCCCGAGGTTTGCCAAGCGGCCCTGGTACACCACCGGTGGACCGCCTGTCAAGTTTCGTGCCATTTGGAGGTCGTTTGATACTCCAACGGTTAACCGGGTAACCGTAAAAGCCTCTTCTGTTTGCAGCCCAACACCCCTTAAAAGTGGCCCATAACCCATCCAAACCCCCTCCATGCTCTCGGTTGTTCGATCACGATCATGTGGGCGAAAACCGCTCCCCATTTGGAGTCTCCTAGCTCCCTCTACCTATTTAAACACCCCTCCCCCAAAATTTCGGATCAAATCAACCCTAACCTAGCCTTCCTCTTCCTCCGCGCGCCGGACGCGTCCGCGCCGCGCCGGACACGTCCGCCGCCGACTCCCCAGCCAATCGCCGCCCACCACCTGTCGCCGCCGCCTCCCTCCACCACGGGCCCGCCAGGCCCAGATCCGGCCCGCCCGGGCCCGGTAGCTCCGCCGCCCGCCCGCAGGCGCCCGAGCGCCTGAGCGCCGCCGCCCGTCGAGCTCAGGCCACCGGAGCCTCGCCGAAGCCCGACTCCGCCGCCCCGCTCCGTCCTCTGCTGTCGCCAACCCCGCGCCGCCCGGCCTCCTGCGTGCCTCCAGATCGCCCCCGAGCTCCGCTGCTGCGGCGCCTCTGCCGCTCGCCACCAGCCGCCAACGACAACCCTCGTCGCCCGGCGCCCCGCCTCCACGTCGCCCCGCCTCACCGAACGGTCGCTGCCTCCCAACCCGCCTCGCCTCGGACCTCGCCCAGCACCGCCGCCCGCTCATGCCTCACCTCGCCAGAGGTCCCCAACGGCATGAGCCGCCGGACTCCGTCAGGTTCCTCGCCGCCCCGCCCCAAGTTCGCCTCCTCCGGCCATCCTCCGGCGCCGCCCCGCCGCGCACATCGCCGGATCTCGGATTCGGGATGAGATCCACCCATCCCGGCTTCCAAACACCTCCACCGCGCCCTGGATCCCTCCGTCTCGTTCGTCCTCATCCCGGTTGACTTTTCGTGTGGGTAATTTTCACTAAGTCCCTCAGTTTTGCATATTCTGGTGCCTACTTTTCCATGCCATATCTCCTAGCATGCTGCTCTAGTTCGTGCATGTAATATAACAAGTTGTTCATTGTGAGATGCTCTTCATTTCATTACATTGCACTATGTTCATTTGAGCTCATCTTGATGCCCTAATCACTGTTCCAAGAGTGCATGTTGCTGTTAACCTACTGAAACTGTTATAACTTGTTGTTTTGTCTTTTTCCTTGCATTTTGTGTGTGCATCCTATGAGAATGAGCTCTACATGTGTTTTGTGCTACATCATGCCATCTTTACAGTGGTGCCATCCATGTATTTTTGTGGGTCTTGTAGTGAGTGCATCGAGCTCATGAAATAGGGTACTTGCTGTTACTGTTTTGCTAGACAGATTCTGTTATATGATGATGCTATGTAAACCTGCTACTACAAGTCATTCTATGCATAATCTGGAGATGTTCACTAAGGATGTTTTGTTGTACATGTCATGCTCTATCCATTAATTCCCCTGGTTGCATTTATAGCCTGCTGTAGCTTGTTGTTATCTTGCCCTCAAAACTGCTAAATAATGTTGATGTCAGCCTGTTAACATTAAGTTCAGTTTTGCCATGAGCTTTGCTATATGATCCATGCACCCTATGAACTTGTTCTTGCCATGCTTAGCTTCATAAACATGTATTCTACTTTTTGCCACCTTGTTATGCCATGTATTACTCTGTGGTGAGTGGTTCAAGCTCACCAACATGCCTACTTATTGTTGTTCCTGCCATGTATGAATCTGTCACATCATTTGCCATGTTTACATGGGTGCCATCATATTTTCTGTGCCTTTTTGGCTCATGGTCAGTAAGGGACTTTTGTTATATGAAATTAGTAGATTCATGCCATGCGTTTGTTTGCCATGTTAAGTTCCTGTAGCATGTTGTTTGATATCTCTAAACATTGCAACCTGATGTTATTTCTGCTAAGCCTGAAACTATTATTATTTGCAATCTTGCCATGTCCTTTTGAGCATATTCTAGTGATTTCTGGAGATAGCTCAGTGTTCATGTTTTGTCGTGCTTTACCTGTACTTCACACCCATGCCTTTTGTTTTCACGTTGGGATGCTTTAGCTTATTGTTTTGATGCTTGCTAGAAGCTTAGTTGCTGTTTTGGACAGCTTGTCCTTTAAACTTGTATAGAGTGTATGTGTTGAACCGTTGCTCCGTTTTGAGTGTGCTCTATATGAAACTTGCTTAGAATTGCATGATGTTTCATATTATCATGTTGCATCCTTGTTTTGAGGTGTTTGCTTGATGTTTGTATGCATTTTGCATCAATGCCATGCTTAACTTGTTTTGCTCATATCTTCTAGGTCGTAGCTCCGAACCAAATGAACTTCATATGTAACTTGACTAGAATTTCGTGTAGATACTCTTGGTGATCTTTAACTTGCTATTTAATAACTTCAACTTAATGTTTGTTCAGATCTGGACCAGCCTTGAAACTTGCATATGAGGACTTACCGGAATTGTTTTATGTTGTTTCCGGCCTCATTTAACTTGCTTTGATGTGTTGTTCTTGTTTGCATCATCTCTTGCCATGAGTAGCCTCATGTAGCTTTGTCATGCATCATGCTTGTTGTGCATCATGTCTTGTCTATGTGTGGTGTGTTTACCATGTTGTGTGCTTCTTCTCGATAGTTCCTGTTTCGTTGCGATCGTGAGGATTCGTTCGTCTACGCTTGGTTTAGCTTCATCCGTTCGTCTTCTTCATGGACTCGTTCTTCTTCCTAGCGGGTTTTCAGGCAAGATGACCGCTACCCTGGATCTCACTACTATCATTGCTATGCTAGTCGCTTCGTTCTATCGCTATGCTGCGCTACCTATCTTTTGCTCTTCAAGCCTCCCAAATTGCCATGTCAGGCTCTAACCTTTTCACCCTTCCTAGCAAACCGTTGTTTGGCTATGTTACCGCTTTGCTCAGACCCTCTTATAGCGTTGGTAGTTGCAGGTGAAGTTGAAGATTGCTCCATGGTGGACAGGATTATGTTGGGATATCACAATATCTCTTATTTAATTAATGCATCTATATACTTGGTAAAGGGTGGAAGACTCGGCCTTATGCCTGGTGTTTTGTTCCACTCTTGCCGCCCTAGTTTCCGTCATACTGGTGTTATGTTCCCGGATTTTGCGTTCCTTACGAGGTTGGGTGATTTATGGGACCCCCTTGATAGTTCGCTTTGAATAAAACTCCTCCAGCAAGGCCCAACCTTGGTTTCACCATTTGCCTCACCTAGCCCTTTTTCCCTTGGGTTTCCGGAGCCTGAGGGTCATCTTTATTTTACCCCCCGGGCCAGTGCTCCTCCGAGTGTTGGTCCAAACTAGAGCACCGTGCGGGACCATCCCTTGGCAACTTGGGTTACGTCGGTACCTGTATGTTTCGCTTATCCGGTGTGCCCTGAGAACAAGATATGTGCAGCTCCTATTGGGATTTGTCAGCACATTGGGCGGCTTTGCTGGTTTTGTTTTACCATTGTCGAAATGTCTTGGAAACCGGGATTCCGAGACTGATCGGGTCTTCCTGGGAGAAGGTATATCCTTCGTTGATTGCGAGAGCTTATCATGGGATAAGTTGGAACACCCCTGCAGGGTATTATCTTTCGAAAGCCATGCCCGCGGTTATGTGGCAGATGGGAATTTGTTAATGTCCGGTTGTAGATAACTTGACACCAGATCCGAATTAAAACGCATCAACCGCGTGTGTAGCCGTGATGGTCTCTTTTCGGCGGAGTCCGAGAAGTGAACACGGTTTCTGTGTTATGTTTGACGTAAGTAGGAGTTCAGGATCACCTCTTGATCATTGCTAGCTTCACGATCATTCCTTTGCTTCTCTTCTCGCTCTTATTTGCGTATGTTAGCCACCATATCATGCTTAGTCGCTGCTGCAACCTCACCACTTTACCCCTTCCTTACCCATTAAGCTTTGCTAGTCTTGATACCCATGGTAATGGGATTGCTGAGTCCTCGTGGCTCACAGATTACTACAACAACAGTTGCAGGTACAGGTTATGCGATGATCATGACGCGAGAGTGATGTTTGCTTGTTTGGAGTTCTTCTCCTGCTTCTTCTTCGATCAGGGGATAGGTTCCAGGTCGGCAACCTGGTCTAGCAGGGTGGATGTCGTTTGAGTTTCTGTTTGTGTTTCATCCGTAGTCGGATGGTGCTCTTATGTTGTATTTGTGTGGCATTGTATGCCTTTTGTATGTATCCCCATCTATTTATGTAATGTTGATGTAATGATATCCACCTTGCAAAAGCGTTTCAATATGCGGGTCTATCCTTGGTGGTACCTTCGAGTTCCTATTGGATAGGGTCGCATATTGGGCATGACAAGTTGGTATCAGAGCCTCGACCGACCATAGGAGCCCCCTTGATTGATCGTGTAGTTTGGCCGTTGTTGAGTCTAGAAGAAAACTGTTTTCGGAGTTTAGTTATATCGGAGAGTAGGATTTCTTTTTACTCCTTTGCCCCTTTGTCGCTTTGGTGAGAAATCTTGACGTAGGTGTTTTGTATTACTCCTCTTCCCATTCAAATTTTTCTTTAGGTTCACGCAGTTGGTTTTCCATGTTCACATTTGTTTTCATCCGGTGCATTTCTCGCCAAGTTGACTCGAGCCTCTTCATCTTTGCCAAGTTCAATCCTCAGTTGTTTTCTTTTCCCACCCGCCCACCCCTTTTTCTTCTCGGAACTGGAATCTATAATCGAGTATCCATTCTACTCGTGCGAAGCCTTTGCTTTCTCTCCTCAATAATTTTAACCGGTGTTTTTCTCTTCAAGTTATTCAGAGGTTTTTCCCTTCCAAGTTGCCTTTGTTTTCCCGCCCTCCCACCCTCTTCTTCCTGGAGTCTGAGCCTCTATTAAAGTATCAATTTCATTCGTGCGGAGTATCTTCAGTCTTCCCTCAATTATCTCAACCTGTGAATTCTTGTCTCGTTTGACATTCATCATCTCTTTTTTCTTCTTCGGTGGATTCAATTCTAATTTTCGGTAGTGATTAGATTCTTTTCCTTGGATCAAGTGTTGTCCTTGTTCGTTTGCCTCTCGCCATTCAATCATTCCGGAGTTCGGAAGACATCTCAGGAGATTCGTCTATGTTCCAATTAATTCGAGGTTTTCACCTCATTCAAATATTTCAATTGTTCCGGTGCATCATCTATCTGTTCAACAATCCTTTCAAACGATGTTTTTCTCTTTAGTGGGCCCTAACCCACAGGTCTTTTCCCAGGATCTTACCTGACTCTTCTAATTCCCCCGGAGTTTTTCGCAATTCTTTTTATTTGTGACGTAAGAATGGATCCCATCAGTCACATGCCTTCTCCAAGATCTCTTTCAAATTCTTTTCATTGTTGCCTCAACCTCTTCGCTTTTCGTTCTCCCGAAGTGCCTTAATAAATTTTGGTGGTGTTTCTCATCATCATTTGAAGACCAAAAAAGAAGATTTCTCTTAAATCTTGTCCGTTCTCCCGGAGATTCGCGGTGCTAGCTCGATGTTATCCTATCAAATTGTTTCAAGTCATGCAAATTCTTTTCATCCATCTGGAGCATTTCAGGAGTTGCTTTCTCTCTCGATCATCCGGAGGCCATCTTTTCGGAAGATTTCTTTGTTCTAAGTTTTCAGATTCGTTCTCCAATTATTCTATATCTATGCCCTTTCGTTCGTCTCAATATTCTTCCGGTGCTTCGTTCAAGTGTTCTTTAATCAGCTCATGATCTCTTTGTTCTTTTGCATCTAAATCCCCTCGAGCTTATTTGTTCTTCTAATTCTTCCCGGTGATTCATTCTTTTTCAGGAATAATTTTTGAATTCTTACGGTGGTTCGTCCAAGATTCTTTTTCTTTGGTTATCATATTAATCCATTTGTTCTTTTCAATCCTACCGGTGGTTCATGAAGACTTTCTCAAGTTTTGTGCTATATACCCCTTAATCCTTTCGTTCTTTTCAATCCTACCGATGGTTCGTGAAGACCTTCTCAAGTTGCGATATGTCACTTCTCAATCCTTTTCAACAAGAATAAGTAGTATGCAAAATCCATTGCTTGACATCAATTTAATTTGATGAAGGGTAAGCATACAATAAATCTTATTCTTATTTCCTCCAAGTGATTAATCCCTTCCTTCGGAGTTTGTTCGTGATGAAAAATCTCTCGGTTCCAAGTGTTTTCATCTTTTCTTTTCCGGAGTTCAAATTTCCTCGGCCATGTCGTCGAGACCCCCATCTAAATCATCGCAAGGCTTAATCTTATTCTTTCATCCTTCATTCCTATCTCATCATCTTTTGTTACGGGAGTTCTTCATGGTGGTTCTTCATGATTTAATTCATTCTTCAAGAGTTCATCAAGATTCTTGTTGGCGGAGTTCAAGTATCTTTTCCTATCGCGTCTCGAAGTGTAATTAATTCTCCATATTCTTTTGAAGTGGAGTTCTACATTTCTTCGTTCTTCTCAGCTATCCAAACATTTCCGTTTGTGGCCGGTTATCACCTTATGATCTTGAGATGTTATCCATAAGTCCACAACAAGCTTATTCTTTCATTGTTGATTTTCTCAACAATTTCGTTCAAACCTTCCTTCTAAAGATGCTTTCAATTTCATCGTGGCACAAGTCGTCATTTGTCTCTCCGTTCTTTTCATTCAACTCTTTCAGTTCTTTCCAGAGGTTTTTGTGTCATGTCTTCATCAAGTATCTTTCCATCCTCTCAAGCCCATGTTCTATTCTTCCATGTTTTAGCCAGAGTGCCACCTAAATCCTTTCAGTCTTATTCGTTTCTTATCTCGTTCTAACCGGAGCGGTTTCATAGTCTATCTGATTCCGTGAGCTTTCGATTATTGTAATTTTCGTCGTTTCTCTATTCTTCGCGAGTGCTCTCGACCTTTGCTTCTTCTCTTGAGTTCTTGTTTCACCTCATCCATTTTCCTTCTGTCTCGGTCCTAAGATCTCGGGACGAGATCTCTTGTTAGTGGAGGAGTGTTGTAACGCCCCGGATTTGATGCGCCAGGTGTCTGCCAGTTATTCGCCGTCGTTGCCATATTGTTTGATTGCGTGTTGCATTTTATCATGTCATCATGTGCATCTCATTTTTCATACGTGTTCGTCTCATGCATCCAAGCATTTTCCCCGTTGTCCGTTTTGCAATCCGGCACTCCTATGTCCTCCGACATCCCCTTTTTGTCTCCTGTTGTGAGCGGGTGTTAAACTTTCTCGGAATGGCCCGAGGTTTGTCAAGCGGCCTTGGTACACCACCGGTAGACCGCTCGTCAAGTTTCGTGCCGTTTGGAGGTCGTTTAATACTCGAACGGTTAACCGGGTAACCGTAAAAGCCTCTTTTGTTTGCAGCCCAACACCCCTTCAAAGTGGCCCATAACCCATCCAAACCCCCTCCATGCTCTCGGTTGTTCGATCATGATCGTGTGGGCGAAAACCGCTCCCCATTTGGAGTCTCCTAGCTCCCTCTACCTATTTAAACACCCCTCCCCCGAAATTTCGGATCAAATCAACCCTAACCTAGCCTTCCTCTTCCTCCGCGCACCGGACGCGTCCGCGCCGCGCCGGACACGTCCGCCCCCGACTCCCCAGCCAATCGCCGACCGCCACCTGTCGCCGCTGCCTCCCTCCACCGCGGGCCTACCAGGCCCAGATCCGGCCCGCCCGGGCCCGGTCGCTCTACCGCGCGCCCGCAGGCGCCCGTGCGCCGCCGCCCGTCGAGCTCCGGCCACCGGAGCCTCGCCGGAGCCCGACTCCACCGCCCCGCGCCGGACTCCGCCCTCGCCGACCCCGCGCCGCCCGGCCTCCCGCGTGCCTCCAGCTTGCCGCCCAAGCTCCGCTGCTGCGGCGCCTCTGCCGCTCGCCTTCAGCCGCCGACGACAGCCCTCGTTGCCCGGCGCCCCTCCTTCACGTCGCCCTGCCTCGCCGGACGGTCGCCGGAGGCGGCGCCTCCCAGCCCGCCTCGCCTCGGACCTCGCCCAGCGCCGCCGCCCGCTCAAGCCTCGCCTCGCCGGAGGTCCCCGTCGCCATGCGCCGCCGGACTCCGTCGGGTTCCTCGCCACCCCGCCCCAAGTTCGCCTCCTCCGGCCATCCTCCAGCACCGCCCCGCCGCGCACACCGCCGGATCTCGGATTCGGGATGAGATCCACCCATCCCGGCTTCCAAGCACCTCCGCCGCGCCCTGGATCCCTCCGTCCCGTTCGTCCTCGTCCCGGTTGACTTTTCGTGTGGGTAATTTTCACCAAGTCCCTCAGTTTTGCATATTCTGGTGCCTACTTTGCCATGCCATATCTCCTAGCATGCTGCTCTGTTTCGTGCGTGTAATATATCAAATTGTTCGTTGTGAGATGCTCTTAACTTCATTACATTGCACCATATTAATTTGAGCTCATCTTAATGCCCTAACCATCATTGCAAGAGTGCATGTTGCTGTTAACCTACTGAAACTGTTATAACTTGTTGTTTTGTCTTTTTCCTTGCATTTTGTGTGTGCATCCTATGAGAATGAGCTCTACATGTGTTTTGTGCTACATCATGCCATCTTTACAGTGGTGCCATCCATGTATTTTTGTGGGTCTTGTAGTGAGTGCATCGAGCTCGTGAAATAGGGTACTTGCTGTTACTGTTTTGCTAGACAGATTCTGTTATATGATGATGCTATGTAAACCTGCTACTACAAGTCATTCTATGCATAATCTGGAGATGTTCACTAAGGATGTTTTGTTGTACATGTCATGCTCTATCCATTAATTCCCCTGGTTGCATTTATAGCCTGCTGTAGCTTGTTGTTATCTTGCCCTCAAAACTGCTAAATAATGTTGCTGTGAGCCTGTTAACATTAAGTTCAGTTTTGCCATGAGCTTTGCTATATGATCCATGCACCCTATGAACTTGTTCTTGCCATGCTTAGCTTCATAAACATGTATTCTACTGTTTGCCACCTTGTTATGCCATGTATTGCTCTATGGTGAGTGGTTCAAGCTCACCAACATGCCTACTTATTGTTGTTCCTGCCATGTATGAATCTGTCACATCATTTGCCATGTTTACATGGGTGCCATCATATTTTCTGTGCCCTTTTGGCTCATGGTCAGTAAGGGACTTTTGTTATATGCAATTAGTAGATTCATGCCATGACTTTGTTTGCCATGTTAAGTTCCTGTAGCATTTTGTTTGATAGCTCTAAACATTGCAACCTGATGTTATTTCTGCTAAGCCTGAAACTGTTATTATTTGCAATCTTGCCATGTCCTTTTGAGCATATTCTAGTGATTTCTGGAGATAGCTCAGTGTTCATGTTTTGTCATGCTTTACCTGTACTTCATGCCCATGCCTTTTGTTTTCACGTTGGGATGCTGTAGCTTATTGTTTTGATGATTGCTAGATGCTTAGTTGCTGTTTTGGACAGCATGTCCTTTAAACTTGTATAGAGTGTATGTGTTGAACCGTTGCTCCGTTTTGAGTGTGCTCTATATGAAACTTGCTTAGAATTGCATGAAGTTTCATATTATCATGTTGCATCCTTGTTTTGAGGCGTTTGCTTGATGTTTGTATGCATTTTGCATCAATTCCATGCTTAACTTGTTTTGCTCATATCTTCTAGGCCGTAGCTCCGAACTAAATGAACTTTATATGTAACTTGACTAGAATTTCATGTAGATCCTCTTGGTGCTCTTTAACTTGCTGTTTAATAACTAAACTTAATGTTTGTTCAGATCTGGACCAGCTTTGAAACTTGCATATGAGGACTTACCGGAATTGTTTTATGTTGTTTCCGGCCTCATTTAACTTGCTTTGATGTGTTGTTCTTGTTTGCATCATCTCTTGCCATGAGTAGCCTCATGTAGCTTTGTCATGCATCATGCTTGTTGTGCATCATGTCTTTTCTATGTGTGGTGTGTTTACCATGTTGTGTGCTTCTTCTCGATAGTTCCTGTTTCGTTGCGATCGTGACGATTCGTTCGTCTACGCTTGGTTCGGCTTCATCCGTTCATCTTCTTCACGGACTCGTTCTTCTTCCTAGCGGGATTTCAGGCAAGATGACCGCTACCCTGGATCTCACTACAATCATTGCTATGCTAGTCGCTTTGTTCTATCGCTATGTTGCGCTACCTATCTTTTGCTCTTCAAGCCTCCATGTCAGCCTCTAACCTTTTCACCCTTCCTAGCAAACCGTTGTTTGGCTATGTTACCGCTTTGCTCAGCCCCTCTTATAGCGTTGGTAGTTGCAGGTGAAGTTGAAGATTGCTCCATGGTGGACAGGATTATGTTGGGATATCACAATATCTCTTATTTAATTAATGCATCTATATACTTGGTAAAGGGTGGAAGACTCCGCCTTATGCCTGGTGTTTTGTTCCACTCTTGCCGCCCTAGTTTTCGTCATACCGGTGTTATGTTCCCGGATTTTGCATTCCTTACGCGGTTGGGTGATTTATGGGACCCCCTTGACAGTTCGCTTTGAATAAAACTCCTCCAGCAAGGCCCAACCTTGGTTTTACCATTTGCCTCACCTAGCCCCTTTTCCCTTGGGTTTCCGGAGCCCGAGGGACATCTTTATTTTACCCCCCCCCCCCCCCCCCGGGGCCTGTGCTCCTCCGAGTGTTGGTCCAAACTAGAGCACCGTGCGGGACCATCCCTTGGCAACTTGGGTTATGTCGGTACCTGTAGGCTTCGCTTATCCGGTGTGCCCTGAGAACGAGATATGTGCAGCTCCTATCGGGATTTGTCGGCACATCGGGCGGCTTTGCTAGTCTTGTTTGGCCATTGTCGAAATGTCTTGTAAACCAGGATTCCGAGACTGATCGGGTCTACCTGGGAGAAGGTATATCCTTCGTTGATCGTGAGAAATTATCATGGGCTAAGTTGGGACACCCCTGCAGGGTATTATCTTTCAAAAGCCGTGCCCGCGGTTATGTGGTAGATGGGAATTTGTTAATGTCCGGTTGTAGATAACTTGACACCAGATCCGAATTAAAACACATCAACCGCGTGTCTAGCCGTGATGGTCTCTTTTCGGTGGAGTCCGGGAAGTGAACACGGTTTCTGTGTTATGTTTGACGTAAGTAGGAGTTCAGGATCACCTCTTGATCATTGCTATCTTCACAATCGTTCCTTTGCTTCTCTTCTCGCTCTTATTTGCGTATGTTAGCCACCATATCATGCTTAGTCGCTGGTGCAACCACACCACTTTACCCCTTCCTTACCCATTAAGCTTTGCTAGTCTTGATACCCATGGTAATGGGATTGCTGAGTCCTCGTGGATCACAGATTACTACAACAATAGTTGCAGGTATAGGTTATGCGATGATCATGACGCGAGAGCGATGTTTGCTTGTTTGGAGTTCTTCTCCTGCTTCTTCTTCGATCAGGGGATAGGTTCCAGGTCGGCAGCCTGGGCTAGTAGGGTGGATGTCGTTTGAGTTTCTGTTTGTGTTTCATCCGTAGTCGGATGGTGCTCTTATGTAAGATGATGTTGTATTTGTGTGGCATTGTATGCCTTTTGTATGTATCCCCATCTATTTATGTAATGTTGATGTAATGATATCCACCTTGCAAAAGCGTTTCAATATGCGGGTCTGTCCTTGGTGGTACCTTCGAGTTCCTCTTGGATAGGGTCACATATTGGGCGTGACAGTGCATTACCGAGAGGGCCCAGAGATACCTCTCCGATAATCGGAGTGACAAATCCTAGTCTCGATCTATGCCAACTCAACAAGTACCATCAGAGACCTGTAGAGAACCTTTATAATCACCCAGTTATGTTGTGACGTTTGGTAGCACACAAAGTGTTCCTCCGGTAATCGGGAGTTGCAGAATCATATAGTCACAGGAACATGTATAAGTCATGACGAAAGCTATAGCAATAAACTAAACGATCAAGTGCTAAGCTAACGGAATGGGTCAAGTCAATCACATCATTTTCTTAATGATGTGATCCCGTTAATCAAATGACAACTCATGTCTATGGCTAGGAAACTCAACCATCTTTGATCAACGAGCTAGTCAAGTAGAGGCATACTGGTGACACTATGTTTGTCTGTGTATTCACACATGCATTATGTTTCCGGTTAATACAATTCTAGCATGAATAATAAATATTTATCATGGTATGAGGAAATAAATAATAACTTTATTATTGCCTCTAGGGCATATTTCCTTCAGCAGAAACCGCGCTATCGCCGTACGGGAGCCACGACGTACCTCGCTAGCAGCAAGCCGGGCAAAGACCAGCCGCAACCGGATCACCATCTAGCCTCACTAAAGGAAATATGCCCTAGAGGCAATAATAAAGTTATTATTTATTTCCTTATTTCATGATAAATGTTTATTATTCATGCTAGAATTGTATTAACCGGAAACATAATACATGTGTGAATACATAGACAAACATAGTGTCACTAGTATGCCTCTACTTGACTAGCACGTTGAATCAAAGATGGTTGTGTTTCCTAGCCATAGACATGAGTTGTCATTTGATTAACGGGATCACATCATTAGGAGAATGATGTGATTGACTTGACCCATTATGTTAGCTTAGCACTTGATCGTTTAGTATGTTGCTATTGCTTTCTTCATGACTTATACATGTTCCTACAACTATGAGATTATGTAACTCCCATATACCGGAGGAACACTTTGTGTGCTGATACGTCTCCAACGTATCTATAATTTTTGATTGCTCCATGCTACTTTATCTATGGTTTTAGGCAATATTGGGCTTTATTATCCACTTTTATATTATTTTTGGGACTAACCTATTAATCGGAGGCCCAGCCCAGATTTGCTGTTTTATGCCTATTTCAGTGTTTCGAGGAAAAGGAATATCAGACGGAGTCAAAACGGAACGAAATCAACTAGAGAAGTTATTTTTGGAAGGAAACCCACCTGATGGACTTGGACCCCACGTCAGAAGATACGGGAGGTGATCACGAGGCTGGGGGGCGCGCCCTCCCCCCTGGGCGCGCCCCCTGCCTCGTGGGGCCCCCGTAGCTCCACCGACGTTCTCCCTGCACCCATATATACCTTCGTACCCTAAAACTTCCAGAACAGAAGATAGATCGGGAGTTCCGCCGCCGCAAGCCTCTGTAGCCACCAAAAACCAATCGGGACCCTGTTCCGGCACCCTGCCGGAGGGGGATCCCATCACCGGTGGCCATCTTCATCATCCCGTCGCTATCCATGACGAGGAGGGAGTAGTTCACACTCGGGGCTAAGGGTATGTACCAGTAGCTATGTGTTTGATCTCTCTCTCTCTCTCGTGTTCTCTCTCGTGTTCCATCTATGGCACGATCTTGATGTATCCCGAGCTTTGCTATTGTAGTTGGATCTTATGATGTTCCCCCCCCCCTCTACTCTCTTGTGATGAATTGAGTTTCCCCTTTTGAAGTTATCTTATTGGATTGAGTCTTTTATGAACACTTGATGTATGTCTTGCGTGGGATAACCGTGGTGACAATGGGTTATTCTATTGATCCACTTGATGTATGTTTTGGTGATCAACTTGCGGGTTTCGTGACACTTGGGAACCTATGCATAGGGGTTGGCACACGTTCTTGACTCTCCGGTAGAAACTTTGGGGCACTCTTTGAAGTACTTTTATGTTGGTTGGATGAATCTGAGATTGTGTGATGCATATCGTATAATCATGCCCACGGATACTTGTGGTGACAAAGGAGTATCTAGGTGACATTAGGGTTTTGGTTGATTTGTATCTTAAGGTGTTATTCTAGTACGAACTCTTTTATAGATCGATCCGAAAGAATAGCTTTGTGGTGGTTTCGTACCCGACCATAATCTCTACGTTTGTTCTCCGCTATTAGTGTCTTTGGAGTGACTTTTTGTTGCATGTTGAGGGCTTGTCATATGTTCTATCTATGTTATTATTGTTGAGAGAACTTGCACTAGTGAAAGTATGAACCCTAGGCCTTGTTTCCTATCATTGCAATACCGTTTACGCTCACGTTTATCACTTGTTACCTTGCTGTTTTTATTATTTCAGATTACAAATACCTTTATCTACCATCTATTTTGCACTTGTATTGGGTGTGTTGGGGACACAAGAGACTTTTTGTTATTTGGTTGCAGGGTTGTTTGAGAGAGACCATCTTCATCCTATGCCTCCTATGGATTGATAAACCTTAGGTCATCCACTTGAGGGAAATTTGCTACTGTCCTACAAACCTGTGCACTTGCAGGCCCAACAACGTCTACAAGAAGAAGGTTGTGTAGTAGACATCAAGCTCTTTTCTGGCGCCGTTGCCGGGGAGGCTAGGTAAAGGGTACTCACACTCTGTCACTAAGCTCTTTTCTGGCGAGGTGAGTGCTTGAAGGTATATATTTAGATCTTGCAATTGAATCTTTTTGTTTCTTGTTTTAGGACTAGTTTATTTTATAAAAGAAAATTACAAAAAAGGAGTT
Source organism: Triticum timopheevii (assembly GCA_963921465.1). Classification (NCBI taxonomy): domain Eukaryota; kingdom Viridiplantae; phylum Streptophyta; class Magnoliopsida; order Poales; family Poaceae; genus Triticum; species Triticum timopheevii. The sequence continues at coordinate 625,836,194 of OY997264.1, read as the reverse complement.
AAGTTTGTCTCAAACGCTTCACCTTTTTAATATCTTTCGTGAGTATGATGGAAAGGAAAATTGTGCTCAAGTGCTAGAAGAAGAAATCTATAGAATGTTTGGCACTAAATCTTTGAATGATGAGCATGATTGCAATGTTGTTAGTATGAATTCCTTGAATATCCATGATGCTAATGATATGCAAAGCTACAAGCTTGGGGAAGCTATGTTTGATGAAGATGATATTTTTTGTCCCCCAAGCTTTGATGAGCAAATTTATTATGATGAGAGCATGCCTCCTATCTATGATGATTATTGTGATGATACGTATGCTATAAAGAAGAATTTTTCTTATGTGGAGAGTAGTAAATTTTCTATGCTTGTAGATCATGAAAAGAATGCTTTAGGTGCTGGTTATATTGTTGAATTCATTCATGATGCTACTGAAAATTATTATGAGGGAGGAACATATGCTTGTAGGAATTGCAATAATATCAAGTTTCCTCTCTATGTGCTTAAATTCTTGAAGCTATGCTTGTGTTACCTTCCTATGCTTGTTGATTATTGTTCCCATAAGTTGTTTGATCACAAAATCCCTATGCATAGGAAGTGGGTTAGACTTAAAAGTGCTAGTCATATGCTTCATGATGCTCCTGTTATGTTTCAATTCTTATCTTTTATGTGAGCATCATTGTCATCATCATGCCTAGCTAAAAGGCATTAAAGAAACGCTTGTTGGGAGACAAACCAATATTTATCCTTACTGTTTTTGTGTGTCCACATGATTATGCTACTGTAGTAATCATGTTTTATAGCTTTTGTTTCAATAAAGTGCCAAGTAGAACCTTTGGGAAGACTTGGGTGAAGTTTATGTGATCTTTCTGTGAAAAACAGAAACTTTAGCGCTCAGGAGAATAGCTGCCAGTTTTTACTGGAGAGTGATTTTAGGTTGATTCTTTTTGCAGATGATTAATAGACAAATTACTAAGGTCCAGAAATTTATTTCATAATTTCTGGGGTTCCAGAAGTATACGTTTTATGCATATTACTACAGACTGTTCTGTTTTGACAGATTCTGTTTTGTATGTGTTGTTTGCTTATTTTGATGAATCTATGAGTAGTATCGGAGGGTATGAACCATAGAGAAGTTAGAATACATTAGATATTACACCAATATGAATTTAGAATGAGTTCATTACAGTACCTAAGTGGTGGTTTTATTTTCTTATACTAACGGAGCTTACGAGTTTTGTTTTGAGTTTTGTGTGGTTGAAGTTTTCAAGTTTTGGGTAACGATTCGATGGACAATGGAATAAGGAGTGGAAAGAGCCTAAGCTTGGGGATGACCAAGTCACCCCAAGGTAATATTCAAGTAAAACCAAGCAACTAAGCTTGGGGATGCCCGGGAAGGCATCCCCTCTTTCGTCTTCGTTCATCGGTAACTTTACTTGGAGCTATATTTTTATTCACCACATGATATGTGTTTTGCTTGGAGCGTCAATTTATTTTGTTAGTTTTTGCTTGCTGTTAGTTATAATTGTGTTTTGCCTCTTTAGTTTGAATAAAAAAAGTCAAGGATAGCCTTTGCCATGCTTATTTTGCTAGTTTACATGTTGCTGTTTGAAAACAGAAAGTTTACCGCTGTTGCAAAAATTCCATAGAAAAGTCAGAGCATGGTATAACATTGAATCTTTTTCCATATTGAGATATGATAAATTTATTACAGTGGTAATTTTAGTTCATAATTTTTGGAGTTAGGGAAGTATGATGACTCTTGCATTCTTTACAGACTGTACTGTTTTGACAGATTGCTGTTATGGTTGCATTGTTTGCATATGTTTGCTTATTTAATGACTCTATTTGATGATAGGAGTATTAAATATACAGAGGCATTTAGTATGCAATGTTGAATAATAATTTAAGTGATTTTCTACAGTATAATATGATGAGGTTTTGCATTGGTTTATACTAACCTATCTCACGAGTTCTTGTTGAGTTTGTTGTGAATGAAGCTTTTGATAAAAAGAGAAACCATGATATGAGAGGAATGAAGGAGACACAAAAGCTCAAGCTTGGGGATGCCCAAGGAACCCCAAGATAATATTTCAAGAAGTCTCAAGCATCTAAGCTTGGGGATGCCCCGGTGGGCATCCCACCTTTCTTCTTCAACAACTATCGGTTAGTATCGGTTGAGCCTAAGTTTTTTACTTCTTCACATGAGTTGTGCTATCATTGCAATATAGTTTTCTTTAGCTTTTCTTGCTGTTTGAATAAAGTATCAAGATCTGAAATTCTTTAATGAGAGAGAGCCATACATGAATTGGAATTTGTTAGAATACTCTATGTGCTTCACTTATATCTTTTGAGCGTGATAATTTTTGCTCTAGTACTTCACTTAGATCTTTTAGAGCACAGTGGTGGATTTGTTTTAAAGGAACTATTGATCTCTCATGCTTCACTTAGATTATTTTGAGAGTCGTTAATAGCATGGTAATTTGCTTAATGTTAATATACTTAGTGTTCAAGATATGTGAAATTTTCTTTTGAGTGAATTGAATACTAAGATAAATTTAATGCTTAATAATTGTTTTGAGATATGGAGGTAATAAGATCAAAGTCGTGCTAGTTGAGTAGTTGTGAATTTGAGAAATACTTGTGTTGAAGTTTGCAAGTCCCGTAGCATGCACGTATGGGTAAGGTTGTGTAACAAATTTGAAGCATGAAGTGTACCTGGCTTGTGCATCCTTATGAGTGGCGGTCGGGGACGAGCGATGGTATTTTCCTACCAATCTATCCCCCTAGGAGCATTGTGCGTAGTACTTGATTTTTGATGACTTCTAAATTTTTGCAATAAGTATATGAGATCTTTTCACTAATGTTGAGTCCATGGATTATACGCACTTTTACCTTTCCACATTTGCTAGCCTCTTCGGTACTGTGCATTGCCCTTTGTCACATTGAGAGTTGGTGCAAACTTCGCCGGTGCATCCAAACCCCGTGATATGATACGCTCTTTCACACATAAACCTCCTTATATCTTCCTCAAAATAGCCACCATACCTACCTATTATGGCATTTCCATAGCCATTCCGAGATATATTGCCATGCAACTTTCCACCGTTCCGTTCATCATGACATACTTTACTTTTGTCATATTGCCATTGCATGATCTTGTAGTTGACATCGTATTTGTGGAAAAGCCACCATGCATTATTTTTCATACATGTCACTCTTGATTCATTGCACCATCCCGGTACACCGCCGGAGGCATTCATATAGAGTCATATCTTGTTCTAGTTTCGAGTTGTAATATCAAGTTGTTGTAATAAAAGTGTGATGATCATCATTATTAGAGCATTGCCCTAGTGAGGAAAAGGATGATGGAGACTATGATTCCCCCACAAGTCGGGATGAGACTCCGGACGAAAAAAAGGAGAAAGGCCAAATGAAAAAAAGAAAAGGCCCAAAAAAAGAGAGAAAAAGAGAGAAGGGGCAATGTTACTATCCTTTTACCACACTTGTGCTTCAAAGTAGCACCTTGTTCTTCATGTAGTGAGTCTCATATATTTGTGCTTCAAAGTAGCACCATGTTTTTCATATAGTGAGTCTCATATATTGTCTTGTTCATACTAGTGGGAATTTTTCATTATAGAACTTGGCTTATATATTCCTACGATGGGCTTCCTCAAATGCCCTAGGTCTTCATGAGCAAGCAAGTTGGATGCACACCCACTAGTTTTCTTTTGTTGAGCATTCATAGCTCTAGTGCATCCGTTGCATGGCAATCCCTACTCCTCATGTTGACATCAATTTATGGGCATCTCCATAGCCCGTTGATTAGCGTCGTCAACGTGAGACTTTCTCCTTTTTTGTCTTCTCCACGCAATCCCCATCATCATATTCTATTCCACCCATAGTGCTATATCCATGGCTCGCGCTCATGTATTGTGTGAGAGTTGAAAGAGTTTGAGATTATTTGAGTATGAAACAATTGCTTGGCTTGTTATCGGGGGTATAGAAGTTGGGAACATCTTTGTGTGACGAAAATGAAGCATAGCCTAACTATATGATTTTGTAGGGATGAACTTTATTTGGCCATGTTATTTTGAGAAGACATGATTGCTTTGATTAGTATGCTTGAAGTATTATTATTTTTCTGTCAATATGGACTTTTATCTTAAATCTTTCGGATCTGAATATTCATATCACAATTAAGAAGATTTACATTGAAATTATGCCAAAGTATCACTCCGCATCAAAAATTCTTTTTTATCATTTACCTACTCGAGGATGAGCAGGAATTAAGCTTGGGGATGCTTGATACGTCTCCAACGTATCTATAATTTTTGATTGCTCCATGCTACTTTATCTCCTGTTTTAGGCAATACTGGGCTTTATTATCCACTTTTATATTATTTTTGGGACTAACCTATTAGCCGGAGGCCCAGCCCAGATTTGCTATTTTATGCCTATTTCAGTGTTTCGAGGAAAAGGAATATCAGACGGAGTCAAAATGGAACAAAATCAACTGCAGAAGTTATTTTTGGAAGGAAATCCACCTGATGGACTTGGACCCCATGTCAGAAGATATGGGAGGTGCTCACGAGGGTGGGGGCACGCCCTCCCCCCTGGGCGCGCCCCCTGCCTCGTGGGGCCCCCGTAGCTCCACCGACGTTCTCCCTGCACCCATATATACCTACGTACCCTAAAACTTCCAGAACAGAAGATAGATCGGGAGTTCCGCCGCCGCAAGCCTCTGTAGCCACCAAAAACCAATCGGGGCCCTGTTCCGGCACCCTGCCGGAGGGGATCCCATCACCGGTGGCCATCTTCATCATCCCGGCGCTATCCATGACGAGGAGGGAGTAGTTCACCCTCGGGGCTGAGGGTATGTACCAGTAGCTATGTGTTTGATCTCTCTCTCTCTCGTGTTCTCTCTCGTGTTCCATCTATGGCACGATCTTGATGTATCCCGAGCTTTGCTATTGTAGTTGGATCTTATGATGTTTCTCCCCCTCTACTCTCTTGTGATGAATTGAGTTTCCCCTTTTGAAGTTATCTTATTGGATTCAGTCTTTTATGAACACTTGATGTATGTCTTGCGTGGGATAACCGTGGTGACAATGGTTATTCTATTGATCCACTTGATGTATGTTTTGGTGATCAACTTGCGGGTTTCGTGACACTTGGGAACCTATGCATAGGGTTGGCACACGTTCTTGACTCTCCGGTAGAAACTTTGGGGCACTCTTTGAAGTACTTTTATGTTGGTTGGATGAATCTAAGATTGTGTGATGCATATCGTATAATTATGCCCACGGATACTTGAGGTGACAATGGAGTATCTAGGTGACATTAGGGTTTTGGTTGATTTGTATCTTAAGGTGTTATTCTAGTACGAACTCTTTTATAGATCGATCCGAAAGAATAGCTTTGTGGTGGTTTCGTACCCGACCATAATCTCTACGTTTGTTCTCCACTATGAGTGTCTTTGGAGTGACTCTTTGTTGCATGTTGAGGGCTTGTCATATGTTCTATCTATGTTATTATTGCTGGGAGAACTTGCACTAGTGAAAGTATGAACCCTAGGCCTTGTTTCCTATCATTGCAATACCGTTTACGCTCACGTTTATCACTTGTTACCTTGCTGTTTTTATTATTTCAGATTACAAATACCTTTATCTACCTTCTATTTTGCACTTGTATCACCATCTCTTTGCCGAACTAGTGCACCTATACAATTTACCATTGTATTGGGTGTGTTGGGGACACAAGAGACTTTTTGTTATTTAGTTGCAGGGTTGTTTGAGAGAGACCATCTTCATCCTACGCCTCCTACGAATTGATAAACCTTAGGTCATCCACTTGAGGGAAATTTGCTACTGTACTACAAACCTGTGCACTTGCAGGCCCAACAACGTCTACAAGAAGAAGGTTGTGTAGTAGACATCATGTGCTACCAAACGTCACAACGTAACTGGGTGATTATAAAGGAGCTCTATAGGTGTCTCTGAAGGTACATGTTGAGTTGGCGTATTTTGAGATTAGGATTTGTCACTCCAATTATCGGAGAGGTATCTCTAGGCCCTCTCGGTAATGCATATCACTATAAGCCTTGCAAGCAATGTGACTAATGAGTTAGTTGCGGGATGATGTATTACATAACGAGTAAAGAGACTTGCCGGTAACGAGATTGAACTAGGTATTGAGATACCGACGATCGAATCTCGGGCAAGTAACATACCGATGACAAAGGGAACAACGTATGTTGTTATGCGGTTTGACCGATAAAGATCTTCGTAGAATATGTAGGAGCCAATATGAGCATCCAGGTTCCTCTATTGGTTATTGACCGGAGATGTGTCTCAGTCATGTCTACATAGTTCTCGAACCTGTAGGGTCCACACGCTTAAAGTTTGATGACTGTTATATTATGAGTTTATGTGATTTGATGTACCGAAGGTAGTTCAGAGTCCCGGATGAGATCGAGGACATGACGAGGAGTCTCTAAATGGTCGAGACGTAAAGATCGATATATTGGACAACTATATTCGGACATCGGAAGGGTTCCGAGTGATTCGGGTATTTCTCGGAGTACCGGGGAGTACCGGGAATTCGTATTGGGCATTAATGGGCCATATGGGAAAGGAGAGTAAGGCCTCAAAAGGTGGCTGCACCCCGCCCCATGGTCTGGTCCGAATTGGACTAGGGAGGGGGGTGCCCCCTTCCTTCCTTCTCCTTTTACCTTCCCTTTTTCCTATTCCATGTGGGAGGAGGAATCCTAATAGGAATAGGGAGTCCTAGTAGGACTCCACACTTCTGGTGCGTCCTAGGGGCTGGCCGGCCTCCCCTCCTCCATCCTTTATATATGAGGGCAAGGGGGCACCTCTAGACACAACAACAATTGATCCCTTGGATCTCTTAGCCGTGTGCAATGCCCCTAAAAGGATCGAGAAGAGGTGTCTAGAGGGGGGTGATTAGACACTACGTACCAAAAGTTGCAGTTTTTAACTTCTTTAAGTTTAAGTGGAGTTTAGGAACAAGTTTAACACTCACAATACATAACAAGCAAGTATGCAAAGAGTATATGAGCAGCGAAAGTAAAGCATGCAACTTGCAAGAATGTAAAGGGAAGGGTTTGGAGGATTCAAACGCAATTGGAGACACGGATGTTTTTGTCGTGGTTCCGATAGGTGGTGCTTTTGTACATCCACGTTGATGGAGACTTCAACCCACGAAGGGTAACGGTTGCGCGAGTCCACGGAGGGCTCCACCCACGAAGGGTCCACGAAGAAGCAACCTTGTCTATCCCACCATGGTCGTCGCCCACGAAGGACTTGCCTCACTAGCGGTAGATCTTCACGAAGTAGGCGATCTCCTTTCCCTTACAAACTCCTTGGTTCAACTCCACAATCTTGTCGGAGGCTCCCAAGTGACACCTAGCCAATCTAGGAGACACCACTCTCCAAGAAGTAACAAATGGTGTGTTGACGATGAACTTCTTGCTCTTGTGCTTCAAATGATAGTCTCTCCAACACTCAACTCTTTGTCACAGGATTTGGATTTGGTGGAAAGAAGATTTGAGTGGAAAGCAACTTGGGGAAGGCTAGAGATCAAGATTCATATGGTAGGAATGGAATATCTTGGCCTCAATACAAGAGTAGGTGGTTCTCTCTCAAAAAATGTATGCTGGAAGTGTAGGTTCGTTCTGATGGCTCTCTCCACGAATGAAGAGGAGGTGGAGGGGTATATATAGCCTTCACACAAAATCTAACCGTTACACACAACTTGCCAAACTCCGTGGGACCGAATTGAGAAACTCGGTCGGACCGATTCAGCAAATCCAGTGACCGTTAGGATTTTTGGTGGGACCGACATGCAACTCGGTAGGACCGATATGATTAGGGTTAGGGCATAACGTAATCTCGGTGAGACCGATTACACAAACTCGGTGGGACCGATTTTGGTAATAAGCTAACCAGAGAGTTGGTCAGGCAAACTCGGTGAGACCGATTACACAAACTCGGTGGGACTGATTTTGGTAATAAGTTAACCCGAGAGTTTACATTGTAATCTCGGTAGTACCGATTGCTCAAACTCGGTGATACCGATTTTGGTAATGGACATACACAGAGAGATTACAATCCCATCTCGGTGAGACCGAGATCCCTGTCGGTGAAACCGATTTGCCTAGGGTTTGTGGCAGTGGCTATGACATCTGAACTCGGTGGCGCCGGATAGAAAGAATCGGTAGGGCCGAGTTTGACTTTTGGTTTAGGTCATATATGGATGTGAGAAAGTAGTTGAGGGCTTTGGAGCATATCACTAAGCATTTTGAGCAAGCAAGCCATTAAGCAACACCTCATCCCCTCTTGATAGTATTGGCTTTTCCTATAGACTCAAATGTGATCTTGGATCACTAAAATAGAAAATGTAGAGTCTTGATCTTGGAGCTTGAGCCAATACTTTGTCCTTAGCATCTTGAAGGAGTTCCACATCCACTAGTCCATGCCACTCCATTGTTGAACTTGTCTGAAACATACTAGATAAAAGTGTTAGTCCAACAAGAGATATGTTGACATTAATTACCAAAACCACCCAGGGAGCACTTGTGCTTTCAGCCCCCCTCCACCATAATCCACCTCGATAATATCATAGCGGTGCTTAGGCGAAGCCCTGCGTCAGTAGAACATCATCATCGTCACCATGCTGTCGTGCTGACGGAACTCTCCCTCAAAGCTCGGCTGGATCGGAGTTCGAGGGACGTCATCGAGTTGAACGTGTGCTGAACTCGGAGTGTCAGAGTAATGGGCCACGGGTAGGCTAACCCAAGTCCCAGGACCTTTCAAGGCATCGGGGCAGGCCGCGCCCCTCAGGCCGAGTCCCAGGAGCCGACTCCAAGAAAAGCCGAGTCCTAGACGGCGACTCCGAGACAAGCCGACTCCAAGCTGGCGACCTCCAGAGAGGCCGACTATGGAGAGTCGGCCCATGACTCCTCCCTCATCTCGAAGTACGATGCGGGGTACGGTCACGGCGTGGCCGTTCCCCCCTGCTTACGAAGGGCCGGCATGGCTACAGTGAGCCGTATCGCTGGAAGATCTCCGGCGAGGCGCGGCACTGTTGCCATGCCTGCCCTGACCTCAGCCACAGTGCGCAATGCACTGTGCCCACGACGCCGGCCTGTACGACCCGAAGACCGCGGGGCCGCCTGTCAGTGGGTGTACCGAAGTCGGCCTAAGCGCCCCGAAGACGGACCTGTGGGAGTCGGCCTCCCTGGAGTCGGCCGACTCCTCCCCAGGGTCCCACAAGCCATCAACCAGATGGGATGGGGAATGGCGACAGTGATCGCCCGATAGACGGCGGCACTGTTGCCACGACCCAATGACCAAGCCTGCGTCATCAGGAGTGCCGCTACAGTATCAAGCCTATCCGCGGGACCCGCTAGTCGGTGGGCCCCAGAAGCCGGCGGGAAGGACGGCGGTCTGAGAGACAGACGGCTGGGACCCGCGCCCAGCCGGATTACCATTGTACCCCCGGGGGGTAGGTCTATATAAACCCCCCAGGGCACCCATGCAAAGGGTTCGGACCTTGATAGAGATAGACCAGATAGCAAAGCGAGGAGAGAGTTAGCCTTGCCCTCTCCTGCCTCCCGATACAGCTCCAGGAGCACCATTGTAGTCACTTTGACTTAGTGATCATGCGGAGACCCCGCAGAGCAGCAGTAGGGGTGTTATCTCCTAGGAGAGCCCTGAAGCTGGGTAAGATCTGCCGGCGTGCATGTCTTCGCCTCATCCCGTTTCCATGCACCGGCGATGTTCTACTCGCCCCCACCATGATAAGCCAACCTTTGGCATATGTCGCACCCAACCCCCGACATTTGGCGCCCACCGTGGGGCGTAGTGCACCGTCGTCCGGAGATCTGTTCTGGACGGGAACCCTCTTCCTCCCTGGCGAGCGCAGCCAGCCAGGCTCGCCAGATGGAGTCTGCATCGACGCGCTGCGCGGCGCTGAGGCCGCCTGTCCGGCGAGCAGCCTCGCCGAACTTGTCGCCGAGGTGCGCCTCTCTGACGGGCCTGCATCCAACGCGGGCACGGGTGGCCCCGAGAGTCTTCTCGCGGGCCTCCTCGACCAACTCCACGTCACCGGCGAGCCTGCCGTGGACTTGGAGTCTGTAGGCTCCACCGACCCGATGCTGGTCGACTCCGACGCCGTGTCGCTTGACACTTTCCCCACCAATGTGGTGGTCTACGACGAGCCATTTCCTCACGAGGAGAGTGGCAGAAGCGCCGTCACGGAGGTGCTCGTCATCAGCCACGACGAGCGCTCCGGCGAAGAAGCTCAGGACCCTCTCGCAGCGGCCCTCCAAGACCTAACGGCACCCATTCCAGAGGATGCAGACGCCGAGACGCTGGAGACACGCCGCCTTCAGATCATCGAAGGCGCCAAGAGGCTGGCGAGCATGAGGCGCTTGTCAGAAGCCTACCAACGCGAGATGGATCGCGCCGTGGGCGGCTCGCCGGATCCAACTGGCCCGAGCCACCTAGGCGTGGTCCGGCAGCGCGGCGCGACCATCGCCGACTTATTCGGGGCAAAACGCCCCATATACGCCACCCCTGCGGAGAACATCCGCGTTGCCCAAGCGGCGACTGACGAGTTGAAGAACTTCGAGGGCGAACAGCGCCGCATGATGACGGAGCGATTCCAGCAGCTCCTCGACGCGGTTGCTGCGCAGAACGCGGCCGGCGGCCGCGCTGATGCGCAGCAGCAGCCGAACGACGACTTGCCTCCCCGCGGAGACCAAGGCGCGACATCTCGGATGCCGACTGGCGGAGTCTGCGGAAGGAAAGAAAAGGAGCTGGCTGTTAGTCGCAGTTGGACTCACATCTCCATTGAGCGCGACCAAGACGGCCGTCCGAGAGCAGTAGAACGGCGGGACAACTACCTGCCTCCCCCACCTAGAAGAGAGCGGCGAGTTTCCCCGCCGCCTGTTGAGCATCCGACTCTTGGCGGCTGCCTCGGCCGTCGAGAAGGAGTCGGAGAGAACAACGCCCGCCATCGGATCGACCGACTCCACCGATCCCTGGCGCTGGAAGAAGAAGACGAGCTGGGTCCACCTTGCTTCGGGCCCCGCATCCGAGACGAGCCTTTTCCCAAAGGGTTCACGCTCCCCCGAGACACACCCAAGTACACTGGCTCTGTGAAGCCGGAAGACTGGCTGATAGATTACTCCACAGCCGTCAGCATAGCGAACAGCAACAAGCGGGTTACCGTAAAGTACGTTCCCCTCATGCTCCAGGGCATGACCCGGACATGGTTGAACAGTCTAAAGCCCCGCAGCATCAATAGCTAGGTCGACTTCACCGAAGCCTTCATCCGCAACTTCACGAGCACATACAAGCGACCTCCCAAGCCGCGCCAGCTTTCCTTGTGCGTGCAAGGCCCTAATGAATGAACACGCGACTACCTCACGCGCTGGGGCGAGCTTCGAAACTCCTGCGAGGGCGTGCACGAGGTGCAGGCTATCGAGTACTTCACTGCCGGGTGCCGAGAAGGCACCCTCCTCAAGCACAGGCTCCTCTGCGACGAGCCAGAAACCCTCGACGAACTGCTGGTTATAGCAGACAAGTACGCCACGGCCGACTCCTCCATGATGACAGAGATTCAAGTCAATGCAGCTGGCAAGGTGGCCCCTCAGGCTCCCAGAACCCCAGCTGGAGACACCAGTCGGCGCCAATAGCAGAACGATAACAAACGCAAGGCCCAACAGCCGACTTCCAACAGTCGGCAGGTTGCGACAGTTGAAGATCAACAGCCGGAGGGGCAGCCTCCGGCCAAACGGCAGAAAGGCGGCAAATCCAATTGGTTGCCGGCCTTTTCCTATGAGCAGATTCTAGATGGTCCCCGCAAGTTCCACAGTGACGCGAAGCCGTCAAACCATACCACCCGAAAGTGCCACTGGCTCACCAGAATCGCCAAGGGAGACGGCCTCCTTCCCCCTCCACCTGCTGGGCCACCGCCTCCGCCGCCGCCCCAGCAGCCGGCTGCTCGGCCAGTCGGCACAGTGCAAGACAAGTACCCAGAAGAGCATGGAGCCTATGTGGTGTTTACCAGCGTGGCTGATGATCGACGCAGCAGACGGCAGCAGCAACAAGAATTAAATGCAGTGGCAACAGATACTCCAGAGTTCATGCATTGGTCCGAGAAGCCTATCAGTTGGAGCAGAGCGGATCACCCAGAGGTGATGCCGAATCCGGGCTCCTATGCCCTGGTCCGAGGTGCCACCTTGGCCACTGATAGGCAAGCCGCGCGCTTTTCAAGAGTGCTGATAGAGGAGGCAGTAGCATCAACATGTACAAGGATACGATGGAGAAGCTAGGAATCAAGCAAAGACAGCTGCAGAGCAGCCGGACTGTGTTCCATGGTATTGTACCCGACCTTTCTTGCTCACCAATCGGCAAGATCCTGATAGACGTCCTCTTCGGAGACAAAGATCATTTCTGCCGAGAGCCAGTCTGGTTTGAAGTAGTGGACCTGGAAAGCCCATACCACGCACTGCTTAGCCGACCTGCCTTGGCCAAGTTCAGGGCGGTTCCTCACGCCTACCTCAAGATGAAGATGCCGAGTTCCAAGGGAATCCTGACCGTAGATGGTGACTACAGGAAGTCGTCCGCCTGCGCGGCCGAGAGCAGCTGGCTGGCCAAGTCCCTGGTGATCGCGGCTGAGAAGCGGCTCCTTGACCGGGTCGTGGCGATGGCAGGAAAGCAGCCAGAGATGTCGCCCGACCCAAGGAGTCGGAAGCTCAGGGTTCGTTTAAGCCGGCCAAAGAGACCAAGAAGACACCCTTGGACCCGCAGCACCCAGAGAGGTACGCTGTCATGGGTACGAACCTTGACAGCAAATAGGAAGGCGAGCTCGTCGATTTCCTCCATGAGAATCGAGACATCTTTGCATGGTCCCCCAAAGACATGCCAGGTGTACCGACGGAATTAGCCAAGCACAAGCTACATGTCAGGCCAGATGTGAAACCCGTCAGGCAGTCCTTGCGCCGCCTGTCAGAAGAGAAGAGAAGAGTTGTTTGAGAAGAGATAGCTCGGCTTCTTGCGGCCGGCTTCATCATGGAGGTGTTTTTTCCAGAGTGGCTGGCAAACCCAGTTTTGGTACTGAAGAAAAACAAGCAGTGGCGGATGTGCATTGACTACACAAGCCTCAACAAAGCCTTCCCAAAGGATCCGTTTGTCCTGCCAACAATCGATCAGGTGATAGACTCCACAGCCGGATGCGAGCTGCTGAGTTTCTTAGATGCATATTCAGGATATCACCAGATCAAGCTGAACCCGGCAGATAGACTAAAGACCGCCTTCATCACGCCATTCGGAGCCTTCTGCTACCTGACTATGACATTCGGCTTGAGGAATGCCGGCGCCACCTTTCAGCGTTGCATGCAGAAGTGCCTCCTCAAGCAACTCGGTAGGAATGCCCATGTCTACGTGGATGATGTGCTGATGAGGACGGAGAAGCGTGGGACGCTGCTGGAAGACCTCAAGGAGACCTTCGAGAACCTGCGCCGATTCCAGATCAAGCTCAACCCTGAAAGTGCGTTTTCGGAGTACCAGCCGGCCAACTCGTTGGCTTCGTTGTCTCCGAACGCGGCATAGAGTGCAACCCCGTGAAGATCAAGGCCATCGAGAGGATGGAGGTACCCAGCCGTCTGTTAGATGTGCAGAAGTTCACCGGCTGCTTGGCATCCATCAGCCGATTCATCAGTCAGCTGGGCGAGAAAGCTCTGCCTTTGTATCAATTGATGAAGAAGACCACCTTTTTTGAGTGGAACCATAAGGCGGATGAAGCATTTCTCCAGCTGAAGAAGATGTTGACTACTCCCCCTGTGTTGGCGGCTCCGACTCCTAAAGAGCCCATGCTCATGTACATCGCCGCCACCAGCCGAGTAGTCAGCATAGTCATCGTAGTCGAACCCAAAGAGGAAGGCAAGGCGCTCCCTGTCCAGAGACCGGTATATTACCTGAGCGAGGTACTGTCGACCTCCAAGCAGAACTACCCCCGTTACCAGAAGATGTGCTACGGTGTGCATTTTGCCGCCAAGAAGCTGAAGCCTTGCTTTCAAGAGCATCTGATCACCGTGGTTTGCACGGCTCCGCTGGCCGTGATCATTGGAAGCCGAGACGCCTCCGGCCGGGTAGCCAAATGGGCTATAGATCTGGCTCCTTACACCATCTACTACCAGCCCTGCACCGCCATCAAGTCGCAAGCGCTGGCCGACTTCCTCGTTGACTGGGCCGAGACCCAGTACCTGCCGCCAGCGCCCGACTCCACCCATTGGCGGATGCATTTCGACGGCTCCAAGATGCGCACCGGCCTGGGAGCCGGCGTCGTCCTCACCTCCCCCAAAGGCGACAAGCTCAAGTATGTGCTGCAGATCCACTTCGCCGCCTCCAACAACGTCGCCGAATACGAAGCGCTCATTCATGGGCTCTGGCTTGCCAAAGAGCTCGGCATTCGCCGGATCCTGTGCTATGGCGACTCCGACTTGGTGGTCCAGCAGTCATCTCGCGACTGGGACGCCAAAGACGCAAAAATGGCGAGCTACCGCTTCCTGGTGCAGCAACTCAGCGGATACTTCGAGGGGTGCGAGTTCCTTCACGTGCCAAGAAATGATAATGATCAAGCAGATGCCTTGGCACGAGTCGGCTCCACCCGCCAAGCAATACCATCCGGCGTCGCTCTTCAGCGCCTCTTTAAGCCGTCTATCAAGCCTTCACCAGAATCAGACTCCATCTTTGTGCCGGCTCCTCCCGAAGAAGTCGGATCCGACTCAAGAGCCCCAGCAGATGGCCCCAAGAAAATCACAGTCGAAGCTAGCCCGGGGACTTCAGAACCCGGCCCGGGGACTGCGCCACCCAGCCCGGGGACTGTGCCAGTCGGCCTGGGGACTGCGCCAGTCGGCCCGGGGACTCCATCAATCCAGCAAGCGGCCGCAGACTCCAGCCCGCCGCCTCCCAGCCCAGCCACCCTTGTCCAAGTCGCAGTGGTAGCAGTCGAAGAAGTAGCAGCACCCTCATGGGCACAGCCCATCCTCAAGTTTCTAGTGAGCAGAGAGCTGTCGACCGACGAGATCCTCGCTCGGCAAGTGCAGCGCCGAGCAGCAGCATACACCATAATCAACAGAGAGCTAGTCAGGCGCAGTGTAACTGGTGTCTACCAGTGCTGCGTAGAGCCAGAACAAGGCCAAGCATTCCTCAGAGACATTCATCAGGGTGAGTGCAGCCACCATGCAGCTTCAAGAGCACTCATCGCCAAAGCCTTTCGGCACGGTTTCTTCTGGTCGACTGCCTTGGAAGAGGCTAAAGAGTTAGTCCAAAAATGCAAGGGGTGCCAGAAGTTCGCTCCAAGCCACTTCAGCCGGCCTCCGCGCTGAAGACAATCCCCATCGCCTGGTCCTTCGCAGTTTGGGGCCTGGACATGGTGGGACCATTCAAGACGGCCCGAGGCGGCCTAACTCATCTGCTTGTCGCGGTGGACAAGTTCACCAAGTGGATAGAAGCAAAGCCCATCAAGAAGTTGAACGGTCCGCGAGGGAGTCCTGGACTAGGGGGTGTCTGGACAGCCGGACTATCATTATCCGCCGGACTCCAAGACTACGAAGATAGAAGATTGAAGACTCCGGCTCGTGTCCGGATGGTACTTTCCTTGGCGTGGAAGGCAAGCTTGGCAATACGGATATGTAGATCTCCTACCATTGTAATCGACTCTGTGTAACCCTAGCCTCCTCCGGTGTCTATATAAACCGGAGGGCTTTAGTCCGTAGGACAACATACATTACAACAATCATACCGTAGGCTAGCTTCTAGGGTTTAGCCTCCTTGATCTCGTGGTAGATCTACTCTTGTACTACCCATATCATCAATATTAATCAAGCAGGACGTAGGGTTTTACCTCCATCGAGAGGGCCCGAACCTGGGTAAAAACATCGTGTCCCTCGTCTCCTGTTACCATCCGCCTAGACGCACAGTTCGGGACCCCCTACCCGAGATCCGCCGGTTTTGACACCGACATTGGTGCTTTCATTGAGAGTTCCTCTGTGTCGTCACCGATAGGCTTGATGGCATCTTCAACCAGCAGCGCTGTCCAGGGTGAGACTTTTCTCCCCGAACAGATCTTCGTATTCGGCGGCTTCGCCCTGCGGGCCAATTCACTTGGCCATCTGGAGCAGATCGAAAGCTACGCCCCTGGCCGTCAGGTCAGATTTGGAAGCTTAAACTTCACGGCCGACATCCGCGGAGACTTGATCTTCGACGGACTCGAGCCACAGCCAAGCGCGCCGCACTGTGACAATGGGCATGATCTAGCTCTGCCACCGAACAGTTCCTTGGTGGCCGCACACGGATCCGCTTCGGCTATTAGCCCGGAGCCGATCACCCAGATCGAGGGCCGGTGGATAGACGCCGCCCTGGGGGCTTCAACATCCACGGCGATGGAGCCGAACACCAATCTTGTCCCCCGCGAAACTCGTGATTCCGAGGCGCCGGACTCCGAACCTCCCGCGCCCCTACCAATCGATCCGGATTGGGCGCCGGTTATGGAATTCACCGCCGCAGACATTTTCCAACACTCGCCTTTTGGCGATATCCTGAATTCACTAAAGCATCTCTCGCTATCAGGAGAGTCCTGGCCGGACTATGGCTAGGATGGTTGGGGTATGGACGACGAAGAAATTCAGAGCCCACCCACCACCTACTTTGTAGCCACTGTCGATGATTTAACCGACATGCTAGACTTCGACTCCGACGACATCGACGCCATGGACGACGATGCCGGAGACGAACAGGAGCCAGCCCCTACAGGGCACTGGAAGACCACCTCGTCATACGACATATATATGATGGACACCCCAAAAGACGGGGATGGCGAAGAAGTAGCGGAGGCAGACTCTCTAAAGAAGCAGCCCAAACGCCGGCGTCAGCGGCGCCGCTCTAAATCCCGCCACAGCAAGAATGGAGATTCCGGCACAGGAGATAATAATACCCCAGAGAGTGCCGAAGACGATCCCCTCCAGCAAAATTCAGCGCAGGAGGATGCAGAAGCAAGCCCTCACGAGAGGGCGACAGAGGAAGGGGTTGAGGATGATAACTATATGCCTCCCTCCGAAGACGAAGCAAGCCTCAACGATGATGAATTCGTCGTACCTGAGGATCCCGTCGAACAAGAGCGCTTCAAGCGCAGGCTTATCGCCACAGCAAACTGCCTAAAGAAAAAGCAGCAACAGCTCCAAGCTGATCAAGACCTGCTGGCCGATCGATGGACTGAGGTCCTCGCGGCCGAAGAGTATAAACTCGAACGCCCCTCCAAAAGTTACCCAAGACGCAAGCAGCTCCCCCGATTAGAGGAGGAAGCACACATACCTTCATCACCAGCGCACGATATGGCTAACCGACCACCCCGTGGTCGTGACAGAGAGGCATCCAGGCCCCCAGCCAAGACCGTACCCCGGCATCGCTCCAAAAGTACGAAGCCAAGAGGGAACGCGCCGGACTTGCGAGACATATTGGAGGAAAAGGCAAGGTAATTCAGATCCATCTACGGATCACGTGGGCGCCCCACGACCCACGACGAATACCGTCGTGCCGGATACAATAACCCCGGCTGGGCCGAACACAGCAGACAGCGCTCTCTCGAGCTGCGTCGCGATATAGCTCAATACAGGGGCGCCGCACACCCTCTATACTTCACTGACGAAGTAATGGATCATCAGATCCCCGAAGGGTTTAAACCCGTAAACATCGAATCTTACGATGGCACAACAGGGGCGCCGCACTACCTTCTCCACATTCATATGGCCTGCGGTGATGATCTCCATGCCATCAAGTATCTTCCACTCAAGCTTAAAGGACCAGCTCGGCATTGGCTAAACAGCTTGCCCGCAGAGTCAATTGGGTGCTGGGAAGACCTGGAAGCCGCATTCCTCGACAACTTCCAGGGCACGTATGTGCAACCACCAGACGCCTATGACCTAAGCCACATTATTCAGCAGCCAGACGAATCGGCCAGACAATTCTGGACACGGTTCTTGACAAAGAAAAACCAAATCGTCGACTGTCCGGATGCAGAGGCCCTTGCAGACTTCAAACATAACATCCGGAACGAATGGCTAGCCTGGCACCTAGGGCAGGAAAAGCCGAAATCCATGGCAGCCCTCACATCGTTAATGACCCGCTTTTGCGCGGGAGAGGACAGCTGGCTAGCCCGTAGCAACAACCTCCGTAAAAATTCTGGCAGTCCGGATACAAAGGACAACAACAGCAGGTCACATCGAAACAAAAACAAGTGCCGCATAAACGGCGACGATAAGGAGGATACGGCAGTCAATGCCGGATTCCGAGGCTCTAAACCCGGTCAGTGGAAGAAGCCATTCAAAAGAACCACTCCGGGTCCGTCCAATCTGGACCGAATACTCGACCGCTTATGCCAGATACATGGCACCTCTGAAAAGCCAGCTAACCACACCAATAGAGATTGCTGGGTGTTCAAGCAGGCCGGCAAGTTAATTGCCAAAAACAATGACAAGGGGCTAAACAGCGACGACGAGGAAGAGACCCGACCGCCGAACAACAGAGGACAGAAGGGTTTCCCCCCACAAGTGCGGACGGTGAATATGATATACGCGACCCACATACCCAAGAGGGAGAGGAAACGCGCACTCAGGGACGTCTATGCGATGGAGCCAGTCGCCCCAAAGTTCAATCCATGGTCCTCTTGTCCGATCACTTTCGATCGAAGAGACCATCCGACCAGCATACGCCATGGCGGATTCGCCGCATTGGTTTTAGACCCAATCGTCGATGGATTTCACCTCACAAGAGTCATGATGGACGGCGGTAGTAGCCTGAACCAGCTTTATCAGGATACAGTGCGCAAAATGGGCATAGACCCATCAAGGATTAAACCTACAAAGACAACCTTTAAAGGTGTCATCCCAGGAGAGGAGGCCAACTGTACAGGCTCAGTCACACTGGAAGTGGTCTTCGGATCCCCGGATAATTTCCGGAGCGAAGAGTTAATCTTCGACATAGTCCCGTTTCGCAGCGGCTATCACGCTCTGCTCGGACGAACCGCGTTTGCAAAATTCAACGCGGTGCCGCATTATGCATACCTAAAGCTCAAGATGCCAGGCCCTCGAGGAGTCATCACGGTCAATGGGAATACGGAACGCTACCTCCGAATGGAGGAACATACACGGCTCTCGCGGCAGAAGTACAGAGCAGACTTCTAAGGCAATTCTCAAGTCCGGCAGTTAAAAGGCCGGACACACCAAAGCGCGCCCGGAGCAATGCCAACCAAGACCACCTGGCGCGATCAGAGCACGCGTAGCAATGCGGCCCCAACCCTCGCCCGCGCATGATTGCAAGAATAACACTCCGCGTACATCATTACGCTTTGGAGATACCATGGGCGCAGGGAAAGGGGCACGATCACAATGGACCCAGAGTGCAGCTCGACCACACCAGGGGCTCACAAGTGTGCCCCCCTTCTTTTTTTTATTTTAAATTTCTTCTTCTTTTATGTACACAGGACTCTGTTAACCAGAAGACCTGTCCGGCGGCGAACCTGCCGAACTCATGATGCAACAGTCAGGGACTAAAAAAGGCCGCGACGAACATTCAGGTGGTCTCAATTACGAGCATTAAATTCGATTATATACACCAAGTCTGCAGCTCATCCCTGGAGGGGGACATGTTTATTGAGTCCAAATCCCTTGCTTACCGCACTATTTGTATCAGTCCGCTCTACTAGCAAACTTTCTTTCATAAATAATGCAGCACCTTTTTATTGCAATTGCGTTATCTTTTATATATATGTTCATTATATGACATCTTGCACCCGTATATTTTGGTACGGCCGAATACGCCAGGGGCTTCTGTTCCCCAAATTATGGTGTGATAAAGTCCGAACACTTTCACAAGTGTGGAACCCCGAACTTATAGCATTATATGAATCGGCTCCGAATCATGTCTTGGGTCAATAGTTGGGTTTGCCCGGCTCCCACGTTTTGGTGCCTTACGTTCCGTTCTGTCGGCTAAGGTGGCACTGGGAGAACCACTGCGATTGCGCCCCGGTTGAGCCGGGCGAGCGCCTCAGTGGAGAAAGCTAAAACTGACTGGCATGATAAGGAGAGAGACTGGTCGCTGTTCGAGAGGTTTTTTCGGGTCCCTAAAGACTCAAGCCGCTTCGAGCGAAGTCCCGGATAATGTCCGATGAAGGCGTGGATAGCGCCCCGGATTCGGTCTTCTGAATACCAGGGGCTTTGCCGAAATTTAAAATTATAGAATTCTATGGCTAAGTGAGAGTGTTCAAGCATTATAAGTCCGGTTGCCTTGTTCCTCGTGTTGAGCGCCTCCCTAGATGGACCCAAAAATGGGAACAAGAGTGCTCAAGTTTATCCCGAACACCCCAGCACTTGTGGCTTGGGGGCTGAAGCCAATGACTTGCCATCTCTCAAATTTTACAAACGGCCGCACAGAAGGTAATATTTTAAATTAAAAAAGCGTTGCTCATGGTGCATATGAAAGAAGTTTTCAGCGCACAGGATAAATACACAGCGAGTTCACTCAAAGATTACATATCGGGAGCACTCATCTGCAATATCGCAGGCTCCCTTCAGGACAATTTTATAATACTTCTCCGGCGTGCGATACTCCTTGCCCGGCGGCGGTGGGTCCGTGAGAAGCTTCTCCGCATCAGTTTGCCCCATTGCACCTTTATGCGGGCAAGGGCCCGACGAGCGCCTTCGATACAGGCGGAGTGCTTGACTACATCCAGCCTGGGGCATGCATCCACCAGCCGCCGCACGAGGCCAAAGTAGCTCCCAGGCATGGCCTGTCCAGGCCACAGCCGGACTATGAGACCCTTCATGGCCTCCTCAGCTACCTTGTGGAGTTCGACCAGCTGCTTCAGCTGGTCGCTTGGGGGCACCGGATGGCCGGCCTCAGAGTACTGAGACCAGAAGACCTTCTCCGTCGAGCTCCCCTCCTCGCCACGATAGAATGCGGCGGCATCAGACGCACTACGCGGCAGATCTGCAAACGCCCCTGGAGAGCTCCGAATTCGGGTAAGTGTCAGGTAGTTCACATTAACATGCCTGCTTTGCATGAAAAATGCCTTACCCGCCGCTATCTTCTTTATGTCCTCAACTTCCCGAAGGGCCTTATGGGCCTCGGCCTTGGCGGACTTGGCACTTTCGAGAGCCGAGGCAAGCTTGGACTCTCGAGTCTTGGAGTCACGCTCCAAACTCTCATGCTTTTCCATGAGAGCCTGGAGCTCTTGCCGAACTTCTGCCACCCGTGCCTCTTGCTTTTCTCGCTCAGCCCGTTCCACGGCCGCACTGCGTTCGGCCGCGGACACAGCATCCTTCAGGGCTGCCACCTCGTTAGTGGCCCCTGCAATACACATATTATCCTTGTTAATTTTATTTGCAACCAAAATCCTTTTCTGTAAGGTACTTATTCAAAGAGGTGTTACTCACCTTCTTTTTCCTCGAGCTGCCTCTTGGCATGGCCGAGCTCTTGCTCGGACCGCTCGAGATCCTTCTTCAGCACCTCGACCTCCGCCGTTAATGCAGCAGAGGTCAGCAGCGCAGCCTGCAAACCCATATTGACATATTTTAGGCAACCCTGCGTATATATTGTTAGATCCTCAGTCCGGCTTTTCTTTCCGAACACCGAACTAAGCATCAGGGGCTACTGTCTGTGCGGTATTACATTACATAATTTTAACTTCTTACCTCAAAGCCTGTTAGAAGGCTGCTGCAGGCTTTGGTCAGCCCGCTCTTAGCGAGCTGAACCTTCTCAATCACCGCACTCATGATAGTGCGGTGTTCTTCCTCGATGGAAGCGCCTTTAAGCGCCTCCAACAGGTTATCCGGCGCCTCCGGTTGGACAGAGGCCGCCGGCGTCGCGGTCCTGCCCTTCTTTCGAAGGGGCCGCTTGCCGGACTCTGGAACCACTGCGGGTTCCGATGTAGAGTCCGGCACAAAGTCCGGGAGGCTGCCTGACGGCGCCTCCGGAGCCTCCTCCTGATGGGTCCCTCTTTGGGATTCCACCTCGCCGTCCTCGTCGGTGCGTGGGGTAGAGGCAGTCGGGATGGAATTCACATCCGACGAGGCCAATGACCCGCTCGATGAGTCGGGGAGATCATCATTGGCCGCACTACGGGCAGAATGCGGCGTTAGAAGGATACTACGCGACATAAAAGAAATTACACATCAAGGATCCGGATACTTACGATCTCGCCGGACGCCTGGCCCTTGGAGGCCACTCATCCTCGCCAACGCTGATGTTGGCGAAACTGTCCGGGGGGATAGTTCTCCCCCTCTTGGACCCTTCGGCCCCCCGATTGGGGAGGCCTTCCTATTCTTCTCTCCCTCCTCAGGGAGAGAATACTCCTCCTCGTCGTCTTCAGGGGAGGAGTCCTTGTCGTCGTCAGACGCCTGATTGCAGGAACTCTTTCGAGTCCCCGTGGCCACCTTCTTGGCCTTCTTCTCCGGCACCACGTGCGGTGCCGGAACCAGCAGCCCTGTTAAGCGGGCGTCCACTGGGTCTTCTGGCATGGGAGCCGGGCTGATAAGCAGCTTGGCCTTCTCCATCCATTCCTGTCAAAGGAAGAGGCAGAATGAAACCTCACTAAGATTCAATTTAATTATCACAAGTGTCCCGTAATGGGGTTGAATCACTTACCTCGTCAGTTGGATACTGCAAGCTGAATCCGTGATCTTCCGTCGCGGACGCGGGGGCTTCGGCGCCCTTGAACAGCACCCTCCAGGCGCCTTCGTATGTTGTATCGAAGAGCCCGCTTAGCGCCTGGTGCTGTTCCGGATTAAACTCCCACAAATTAAATGCCCGTTCTTGGCATGGGAGAATCCGCCGGATGAGCATGACTTGGACCACGTCGACAAGCCGGAGCCTATTGCTCACCATCTTCTTGATGCAGGCTCGGAGTCCCGTCACCTCCACCGGATTGCCCCACTGCAAGCCCTTCTCTTTCCAGGAGGTGAGCTGCGTGGGGATGCCAGATCTAAACTCGGGGGCCGCCACCCATGTGGGCTTGCGCGACTCGGTGATGTAGAACCACCCCGATTGCCACCCCTTGACGGAATCCACAAAGGTCCCTTCGAGCCATGGGACGTTGGGCAATTTGCCCAACATGGCGCCTCCGCATTCCGCTTGTGTGCCCTTCACAACCTTCGGCTTGACGTTGAAGGTCTTGAGCCACAGGCCGAAGTGGGGCGGGATGCAGAGGAAGGCCTCGCACACGACGATAAACACCGAGATGTTGAGGATGAAGTTCGGCGCCAGATCGTGGAAATCCAGGTCGTAGTAAAACATGAGCCCCCGGACAAATGGATGGAGCGGAAAGCCCAGTCCATGGAGGAAGTGGGGGAGGAAGACGACCCTCTCATGAGGCCCAGGGGTGGGGATGAGCTGCCCCTCGTCGGGTAGCCGATGCGCGATATCGCTAGAAAGGTATCCGGCGTCGCGCAGCTTGGTGATGTCCTCCTCCTTAGCGGTGGAGGCTAACCATTTACCTCCCGCTCGGGACATATTCGGAGAAGGTCGAGGCGAGATGCGCAAGCTTGGGCGTTGGAGCTCGAGTGCACGGAGATGGATAAGCAAAGGAGGAAGAAGGCGTAGGTGAGAAGGTGAATCCTTATCCCTTATATATAGGCGGACGAAAACTATGCGTCCCCCACTGGCCTGGTAAAACTCGCTTATCTCCCAAGCGCCACCATCAATAGTGCGGTTGGGTTACCCATGTCCGTATTGATGAGGATCCCGGAATAAGGGGAACACGATCTCTGCTTCGACAAGACGTGCCAAGGAAACCGCTTCGCTAAACGTGCTGAGGTGGTATGGTAAAAAACGATTCAAACAAGGGCTTGGTGGTGGTGTGATGTCACGCCGCATAATACGTCAGCAGATTGAGCTAAGTGTATATTTTATTCTCTCTACGGTGGAATGTGGAAGTTATTTTTTGCAGAGCCGGACACTATCCTGGTGTTCATGAACTTGTCTGGATTATTCAAGGGAGGAACCCGCCTTGCAATGCCGAACATTATGCGCGCCAGACTTATCGTCATTGAAGACTGGTTCAGGGGCTACTGAGGGAGTCCTGGACTAGGGGGTGTCCGGACAGCCAGACTATCATCATCCGCCGGACTCCAAGACTACGAAGATAGAAGATTGAAGACTCCGGCTCGTGTCCGGATGGTACTTTCCTTGGCGTGGAAGGCAAGCTTGGCAATACGGATATGTAGATCTCCTAGAATTGTAACCGACTGTGTGTAACCCTAGCCTCCTCCGGTGTCTATATAAACCGGAGGGCTTTAGTCCGTAGGACAACATACATTACAACAATCATACCGTAGGCTAGCTTCTAGGGTTTAGCCTCCTTGATCTCGTGGTAGATCTACTCTTGTACTACCCATATCATCAATATTAATCAAGCAGGACGTAGGGTTTTACCTCCATCGAGAGGGCCCGAACCTGGGTAAAAACATCGTGTCCCTCGTCTCTTGTTACCATCCACCTAGCCAAACTGTTCGGGACCCCCTACCCGAGATCCGCCAGTTTTGACACCGACAGTCCGACTGCAGTGACTTTCATCGCCGACATCACGGTGCGTTATGGCATACCGCACAGCATCATCACCGACAATGGCACAAACTTTGCCAAAGGCGCCTTGGCCCGTTTCTGCGCGATGCAGGGCATCCGAGTGGACTTAGCGTCCATTGCCCATCCGCAGTCAAACGGCCAGGTGGAGCAAGCAAACGGCCTCATCCTGTCTGGCATCAAGCTCGGCTAGTCGAACCACTCGAGCGTTCGGCCGGCTGTTGGGTTGAGGAGCTACCATCCGTCCTCTGGAGTCTGCGCACGACTCCAAACAAGTCAACCGGCTTCATGCCTTTCTTCCTCGTCTATGGTGCCGAAGCCGTCATCCCGACGGACATAGAGTTCGACTCTCCACGAGTCACCATGTACACCAAACAGGAAGCTGAAGAAGCACGCCAAGACGGTGTTGACCTGCTGGAAGAGGGCCGGCTATTGGCACTCAGCCGGTCCGGCATCTACCAGCAGAGTCTGCGCTGATACTATAACCGAAAGGTCAAGCCGAGATCGTTTCAAGAGGGCGACCTTGTGCTACGGCTGATTCAGAGAACAGCCGGCCAGCACAAGTTGTCGGTGCCTTGGGAAGGCCCCTTCATCATCAGCAAAGTCCTGGGCAACGGCTCCTACTACCTAATCGACGCTCAGAAGCCTCGAGCGTGCAAGAGGGATGACTCCGGCAAAGAAACAGAGCGCACGTGGAATGCAAATCTTCTTCGAAGATTTTACAGTTAATGCAGTATGTATAGCACTACCCCCTTTGTATTAAAGTACCAAGACCTTGGGCCCCCCGAGGCGAGCTCGGGGACTGCCCTTTTTTGCTATCAGTATGATAAGAATTATGCCTTCGAGTACATTACTTTCATTACAAGCCTCTTGGCACCGACCAATACTAGTCGGCCCGGGGACTCGCCGCCTTGCGCTATGAGGAGCTTCCTACAGTCAGACAAGTAGAGCGCGGTGCCCAATCCGCCTCCTGCCAAAGCCGCAGCTCGCAGAGCGATTGTGAGGCAGGCAGGAGTGAGGAAGAACGGGCGCCCACACGAAAATGGCTAAGGACCTAAAGCACGAACATAGTGTAAGACGGCCTCCAGCATTTCTGAAATGGAAAGCCGACTCATGAGTAGTCGGCTCGCCGTCTTAGCCTCTATCAAGGACGGCCGACTCTTGGGTAGTCGGCCTGTCGCTTTCCAGCCGACTTGCTAAAGAAACTCTAAACGGCCAAGTACTTGCCTTCCCGAAGTAGCCAAGCACTTGACCCAGCGACAGTCCGCAGAGCGACTGTCCAACTGGCAAGGCAGCAACTAAGGGAAGGCGGCAAAGGGAAAAGCCTAAAGAGCAGTAAGCAAGGAAAGTCGGAAATCGGATAAATATTTACATAGGCCCTTGGCCGAATCTTCGAATAGAAGTTCAAGATACACCCCGCGGGTGGAACTGTTCGAATCTAACAAAGTTTTCAAAAGATTACTAAGACAGACAAACAGAGGCGGAAAAGGCAGCCTAGGAGGCGGCTTCTGGGATCGGAGGGTCGGAGGAGACGGCGGTGTCAGGCGCCGGGGCAGTCGGCTGGGCGGTCTCGGTTTGGTCGCCTCCGGCGGTAGTCGCCTTCTCTCGACGCGGCTCGTTGCTGGAGGCGCGGTCGAGCTGAGGCTGGCCGCCTGCTCCGTCTTCTGGCACCTCCGCCCCGCCTCCGTCCTCCGCCTCGTCCTCCTCCTCGGTGCTGGAGTCAATCACCTCCGCCGAGTCCTCGCCACACTCCGGGTTCATCCCGAACCACTCTGGCGGCACTTCCTCGCCGCCTTCAACCCGCTCGGGCATGAAGACACTGGTGTCCGTGTACTCGGCGATGGCCGCCGCACGCTCGATAAGGGCGCCCTCCACGGCCTCCAGCTCGACCTGGGCTTCTGACCGGAACGCGGCCAGACGGTCCAGGTCCAGCCCTGGATACCACGCCTTGACGAACTCCAAGGCCCGGCGCGCTCCGGCCCGGGCCGAGGAGCCCTTCCAAGCCTCAAGACGGCCGGCGGCGACTTCCAGCCAGTCGGCAGTCCGACTGGCGGTGCGCAGAGCCGGCATGTCTGGCCACAAGGCGGCAACCGCCTAGGCACCGGCACGCTGAAGCCGGCGTAGCAGCCGGTGAGCCGGACGAAGACGGGCTTCAATGCTCAGGACCTTCTCATTGATGGTTCGGGGGCATTAGCAGCGATCTCCTCACCGTTTGCCCTTCGCGCCTCTCGAGTAGCCTCGATGGCCAGAGGGACCGCCTACGAGTGACCAGGGAAGAAGTCTGCCAAGACAAAAAAGAAGCAAGTCGAAAAATCAGAAGTCGGCCTGACGCATAGTCGGAAGCCCGAAGAAACGAAAGAAACTTACCATCAACGATATCCTCGATCTCGTGGACGCTGGCGGTCAGCATCGCCTCCCTGTCAGTCCAGGAGGAGCGCTCGCTCTCAAATTCGGCCAGGAGAGCGGTCTCCTTCTTCTCGGCCTCGTCCTGCGCCTTCTTGAGCAGCTCCTTCTGCTCGGCCAGCTGCGCCGCCAGCAGGTCGCGCTCCGTGGCAAGCCTGCCACACTCCTCCTCCTTGGCACGCCGGGCGGTATTGGCTTCGCCTAGCTGCTCCTGACAGTAGAGTGGGGGGTAGGTATGGAGAGGCAAGGTCCTAGCTATGGAGCAGTTGTAAACACAAGAGATGTACGAGTTCAGGCCCTTCTCGGAGGAAGTAATAGCCCTACGTCTCGGAGCCCGGAGGCGGTCGAGTGGATTATATGTGTATGAATTACAGGGGTGTGAACCCTTTACACTGAGGTGGGGTGGCTTATATAGTGCCTGCCAGACCCCTCCGGCCCTCAGTAATGCGGGGTTTAAAGTACATTAAGTCTGGGCGTTACTGGTAACGCCCTACATAAAGTGTCTTAAATACCATCAAGTCTACTTAATTACAGACCGTTGCGGTTCAGAGTGCCTCTTGACCTTCTGGTGCTCGAGTGAGTCTTCATGGTCGAGTCCTTCAAGTCTGTCGAGTGAAGTCCTCCTTGATCGACTGGAAGGTAGTCTCTTCTAAGGGTGTCCTTGGGTAGGGTACTTAGATCAGGTCTATGACCCTACCCTAGGTACATGACTCCATCATTAGCCCCCGAATGGATTGAGGCTTGAGTGAGGAAGGAGTTGATATTATTTCCGACTTGCTTTTGCGTTCTGAAGATGTGTTGTCTTGGACCAATAATCTCTTTGTTGATAATCATCAACTTTTCTTCAGTCGACTTGATCCATTCTTTTCTTTCGTCGAGTGACCTTTTGAACTTAACAATTTCCGAGCGACGGATCACAGGAAATCTTGCGCCTGACAGATCGTTCTGCCGTTCGTGGAATCTGCGGGATACGAAATTTGGGGAAGCGCGCGAAGCGGGGCGGACTGCGGCGCTCGGATGGGATAGGGCATAGACGCCTCGATTCTCGCGCCACCTTTTTCGCCACGTATCGTGTACGCGCGACTGTTTCGGGATGTGATTGGATCTCTCGGGCCCACCTGTCATCCACTCGGAAGTGACCTTATAAAGGCGCCCGGCGAGGAACTTTGAACAGTACCTCTCCATTCTCTCTCTCGCTGCCCTCCCTGCCTCCGCCCACTGCGCCCGCTCCTGCCCCTGCGCAACCGCTCCTCGTGCCCTTTGCCGGTAGCCATGGTGAAGGAGAAGACGGCAGCGCTGGAACGCGCGAAGAAGACATCGGCGACGGGGAAGGCGAAGGGGAGAACCACCAGTCGAGGCGGGTCGTCGTCCAGATCTCGTCTGCCGAACGGCTGGGTCCAAGGAGATTGGATCCGGTCGACCATCACGGAGAAGGATCTCCTCGACATGGCCAACGACGGTTTGATCCCCCACGGAGCGGCAAGGCTCCCGGGGAACGAGTGGCAACCCCAGCCGGAAGAGGGTGAGTGTGTCCTTCTGGCTACCCACGTCGACCGCGGGTTTTCTTTGCCGCCGAGTATTTTCTTCCGTGGTTTCTTGAACTTCTTTGGAGCGCAACTCCACCACTTCACTCCAAACTCTATCGCCTACCTTGCCGCATTTGTGTCCATGTGTGAGAACTTTCTGGGTTGCCGACCGCACTGGGGCCTGTTCAAGCACATATTCACGTGTCGCTCTCAGACCGTGAAGAAGGCGAGTCCAGATGACGACAAAACCAAAGTTATCCAGATGTGTGGAGGTCTGGGGATCCAGATGAGGAACAAGAGCACCTTCCCAGCCATGACGCTCCCCGAGTCGGTCAGAGGCTGGCAGTCGACTTGGTTCTACTGCCAGAACGAGTCGACGCCGGGGCAGTCGAGTGGACTCCCTCAGTTTACCATGGACCGAGCCAACAAACCCTCCTCTCTGAAGGTGATTCCGGAGGAGAAAGCCGACGTGAAGATGTTGATGGAGCGCGTAGTCCAATTGGTTCGGGAAGGAGTGACGGGCATGGATCTCCTGGAGGTTTTTCTTAGGCGGCGTATCCAGCCTCTTCAGTTCCGGAGCCATTGCATGTGGTTGTACCGCGGGACCGAAGATGAGACTCGGATCAATCCAGAAGCAGTCGACGACGCCACGCTGGAAAGGTGGATGGCCGCGGTCACTGGGAACAAGGATAACCCTCGTGGAGCCAGGAGGATTCCTCCACTCGACCATTGCAGCATTCCAGACAAGGTATGCCCACTCTACCTCCAATTGTATTCTTGCCATACTTATTTCCGTTTTATCCGCAAATTGGTCGATTGATCTTTGTCTTGATGTCTAACAGGCCCTCACCAAACTGTACTCGATGCCTAATGGAGCGCAGACTCCGACTGAAGAGGGAGAAGCGAGTGGGGGCGAAAGCCAGGAGGAGTGGGACTCGGACGCTGCTGAAGACGATGATGATGATGATGATGATGAAGACGAAGAGGAGGAGGAGGAGGTCGCACCACCGCGCTCGGAAAGGCGGTCGAAGCTTGTCCATGACCCTGCGACTGAACGAGGCAAGGGGGTGGCGACTGTCGTGCAGTCGACCAAGCATCCTCGGACCACTTCTCCAGTGCCGACTGAAAAGGCTCCGAAGCAATCCAAGGTGGCACCGTCGAAGCCGACCAAGGTCTTGCCGAAGATGAAGGTGTCAATCCCCACCATATCGGGGTAAAAATACTACTTGACTCTTCTTGCTTTATACGAGTTTATCTTTGATCGACACTTGAATTAACCGACTGATCTTTGGAATTGTAGTGCTGCTACTTCCGACACCTTCGCCAAGGCCGACGATCATGAGATGGAGGATGCCGCGACCTCAAAACCTGGTATCACTCTCTTAATTCCGTTTTTTAGTCGATTGACTCTTGGTCTCTAATTCTGATTCTTTTCTGCAGATCCATCCAATGTCATTATCACCCTTCCTGACGACAACGACGATGAAGAACCGCTGAAACACAGGAGGAGCAGGAAAGCATCTGCCGACAGGGTGGCCCAGGATGTGACGGCACCTGAGACTCTGGTCGCGGGGGAGGAGAACACCACTTGACACACCGTGTCCTTCGCGGTGCCACTGACGAGTGCTCACCCCGCTTCGTTGAGTGCCGCACAGCCTTCCCTCTTCACGACGCACCACGTCCCAAAGGACCAAGCCAGTGCTGCAAAGGAAGCGATACGCCTGGCGGGGGTCATGATGGAGCAGGTGAAGGCCATTCGGGAGGCAAGCCAGGCAGCCTACGACGCCAGTTCTGCTCTTCAAAGCAATGTTCAGGTCAGTCGAATCGCCTGTTCTGTTAGGATATGCTATCAAAAAGCGTTTCTTTCCGGAATTCATAGCAATCACCCACTGGGTGTGTCGATTGAAACTCCGGTTTAGCGGGGGCACGCTGAGTGCACCCGCTGGGTGTAGTCCCCAAGGCTATGGTTGACTGCTGGCAGTCGACCATAGGCTTTAGAAGTTAAATTCTTCCATCAGTCGACTAGGTCGAAAGGATTTCTCAAACCGGTGGGGGCACGCTGAGTGCACCCACTGGGTGTAGTCCCCGAGATTGTGGTCGACTGCTTGCAATCGATTATAGTCTGAAGAATACGTCTTGTTTTTTTTTGGGTCGACTGGTCGACTCTATCTTCAATAGAACTAGTGGGGGCATGCTGAGTGCACCCACTGGGTGTAGTCCCCGAGACTACGGTCGAATTTTTGTATTCGACTATAGTCTTAGAAACGCATGATTTTCTCTTATCCACTCGGAAGTGAATTATCTTTGACATTTTGTCGATTGGTTCTTCGCAGAAATCCTGCGACCTTGCGGCTCGTTATACCGAGCTGGAGAACAAGCACATCTAGCTCGAGCTGGATCTGAAGCTGGTCCAGGAGAATCTGACGAAGGCGAAGGAGGAGACCAAAGGTATGTTCGGTGAGACCTCGACGACTGCTTTTGTCCTTCATCTGTTTCAAAATCTGACCTTGCTGTAACTTTACAGGCAAGGTGAAGGAGGCCCAGAAGAAGAAAGATCTTGAACTAGCTGAGAAGACTAAACTTGTCGACGAGAAGTTAGCTTCGGTCAACAAGCTTGAAGAAGAAAATACTAATCTGAAAGCTGCTCTTGATATTGCCAACAAGGAGGTTAGTCGACTGAAAAACGACAAAGCTACTTTGAATGACAAGGCCAGTCAATTGGCTGGGAAGAAGAATGATCTGGAGGCCTTTCTGAGTGGACTTGCCAAGAAGTTGTTCCTCATGCTCGAAGGTAATCCTTTGAGTTAAACAATCACTTTTACAGTGATCTTTCCATTCGACCATCGCCTTGACTCAGTGATTGTATTTGCAGAATTTTGCCAAAACTTTGAAGAGGAAACTAGTCGGCTGGAACCAAACCTAGACCCCGTTAACTCTCCGGTGAACGATGAAGTTGCCATGAATGTGTTCCGACTTGAGTCTCGCGTTGCTGCCGTCGTTGACTATCTTGCAAGGCTGAAGGTCGCCACTTCCCGTATTGACACCACGCTCTGGCCCGGGGAGACACTCCAGAACGACCTCGAGTCTCTGATGGCTCGACTAAACGCGGTTCCTGGTCGAGTGCAGGAGTGGAAAAAGTCCTCTGCTAGGTGCGGCGCAAATGTTGCTCTGTGTCTGGCTCGAGTCCACTACAAGGATGCACGAGAAGACAAGCTGGCGGCCCTTCGGGTGGCCAACACCAAGAAACACGACTTCAGGTCCTTCATGGAGACCTTCATCGCCGCTGCCACTCGGATCGCAGACGGAATTGATCTTGATGAGTTTGTTGCACCTTCCAGCCCTCCACAGGAGGGGTAAAAAACTTCTTTGTGCTCAACACTTTAAATTTGCCTCGGTATGCCGAGTGATTTTGTAACCGATAAACCTTAACAGGCTTAATGCCTGAGCACTTTCGGTTCCCTTAGGTATCCATCTGAACTTGGATTCGACGTTTGAATACGCTTGGAGTCGACTTTCTCTTCAATTCACTTAGGCAGGCACTGGAGTGCGGCTAAGCTCCCGAGTGGGAGGTGTGTTCACCACTCGGTAGGATTTTCGCGACTTAGGCGAGCACTGGGCTGCAGCTAAGCCCTCGAGTGAGAGGTTTGCTCTTTTCTCGGTAGGATTTTTATACCTTAGGCGAGCACTGGGCTGCAGCTAAGCCCCCGAGTGAGAGGTTTGCTCTTCACTCGGTAGGATTTTTATTCCTTAGGCGAGCACTGGGCTGCAGCTAAGCCCCCGAGTGAGAGGTTTGCTCTTCACTCAGTAGGATTTTTATTCCTTAGGCGAGCACTGGGCTGCAGCTAAGCCCCCGAGTGAGAGGTTTGCTCTTCACTCGGTAGGATTTTTATTCCTTAGGCGAGCACTGGGCTGCAACTAAGCCCCCGAGTGAGAGGTTTGCTCTTCACTCGGTAGGATTTTTATTCCTTAGGCGAGCACTGGGCTGCAGCTAAGCCCCCGAGTGAGAGGTTTGCTCTTCACTCGGTAGGATTTTTATACCTTAAGGGAGCACTGGGCTGTAGCTAAGCCCCCGAGTGAGAGGTTTGCTCTTCACTCGGTAGGATTTTTATTCCTTAGGCGAGCACTGGGCTGCAGCTAAGCCCCCGAGTGAAAGGTTTGCTCTTCACTCGGTAGGATTTTTATACCTTAGGCGAGCACTGGGCTGCAGCTAAGCCCCCGAGTGAGAGGTTTGCTCTTCACTCGGTAGGATTTTCCCGTTGTACTTGTGGCGTAGCTCAGAGGAGAGGGACGCAGTCGACCTGCACCTCGTCCTCCTTACGACCGCACATTGTACTTATGGCGTAGCTCAGAGGAGAGGGTCGCAGTCGACCTGCACCTCATCCTCCTTGCGAGCGCATGTTGTATTTGTGGCGTAGCTCAGAGAAAAGGGTCGCAGTCGACCTGCACCTCGTCCTTCTTGCGAGCGCACATTGCACTTGTACTTAGGCGAGTGTTTAGACTGCAGCTAAGCCCCCGAGTGGGAGTCTGGCTCACCACTCGGTAGGATTTTATTCGAACTTAGGCGGGTACTTGGACTGCAGCTAAGCCCCCGAGTGGGAGTCTGGCTCACCACTCGGTAGGATTTTATTTAAACTTAGTCGAGTACTTGGACTGCAGCTAAGCCGCCGAGTGGGAGTCTGGCTCACCACTTGGTAGGATTTTATTTAAACTTAGGCGAAGCGGGTTCGCAGCTAAGACTTCCGAGTGGGAGTCTGGCTCATCACTCGACAAGGATTTTTTTTTACAAACTTAGGCGAAACAGATTCGCAGCTAAGTCACCCACTGAGGGGGAAAATTTTACTGGACAAATAAAAAGTGACAAAAATTATGGGGAAATTATGACACTATTATTTTGTAATCCATGAACTACAGAAGTATTTTGTTACAACTCATTCGAGTGAAAAAACTTTAAGTGTAAAACGGGCGGAGCAGCTCCGCGTTCCAAGCCCGGGGCTCGTCGATATTGTGCTTGACGTTGTAGATATGGTATGCTCCGTTATGGAGAACCTTGGTGACGATGAAGGGTCCTTCCCAAGAAGGAGCAAGCTTATGTTTTTTCTGCTGATCCACTCGGAGAACAAAATCTCCTTCCTGGAAGGCTCGACTCTTCACATTTCTGGCGTGGAAGCGACGCAAGTCTTGTTCGTAGATGGTCGATCGGATCAGATCCATTTCCCTTTCTTCCTCTAAGAGGTCGACTGCGTCCTGCCGCGCTTGTTCAGCTTCTGCTTCGTTGTAGAGTTCAACCCGAGGAGCATTGTGGAGAAGATCACTCGGCAAAACTGCTTCAGCTCCATAGACCAAGAAGAATGGAGTTCTCCCGGTCGACCGATTAGGCGTGGTCCGCAGTTCCCAAAGCACCAAGGGAAGTTCGTCGACCCATGCTCCAGCCGCATGTTTGAGATCACGCATCAGTCGGGGTTTCAACCCTTTGAGGATCAGGCCATTGGCTCGCTCTGCTTCTCCATTCGACTGCGGATGGGCGACTGAAGCATAGTCGACTCGTGTGCCTTGAGAGTTGCAGAAATCCCTGAATTCCTCTGAGTCAAAGTTCGACCCATTATCTGTAATGATGCTGTGCGAGACTCCATATCTGAATATCAGTTCCCTGATGAAGCTAACAGCAGTACCGGCGTCAAGGTACTTAATGGGTTTAGCCTCAATCCACTTGGTGAACTTGTCGACTGCCACCAGTACATGCCTGAAACCGCTTCGACCTATTCTCAAGGGGCCGACCATATCCAACCCCCATACTGCGAAGGGCCAGACGAGTGGAATGGTCTTCAGAGCTGATGCAGGCTTGTGTGACATATTTGAGTAGAACTGACATCCTTCGCACTTGTCCACTATTTCCTTTGCCATCTCATTCGCCTTTGGCCAGTAAAATCCGGCTCGGTATGCTTTGGCCACGATGGTCCGAGAGGACACATGATGACCACAGGTCCCCGAGTGGATATCATCAAGGATGAATCGACCTTCTTCTGGCGTTATGCACTTCTGACCGACTCCAGTCGCGCTCTCTCTCTATACAACTGTCCTTTGATTACGGTAAAGACCTTGGATCGAAGGACGATCTGTCGAGCCTCTTCCTCATCCTCTGGGAGCTCTTTTCTCAGGATATACGCGATATATGGAACAGTCCAGTCAGGAGTGACTACCAAGACCTCTGTTGTGGTGGAACGAGCACCTATGGGGCAGGGCCCCTTTTGGTCCGGCAAGGGAGCAGAGGGCGCACGAAGAGCAGATCGAGGTCGAAAGCACGCGGGGGATTTTTACCCAGCTTCGGAGCTCTCCGGAGAGATAAAACTCCTACTGCTGCTTTGTGTTTCTATTCTGTTCTTGCTCGAAAGCGTGGGTAAGCTGTGGTCTCGAATGGGTCGAAAAATCCGAACCCTTTCTACGTGCGCATGGGCCTCCCTTTTATAGTCTAAAGGGGTCACCGACAGGTGGCAGCGTAGAAAGAGGGGTAAAAAGGTAAAAATGCGGGTTGGTACAACCACTATCTACAGTGCCCCTACCTAACTCTGACGGCAGGGGACAAGGGCATTTAATGCCCATCCGGTCGCTTCAACAGTGCAGGAAACGACCATTAGGGGCGCCACCGATCGCCACGATGGCCTCCTAGTCACCTTCACTTGCCACCTTGCACCGCTAGGCTGCATAGCCACCCGCCACGTGCACCAGGAGTGATCCTGCGGCGACACGTCGTCGGGTGAGCTGGAGCGCAGAGTGGTGGCTTCGCCGCGGCAAGCGCCTTGCCGTGGTCTCTGTCTTGTTGCACCCGCAAGCTTGCCGCTTGCCGAGTCTTGCCGGGACGCGTGGTGCGTCGCGGCAAGTCTTCTGAAGCGCCTTGGTTGGCCTTCCCGGCAAGCTCCTCTTGCCGGGGTCTTGTCCTTCCCGGCAAGCTCCTCTTGCCGGGGCCTTGTCTTCAAAGTTAACACTTTGTTCTTGAATGGCAGTAAATGGGAATGACGGAGGGTCTTGGCGGACGCCCGGCAAGCCTTGCCGCAGGACGCTGCGACTGCCCGTGCACAAGTTCGGGGTACTAAGGTACCCCTACTTTAGTACACCGACAGGAGCCCCCGGGCCTGGGCCATACACGGTGCCAAGCGCTATTGGGCCAGGCCCAAAACAGGGCACGGGCACGCGCGGCCTGGGTCCAAACCAAATCCGCTCCGTATCCACCGGGTAATCCCGTAACGGCACGCGTCAATTGCGGCGTCGTGGGAGACGTGGGTGGCGTGCACGATTTTCGAGGCGTCCACCCCCCGTGATCACGGGGCGGGGCGAGGTCACTTCATCTGTCGCCTCGGTTCTGCATCCCCGCCACGCGGCCTCCATGCGCTTGGGGTCGTGGGCGGTGGAAGTGGGAAACTGGGCTGTCGCGAGCGGGGGCAGCGGGTCGGCCCCCACTCCCTGCTCTTCCTTTGCTTTGATTCGCTGAGCGGGGCGGCCGAGCCCCCACCTCGCTCCTTAAAAAGAGCAGAAGGGGAGCGCAGAATCCCGCACTCTCTCATCTCCTCCTTGACCTACCTCCTGAAGAGAGGGACAGGAAAGGGATTACGGGCATCTTATCTTTTTCATTTGTAAGCCTTCGGGCCTTAGCTGCATCTAAAACTTGTAATCCTCTCTTTCATGTTTTTCATCCTCTATGGACTGTACCTGTGTGGGATGTTTTTTTTAATGAAAAGGGGAAGCTTGCTATGCTGTATCCTTTACTCAATCCCATCCCTTGTATGTTTTTACCCTACGCTTTTAGGGAACTTGCCGGTGGGAACACGCTTGCCGCGAGCACTGAGTGCGGAACATCAGCAGCCTGCCGGCGGTGTTGCTTCCGGCAAGATATCTTGTCGGGGCTAGTTGCAGCACACTTTCATTGTTGAGCGGACTCGAAACAAATGAAGGGTGCAACTTAGCCGCGAGTCGATTCCTCTGCGCACAGGTTTTTCATACAAGGAACGGTCGGGGAGGACGCAGCTTCGCATTCCCCAGTCCATAAGAGGATGCATGATGAGGGATGAAAGACTTATCTGATATCGCAGCCCCCGGCAACTCTGGCTTGCCGTGGATGAATCTTGGTATTCGCAGCCCCCAGCAACACTGGCTTGCCGGGACCCAAGTGCCGGCGCGCTTTCCTTGTTCCTGCCGCTGCTAGATATGTCATAAGAGCAATCTCTTAGAGCGCGGCAAGTTATTTATCGTAATATAACTTTGTACTATCTGCTATGTTACTTCCTTTATTCGGTTCCATTCCTTGTATGTTTTTACCCTTGTGCTTTTAGGGAACTTGCCGGTGCGAACACGCTTGCCGCGAGCGCTGAGTGCGGAACATCAGCAGCCTGCTGGCGGTGTTGCCTTCGGCAAGAAACCTTGTCGGGGCTAGTTGCAGCACGCTTTTATTGTTGAGCGGACTCGAAACAAAGTAAGGGTGCAACTTAGCCACGAGTCGATTCCTCCGCGCACAGGTTTTTCATACAAGGCACGGCCGTTCAAGGAACATAACTTAAAATTTTAAAATTGACTGTGCTCAAACTTTGGCAACTTAGCTTTTCTGTCTTCTGCATTCCGGCAAGGCTATGCTTCTTTGAATGACACCTAGTCCACATCATTATCAAGCTCCGACAACGAGGACTAAAGGCGCAAATACTGCTGCGGGAACATCCGTTTCTATGGCAAGAATCTGGGATCCTGCCGGAGCGTGATGCTCACCGGCAAGCGTGTCTGGACATAGCTTGTCAGGAGCGTCTGCTTCAACGAAACAATCCCTAAGGCTTGTCGGAGCAGACTGCTCCTCAGCACCTTCTGTGTTGATCTTGGGGACCTTCTTGGCGGCGGCTCCGGGGAGCTCTGCCGGAGAGTAGTCGCCAGTAACCAACTTTCTCTTCCGGCAACTGCACAGATCCATCTTTGCCGGGACCAGAGCTTGCCGGGGAAGCCCCCTGCTTGTCGCTGGACTCGCTTGCCGCGGCTGCTGGCCCATTATCTGCCTCCCTCTCCGCTACTAACGCAGCACTAACCACTTGATTGGTTGCCGCTAGATACAGCAGCAACTTCTCTTGTGGCTTAGGTGCGACAAGTGTTGGAGTGGAGGACAGGTATCTCTTCAAGCCCTGCAGCGCAGCCTCCGCCTCCGGAGTCCATTTTATTGGACCTGCCTTTTTCAAAATTTTGAAAAATGGCAGGGCGCGCTCAGCAGACTTAGAGATGAACCTACTGAGAGCAGCAACGCAGCCGGCAAGCCTTCGCACATCCTTGACGCGCTTCGGGGCTTCAATCTGCTCGATGGCTTTGATCTTGTCGGGGTTGGAGATGTCGTTGTTCTTGGAGAAGTCGGCGTTGATCGCGGCGAGCTCGCGGGTCTGACGACGCGGTGGAGTCGGTGTCGTGGTTGGCCCGGCGAATCGGTGATCTTGGCCTTCGGGGCGGGGAGTGCACGATAGTGGAACCCCCGTTGGTCTTGTCGGCGTCGGCTTGCGCCTGGGCGTCTTGCCGGGGCTTCGATGTGCTCGGTTGCCGGGGCTTGTCGCGGTTGGCAAAGCCGACGAGGCTCTGAATCA
This sequence comes from Triticum timopheevii, assembly GCA_963921465.1. Lineage (NCBI taxonomy): Eukaryota > Viridiplantae > Streptophyta > Magnoliopsida > Poales > Poaceae > Triticum > Triticum timopheevii. Next base: position 625,798,013 of record OY997264.1, on the reverse strand, counting down.
TGACCCTCCAGTCGTCGATCTAGTCTGGCGCCGGAGGGTAATCTAGAAGCAGCTGGGCTCGGGCCAGCGCTTCCTCCGCAGTCTTGGGCGGTGGTGGCGAGCGGCGCAAGGTGCGAGATATGCTCAGACTTCTAACAGTATTAGAAGGAGCAACATCTCGCCCAGGTGACCGCACTGCGCTCGTGCCAGCGTGTTGACGTGCATGTTGGCCTTGAGGGTCCCGCGACCCACCAGCTTGGCCTTGTTCCAACGCGAGTACGGTGCTAGGAGCACCGTTGCGTTGTTGATCTTGCACCCCCCGGGAGGGGAGTGGTGGATGTACAGACGTTGAAGCTTGCGGGGCCTTGTCCTTGGACCTGGTGACGACATGAGTCCCACCGTCGGCGCCCGTTCGTCCGCCGGCGTCCACCCACCGCCCGTTTGCTCCGGTGGCGGTAGGACAGTCGCAGACGGAGCGGCCACCTCCGAAGCCTTCTTCTTCGGTGGCATGTCGATGAAAATGTTGATGTAGCGCGCGCGAACACCGGATCAGGTTCGCACAACCTCGACGCCCCCCCTACATGGCGCGCCAAAGATGTCGTGGTGGAACGAGCACCTATGGGGCAGGGCCCCTTCTAGTCCGGCAAGGGAGCGGAGGGCGCACGAAGAGCAGATCGAGGTCGAAAGCACGCGGGGGATTTTTACCCAGCTTCGGAGCTCTCTGGAGAGATAAAACTCCTACTGCTGCTTTGTGTTTCTATTCTGTTCTTGCTCGAAAGCGTGGGTAAGCTGTGGTCTCGAATGGGTCGAAAAATCCGAACCCTTTCTACGTGCGCATGGGCCTCCCTTTTATAGTCTAAAGGGGTCACCGACAGGTGGCAGCGTAGAAAGAGGGGTAAAAAGGTAAAAACGCGGGTTGGTACAACCACTATCTACAGTGCCCCTACCTAACTCTGGCGGCAGGGGACAAGGGCATTTAATGCCCATCCGGTCACTTCAACAGTGCAGGAAACGACCGTTAGGGGCGCCACCGATTGCCACGATGGCCTCCTAGTCACCTTCACTTGCCACCTTGCGCCGCTAGGCTGCATAGCCACCCGCCACGTGCACCAGGAGTGATCCTGCGGCGACACGTCGTCGGGTGAGCTGGAGCGCAGAGTGGTGGCTTCGCCACGGCAAGCGCCTTGCCGCGGTCTCTGTCTTGTCGCACCCGCAAGCTTGCCGCTTGCCGGGTCTTGCCGGGACGCGTGGTGCGTCGCGGCAAGTCTTCTGAAGCGCCTTGGTTGGCCTTCCCGGCAAGCTCCTCTTGCCGGGGTCTTGTCCTTCCCGGCAAGCTCCTCTTGTCAGGGCCTTGTCTTCAAAGTTAACACTTTGTTCTTGAATGGCAGTAAATGGGAATGACGGAGGGTCTTGGCGGACGCCCAGCAAGCCTTGCCGCAGGACGCTGCGACTGCCCGTGCACAAGTTCGGGGTACTAAGGTACCCCTACTTTAGTACACCGACAACCTCCATAACCAAGTCGACCACTGCTGGGACTTCTACTTCAGTCGGATCTGTGGCACTCTTGGGTTGTGGGGTTTCTTCAGTGAAAGGGTCTTCCTTAACTGACGGAGTATGAATATGCTCTAAGAACACCCCACTCGGAATGGCTTCTCTCTTGGAACCTATCTTTGCTAGATCGTCAGCTGCTTGATTTTTTAGTCGGGGTATATGATGGAGCTCTAACCCCTCAAACTTCTTTTCCAACTTCCTCACTGCATTGTAGTATCCAGTCATGGCTAGGCTTCTCACGTCCCACTCCTTCATCACTTGGTTGACCACTAAATCTGAGTCGCCATAGACCGTAAGGCGACGGACGCCGAGTGAAATGGCCATGTGCAACCCATACAAAAGGGCCTCGTACTCTGCCTCATTGTTGGAGGAATCAAAGTGAATCTGGAGCACATATCTGAGCTTATCTCCTCTGGGGGACACCAGGACAACCCCAGCACCGGAACCATTCAACATCTTAGAGCCATCAAAGAACATGGTCCAATGCTCCGAGTGAACTTCAGTCGGCTGCTGCTGTTCAATCCACTCGGCGAGGAAATCTGCTATTGCCTGGGACTTAATGGCTTTCTTTGCCTCAAACTTGATATCAAGGGGAAGAAGTTCAATCGCCCATTTCGCCACTCGACCAGTTGCATCTCTGTTGTGCAGAATCTCTGAAAGTGGAGCATCGCTGACGACTGTGATGGAATGATCAGAGAAATAATGAGCAACCTTCTTCATGGTCATGTATATTCCATACACAAGCTTCTGATAATGAGGGTATCTCTGCTTGGATGGAGTTAAAACTTCAGATAGATAGTACACTAGGCGCTGAACTTTGAAGGCTTTCCCTTCTTCTTCCCGCTCGACCGTAAGTACTGTACTGACGACTTGTCCTGTGGCTGCGATATAAAGCAATAGAGGCTCTTTGCTGATTGGAGCAGCAAGCACCCGCTGGGTGAAGAGCAGAGCTTTTAGCTTGGCAAACGATGCGTCAGCTTCTGGAGTCCACTCGAACTTGTCTGCCTTCTTCATCAGTCGGTAAAGAGGCAATGCCTTTTCACCGAGTCGTGAGATGAATCGATTTAATGCGGCCAAGCATCCAGTAAGCTTCTGAACATCGTGCACTCGCACGGGGCGTTTCATTCGGAGTATAGTGCCGATCTTTTCTGGATTAGCGTCGATTCCTCGTTCGGAAACGAGAAAACCGAGTAACTTGCCACCAGGAACTCCGAATGTGCACTTTGATGGATTGAGCTTGATATCATACCTTCTGAGGTTGGCAAATGTTTCGGCGAGGTCAGTGAGCAGGTTGGAACCTTTTCACGACTTGACCACGATATCATCCATATACGCTTCCACATTCCGACTGATTTGAGTGAGCAAACACTTCTGAATCATTCGCATAAACGTGGCTCCAGCATTCTTGAGGCCGAATGGCATGGTGATATAGCAGAAGCACCCGAATGGAGTGATGAAAGATGTTTTTATCTCATCGGGTCCATACAGACGGATCTGATGGTACCCGGAATAGGCGTCTAGAAAAGACAATCTCTCACATCCCGCGGTCGAGTCAACAATTTGATCAATGCGAGGGAGAGGGAAATGATCTTTCGGGCAGGCCCGATTGATGTGCTTGAAATCAATGCACATTCGGAGTGAGTTGTCCTTCTTAGGAACCATGACGACATTAGCAAGCCACTCGAAGTGATATATCTCTCGGATAAATCCTGCCGCCAACAGTCGAGCCACTTCCTCACCAATAGCTTTTCTCTTCTGGACGGCAGACCGCCGAAGATGCTCTTTAACTGGTTTTGCTGTTGAGTCGACCCTGAGACGATGCTCAGCCAGTCCCCTAGGAACACCCGGCATGTCAGCTGGCTTCCATGCAAAAATGTCCCAGTTCTCACGGAGGAACTGGATGAGCGCTTCTTCCTATTTCGGGTCGAGTGTTGTGGAGATGTGGGTCGGGGCTGCATTGGGGTCGGTCGGGTGAATATGGACAGGCTTCGTCTCACCGGACGACTGAAATGCAGATTCTGTGGCGGGTTTCTTGGATCGCAGCAAATCACTCGGATCTGCATTTTGCTTATATTCTTCAAACTCGACCGTTGTCTCCTGGGACTCGGCAATCTTTGAGCCTTTCTAGAAACACTCTTCTGCCTTTTTCCGATCACCAGTGACAGTGATCACTCCTTTGGGGCCGGGCATCTTCAGTTTGAGGTAGACTGTCATGGTATTCTCACGGGGGGTGTTGCAAGACGACATATGCCACAGGGTGGCTTCGTGTGAGGGCAAGACTGCTGCTGATAGGCCCGGGAGGGGGTATGCGAGTAGCACGCGCTAGTTTACCCAGGTTCGGGGCTCTCTGGAGAGATAATACCCCTACTCCTGCATGTCTGAGTATATCTGGTATATCTGGTACAGAGTGCTCCTGGAGCTGTATCTCAGCTCAGTGCCATAGGCATCTGGCTTTGTATATGTACGTGGCATGGTGGCCGTTGCCTCTTGGCCGGATGGATGTGCTTGGGCATGCTTGCCCGTGGGAGTTGATGGATGGATGGCTAGCTAGCTCTCTTGCTAGCTAGCTTGCTTGTGGCTCCATGTGTGTGTACGTTAGTGTCCATCCTGGATGGATGGATGTGTGCTCATATATATAGGCATGGCTAGCTTAGGAAGTAAGCTAAGTGGTGGCATGGGCAAGGCATGGTAGGGTGTCATCCTTGTCCCCTGGATCACTTCATAAATAGTGCCAGGGGACAAGTGACACTGTACATGATGGCTGGGGTGTCATGTGAATAGTGCCAGGTACGGTCGTCACGTCGAGGTCGCGTCGGGCTGCAGTCGGCAGTCGGCCTGGCGGCGGAGTCGGCAGTCGGCAGTCGGCCTGGTGGCGGAGTCGGCAGTCGGCAGTCGGCCTGGTGGTGCAGTCGGCAGCCGGCAGTCGGCCTGGTGGCGGAGTCGGCAGCCGGCAGTCGGCCTGGTGGCGGAGTCGGCAGTCGGCCTAGTGGCGGAGTCGGCAGTCGGCCTGGTGGCGGAGTCGGCAGTCGGCAGTCGGCCTGGTGCGTAGTCGGCAGTTGGCAGTCTGCAGTCGGCCTGGTGGCGGAGTCGGCAGTCGGCAGTCGGCCTGGGGGCGGAGTCGGCAGTCGGCAGTCTGTAGTCGGCAGTCTGCAGTTGACAGCCTACAGTCTGCAGTCGGCAGTCAGCAGTCGACAGTCTGCAGCCAGCAACCGGCTGGGAAGTCGGACTGAGGGGCTTTGCTAGCCCCGATGTCTTGAATTATTGTCTCGCTGCCTTCGGGGTATCCGTGCCCGATTACTCCGACAGTAGCCCCCAAGCCTCAGGGCAATTTGGCAAAGTTGGGCGGAGGTTTTTTGGCGAGTGTTCATGGAAATGATCATGCAAAAAGACAAAGTTAGTCCATGCAGATATATCAAATGATCTCTTTTAGCATTGCAAATGTTATGCGGAGGGTGCCGACTCGGTTTCGTCCGAGCCCCCTTAATCTTTTTCGTGTTCCCTCTGCTTTTTGGCTTGTGCTCTCGCTCGCCGGACAGCCGCTCTGCGGTCTGTGGCTGAGAGTGGGCCGCAAAGCGGAGTGTACAGTACTCAGAGTCTGGGAGCAGATTCAACCGAGTAGATACTTGTAAAGGAAACGGTCGGGTCGCCCGAAGCGTTTTTCTTCCCGGACGTTTTTCGCGTGGGTGGCCTCCAGCGTTCACTCTTGCTAGTCGGACATCGGTTCTACGGTCTCTGACTAAGAGTGGGCCTTTGGTACCGCGCACGGTACTAAGCCATCTGCGGGAACTAACGTCTCTGGCCAAGCGGCCAGCCCCCGGGCCAACTCTGGCTGGCGCCGGGGCGAACAGTGATGCAACTGTAATAAAATGCGGAGATAGCCCCCGAGCATCGCTCAGGGTTATCCATGCTCTTGCGGTGCAAAAATATGTGGGTGAGGAGCTCACATTGATTTTCATGTAGTCGCGGTCGTTGAAGACAGCCGATGCGACTCGGCGCTCACGGAGCGCGCCGGCGCACCCGCTGGGTGTAGCCTTCGAGCCCTCCGGTGCTCGAAGGGGGGTCCCGGCCGGTCAGGCTCGACCGGCCAGGCGGCGAGGCATCTTGCAACGCCCTTTTTCTTCTTCTTCTCTTCTGCCGGCTGCTGGCAGCCGGACAAAACTCTTCTCTTGTCTGCAATCTTCGCGGCGGCGCGCCAGCGCACCCGCTGGGTGTAGCCGCCGAGATTCGGGCCGACTGCTGAGCAGTCGGGCCGGATCTCCCGGCAACTACTTTGTCTTCTTTCTCGCGGGGGCACGTCAGCGCACCCGCTGGATGTAGCCCCTGAGATTCGGGCCGACTGCTGAGCAGTCGGGCCGGATCTTCCAGCGACTACTTTGTCTTCTTCTTTTTCTTCTTCAGCCGGCTTCTTTTCTCTTTTTTTCTCTTTCTTTCTTTTGCTTCTTCACGTCTCCATCCGGCCCCTCTTTTTTTTCTTTGGGCCGGCTTGACTCTTTTTTTTGTAGCCGGCATCTTTGACACCCGGCCAATTTTCTTTCTCTTCTGCCAACCGCGCGGGGCAGCCGGCCTGGGAGGGCTAAGACCGAAGCCGCGGGGACCGGCAAGCCAGCGGCCGACCAAGGGCGGCGCGGGAGCACGGGCGGGGCCGGAGGTAGGCGCCGGCAGGATGCTGCAGCCCGGCGTGCGCGGAGCCGGCAAGCGTCCGGGTCGCCGGGTTGGCGGGAGGAGCCGGCAAGCGGCCAGGTCACCGGGGAAGCCGGCGCGGACGAAGCCGGCAGCCCGGGTCGCGGGGAGTCGGCGCCGGGGCGAAGCCGGCAGGCCGGCGCGAGTCCCGCAGGCGTGGAGCTGCATGCGCGGTGGAGCAGCGGTGGGCTACAGAGCAGGGAGGATGCGACGACGCGCACGGAGGCAGAGGGCTGCGAGGCCATGCGCAGGCCGAGCGGGGCGGACGGGCGGATGCGCACGGAGGCAGAGGGCCGCGAGGCCGTGCACAAGCCGAGCGGGGCGGACGGGCGGAGGCATGCGGCGACGAGGCCTGGCATGCGGGCAGACCGATCACGGGCGAGCGGAGCGAACGCGCGGAGACGCGGAGCTGTGCGCGGGACCGGCTGGCGGCACTTGGGGGCGGAGCAGGCGACCCGCCGCTAGGCAGACGCGTGGCCATGCGGTGTTGGGGTAGAAGGGGCTCGGCGACGCGGATGCACGGGAAGAGCTACCGATGGGGAGATGTGTGGTGGAGGGGTACCGTGGGCAGGGAGATGCCCGGCGGCACAGGCAGAGGCCAGGACGGCGTGGAGCCGGCCGCGGCAGGGATGCGTCCAGGACCGTCTGCAGCAGCAAGCCAGCGGCGCGCGGGGGTAGATCAGGCAGCTACGGGCGACGGGCGTAGGCGCGAGGGCGCTGGGCCAGCTGCAAGCGGAGGTGCACGAAGAGAGGTGCAGAACGTGCGTTGTCTGGGTGTTATCTGAATAATGCATGGTCATTGTCTGATGCGTATTTGGCTAATGGTTTGACCATGGGTTGACTTGCATCTAGCTAGCTTGCATAGATGGTATATGGAGTGGCGAATGGCGTGTTTCAGCCAGAGCAAGGCGCAGCGTGGAGGGGAGTCGACGCGAGCGGCGCGTGGATGGACACGGCTGACGAAGCGAGGCCCGCGCGCGGCGCGCGCGGACGGACAGCCGGCGTCGCAACGGTGGTGAAGATGAAGGCGGCGAGGACGCGCCGTCCCGCGCGGCCGCTCTAGGGGCGGGTCGAAGTCGAGCCCCCGAGTGCTACCGGAGAGACGGCACGATGCCGCGGCGGAGATGATGAAGGTGGTCCCGCCCGGACTGCGAAACCAGCAGAAGTGCGGTAGCATAGTACCGCCCCACGGTGGGCGCCAAATGTCGTGGTATTCTCACGGGGTGTGTTGCAAGACGACATATGCCACAGGGTGGCTTCGTGTGAGGGCAAGACTGCTGCTGATAGGCCCGGGAGCGGGTATGCGAGTAGCACGCGCTAGATTACCCAGGTTCGGGGCTCTCCGGAGAGATAATACCCCTACTCCTGCATGTCTGAGTATATCTGGTATATCTGGTACAGAGTGCTCCTGGAGCTGTATCTCAGCTCAGTGCCATAGGCATCTGGCTTTGTATATGTACGTGGCATGGTGGCCGTTGCCTCTTGGCCAGATGGATGTGCTTGGGCATGCTTGCCCGTGGGAGTTGATGGATGGATGGCTAGCTAGCTCTCTTGCTAGCTAGCTTGCTTGTGGCTCCATGTGTGTGTACGTTAGTGTCCATCCTGGATGGATGGATGTGTGCTCATATATATAGGCATGGCTAGCTTAGGAAGTAAGCTAAGTGGTGGCATGGGCAAGGCATGGTAGGGTGTCATCCTTGTCCCCTGGGTCACTTCATAAATAGTGCCAGGGGACAAGTGACACTGTACATGATGGCTGGGGTGTCATGTGAATAGTGCCAGGTACGGTCGTCACGTCGAGGTCGCGTCGGGCTGCAGTCGGCAGTCGGCCTGGCGGCGGAGTCGGCAGTCGGCAGTCGGCCTGGTGGCGGAGTCGGCAGTCGGCAGTCGGCAGTCGGCCTGGTGGCGCAGTCGGCAGCCGGCAGTCGGCCTGGTGGCGGAGTCGGCAGCCGGCAGTCGGCCTGGTGGTGGAGTCGGCAGTCGGCCTGGTGGCGGAGTCGGCAGTCGGCAGTCGGCCTAGTGGCGGAGTCGGCAGTTGGCAGTCTGCAGTCGGCCTGGTGGCAGAGTCGGCAGTCGGCAGTCGGCAGTCTGCAGTCGACAGCCTGCAGTCTGCAGTCGGCAGTCTGCAGTCGACAGTCTGCAGCCAGCAACCGGCCGGGAAGTCGGACTGAGGGGCTTTGCTAGCCCCGATGTCTTGAATTATTGTCTCGCCGTCTTTGGGGTATCCGTGCCCAATTACGCCGACATAGACATAACATGGTCGAGCCATGAACCATGCGTAAGCTGGTCTCCCCAAAATAGCGTGGTACGCGCTCTGAAAATCCACGACCTCAAACGTCAGCTTTTCCTTGCGAAAATATTTTGAATCACCAAACACCACGTCCAGAGCCATTTGGCCGAGTGACTCGGCTTTCTTTCCTGGTATAACTCCATGAAAGCTCATGTTACTGGTGCTCAGTCGGGACATCGGAATGCCCATTCCCTTCAGTGTGTCTGCATACAACAAGTTCAGTCCGCTACCACCATCCATCAGCACTTTCTTCAGCCGAGTGCCTTCGACAACTGGGTCGACCACCAAAGCTTGCCTCCCAGGGGTGGCAATATGAGTCGGGTGATCGGACTGGTCGAATGTGATGGGCGTTTGGGACCATCTCAAATAACTTGGTTTCGCTGGGGCAACCATGTTCACCTCACGGTTAATGACCTTCAGTCGGCTCTTGCTTTCCACATCCGCGAAAATCATCAGAGTGGAGTTGACATGTGGATATCCTCCCTCACTGTCCTCCTTGTCTTCGGCCTTGTCCGACTCCTTTTCCTTGTCCTTGGACTATTTCCCCTGGAACTGCTGGATCAGAAGTCGACACTGGCGAGTGGTATGCTTCGGGTAAATGATATTACCCTCTTCATCTTTCTTCGTGTGGATGTGGCACGGCATATCCATCACGTCGTTTCCTTCTTTATCCTTCACCTTCTTAGGGTTCCAGGATCCTTTGGGCTTCCCTTTGGACTTCCCCTGAGTCACGGCCAGAGCCTCTCCAGCAGCTGCTGGTTCGGCCTTCCGCTTCTGCTTCCGACTGGTGTTTCCCTTCTCCGACTGACTCGGCTTGTACTTGCCGCTTCGGAGTCGGTCTTCCTCTTCGCCGTTGGCATACTTGGTAGCAATCTCCATCATCCGACTCAGGGTCATGTCTCTGGTTCGACCAAACTTCAAACTCAATTCTCTGTTCTTGACACCATCCTTGAAGGCGCAGACTGCCTGATGGTCAGACACGTTCTCCACGGTATGATGCAAAGTGATCCATCTCTGAATATACTCTCTGAGAGTCTCATTCGTCTTCTGCACACAGACTTGCAGCTCTGTCAATCCAGCTGGTCGCTTGCAAGTTCCTTCAAATGTTCTGACGAACACTCGGGACAGATCTTCTCAAGTGTAAATGCTGCTAGGAGGTAACTGATTCAACCACGCTCTGGCAGAACCTTCCAACATGAGGGGTAAATGCTTCATGGCCACTTTGTCATTCCCACCACCAATCTGAACCGCCACTCGGTAGCCCTCAAGCTAGGTTTCAGGCTTAGACTCACCAGTGAACTTGCTTACTCCAGTTGCCAACCTGAAATTGGGGGGAATCACCGCGGCTCTGATAGCCCTGCTGAAACATTCTGGACCAGAAACATGCACTCGACTGCTTGTGGGCGCATCTCTGTCGGGGCCACCCCGATGGGCTCTGTTTCTGTCGACCAAGCCTTGCACGATGATGGATCATGTGTCGAAGCCTGGTTCCCGGGGGTCGACTGGAGCTCTTCGCCCCACACTGAGTTGACGCCTGTCGTCCTGCTGCCGAGGAGCGTAAGACCCACCCCTCGGGGGAGGAGTGGGCACTCGACGCCTATCATCACGATCATGTCGGTCACCGTATTGGTCTCACCGATTCTCGCGTCCTTCGCGCCGCAGAGGCGATCTGGGACTGTGAGCCGACTGAACCGTATTCGCAGCAACGGAACGACTGTGAATTCTGTTGCGCGACTGCGACACGGCTGAATTCTGATCTCCTGCTGCCTAGAGCAAATCTCTGATCTGCATCAAGCCTCTGCCAGCTTCCGACTGAGAGGGCTGGATGGACTCTGCTATACGGGTTGTAGATGCTAAATTCTGAATCGGGGTTCGATATACCTGAGTCGGCGGGAAGAGTTGACGTCGATTGGCGCCGAGTGCTCGTTGCCGCGCGCGCTCGTCGAGTGCTCGCTGAAGATTTTCCAGACGAGCGCGTTCAGCCAAGTTGGCCAAACGTGCCTCCTCCAAGGCGTGAGCCTTGGGGGTTTCCCCCGCGATGGGAGTATGCAGGGCATCCATGTTCCTGCGGGGAAGCTCTTCCCTTTGCAGAGAATTGAGTGGCTCGGGTTGGTACTCTTCGTGGTCTTGTGCGGGGCCGCCTCCACCGTCTACTCCGCCCTCGTGGGTGAAGCCAGGAGGGCTGCGAGGTCCGTTGACCATCAAGATTTCCGCCGCCGGATCACTGCTATCGCATTCGGATGCAGTCTCTATGGAGCCAGTTGACAGATCGAACAGGCCATAGAGAGATTCGTCGGGCTCAATTGCCGCAACTTGGGCGGTGGCCGTCTGGCGAGCCACCGCGTGCCTCACCCACCGCTGGAGCCTCGACCGACCAGAGCGCTTGCGCTGGTGGGAGACCGGGAGGGTGACCGATAGGAGAGTCGACCGATACGGGGTCGACGGTTGTCGCAGCAGAACACCGCGGACACATGCGCGAAAATGTGTCGCACCGCGGACGGGGAGCGCATCAACGTCGAGTGGAGCCTCTTGGAGCCAAGCGGAGTCGTCGGCGATGAAGGTGAGGGCGCCGAGACGGATCTCGCGACCCTCTACCAAAACTCCACCAATAGTCATCATGAAAGTACTCGGAAGAATCGCAACTTCTCCAAAAAATCGCTAAGACACCGGCCCCACGGTGGGCGCCAACTGTCGTGGTTCTAAGTCTGACAGTAGAGTGGGGGGTAGGTATGGAGAGGCAAGGTCCTAGATATGGAGAAGTTGTAAACACAGGAGATGTACGAGTTCAGGCCCTTCTCGGAGGAAGTAATAGCCCTACGTCTCGGAGCCCGGAGGCGGTCGAGTGGATTATGTGTGTATGAATTACAGGGGTGCGAACCCTTTACACTGAGGTGGGGGTGGCTTATATAGTGCCTGCCAAACCCCTCCGGCCCTCAGTAATGCGGGGTTTAAAGTACATTAAGTCTGGGCGTTACTGGTAACGCCCTACATAAAGTGTCTTAAATACCATAAAGTCTACTTAATTACAGACCGTTACGGTTCAGAGTGCCTCTTGACCTTCTGGTGGTCGAGTGAGTCTTCATGGTCGAGTCCTTCAAGTCTGTCGAGTGAAGTCCTCCTTGGTCGACTGGCAGGTAGTCTCTTCTAAGGGTGTCCTTGGGTAGGGTACTTAGATCAGGTCTATGACCCTACCCTAGGTACATGACTCCATCAGCATTGGCGCCTGAAGAACGAAAGAAGAGACAAATAAGTCGTCAGCAAAGTAGATCACCGGGAAGATCCTGCCCGACTGCTCAGCAGTCGGCCCGAATCTCGGGGACTACAGCCCGCGGGTGCGCCAGCGCGCCCCCGCGAAGAAAAGGAAAAAGAGCTTACTCCGTCTTTCTGTCAAGTCGGCGGTCCGCTTGTTCAACTCCTCAACATTGCGGTTGAAGGTAGTGGCGCGGAGGTTATGATACTCCTGCAATAAGTCAATGGAGGCAACGTTAGTATTTGGAACTCGCCAGAGGGAGTTCCGAACCGCCTGCTCAGCAGCCGGCTCGGAACTCGGGGACTACACCCAGTGGGTGCGCTGGCGCGCCCCCACAGAGAAAAACAAGAATCAAAAAGAAGAGGGAAACGTACTCGGACGGACGTTCGCGCGGCCAGATGCGCCCTAGTGCAAGCTTGAAGGGCGTCGCCTTCTGCGCGCAGCTTTGCTTGAACGTCCAGGAGCGCTTGGTTCAGCGGCCTGGTGCCACCTCTACGCAACCACCCGGTGGGCGCGGCGCTCGTGGCCTCGGCGTCTAGGGTTGCCGAGCTGGCAGCGCCGGTCTCCCGAGGTCGCGGCGCCGAGGTCGCCCTCTCAAGACGACGGCGCACTAGCGAGGTGACTTGAAGAAGCAGCCGCGCCTCGGCCTCGTCCGCGATCGGCGGCTCCGACTGACCCACCGGCTGTTTGCCGTGCGGTCTCCCAGACGGCGGCGGAGGCGGCGGTGGCGGCACGAGGGTGTCCGACATAGAAGCCTCGCCGCTCTCCTTCTCCACGAAGGGGTTCTCAGTGTCGGCCTCTCCGGTCTGCCCCATGAACTCCGGAGGCGGCGGCGCAGACGACAATGGGAGGACGAGCATCGCCGATCGGCGACGCGCGGCCTCCCCGGCACACCATCTCGCCGCAAGGGCGGCTTCGGCATCCTCCAGCCTCTTCTAGGCATTGGCGGCTGCCTTCTCGGCCTGCGCCTTCTGCAGATGGTCAGCCTCCTCCTCGTCGCGCTTCTCCCGCGCATTTCGCTCCGTCGCCTCCCGGAGGTCGGCGGCGGGATCGGCCCACCGAGTATAGGCGGACGTCTCTGCCGACCCCATGACGGAGGGGATGGCGACTCTCTCAAGGGAAAGAGGGGCCCTGAAAAAGAGCGGAGGGAGAACAAAAGAAGACTCGGACAAGATTCAACGAAGGAATGTAAAAGAGCATAATGACTTACGCAGACACTAGCGGCAGCCTTCTCACTTCCCTTCGGAAGCGGTTGGCCTTCGCGGCCGCCTCCTCCCGTTTGGTCGCGGCGGCCGCCCTCTTGAGCTTCTTTAATTTGCCACCGGACGCACTCGGCCTAGCGTGACACCTCTTCGCGCCGCCTTGGCCAGCCAGGCCAGCGGAGGGGCCGGCGCCCGACGAGCCGGCCCTCGGCTGGTGGCGCGGGGCGACTTCCCCATCGGCGTCGTCGTCAGGCCAGTCGGCGAAGGTGGCCGAGGGCCTGAAGCCACTTTCTGTTCCTTCTCCCCCGCCTTCGGCGTCGGCTTCCATCGCCGCCGCCCCCAAGTCGGGGTCATTGACGTCGCTGTCCGCACGATTGGGAACATACTCGCGTGGCTGTCTCGTGGCGCCGGCTGCAGGCTGCATGATGGGGTTCTAGCTCAGAAGAAACCGACAAGAGTCAGAAGCCGGAGTCGGCCGCAAAGAAGACAAAACAATAGGGGGACGCGACTTACCACTGGTGGGGGGTTGTCGCGCGAGTACGGCTCCATGCCGAACTGCCAGTCCTCCTCGAACTCGTAGTGCGCGATATGGTTCACCAGGTTTTCCACCTCCTTGCGGGGCATCTCCTTGGTGCTGATCCGACTTGGGTCTCAGAGGCCGCTCATCTGACAGATCAGGTGAGGCCGGCCTTGGAGCGGGAGAAATCGGCGCCCCACGAAGGCGGCCAGCAATTCGGCCCCGATGAGACCCTCTGACTGCGTCAAGACTCGGAGTCGCGCTACGGCGGCGGCTTCGGCGGGAGTCAGCGTCTTGACTCGGTGAGACTAGCTGGGGAGCCTTCCAGTTAGGGGGCGGCGTTGTAAGGCGGCAGGTTGACCCAGTCGCCGTCGGAGGAGAGGTTCTTCACGTAGAAATATGAGCGCTACCACATCTTCACCGACTTGATCAGCGTGATGGGAGGAAAAGGGTTGTCGGCTGTCGAGCGCCGCACCGCGATGTAGGTGCCGCACTGAGCCGGTATGGTGGCGACTTGCATGCCGAGCTTAGAAGTGAAGAATTCTCCCCACAGCTCGAGGGTGGGGAGAACACCGAGGAAACCTTCGCACAGAGTGGCGAAGGCGGAGAGCAACACCACCGTATTCAGAGTGAGGTAGTGCGGTTGAAGGCTGTGGAACTCCAAGAACGAGTGGAAGAAGCCGCTCGCCGGCAGCCCCAGGCCGCGCATGAGGTGCGAGCTTAAGATGACCCGCTCGCCCTCCTCCGGCGCCGGTCGGATCGCCCCCTCCAGCGCGGGGCGGGCGCGCACGAGGTCCGCGCTGGGGAGACGGCGTGTCTGGCGGAGGAACTCGATGTGTTCCTCTTCTACCTCCGAGCCGTCCCACACGCTGGAGCGCACGGCGGGGGCCACGGCGGAGGAAGAACTCATCGCCATGGTGTGGAGTGCTCTCGCTCACCGACAGATGAGGCAGGGGAATGGGGGAGAAGGGCGCGCGTGCGGTACCGCTCCGCCCCCCCTCCCCCCCCCCCCCCCCCCCCGCCTACTTACAGCCCTATGGGCTGAGAAGCCGAGGGGGCAGACGTGGGATTAACTGCGCACGATGCCCCACGCCGCCCCACGATTTACCCCACGAAGTTACTGCATGCAGTAACAACATGGGAAAACCAACCGTCCACGGCCGCAACGGATCCGTTCATATGCCGAGGCACGGTAGTGGCGGGCCCCGCCTGGCGGCCCGTCCCATCGCGCGCGTGGGCGGGCAGACCGTCCTCTCCACGTGGCGCCACGTGATAGGACCGCCCCGATGGGTGCAGGGAAGCATATCAGGCACGCCGCCTGGTTTTCCCGCCGCGACTCTCAAGCTGCGGCTCCTCGCTAGAAAACATCAGACTCTCGACAGTCGGCCCAAGGGAAGACGGCAGCCGAGTTCCAGAGTCCGCCACGGGGAGGTTGAAACTGTTGACGCCCCACAATACAGCGCCCGCAGGGATTCACCAGCTTCGGGGACTACTGTTAGAGTAATGGGCCATGGGTAGGCTAACCCGAGTCCCAGGACCTTTCAAGGCATCGGGGCAGGCCGCGCCCCTCAGGCTGAGTCCCAGGAGCCGACTCCAAGAAATGACGAGTCCCAGACGGCGACTTCGAGACAAGCCGACTCCAAGCTGGCGACCTCCAGAGAGGCCGACTATGGAGAGTCGGCCCACGACTCCTCCCTCATCTCGAAGTACGATGCGGGGTACGGTCACGGCATGGCCGTTCCCCCTGATTACGAAGGGACGGCATGGCTACAGTGAGCCGTATCGCTGGAAGATCTCCGGTGAGGCGCGGCACTGTTGCCATGCCTGCCCTGACCTCAGCCACGGTGCGCAACGCACTGTGCCCATGACGCCGGCCTGTATGACCCAAAGACCGCGGGGCCGCCTGTCAGTGGGTGGACTGAAGCCGGCCTGAGCGCCCCGAAGACGGACCTGTGGGAGTCGGCCTCCCTGGAGTCGGCCGACTCCTCCCCAGGGCCCCACAAGCCATTAACAAGATGGGATGGGGAATGGCGACAGTGATCGCCCGATAGACGGCGGCACTGTTGCCACGACCCAATGACCAAGCCTGCATCATCAGGAGTGCCGCTACAATATCAAGCCTGTCCGCGGGACCCGCTAGTCGGTGGGCCCCAGAAGCCGGCGGGAAGGACGGCGGTCTGAGAGACAGACGGCTGGGACCCGCGCCCAGCCGGATTACCATTGTACCCCCGGGGGGTAGGCCTATATAAACCCCCCGGGGCACCCATGCAAAGGGTTCGGACCTTGATAGAGATAGACCAGATAGCAAAGGGAGGAGAGAGTTAGCCTTGCCCTCTCCTGCCTCCCGATACAGCTCCAGGAGCACCATTGTAGTCACTTTGCCTTAGTGATCATGCGGAGACCCCGCAGAGCAGCAGTAGGGGTGTTATCTCCTAGGAGAGCCCTGAAGCTGGGTAAGATCCGCCGGCGTGCATGTCTTTGCCTCATCCCGTTTCCAGGCACCGGCGATGTTCTACTCGCCCCCACCATGATAAGCCATCCTTTGGCATATGTCGCACCCAACCCCCGACACGGAGGTGCCGTATGTTCGGTACTTGATCGGTCGGATCATGAAGACGTACGACTACATCAACCGCGTTGTGCTAACGCTTCCGCTTTCGGTCTACGAGGGTACGTGGACAATACTCTCCCCTCTTGTTGCTATGCATCACCATGATCTTGCGTGTGCGTAGGAATTTTTTTGAAATTACTACGTTCCCCAACAGTGGTATCAGAGCCAGGTTTATGCGTAGATGTTATATGCATGAGTAGAAGACAAGTGAGTTGTGGGCGATACAAGTCATACTGCTTACCACATGTCATACTTTGGTTCGGCGGTATTGTTGGATGAAGCGGCCCGGACTGACATTACACGTACGCTTACGCGAGACTGGTTCTACCGACTTGCTTTGCACACAGGTGGCTAGCGGGTGTCAGTTTCTCCAACTTTAGTTGAACCAAGTGTGGCTACGCTCGGTCCTTGAGAAGGTTAAAACGGCACTAACTTGACGAACTATCGTTGTGGTTTTGATGCGTAGGTAAGAACGGTTTTTGCTCAGCCCGTAGCAGCCACGTAAAACTTGCAACAACAAAGTAGAGGATGTCTAACTTGTTTTTGCAGGGCATGTTGTGATGTGATATGGTCAAGATGTGATGAGATATAAGTTGTTGTATGAGATGATCATGTTTTGTTGAAGTTATCGGCAACTGGCAGAAGCCTTATGGTTGTCTCTTTATTGCATAAGATGCAAGCGCCAAATAATTGCTTTACTTTATCGCTATGTGATAGCAATAGTTGCAAGAGCAATAATTGGCGAGATGACCATGATACGACACATTGATATAGATCAAGATGATGGAGATCATGGTGTCGTGCCGGTGACGATAGAGATCATGACAGTACTTTGGAGATGGAGATCAAAGGCTCAAGATGATCATGGCCATATCATGTCACATATTTTGATTGCATATGATGTTTATCTTTTATACATCTTATTTTGCTTAGTTCGACGGTAGCTTTATAAGATGATCTCTCACTAAATTTCAAGGTATAAGTGTTGTCCCTGAGTATGCACCGTTGCGAAAGTTCTTCGTGCTGAGACACCATGTGATGATTGGGTGTGATAGGCTCTACGTTCAAATACAACGGCTGCAAAACAGTTGCACACGTGGAATACTCAGGTTAAACTTGACGAGCCTAGCATATACTAATATGGCCTTCGAACACTATAGACCGAAAGGTTGAGCGTGAATCATATAGTAGATATGATCAACATAGTGATGTTCACCATTGAAAACTACTCCATCTCACGTGATGATCGGACATGGTTTAGTTGATTTGGATCACGTGATTACTTAGATGATTAGAGGGATGTATATCTAAGTGGGAGTTCTTAAGTAATATGCTTAATTGAACTTTAATTTATCATGAACTTAGTCCTGATAGTATTTTGCAAATTATGTTGTAGCTCAATAGCTTGTGTTGTTGCTTCCCTAAGTTTATTTTGATATGTTCCTAGAGGAAATTAAGTTGAAAAATGATAGTAGCAATGATGCAGACTGGGTCCGTGATCTGAGGTTTATCCTCATTGCTGCACAGAAGAATTATGTCCTTGATGCACCGCTGGGTGATAGACCTATTGCAGGAGCAGATGCAGACGTTATGAACGTTTGGCTAGCTCAATATGATGACTACTTGATAGTTTAGTGCACTCATACGTCTCCGACGTATCTACTTTTCCAAACACTTTTGCCCTTGTTTTGGACTCTAACTTGCATGATTTGAATGAAGCTAACCCGGACTGACACTGTTTTCAGCAGAACTGCCATGATGTTGTTTTATGTGTAGAAAAGAAAAGTTCTCGGAATTTCCTGGAAATCCACGGAGGCACTTTTTGGAATTAATAAGAATTTTTGGCGAAAGAATCAATGCCAGGGGGCCCAGGGCTTGTCCAAGACAGGTGGGCACCCCCCTGTACGGCGCGGCCTCCTATCTCGTGGGCCCCCTGGACCTCCACCGACCTCAACTCCAACTCCATATATTCACGTTCGGGGAGAAAAAAATCAGGAAGAAAGTTTCATCGCGTTTTACGACACGGAGCCGCCGGCAAGCCCTAATCTCTCTCGGGAGGGCTGATCTAGAGTCCGTTCGGGGCTTCGGAGAGGGGGATTCGTCGACGTCGTCATCATCAACCATCCTCCATCACCAATTTCGTGATGCTCACCGCCGTGCGTGAGTAATTCCATCGTAGGCTTGCTGGACGGTGATGGGTTGGATGCGATTTACCATGTAATCAAGTTAGTTTTGTTAGGGTTTGATCCCTAGTATCCACTATGTTTTGAGATTGATGTTGCTATGACTTTGCTATGCTTAATGCTTGTCACTAGGGCCCGAGTGCCATGATTTCAGATCTGAACCTATTCTGTTTTCATAAATATATGTGAGTTCTTGATCCTATCTTGCAAGTCTATAGTCACCTATTATGTGTTATGATCCGACAACCCCGAAGTGACAATAATCGGGATACTTCTCGGTGATGACCGTAGTTTGAGGAGTTCATGTATTCACTATGTGCTAATGCTTTGTTCCGGTTCTCTATTAAAAGGAGGCCTTAATATCCCTTAGTTTCCGCTAGGACCCCGCTTCAACGGGAGGGTAGGACAAAAGATGTCATGCAAGTTCTTTTCCATAAGCACGTATGACTATTTACGGAATACATGCCTACATTACATTGATGAACTGGAGCTAGTTCTGTGTCAACCTATGTTATAGCTATTACATGAGGAATCGCATCCGGCATAATTATCCATCACTGATCCATTGCCTACAAGCTTTTCACATATTGTTCTTCGCTTATTTACTTTTCCGTTGCTACTGTTACAACTACTACAAAAACCCAAAAACATTTATCTTTACTTTTGCTACCGTTACCTTTATTATCATACCACTTTGCTACTAAATACTTTGCTGCAAATACTAACTTATCCAGGTGTTGTTGAATTGACAACTCAACTGCTAATACTCAAGAATATTCTTTGGCTCCCCTTGTGTCGAATCAATAAATTTGGGTTGAATACTCTACCCTCGAAAGCTGTTGCGATCCCCTATACTTGTGGGTTATCAAGACTAATTTCTGACGCCGTTGCCGGGGAGCATAGCTCTATTCTCTGAGTCACTTGGGATTTATATCTGTTGATCACTATGAAGAACTTGAAAGACGACCGAACTACTATTTTGCCCTCAACTACGAGGGGAGGTAAGGAACTGCCATCTAGCTCTGCACTAGATTCTCTGTCTGTTATTAGTAAGCTTGCGACACCTAAACCTGATACTTCTATGAATTCTAATATGTCGCATGTTATTGATGATGCCACTTCCGTTATGCATGATGAAACTACTTCTGTGCTTGATACTACTTTGACATTAGGTGAATTTCTTGATGAACAACTTGCTAGAGTTAGGGGAATGAAATTACTGAAGAACCTATTATTGATGATAGTGATGATGAAGGTTCTCCCAATGATTATGTATTGCCTGTTGTTCCCAAGGGTTATGTTATGAATGAAGAAGCTGCTAGGGAGATCTTTGCTTGCAATGATAGATATGATCTTAAGAAATTATTAGCTAAATGGAAGCAGCAGTCTCTTAATACTAGAATTAAACCTGACCCTGGTTTTGCTACTTCACCTATCTGTGTTACTGATAAGGATTATGAATTCTCTATTGATCCTGAGATTATTACTTTAGTTGAATCTGATCCTTTTTATGGCCTTGAATCTGAAACTGTTGTGGCACATCTTCCCAAGTTGAATGATATAGCTACCCTGTTTACTCATGATGAGAAGTATTGCTAATATTATATCCTTAAGATCAGAGGAAGAGATTCTCCCACAAGCTTGGGGGAGGCTTCTCCGGCTACTTAATGCTTTGCCTGATCATCCTCTCAAGAAAAATGACATACTTGATATCTTTTATAATGGACTAACTGATGCTTCCAAGGACTACTTGGATAGTTGTGCTGGTTGTGTTTTCAGGGAAAGAACAGTCGACGAAGCTGAAGTATTATTGAATAATATGTTGACTAATGAAAATAATTGGACTCTCCCTGTTGGGGATATGACTATTTGTGTAAGCCGCCCAGGAGGGGCTGGGTTACGCAAAGAGTACTCATCAGAGGAAGCCCAAGACCAAGCATGAAGATGGCGGTTCAATAAGGAGCTTAAGGCCCACTGTCGGTGTCAAAACCGGCGGATCTCGGGTAGGGGGTCCCGAACTGTGCGTCTAGGCAGATGGTAACAGGAGACAAGGGACACGGTGTTTTTACCCAGGTTCGGGCCCTCTCGATGGAGGTAAAACCCTACTCCTGCTTGATTGATATTGACGATATGGGTAGTACAAGAGTGGATCTACCACGAGATCAAGGAGGCTAAACCCTAGAAGCTAGCCTATGGTATGATTGTTGTAATGGTTGTGTCCTACGGACTAAAACCCTCCGCTTTATATAGACACCGGAGAGGGCTAGGGTTACACAGAGTCGGTTACAATGGTAGGAGATCTACATATCCGTATCGCCAAGCTTGCCTTCCACGCAAAGGAAAGTCCCATCCGGACACGGGACGAAGTCTTCAATCTTGTATCTTTGTAGTCTTGGAGTCTGGCTCTCGATGATAGTCCGGCTGTCCGGACACACCCTAGTCCAGGACTCCCTCAGTAGCCCCTGAACCAGGCTTCAATGACGATGAGTCCGGCGCGCATATTGTTCGGCATTGCAAGGCGGGTTCCTCCTCCGAATAATTCATGGAAGATTTGTGAACACCAGGATAGTGTCCGGCTCTGCAAAATAAATTCCACATTCCACCATAGAGAGAATAATATGTACACAAGTTCAATCTGCTGAGGTATTTTGTGGCATGACGTCACGCCACTACCAAGCCTTGAATCGTTTTTTATTATACCACCTCAGCGCGTTTAGCGAAGCGGTTTCCTTGGCACGTCTTGTCGAAGCAGAGATCGTGTTCCCCTTATTCCGGGATTCCCATCAATACGGACGTGGGTAACCCAACCGCGCCATTGATGGTGGCGCTTGGGAGATATGCGAGTTTTACCAGGCAGGTGGGGACGCATAGTCTTCGTCCGCCCATATAAGGGGATAAGGATCCACCTTTTTACCTACGCCTTCTTCCTCCTTTGCTTATCCATCTCCGCGCACTCGAGCTCCAGCGCCCAAGTCCGCACATCTCGTCTCGACCTTCTCCAGTCATGTATGGAGCGGGAGGCAAGTGGATGACCTCCTCCGGTACAGAGGAGCACATCGAGAAGCTGCGCGGCGCCGAATACCTGTCCAGCGACATCGCGCACTGGCTGCCCGACGAGGGGCAGCTCATCCCCACCCCCAGGCCCCATGAGAGGGTCGTATTCCTTCCCCACTTCCTCCGCGGACTGGGCTTCCCACTTCATCCCTTCGTCCGGGGGCTCATGTACTACTATGGCCTGGACTTCCACGATCTGGCGCCAAACTTCATCCTCAACATCTCGGCGTTTATCGTCGTGTGCGAGGCCTTCCTCTGCATCCAGCCAGACTTCAGCGTGGCTAAAGACCTTCAATGTCAAGCCGAAGGTAGTGAAGGGCGTCCAAGCGGAGTGCGGAGGCGCCATGGTGGGCAAAATGCCCAACGTCACCTGGCTCGAGGGGGCCTTCGTGGAGTCCGTCAAGGGGTGGCAATCGTGGTGGTTCTACATCACCGAGCCGCATGACCCTAAATGGGCAACGGCCCCCGAGTTTAGATCTGGTATCCCTATGCAGCTCACCTCCTGGAAAGAGAAGGGCTTGCTATGGGGCAGTTCAGAGGAGCTGACAGGACTCCAGTCCTGTCTCCAGACCTTGGTGAACAAGAAGCTTAGGCTTGTCAATGTGATCCAGGTCATGCTCGTCCGCCGGATTCTCCCCTGCCAACAGCAGGCCTTCAATTTGTGGGAGTTCGATCCGGCACAGCACCGGACCCTGAGCGGGCTCTTCGATACGATGTACGAAGCTGCCTGGAGGGTGTTATTCAAGGGCGGAGAAGCCCCCGCATCCGCGACGGAAGACCGCGAATTCAGCACCAAGCGCCCGGCCGGCAAGGTAAGCTTTGTTATCCTCTATGGGACACTTATTTTCTTTAATAGTTTGACTCTATGTGGGATTTAAAAATCGCAATGCCTTTGACAGGACTGGCAGAGGACGTCCGGACAGGTAGACTGTCCGGCTCCCCTTCCCGAAGACCCAGCGGACGCCCATTTAACGGGGCTGCTAGTCCCGGCACTTTATGTGGTGCCGGAGAAGAAGGCCAAGAAGAAGGCCACGGGAACTCGAAGAAGTTCCCGGCGCCAGGTGATATCGGACTCATCGTCCGATGGCTCCGAGGCGGACTCCTCCCCCGAAGACGAGGAGGAGAAAGAGGACTCTCCCCCGGAGGGGGGAGAGAGGAAAAGGAATGCTTCCCCAACGGGGGAGGCCGAAGGGTCCAAGAGGGGAAGGACCCTTCCCTCGGACAGCTCTGCCAATGCCAACGTTGGTGACGAAGAGTGGCCCTCAAGGGCCAGGCCTCCGGCAAGATCGTAAGTATCCGGATTCCTGAATGATTTATAATTTCTCTTTTGTGTCACATAGCGTCCTTCTAATACCGCACACTACCTGTAGTCCGGCCGATGATGATCTTCCCGCTTCATCGAGCGGGTCCTTGGCTCCATCGGACGTGGATTCCATTCCGACCGCCTCCACCCCTCGCGACGCCGAGGACGCCGAGGTGGGATCCTAGGAGGGGACCCATCAGGAGGAGGCTCCGGAGGTGCCGCAAGGCAGCCTCCCAGACTTTGCGCCGGACTCCATGCCGGAACCCGCAGTGGTTTCGGAGTCCGGCAGGCGGCCCCTTCGTAAGAAGGGCAAGACCGTGACACCGGCAGCCTCTGTCCAACCGGAGGCGCCAAACATCTTGTTGGAGGCGCTTAACGGCGCTTCCATCGAGGAAGAACACCGCACTATCATGAGTGCGGTGATTCAGAAGGTTTAGCTCGCCAAGAGCGGGCTGACCAAAGCCTGCAGTAGCCTTCTAACAGGCTTTGAGGTAAGAAGTTTAAAATATGTAATGTGATACCGCATAGACATTAGCCCCTGATGCTCGGTTCGGTGTTTGGAAAGAAAAGCCGGACTGAGGATCTAAAAAAGATATACGCAGGAGTGCTAAAAATTATGTCAATATGGGTTTGCAGGCTGCGCTGCTGACCTCTGCCGCACTGACTGCAGAGGTCGGTGCTTTGAAGCAGGACCTCGAGCGGTCCGAGCAAGAGCTCAGCCTTGCCAAGAAACAGCTCGAGGACAAAGAAGGTGAGTAACACCACTTTTAAATTTGTACCTTACAGAATAGGATTTTGGTTGCAATTGAAATAACAAGGATAACGTGGGTACTGCAGGGGCCACGAACGACGTGGCGACCCTGAAGGAGGCCGTGTCCGCGGCCGAACGCAATGCGGCCGCGGAACGAGCGGAGCGAGAGAAGCAGGAGGCGCAGGTGGCGGAGGTGCGGCAAGAGCTCCAGGCTCTCATGGAAAAGCATGAGAGTTTGGAGCGCGACTTGAAGACTCGAGAGTTCGAGCTTGCCTGGGCTCTTGAAAGTGCCAAAGCCGCTAAGGCCGAGGCCCATAAGTCCCTCCAGGAGATTGAGGCGATGAAGAAGATAGCGGCGGGTAAGGCATTTTTCATGCAAAGCAAGCATGTGAATGTAAATTACCTGTTACTTACCCGAATTCGGAGCTCTCCAGGGGCGTTTGCAGATCTGCCTCGCAGCGTGTCTGATGCTGCCGCATTCTACCGGGCTGAGGAGGGGAGCTCAACGGAGAAGGTCTTCTGGTCTCAGTATGCTGAGGCTGGACATCCGATGCCCCTTAGCGACCAGCTGAAGCAGCTAGTCGAGCTCCACAAGGTAGCCGAGCAGGCCATGAAGGGCCTCATAGTCCAGTTGTGGCCTGAAGAGGCCATGCCTGGGAGCTACTTCGGTCTCGTGCAGCGGCTGGTGGATGCGTGCCCCTGGGCAGAGGTCATCAAGCGCTCCGCCTGTATTGAAGGTGCCTGTCGGGCCCTTGCCCGCGCAAAGGTGCACTGGGGCAGGCTGGATGCTGAGAGGCTTATCACGGACGGGCCGCCGGCGGGCAAGGAGTATCATATGCTCGAAATGTACTATAAGAGTGTCCTGAAGGGTGCCCGCAAGATTGCGGATGAGTGCCCCAAAGATGTAATTATTGAGTAAACTCGCAATGTGTTATCCTGTGTGCTGAAAACTTTGTTCATATGCGCTACGCAACGCTTATTGATTTAAAATATTACCTTCTGTGCGGCCGTTTATTAAATCTGAGAGATGGCAAGTCGTCGGCTTCAGCACCCATGCCACGAGTGCTGGGGTGTTCGGGATAAACTTGAGCACTCTTGTTCCCATTTTTGGGTCCATCTAGGGAGGCGCTCAACACAACGAACAAGGCAACCGGACTTATAATGCTTGAACACTCTCACTTAGCCATAGAATTCTATAATTTTAAATTTCGCCGAAGCCCCTAGTATTTGGAAGACCGAGTTCGGGGCGCTATCCACGCCTGGGCCGGACGAAGCCGGTTCCTCGCTCTAAGCGGCATAAGTCTTTAGGGACTCAAAAAGACCTCTCAAACAGCGACCGGCTCTCGCCTTATCATGACAGTCAGTTTTAGCTTTCTCCACTAAGGCGCTCGCCCAGCTCAACCGGGGCGCAATCGCAGTGGTTCTCCCAGTGCTACCTTAGCCGACAGAACGGAACGTAAGGTACCAAAACATGGGAGCCGGGCAAACCCAACTATTGACCCAAGACATGATTCGGAGCCGATGCATATAGTGCTATAAGTTCGGGGTGCCGCACTTGTGAAAGTGTTCGGACTTATCACACCATAATGTGGGGAACATAAGCCCCTGGTGTATTCGGCCGTACCAGAGTGTACGGATGCAAGATGTCATAAATGAACATATATAAGAAAAGGAATGCAATTATAAGCGAAAAGGTGATGCATTGTTTATTCAAGGAATTCTGCCATGAGTGCAGAACGATACAAATAGTGTGGTAAGCAAGGGATTGGACTATTTTAAACATGTCCCCCTCCAGTGGTGGGCTGCGGACTGGTGTATTTCACAAATTTAATGCTCATGATGGAGACCACATGAGTGTTCGTCGTAGCCTTTGTCCCTCCCTGGCTGTTGCATCGTGAGTTCGGCAGATCTACTGCCGGACAGGGCCTCTGGTGAACGGAGTCCTGTGGAAAAATAAAAAAAGAGAAGAAAAAAAGAGTGACACACTTGGGAGCCCTTGGTGTGGTTAAGCCGAACTCTGGGCCTGTCGTGGTCGTGCCCCTCCCCCTATGCCCATGGTATCTCCAGAGCGTAATGATGTACGCGAAGGGCTGGTCTTGCAATCATGCAACGGTTGGGGTTGGCGCCGCATTGCTACGCGTGCTCGGAACGTGCCAGGTGGTCTTAATTGATGTTACTCCGGGCGTGTTTGGCCATGTCCGGTCGTTTAGCGGCCGGACTCGAAAATTGCCTTAAAAGACTGCTCTGTACTTCTACCGCGAGAGCCGCTGTGTGTTCCTCCGTTCGGAGGGAGCGTTCAGTATTTCCGTTGACCGTGATGACTCCACGAGGGCCTGGCATCTTGAGCTTAACGTATGCATAATGCGGTACCGCATTGAATTTTGCAAACGCGGTTCGTCCGAGCAGAGCGTGATAGCCACTGCGGAACGGGACTATGTCGAAGATTAACTCCTCGCTTCGGAAATTATCCGGGGATCCGAAGACCACTTCCAGTGTGACTGAGCTTCTACAATTGGCCTCAACACCTGGTATGATGCCTTTGAAGGTCGTCTTTGTAGGTTTAATCCTTGAGGGGTCTATGCCCATCTTGCGCACTGTATCCTGATAAAGCAGGTTCAGGCTGCTACCGCCGTCCATTAGGACTCTAGTGAGGTGAAATCCGTCGACGATTGGGTCTAAAACCAATGCGGCGAATCCGCCATGGCGGATACTGGTCGGGTGGTCTCTTCGATCGAAAGTGATTGGGCAAGAGGACCATGGATTGAACTTCGGGGCGACTGGATCCATCGCATACACGTCCCTAAGTGCATGCTTCCGCTCCCTCTTGGGTATGTGGGTTGGGTATATCATGTTTACCGTCCACACTTGTGGGGGAAAACCCTTCTGTCCTCTACTGTTCGGCAGCCGGGTCTCTTCCTCGTCATTGCTATCCAGCCCCTTGTCATTGTTTTCGGCGATTAACTTGCCTGCCTGCTTGAATACCCAACAATCGCTGTTGGTGTAGTTGGCTGGCTTTTTGGGGGTGCCATGTATCTGGCAAGAGCGGTCGAGTATTCGGTCCAAATTGGACGGACCCGGAGTAGTTCTTTTGAATGGATTCTTCCGCTGACCGGGTTTAGAGCCTCTGAATCCGGCGTTGACTGTCGTATCCTCATTGTTATCGCCGTTAACGCGACGTTTGTTTTTGTTTCGACGCGACCTGCCATTGTGGTCCTTAGTATCTGGACTGCCAGCATTTTTGCTGAGGTTGTTGCTACGAGCTAGCCAGCTGTCCTCTCCCGCACAGAAGCGGGTCATGAGTGATGTGAGGCCTGCCATGGATTTCGGCTTTTCCTGTCCTAGGTGCCAGGCCAGCCACTCATCGCGGATGTTATGTTTGAAGGCTGCGAGGGCCTTTGCATCCGGACAGTCGATGATTTGATTTTTCTTTGTTAAGAACCGTGTCCAGAACTGTCTGGCCGATTCGTCTGGCTGCTGAATTATGTGGCTTAGGTCATCGGCGTCTGGTGGTCGCACATATGTGCCCTGGAAGTTATCGACGAATGCGGCTTCCAGGTCCTCCCAACACCAAATTGACTCTGCGGGCAAGCTGTTAAGCCAATGCCGAGCTGGTCCTTTAAGCTTGAGTGGGAGATACTTGATGGCGTGGAGATCGTCACCGCGGGCCATATGGATATGAAGGAGATAATCTTCGATCCAAACCGCGGGGTCTGTTGTGCCATTGTAGGATTCAATGTTCACGGGTTTAAACCCTTCAGGGATTTGATGATCCATTACTTCGTCTGTGAAGCATAGTGGGTGTGCGGCGCCTCTATATTGAGCAATATCACGACGTAGCTCAAGAGAGCGTTGTCTGCTGTGTTCGGCCCGGCCGGAGTTGCTGTATCCGGCGCGACGGTAGTCGTCGTGGGTCGTGGGGCACCCGCGTGATCCGTAGATAGATCTAGATTGTCTTGCCTTGTCCTCCAATATATCCCGCAAGTCCGGCGCATTCCCTCGTGGCTTCGTACTTTTTGAGCGGTGCCGGGGTACGGTCCTGATGGAGGGCCTAGATGCGTCTCTGTCGCGACCATGGGGTGGTGGGTCTGCCGTATTGTGCGCTGGTGATGAAGGTTTGTATGCTTTCTCCTCTAGTCGGGGGAGCAACTTGCGTTTTGGGTAGCTCTTGGAGGGGCGTTCGAGTTCATACTCTTCGGCCGCGAGGACCTCGGTCCATCTGTCGGCCAGCAGGTCTTGATCAGCTTGAAGCTGTTGCTGCTTTTTCTTTAGGCTATTTGTCGTGGCGATAAGCCAGCGTTTAAAACGCTCTTGTTCGACGGGATCCTCTGGCACGACGAATTTGTTGTCATTGAGGCTTGCCTCGTCTCCGGAGGGAGGCATGTAGTTTTCATCCTCCTCGTCTGCCGCTCTCTCTCGAGGGCTGGCTTCTCCGTCTCCCTGTGCTGAATCTTGCTGGAGGGGGTTGTCTTTGGCACTCTCTGGGGTGTTATTATCTCCGGTGCCGGAATCTCCATTCTTACTGTGGCGGGATTTAGAGCGGCGCCGCTGACGTCGGCGCTTGGGCTGTTTCTTAGAAGAATCTGCATCCGCTGCTTCTTCGCCGTCCCCATCCTTTGGGGTGTCCACCATGTATATGTCGTATGACGAGGTGGTCTTCTAGTGCCCTGTAGGCGCTGGTCCTTGATCGTCTCCGACATCGTCGTCCATACCATCGATGTCTTCCGAGTCGTAGTCTAGCATGTCGGTTAGATCATCGACAGTGGCTACAAAGTGGGCGGTGGGTGGGCTTTGAATTTCTTCGTCGTCTGCATCCCAACCATCCTGACCGCAGTCCGGCCAGGGTTCTCCTGATAACGAGAGATGCTTTAGCGAATTTAGGATGTCACCAAAGGGTGAGTGCTGAAAGATGTCTGCGGCGGTGAACTCCATGATCGGCGCCCAATCAGATTCGATTGGCAAGGGCGCAGGAGGTTCGGAGTCCGGCAAGGAGTCCGGCGCCTCGGAGTCACGAGCTTTATAATGGACATGGTCAGTATTCGGCTCCATCGCCGTAGAAGTTGCAACTCCCGAGGCGGTGTCCAGCCACCTGTCCTCGATCTACGCGGTTGGCTCCGAACTATGGGTCGGAGCGGATTCGTGTGCGGCCTCCAGGGCACTGTCCGGCAGCAGAGCTAAATCATGCCCATCGTGACAGTGCGGCACGCTCGGCTGTGGCTCGAGTCCGTCGAAGATCAAATCTCCGCGGATGTCAGCCGTGAAGTTTAGGCTTCCAAATCTGACCTGATGGCCAGGGGCGTAGCTTTCGATCTGCTCCAGATGGCCAAGTGAATTGGCCCGCAGTGCAAAGCCGCCGAACATGAAGATCTGTCCGGGGAGAAAATTCTCACCCTGGACTGCGTTGTTGTTGATTGAAGAAGCCATCAAGCCTATCAGTGACGACACAGAGGAACTCTCAATGAAAGCACCAATGTCGGTGTCAAAACCGGCGGATCTCGGGTAGGGGGTCCCGAACTGTGCGTCTAGGCGGATGGTAACAGGAGACAAGGGACACGATGTTTTTACCCAGGTTCGGGCCCTCTCGATGGAGGTAAAACCCTACTCCTGCTTGATTGATATTGACAATATGGGTAGTACAAGTGGATCTACCACGAGATCAAGGAGGCTAAACCCTAGAAGCTAGCCTATGGTATGATTGTTGTAATGGTTGTGTCCTACGGACTAAAACCCTCTGGTTTATATAGACACCGGAGAGGGCTAGGGTTACAGAGTCGGTTACAATGGTAGGAGATCTACATATCCGTATCGCCAAGCTTGCCTTCCACGCCAAGGAAGGTCCCATCCGGACACGGGACGAAGTCTTCAATCTTGTATCTTCGTAGTCTTGGAGTCCAGCTGTCGATGATAGTCCGGCTGTCCGGACACCCCCTACTCCAGGACTCCCTCACCCACGGGCGGCTTAAGCCCATTGTAGTAAACCGCCATGATGGCATGACTTGTAACATAAGGTAGATTTAACTGGTCACCGAGCCGGACTCTGTTTATAAGCCGGCCGGGACTCTGTAAGCCGGTGGGCGTCAACCCATGTATATAAGGGGACGACCTGCTGGCGGCTTAGGGCAAGAAACAACTCATCAAGAACCGGGCATAGCGTGTCTCGCTCCCTGGTTATCGAAACATCAATACCAACCCAACTAGACGTAGGCCTTACCTTCACCGTAAGGGGCCGAACTAGTATAAACTCTCTCGTGCCCCTTGTCCCGATTTAACCCCTTCAAGCTTCCTAGTTGCAATGGCTCCACAACTAAGTCCTTTCACGAGGACATCTGACGTGACTATTCCACGACAGTTGGCACCCACTATGGGGCCAGCAGACGGTGGATTTGAGTTCATGAAGGGCAACTTCGAAGGGCTCAAGGGGTATGTAGTGGGCCGGATGACCAGGAGTCGTCGCGGCAAGATCTACATCGACGATGAAGGCTGGGGTCCCGACGCCGGCTCAATTGAGTACGGATACCGGGTCCCCTTTGGCGGAATCCACGTCTTCATCGGCCGGATCGGTGAGCCGGGCCCTGAGCCGGACAACTGCACCGACCTCGTCGAGACGGCTCAGCATGTGAGGAAGACCCGGGCTCCGCTGGTCATGAGGCGTGCCTTCGTGGGCTGTGTCCATGGAGAGGAACTTTCCGGATCTAAAGATGGGGGTGAGACGGCCGTCCTTTCAGACGGTGACTCGTCCGCCGGCTCAACAGATTCGTTGTATCAGGTACAAGACAGCGCGCTCGGGGGTTGTTCCAATGGTATCAGTATTCCGGACCTCGATGAGCCGCCAAGATGGGCCGGAATCTTCATGGCTAGGACTCATCCCGGTTCAAATTCTACAGCGGCAGCAGCGATCACGTCCGGATCAGGAGCAGCCGGGTCAGGCGGCCCCATGCACCCACCGGCTCAGGTGCTGATGGACCTCATGGACAAGCTTATGGCCCTGTTAACCGCCACGGTTATTCCTGCAGATAAAGATGAGCATGACGTAGCGGTAGCTCAAGTTCCTGAGGAGATAGCTTAGGCCAAGGAGGCTTTGGCAGCTGAGGATACCAGACTAGCTGTAGAGCGGGCGACTCTCGACGCCCGGGCACAGCGCTTGCAGTCAGAAGCTTACCAGCTCACGATGAGCTTAAACGCATCCAATGAGGTGATGAGGAGGAGACATCAGAAAACGCAGTCCCGTTTACCTCCGAATTACAACCCCCGGGTTCTCTTTGCTACACCCGGAGCCGGCCCTAGTAACCCGCCAGAGGCCGATCGTCTTATGACAGCCGGAACAGGAGGGCCGGCTCAGCCTCGGGATATGGTGCCGCCTCATGTGAGCATGCCACCGCCGCGTTATGTGCCAATTCCACCGGGTCACTTTTCCAGCCCCATGGAGAATTTAATCGCAGCTTCAGCGCGCTTAGCGGCTCTTCCTATGGAAGGTGATGACCCGACAGCGGTGGAAACCTGGAGGGTCAGAGAGCTCCTCTAGACAGCCCTGGCTCAGCAGGAGACCTATTCTTACAGCCGGGAAAGGATTCACTCAACCCCCCCCCCCCCCCCGCCCTGGGTAGCACCACCTCTCCAGAACCGGAGCCCGAGTTATAGCAGACGCATGGAGTCGAAAGCTTTGTCAAGCAATGCCCAACGACGTAACCAGCCCGGGGGCTATAACCCGGCGCAGGACCAAGTACGTCAGGAGAATGATCACCCAGAGTATCCAATGACATCTGTTGAGGCGGGAGTAGCCACTTGGACCGGCGGTGTCCCTTGCCTGGTGCCGGCTCTGCGTGATGTACGTCTGCCCAAGGACTTCAAGGGACCTTGAAAGGTACCAAATTACACGGCCGATTTACAGCCCGGGGCGTGGATCGAGAGTTATGATATGGACATGGAGTTGCTAGAAGTCAGTGACGCGGCAATGGCTAAATATTTCACCATAATGCTAGATGGAACAGCCCGGTCGTGGCTGAAAGGCTTGCCACCCAATTCCATTGGCTCATGGGGCGAGTTAAAGGCCCGGTTCATCCAGAACTTCAAGGACACTTGTAAACAATCTATGTCAATTGTGGACTTGACAGATTGCAAGCAAGAGGAAGGTGAATCCACCACCCATTGGGTATACTAGGTCAAGGCGATAATTCATTCCTCCGATAAGATGGACGCCGGGTCTGCAGTTCTTATGCTGGAGAAAAATTGCCGTTTTGAGCCGCTGAGGCAGAAACTGCAGCGCCTTAAGCGTGACCTCACAGATATGGGTACGCTGATGGTGGCTTTAGTCAAATACGCCGATTCTGATAGTACCAAGGATCCCGCGTCTAACGATGAGAAGACGGGGAAGGGAAAACGGAACGGCAATGGAAAGGGTCAGCAGCATAACCCGGGGAATCAAGGCAGCAATAAGCGTAAGGCGGACGGTAACCCGGAGTTTGTGGCCAATGCCAACGTACGAGGTAACAATCCGAGACGTAAAGGTAAGCCGCCATGGTCCGGCGGGTCAGGCCCGTCGCTGGAGCAATTACTCAATGAGCCCTGCCCGAGACACGGCACTCGCGAGCGGCCGGCCACACATCTATGGAAGAATTGTGCGATCATGAAGGCGTTTAAAAATTCCAACACCTTCGACGGCGATCAAGGATCTGGTGGCGGCTCAGGGGCCGGCGGCTTTCATAGCCCGGGTGGCGGTTCAAATTCCGGTTTTCAGGGGCATTCAGGTGGTAACAATCAGCAGCAGTCTGGACAAGGTGGGCAACAGCAGCAACAGTCGGATTATCAAAGCCACCCGAAGCAGTTGAGTGGTGGACAGTATCACGTGTGTTTACCACTAGCTTGTGCAAACATGACCAGAAGATTCATAAGAGGGCCGTGAATTCCATTGAGCCGGCAATTCCTCATTATTTAAGGTGGTTAGAGCAGCCCATCATATGGAGCAGGGAGGATCATCCTCCGCGGGTCGATAACCTGGGTCAGTTGGCTTTGGTAGTGGCGCCTCAAGTTGGTGGGTATAAGTTCACCAAAGTGCTCATGGATGGGGGTAGTAGCATCAACATCCTTTACTACGAGACCTTTCAACGCATGGGGTTGACTGATAAAAATCTGAGAACATCCAACACTGTTTTCCATGGAGTTGTCCCTGGTAAGTCGGCTTACCCAGTTGGCAGGATTGAGCTGGAGGTGGATTTTGGAGACGAACATGACTCCCGAGCTGAGAAGTTGATGTTTGAAGTGGTCAAGATCAGGAGCCCATACCATGCTCTATTTGGGCGGCCGGCTTATGCTAAGTTTATGGTCCAGCCGTGTTACGTTTATTTACAGCTCAAGATGCCGGGTTACAAGGGCACCATCACCATAAATGGCAGTCGTAAAGTAGCATTGGAGTGTGAAGAAGGTGACGCGGCTTATGCTGAGTCGGCCTGCGCAACAGAGGAGCTCAAATGTTATCAAGATAATGTTGACCCGGCGGATATAACATCTAAGGGAGTCCGGGACTAGAGGGTGTCCGGATAGCCGAACTATCATCATCGACCGGACTCCAAGACTATGAAGATACCAGATTGAAGACTTCGTCCCGTCTCCGGATGGGACTTTCCTTGGCGTGGAAGGCAAGCTTGGCGATACGGATATGTAGATCTCCTACCATTGTAACCGACTCTGTGTAACCCTATCCCTCTCCCGTGTCTATATAAACCGGAGGGTTTTAGTCCGTAGGACAGAACAACAATCATACCATAGGCTAGCTTCTAGGGTTTAGCCTCCTTGATCTCGTGGTAGATCCACTCTTGTACTACCCATATCATCAATATCAATCAAGCAGGAGTAGGGTTTTACCTCCATCGAGAGGGCCCGAACCTGGGTAAAAACATCGTGTCCCTTGTCTCCTCTTACCATCCGCCTAGATGCACAGTTCGGGACCCCCTACCCGAGATCCGCCAGTTTTGACACCGACATTGGTGCTTTCATTGAGAGTTCCTCTGTGTCGTCACCGATAGGCTCGATGGCTCCTTCGATCATCAACAACAATGACGCAGTCCAGGGTGAGACTTTTCTCCCCGGACAGATCTTCGTATTTGGCGGCTTTGCACTGCGGGCCAATTCGCTTGGCCATCTGGAGCAGATCGAAAGCTACGCCCCTGGCCATCAGGGCAGATTTGGAAGTCTAAACTTCACTGCTGACATCCGCGGAGACTTGATCTTCGATGGATTCGAGCCACAGCCGAGCGCGCTGCACTGTCACGATGGGCATGATTTAGCTCTGCTGCCGGACTTTGCCCTAGAGGCCGCACATGAGTCCGCTCCGACCCTTAATTCGGAGCCGGCCGCGCAGATCGAGGATGGGTGGCTAGACACCGCCTCGGGGGCTGCAACCTCTACGGCGATGGAGCCGAATACTGACCTTGTCCCTTGTGAAGCTCGTGACTCCGAGGTGCCGGACTCCTCGCTGGACTCTGAACCTCCCGCGCCCCCTCCAATCGAATCCGATTGGGCGCCGATCATGGAGTTCACCGCTGCAGACATCTTTCAACACTCACCTTTCGGCGACATCCTAAAATTCGCTAAAGTATCTCTCGTTATCAGGAGATCCCTGGCCGGACTGTGGTCAGGACGGTTGGGATGCGGACAACAAAGAAATTCAAAGCCCACCCACCACCCACTTAGTAGCCACTGTCGACGATCTAACCGACATGCTAGACTTCGACTCCGAAGACATCGACGGTATGGACGACGATGCCGGAGACGACCAAGAACCAGCACCTACTGGGCACTGGAAAGCCACCTTGTCATATGACATATACATGGTGGATATCCCAAAGGATGAGAATGGCGAGGGAACAGCGGAGGAAGACCCCTCCAAGAAACAGCCTAAGCGCCGGCGTCAGCGGCGCCACTCTAAATCCCTCCACAACAAGAATGGAGATTCCAGCACCGGAGATAATAACACCCCAGACGGTGCCGAAGACAACCCCCTCCAGCAAGATTCAGCACAGGAGGACGGAGAAGCCAGCCCTCATGAGAGAGCAGCAGATGAAGAGGTAGAGGATGATAATTACATGCCTCCCTCCGGAGACGAGGCAAGCCTCGACGACGACGAATTCATCATGCCTGAGGATCCCGTCGAACAAGAGAATTTTAAACGCAGGCTCATGGCCACGGCAAGCAGCCTCAAGAAAAAGCAGCAACAGCTTAGAGCTGATCAAGATCTGCTAGCCGACAGATGGACTGAAGTCCTTGCGGCCGAAGAGCATGAACTCAAACGCCCCTCCAAAAGCTACCCCAAACGCAAGCTGCTCCCCCGATTAGAGGAGGAGGCATATAAACCTGCATCACCAGCGCACAATACGGCTGACCGACCACCCCGTGGCCACGACAGAGAGGCCTCTAGGCCCTCCACTAAAACCGTACCCCGGCATCGCTCGAAAAGCACAAAGCCACAGGGGAACGCTTCGGACTTGCGAGATATATTGGAGGATAAGGCAAGACAATCAAGATCGATCTACGGATCGCGTGGGCGCCCCATGATACGTGATGACAACCGTCGCACCGGACACAGCAAGTCCGGC
This sequence comes from Triticum timopheevii, assembly GCA_963921465.1. NCBI lineage: Eukaryota > Viridiplantae > Streptophyta > Magnoliopsida > Poales > Poaceae > Triticum > Triticum timopheevii. Next base: position 625,763,057 of record OY997264.1, on the reverse strand, counting down.
CGGGCCGAACACAGTAGACAAAGCTCATTTGAGCTATGTCGTGATATAGCCCAATACAGAGGCGCCGCACACCCACTATGCTTCACAGATGAAGTAATGGATCATCAAATTCCCGAAGGGTTTATACCCGTGAATATTGAATCCTACAATGGCACAACAGACCCTGCGGTTTGGATCAAAGACTATCTCCTTCATATCCACATGGCCCGCGGTGATGATCTTCATGCCATCAAATACCTCCCACTCAAGCTTAAAGGACCAGCTCGGCATTGGCTTAACAGCTTGCCAGCAGAATCAATCGGGTGTTGGGAGGACCTGGAAGCCGCATTCCTTGATAACTTCCAGGGCACGTATGTGCGACCACCAGACGCTGATGACCTAAGCCATATAATTCAGCAGCCAGACGAATCGGCCAGACAATTTTGGACACAGTTCTTAACTAAGAAAAATCAAATCGTCGACTGTCCGGATGCGGAGGCCCTCGCGGCCTTCAAACATAACATCCGCGACGAGTGGCTTGCCCGGCACCTGGGACAGGAAAAGCCAAAATCCATGGCAGCCCTCACATCACTCATGAACCGCTTCTATGTGGGAGAGGATAGCTGGCTAGCCCGCAGCAACAACCTCAGCAAAAATTCTGGCAGTCCAGATACCAAGGACCGCAACGGCAGGTCGCGTTGCAACAAGCACAAACGCCGCATTAACGGCGACAATACTGAGGATACGGCAGTCAACGCCGGATTCAGAGGCTCCAAACCCGGTCAGCGGAAAAAGCCATTCAAAAGAACTACTCTGGGTCCGTCCAATTTGGACCGAATACTCGATCGCTCGTGCCAGATACACGGCACCCCCGAAAAGCCAGCTAACCACACCAACAGGGACTGTTGGGTATTCAAGCAGGCAGGCAAGCTAATTGCCGAAATCAATGACAAGGGGCTGCATTGCGATTACAAGGAAGAGACCCGACCGCCGAACAATAGAGGACAGAAGGGTTTCCCCCCACAAGTGCGGACGGTGAACATGATATACGCAACCCACATACCCAAGAGGGAGCGGAAGCGTGCACTCAGGGACGTATACGCGATGGAGCCAGTAGCCCCGAAGTTCAACCCATGGTCCTCCTGCCCGATCACTTTCGATCGAAGGGACCACCCCACCAGCATCCGCCACGGCGGATTCGCCGCATTGGTTTTAGACCCAATCGTCAATGGATTTCACCTCACCAGAGTCCTGATGGACGGCGGCAGCAGCCTGAACCTGCTTTATCAGGACACAGTGCGCAAGATGGGCATAGACCCCTCAAGGATTAAACCCACAAAGACGACCTTCCAAGGCGTCATATCAGGTGTAGAGGCCAATTGTACAGGCTCAGTTACACCGGAAGTGGTCTTTGGATCCCCGGATAACTTCAGAAGCGATGAGTTAATCTTTGACATAGTTTTGTTCCGCAGTGGCTATCATGCTCTGCTCGGATGGACCGCGTTTGCAAATTTCAACACGGTGCCGCACTACTCATACCTCAAGCTCAAGATGCCAGGCCCTCGAGGAGTCATCATGGTCAACGGAAACACTGAACGCTCTCTCCGAACGGAGGAACATACAGCGGCTCTCACGGCAGAAGTACAGTGCAGCCTCTTAAGGCAATTCTCGAGTCCGGCCATTAAGCGACCGGACACGGCTAAACGCGCCCGGAGTAACCTACAGCAAGACCACCTGGCACGTTCCGAGCACGCGTAGCAATGCGGCCCCAACCCCAGCCCTTGCAAAATTGCAAGACTGGTCCTTCTCGTACATCATTACGCTCTGCAGATACCATGGGCATAGGGGGAGGGGCACGACCACGACAGGCCCAGAATGCGGCTTAACCACACCAGGGGCTCCCAAGTGTGTCATCCTTTTTTTCCTTTTCCTTTTTTTCTTATCCACAGGACTCCGTTCACCAGAGGACCAGTCCGGCAGTAGACCTGCCGAACTCACGATACAACAGCCAGGGAAGGAGAAAGGCTACGACGAGTATCCAGGTGGTCTCCATTACGAGCATTAAATCTGTTTTATACACCATTCCGCAGCCTACCCCTGGAGGGGGACATGTTTAATAGTCCCATCCCTTGCCTACCGCACTATTGTATCGTTCTGCGTTCATGGCAGTATTTCTTGAATAAACAATGCATCGCCTTTTTGCTTATAATTGCATTCCTTTCTTATACATATGTTCATTTATGACATGTTGCATCCGTACACTTTGGTACGGCCAAATACACCAGGGGCTTAAGTTCCCCACATTATGGTGTGATAAGTCCGAACACTTTCACAAGTGCGGCACCCCGAACTTATAGCATTATATGCATCGGCTCCGAATCATGTCTTGGGTCAATAGTTGGGTTTGCCCGGCTCCCATGTTTTGGTACCATACGTTCCGTTGTATCGGCTAAGGTAGCGCTGGGAGAACCACTGCGATTGCACCCCAGTTGAGCTGGGCGAGCGCCTTAGTGGAGAAAGCTAAAACTGGCCGTCATGATGAGGCGAGAGCCGGTCGCTGTTCGAGAGGTTTTTTCGAGTCCCTAAGGACTTATGTCGCTTAGAGCGAGGAACCGGCTTTGTCCGTCCAAGGCGTCGATAGCGCCCCGAATTTGGCCTTCCGAACACTAGGGGCTTCGCCGAAATTTAAAATTATAAAATTCTATGGCTAAGTGAGAGTGTTCAAGCATTATAAGTCCGGTTGCCTCGTTCGTTGTGTTGAGCGCCTCCCTAGATGGACCCAAAAATGGGAACAAGAGTGCTCAAGTTTATCCCGAACACCCCAGCACTCGTCGCATGGGGGCTGAAGCCGATGACTTGCCATCTCTCAGATTTGATAAACGGCCGCACAGAAGGTAATATTTTAAATTAACAAGCGTTGCTTAGCGCACATGAACAAAGCTTTCAGTGCATAGGATAACAAAATGCGAGTCTACTCAAATATTACATCTTTGGAGCACTCACCCGCAATCATGCGGGCACCCTTCAGGACACCCTTATAATACATCTCGGGTGTGCTATTTTCTTCAACGCCTCGATTTCCTGGAGGGCCTTGTGGGCTTCGGCCTTAGCGGCTCTGGCACTCTAAAGAGCTGATGCAAGCTCGGACTCTCGAGTCTTCGAGTCGCACTCCAAACTCTCATGTTTTTCCACGAGAGCCTGGATCTCTTGATGTACCTCCGCCACCCGCGCCTACTGCTTCTCTCGCCCAGCATGCTCCGCGGCCGCATTACGTTCGGCCGCGGACACCACCTCCTTCAGGGTCGCCACCTCGTTGGTGGCCCCTGGAGTAACCACATTATCCTTGTCATTCCTCTTGCAACCAAATCCTTTTCTGTAAGGTACAACTTTAATAAGGTGTTACTCACCTTCCTTGTCCTCGAGCTGCTTCTTGGCACGGCCGAGCTCGTTCTCGAACCGCTCGCAGCTTTGCTTGAAAGCATTGACCTCCGCAGTCAGTGCGGTAGAGGTCAGCAGCGCAGCTTGCATTCCCATATTGACATATTTTTTAAGACTCCTACGTATATCTTTTTAGATCCTCCGTCCGGTTTTTCTTTCCGAAAACCGAACCGAGCATCAGGGGCTACTGTCTATGCGGTACTATTTCACATATATTAAAATTCTTACCTCAAAGCCTGTTAGAAGGCTGCTGCAGGCTTCGGTCAGCCCGCTTTTGGCGAGCTGAACCTTCTGAATCACCGCACTCATGACGGTGCGGTGTCCCTCTTCGATGGAAGCGCCGTTGAGCTCCTCCAGCAAAGTATCCGGCGCCTCCGGTTGGACGGAGGCCGCTGGCGTCATAGTCTTGCCCTTCTTACGAAGGGGCCGCCCACCGGACTCCGGAACCACTTCAGGTTCCGGTGCCGAGTCCGGCACAAAGTCCGGGAGGTTGCCCTGTGGCACCTCCGGGGCCTCCTCCTCCTGGCGGGTCCCTTCCTAGTATCCCACCTCGGCGTCATCGGCGTCACGGGGGGTGGAGGCACTCGGAAGTGAGGTACTATCCACATCCGACGGGCCCAAGGACCCGCTCGTCAAAGCGGGAAGATCATCCTTGGGTGGACTACAGGGTTGTATGCGGCATTAGAAAGACACCATGCAACAAAAAGAAAAATTATGAGGGGGTCCGGATACTTGCGATCTCGCCAGGGACTTGGCCCTTGAGGGCCACTCCTCGTCGCCGTCGCCGACATTGGCAGAATAGTCCGGGTGAAGGGTCCTTCTCTTCTTGGACCCTTCGGCCTCCCTCGTTGGGGAAGCCTTCCTCTTCCTCTCTCCCCCTGCTGGGGGAGAGGCCTCTTTCTTCTCCTCCTCGTCCTCGTGGGAGGAGTCCGCCTCGGAGTCATCGGACAATGAGTCCGATACCACCTGACGCCGGGAACTCCTTCGGGTTCCCGCGGCCTTCTTCTTGGCCTTCTTCTCCGGCACTACGTAAAGTGCCGGGACCAGCAGCCCTGTCAAACGGGCATCCGCTGGGTCTTCTGGAAGGGGAGCCGGACAGTTAACCTGTCCGGACGTCGCCTGCCAAGCCTGTTAAAGGTATTGGGAGTTTAGATCCTGCATAAAGTCAAAACATGAAAAGCAAGTGTCCCATAAAGGATAACATGGCTTACCTCGCCAGCCGGACGCTGCGAGCTGAATCCGTGATCTTCGGTAGCGGATGCAGGAGCTTCGGCGCCCTTGAACAGCACCCTCCAGGCATCTTCGTACGTAGTGTCGAAGAGCCCGCTCAAGGTCCGGTGCTGCGCCGGATCAAACTCCCACAAATTGAAGTCCCGTTGTTGGCAGGGGAGAATCCGGCGGACGAGCATGACCTGGATCACGTTGACAAGCTTGAGCTTCTTGTTCGCCAGGGTTTGGAGACAGGACTGGAGTCCGGTCAGCTCTTCCGAACTACCCCACAGTAGGCCCTTCTCCTTCCAGGAAGTGAGCCGCATGGGGACGCCAGATCTGAATTTGGGGACCGCTGCCCATTTAGGGTCACGCGGCTCGGTGATGTAGAACCACCCTGATTGCCACCCTTTGATGGTTTCCATGAAGGCGCCCTCGAGCCAAGTGACGTTGGGCATCTTGCCCACCATGGCGCCTCCGCACTCCGCTTGGCTGCCCTTCACAACCTTCGGCTTGACATTGAAGGTCTTGAGCCACAAGCCGAAGTGGGGATGGATGCAGAGGAAGGCCTCACACATGACGATAAACGCCGCGATGTTGAGGATGAAATTAGGGGCCAGATCATGGAAATCCAGGCCGTAGTAGAACATGAGCCCCCGGACAAAGGGGTGGAGTGGGAAGCCCAGTCCGCGGAGGAAATGGGGAAGGAATACCACCCTCTCATGGGGCCTGGGGGTGGGGATGAGCTGCCCCTCGTCGGGGAGCCGGTGCGCAATATCACTGGGCAAATATCCGGCGCTGCGCAGTTTCTTGATGTGCCCCTCTATGACGGAGGAGGCCATCCACTTGCTTCCCGCTCCGGACATGATTGGAGAAGGTTGAGGTGAGATGTGCGGACTTGGGCGCTGGAGCTCGAGTACGCGGAGATGGATAAGCAAAGGGGGAAGAAGGCGTAGGTAAAAAGGTGGATACTTATCCCCTTATATATGGGCGGATGAAACTATGCGTCCCCACCGGCCTGGTAAAACAAGCTTATCTCCCAAGCGCTGCAATCAATGGAGCGGTTGGGTTACCCACGTCCGTGTTGATGGGAATCCCGGAATAAGGGGAACACACTCTTTGCTTAGACAAGACGTGCCAAGGAAACTGCTTCGCTAAACGCGCTGAGGTGGTATAATAAAAACGATTCGAGTAAAAGCTTGGCTGTGGTGTGACGTCATGCCACAAAATACATCGGCAGATCGAACTTGTGTAATTATTATTCTCTCTACGGTGGGATGTGGAATTTATTTTGCAGAGCCGGACACTATCCTGGTGTTCACAATCTTCTATAAATTATTCGGAGGAGGAACCCGCCTTGCAATGCCGAAGACAATATGCGCGCCGGACTCGTCGTCATTGAAGCCTGGTTCAGGGGCTACTGAGGGAGTCCCGGACTAGGGGGTGTCCGGATAGCCAAACTATCATCATCGGCCGGACTCCAAGACTATGAAGATACAAGATTGAAGAATTTGTACCATGTCCGGATGGGACATTCCTTGGCGTGGAAGGCAAGCTTGGCGATACGGATATGTAGATCTCCTACCATTGTAACCGACTCTGTGTAACCCTAGCCCTCTCTGGTGTCTATATAAACCGGAGGGTTTTAGTCCGTCGGACAGAACAACAATCATACCATAGGCTAGCTTCTAGGGTTTAGCCTCCTTGATCTCGTGGTAGATCCACTCTTGTACTACCCATATCATCAATATCAATCAAGCAGGAGTAGGGTTTTACCTCCATCGAGAGGGCCCGAACTTGGGTAAAAACATCGTGTCCCTTGTCTCCTGTTACCATCCGCCTAGACGCACAGTTCAGGACCCCCTACCCGAGATCCGCCGGTTTTGACACCGACAACATCCCTGAAGAAGCCAACTACAGAGCATGACCCGGCGCTGAAGTTTAAGTCGGCGGCTGAGACGAAGCTTGTTGACTTTACCCCGGGTGATTCTTCTAATCAGTTCAGCATCAGCAGCAACTTGGATCCCAAATAGGAAAGCGCGCTCTTCGAGTTCATCCGTGAGAACCGGGACATCTTTGCATGGAAACCTTCTGACATGCCGGGCGTACCGAGGGAACTCGCTGAGCACACTCTCAATATTGATCCAAAGTATAAGCTGGTCAGGCAGTTTCTTCGCTGTTTCAATGAAGAACGACGGAAAGCTATTGGGGAAGAAGTTGCCCGGCTCTTAGCAGCCGGGTTTATCATTGAAGTTTTTCACCCGGAGTGGTTGGCTAACCCGGTGCTTGTCCTCAAGAAGAACGGCACCTGGCGGATGTGTGTGGACTACACGGACTTAAACAAGGCTTCTCCGGCTGACCCTTTTGCTCTCCCCTGTATTGATCAAATCATTGATGCTACGGTGGGTTGTGAGCGTTTGAGTTTTTTGGATGCTTACTCCGGTTATCATCAGATTAAGATGGCAGTTAAGGACCAGGAAAAGACGGCTTTCATCACTCCGTTTGGAGCCTTCTACTATGTATCTATGCCATTTGGGCTTAAGAGTGCCCAGGCGACTTATCAGTGGTGTGTGCAGAACTGCTTGCATGACCAAATTGGGCGTAATGTCCATGCTTATGTGGATGACACTGTGGTGAAGTCCAGAGAAAAGGAGACTTTGATATCTGACTTAAAGGAGACCTTTGATAATCTCCGGGTTTACAAGATGATGCTTAACCCGGCCAAGTGTGTGTTTGGCGGTCCTATGGGCAAGCTCATGGATTTTCTGGTGTCCAACAGAGGCATCGAAGCTAACCCGGAGAAGATTAAGGCGATTACCTCCCTGGCTAAACCGGCGTGCATTAATCATGTTCAGCGACTGGCGGGTCGCGTTGCCGCCTTAAGTCGATTCATAAGTCGGCTCGGTGAGAAAGCCCTCCCATTGTATCAGATGATGAAGAAAACTGACACTTTTCTTTGGAGTGAGGCCGCTGATGCTGCTTTTGAGGACTTAAAGAGACAATTGTCTGAGCCGCCGGTTCTTGTGGCTCCGATTGACAAAGAGCCTTTGCTGTTATATGTGGCTGCCAATTCACGAGCCGTCAGCGTTGCCATCGTGGTGGAGCGTAAGGAAGCCGGCAAGGAGCATCCGGTTCAACGGCCGGTTTAGTACATCGGTGAGGTGCTCATTGAATCCAAGCAAAGGTACCCGCACTGGCAAAAGCTTGTTTATGGGGTGTTCATGGCAAACCGGAAGTTGAAGCAGTATTTTCAAAGCCATCCTATAACTGTGGTAAGTTCTGCCCCTTTGGGAGACATCATTCAGAACAGGGAGGCCACAGGACGAGTCGCCAAGTGGGCTATTGAGCTTGGGCCTCATGGCTTGAAATACATGCCTCAGACAGCTATTAAGTCTCAAGCCTTGGTGGACTTCATCAATGATTGGACAGAGCTGCAGGCACGTGAGGAGAAGCCGGATAACACATACTGGACTATTCACTTTAACGGGTCCAGGCAGCTAGAAGGCTCGGGGGCTGGAGTGGTGTTAACTTCCCCTCGAGGTGACAAATTTTGTTATGTACTCCGGCTTATGTTTCCATGTACTAACAATGCAGCTGAATATGAGGCATTACTACATGGTCTCCGGATGGCTAAGGAGATGAACTTAAGCCGGGTACGATGCTTGGGTGACTCATATTTGGTGGCTCAGCAAGTGTCAGGCAAGTGGGATTCCAAAGACCCCCTCATGGCGGCTTATCATCGTGAGGTAGATGCTGTGGCTGGTCGCTTCATGGGTTATCAAGTGGAGCACATTGATCGAAGGAAGAATGAGGCGGCTGATGCTTTAAGCCAGTTGGGATCCCAACGTAAGCCGGTGCCACCCAACACCTTTCTTGATGTATTACATAACCCTTCTGTCAAGGTGCCCACTGAGGGAGACTTAGTAGTGCCAGACCCGTAGGCACAGCTGGTGGCGGCTCTTCATGTTATCCCGGATTGGACGGTGCCTTACTTGGCTTATATGACCCGGGGTGAATTACCGGAGGATGAGACATTGGCGAGACAAATTGTTAGGCGCTCAAAATCCATGACGATTGTTAACAGCGAGTTACATCACCTCAGCGTCACGGGGGCGTTTCAACACTATGTATCACCTGAAGAAGGCCAAGAAATGCTCCGTGAGATCCATGAAGGAGATTGTGGACATCATGTCGGGTCAAAGTCTCTCGTGGCCAAGGCTTTTCGTCATGGTTTCTATTGGTTGACGAATCATGCTGATGCAGAGGACCTGGTCAGTATATGTGATGGGTGTCAAAATTTCTCACGACGAGCTCATGTGCCGGCTCAAGAGTTAAGGATGATCCCAATCACCTGGCCGTTTGCAGTCTGGGGGCTTGACATGGTCAGACCTTTCAAAAGGTCTAAAGACAAAAAGACACATCTTCTGGTGGCAGTGGACAAATTTACCAAGTGGGTTGAGGCAGAGCCGGTCAGTAAATGTGATGCAGCCACGACGGTTCAGTTTATGAAAAAGGTGATCTTTCATTTTGGTTTTCCACATAGCATCATAACTGATAATGGCACTAATCTCTCTAAGGGTGCCATGGAAGAGTTCTGTCAAAGAGAACATATCCGGCTTGATGATTCAGCTGTTGCTCATCCTCAATCCAATGGTCAAGCAGAGAGAGCTAATCAAGAGATCCTAAAAGGTATCAAACCCCGGCTCTTGGTCCCTTTACAGCGGACTCCGGGTTGTTGGGTGGAGGAGTTACCCTCCGTGTTATGGAGCATCAACACTATGCCTAACAGATCCATGGGATACACACCTTTCTTCATGTTTTATGGAGCAGAGGCGGTCCTGCCAAGTGACATCCGGCACGACTCACCCCGAGTGGCGGCTTACGTTGAGGCGGACAACGAAAAGGCTCATCAGGATGCACTTGACTTGTTGGACGAGGAGCGAGACTTGGCAATAGACCGCTCGGCGATTTACCAGCAAGACATGTGCCGCTATCACAGCCGCCGGGTTAGGAGCAGAACCTTTCAGGAAGGCGACTTAGTGCTCCGGCTCATCCAGGATCAGTCTGATATGCACAAGTTATCCCCACCTTGGGAAGGGCCCTTTGTGGTCAGCAAGAATCTGCACAACGGGTCATATTATCTCATCGACATTCGAGAGCACAAGGACTCATTTCAATCGGAGGAAGAGACCCGCCGGCCGTGGAACATAGCTCATCTCCGGCCTTACTATACTTAAGTTTCTTTTTTAAGATACTTTTTATAATGTACATATTATATAAAGCAATAAAGCAGGACCTCTGTCCTTTTTTCCCATAAAGAAATGTTTCATGTTTTCTTTATCAGGTGATGGACTCTGCCAACAGGGGACGGATCATATCTGAATCCGGCTTTCCCTTTGGTCTGGCTTATGATCATATCGGAATCTAGCCTTGGTCACTTGGGGGCTTCCTGTTCAAACATAGGTCGTATTCGAACCAAAGAGAACATAGCTGTCGATACCCACTTGATCGGCATATTGCCAAACCCACTTGGGGGCTTCCTGATCAAATTTAAATCATAGCTTAACCCCTTTGGGTCTGACGTGGATCGTATTCGAATCAGCGTCATTAAACAACTCTAATGTTCACTTGGCGGCTTCCTGTTCAAACATAGGTCGTATTCGAACCAAAGAGAACATAGCTGTCGATACCCACTTGATCGGCATTGCCAAAGCCACTGGGGGCTATATGATCGTATCCGAATCTTAGCTTAACCCCTTTGGAACGGTTTTCTGATCGTATTCGAATTAGGAGCCTGTGAACATTTGCAAGTATGATTATTTTCACTATCATTGAAACCTCCTTGAGGAGATGGTTCTTGATCTTTCCGGTTTTATATTCGTTACTTCAGGTTCTAACAAGTGCCAGGTAAAATTTTATATGAGCCGGAGAGGTTATCAGAAAAGGGTCGCAGGTATGCTATTATGATTATGTTTTAATTAATCATGAACTGGCTTATACATATGATCTTTGATCATATCCGGGTTATCAATATTCTATAACCCGCTGGTGCAGTAAATCGTCCAGGAAGCCTTGCCTATTTTATGTGCAGATTAAAACGGAGCAAGGTAAAATATCAAGGAAACACTTGATTAAACATACGCAAGATAAATTTCGTGCTGGCGGCTTGACAAAAGCCATGAGTACCATAAGGCATGATAGGCATTAAGGAGTTTTCTCTATCCTATTACAAGACTCCCCGAGTCTAATAAGTGAAGCATTGTTCTTTGCAAAGTTATAACCCGGTTGGCGGCTCATTCCTCCGGCTGGCTTCATGACTCCGGATTATCCTTCCCCGCCTCTCCTTCGGTTGTTTTGTCCTGGAAGGTGGACGAGGCCCAGTCAATACCGCTCAAAGCTTCAAATTCAGCTTCATCATCTATTATACTGGCCGGGTCCACTTCAGGGGCAAAGGTATGCTTACGCGTTGGAGGGATCAGGCTGACTTTGTCATATGGGACATTTGGGATTTTCCGGTTCTCGCTATCATAACCCGGCGAATACTTGGTGAGATCAGTATCCTCTCCAATGAGAGTCGCCAGGGGGCGTACGACTTTAACACAAGCAGTGAAGTCCTGTTCGCCAAAAGCAGTGTCGTCCTCCTTAAGACTTGGATATCCAGGAGAGAGGTCAGCAAGGTCAAGTTCTGGCACCCATGCTTTTGCCTGACTCAACGCAGCCACGGCTCCGGCTCTCACGGATGCCCGACTTAAGTCTTGAATACGTTGAGGTAGCACCGACAGATGTCTCAACACGTCTTGCAAAAGCCGGGGAGAGGTATTTGATAAGGCCACAACGGTCAATGCACGCTGTGACCCGGAGTATAGCTGCTCCACCAAGGTATACACTGCTTTAAGCTTGACCAGCATATTTTCCTTCAAATTGGTACTCCTGGGGCCTGCATATTTACCGGTATAACAAGTAAGCCGGAGGCAATTATTATGATAACTCTTGAAAGATTACAATATTTACGGGCGGCTTACCAAAGATAGCTGAGACCATTTGGGATATGTGCCGCTTTAAGTCGGACAGTTCATTTGTTGCCTCGGCAAGAGATGCCTCCGCTGATTCAGCACGGGTCACCAGTGAAGCCTTCTCATTAACCCAAGCCTTCTTTTCCGATTCCAAATTTTTCTTCAGCTTCTCTTGTTCAGAGACACTGAATTCAAACTTGGAATTGGCTTTCTGAGCTTCGAGTTCTTGGGTTTTCAACTGGCTCTTCAGATCAGCAATCTCCGCCTCAAATTGACTTATGGTGGCCTGCATTGACATCAGGTTATGGTAAGAATCTTGGTAAGATAACATTTAAGTCCCAAGCATTTTACAAGTAAAAATACTTGGCACTTGGGGGCTAATGTATGTTTAAAGAATTTTTAATCTATTTTACCAAGTCACACATATTAAGCCTCAAGCACTTTACAAGTAAAGGTACTTGACACTTGGGGGCTAATGTGTAACCCAAGTTCAAAGTTTCATGCTACCTCCGGGTTAAACATATTCAATTTAAACCGGACAAAACTAATGGCAAGCAGATTATTAAGTCTACAGCATATTCATTCATAAGCAATAGACTTGGGGGCTGGTACAGTAAGTAAGATTCAGAGTAAAAGCTAGAATTTTACCTCAGATTTATGTTGTATTTGCTTCACCATGTCAATTTCCAGGTCACGACTACTGTGTACTTGGTTCAGATAACCTGAGACTATATCACCAATACTTAGGTGAGAGTAATCGGTGATGTCTTGTTTGGACTTCCGGCGCTAGGCAAATTCCTCCTTGGCGGTGCATTGGGCAAGGGCAGTAGGCCGGCCCGGTTCAACATATTGGCTCTTCACAATTTCAACCTTCGGGTCAACCGTCTTGGCCGGGCTAGGAGTTTCCGGGTCATCCGAGTTGTGAATCACATCTTCTGCAGGCGGGTCAGAAGTTGGCTGCGGGATGTCAGAGGCCGGTTCAGGCGGTGGCTGAGGAGCGGAGCAATCTGGAACGGATGAGTCAAGCACCAGTTCAGTAATCACCAGGTCTTGGGATGGCTTATTCTTCTTTGCCATCTTGCTGGGCTTTACTTGCAAGCTGTCAGTCAAAGTGACAGGATAAGTATCAAAGTATAAGTATGGATAAACTCAAAGGAAGAAAGGTTATATTACACGGGAGCCGTTTTGAAAGCCGGCATGTTCGATTGCATCGACTCATCAGAAGAAGGGGAGGTATCCTGATAGTTGGAATCAGATGAATTGAGAGGTTTGCGAATCAAACCCATCAAGGGTAAAACAAAACATAAATCGGAGATAACCTCGGTCCGACGCTTCCTGGTTACATCGGGTAAGCCCGAGGAAAGCTCTGCGTCCTGGTTGGCCTGAGTCTGTCGCCGGTTCTCAAGCTGATGTTGCTTCAAAAGAAATTGAGGATCTTGGTAAGCGAGAGGGTGTGAAAACCTTACTTTCCGGGTCACCCTTCGGATTCTTTGTGTTGGCAAAGGCTCTGAGTCGGAGGAAATTATAGTTACCTCTTCGCCAGCTGCTTGACTATTCCCGGTATCCTCCTGAAAGGATCAAATGTCAGTAAGATAACTGGAAAGGAGTTAAAGAAAATCAAAAAAGATTACCTCTTCCTCATCTGACGAAGAGTCATCCAATTTAAGCATATCAGAGGCGCTGGGTTTCATCTTTTTAGAGGTGCCCGTCCTGGCGGCTTTCCTTTCGGTCTTCTTGGCCGCCTGGGCCAGTTTTGCAGCCTCATGGTCATACTTGACCTTCCAGAAGTTGTCATCGGCCTGCGGAAAAAGACAAAGAATCATAAGTACCAGAAGGTAACATATTAAAGAGTATTTGTGAAGACTAGTAACTTACTGCAGGAGCCGGATTCTTCTTGCAGAAGGGAAGCAAACTGAAAGTATTACTGGTTATAGTGCCTTCCTTCAATAGCGATTGGACTGTAGCATCTACCACATCATCTAGTAAGTCCTCAGGGCTGTGACGCATTGAGTCGTCCTTTTCGCCTGTGTAAGTACACATTAAGTCGGAGCGGCGGCTTAATGGTAGTATCCGCCAGGTGACCCAGACCCGGACCAAATCAATGCCAGTTAGTCCGTTGCCTAAGAGGGCCTTGATCTTTCTGATGGTGGGGTTAAGAGGCAGGCGCTCAACAGCAGTTAACTTGTCCGCCAGATGATGATTGGACTCAAGACGCAGGGCGCGAAAGCCGGGCAGAGGCTTCTCGTTAGCCCGAGAGGTGTCTTGGCAGTAAAACCATGTCTGGTTCTAGTCTTTTGGGTGACTCGGCAGCTCAGCGTAAGGAAAAAAGCAGTCTCTCCGCCGCTGGATTGAGATGCCGCCAAGCTCAAGACTAGGCCCGTTGGCGCGTTCATTCTGCCTGTTCAAGTAAAAAAGCTCTCTGAACAGCAGCAGGCTTGGTTCCTCTCCTAAGTAAACCTCGCAGAAAACTTGGAAATTGCACAGATTGGACACAGAATTGGGTCCAATGTCTTGAGGCCTCAGGTCAAAGAAATCCAAAACTTCCCTGAAGAATTTTGAGCCGGGAGGGGCAAATCCCCGGTTCATATGGTCTGTGAAAACTACTACCTCTCCGTCTTTGGGTTGAGGTATCTCCTCAGACGGGTGAGGGGCACGATAGGACATGACCTCCTTTTTTGGCAGATGGCCAGACGTTACAAACTCAGCAAGTTTGCTTTTGGTGACTGTGGATGGAACCCAGTTGCAAGTCACAGGGGCCTTAGCTGCCTTAGGAGCCATAACGGCAGCGGCCTACGACAAAGTAAAAAGTTCCGGTTCAAATTTAACCCGGGAAAATGTTCAAATTTATTTAAAATAGCGGTTTAAGCAAGGGGCCTAATGATATAAGGATGATTGTGCAGTAAAGTTTAAACCGCTATCAGGATCAATAGTCATTCAAGGATTTTTTAAACCGGACACCTAGACAGTGGTGATAAAGTAAGTTTTCCAGGAGAAGCTTTCCGGGTGATAGAAACAAGTTTCACGGACAACGGCCTTTGTTATGGATCAAACTATTGTTCTAAAGGAGAAAATTTCTAGACCTAAAAATAGGGCAGAGAAGTTCATGCATTCAAAGGAGGTTTCCAAACAAGAAAAATGAGATCTATTTATATACAAGATCAACGCAAACAACTACCGCAGCAGTTCTGCACAGGTTTTACGATCTAAACAGGCAGTGGAAGTGCGTACTAACAAGGGTTTGCATTGGGCGGTGATGAACCCGACGAACTTGGCAGAGCGTCAAGATAGATCTAAGAAAAGGGAAGAAAGGAACTCACGGATGAAGATGAACCGCGGAGGCTCGCCATTGATCTCTGGTCAAAGGTCATGTTGATGCAGCGGCCTGAGTCGACGAAGACGAGGGGGTCGAGGGTGACGGCGGCGGAGCTTGAGCGACAGAGAGGAGAGGAAGAAGACGACTGAAAGGGTAAAAAGGAAAAGACCCAGGTCATGGCTATTTATTGTAACATCCCAAATTTCCAATTTGGCATGTTATACATAGATCATCCATGCATATCATATTTTATTGTTTTTCGTTTGCAATCCTCGAGATCCTAAGCAACTCAAGGACCTTCGGAGAGAGTTGGGGATTTTCTAATTTTCATATTTGAAATTTTTATCAAATAGTGAAGACGAGGATTTGATTTTAATTATTTTCTCTCCGGAAAATATTTCATTTAAAAATATTAAATGAGGGGAGATAATATGACTTCTCCAAAATAATTGAAATATCGGTGGAAAAATGTTAAAATCATTTTTGGATTTTATTTGAGTTTATTCAGGATTTTTATTTACCCTAGAAAAATGTTGCATGTTTTAAAATTGCATTTTAGGGGCCAAGAAAAGTTCATCTTGTTCTAAATATTTTATTTAGACGGAGAAAACTTGTTTTGGAATTTTTAGATTTTTATTTATTTTTCTAGGAATTTTTCTTTCGGCGGAATGTTTTAAAAAAACAACCTCGCGCCCGACTGGGCCGAAGGCCCAGCCGAGCAGGCCGGCCCAGCCAGCCGCCGCCGCCTCCCCGCGCGCGTCGCCGTGCTTGGCACGGACGCCGAGGGAGTCCGAGCCGGACTCCACCCGGGTGCCCCCTTCCCCAAGCCGCCCCGTCCCGCCCCTTTATATAGCTACCGCCACCGCCGCCTCACCACCACCCCGCCACCACCCGCCACTCGCCGCCGCCGCCCAAGCCGCCCCGGAGCCCGATCCGCGGCCGCCCGAGCTGCCGCCGTGGCCCCGCGCCGCCACCACCACCCCGCAGCCACCTCGAGCCCCGCCGCCCGTCGCAGAGCCCCGCCGGAGCCGCCGCCCCGCCGGACGAGCCTTGCCGGAGGTACCCGACCCCGCCGCCGGGTTTTTTTAAAAAAAACCCCTCGGTTTTTTTTAAAACCCTAGTTCGTTTTTTTATAGATCGATTTATTTCTTCGGTTTATTTACATAGCGAATGTCCGTTCGTCCGTTCGTTTTAATGAACGTGTTCACTGTTTAGTTTCTGCAACGAACGTTCGTTCTTTTAGCCGTTCGTCGTTTTTCTTTTTATCGGATTTATTCCGCGATTATTCTGATCGCGATTTCTGATCTGATATTCAAACATGTTTATCTTTTCGCTCGTTTATCGGAATCAGGCGATTCAACCGCTTGGAGTTTCATCTCGAAATCCTCTTTCCGAATAATCAACTCAAACAAGATTTTTCTTCTGTAAAATTTGACTTAGATCCAGATTAGCAAAACGAAGTTGTTTCTTTTGCCGTTTGAGTTTCGTTGCTTCGTTTGATTTGATTCTTTTTGCAAACCGGAGTTCTTAAGTTGAACTCTCCGGTCAAACTCTTTTAGTTGGAGTTCTACTTGTGCATATTGATTGTTGCTTATGTATGTTATTGTTTGCTTGCGATAGAATTTGCGGAGTGCGAAGCGTGTTACTACGAGTCACTAGGATTCCCGGATCGTCAGCAAGGCAAGTAACACATTGATCATACTCTTTTCATACCCAGTTTTATGCATTATTTTCAATCCTCAAACATTGCATGATTAGGATGCTTTTAACATGTGGGTATTGGGAAGTAGTTGATGAGGTAGAACCTATTACCCTGTTTTATTATCAAACCCTTGGGAGTTACTTCTACGTTATGCTTATATTGCCATGCTATGCTCGTAGACGTGGATTGGGTTTGAGTGATATCCATGACAGATGTGAGATTGTTAATTAATGGTTTACTTAAGGTGGCAACTTTAATACACATCTGGGTGGATTGAGGCACCTGGGGTATCCAGTGATTGCCTGTTTTATTTTTGGAAATCCCGGGGTTACCGTGTGATTCTCCTATGGACCGCCACCCAGGCTCAAAGGGAACTGAGTCTATTCATGCTAGAAACTTCCGTGTGCAGCCGCAAGCTATTATGGGCTCTAGCATAGCTGAGTAAGTTGCGTGAAGCTCTTGAAGAGGTGGATCAGCAGGTAGTGGGTTTGTAGGTTTGGTATGGTCTGCCCGGAGTAGAGAGTTAATGCTTCTGAAAGACTGTGTCTCAGTTATCCGTTTCTCAAACACCATGTAGTGCGAGAAAACCAACGGAGGCAATCGAGTCTTGTGGGGAAAAGTGCGCAAACCTCTGCAGAGTGTACAATCTAATCATGGTTAGCCGTGTCCCCGGTCATGGACAATTTTGAGTATCTAGTACTTGAGTATTCACATGTATCTCAACACTCTTAAATTAATATTGCTTGGGTTGTTAACTATTTTTAATTGGGATCATTGAGTTGGGGTTACCTTCTCAAATGATGTTTCAACCACCATGATAGTTAAATTAAAACTGATTCCTTTGAAGTAGGGAAAAAATGGCTTTTCGCAAAACTTTAACCATAGAGCCCTCCACCAGCCAAATATGCATGTAGTGATAGCATTATTCTGTTATTGCTCTTTTGTGTTACATTGCCAGCATATTCCATGTGCTCAGCCGTTTTTGGGCTGCAACGTATTATGTTGCAGACTTCTCAGACGAGGAGTAAGGTTCGTAGGTCGTTGCCGTGTAGCTCAGTTATGCCGTTGGAGTTGATGGACTCACTTTATCTTCCAAGCCTTCCGCTGTTATCGCATTAGATGGCCTTGAGCCATATTATTGTAATAAGTTCTCTTTTGAGACATTCGATGTAATAAGTGTGTGATTGCTACTCTGTTATAAATCCTTCGAAGTACTGTGTGGTGTCAGCATTACTGATCCAGGGATGACACCTGAGCACAGAGACTTGACCATCTGAGGTCGGGTCGCTACAAGATGGTATCAGAGCACACGCTGAGTGTAGGACATGACCACAAAGATAAACCATAGGTCACACTTCTCTTCTCATTTTTGACTCCTCTTCTTTTCCACTCTTTAGGACGAAGGAGATGAAGACCAAGTTTGCACAACTAGATGAAGACACACCTTTTGGACGCCACTTGAAGGAAGTCACTAGGTACTTGAATATTGGAATACCGACCTTCACTGGGACGAACAACACCACTCTACCGGAAGAAGAGCGCTGGATGATTCAAGTACGAGTTCCAGGAAGAACGTTCTCGCCAAATTCTAAACCTATAGAGTTTTCTTTCGAAGCACCCACTTGGAGCCTTGGCAAGAGTATGGCAGCTCATATTACCATGGGACGCATTGGAGAAATCTACAACAAGGAACTAGAGGATACCACCTATCAAATATGTGGGCGCCGAGATGAACAATGGGAGAGGATCAGCACCAGGAAGGATAGATCTGTCGCAGCCTTTATCCAGGAGCAAAACCAGCACATTCGACGTCAGGAGAACCAGATGTGCACAGACATGATCGAGTTGAAGAAGGCAAAGACACGGATAATCGAGCTGGAGGAAGAACTTAAGTTCACATGAGATGGACATGAGAAGGAAATCAAGACCCTATTGGACAAGAATGATGACCTAGTTGAGAAGATCGGAATCTTTATGGGAGGACCAGTTCCGAGGGAAGACCTCATTCGTCCGGACAACTACATCATCATCGATGACACCGACTCAGATTCAAGTGATGATGATTACAAAGACGAAGCTGGAGCAGACATCATGGAGTCTTCCACCGATCAAAATTTCTAGATGACCACCATATGATAATAGTATTTCCCCCATGTAACTAGTAGTAGTGAGCACTTTTGCGATAGTCCTAGACCATTTTGTATGCCCTTGCTTGATTGATTGAATGAATGCTTGTGTTTGCCTCATATACATATGGGTAGTGTTTCTCCCCTAGATCTTTTCTATTCAAATCTCTTCCATCTAAAACCCATCAAATGCCTCCGAGGAGAGACCCCAAGTTTGTTTTCCCACCAGAGATCACCTAGTTGATCCAGCAGCAGAATGCTTTGATGCAATTGCTAGTTCAGAACCAAGGCAATGCCAACAACAACAACCCGCCGCCAGTGGATAACCTCGCCCATTTCTTAAGGTTACAGCCGCCGGTGTTCTCCAGTAGCATCGAGCCAATAGTTGCATATGATTGGCTACGTCGTATTGGAAGGGAGTTAACCACCGCAGGATGCATAGATGCTGAGAAGGTGCGTTTTGCCGCACACCAACTGGATGGACCTGCAGCAGCATGGTGGGAGAATTTCACAGCCACCTATCCTATCGACACTGTCACATGGGCTCAGTTTCAGCAGGCTTTTCGCATTGCCCATGTCTCGACTGGAGCTATGCAGATGAAGAAGCGTGAGTTTCGCAACCAACGCCAGGGGAATCGTACTGTTGGCCAGTACGTAGATGTGTTTAGCAAGTTATCACGTTATGCCCCTGATGATGTGGCCACAGATGCCGCGAAGCAGGAGAAGTTTATGGAAGGGCTGAATGATGAGATGAGTATGCAGTTGACGGTAGCAACCTTCAACAACTACCAGGAGTTGGTAGATAAGGCCCTAATGATTGAAGGGAAGCAGCAGCAGATTGATAATCGTAAGAGGAAGTATGGACAACGGAAATACAACTCAGGAGCTCACCAGAAGCCTCGCTTAACCCCGAACTCGGGAGGACTTGTTCATAACCATGGAGGACATAACCATGCTGGAGGAGGATCGCATAACCATAATGGTGCGAAGAACGGGAATGAGAATGGAGCCAACAATAATCAGAACCGCTCTAACCCATCTACACCCGCAAAGAGGGACTTAAGCCAAGTTGTTTGCTACAAGTGCGGGAAGAAGGGGCACTATGCCAATGACTGCTCTGAAGGAAAGAATGGGAATGGAAACGGGAGCGCAGGGAAGAAGCCTAATCCATTCAACAAAGGACAAGTGAACCACGTTAACGTGGAGGAGGTTGAAGAGCAGCCGGACACGGTAATAGGTAAGTTTTTGGTTCAGTCATTTACCGCTATTGTTCTTTTCGATACTGGTGCATCGCATTCATACATATCAAGGGGATTTGTGGAAAAGTTTAAGTTACCAACCCAAACCCTTAGGACACCCCTCTTAGTGAGCTCGCCAGGATCAGAGTACATGGCTAGCAGATGGTGCACCCAGATACCCCTAATCATTGGCACACATGTATTTCCGTCTGACCTAATTATCTTGGAGTCGCAAGGATTGGATGTGATATTAGGTATGGACTGGATGTCGAAGTATGGAGGAAGTATTGACTGTGCTAGTAAGTCAATTTATCTTACCACCCCGGAGGGAAAAGGATTAAGTATGTGTCTAGGCATGTGCCTAGGAGGAGCCAAGTAAACGCCCTCACGGGAGTTGTACAGGAGGAAGTACCTGTAGTAAGGGATTTTCCGGATGTTTTTCCTGAAGAGTTACCAGGTATGCCACCGGATAGAGACATCGAGTTTTTGATAGAGCTATTGCCAGGAACAGGACCGATATCCAAGAGACCCTATCGGATGCCAGCAAATGACCTGGAGGAAATTAAGAAGCAGATTAATGAGTTGTTGGAGAAAGGTTATATTCGTAGAAGTTCGTCACCTTGGGGAGCCCAGTACTTTTGGTGGAGAAGAAGGATAAATCCCTGAGGATGGTTGTTGATTACCGAGCTATGAATGAAGTAACGATAAAGAACAAATATCCCTTACCGATGATTAATGATCTGTTTGATCAGTTACAAGGAGCTAAGGTGTTTTCAAAGATTGATCTACGATCGGGATACCATCAGTTGAAAATCCGAGAGAAGGATATACCCAAGACAGCGTTTACCACATGGTATGGATTATATGAGTATACGGTCATGTCATTTGGACTGACTAACGCCCCTGCCTATTTCATGAGTATGATGAACAAGGTGTTCATGGAGTATTTGGACAAGTTTGTTGTGGTATTCATTGATGATATTATGATATACTCGAAGAACGAAGAGGAGCACGCGAAACACTTGCGTTTGGTTCTCGAGAAACTCAGGGAACACCAGTTATACGCCAAATTCAGCAAGTGCGAGTTTTGGTTGAAAGAAGTTGGATTTCTTGGACATGTTATATCTGGAGAGGGTATAGCAGTGGATCCCAGTAAGGTTCAGTCGATCACTGAATGGTTGGCACCCACTTCAGTTGGCGAGATCCGCAGTTTTCTTGGACTGGCAGGATATTATCGGAGGTTCATTGAGAATTTTTCCAAGATTGCTAAACCAATGACGGAATTGTTAAAGAAGGATACTAAGTTCAAATGGACAGAGGAGTGCGAGACAATTTTCAAGAGCTGAAGGAGCGATTGACTACAGCCCCAGTGCTGACCATGCCAGATATACATAAGGAGTTTCAAGTGTATTGTGACGCCTCTCGCTTGGGACTTGGATGTGTGCTTATGCAGGAAGGAAAGGTTGTTTCGTATGCCGCACGACAACTGAAGCCACACGAGTTGAACTATGCCACGCATGATTTGGAGTTAGCAGCCGTAGTGCATGCGCTAAAGACCTGGAGACATTATCTTATTGGAAACCATTGTGATGTGTACACGGATCATAAGAGCTTGAAGTACATTTTCACACAGAAGGAGTTGAACCTCAGGCAGAGGAGATGGTTGGAACTTATAAAGGATTGCGACATGAAGCTACACTATCAACCAGGAAAAGCCAATGTCGTAGCAGACGCTTTGAGCCGTAAGAGTTATGCTAATGTTCTTGTGAGCAAAGGAATGCCAAAGGAGTTAGCCGCGGAGATCATGGAACTTCGACTGGAGATTGTTCCAAGAGGTTTTCTTGCAACAATGGAAGTTCAGTCGACGCTGTTGGACAAGATTCGAGAAGCTCAGAAGGAAGACAAAGAGATTGCGGAGATAAGAGAGGATGGGCGAAGGTAAAGCCAAAGGTTTCCGCGAGGATGAGCACAATACCTTGTGGTTTGAGGACCGAATTATGTGCCCAACAATTCGGAGATCAGGAAGTTGATACTTTAGGAGGCCCATGACTCACCATACTCAATTCACCCCGAAAACACCAAGATGTACCTGGACCTGAAGGAACGTTTCTGGTGGACTGGAATGAAGAAGGATATGGCCGAGTATGTAGCCGTATGTGATGTATGTCAGAGAGTAAAGGCAGAACATCAGAAGCCAGCAGGACTGTTATAGCCTATGCCAATACCCGAATGGAAGTGGGACAAACTTGGTATGGACTTTATTACCGGATTACCCAGAACCAAGGCATATGGGTAGTTGTGGATCGATTGAATAAGGTAGCTCACTTCATCCCGGTGAAAACAACGTATACAAGTGCAAAGCTGGCCAAGATATATATGACCAGGATCGTATGTTTACATGGAGTTCCGAGGAGCATCGTATCAGATAGAGGAACTGTCACAGCCCTAGAATACTGCATGTAATTAGTTGCATCAGAGTGCATCATGCATCATGTTTAAATTCAGTTGAAATTTGAATTGAGGAATTTTCAAAGCCAAAGAGACCTTTTAAAAATGATCAACATTAAAATCTTCTCAAAGAAGCCCAAGAAAATGTTCCTGCTAAACCTTGAAAAATATTGGCAAGAATAAAGTTCAAACCAATATTTTTGGAGGCTTTAAAATATTTATTTTGGGCCTTTGACTTAAATTAATAACATATTTGAGTTGGACTTATTTCTGTTATATACGAGATAAAGTTCAAATAATTTTTTTAAGTTTGCATGTGGCCTTGGACAAGTTTCCTGAGCTCACATAAAAATTTACAGAAAGTTCTAAATGATTTGATGCCTCAAATCAAATCAAACAAATTACAGAAAATAGCAAAACAGAAAGAACATTAGAAAGGACACGGAGAGAGAGAGAGTTTACCTGTGCAGCCCATCTGGTGGCCCACTTACCTGGCCCATCCCACCAGAGCCGCCACCGTCTCCCACCTCGCGCCAGAAGGACGCGAGGCGTGTGGCCACCGCGCGCCGGCACGCGCCCGGCCACCTCCTCCCTGCCTGGCTGCCCCCTTCCCCCTCTGGACGCCCTGGACGTGGACACGTACCCTCCTTGGCCCCTATCACTCTCTCTCGTTCCTTCCCCTCCTCTCCCCCGCTCTCTCTCACCGCTCCCGAGCGCTGCCCTCGCCGCCGCACGCCGTTGCCGCGCCACCACCACTGCCTCGCCTCTCCGTCAAGCCCATTAGCTCCGCGCTGCCGTCCTCGACTTCTATGATGACTCACGCAAGCCGGGATGCCCTGCAGAGCTGCCCCGACGTCGTCCTCCTCGTCGGTGCCGCAGATCGCCGCCGTCAAATTCGTCGCCGTTCGGGCTTCCCCGAGCTCGCCGTCCACCTCTACGGGGTCCACGTGAGCTCGCCGTCCGTTTCCCCCTCTCCGTTCCTTTGCTCGCGCGTCGTAGCCGTGCTAACCACCGGATCCGAGCGGTCGCGCCGCCGTGGATTCTCACCTCGTGGCCAGAGTCACCGCAGCTCGTGCCCGCGCATGCCATCGCGCTCAGGAGCCTCCCATAAGACCAAAGCCGCCGCATGCAGATCCTGTCGTGCCCTGCAGCACCCCGCGCGCACCTGGCCGTGCTCCGGCCACCGCCCCGAGCTCGTTCCCGGCGAGCTCAGGCCGCCCCCGCTTCTCCCGCTTGCTCTAGACGACGCGGACGAGCCGTGCCTCCTCGCCCGTGCCTTCTACCGCCCAAATGGTCGCCGGAGCGACGTTTCCGACATCCTCCGCTGCCTCGGGTCGTCGCCGGCGGCTAAACGCCGGCCTAACCCCGTTTTAGTTAGTGTTAATGACGCCTCTAACTTAACACCCTGACCCACTTACAAGTGGGACCCGTGACCTAATTAACCACGGGGTAAACCCCTATTTAGTTTTAACTAATCACCGTGGCCCCACGCGTCAGCGTTGACCATGCTGACGTGGCACTTGACCGACCCCACCCGTCAGCCACACAAACCAGCACTGTGTCACCGACCAGTGGACCCCACTGGTCAGGTTTGACCCGGACCAGCCCCAGTTGACTTGATGACGTCACACCGACGTCATGCTGACGCAGTTAACCATTTTCTGGATTTAAAATAATTCAGGAAATTTCAGAAAATAGTATAAACTTCTAAAAATCATAGAAATTCAACCGTAACTCCAAATGAAATAAATTATATATGAAAAATGATCAGAAAAATCCAATCTATCCATCGGTACCATTTTCATGCATGTTAGAACAACTTATGGCTGCTGTTTAGGTGAAATCAATTAAATGGCACTTGAATTTCACATATGGAGTTTGAATTTGAATCTTGTATTCAAACCAACTTCATTTAATCCGTTTCTAGTTGCATTAATTCAAATCACAGCATATTGCCATGTCACATTCATGAATCATATTGTTGCATTGCATTGATTGTGTTCCTTCTCTGTTTGCCGGTGTTGTTCCCTCTCGATAGACGTGGGTTCGACGATGAGATCGATGACAACGATGAAGAGCTATATTATCTTCAGAAGTGCCAGGCAAGCAAAACCCCCTTGTTCATTCCGATACAATCCCACTCTCTCGCTCCTGCTCTCTTTTACTGCATTAGGACAACAACGATTCAACTGTTACATGCTGCGGTAGTTGAACCCTTTCCTCTGCATGACCTGTCATTGCCACAGTAAATAGATGAAATCAACTAGCATGAGTAGGAGTTGTTTGAGCCCTGATGTGCCTACTCATTCATGCTTGTTTGTCATGCCTGCTACTGCTTAGAGTTGAGTCAGGTCTGATTCTTCTGGGATGAATCAGAGGTGTGTGAACATGTCCTACCGTGTGTGAGCTAAGTGTGTGAACACGATTTGGTAAAGGTAGCGGTGAGAGGCCATGTAGGAGTACATGGTGGGTTGTCTCATTGAAGCCGTCCTCAGGAACTGAGTTCTGTGTTTGTGATCCATGAACAGCTACTACCACGCATTGGAATGCTTAAGTGCCCCTCTCGACTTATTAATCAACCTGATCTCTGTCCAGGAGTTGCAACTAGTTTCTGGTGTTTGTAGGTAGTGTTAGTAGTCTACCAAGTGGCACCCGGTACAGGTGGGCTTGGGACAGACTAGGCACAGTGGCCCGGTGTACCAAGTGGCACCCGGATGGTGGACTTGGGAACCCTGCACACATTGTTTGGGGTCGTGAGCGACACCCCGGCCGGATCTCCTTGCGGATGGAACCCGAATAGGCGATAAACCTGGACGAGAGACTTGTGTGGTTAGTCAGGTCGTGGCCGACTCCCTCGCCCGGCTTCCGCTTGAAGGTTGCCGAGGTATATGACGTGTACAGGGCGATAAGTGGCGAGAGCGTGTGTGAAGAAGTACACCCCTGCAGGGTTATCATTATCTATTCGAATAGCCGGATTCCTCGGATATGGAAACTTGGACCCCTTGTACAGTTCATAGACAAGTGAAAGTGGATACTCTAAAATATGCAAGATAAGTGTGAGTGCTATGGATGGCGTTCTCGTAGGGAGACGGGAGCGGATCCATAGTGGTGTATTGATATGGTGAATATGTGGACTCGTTTGCGCCACCTCAAAAGAGTTACTTGCAGTCGTAGTTCAGGATAGCCACCGAGTCAAAGCTGGCTTGCTGCAGTTAAACCCCACCATCCCCTTCTTGATAATGATGCATATGTAGTTAGTTCTGATGTAAGTCTTGCTGGGTACATTTGTACTCACGTTTGCCTATTTTATGTTTTTGCAGAGAGACTTCAGTCTCGCTAGTAGTTCCGCTTGGACTTCGACGTTTAGCTTGTAACCTCAGCTACGATCTTGTGCCCTCGGCAGGATCTAGTAGATAGTCAGGCTTCTCAGCCTTTTTCATTTGTAGATGTCTGTACTCAGACATGTTGAGCTTCCATTTGTGCTTTGACTTGTATGCTCTGAATGCTGGGTCATGAGACCCATGTTTGTAATATCTCGCTCCTCGGAGCCTATTGAATAAAATACTTGAGTTGTAGAGTCATGTTGTGATGCCATGTTGTATTTGCACATATCGAGCATATTGTGTGTATGTTATTGAAATGCTTGGTATGTGTGGGATCTGACTATCTAGTTGTTTATCCTTAGTAGCCTCTCTTACCGGGAAATGTCTCCTAGTGCTTCCACTGAGCCATGGTAGCTTGCTACTGCTCCGGAACACTTAGGCTGGCCA
Organism: Triticum timopheevii; assembly: GCA_963921465.1. NCBI lineage: Eukaryota > Viridiplantae > Streptophyta > Magnoliopsida > Poales > Poaceae > Triticum > Triticum timopheevii. Next base: position 625,736,821 of record OY997264.1, on the reverse strand, counting down.
GCATGTGTCCTTCGTTCCTGTGTCTGTCCCTTCGGGGAAATGTCACGCGATGAATACCGGAGTCCTGTTAGCCCGCTACAGCCTGGTTCACCGGAGTTCTGCTAGCCCAGTGCTACAGCCTGGATTCACTCGCTGATGACCGACACGTTCGATGCTGGGTCATGGATGCATGTCCCAGTAAGTTTGTGCCACTTTGGGCTTACGACTTGCCATGTCAGCCCGGACTCCTTATCATATGGATGCTAGCGACACTATCATATACGTGTGCCAAAAGGCGCAAACGGTCTCGGGCAAAGGTAAGGCGACACCCGTGGGAATACCGTGCGTGAGGCCGCAAAGTGATATGAGGTGTTACATGCTAGATCGATGTGGCATTGAGTCGGGGTCCTGACAGCTTTGGTATCAAAGCCTGACTACCTGTAGGATTACCAAGCCAAACTGGTCGAAGTTATGTCTAGAAATGCTTTAGTTATGTAAGGGAATTGATTGGGGAAGGGAACGTAAGGCTCTTTTTACTCCTTATACCTCATGGCCTTCTGATCTGAGTCAACCTCTTCTCTTCTACGGGGATTAAGAACTAGGCCTTCTCATCTATCTATCAGGATGACATGTTACTAATCCATAGACTTTTAAGATTGTTGGTTTTAAGCCCCAGTTCTGTTCTACTACTTCCGTGTGTTCATAGTTGGTCTCAGAACCTTGATATTGTGATGTTGAGTGGTCATGCCACCATTTTTGTAGGATGTCTCAAATCATTTTGAGCGTTTACAGCGGTTATGCTGTCCGAGTCATCCCAGGTTTCTAAATAGTCTGATGCATTTGCAAATCCTTTCTTTCCGTTCCCGATGTCCTTTATGGTCAGAATAAGCACACTAACCGGTGCGTTGAGGTAATTTATTGCCTTGACATATACGTTGGAGCTATTATTATGACCCTAGGTGTTTTAGGGAGTCACCTAGTAATCTAGCAATGTTTAGTGTTCCCAGTGTGAAGATTCTGACCATCATTCTCGAAGGCATCCCGTGATGTTATTAGTTAGTAGGTATTCCATTCCGGGGTTCTTGAACACGAGATTCACCCTACTTACTTCATGTTGATAGTGTTTGCTAGTTCCTTTAGGTTATTAGTAACCTTGCGATAGTCCTCGAGGTCCGTGGTATTTCCTTCTTCCAAATACCATGAACCATTCGGGCAGAAGTTATTTGAACCAAAGGATCACAATCAGGGTACTCTTGAGGAGTTCTCCATTCATAATTGTGAATCTGCCAGTTCTACCTTTCCGCATGGGTTATCCGGAAGAAATATGTTGAACTTTTTCGACATACTAACCTATGCATCCACAACTCGAAAGATATATGTTCCTTTGAGTTGTCCCTCTGTAGTTGTATTCCAATCCTTGTCTATCAGTTGATAGCCAAGTTTATGGCGTGCATTCGTGTTATTGATGCCTATTATTTTGTGGTCCGCCAAGCCATTCTACTCCGGAATGACTAGGAGAAACTAACTCCAGTACCTCGTCCATCTCTGGGATTGGGTCAAAGCAGTTGTATTCCGCAGATCAAATTGCTAATCCAGCTTTTGTTCTATTCTACCTTGGAGTGTTACCATCTTTATGTCAAGAGTGTCATGAGAATTGCACCACCTCTTATGAATTCTTGACCCAGTAATACTTCTTGCCATCATTGTTCATTCCTTGGTACCCGTGTTATTGTAACCGGAATGCCGACAAGTGTACCGTGATGTGCGAAATCAATACTCCTAGCAACTTCATTGCTTGGTAGTTAATGGACAATACTCTCATTCTTAGCGTGCTGGTTACTGAATTATCATTCTAAGACTGATCGTGCTACCTAGTCCATTTTTCCTGGTGCACCCTTCGATCAAGAGTTAGGATTGCATTAATCCCTCTCTTGTCTGGTCACATCGTCTTGCCCTGAAAAGCAAGATTGTTCTCGAGCTTAGTAACATATCGGTGGTTTGTGATGTTCCGAATATCTTCTCGGAAGTATGACCAGGTTTCACCTGACCGCTATGTTGAGTTCGTGATCATGTTGGTTTTCTTCCAAACCACCCTTTCTCCAAGAATCTGTGTGGGATACCCCTGAGCTAGTTGGTCAAGCTAAACAACAACTTGGAGAGTTGGAAGATGGAAGCTTGTCCGATTTAGTTCATCTTAAGGGATATCGTGTGTGTGTGTTGAAGAAAGATGATATCTTCATCGATTGGTCCTCGTGATCAGTTGTTGGATCTATTGCCTTGTCAAAACTTTGACTTGAGTATGGGCTATCGTCAAGTCAAATCAGAACCAACGATGTTCATCATGTTGTCTTACTCGTGGTTGATTCCTCGAGCATACACTATTACATCTTTTGGTCTGACCAATGCTAACACCGTGTTCACATGATGGTGGAAGTCCAGTGATATGGAATTCCGATGAGTTGTTATTGAACCCATCAACAGCATTTTGTCTCCCCCATGATTCATGTTGAACATCAATCTAGTGTTGAAAACTTTGTAAGCGATGCCTTCGTGTTCCGTTCATGAAGCTTATGTTTGGATGAAAGAAGTGACTTCCTCGAATTCGTGTGCTTTAGGTGTAAGTTGCCGCCATGAATTTGAGAAAGGTTTGTTTTGTTTCCTCTGGAATCATCCCAAGTTAGTCATGCATGTGCGATGTATTCTATGGTCTGATAGACTGATCATCTTCATTCCATATGAATTTCCTAGCACATCAAGCCACCGATTGGTTTGTTCGAGGGAAAGGAGTTGTTGTGCGAATACTAGTTCATGCACAAGATTCCAATATCCTCGAAGATGGTTCCCCACCTGAACTTGGTAGTGTTTTATCATAAGACTACCACGTGGTCATGCTTGTCTTGGACAATGTGTTCACATGTGAGTAGCAGTACCAGCTCATGTTTTGGAGCTTGCGACCAAGTTCATCTCCCGAGAATCTCGCAAAGCCATCTCGTCGATTTTTGTTGTAAACTTCATTTTTCTTTCTAGACTGGATGGGTCTGGAATATCCTGACACCAACCAGATCTGAATCTCAGGCAGATATGATGGTTGGATCATTCCTAGCATTTGCATTTATTTTCCCAGCTTGCACCGCCATTGTGCCAATCCCCCATGGGCTGCCCTTCTCGGTAGTTGCTGTCCAATATCATCTTCAAAAGTGGACTTACCATGGGTCCCATCCATTTCCGATGATAAGCAAGGTCATCCATTGCATTGTCTTCAACAAGGTAGTCCACATCAGCCATCCTAGTCCGAGTATGCCATTTCCTCGAGCTCTTCCAAACGATCAACTATAAATTGCCTTAAGCTGGTATGAAGGGTTTCAATGATCTCTGAATCAAAAGTAATTCTTTTTGCCACTTAAGTTAATAACTCTACGAGTCACCTCCCCCAAGGTGCCCCATTATGGAATCATGGCAATTATTTCCTCGCCACCATGTCACCATCCACCATCTCTCTAAGCGTGGAATTGTTGCCCACCAAATCAAACCTCGTTGTTTGTTCTTCCATCCCTCTCGATGTGTTTTGTGTCTCAACTCGAGATGTTTCAACATCTCATTCCATGAGTTGATCTTGAGTGCTCGATCTTCGAGGAGATCGTTTTCTATAGAGTTTCTTCCTGTCGCCATCGTGTTGGATGAAGATCTCGAAAGCAAAGACGTCAAGATCAATATGATGCAATGAAGCTACTTCTTCGAGAAGGGCAGTTGGATCGAGGAGACTGTGATAGTTTGTGACCTCCTTTCTTCTTACCTCACGTCTTGAATCTCGGGATGAGATTCTTGTTTAGTGGGGGTGAGTTGTCACATCCCTAGAATACTGCATGTAATTAGTTGCATCAGAGTGCATCATGCATCATGTTTAAATTCAGTTGAAATTTGAATTGAGGAATTTTCAAAGCCTCAGAGACCTTTTAAAAATGATCAACATTAAAATCTTCTCAAAGAAGCCCAAGAAAATGTTCCTGCTAAACCTTGAAAAATATTGGCAAGAATAAAGTTCAAACCAATATTTTTGGAGGCTTTAAAATATTTATTTTGGGCCTTTGAATTAAATTAATAACATATTTGAGTTGGACTTATTTCTGTTATATATGAGATAAAGTTCAAATAATTTTTTTAAGTTTGCATGTGGCCTTGGACAAGTTTCCTGAGCTCACATAAAAATTTACAGAAAGTTCTAAATGATTTGATGCCTCAAATCAAATCAAACAAATTACAGAAAATAGCAAAACAGAAAGAACATTAGAAAGGACGCGGAGAGAGAGAGAGAGTTTACCTGTGCAGCCCATCTGGTGGCCCACTTACCTGGCCCAGCCCACCAGAGCCGCCACCGTCTCCCACCTCGCGCCAGAAGGATGCGAGGCGTGTGGCCACCGCGCGCCGGCACACGCCCGGCCACCTCCTCCCTGCCTGGCTGCCCCCTTCCCCCTTAGGACGCCCTGGACGTGGACACGTACCCTCCCCGGCCCCTCTCACTCTCTCTCGTTCCTTCCCCTCCTCTCCCTCGCTCTCTCTCACCGCGCCCGAGCGCTGCCCTTGCCGCCGCACGCTGTTGCCGCACCACCACCACTGCCTCGCCTCTCCGTCAAGCCCATTAGCTCCACGCTGCCGTCCTCAACTTCTATGACGACTCACGCAAGCCGGGATGCCCTGCAGAGCTGCCCCGACGTCGTCCTCCTCGTCGGTGCCGCAGATCGCCGCCGTCAAATTCGTCGCCGTTCGGGCTTCCCCGAGCTCGCCGTCCACCTCTACGGGGTCCACGTGAGCTCGCCGTCCGTTTCCCCCTCTCCGTTCCTTTGCTCGCGCGCCGTAGCCGTGCTAACCATCGGACCCGAGCGGTCGCGCCGCCGTGGATTCTCACCTCGTGGCCAGAGTCACCGCAGCTTGCGCCCGCGCATGCCATCGCGCTCAGGAGCCTCCCATAAGACCAAAGCCGCCGCCTGCAGCTCCTGCCGTGCCCTGCAGCACCCCGCGCGCACCTGGCCATGCTCCGGCCACCGCCCCGAGCTTGTTCCTGGCGAGCTCAGGCCGCCCCCGCTTCTCCCGCTTGCACTAGACGACGCGGACGAGCCGTGGCTCCTCGCCCGTGCCCTCTGCCGCCCAAATGGTCGCCGGAGCGACGTTTCCGACGTCCTCCGCTGCCTCGGGTCGTCGCCGGCGGCTAAACGCCGGCCTAACCCCGTTTTAGTTAGTGTTAATGACGTCTCTAACTTAACACCCTGACCCACTTACAAGTGGGACCCGTGACCTAATTAACCATGAGGTAAACCCCTGTTTAGTTTTAACTAATCAACGTGGCCCCACGCGTCAGCGTTGACCATGCTGACGTGGCACTTGACCGACCCCACCCGTCAGCCACACAAACCAGCACTGTGTCACCGACCAGTGGACCCCACTGGTCAGGTTTGACCCGGACCAGCCCCAGTTGACTTGATGACGTCACACCGACGTCATGCTGACGCAGTTAACCATTTTCTGGATTTAAAATAATTCAGGAAATTTTAGAAAATAGTATAAACTTCTAAAAAACATAGAAATTCAACCGTAACTCCAAATGAAATAAATTATATATGAAAAATGATTAGAAAAATCCAATCTATCCATCTGTACCATTTTCATGCATGTTAGAACAACTTATGGCTGCTGTTTAGGTGAAATCAATTAAATGGCACTTGAATTTCACATATGGAGTTTGAATTTGAATCTTGTATTCAAACCAACTTCATTTAATCCGTTGCTAGTTGCATTAACTCAAATCACAGCATATTGCCATGTCACATTCATGCATCATATTGTTGCATTGCATTGATTGTGTTCCTTCTCTGTTTGCCGGTGTTGTTCCCTCTCGATAGACGTGGGTTCGACGATGAGATCATTGACACCGATGAAGAGCTATATTATCTTCAGAAGTGCCAGGCAAGCAAAACCCCCTTGTTCATTCCGATACAATCCCACTCTCTCGCTCCTGCTCTCTTTTACTGCATTAGGACAACAACGATTCAACTGTTACATGCTGCGGTAGTTGAACCCTTTCCTCTGCATGACCTGTCATTGCCACAGTAAATAGATGAAACCCACTAGCATGAGTAGGAGTTGTTTGAGCCCTGATGTGCCTACTCATTCATGCTTGTTTGTCATGCCTGCTACTGCTTAGAGTTGAGTCAGGTCTGATTCTTCTGGGATGAATCAGAGGTGTGTGAACATGTCCTACCGTGTGTGAGCTAAGTGTGTGAACACGATTTGGTAAAGGTAGCGGTGAGAGGCCATGTAGGAGTACATGGTGGGTTGTCTCATTGAAGTCGTCCTCAGGAACTGAGTTCTGTGTTTGTGATCCATGAACAGCTACTACCACGCATTGGAATGCTTAAGTGCCCCTCTCGACTTATTAATCAACCTGATCTCTGTCCAGGAGTTGCATCTAGTTTCTGGTGTTTGTAGGTAGTGTTAGTAGTCTACCAAGTGGCATCCGGTACAGGTGGGCTTGGGACAGACTAGGTACAGTGGCCCGGTGTACCAAGTGGCACCCGGATGGTGGACTTGGGAACCCTGCACACATCGTTTGGGGTCGTGAGCGACACCCCGGCCGGATCTCCTTGCGGATGGAACCCGAATAGGCGATAAACCTGGACGAGAGACTTGTGTGGTTAGACAGGTCGTGGCCGACTCCCTCGCCCGGCTTCCGCTTGAAGGTTGCCGAGGTACATGACGTGTACAGGGCGATAAGTGGCGAGAGCGTGTGTGAAGAAGTACACCCCTGCAGGGTTATCATTATCTATTCGAATAGCCGGATTCCTCGGATATGGAAACTTGGACCCCTTGTACAGTTCATAGACAAGTGAAAGTGGATACTCTAAAATATGCAAGATAAGTGTGAGTGCTATGGATGGCGTTCTCGTAGGGAGACGAGAGCGGATCCATAGTGGTGTATTGATATGGTGAATATGTGGACTCGTGTGCGCCACCTCAAAAGAGTTACTTGCAGTCGTAGTTCAAGATAGCCACCGAGTCAAAGCTGGCTTGCTGCAGTTAAACCCCACCATCCCCTTCTTGATAATGATGCATATGTAGTTAGTTCTGATGTAAGTCTTGCTGGGTACATTTGTACTCACGTTTGCCTATTTTATGTTTTTGCAGAGAGACTTCAGTCTCGCTAGTAGTTCCGCTTGGACTTCGACGTTTAGCTTGTAACCTCAGCTACGATCTTGTGCCCTCGGCAGGATCTAGTAGATAGTCAGGCTTCTCAGCCTTTTTCATTTGTAGATGTCTGTACTCAGACATGTTGAGCTTCCGTTTATGCTTTGACTTGTATGCTCTGAATGTTGGGTCATGAGACCCATGTTTGTAATATCTCGCTCCTCGGAGCCTATTGAATAAAATACTTGAGTTGTAGAGTCATGTTGTGATGCCATGTTGTATTTGCACATATCGAGCATATTGTGTGTATGTTATTGAAATGCTTGGTATGTGTGGGATCTGACTATCTAGTTGTTTATCCTTAGCAGCCTCTCTTACCGGGAAATGTCTCCTAGTGCTTCCACTGAGCCATGGTAGCTTGCTACTGCTCCGGAACACTTAGGCTGGCCAGCATGAGTCCTTCTTCATTCCTGTGTCTGTCCCTTTGGGGAAATGTCACGCGATGAATACCGGAGTCCTGTTAGCCCGCTACAGCCCGGTTCACCGGAGTCCTGCTAGCCCAGTGCTATAGCCTGGATTCACTAGCTGATGACCGACACGTTCGATGCTGGGTCATGGATGCCTGTCCCAGTAAGTTTGTGCGACTTTGGGTTTACGATGAGCCATGTCAGCCCGGGCTCCTTATCATATGGATGCTAGCGACACTATCATATACGTGTGCCAAAAGGCGCAAACGGTCTCGGGCAAAGGTAAGGCGACACCCGTGGGAATACCGTGCGTGAGGCCGCAAAGTGATATGAGGTGTTACATGCTAGATCGATGTGGCATTGAGTAGGGGTCCTGACAGGAACCCAGTTTACTTCAAAGTTTTGGCATCAGTTACACCAGACTTTGGGAACCCGATTGGAGTTCAGTACAGCTTTTCACCCGCAGACAGATGGGCAGATAGAGAGAGTCAATCAGATTCTGGAGGACATGTTGAGAGCCTGTGCGCTAGATTATGGATCTAGTTGGGATGACAATTTGTCGTACTCAGAGTTTTCTTATAACAACAGTTACCAGGCCAGTTTGAAGATGGCACCATTCGAAGCTCTGTATGGACGCAGATGTAGAACACCATTGATGTGGGACGAGGTAGGAGACCGTCAGTTGTTTGGACCAGATTTGATCAAGGAATCAGAGGAGAAGGTTAAACTGATCAGAGACAGACTAAAGATTGCTCAGTCCAGACAAAAGAGTTACGCAGATTCAAAACGCAAGGAAGTAACCTATGAAATTGGAGATAGAGCTTATCTACGAGTATCACCCTTGAGGGGAGTAAAACGTTTTGTAGTTAAGGGAAAGTTAGCCCCGAGATTTGTAGGACCGCATCGTATTTTGGAACGGATGGGAGAAGTTGCCTACAAGCTGGAGTTACCTGAAGGATTGTCAGGAGTTCATGATGTGTTCCACGTATCACAGCTGAAGAAGTGCCATGCTGAGATGGCCGATATACCGTTGAATGATACAGTACCTTTGGAGGCGATTCAGCTGGATAATAATCTGACCTATGAGGAGAAGCCAGTAAAGATTCTTGAGTTTGATAGCCGAGTCACTCGCAACAAGGTGATCAAGTTTTGCAAAGTTCAGTGGAGTCATCATACTGAGGAGGAAGCCACCTGGGAGCTAGAGGAGGATATTCGCAAGGACCATCGGCACCTATTTTCTAGCCAACCCGAATCTCGAGGGCGAGATTCATCTTAAGGTGGTAGGTTTGTAACATGCCAAATTCCAAATTTCCAATTTGGCATGTTATACATAGATCATCCATGCATATCATATTTTATTGTTTTTCATTTGCAATCCTCGAGATCCTAAGCAACTCAAGGACCTTCGGAGAGAGTTGGGGATTTTCTAATTTTCATATTTGAAACTTTTATCAAATAGTGAAGACGAGGATTTGATTTTAATTATTTTCTCTCCGGAAAATATTTCATTTAAAAATATTAAATGAGGGGAGATAATATGACTTCTCCAAAATAATTGAAATATCGGAGGAAAAATGTTAAAATCAATTTTGGATTTTATTTGAGTTTATTCGGGATTTTTATTTGCCCTAGAAAAATGTTGCATGTTTTAAAATTGCATTTTAGGGGCCAAGAAAAGTTCATCTTGTTCTAAATATTTTATTTAGACGGAGAAAACATGTTTTGGAATTTTTAGATTTTTATTTATTTTTATAGGAATTTTTCTTTCGGCGGAATGTTTTAAAAAAAAACAACCTCGCGCCCGACTGGGCCGAAGGCCCAGCTGAGCAGGCCGACCCAGCCAGCTGCCGCCGCCTCCCCGCGCGCGCCGCCGTGCTTGGCACGGACGCCGAGGGAGTCCGAGCCGGACTCCACCCGGGCGCCCCCTTCCCCAAGCCGCCCCGCCCCGCCCCTTTATATAGCCGCCGCCACCGCCGCCTCACCACCACCCCGCCACCACCCACCACTCGCCGCCGCCGCCCGAGCCGCCCCGGAGCCCGATCCGCCGCCGCCCGAGCCGCCGCCGTCGCCCCGCGCCGCGGCCACCACCCCGCAGCCACCCCGAGCCCCGCCGCCCGTCGCCGAGCCCCGCCGGAGCCGCCGCCCCGCCGGACGAGCCTCGTCGGAGGTACCCGACCCCGCCGCCGGTTTTTTTTAAAAAAAATTAATAAACCCTTCGGTTTTTTTAAAACCCTAGTTCATTTTTTTATAGATTGGTTTATTTCTTCGGTTTATTTACTTAGCGAATGTCCGTTCGTTCGTTCGTTTTAATGAACGTGTTCACTGTTTAGTTTCTGCAACGAACGTTCGTTCGTTTAGCCGTTCTTCGTTTTTCTTTTTATCGGATTTATTCCGCGATTATTCTGATCGTGATTTCTGATCTGATATTCAAACTTGTTTATCTTTTCGCTCGTTTATCGGAATCAGGCGATTCAAGCGCCTGGAGTTTCATCTCGAAACCCTCTTGCCGAATAATCAACTCAAACAAGATTTTTCTTCTGTAAAATTTGACTTAGATCCAGATTAGCAAAACGAAGTTGTTTCTTTTGCCATTTGAGTTTTGTTGCTTCGTTTGATTTGATTCTTTTTGCAAACCGGAGTTCTTAAGTTGAACTCTCCGGTCAAACTCTTTTAGTTGGAGTTCTACTTGTGCATCTTGATTGTTACTTATGTATGTTATTGTTTGCTTGCGATAGAATTTGCGGAGTGCGAAGCGTGTTACTACGAGTCACTAGGATTCCCGGATCGTCAGCAAGGCAAGTAACACATTGATCATACTCTTTTCATACCCAGTTTTATGCATTAGTTTCAATCCTCAAACATTGCATGATTAGGATGCTTTTAACATGTGGGTATTGGGAAGTAGTTGATGAGGTAGAACCTATTACCCTGTTTTATTATCAAACCCTTGGGAGTTACTTCTACGTTATGCTTATATTGCCATGCTATCCTCGTAGACGTGGATTGGGTTTGAGTGATATCCATGACAGATGTGAGATTGTTAATTAATGGTTTACTTCAGGTGGCAACTTTAATACACATCTGGGTGGATTGAGGCACCTGGGGTATCCAGTGATTGCCTGTTTTATTTTTGGAAATCCCGGGGTTACCGTGTGATTCTCCTATGGACCGCCACCCAGGCTCAAAGGGAACTGAGTCTATTCATGCTAGAAACTTCCGTGTGCAGCCGCAAGCTATTATGGGCTCTAGCATAGCTGAGTAAGTTGCGTGAAGCTCTTGAAGAGGTGGATCAGCAGGTAGTGGGTTTGTAGGTTTGGTATGGTCTGCCCAGAGTAGAGAGTTAATGCTTCTGAAAGACTGTGTCTCGGTTATCCATTTCTCAAACACCATGTAGTGCGAGAAAACCAATGGAGGCAATCGAGTCTTGTGGGGAAAAGTGCGCAAACCTCTGCAGAGTGTACAATCTAATCATGGTTAGCCATGTCCCCGGTCATGGACAATTTTGAGCATCTAGTACTTGAGTATTCGCATGTATCTCAACACTCTTTAATTAATATTGCTTGGGTTGTTAACTATTTTTAATTCGGATCATTGAGTTGGGGTTACCTTCTCAAATGATATTTCAACCACCATGATAGTTAAATTAAAACTGATTCCTTTGAAGTAGGGAAAAATTGGCTTTTCGCAAAACTGTAACCATAGAGCCCTCCACCAGCCAAATATGCATGTAGTGATAGCATTATTCTGTTATTGCTCTTTTGTGTTACATTGCCAGCATATTCCATGTGCTGACCCATTTTCGGGCTGCAACGTATTATGTTGCAGACTTTTCAGACGAGGAGTAAGGTTCGTAGGTCGTTGCCGTGCAGCTTAGTTATGCCATTGGAGTTGATGGACTCACTTTATCTTCCAAGCCTTCTGCTGTTATCGCATTAGATGGCCTTAAGCCATATTATTGTAATAAGTTCTCTTTTGAGACATTCGATGTAATAAGTGTGTGATTTTGCTACTCTGTTATAAGTCCTTCGAAGTACTGTGTGGTGTCAGCATTACTGATCCAGGAATGACACCTGAGCACAGAGACTTGACCATCTGAGGTCGGGTCGCTACAATAGGGAGAAGATGACTGAGACGGCGCGAGAAACGAGGAGATAACAATTATTATCCAGCAGCCCTGATGCCTCGATTTTCAGAACAGTTAGTAAAGAAGAGATCCGTTGAAGGATTCGGTGGAATAAAAAATGAGTTAAAGGAAGGATGACATCACGCCGGGTTAAGACGGATCCAGGAGATGACGTCATGGCGGGTTAACAAAAACCCTCTGTATAGTTAGAAGACTGAAGATTTAATTATTTACAAATATTTTTTAGATTGACATGAACAGGTTCAAACCAATCCGGGGCCTAGTGTTGGAGATATGACTATTTGTGTAAGCCGCCCAGAGGGGCCGGGTTACGAAAGAGTACTCATCAGAGGAAGCCCAAGACCAAGCATGAAGATGGCGGTTCAATAAGGACCTTAAGGCCCACGGGCGGCTTAAGCCCATTGTAGTAAACCGCCATGATGGCATGACTTGTAACGTAAGGTAGATTTAACTGGTCACCGAGCCGGACTCTGTTTATAAGCCGATCTGTACTCTGTAAGCCGGTGGGCGTCAACCCGTGTATATAAGGGGACGACCTGCTGGCAGCTTAGGGCAAGAAACAACTCATCGAGAACCGGGCATAGCATGTCTCGCTCCCTGGTTATCGAAACATCAATACCAACCCAACTAGACGTAGGCCTTACCTTCACCGTAAGGGGCCGAACTAGTATAAACTCTCTCGTGTCCCCTGTCCCGATTTAACCCCTTCATTGCAATGGCTCCACAACTAAGTCCTTTCATGAGGACATCTGACGTGACTATTCCACGACACCCCCCGAGCCAATTCCTGAAGTAATTCCTGAACCAATTGAGCCAACTCCTAAGCCTATTCCTAAACCCACTCCGAAGAAGAGAGGTGTTTTATTTCTCAGTCCTGAAGATATGCAAGAGGCAAAGAAATCAATGAAAGAAAAAGGTATTAAAGCTGAAGATGTTAAGAATTTACCTCCTATTGAAGAAATACATGGTCTTAATATACCGCCTCTTGAAGAACCACATTGTCTTGATAACCCGACACAGGTAGTAAAGGTAAATTCTCTCTATAGATATGATAAAGTTGAAATCCCCTCTACTAAATTTCATAGCCCGCGCTTAGATGAATTTGATGACTTTATGGCTAGACAAGAAAGTTTTAATGCTTATGTTGGTAGAGAGTTAAATAATAATGCTTTCGAGATAGGACGTGTAAGCAATAATCTGGCTAGAGTTAAAGATGAACTTCACCTCATTAGCAAATATGCATCTATGGTTGCTACTCAAGCTGAGCAAGTACTTAAAGCTCAAAATGATTTGCTTGAGGAATTAAATAATAAAAATGACTTTGCTGTTAGAGTGGCTACTAGAACTGGTAGAATGACTCAGGAACCTTTGTATCCTGAAGGCCACCCTAAGAGAATCGAGCAAGATTCTCAGAGAAATAATTTAGAGGCACCTAGTTCTTCTAAAAAGAAGAAAAAGAAAAACGATAGGACTTTGCATGCTTCTAGTGAACCTACTGTAGACACACCTGAGAATCCCAATGATATTTCTATTTCTGATGCTGAAACTCAATCAGGTGATGAACATGAACCTAGTCATAATGTTAATGATCATGTTCATGATGATGCTCCACCTAGCAAAAACAATGATGTAGAGATTGAACCTGCTATTAATCTTGATAACCCACAATCAAAGAATCAACATTATGATAAGAGAGATTTTGTTGCTAGGAAACACGGTAAAGAAAGAGAACCATGGGTTCAGAAACCCATGCTCTTTCCTCCTAAACCATCCAAGTCTAAGGATGATGAGGATTTTGAGCGCTTTGCTGAAATGATTAGACCTATTTTCTTACGTATGCGCTTAACTGATATGCTGAAAGTAAATCCTTATGCTAAATATATGAAGGATATCATTACAAATAAAAGAAAGATACCGGAAGCTGAAATTTCCACCATGCTTGCTAATTACACTTTTAAAGGTGGAATACCAAAGAAACTTGGAGATCCCGGGGTACCAACTATACCATGCTCCATTAAAAGAAATTATGTTAGAACTGCTTTATGTGATCTTGGAGCCGGTGTTAGTGTTATGCCTCTCTCTTTATATCGTAGACTTGAATTGAATAAGTTGACACCTACTGAAATATCTTTGCAAATGGCTGATAAATCAACTGCTATACCTGTCGGTATTTGTGAGGATGTGCCTGTTGTAGTTGCAAATGTCACTATCTTAACGAACTTTATTATTCTTGATATTCCCGAGGACGATAGTATGTCTATTATCCTTGGTAGACCATTTCTTAATACTACAGGGGCTGTTGTTGATTGCAACAAAGGCAATGTCACTTTTCATGTTAATGGTAATAAGCATACGGTACACTTCCCGAGGAAACAATCTCAAGTTCATAGCATCAATTCTATTGAAAAAGTTCCAACTATCATTTTTGGAGGTTTTGAATTTCCTCTCCCTACTGTCAAGAAAAAGTATGATATTCTTATTGTTGGGGATTTTCATATCCTTGTTGAGGTAACTTAGTGTTATTCGAAATTTCTCCAGTTCTGTGTTATTCGGAATGAGTTTGTTAACAAGACTTGATCAACCTTGTTAGTGGATTCATTTTGATGATCACGAGATGGATGAAACTAGAAGGCACAACCTTCTGTACCCTCTTTTTACTTTCTGTTATTTAGAATAAATAAAGCAAAAATAGTATTATTTGTCTGTTTTCTGAATTATCCATGCAATAAAAAATAGTCCGAAAATAAAAGTGCTCCAAATGCCTGCAAATTTAGTATGATTTTTTCTGGAATATTTGAAGATTTTAGGCACTGAAAACACTACAGGAGGGGCAAGCACCAGGCCACGAGAGAGGAGGGCGCCCCGCCCCCTATAGGGCGCGCCCCCTATCTCATGGTCCCCTGGTGCCCCTCCTCCACTTATGCCAGCACCCACACACTTCATCTTCTACCCAAAAAAATCCCCATCCAGCTCAAGCACGAGTTCTAGCTCCTTTTGCTGCGATTTTTGATCTCCTTGCTCAAAGCTCCATTCACAAAACTGCTTTGGGAGATCGTTGCTTGGTATGTGACTCCTCCATTGGTCCAATTCGTTTTTGTTCTAGTGTTTTATTCATTGCAAATTTTTGCTGCATAGGTGACCATGTTCTTGAGCTTGCATGTTAAATTTTTGAGGTCCCAAACAATTCCAATGCATGATATAGGCTCTAGGCACTTGTAGGAGTAGTTGCTACCAATCTTGTTTAGTTTTATTCACTTTTATTTTGAAGTTACTAAAATTTCAGACATTTTCAGAAAATGTTGAGAAACTTTTGAGGGGCTCTTCTAGCCAAAGCTCTCAGGAAAAACAAGCCAAAGAGAAGGAAAAGGCCAAGTATAATCTTCCTCGCTTAGCGGAAGTACGGTCATGTGAACGGCCATGTGAGGATTTCTTGAAAGAAGCTGGAATTCATGAAGATTTTTATGCTTTAATCGAGACTGCAGGCCTCACCGGTTTCATGAACGACCGAATCAATCAGTATCTCTTACTTACCAATACTTTTGTGCAAAACTTTTATTATTATCCTAAAAAGTCACCGCCTGCAGTATCATTTCATTTATATGATGAATTCAAAGAAATGTCTTTTTGTCATTTTTGTTCGGTATGTAGGATACCTTATGAGGAAGAATTAGAGGAACCCCATCATGAAGATGTGGGCGGCTTTGTTAATACTATTGCTGTAGCGGAGCCAAAGAAGGGCTCCGAGGCGAAGGTCTCTAGCATACACTTTCCTGTGTTACGTTATTTTCCTATATTTGCTAGTAGATGCTTGATTGGTCGTGGAAATAGCGGAAATCTGAGCGTTCCTGATATTATCATTCTTCAACATGCCTTGCTTGGAGACAATACTTTTAGTATGGGTGCCGTCGTTGCTAAGCGGCTAGCCCTGAATCGTATAAAAGGCCCCATTTTTGGAGGTATCTATGCTGCACATCTTGCTAAATATTTTCAGATACCTATTAGGCACCATGAGAAGGAGGAGATAAAATTGCCTCCTCACATTTTAGATTACAAGAGCATGGTGGCACACAAGTTTATTGTTGACAATGAAGAAAAGATGCTCTTGTATAAACTTAGATTCAATAAGAAACACTTTGAGATTATTATTTTGCCTGCGCCTTTGTTGTCTGATTTGCTTGCAGAAAATTTTCTTGTCACACCGGAAGAGGCGAACAATCATCGACCTCAAGCTTTTACTCCAGAACCTGAACCTGAGCCGGAACCAAAACTGGACCCTTATCGTGCATCATCTGTCCAGTGGGATCCGAAGATGACTAGCCAGTGGTATCCTGATTACACCTCCCATTACACCGGGGAGAGTAGTGGGGGTCCTTGGTACTAGACCAACTTAGGCCAAAAGCCTAAGCTTGGGGGAGTACGTATTTCTCACCGACTTTACATTCATGTTCACACACTAGTCGTCGGTGCTCATACTCTTTCATTGTATTATCCATGCTAGTTTAAATTTCTTTTTCTAGTTTTCTTCTTGTGTGTTTGATAAACCTTAAGAAAAACCCAAAAAAAATTAGTTAGTTTAATTTCCATGCTTGTAGTAGTAATTAAAATGAAACACAAAAAGATTTCTAGTTCTTCTTCTTACTTGTTGGGAGCTTTCCTGTGTAAATAGTTTTATTTTCTTTTCTTTCTTTTGGGGGTCGAGAAGACTATATTGAAAATGCTTAGTGGCTCTTATATGCATGATTGTTTATTTTACTTAGAGCCCATATTACCCTGTCTTTTCTCTTGAGTTGAATGCTTGCAGATTCCAGCTTAGTCCAATGCACGTGCACTCTTATTATTATACACATCATTCGGTCGTGCAAGTGAAAGGCAATAATGACGATATATGATGGACTTATTGGGATGAGAAAAGCTGGTATGAACTCGACCTCTTGTTTTTGTAAATATGATGATTTCATCGTTTCTGAGTCAGCTATTATGAAGTAAACATATTTGCAATGGCATTTAGAGATTATAGTTGCTTGTGCCATGCTTGATTAGCTATGAGTTATAATGGTTTACTTTGCGTGCCAACATGCTATAAGAATGATTATGATGAGATATGGTGGGATGGAATCCTCCTTTGAATGAATTGACTGACTCGACTTGGCACATGTTCACGCATGTAGTTGAATAAAATCAACATAGCCTTCATGACATTTATGTTCATGGTGGATTATATCCTACTCATGCTTGTACTCGGTGTAAATTAATTTTAATGCATGTTTAGACTGTTGTCGCTCTCTCAGTTGGTCGCTTCCCAGTCTTTTGCTAACCTTCACCTGTACTAAGCGGGAATACTGCTTGTGCATCCAAACTCCTTAAACCCCAAAGTTGTTCCATATGAGTCCACTATACCTACCTATATGCGGTATTTACCTGCCGTTCCAAGTAAATTTGTATGTGCCAAACTCTAAACCTTCAAATGAAATTATGTTTTGTATGCTCGAGCAGCTCATGTTACAACTAGGGCTGCCTATATCTTCCATGATAGGTGGGTTATTCTCACGAGGAGTGGACTCTGCTCCTCATTCACGAGAAAGGGCCGGTAACCGGGATGCCCAGTCCCATGATCCAAAAAGATCAAAGCAAATCAAAATAATTAAACAAAACTGCCCCAGGACTATTGTATGTTGGAGGCACTCATTGTTTCGAGCAAGCCATGGATTGATGCTTGTTGGTGGTTGGGGGAGTATAAACCTTTACCATTCTGTTTGGGAACTGCCTATAATGCATGTAGTATGGAAGATATAGTCATCTCATAGTTGTTGCGTTGACAGCGAAAGTATGCCGCTCAAAATGTTATTCAATCTCTATTTTAAAATTGAGCTCTGGCACCTCTACAAATCCCTGCTTCCCTCTATGAAGGGCCTATCTATTTACTTTTTTGTTGAGTCATCACCCTTCTTATTAAAAGCACCCGCTGGTGAGCACACTGTCATTTGCATTCATTACTATTGATTTATATTGGGTATGACTTGACTGGATCTCTTTTACCATGAATTACAATGTTTAGTCAGTCCTTGATCTTTAAAGGTGCTCTGCATTTATGTTTTGCGGTCTCAGAAAGGGCTAGCGAGATACCATTTTGTTATATCATGTTATGATTGTTTTCAGAAAGTGTTGTCACCCGAGTTTTATTATTATGGCTCGCTAGCTGATTATGTTATTGATATGAGTAATTGTGAGACCTAAGTGTTATTGTGAGTATGGTTAGTTCGTAGTATTTGCTGAAACTTGAATGCTGGCTTTTCATGTTACAACAACAAAAGCAAACAGAGTTTGTAACAGTTTTTCTTTATCACTTTTAGTTTATCAACTGAATTGCTTGAGGACAAGCAAAGGTTTAAGCTTGGGGGAGTTGATAGGTCTCCGATGTATCTACTTTTCCAAACACTTTTGCCCTTGTTTTGGACTCTAACTCGCATGATTTGAATGAAACTAACCCGGACTAACGCTGTTTTCAGCAGAACTGCCATGATGTTGTTTTATGTGTAGAAAAGAAAAGTTCTCGGAATGTACTGGAAATCCACAGAGGCACTTTTTGGAATTAATAAGAATTTTTGGCAAAAGAATCAATGCCAGGGGGCCCAGGGCCTGTCCACGAGACAGGGGGGCGCCCCCCTGTAGGGCGCGACCTCCTATCTCGTGGGCCCCCTAGACCTCCACCGACCTCAACTCCAACTCCATATATTCACGTTCGGGGAGAAAAAATCAGGGAGAAAGTTTCATCACGTTTTACGACATGGAGCCGCCGGCAAGCCCTAATCTCTCTCGGGAGGGCTGATCTAGAGTCCGTTTGAGGCTCCGGAGAGGGGGATTCGTCGCCGTCGTCATCATCAACCATCCTCCATCACCAATTTCACGATGCTCACCCTCGTGCGTGAGTAATTCCATCGTAGGCTTGCTGGACAGTGATGGGTTGGATGAGATTTACCATGTAATCAAGTTAGTTTTGTTAGGGTTTGATCCCTAGTATCCACTATGTTCTGAGATTGATGTTGCTATGACTTTGCTATGCTTAATGCTTGTCACTAGGGCCCGAGTGCCATGATTTCAGATCTGAACCTATTATGTTTTCATGAATATATGTGAGTTCTTGATCCTATCTTGCAAGTCTATAGTCACCTATTATGTGTTATGATCCGACAACCCCGAAGTGACAATAATCGGGATACTTCTCGGTGGTGGCCATAGTTTGAGGAGTTCATGTATTCACTATGTGCTAATGCTTTGTTCTGGTTCTCTATTAAAAGGAGGCCTTAATATCCCTTAGTTTCCAATAGGACCCCGCCGCCACGGGAGGGTAGGACAAAAGATGCCATGCAAGTTATTTTCCATAAGCACGTATGACTATTTACGGAATACATGCCTACATTACATTGATGAATTGGAGCTAGTTCTGTGTCACCCTATGTTATGACTGTTACATGACGAACCACATCCGGCATAATTATCCATCACTGATCCGGTGCCTACGAGCTTTCCATATACTGGTTTACGCTTATTTACTTTTCCGTTGCTACTGTTACAATCACTACAAAAATACCAAAAGATGTCATGCAAGTTCTTTTCCATAAGCACGTATGACTATTTACGGAATACATGCCTACATTACATTGATGAACTGGAGCTAGTTTTGTGTCACCCTATGTTATAGCTATTACATGAGGAATCGCATCCGACATAACTATCCATCACTAATCCATTGCCTACGAGCTTTTCACATATTGTTCTTCGCTTATTTACTTTTCCGTTGCTACTGTTACAACTACTACAATAACCCAAAAACATTTATCTTTACTTTTGCTACCATTACATACCACTTTGCTACTAAATACTTTGCTGCAGATACTAAGTTATCCAGGTGTGGTTGAATTGACAACTCAACTGCTAATACTCAAGAATATTCTTTGGCTCCCCTTGTGTCGAATCAATAAATTTGGCTTGAATACTCTACCCTCGAAAGCTGTTGCGATCCCCTATACTTGTGGGTTATCATGCACCATGCTTAACGGCTTAGAATTGGGACTTCAAAGATGTTTTGAATGTCATGGACCATATGAGATGTTCCAGGAGTTGAAGTTAATATTTCAAGCAAAATGCCCGAGTTGAGAGATATGAAGTCTCCAACAAGTTCTATATCTAAAAGATGGAGGAGAATCGCTCAACTAGTGAGCATGTGCTCAGATTGTCTGGGTACTACAATCGCTTGAATCAACTGGGAGTTAATCTTCAAGATAAGATAGTGATTGACAGAGTTCTCTAGTCACCATCACCAAGTTACTAGAACTTCGTGATGAACTACAGTATGCAAGGGATGACGAAAACGATTCCCGAGCTCTTCGTGATGTTGAAATCGACGAAGGTAGAAATCAAGAAAGAGCATCAAGTGTTGATGATTGACAAGACCACTAGTTTCAAGAAAAGGGCAAAGGGAAAGAAAGGGAACTTCAAGTAGAATGGCAAGCAAGTTGTCACTCCCGCGAGGAAGCCCAAAGCTAGACCAAAGCCTGAAACTGAGTGCTTCTACTGCAAAGGAAATGGTCATTGGAAGTGGAAATGCCCTGAATATTTGGTAGATAAGAAGGATGGCAAAGTGAACAAGGGTATATTTGATATACAGGTTATTGTTGTGTACCTTACTAGTGTTTATAGTAACCCCTGGGTATTTGATACTTGTTCGGTTGCTAAGATTAGTAACTCGAAACAGGAGTTACAGAATAAACAGAGACTAGTTGAGGGTGAAGTGACGATGTGTGTTGGAAGTGGTTCCAAGATTGATAAGATCATCATTGCACACTCCCTATATTTTTGAGATTAGTGTTAAACCTAAATAAATGTTATTTGGCGTTTGCGTTGAGCATGAATATGATTTGATCATGTTTATTGCAATACGGTTATTCATTTAAAGTCAGAGAATAATTGTTGTTCTGTTTACATGAATAAAATGTCATGACCGGTTTTCCAATAAAAGACTTATTGAGAAACCGACCTTTAAATAGACCAGTATAGGAAAAATCCTCCTTACTGGTAGACAAATACTTGATACAGAAATCAAGTAGCATTAAATATTATACAGGGTTGAGCTGAGGTAGCTCAACAGTTTATTAGAAGCACGCCAATATTTTACATAAGGGCGGATATGACACAAGGGTGTGGTGGCATACTACTGACTCACAATAAAAGTGGTGGTGGATATGTCACAGTGAAGTGGGTGACATGAATCCTAATCTTACAGCTCGTCGAGCGTCGAAGTGAGGCTCGATGATTTTATTTGGGTAGCGGAAGCGTATATGATACAAGTGAATAAATCCAAGATTGCACGGGACTGATTGGGACTCCTCTAGGCGTCGGACTCGCTATCGTACTCTTCATCCATGAGATCGCCTTCGTCAACATCTGGCCAAATCAACAAGCCAGGTGAGTACTTTGAATGTACTCGCAAGACAGTTCAGACATAAGATATAACAAATGCAAACATGATGCATCATGAGCAGTTAGCAATGCACACTCAAATAATAAATTTGCACGGCATGTTGAATAAAAAGGAAGTTAGGCGGTAGTCCTCCCGAAATCCTAATAAAATAACTGAAAACTGATCGGGTGTCTGAAGCGACGCCTCGAAAGGTGAAACCAATAAATTAACATGCCGCAGTCGGGCGTCTGGGCGACACCACATAAAGGGCTTATATTGAAAAGTAAATGACAGTGCGTGCCACAGTCGGACGTCTACGTGACATCTCGGAAAGGTTTATAATGAAAGTAAAATAACAGTGATGCCACAGTCGGACGTCTACGCGACATCTCGAAAAGGGCTTATAATGAAAATAAATAACAGTGATGCCACAGTCGGACGTCTGAGCGACATCACGTAAAGGGCTTATAATGAAAATAAATAACAGTGATGCCACAGTCGGACGTCTGAGCGACATCACGTCAAGGGCTTATATTGAAAGTGAATAACAAGAGTGCCACAGTCGGACGTCTGAGCGACATCACAGAAAGGGCTTATATTTCATCATTCATAATCAATAAATTCATGAAGATATATCACTCACAGGAAATGCTCAGCACATAATAATAAATGGGTTAGTCCATCCACAGGAGTAATCATTTAGCCGGGCTTAACACTCATGCTTGTTCACCGGAGATTTGTCACTGAGACTAACACTGAGACTGACAAACATAAGTTGAACACAGTCCTTGACCAAGATACAGTTACTTGAATGATTTTGACTCTGCAGAGTTTGTACTATTTAACCACAGCCAACGGATTTCAGTAGTCACAAAGGACTAGTTCCGTTTACGGCATTTCAGTAGAAACACATCTAACCAGTACACACCCATTTCCACCTCACGATGCTAGGAATCACCCTAGGCAATGTTCAAGAAAAACTTTAAGATGGGAAGGCTACAACCTCGAATAGCATGGGATCAAATTTATATACGCGCGCTCTAAGGGGTGCCCCCCTCTCGGTCCCAACCGGAAACACCCATGCCCCTTGACCGGATGACTGGCTTTAATCCAGGGCCACGGAACCCTCATCACGGCCTCTCTATCTGGTGTGTACGAGGAAAGCGGTTTGCAACTTACTAAACCATATTCTTTGCAGAAACATGCGGTAGCACAAAAAAGGAACGAATGGATGATAACGTGACTTGATCCACGTTAACACTGGAGTTAAATGGTTTGGCATAAGACTGGCATGCTTCAACACTGCCACCTTGAAGGAAATATGCCCTAGAGGCAATAATAAAGTTATTATTTATTTCCTCATATCATGATAAATGTTTATTATTCATGCTAGAATTGTATTAACCGGAAACATAATACATGTGTGAATACATAGACAAAACTATGGTCACTAGTATGCCTCTACTTGACTAGCTCATTAATCAAAGATGGTCATGTTTCCTGACCATAGACATGTGTTGTCATTTGATTAGTGGGATCACATCATTAGAAGAATGATGTGATTGACATGACCCATTTTGTTAGCCTAGCACTTGATCGTTTAGTATACTGCTATTGCTTTCTTCATGACTTATACAAAGTTCCTGCAACTATGAGATTGTGCAACTCCCATTTACTGGAAGAACACTTTGTGTGCTACCAAATGTCACAACGTAACTGGGTGATTATAAAGGTGCTCTACAAGTGTTTCCGAAGGTACATGTTGAGTTGGCATAATTCGAGATTAGGATTTGTCACTCGGATTGTCGGAGAGGTATCTCTGGGCCCTCTCGGTAATACTCATCACCTAAGCCTTGCAAGCATGTAACTAATGAGTTAGTTATGAGATGACGTATTACGGAACGAGTAAAGAGACTTGCCGGTAACGAGATTGAACTAGGTATTGGATACCGACGATCAAATCTCGGGCAAGTAACATACCGATGACAAAGGGAACAAAGTATGTTGTTATGCGGTTTGACCGATAAAGATCTTCGTAGAATATGTAGGAACCAATATGGGCATCCAGGTCCCGCTATTGGTTATTGACCTGAGACGTGTCTCGGTCATGTCTACATTGTTCTCGAACCGTAGGGTCCGCACGCTTAAGGTTTCGATGACAGTTATATTATGAGTTTATGTATTTTGATGTACCGAAGTTTGTTCGGAGTCCCGGATGTGATCACGGACATGACGAGGAGTCTCAAAATGGTCGAGACATAAAGATTGATATATTGGACGGATATATTTGGACACCGGAAAGGTTCCGGTAGAGTTTGGGAATATACCGGAGCTCCGGGAGGTTACCGGAACCCCCCGGTAAGTATATGGGCCTTATTGGGCCCTATTGGAAGGGAGGGAGAAGGAGCAAGGGAGGGGGGCGCGCCCCCCCAAGCCCAATCCGAATTGGGAGGCGGGCCGGCCCCCCTTTCCTTCTCTCCTTCCCCCTCTTCCTTCCTACTACTACTACTCCTTCCTTCCCCCTCCAACTTGGATTAGGAAAAGGAGGGGAAACCTACTTGGAGTAGGTTTCCCCCTCCCTATGGCGCGCCCCCCCTTGGGCCGGCCACCTCCTCCCTCCCTCCTTTATATATGGGGGTAGGGGGGCACCCTAGACACACAAGTTGATCATTGAGATCGTTCCTTAGCCGTGTGCGGTGCCCCCCTCCACGATATTACACCTCGGTCATATTGTAGCGGTGCTTAGGCGAAGCCCTGCGACAGGAGAACATCAAGATCGTCACCACGCCGTCGTGCTGACGGAACTCCCCCCTGCGCCTCTGCTGGATCGGAGATCGAGGGTGCGTCATTGAGTTGTATGTGTGTCAAGAACTCGGAGGTGCCGGAGTAATGGTGCTTGGATCGGTTGAACCGGGAGGACGTACGACTACTTCCTCTACGTTGCGTCAACGCTTCCGCTTCGGTCTACGAGGGTACGTAGACAACACTCTCCCCTCTCATTGCTATGCATCACCATGATCTTGCGTGTGCGTAGGAAAAATTTTGAAATTACTACATTCCCCAACAGTGGTATCAGAGCCTAGGTTTTATGCGTTGATGTTATATGCATGAGTAGAACACAAATGAGTTGTGGACGATATAAGTCATACTGCCTACCAGCATGTCATACTTTGGTTCAGCGGTATTGTTGGATGAAGCGGCCCGGACTGACATTACGCGTACGCTTATGCGAGACTGGTTTTACCGCCGTGCTTTGCACATAGGTGACTAGCGGGTGTCAGTTTCTCCAACTTTAGTTGAACCGAGTGTGGCTACGCCTGGTCCTTGTGAAGGTTAAAACGGAGTCTATTTGACAAACTATCGTTGTGGTTTTGATGCGTAGGTAAGAACGGTTCTTGCTAAGCCCGTAGCAGCCACGTAAAATTTGCAACAACAAAGTAGAGGACGTCTAACTTGTTTTTGCAGGGCATGTTGTGATGTGATATGGTCAAGATGTGATGCTATATTTTATTGTATGAGATGATCATGTTTTGTAACCGAAGTTATCGGCAACTGGCAGGAGCCATATGGTTGTCGCTTTATTGTATGAAATGCAAACGCCCTGTAATTGCTTTACTTTATCACTAAGCGGTAGCGATAGTCGTAGAAGCAATAGATGGCGTAACGACAATGATGCTACGATGGAGATCAAGGTGTCGCGCCGGTGACGATGGTGATCACGACGGTGCTTCGGAGATGGAGATCACAAGCACAAGATGATGATGGCCATATCATATCACTTATATTGATTGCATGTGATGTTTATCCTTTATGCATCTTATCTTGCTTTGATTGACGGTAGCATTTTAAGATGATCTCTCACTAAAATTATCAAGAAGTGTTCTCCCTGACTATGCACCGTTGCCAAAGTTCGTCGTGCCGAGACACCACGTGATGATCGGGTGTGATAAGCTCTACGTCCATCTAGAACGGGTGCAAGCCAGTTTTGCACAAGCAGAATACTCAGGTTAAACTTGACGAGCCTAGCATATGCAGATATGGCCTCGGAACACGGAGACCGAAAGGTCGAGCGTGAATCATATAGTAGATATGATCAACATAATGATGTTCACCATTGAAAACTACTCCATCTCACGTGATGATCGGTTATGGTTTAGTTGATTTGGATCACGTGATCACTTAGATGACTAGAGAGATGTCTGTCTAAGTGGGAGTTCTTAAGTAATATGATTAATTGAACTTAAATTTATCATGAACTTAGTACCTGATAGTATCTTGCTTGTCTATGTTTGTTTGTAGATAGATGGCTCGTGTTGTTGTTCCGTTGAATTTTAATGCGTTCCTTGAGAAAGCAAAGTTGAAAGATGATGGTAGCAATTACACGGACTGGGTCCGTAACCTGAGGATTATCCTCATTGCTGCACAGAAGAGTTACGTCCTAGAAGCACCGCTGGGTGCCAGGCCTGCTGCTGATGCAACTGACGACGTTAAGAACGTCTGGCAGAGCAAAGCTGATGACTACTCTATAGTTCAGTGTGCCATGCTTTACGGCTTAGAACCGGGTCTTCAACGATGTTTTGAACGTCATGGAGCATATGAGATGTTCCAGGAGTTGAAGTTAATATTTCAAGAAAATGCCCGGATTGAGAGATATGAAGTCTCCAATAAGTTCTATAGCTGCAAGATGGAGGAGAATAGTTCTGTCAGTGAACATATACTCAGAATGTCTGGGTATAACAATCACTTGATTCAACTGGGAGTTAATCTTCCTGATGATAGTGTCATTGACAGAATTCTTCAATCACTGCCACCAAGCTACAAGAGCTTTGTGATGAACTATAATATGCAAGGGATGAACAAGACTATTCCCGAGCTCTTCGCGATGCTGAAAGCCGCGGAGGTAGAAATCAAGAAGGAGCATCAAGTGTTGATGGTCAACAAGACCACTAGTTTCAAGAAAAAGGGCAAAGGGAAGAAGAAGGGGAACTTCAAAAAGAACGGCAAGCAAGTTGTTGCTCAAGAGAAGAAACCCAAGTCTGGACCTAAGCCTGAAACTGAGTGCTTCCACTGCAAGCAGACTGGACACTGGAAGCGGAACTGCCCCAAGTATTTGGCGGATAAGAAGGATGGCAAAGTAAACAAAGGTATATGTGATATACATGTTATTGATGTGTACCTAACTAGAGCTCGTAGTAGCACCTGGGTATTTGATACTGGTTCTGTTGCTAATATTTGCAACTCGAAATAGGGACTACGGAATAAGCGAGCACTGGCCAAGGACGAGGTGACGATGCGCGTGGGAAACGGTTCCAAAGTCGATGTGATCTCCGTCGGCACGCTACCTCTACATCTACCATCGGGATTAGTTTTAGACCTGAATAATTGTTATTTGGTGCCTGAGTTGAGCATGAACATTATATCTGGATCTTGTTTAATGCGAGACGGTTATTCATTTAAATCAGAGAATAATGGTTGTTCTATTTATATGAGTAATATCTTTTACAGTCATGCACCCTTGAAGAGTGGTCTATGTTTTGAATCTCGATAGTAGTGATACACATATTCATAATGTTGAAGCCAAAAGATGCAGAGTTGATAATGATAGTGCAACTTATTTGTGGCACTGCCGTTTGGGTCATATCGGTGTAAAACGCATGAAGAAACTCCATACTGATGGACTTCTAGAATCACTTGATTATGAATCACTTGGTACTTGCGAACCGTGCCTCATGGGCAAGATGACTAAAACACCGTTCTCCGGTACTATGGAGAGAGCAACAGATTTGTTGGAAATCATACATATAGATGTATGTGGTCCGATGAATGTTGAGGCTCGTGGCGGATATCGTTATTTTCTCACCTTCACAGATGATTTAAGCAGATATGGGTATATCTACTTAATGAAGCACAAGTCTGAAACATTTGAAAAGTTCAAAGAATTTCAGAGTGAAGTGGAGAATCATCGTAACAAGAAAATAAAATTTCTGCGATCTGATCGTGGAGGAGAATATTTGAGTTACGAGTTTGGTTTACATTTGAAACAATGCGGAATAGTTTCGCAACTCACGCCACCTGGAACACCACAATGAAATGGTGTGTCCGAACGTCGTAATCGTACTTTACTTGATATGGTGCGATCTATGATGTCTCTTACCGATTTACCGCTATCATTTTGGGGTTATGCTTTAGAGACGGCCGCATTCACGTTAAATAGGGCACCATCAAAATCCGTTGAGACGACGCCTTATGAACTGTGGTTTGGCAAGAAACCAAAGTTATCGTTTCTTAAAGTTTGGGGCTGCGATGCTTATGTGAAGAAACTTCAACCAGATAAGCTCGAACCCAAATCAGAGAAATGTGTCTTCATAGGATACCCAAAAGAGATAGTTGGGTACACCTTCTATCACAGATCCGAAGGCAAGACATTCGTTGCTAAGAATGGATCCTTTCTAGAGAAGGAGTTTCTCTCGAAAGAAGTGAGTGGGAGGAAAGTAGAACTTGATGAGATAACTGTATCTACTCCCTTATTGGAAAGTAGTTCATCACGAGAACCGGTTCCCGTGACAACAACACCAATTAGTGAGGAAGCTAATGATATTAATCATGAAACTTCAGATCAAGTTTCTACTGAACCTCGTAGGTCTACGAGAGTAAGATCCGCACCAGAGTGGTACAGTAATCCTATTCTGGAAGTCATGTTACTTGACCATGATGAACCTACGAACTATGAGGAAGCGATGATGAGCCCAGATTCCGCAAAATGGCTAGAAGCCATGAAATCTGAGATAGGATCCATGTATGAAAACAAAGTATGGACTTTGGTTGACTTGCCCGATGATCGGCAAGCAATTGAGAATAAATCGATTTTTAAGAAGAAGACTGACGCTGATGGTAATATTACTATTTATAAAGCTCGACTTGTTGCAAAAGGTTTTCGACAAGTTCAAGGGGTTGACTACGATGAGACTTTCTCACCCGTAGCGATGCTTAAGTCTGTCCGAATCATGTTGGCTATTGCCGCATTTCATGATTATGAAATTTGGCAAATGGATGTCAAGACTGCATTCTTGAATGGATTTCTAGAAGAAGAGTTGTATATGATGCAGCCAGAAGGTTTTGTTGATCCAAAAGGTGCTGACAAAGTGTGCAAGCTCCAGCGTTCTATTTATGGACTGGTGCAAGCATCTCGGAGTTGGAATAAACGCTTTGATAGTGTGATCAAGGCATATGGTTTTATACAGACTTTTGGAGAAGCCTGTATTTACAAGAAAGTGAGTGGGAGCTCTGTAGCATTTCTAGTTTTATATGTTGATGACATATTATTAATTGGAAATGATATAGAATTTCTGGATAGCATAAAGGGATACTTGAATAAAAGTTTTTCGATGAAAGACCTCGGTGAAGCTGCTTACATATTAGGCATCAAGATCTATAGAGATAGATCAAGACGCTTAATAGGACTTTCACAAAGCACATACCTTGACAAAATATTGAAAAAGTTCAATATGGATCAGGAAAAGAAAGGTTTCTTGCCTGTGCTACAAGGTGTGAAGTTGAGTCGAACTCAATGCCCGACCACAGCAGAAGATAGAGAGAAAATGAAAAATGTTCCCTATGTTTCAGCCATAGGCTCTATCATGTATGCAATGCTGTGTACCAGACCTGACGTATGCTTAGCAATAAGCTTAGCAGGAAGGTACCAAAGTAATCCAGGAGTGGATCACTGGACAGCGGTCAAGAACATCCTAAAATACCTGAAAAGGACTAAGGATATGTTTCTCGTATATGGAGGTGACAAAGAGCTAGTCGTAAATGGTTACGTCGATGCAAGCTTTGACACTGATCCGGACGATTCTAAATTGCAAACCGGATACGTGTTTTTATTAAACGGTGGAGCTGTAAGTTGGTGCAGTTCTAAACAAAGCGTCGTGGCGGGATCTACATGTGAAGCAGAGTACATAACTGCTTCTGAAGCAGCAAATGAAGGAGACTGGATGAAGGAGTTCATTTCCGATCTAGGTGTAATACCTAGTGCATCGGGACCAATGAAGATCTTCTGTGACAATACTGGTGCAATTGCTTTAGCAAAGGAATCCAGATTTCACAAGAGGACCAAGCACATCAAGAGACGCTTCAATTCCATTCGGGACCAAGTCCAAGTGGGAGACATAGAGATTTGCAAGATACATACGGATCTGAATGTTGCAGACCCGTTGACTAAGCCTCTCTCACGAGCAAAACATGATCAGCACCAAGACTCCATGGGTGTTAGAATCATTACTATGTAATCTAGATTATTGACTCTAGTGCAAGTGGGAGACTGAAGGAAATATGCCCTAGAGGCAATAATAAAGTTATTATTTATTTCCTCATATCATGATAAATGTTTATTATTCATGCTAGAATTGTATTAACCGGAAACATAATACATGTGTGAATACATAGACAAAACTATAGTCACTAGTATGCCTCTACTTGACTAGCTCATTAATCAAAGATGGTTATGTTTCCTGGCCATAGACATGTGTTGTCATTTGATTAGTGGGATCACATCATTAGAAGAATGATGTGATTGACATCACCCATTTTGTTAGCCTAGCACTTGATCGTTTAGTATACTGCTATTGCTTTCTTCATGACTTATACAAAGTTCCTGCAACTATGAGATTGTGCAACTCCCGTTTACCGGAAGAACACTTTGTGTGCTACCAAACGTCACAACATAACTGGGTGATTATAAAGGTGCTCTACAAGTGTTTCCGAAGGTACATGTTGAGTTGGCATAATTCAAGATTAGGATTTGTCACTTCGATTGTCGGAGAGGTATCTCTGGGCCCTCTCGATAATACTCATCACCTAAGCCTTGCAAGCATGTAACAAATGAGTTAGTTATGAGATGACGTATTACGGAACGAGTAAAGAGACTTGCCGGTAACGAGATTGAACTAGGTATTGGATACCGACGATCAAATCTCGGGCAAGTAACATACCGATGACAAAGGGAACAAAGTATGTTGTTATGCGGTTTGACCGATAAGGATCTTCGTAGAATATGTAGGAACCAATATGGGCATCCAGGTCCCGCTATTGGTTATTGACCTGAGACGTGTCTCGGTCATGTCTACATTGTTCTCGAACCGTAGGGTCCGCACGCTTAAGGTTTCGATGACAGTTATATTATGAGTTTATGTATTTTGATGTACCGAAGTTTGTTTGGAGTCCCGGATGTGATCACGGACATGACGAGGAGTCTCGAAATGGTCGAGACATAAAGATTGATATATTGGACGGATATATTTGGACACCAGAAAGGTTCCGATAGAGTTTGGGAATATACCGGAGCTCCGGGAGGTTACCGGAACCCCCCGGTAAGTATATGGGCCTTATTGGGCCCTATTGGAAGGGAGGGAGAAGGAGCAAGGGAGGGGGGCGCGCCCCCCCAAGCCCAATCCGAATTGGGAGGGGGGCCGGCCCCCCCTTTCCTTCTCTCCTTCCCCCTCTTCCTTCCTACTACTACTACTCCTTCCTTCCCCCTCCAACTTGGATTAGGAAAAGGAGGGGAAACCTACTTGGAGTAGGTTTCCCCCTCCCTATGGCGCGCCCCCCTTGGGCCGGCCACCTCCTCCCTCCCTCCTTTATATACGGGGGTAGGGGGGCACCCTAAACACACAAGTTGATCATTGAGATCGTTCCTTAGCCGTGTGCGGTGCCCCCCTCCACGATATTACACCTCGGTCATATTGTAGTGGTGCTTAGGCGAAGCCCTGCGACAGGAGAACATCAAGATCGTCACCACGCCGTCGTGCTGACGGAACTCCCCCCTGCGCCTCTGCTGGATCGGAGATCGGGGGTGCATCATCGAGCTGTACGTGTGTCAAGAACTCGGAGGTGCCGGAGTAACGGTGCTTGGATCGGTTGAACCGGGAGGACGTACGACTACTTCCTCTACGTTGCGTCAACGCTTCCGCTTCGGTCTACGAGGGTACGTAGACAACACTCTCCCCTCTCGTTGCTATGCATCACCATGATCTTGCGTGTGCGTAGGAAAATTTTTGAAATTACTACGTTCCCCAACACATCTTACCACCTCTCATGTCACCACATGATCATGTAAACTCACATCAAAAATCATATGGAGTTTCGAAGCTTACTTGCATCAGCTTTGCATGCAATATAACACTTACTGCTATGCATATAAACGTGTCATGAACTAACTACTCAATGCAAACACGCACAACACTCATCATATCAAGGGTTCAAACATGCTTGCCTGGTTCGAAGTAGTCGGAGTCTAGCTCGGTGAAGTTCGCGGTTCCGGCACCTCCTCCGGTATCTATAGTATAAAGAAAAATACGTACTAACGTAAATACCGTGTGTGCACAAAAAGTGTTCCAAATATATTTCAAATAAATATGATAAAAAACTAGACAAAAAAATAAAGATGACAGAAGAAGAATCAATCAAAAATCATTTTCTGTTCAAAAGTTATTAGAGTTTTAGCCCAGGGACTTATCTGTAATGAAACAGAAAGTTTCCAGGGGGTAGAACAGAAAAAGACAGAAAAAAGTTTCAGATTGAAAGCGTATTTGCCCGAAGGCGCTTTCCAGAAAAAAAACGGTTCGAATATAAAAGAGAGGCTGACGAGGGGGTCCCACTCGTCAGGTTTAAAAGTTGAGGAGGGAAAAACAGAGCGCGCCGGCGCTCGAAGGCTGCGGTGGTCGCCGGCGGCGATCCACGGCGAGTTAGGAGTAGCGGAGGGTACCTACGAACTCAGGGTGCTCTCCCGCGTCTGTGGGTGGTGGAGTTGGTCATCGGCGAGCACCACGTCGACGACGGCCTCAACTCCGACGGACGGTGGTTCGGGCGTTGGTGGATCTCGTCGGGAAGGGCTGCAAAGGTGGAATTGCGACTCGGGTTAGAGTACTGGGTGCACCAGAGGCCTGCTGACGCGGTTTGGGAGGTGGGGATGGCCTCACCTGAGTGGATCGAGCTGGAGCCCGAGGCAGATCGGGGCGGCTGGAGACGAAGGAGAAGGCCTCCTCGGGATCCTCTTAGGGGTAGAGTGCAGTTCTGGCGAGGTGGAAGGAGTGGTGCTGGTCGAAGGCGAGCGCGGGGTGGCTATTTATAGCCGGCCCGAGGCGGTTCCAGCGAACGGGATAACGCCGGCGACGATTACGGCGAGGCAATGACCGGACGGGTGGTTTAGGTGTCTGGGCATCAACGTGATGATCCATTGGTTCCACTCAAACGATAACCTTGGTTGGATTAGGCTTGCTCCACGGTTTCGACGGAACGGCACTTCGCGGGCCCGTCGGCGGCAGAGAGCGCGCCCTGTGCTCGCCAGGCCACGGCGACGGTGCTACGGTGCGCGCAGAGGAGCAGACGGCCATGCGGAGGCCTCAGGTGGTTTGGGCGGTGCTGGACGGTGCCGAAAGCTGCAGCTGAACCCTGCGGGCCGCCACGGGTGGCTCTGCCACCGCAGAAGTTGCCGGCGTCGGCGAGGCACGGCGCCACCGACACCTGCGCCCGTCCAAGAGAGCGTGCAGCACTCTGGATAACAAGGAGGAGCAGTGCGCAAGGCGCCAGCGCATGCACTAGTGAGATCGACGCCGAGTCTCTGAAGAAAACGACACTGACTGTCGAACTGAAACACTGAACTCTAAACATGCATAGCAACAGTGCAGGCCAGGTGTTTGATGAAATGATTTTGGCATGTGGGAAATTTATCTGGAGCTGATCTTTGGTGAGGTGGCCTCTCAATGCACCTGGGGGCTGCTTGATTTTTGCCAGAAGTTTCAGACTCCTCCAATATTTTTATTGGTCGTTCCCTGTAGGTGAGGTCTGGTTGCACGTCAATGCCTTCATGGGATACATGCTTCTCTGGGTTGCTTACGCACTTCCTCAACTGTGATACGTGGAACACGTTGTGGACGTCTGACAATTCTTCGGGTAGGTCTAGCTGGTAGGCTATTGTGCCTCTTCGTGCAACTACACAGAATGGTCAGATGAATCTTGGTGCTAGCTTTCCTTTAACTTTGAATCATTGCAGGCCCCTCATAGGAGATACTCGTAGGTACACATACTCACTGGGTTCAAAACTGACTCCCTGATGTTTTTGATCGTAATAACTCTTTTGTCGGCTTTGAGTTGTCTTGAGTCGGTCCCTGATTAGCTTAACTTTCTCCTCGGCTTCCTTGAGCATGTCTGGGCCGAAGATACGGTTGTCTTCGGTCTCTGACCAATTTAGCGGGGTACGACATCTCCGCCCGTACAAGGCTTCAAAGGGTGCCATTTGTAGGCTGGCTTGATAACTGTTGTTGTATGCGAACTCGGCATATGGCAAGCTTTCTTCCCAACTGGTTTCATAGGTGAGGACACATGCTCTTAGCATGTCCTCTAGAATTTGGTTCACGCGTTCAGTTTGTCCATCAGTCTGGGGTGGTATGCTGTACTAAATGCTAGTTGAGTTCCCAGAGCCTGTTGTAAGTGATCCCAAAATCTAGAGACGAATTGTGTGCCTCTGTCAGATATTATAGTCTTTGGAACTCCATGCAGACAGACGATACGGGAGAGATAAAGCCTGGCAAGCTTCTGAGTGGTGTGGGTTGTCTTCACTGGGATGAAATGTGCCACCTTAGTCAGTCTATCTGTGATGATCCATATGGCATCATTTCCGTATCGTGACCGAGGTAGTCCAACAATAAAATCCATTCCAATCTCGTCCCATTTCCACTCGGGTATTTTGTTTGGCTATAATAGTCCGTCTGGTTGCTGGTGCTCGGCCTTGATGCGTTGACATGAATCACAACATGCAATGAACGTGGCTATGTCCCTTTTCATACCGTGCCACCAAAAATTTTCCTGAAGGTCCTTGTACATTTTGGTTCCTCCAGGATGGATTGAATATGGAGCGGTGTGGCCTTCAGCTAGAATTTGCTGTTTAAGGTCCTCGATATTTGGTACGCAAAGCCTATCTCCGTACCACAATACTCCCTGCTCGTCTATGACGAATTCTGAGGCCTTGCCCAAACTCACTTTTCTTTTTATGCCTTCAATGCTGGGGTGTCCACGTTGAGCCTCCTTAATCTGTTCTGTCAGGGTAGATTGTATTTCCAAGTTTGATACATTACCTTCGGTGACCATCACCAAGTTGAGTTTAGCAAACTCCTGCTGAAATTCTGGTCTCAAATTTGGTAGGCTGTCGTTGCCTGAGCTGGGGTTCCGACTAAGAGCATCTGCCACTACATTTGCTTTTCCTGGATGGTAGTGAATGCCAACATCATAATCTTTCACTAATTCCAACCAGCGTCGTTGTCGCAAGTTGAGTTCTGGTTGTGTGAAAATATATTTGAGGCTTTTATGGTCCGTATATATTTCACAACGATTCCCAAGGAAAAAGTGTCTCCACTCCTTGAGTGCATGAATGACTGCTGCCAATTCCAGGTCATGAGTGGGATAATTCTCTTCATGCTTTCGTAGTTGCCTGGAAGCGTATGCGACTACTTTGCCTTCTTGCATTAATACGCATCCGAGGCCCTTTCGGGATGCGTCGCAATACACTTCGAAACTTTTGTGTATGTCTGGTATAACCGATACTGGTGCTGTTGTTAGCTTCCTTTTGAGTTCTTGGAAACTTTTCTCGCAGGCTTTAGTCCACACAAACTTTTTATCCTTCTTGAGCAACTGGGTCATTGGTTTTGCTATAGTGGAGAATCCTTCGATAAATCTTCGGTAATATCCTGCCATTCCCAAGAAACTTCGTACATCCGTTATGCTGGCTGGTGGTTTCCAGCCAAGTACGGCCTTGACTTTTTCCGGGTCTACGGCAACACCTTATTGGGTTAGTACGTGGCCTAGAAAACCAACCTGTCTTAACCAAAATTCACATTTGCTGAACTTAGCGTACAACTGATGTTTCCTTAGTTCTCCCAATACAATCCTGAGATGTTCAGCGTGCTCTTCGGGTGTCTTGGAGTATGCCAGAATATCGTCGATGAATACCACAACAAATTTGTCCATAAATTTCATAAATACTTTGTTCATGAGATGAACAAAATATGCGGGGGCGTTTTTCAGTCCAAACGGCATTACTGTGAACTCATATAGTCCGTATCTGGAGGTAAATGCTGTCTTTGGAATATCATCTGTCCATACTTTTAATTGATGATACCCCGACCTCAAATCAATTTTTGAGAAGACCTTGGCTTGCGCGAGCTGGTCAAATAAGTCATTTATCCGCGGCATTGGATATTTGTTCTTCATGGTGACCATGTTCAGTGCTCGATAGTCTATACATAGCCTTAGCGTCCCATCCTTTTTCTTGGCAAATAATACTGGTGAACCCCAAGGTGGGGAGCTGGCTTGTATAAATCCTTTGTCCGGTAACTCTTTTATTTGCTTCTTTAATTCTACCAGCTCGGAGGGTGCCATACTATAGGGCTTCTTGTAAATGGGGGTGGTTCCTGGTGCTAGCTCAATGATGAATTCTATTTCCCGGTCTGGCGGCATGCCTGGTAGTTCCTCGAGAAATACGTCGGGGAACTCACATACCACTGGAACTTTGTTTAACTCTGAGATGTCCACCTTGTTCAACCTTGGTTGCCATGATATTTGTCTTTCTTGGGCTGGAATCTATATTGTCTTCCCGTGATGATGGGTGAGAATTACAGTCCGATTGAAGCAGTCAATAAATCCTTTGTTGGTGGTTAACCAGTCCATTACTAGGATAACATCTAGTCCCTTATTTTCCAATACGATGAGGTTTGCATGAAACTTTAGTCCTTCAAGATCAACAACCACACCTTGGCAGTAATTCTGAGTAACTTGCTTAATCCCAGGGGACTTGAAGATCATGGATTTTTCCAAGGGAAGCGTCGAAAAATCATTTTGCAAAGCAAATCTCTTTGAAATGAATGAGTGAGAAGCTCCAGAATCAAACAAAACCGTGGCAGGTATTGTGTTGACAGGGAACATACCGAGTACGATATCCGGGGCATTCTGTGCTTCCTCTCTGGTCACGTGGTTCAAGTGACCCTTCTTGTTATTGTTATTGGGGTTGAAGTTGTTCTGCTTGGGCGTTGAATTATTGCCACCGTTGTTCGGCTTGGGGGCCGAGTTTCTTGGCTTGGGACACTGCTTGGCATAGTGTCCTTCTTCTCCACAAGCGTAGCAAGTAACGCCTGGGCGATATGTGAACTCCTTGTCCCTTGCATGGAAATTCTTGATTGGGTGTGGAACATTGGTCATGGGTTTGGGTGCCCCACCTTTCTGAAATTCCGTCTTGCTCCGGTGGTTGCGAGCAAGTGTAGTCTGGTCCCTTTTGCGCTTGCGAAAATCCTCCAAGCTGCGGCATTCATTTTCCAACGTAATTTCCTTATCCACCAGTGTTTTGAAATCTGGGAAGGTGTGTACGACCAGCTAGCATTAAGCGCTGGTGCCAGACCGTCTAGGAATTTTTCCATCTTCTTGTTTTCAGTCATATGCTCTTCGTTGGCGTATCGAGACAATAGTGTAAACTGACTGTTGTATTCAGTCACCATCATGGTCCTCTGCTTGAGGTCATCAAACTCCCTCTTCTTGATCTTCATAATACTTCTTGGAATGTGCGCCCCACGGAAACCTTCTTTGAATTCCTCCCAGGTTATATCATTTTCATTGGGGTGCATGTGTAGGAAATTTTCCCACCATGATGCAGCCGCTCCAGTGAGATAGTGCGATGCATATAGTACTTTCTCACGGTCTGAACACTGTGCAATAATTAATTTTCTTTCCATGTCTCGAAGCCAATCATCGGCCTCAAGAGGTTTGTCAGTATGAGAAAATGTTGGGGGACGCGTCTTTTGTAGCTCAGACAATTTGGATTGCTGCTGATACGGTCCACGGTGATTTCCCATATTGATGACTTGGTTCATCATTTCTTGATGTTGTTGTTGACCCTGTTCATAAAGGCGGCATACTTGAGAAAATGCGGCATCACTACCTTGCTGACTTGACTATCCCTGTGTGAAGTTGTTGCTTGTCTGTGTACCATAATTTTCTTCTGGCGGACTTGGCATGGAACGAGTTCAAGGACGAGGCATTTTCCACTCTGGTGTATTTTTTTGTAAAACTTGTGAGAAAAGCTGAGTGACAGAATAAATAATTTTGCAAAACGAAAAATTAAGGACTCCAACATTTTTTTCAAGGAAATACTTGATTGCGCACGGAGAAGGACTACTCAGTACATATCTTACACGCAAGCCATAATTATACAATACATCACTCAGTATGTGTGTACACATTCCTCACATGTTATTTAGGCTAGTGCACTTCTCCCAGTTCCTACATGACGCGCACACAAACTACTACTCACAACCTATATACATATAAACATATCATACAAGCTGACACACTGCACGGCTGCTAGGCGCACTCAGTCGGAGATGGTGAGAATTTCCCTTGGCCTGCCAAGGGTAAGGCCCAATGGTGCTGGAGACTCAACCTCCTCCTCAATAATAGGCTCCAGGCGTGAAGCACTAAGCTGGGGAGCTGGTGCGGGGGCAGTAGGTGGTGCAGCTCTGACTGGGGTAGGAGCGATGACTCGGTCAAATTCTTCAGGAGTAGGCAGGCGGCAAGCAGTGGCGAGGGTGGTAGGTGTGTGGGATGCCGAGGACGAGACGTAGGTCAGTGGTGGAGCTGTATGGAGAAGCTCCCTCCTGTTGGCGGAACAGGTATGCACGACGGCCATACGAGCAGCCACGAGGTCGTCCACAAGGTTATCAAAAGCTGCTTCGAGTGCCTTGGGATATTCAACCAGCATCTCAATAGCCTCATCCCTCTCTCCTCTAGGGCAAGCAAATGCGTAGTGACAGGTGTATGGCACGTGGCAGGGAAGATAGCGGTAGCGACGGGTCTTCATTGAAGGAAGGACATCCCGAAGACGAGCTATCGCCTCACGGGCAGCCATCTGCATAGCATGCCTCTCCGTAGGCATGGCTCTTCCCACAGACCGGAAGCGGCGTAACTCAACATGCCCTCCCTTGAATTGCACCGCGGCCTGGTGCATGGACAGACTGTCGTTGATCTTGTGCTGGTAGAGTGTGAACTCCAGACGAGTCGATGGCCCGATCGCGATTTTGACGATGGAGGTGAGAAGCTTGACGAACCCCTCAGGTACGTTGGCGAACACCTGTGACTCACAGTCGTTGCCAGCCATCTACAAAAGTAGGCAAAAATTCTGAATGGTCAGATCATAAATTTATGCTGACTGTCAGAAAATGACTACATTTGCAAAATATTAAAATAGCACTTATTACGCTAATAACCGATTAGCGATCGCACCTAGTGGCTTCCTACAGTCAGCCTGGCTCTGATACCAAGTTTGTCACGGCCGATTTTCCAATAAAAGACTTATTGAGAAACCGACCTTTAAATAGACCAGTATAGGAAAAATCCTCCTTACTGGTAGACAAATACTTGATACAGAAATCCAATAGCATTAAATTTTATAGAGGGTTGAGCTGAGGTAGCTCAACAGTTTATTACAAGCACGCCAATATTTTACATAAGGGCGGATATGACACAAGGGTGTGGTGGCATACTACTGACTCGCAATAAAAGTGGTGGTGGATATGTCACAGTGAAGTGGGTGACATGACTCCTAATCTTACAGCTCGTCGAGCGTCGAAGTGAGGCTTGATGATTTTATTTGGGTAGCGGAAGCGTATATGATACAAGTGACTAAATCCAGGATCACACGGGACTGACTAGGACTCCTCTAGGCGTCGGACTCGCTATCGTACTCTTCATCCATGAGATCGCCTTCGTCAACATCTGGCCAAATCAACAAGCCAGGTGAGTACTTTGAATGTACTCGCAAGAAAGTTCGGACATAAGATATAAAAAATGCGAACATGATGCATCATGAGCAGTTAGCAATGCACACTCAAATAATAAATTTGCACGGCATGTTGAATAAAAAGAAAGTCAGGCGGTAGTCCTCCCGAAATCCTAATAAAATAACTGAAAACTGATCGGGTGTCTGAAGCGACGCCTCAAAAGGTGAAACCAATAAATTAACATGCCGCAGTCGGGCGTCTGGGCGACACCACATAAAGGGCTTATATTGAAAAGTAAATGACAGTGCGTGCCACAGTCGAACGTCTACGCGACATCTCGGAAAGGGCTTATAATGAAAGTAAAATAACAGTGATGCCACAGTCGGACGTCTACGCGACATCTCGAAAAGGGCTTATAATGAAAATAAATAACAGTGATGCCACAGTCGGACGTGTGAGCGACATCACATAAAGGGCCTATAATGAAAATAAATAACAGTGATGCCACAGTCGGACGTCTGAGCGACATCACGTAAAGGGCTTATATTGAAAGTAAATAACAAGAGTGCCACAGTCGGACGTCTGAGCGACATCACAGAAAGGGCTTATATTTGATCATTCATATTCAATAAATTCATGAAGATATATCACTCACAGGAAATGCTCAGCACGTAACAATAAACGGGTTAGTCCATCCACAGAGGTAATCATTTAGCCGGACTTAACACTCATGCTTGTTCATCGGAGATTTGTCACTGAGACTGACACTGAGACTGACAAAAATAAGTTGAACATAGTCCTTGACCAAGATACGGTTACTTGAAAGATTTTGACTCTACAGAGTTTGTACTATTTAACCACAGCCAACGGATTTCAGTAGTCACGAAGGACTAGTTTCGTTTACGGCATTTCAGTAGAAACACATCTAACCAGTACACACCCATTTCCACCTCACGATGCCAGGAATCACCCTAGGCAATGTTCAAGAAAAACTTTGAGACGAGGAGGCTACAACCTCGAATAGCATGGGATCAAATTTATATACGCGCGCTCTAAGGGGTGCCCCCCTCTCGGTCCCAACCGGAAACACCCATGCACCCTGTCTGGATGACTGGCTTTAATCCAGGGCCATGGAACCCTCATCACGGCCTCTCTATATGATGTGTACGAGGAAAGCGGTTTGCAACTTACTAAACCATATTCTTTGCAGAAACATGCGGTAGCACAAAAAAGGAAGGAATGGATGATAACGTGACTTGATCCACGTTAACACTGGAGTTAAATGGTTTGGCATAAGACTGGCATGCTTCAACACTGCCATCTTACCACCTCTCATGTCACCACATGATCATGTAAACTCACATCAAAAATCATATGGAGTTTCGAAGCATACTTGCATCAGCTTTGCATGCAATATAACACTTACTGCTATGCATATAAACGTGTCATGAACTAACTACTCAATGCAAACACGCAAAACACTCATCATATCAAGGGTTTGAACATGCTTGCCTGGTTTGGAGTAGTCGGAGTCTAGCTCGGTGAAGTTCGCGGTTCCGTCAC
The DNA here is from genome assembly GCA_963921465.1 of Triticum timopheevii. Classification (NCBI taxonomy): domain Eukaryota; kingdom Viridiplantae; phylum Streptophyta; class Magnoliopsida; order Poales; family Poaceae; genus Triticum; species Triticum timopheevii. The sequence goes on along the minus strand of OY997264.1, from coordinate 625,696,219 downwards.
CTCCTCCGGTATCTACGGTATAAAGAAAAATACGAACTAACGTAAATACCGTGTGTGCACAAAAATTGCTCCAAATATTTTTCAAATAAATATGATAAAAACTAGACAGAAAAATAAAGATGACAGAAGAAGAATCAATCAAAAATCATTTTCTGTTTAAAAGTTATTAGTTTTTAGCCTAGGGACTTATCTGTAATGAAACAGAAAGTTTCCAGGGGGCAGAATAGAAAAAGACAAAAAAACGTTTCAGATTGAAAGCGTATTTGCCCGAAGGCGCTTTCTAGAAAAAAAACGGTTTGAATATAAAAGAGAGGCTGACGAGGGGGTCCCACCCGTCAGGTTTAAAAGTTGAGGAGGGAAAAATAGAGCGCGCCGGCGCCCGAAAGCTGCGGTGGTCGCCGGCGGCGATCCACGGCGATTTAGGAGGAGCGGAGGGTACCTACGGACTCATGGTGCTCTCCCGTGTCTGTGGGTGGTGGAGTTGGTCGTCGGCGAGCACCACGTCGACGGCGGCCTCAACTTCGGCGGACGGTGGTTCGGACGTTGGTGGATCTCGTCGGGGAGGGCTGCAAAGGTGGAATTGCGACTCGGGTTAGAGTACTGGGTGCACCAGAGGGCTGCTGACGCGGTTTGGGAGGTGGGGGTGGCCTCACCTGAGTGGATCGAGCTGGAGCCCGAGGCGGATCGGGGCGGCCGGAGACGGAGGAGAAGGCCTCCTCAGGATCCTCTTAGGGGTCGAGTGCAGTTCTGGCGAGGTGGAAGGAGTGGTGCTAGTCGAAGGCGAGCGCGGGGTGGCTATTTATAGCCGGCCCGAGGCGGTTCCCGCGAATGGGATAACACTGGCGACGATTACGGCGAGGCAGTGACCGGACGGGTGGTTTAGGTGTCTGGGCATCAACGTGATGATCCATTGGTTCCACTCAAACGATAACCTTGGTCGGATTAGGCTTGCTCTGCGGTTTCGACGGAACGGCGCTTCGCGGGCCCGTCGTCGGCAGAGAGCGCGCCCAGTGCTCGCCAGGCCACGGCGACGGTGCTGCGGTGCGCGTAGAGGAGCAGACAGACACGCGGAAGCCTCGGGTGGTTTGGGCGGTGCTAGACGGCGCCGAAAGCTGCAGCTGAACCCTGCCGGTCGCCACGGGTGGCTCTGCCACCGCAGAAGTTGCCGGCGTCGGCGAGGCACGCCACCACCGACACCTGCGCCCGTCCAAGAGAGCGTGCGGCGCTCTGGATAAGGAGGAGCAGTGCGCAAGGTGCCAGCGCGTGCACTGGTGAGATCGACGCCGAGTCTCTGAAGAAAACGACACTGACTGTCGAACTGAAACACTGAACTCTGAACATGTACAGCAACAGTGCAGGCCAGGTGTTTGATGAAATGACTTTGGCATGTGGGAAATTTATCTGGAGCTGATCTTTGGTGAGGTGGCCTCTCAATGCACCTGGGGGCTGCTTGATTTTTGCTAGAATTTTTGGAAGAAGAAAAATATGAATTTCACCAAAAATGATGAATCTGGTCCAAACTTGCAGTGAGCAAAACTTGAAAATTTTGAACTGTGGAAGAGTGAATCTTGATGGTTCTAGGTTGGGGGTGCTAAGGACTAGTCAGAGGTGTTGGTTTGAGATCAAAACTCAAAAGAAATTTGGTACTTCCTTTGTAAATCCCCTAGGCCCAAAAATAAAGACAGAAATAGTTTTGGGGTTAAAATAAATGAAATAAAAATCCAAAAAGGGTTGAACTTGCTAGGATTGGCTACTTGACTTGACCCAAAGTGGAGGGAGGTGTTTTGGAGGAAAATTTTTAACATGAGGCATGCTGAAAGAGGATGGTTGGAATAAAACGAATAAATACAAAACCCTAAGGATTTCTTTTTAACTGAAAAACTTTTAAAATAAATTGTGATGAGTCACACCAACGAAAAGCCTTCAAAACCAAACATCAAGGTTGAGGATGACCAAAAATAAAAAATTTGACATAAGAGAAAATATTTGAGAAGGAGAGTATTTTTTAAAAGATTTTGAATAGCCTCCCTCAAATCAAACAAAGAATTTGCTGAAAACCAAATAAAATTTTTTGGAGTGTCACATAAAACCTTCGATGGTCATACACCCAATGAACATAGTTTGTTGGATCTCGATCGTAGTGATACACATATACATAATATTGATGCCAAAAGATGAAAAGTTGATAATGATAGTGCAACTTATTTGTGGCACTGCTGTTTGGGTCATATCGGTGTAAAGCGCATGAAGAAACTCCATAAAGATGGACTTTTGGAATCACTTGGTTATGAATCATTTGACACTTGCGAATCGTGCCTTTTGGGCAAGATGACTAAAACTCCGTTCTTCGGAACAATGGAACGAGCAACAAACTTGTTGGAAATAATACATACTGATGTATGCAGACCAATGATTATTAAGGCTCGTGGCAGGTATCATTATTTTCTGACCTTCACAGATGATTTGAGCAGATATGGGTATATCTACTTGATGAAACATAAGTCTAAAATAGTTGAAAGGTTCAAAGAATTTCAGAGTGAAGTGTAAAATCATCGTAACAAGAAAATAAAGTTTCTGCGATCTGATCGTGGAGATGAATATTTGAGTTACGAGTTTGGCCTTCAGTTAAAACAATGTGGAATAGTTTCACAAACTCATGTCACCTGGAACACCACAGCGTAATGGTGTGTCCGAACGTCATAACCGTACTTTATTTGATATGGTGCGATCAATGATGTCTCTTACCGATTTACCAATATCGTTTTGGGGTTATGCATTAGAGACAGTTGCATTCATGTTAAATAGGGCACCATCTAAATCCGTTGAGATGACACCTTATGTACTGTGGTTTGGCAAGAAACCCAAGTTGTCGTTTCTTAAAGTTTGGAGTTGCGATGCTTATGTGAAAAAATTTCAACCTGATAAGCTCGAACCCAAATCAAAGAAGTGCGTCTTCATGGAATACCCAAAGGAAACTGTTGGGTACACCTTCTATCAAAGATCCGAAGGCAAGATATTCGTTGCTAAAAATGGATCCTTTCTAGAGAAGGAGTTTCTCTCGAAAGAAGTGAGTGGGAGGAAAGTAGAACTTGATAAGGTAATTGTACCTTCTCCCGAATTGGAAAGTAGTTCATCACAGAAATCAGTTCCAGTGATTCTTACACCAATTAGTGAGGAAGTTAATGATGATGATCATGAAACTTCAGATCAAGTTATTACAGAAACTCATAGGTCTTCTAGAGTACGGTCTGCACCAGAGTGGTACGGTGATCCTATTCTAGAAGTCATGTTACTAGACCATGATGAACCTATGAACTATGAGGAAGCGATGATGAGCCCAGATTCCGTGAAATGGCTTGAAGCCATGAAATCTGAGATGGGATCCATGTATGAGAACAAAGTGTGGACTTTGATTGACTTTCCCGATGATCGGTGAGTCATTAAGAATAAATGGATCTTCAAGAGGAAGACGGATGCTGATAGTAGTGTTACTATCTACAAAGCTAGACTTGTCGAAAAAGGTTTTTGACAAAGTTCAAGGTGTTGAATACAATGAGATTTTCTCACTCATATCGATGCTTAAAAGTCTGTCCGAATCATGTTAGCAATTGCCACATTTTATGAAATCTGGCAAATGGATGTCAAAACTGCATTCCTTAATGTATTTATTAAAGAAGAGTTGTATATGATGCAACCAGAAGGTTTTTGTCAATCCTAAAGGTGCTAACAAAATATGCAAGCTCCAACAATCCATTATGGACTGCTGCAAGCATCTCGGAGTTGGAATATACGCTTTAATGAGTTGATCAAAGCATATGGTTTTATAGAGACTTTTGGAGAAGCCTATATTTACAAGAAAGTGAGTGGGAGCTCTGTAACATTTCTAGAACTATATGTAGATGACATGTTGTTGATTGGAAATGATATAGAAATTCTGGATAGCATAAAAGGATACTTAAATAAGAGTTTTTCAAAAGAAAGATCTCGGTGAAGCTGCTTACACATTGAGCATCAAGATCTATAGAGATAGATCAAGATGCTTGATAAGATTTTTTAATGAGTACATACCTTGATAAGATTTTGAAGTAGTTCAAAATGGAACAGTTAAAGAAGGAGTTCTTGCCTGTGTTGCAAGGTGTGAAGTTGAGTAAGACTCAAAACCCGACCATGGCAGAAAATAGAAAGAGAATGAAAAGTCATTCCCTATGCCTTAGTCATAGGTTCTATAAAGTATGCTATGTTGTGTACCAGACCTATTGTATACCTTGCTCTGAGTTTGGCAAAGGAATACAATTTTGATCTAAGAGTAGATCACTGGACAGCGGTCAAGAATATCCTTAGTAAGGACTAAGGAGATGTTTCTCGATTATGGAGGTGGTAAAAGAGTTCGTCGTAAAGAGTTACATCGGCGCAAACTTTTACACCGATCCAGATGACTCCAAGTCTCAATTTGGATACATATTGGAAGTAGGAGCAATTAGCTAGAGTAGCTCCGTGTAGAGCATTGTAGACATAGAATATTTGCAAAATACATACGGCTATGAATGTAACAGACCCGTTGACTAAACTTCTCTCACGAGCAAAACATGATCATACCTTAGTACTCTTTGAGTGTTAATCACATATCGATGTGAACTAGATTATTGACTCTAGTAAACCCTTTGGGTGTTGGTCACATGACGATGTTAACTATGGGTGTTAATCACATGCAGATGTGAATATTAGTGTTAAATCACATGGTGATGTGAACTAGATTATTGACTCTAGTGCAAGTGGGAGACTGAAGGAAATATGCCCTAGAGGCAATAATAAAGTTATTATTTATTTCCTTATTTCATGATAAATATTTATTATTCATGCTAGAATTGTATTAACCGGAAACACAATACATGTGTGAATACATAGACAAACATAGTGTCACTAGTATGCCTCTACTTGACTAGCTCGTTGAATCAAAGATGGTTGTGTTTCCTAGCCATAGACATGAGTTGTCATTTGATTAACGGGATCACATCATTAGGAGAATGATGTGATTGACTTGACCCATTCTGTTAGCTTAGCACTTGATCGTTTAGTATGTTGCTATTGCTTTCTTCATGACTTATACATGTTCCTACAACTATGAGATTATGCAACTCCCATTTACCGGAGGAACACTTTGTGTGCTACCAAACGTCACAACGTAACTGGGTGATTATAAAGGAGCTCTACAGGTGTCTCTGAAGGTACATGTTGAGTTGGCGTATTTCGAGATTAGGATTTGTCACTCCGATTGTCGGAGAGGTATCTCTGGGCCCTCTCGGTAATGCACATCACTATAAGCCTTGCAAGCAATGTGACTAATGAGTTAGTTGCGGGATGATGTATTACATAACGAGTAAAGAGACTTGCCGGTAACGAGATTGAACTAGGTATTGAGATACCGACGATCGAATCTCGGGCAAGTAACATACCGATGACAAAGGGAACAACGTATGTTGTTATGCGGTTTGACCGATAAAGATCTTCGTAGAATATGTAGGAGCCAATATGAGCATCCAGGTTCCGCTATTGGTTATTGACCGGAGATGTGTCTCGGTCATGTCTACATAGTTCTTGAACCCGTAGGGTCCGCACGCTTAAAGTTCGATGACGGTTATATTATGAGTTTTTGTAATTTGATGTACCGAAGGTAGTTCAGAGTCCCGGATGAGGGACATGACGAGGAGTCTCGAAATGGCCGAGACGTAGAGATCAATATATTGGACGACTATATTCGGACATCGGAAGGGTTCCGAGTGATTCATGTATTTTTTGGAGTACCGGAGAGTTACGGGAATTTGTATTGGGCCTTAATGGGCCATATGGGAAAGGAGAGAAAGGCCTCAAAAGGTGGCCGCACCCCTCCCCATGGTCTGGTCCGAATTGGACTAGGGAGGGGGGCGCCCCCTTCCTTCCTTCTCCATTTCCCTTCCCTTTTTCCTATTCCACGTGGGAGGAGGAATCCTACTAGGACTAGGGAGTCCTAGTAGGACTCCACACTTCTGGCGTGCCCTAGGAGCTGGCCGGCCTCCCCTCCTCCATCCTTTATATATGGGGGCAAGAGGGCACCTCTAGACACAACAACAATTGATCCCTTGGATCTCTTAGCCGCGTGCGGTGCCCCCTGCCTCCACCATAATCCACCTCGATAATATCGTAGCGGTGCTTAGGCGAAGCCCTGCATCGGTACAACATCATCATCGTCACCATGCTGTCGTGCTGACGGAACTCTCCCTCAAAGCTCGGCTGGATCGGAGTTCGAGGGACGTCATCGAGCTGAACGTGTGCTGAACTCGGAGGTGCCGTGCGTTCGGTACTTGACCGCTCGGATCGTGAAGACGTACGACTACATCAACCGCATTGTGCTAACGCTTCCGCTTTCGGTCTACGAGGGTACGTGGACAACAGTCTCCCCTCTCGTTGCTATGCATCACCATGATCTTGCGTGTGCGTAGGAAATTTTTTGAAATTACTACGTTCCCCAACACTCACGCCAGAACCCCAGCCGCCTGCAACCACCGAACGGACGAGGCCGCCAGACTAGCAAGTCGGCCAGATCTGCAGCACCAAGCAGGGAGGGGGGGCCGCCACCCCGCCCCATCCGCAGCACAGAGCTACCGGGCTGAAGCCAGGAAGCCCGCAGCAGCCGCTGCACCGCCAAGAGGGCGCCGCCGAACAGGACTCGCCGGCCGTCACCCCATCTGCCGGATCCACGTGCCAGGAGCCACCAAGCCGCCGCGATCTGCCGGATCCACAGTGCCAGGAGCTGACGGAGCACCACCGAGACGTTGCCGAGCCGAGCAACACCATCCCGCACGGACCGTAGGCACCGCCCGTCGCCGCGCCAGATCCGCATCTGGCTGCACCCGCCCACCGCTCCGCGACGCCAGGGGAGACCGCCGCCGCCAGAGAGCAGAACCCCCCCCCTCCCGGCCGCCGACACCGCACAGGCTTTGCCCGGCGGCGGCGGGGGGGAGGAAAGGGGGGGAGGTGGCCGCTGGTTGAGGGCTGGGGCGCCCCGGTGCCGCCCGGGAGCGGCACGGGAGCGAGAAAAGATTTTTTTTAAACAATTATGAATGAGTTGCTTTCTGTCGGTTTACTAAACTCACCTTCATGATTGTTTCCGTACATGCAGATACCCTTTTTTGGTCATTGTAGACATATATTGTTGTAACAATGCATGTTAGCTATAGATTTCATATGATGCTTGTTATAAATCTTGACTGAATCGAGATATCTTCTCTAGGAAAATTGTTTTTCAACCACCTCCGGCCAGTGTTTCTCAGCTTTTTTTTGGAGCATGCTTTTTGTTTCTGTCAGTCAATGTCAGAAAATGTCGCCACCGGGCGGCGTGGTTGTCGTGGTATTCTCACGGGGGGGTGCAAGATGACATATGCCACGAGGTGGCTTCGTGTGGGGGCAAGACTGCTGCTGATAGGCCCGGGAGCGGGTATGCGAGTAGCACGCGGTGGTTTACCCAGCTTCGGAGCTCTCCGGAGAGATAATACTCCTACTGCTGCATGTCTGAGTGTATCTGGTATGTATATCTGGTACAGAGTGCTCCTGGAGCTGTATCTGAGGTCAGTGCCATAGGCATCTGGCCTCGTATATATGAGCACAAGTATGTGTGGCCGCATGTGCTTGAGCATGCATGCGTGAGTGTGTGCTCATGTGGATGGATGGATGGATAGCTAGCTAGCTTGCTAGCTAGTGGCTTCATGTGTGTGTGCGTGAGTCCCTCCCCTGATGGATGGATGGAGCTAGCTTATATAGGTGAGGGTAGCTTAGGATGTAAGCTAGGTAGTGGGTATGGGCAAGGCATGGTGGGTGTCACACTTGTCCCCTGGGTCACTTCATAAATAGTGCCCAGGGACAAGTGTCACTGTACATGATGGCTGGGACGTCACGTGAACAGTGCCGGGTACGGTCGTCACGTTGGGGTCGCGTCAGGCTGCAGTCGGCAGTCGGCCTGGTGGCACAGTCGGCAGCCAGCAGTCGGCCTGGTGGCGGAGTCAGCAGCCAGTAGTCGGCAGCCGGCCTGGTGGCGGAGTCGGCAGTCAGCAGTCGGCAGCCAGCAGTCGGCCTGGTGGCGCAGTCGGCAGCCGGCAGTCAGCCTGGTGGCGGAGTCAGCAGTCGGCAGTCGGCCTGGTGGCGCAGTCAGCAGCCAGCAGTCGGCACCCGACCGGGAAGTCGGACTGAGGGGCTTTGCTAGCCCCGATGTCTTGAAATATCGTCTCGCCGTCTTCGGGGTATCCGTGTCCAATTACTCCGACAGTAGCCCCCAAGCCTCCGGGCAACTTGGCAAAGTTGGGCGGAGGTTTTTTGGCGAGTGTTCATGGAAATGATCATAAAAAAGACGAAGTTAGTCCACGCAGATATATCAAATGTTTGCTTTTTAGCATTGCAAGTTTTATGCGGAGGGTGCCGACTCGGTTTCGTCCGAGCCCCCTTAATCTTTTTCATGTTCCCTCTGCTTTTTGGCTTGTGCTCTCGCTCGCCGGACAGCCGCTCTGCGGTCTGTGACTGAGAGTGGGCCGCGAAGCGGAGTGTACAGTACTCAGAGTCTGGGAGCAGATTCAACCGAGTAGATACTTGTAAAGGAAACGGTCAGGTCACCCGAAGCGTTTTTCTTCCCGGACGTTTTTCGCGTGGGTGGCCTCCAGCGTTCACTCTTGCTAGTCGGACAGCCGCTCTACGGTCTGTGACTAAGAGTGGGCCTTTGGTACCGCGCACGGTACTAAGCCGTCTGCGGGAACTAACGTCTCAGGCCAAGCGGCCAGCCCCCGGGCCAACTCTGGCTGGCGCCGGGGCGAACAGTGATGCTACTGTAATAAAATGCGGAGACAGCCCCCGAGCATCGTTCGGGATTATCCGTGCTTTTGCGGTGCAAAAAATATGCGGGTGAGGAGCTCACATTGATTTTCGTGTAGTCGTGGTCGTCGAAGACAGCCGGCGCGACTAGGCGCTCGCGGAGTGCGCCGGCGCACCCGCTGGGTGTAGCCTTCGAGCCCTCCGTTGCTCGAAGGGGGGTCCCGGCCGGTCAGGCTCGACCGGCCAGGCGGCGAGGCATCTTGCAACGCCCTTTTTCTTCTTCTTCTCTTCTGCCGGCTGCTGGCAGCCGGACAAAACTCTTCTCTTGTCTGCAATCTTCGCGGGGGCGCGCCAGCGCACCCGCTGGGTGTAGCCCCCGAGATTCGGGCCGACTGCTGAGCAGTCGGGCCAGATCTCCCGGCAACTACTTTGTCTTCTTTCTCGCGGGGACCCGTCAGCGCACCCGCTGGGTGTAGCCCCCGAGAATCGGGCCGACTGCTGAGCAGTCGGGCCGGATCTCCCGGCGACTGCTTTGTCTTCTTCTTTTTCTTCTTCAGCCGGCTGGGCGGGCGAACCCCGACACAGCAGTCGGGCTCTTTGCAGCTGGACAGGCAGCCAGCGGTCAGACACACGCACACATTTTCTTTTCTTGCCAGTCGGCCGTGGGCATCCGGCATTTTCTTCAGCCGGATCTGGGCAGCCGGATGCACACACACATTTTTTTTGGTCCCTGCCGGCCTCTCGGAGAGCCGGACGGATACTTCTTCTTTCTGTCCAAGTAGGCAGCCGGCAATATTTTTCCAGCCGGCCTCTCTCTCTTCTTTTTCTCTTCTCCAACACCTTTTCTTTTTCTATTCTCCAGCCGGCACCCACTCCTGACTTTTCTTTCTAGCCAGCCACGGGCAGCCGGCCCTTTTTTTCTTCTCGGACAACCGGCTGAGGTGGGTGGCTGGGGCGGGGACCCGGAGCCGGCCTGGGGTGGGCGTCCAGAGGCGGACGGAGCCGGACCCGGCCGGGCGCGGGGCGGCACCAGGGGAGCCGGACGCGGCCGGGCTCGAGGCGGCGCCAGGGGAGCCGGACGCGGCCGAGCTCGAGGTGGAGCCGGCACACGCGCAGGCCGGACGCAGCCAGCCAGCGCGGACGGGCACAGGGCGGCAGGGGAGCCGGCGAGGGCGAAGCCGGCAGGCCGGGTCGCGGGGGAGCCGGCGAGGGCGAAGCCGGCAGGCCGGGTCGCAGGGAAGCCAGCGCGAGCGAAGCCGGACGGACAGGGGCGTCCGGGCACGGGCGGAGGAAACTCGGCCGGGGCGGAGTCGGCGGCCGACGCAGGAGGCCGGCGCAGCACCGTTGCAGGGCAAACAGCGGAGGCTACGAGCAGGCAAGAGCCGGCCTGGGCCAGCGGGAGGTGGCAAGACGGCGACCCGGCCAGGCGGCCAGGCGGGTGAGGAGGCGGACGCAGGGGAGACCCGGCGGCTGGTTGCGGATACGACGCAGGCGGCACGGAGCCAACGCAGGGAGGCGGCCTGGCGGAGCAGGCGGAGCCCGTCCGGGGAGGCGGCACGAGGCCATCGCGGACCCGGCACGGGACAGCTGCGGGAGACGGAGCAGACGCAGCCGGTCCGGGGAGGCGGCACGAGGCCATCGCGGACCCGGCACGGGACAGCTGCGGGAGACGGAGCAGAAGCAGCCGGTCCGGGGAAGCGGCACGAGGCCATCGCGGACCCGGCACGGGACAGCTGCGGGAGACGGAGCCGGCCCACCCGCCAAGCGCGCGTGGCCTGGAGCAGGCGGCCGAGCCGAAGGCGCGGCGGTGGAGCCGGCAGGCGCTGGAAGGAGCGCGCCGTGACGCGGCTGAGCGCAGGGGCACTGTTGCGACGCGGGCGGGAGGACGCGGCCCCGGGGAGCAGGCGGAGGTGCGTGCAGGAGGCGCTTGGGGGAGCGGTCGGGGTTGAGGCGAAGCACCGCGAGGTCGCAGAAGAGGCCGAGCTCCGATGGGAGGCTGCCCGCGATGTTGCCGTGGTTGAAGTCGAGCCATAGTATGGGTAGCATTCAGCCAGCAAGTTATCTGAACGAGTACGAGCAGTGTACTAGGCATATCTTGCTTGCGTCTGGGAAGTGTACAGCCTATATACGAATGGTGTATGGGTAGTGTATGACCACGGTTGACTTGCATTTAGCTGGCTTGCGAGCAGATGGTATATGGAGGAGCCATGCGCGCGTTTCGGCCGGAGCAAGGTGCAACGCGGAGGGAAACCGACGCGAGCGGCACGTGGATGGCCACGGCTGACCGAAACGAGGCCCCGCGCGCGAACGGACGGTCGGCGTTGCGGTGGTGGTGAAGAAGGCAAGGCCGATGGCGAGGTCACGCGGCCCCCCTCACGGCCATTTCGGGGGCATGTCGATGTCGAGCCCCTGACCGCTATCGGAGGGACGGCGTGACGCCGCGGTGGTGAAGACGAAGAGGACGACGGCGAGGGCGTGCCGTCCCGCGCGGCCGCTCCGGGGGCGGGTTGAAGTCGAGCCCCCGAGCGCTACCGGAGAGACGGCGCGACGCCGCGGCGGTGCAGACGAAAATGGTCCTGCCCGGACTGCGAAACCAGCAGCAGCGCGGTAGCATAGTACCGCCCCACGGTGGGCGCCAAATGTCGTGGTATTCTCACGGGGGGTGCAAGACGACATATGCCACGAGGTGGCTTCGTGTGGGGGCAAGACTGCTGCTGATAGGCCCGGGAGCGGGTATGCGAGTAGCACGCGGTGGTTTACCCAGCTTCGGAGCTCTCCGGAGAGATAATACTCCTACTGCTGCATGTCTGAGTGTATCTGGTATGTATATCTGGTATAGAGTGCTCCTGGAGCTGTATCTGAGGTCAGTGCCATAGGCATCTGGCCTCGTATATATGAGCACAAGTATGTGTGGCCGCATGTGCTTGAGCATGCATGCGTGAGTGTGTGCTCATGTGGATGGATGGATGGATAGCTAGCTAGCTTGCTAGCTAGTGGCTTCATGTGTGTGTGCCTGAGTCCCTCCCCTGATGGATGGATGGAGCTAGCTTATATAGGTGAGGGTAGCTTAGGATGTAAGCTAGGTAGTGGGCATGGGCAAGGCATGGTGGGTGTCACACTTGTCCCCTGGGTCACTTCATAAATAGTGCCCAGGGACAAGTGTCACTGTACATGATGGCTGGGACGTCACGTGAACAGTGCCGGGTACGGTCGTCACGTCGGGGTCGCGTCAGGCTGCAGTCGGCAGTCGGCCTGGTGGCGCAGTCGGCAGCCAGCAGTCGGCCTGGTGGCGGAGTCGGCAGCCAGTAGTCGGCAGCCGGCCTGGTGGCGGAGTCGGCAGCCAGCAGTCGGCCTGGTGGCGCGGTGGGTAGCCGGCAGTCGGCCTGGTGGCGGAGTCGGCAGTCGGCAGTCGGCCTGGTGGCGCAGTCAGCAGCCAGCAGTCGGCACCCGACCGGAAAGTCGGACTGAGGGGCTTTGCTAGCCCCGATGTCTTGAAATATCGTCTCGCCGTCTTCGGGGTATCCGTGTCCAATTACTCCGACAGTGGTCGTGGACGAGGAAGCTCCTTCCCCTTCCCCTGCTCGCCGCCGGCCGTAGCAGAGCAAGCATCTCATTTTCCTTCCTGCTCTTCTAGCTCCGCACTCATCATGTAATCAGCAAAAAAAAAGAAGAAGCTTTCTTTCGTTTCAGCTCCTCCTACTCTGCCAGTACAACAAACTGATCCTTCACGCTCAAGCTGGAGCAGAAAAAAAAAACAACATAGACGATGAATTGATGTACTAAATGTTTCTGAGATGAGAATCCCAGCGGCAGCACAACACTGGTCCTTCATGCTGGGGCAGAAAGAAAAAAACATATTCGATTAAATGTGTGACATAACAAAACTTCAAAGATCAGAGTTACGCCTTCTTCACCACAAGAAGAGGGAAACTCATATGACTCTCAGGCCACAGGCTTGTTATTTTAATTTAGAACGTGACATCAAACATCAGGCAACAGCAAAATGGATGAATTATCTGCATTTTCAAAAACGGCAGGTGGGGGCAATGACATTCTGTCAGCTATGAGTGAATACCACCAAGTAACATCAGTAGGACATCTCCGGAGGCTGGTACTCATCGGAAGCAATTTTACGTGCTCCCTTAATTTCCCTTTCCTTGAGAAGAGATATACAATTAACGAAATCGTTGACACTTCAAGTGACATTTGTTTTGCATCAAGTTTAGCCAGATAAGTTGCAGCCTGTACAACTGCACCTTTTTCCAGCAACACCCTGACCACTTGATTTAGCAGTCTGGAGTCAGGAGCACAGCCATCCTTCTCCATTGCTAAAAACATATCATCAGCCTCTGCCAGCGACCCTTCTTTTATGAAATTCGTCATCATTAAACTGTAAGTCACAACAGAAGGCACCAATCCGATGGCTGGTATAGTAGCAAACAAATCCTTGGCTTCTTCAATTCTCCTAGTTTTAAACATTGCAGAAATCACGGTATTGAATGTTATGACATCAATCTTCACGTTTCTTGCACATAATTTTTTGAACAAATCTATTGCTTCATCAGTGCAATTGTTTCTACAAAGTCCATGAAGAACTATGTTGTATGTGTCAACGCCCACTGGTATGCCACTTTCAATCATCGTATTGAATTTCTCCTTTGCAGAAACTGTTCTCCCAGAGCAAAACAGCCCATCAGGTATAATGTTGTACATAATAGTAGTGGGCTTAACCCCGCTGAGTGACATTTCCATGAAAAGACTCAATCCAGCGGCGATCCTTCCAATTTTACAGTAGCCATTAAGAAGTATAGCATACGTAACAGCAGTAGGTTGGAGGCCAGCAGACTTCATAGCATCAAGTACTCTCACTGCTTCCTCCACCTTGCCAACAAGGCAATATCCATCCATCAGTGAATTGTACATAATCACATCAGGCCGCTGACCAATACCTACAATGAAGTCAAACATATCCTGTGCCTCCTTCACCTTTCCTTCTTTGCACAGGTCGTTTATTACAGGATAGAAGAACTCACTGTTAGAACATAGACCTCTATTAACTGCTTTAGAAATCAATTCCTTGGCTTTCACAAAATGACCATGAGAGCAAGAACCTAAAACCAGGCATCGGTAAACAACTTTGTCAGGTGAAACTCCTTGATTGACCATCTGATTAAATTTGTCCAGAGCAGCATCCATCCTACCCATTTTACAAAGTGAATCCATTATTACTAGATAGTCAACTACATTTGGGTTTACTCCTTGTTGCTTCATTACTTCGAACATGTGCATAGCCTTGTCCATCAGTCCACGTGTAGAATATGCTCTGATCAGTATGTTGAAAACATGGTTGTTAGGTACAATACCGTTCTGTACCATGGAATTGAAGAGACCAGTCATATCGTCGAAGCATCCTTGTTTCGCATACCCATTAAGCATAGTAGAGTAGGAGGCAATATTAGGTTTGTGGCCCTTTGCAGCCATGGAGTCAAAAATATCTCTAGCTTCCTTTGTTCTTCTATGCTTGCAAAGTGAATCCATAAATGAGTTCAACGTGACAGCATTTGGTAGAACACCAACACTTACCATCTCTTTGAATACCCTAACTGCTGCCTTCCACTGACCCAAAGTAGAATATCCATGGATCAGACTGTTATATGTCATGACATCGGGTCCAATGCCTTTATCAACCATTTGACGAAGGACCACTTCTGCCTTGTCCATTGCTCCGGATTTGCTTAGTGTGTCGATAATTGAGTTGTAGATCACCACATCAGGTTGAACTCCCAGTTGGGGCATCTCATGGAAGAGATTGCATGCTTTGTCTACTTCACCTTCTCTAAAGCAGCCGTTGATTACTATGTTGAACGAGAAGACATCAGGCGCACAGTCCAGTTCGGGCATCCGGTGGAGCAGCAGATCCAATGCCTCATTTGAGCGCTTAGCCTGGCAAAGCCCCTTGAGGAGGTTGTTGAAGGAGATGACATTCAAGCGCAGCCCCAACCTGAGGAGGCGGCCGAAGAAGGCAACAACCAGGTCCGGGCGGCCTGCGCGACAGCAGCAGTCCATGAGGATGGAATAGGTACAGAGTGTGGACGATGCCACTAGTGCACCGGCACCTCTGGACATGCGGTTGAAGAGGGCGATGGCAAGGCCGGGGCCATCGCTGCAGGCAGCTGAGGGCGGTGTACGGGCGAGTGCGGCAAGAGAGTTGTTGAGCCCGCGTTCCGGGACGGCGGCGGCTTGGCTCAGCAATTCGTCGAACAGATGGTGCGCGTCCTGGCGACTTAGCGTTCCGGCGAGGACGCGCTCCGTGGCAGCAGCCAAGGCGGCGAGGGGGGCTCGGCGCTCTCGTGAAGGAGCCTTGAAGGAGGAGGTGGAGATGGAGGACAGGCGGGCGGCTGGCATTGCTGGCCGTCTCCAGCGGAGCTCGGCGCGCCAGTGCACGGATCTCGCCCTCTTGGGAGGCTGACCGACCGGCCGTGCGTCCCCTGACGAGGTGCACCGAGCTCGGCGCGCGCGCGCAGCAACCAGCCTCTCGGGGGAACCGGTCGCCGCCGCCGCGGGTTGCAATCAATGCCGACCGCGCTCAGCAGCGGCGACGAAGAGGCCCCGGCGCCCGAGTGGAAAGCGCGGGAGGAGCAGCGCACCTCCGTGGAGGAGGCAGGACCGGTAGGCCTGGCCGGCGGCGAGCGGCCCCGGATGTGAGTGACAAGTCCGGACAGGAGGGAGGACCGGGGAGATGAATGTTTCCGATGCAGCTGTGGGATGAGCGCGTTCACTGTGGAGGCGCTCAAGGACGATGCAGCTGTTTTTTTTTTCTTAAGAGAAACCTTCTCGGTGATGCAGCCTTGTATTGTAGAGCAAAAAATAAATAGATAAATGAAATGAAAAACCAAGGAAAAAATTATCAGAGCCAGGTTTCGATCCTGGGACCTGTGGGTTATGGGCCCACCACGCTTCCGCTGCGCCACTCTGATCTACTTGTTTTATTTGTGCAATGCTGCCCTATATCAACCGTCTCTTCATTAACAGCAAAATCAACCTCCCATGATTATTCACTACAAAAACATGGACACGCTGACTTAGTTAAACGAAATATTAACAGCAAAATCAACCTTCCATGATTATTAACTGACTTAGTTAAACATGGACACGCTGACTCAGATAAAACCTCGCTTTGTTGCAGGCCAAGCCATGTTATCCGACAAACCAAAACTTACGTGCTGACGATGCCAATAAAACGAAATTGAATGTTTGATGCTGTTGTACCGTATCTTGAGCAACCCCGTCCCTTCCAAGGGATGATGCATTGATAAGCTTTATGTTCTGTCACACAGTCTTGTGATTCAAATGGTCAGCTTCATTTGACAAGAGGAGGAAGGGGGCATTCACACAGATATTAATGGAGATGGAGTTCTGGATCATGTTCAGGTGTGTTGAATATCAATTTCTAATAGAGGGAGAAATCGAGCTTTCTGCTCAAACATTAACATATATGATACTGAATATTGCCTGTTCTCTCTGTACAATTATTACTTAATTTGCTTTGCAATCATTTTATCCTAGCTACTAGTAGTAAGTTCATGGAAGGGGTCCATGGAAGTTATGTAACCTTGTCAAGTACTCCCTCCGTTCCGAAATAATTGTCTTTCTAGAGATTTCAACAAGTGACTACGTACGGAGCAAAATGAGTAAATCTACACTCTAAAACATGTCTACATACATCTGTATGTTGTAGTCCATTTGAGATGGCTAGAAAGACAATTATTTCGGAACGGAGGGAGTAGTTGCCATATCCGATGTGCCGGTGCAGGAACAAACTTTTAATGTTTCTGTCTGCCATTACAACCATTTCAATCTGTTCCTCAAGAAGTTTTGGGAGGACATTTGATCCATCTGGCTTAGAGGTGGCAACCCCTGTTCTGCTCCAGAGAGGCGATGGGTTATAAGTACAGAAGATGAAGTCATGGCGATATTATCTTTCTAACAAACCAGGGAGATGTGAGATGTCAGTATATATTCTAGCAATTTTAGACACATCAAGTCGATGACACGCGCAGTGGTTTTACTTCCATTACCCCGACTTGTCTGTCCATCCAATCAGCGAATGGAGCAACGGGCAGAGCTTAATCGTGACCAACTCGAAGCAATGGTATTCCGAAAGAATCTGAAACGAACAGACAGTTTGGAATTGGAGAGCAATGTAAACCCCTTTTCTGAATCAGGGCATTGTGAACTCAAGCGGAGCAATTTCATCATCATCTTCATCGAGTGATACATACTAGGAGTATTTACAATCAGGAGGGAACTAACCAGCCAAGTCACACGGAGTGGCTGTTGCTAGCTAGAGGTTTCTAACAGAGGCTAGAACTAGAAGAAGGTAGGTGGTAGTACTAATTGGGACCCCAGCAGCTGAGGTACATCACGGTCCTCAGCCCCTCCTCGGCCTTCTCCGTTCGCCGCCTCTCCGCCGCCGCCGCTGCGGAGGCCGGAAGCTGCTTGGCGCCCTGCGAGACGCTGCCACTGACGTTGGCCTTGGCCTTGGCTGCCCGGTGGATGGCGCCCACGCTCATCGCCACCATCCACGGTGCCTTCGCCGCACCTGCCATGATCGTCCCTTCTTCTTTCCTGGGAAAACTGGAAACTGTACTGATCTGCCTGAAGCAAGCCCTGAACTGTGTGATATCCGTATATTTAGCTAGCAGTGAGTCTGGATTTTGTAGCGGCGGAGGAATTGGGCTGAAAACTGACTCGATGCTTGTGTCGATGGAAGGAAGGGTGGGATGGGGACGGGGTTATATACGGGGGAGCCGGAGGAAAACGGGTGGCTGGCGGCGCTGGTTTTCTAGGAAACCGGGTGCTTTCTGTTCGCTTTGCTTGCCTTCTCCTCATCCTCGCTTTGGTCCCCGTACGGTGGCTGCCCTGCCAAGTGTCACACGTACTTTTTTTATGACATTTTTTTAACAACGCAAGCGCTCATACATACGCGCATACAGTTACCTCTATGAATGCACACACGCACACCCGCGTCGTCGATGAGAACGTCTCCTCACACTGAAAGCGCATCGCCGGAAATCCTGAAATAAATCCCGAAATAATGCGAGCACCAGGACTTGAACCCTGATCGGCTGGGGATACCACTGTCCACCTAACCATCCAACCACAGGTTGGTTCACAACACGTTTAGTTAGCCAAGGATGACAGCGATGAAACATGGAAATTTTCTGTTTGGATGACAAGTTTCAGGTTTTTTTGGGGGTTTTTTTTTCTTGGGATGGCAATTTTCATTATAAAAACGTCAGGGCGAGCGTTGTTACTTAATGCCACACGTGTGACACTTATTATTTGGGTTTTATTTTCTTGATTGATGAGTCGGTCATACCGTCTTGTTTATTTGTGGCACAAAGCGGTTTTGTACGTTGCAACCAGACCAACCCCGGAAAGAGAGGTATAGATCGCTATGGCAAGATTTATGAGCATAACTGAATTAGCTTTTGCAAAACATGCAGTGCATTCTGTCTAGCTTCGTTTTCCTCATGGTACATATGAAACAAAATTTAAGTCATGTGAATTAGCTATAGACTTTCTTCGGATGAAAGACATAATTTCATTGTTTGTCCACACTGCTTAGACGGGGGTATTTACCTAAAGCCACCACATTTAAGACTAGAGTAACAACTTAATATCACACTTATGGCAGGGCACGAGGAATCACCAACTTTGTGCTAGCGAATAACAGCGAGCACCGGTGGTCCGATAAGTTTGCCAAAACAACAGAACTGACAGGACATGTCCATCTGTTGGGCTAACGTATAGGGTGGTTTGCAGTGGCGGATCCTACGGGGGGTTGGCACCCACTATAAAAATGCAAAAAAAGTTATCTAGTGTTAGTTAGTCTAGCCCAATGTCTATTATAGGGTTAAAATGATGCACTGGCTATACATGGCATTTTATATTGTGAGTGATAAGGTTGACGCCTCTATGGACAAGTTCTAGATTCGCCACTGGTGGATTGGGGAAGAGTGGAAGAGTGGATGTATTAACCCAGGCCAGGAGGGGCGGGGCGAAATAGTTGGTCACTTACGTTGCTTAGGAAACCGGGGAGCTCGTATAGGCCACTTGCACCCATCGCTTTCCTCTAGCCCTTCTCTCCTCAGGACACGTGCCACTCCACTGCTGCATTTTCTTATTGGGAGCATGTATTGGTCAAGTACCTGAAAATAAAATAACCTTCAATCACTTTCTTTAGCCACACGATTGAGATCCAACGGCTTAGGACCAGCCTCGACCTCATGCCGTCTTCATCTTCAACCTCACGCCATGCACCCCATGTACTTCGGTTGGACTGTTTGCCGCCGCCACCCGCGACCGTTCGTGCTCTCGTCATCTCCTCACTGAACGGCCATCCCCGAGCGTCATCCCACCATCGTACTGCCTCCATCCCCGTACATCCCTCTAAACCTCGTCGGTGAACAGTTTTTTTGGTGAATGCGCACACCCCGACCCACACCCATCAAGTTTCGGACTCGCTCTCGTCGGCTCCTGCTCGTCCACTGCTTGGCCCTGTCATGGATGGCACTCCTCATGCCCTCCAGCCTTTGGCCTTATCTCAAAATGGTGATTGGTGGTTGTAAACATTTCAGGTATTTGAGAATTAGCAAACTCATTTTTAATTTTAATTTTCAGAACTGCACCATTGCAGATCAGATTTTTTTTTTAGCAAATGCATATCAGATGGAGATGTCGACGCATGCATCACAGGCGCGGCTACGACCATGGGCGGTTAGCCGACAACCTTTTCATGGCCCTGGATCTTGTGCCCACCCATCTTACGCAAACCACGTCCTGGCTTTGTCTCGCCCGCAGGGAGACAGAAGTATGTCTCGCCTATAGGGACCCTTTAAATAGGCCGGCCGGCCCACTACAAAGTTGCATATGTGTTGTTTTTTACTCTACTTTCTATCTTTTAACTTCTATTTGTATTCTAAAAATTCTATACCATTTGGAATGTGCAATTTGAAAAATTGTTCGGTGCACAATTAAAAATATTATACAATGTCACAGTTGTTGATAGCATTCAAAAGAAAATCTTTGTTACCTTTAAAAAATTAATGCATATAAAAAATGTTAGTGAAATATATAAAAAGTGTTTATACAATGTAAAAAGCATTCATGTAATTTTAAAAAATATTTCATGCCATTCAAAGAAATGGTCGTCACGCTTAGAAAATAATGTTCACGTATTTCACAAAATATGTTCTGAATATATTAAAATTGTTTATACAAGGTAAAAGAATGTTCGTGTAATTTTAAAAAGTGTTTCATATCATTTGAAGTTTTTAAAAGTATTTGATTAGGATATCAGAAAATTGAAATTTTGCCTTTTCATATTATTGATGACGGCATAACGAAGGTACAAAATGTTTCGACTATGAAAAGCGATTTGGATTGTGAAGGATTTATGAACTTTGGAATGTGCAAGAGATTTAAAACGAAATATTCTGGACAATGAAATATTTCTGAATGTTGGAGAGGACAATTTTCACAGTGACGAATTATGAACAATGAAATTTTCGATCTTTCAATGGTGTAGATAGTCTGATATGAAAGTACATACATTTTATTCGATGCGGTTAAACAGATCGCGATCTCATGTGAGCTCGGTTGAACAGTAAAATAAATACAAAATAAAAAATCTGACTACTATTTTAGTATGAAACATTGACAAAATTTGGAGCATTGATTTTTTTATGCTATTGAATGTAGTTCCATAATGAAACTTTGAAAGCAATCAAAACATGTGTTAATGTTTAATGGAAAAGAAGATTCTGATTTTTATTTTACTGTTAACTTGAGCTCATGTGAGCTCGAGCTTTGTAAAGCACTTTTGCATTTAATTTAATTTTTCTAAGAACAATTACTATTGTTCCAACACAATACTTAAGGTATAAAGGTGAAATTGCCATATTTAGTTAACTATTTGTCTTCTCTTTAAGGCTCTCAATAATATCTCATCAAATGATCATCCACCATCCATGGCAACTCTGTAACACAACACATCTCCCTGCAAAAACAACATACCATTCAACTTGTACACTGCGAGGAAGTCATGTTTTATAAAAGAATTGTTTTAACTGTGACATAAATAATGGTACAAATTCCGTGGGTGATACATTTGAATTATTACATATTAAAAACATCTAAAGTAGTCTTACTAGGTAAACATTTTAGTTTTGAATTCAAATCGGGGTTGGTACAATACTAAGAGGCACGTCCTTCGTTAGTGATAGGCCAAACTTTTCTTCCATATCAATCCCATCCCTTTCGAGCTCAACAGGGAGACTCTGCTTAAATTGATTTAACAACGAAGTGCCATCCTAATAGTCAATGGCATTCTAGGGCAGATCCGACGTCCATCACCAAATGGAAGGAGCTCAAAATCAGCACCCCTGAAGTCAACTGCTGAACCCAAGAACCTCTTTGGCATAAAGTCCTCAGGTTCAGTCCATACATCTTTATCTCGACCTATTGCCCATATGTTGATGAACACGCGTGAATCTTTAGATATTGTCTAACCTACTATTTTCATTGTTCTCTCGGGTTTGCGTGGCAACAATAGCGAGCCGGGAGGATGAAGTCGAAAAGTTTCTTTTATGACAGCTTGGACATAGGGCAACCGAACAATATCATCTTCTTCAATGTTTCTTTTGGAGCCAATAACTTCTGCAAGCTCGCTGCAAGCGCTAGACATTGATGATGGGTTTTGGAGAAGCTCGGGCATTACCCATTCCACTGTGCTAGAGCTTGTGTCACTACCAATAGAGAACAAATCCTAACATGCGAATATAATGTCACGTCAATAGTCTAGTAAATATAGCTATTTAGATACACTAAACAAGCACCACATAGAGTACAACTTATTATTTTCTGTAGAAGAACTTAAATTTTCTATGAACTACACATAGATGTACTGTTTCGGTGAACTATATAAGGAACACCTTGTTGATTTGCGACATAAGATTTGATATTCATTTCACTGCAGTATTTTTTTACATCATCATTTCATTGTAGTTTCCTGACCCAAAAATCCATTCTTCACGTGTTGGATGAAGTGCAGTCATGTGAGGGCTATGGTGGAATTGTTGGAAATGTGGTAAAATACAATAAGCCTGGTTTGAAACAAAGGATAGGAATTCTTGATTTTAGATTGTTCAGTTCTTATACAAGAAAATTCTATTGGTGCCCTTTGTAACACATGAGTAACCTGTCATGCATGATTCCTATAAAATAAATGATGTGTGACTATTCTGTTGAAATTTTAGAGACATAAACATGAGTATCCAAATGGTACTTTTGATGTTATCACTGTTAGTGGTTCCTATAGCATCACTAGAATGGATAGTAATACAACAGAATTTCATTAAAATTTTGTCCATGCATAGGAAAATAAGGAAGAAATATCTGGTACACTCTCGGATCCATATTACTTGTGGCTCACACATACGTATCTAAATGCATCTGTTTGAGCAACAAGTTATATGGATCCGAGGAAGTAGTACTAGTATCAATAGAAGAAATGGACCATGATTCCCGATGACTTGTTGAAAATTTTCCGTAACCGGGGACACAACTAATCATGATTAGTTTTATACACTCTGTAGAGGCTTGTGTACTATACCTGTGATTCTCGATCACACCTTCATTTTACTAAACCTCACTTGTGAAATAGCTAGGTAGATCAAGACGTGACTTTTGGGAAATAGTAACCCTCCCCCAATGGCACTAGTAGCTCTGTAGACGTCACTTTGCTTGTCCACTCCGCACACCAAAAAGTCACTTTGGTGGAATATTTTGAATAGTGTCAAAATGGTATTTTGGAGCTGTAAAAAATTCTGAAAACAATTCCACATGTTCATCTGGATGAATGTTACACATGTGCAAATTCTGATGATGAAATAAGTAACCATAAGAGTTACACATAAATAAAAAATCGTGATTTTGGAAAGATGAACAGTGGATCTACTTATTCACTACTTAGATATCGTCATTTTGCAACTTTTGCATAGCTCACATGTTTACTTATTTCATCACCAAATTTTACACGTGTGTAATATCCATCTATATGATCATGTACAATTCTTTTCGGATTTTTTAAATTTTAAATATAATTCTTAAACTATTTAAAATAAAGTCCTCCAATGCACCTACATTCCAAAAATCCATTCTCCTCCGCACACTCGCTTTTGTCCCAGTACGGTGGCTTTCCTGCCAACCTCAGCTCGTTTGTTTACTCGAGGCAAAAAAAAAAATGGTTTTTTGCGTTGCGACCAGACCGAACCAGAAGAGATAGATATAGGTCGCGCCGCCCTGCCCGTCAGCTCTGCGCCTCGCCAGCTCACGCGCAGCACCACGCCGATGACGCCACCTCCCACCTTCGCCTCAGCCCCCCCCCCCCCCCCCCCCCGCGTCACTAATGCTGTACTTGTAAGAAAAATGTACAAGCACACTAATGTTGTCACGTGAATGTTCTAAACTGGGTCAACTTAAATCTCCCCTACATAAGAAAAATGTGTCCGCTCGTCCTTCGTCAATGGACCTAAAATTAAGTTTTCTTTGGTAAGCCAATAAGTGTGTACCAAAGGAAATCATGGTTCTTTTTTCAATCACTAGCAAACATGCCCGTGCGTTGCAATGGGAAAAAAAATATTGATATGCTTCGCTGCGAAGCAAATACCATTATCATTAATCAGGTTGGACAGGTAGATGAAAAGTTTGATGATGACACAAATGATGGATTATTTAACAATAGGATTCTTTGGGGCGTTAGTCCGAAACTTACGTCGTGAATCCTATAGTCAGCTAATCGGGTGAACAACCATATCTTTAGATTACCATACTGATCAGATAATAAAAATGTGGTATACTTCGTCTGACGTCCAGGCATTCATGCTTCTATCGTGTATGCTAACTGTGATGTCCTTATCGTATAGATGTTCTAACTTTCTATTCTATTACGATATATGCATGATTTTCCATCACAGTTAAATCTTTGCTTAATCTATTGCATCTCAATTCATGGTTAGACGTAATTTGCTCTATTATCCTTTTAGATGATTATCACTAAGTAAAGTTAATGCAATCATATGTCGAATTATTAATGTGTCCAAATCATGGTGGTAGGATATAACAACTTCTATAGTTACCTTTGTTTAGATGAGTCAAACTGAATCTTAAAAAATAGTTCGAAAAATAAACGTATATGCGCATGCTGATACACTCGAAGATTTTCACGGTGACGTGAAGGATCCACAAACAATCAACATGGTCTAGAAGAAACCAGTCCTGCCTCGCTGCGGCTCCTCCAGCGTCGTATCCACTACTCGTTGCTGGCCCCGCCTCGTTGCTCGCATCATCTGCTCAGTTTCTTTTCAGCGAGGCTGTCACCAAGTATTATCCTCCCGCACGCACCTTGCGCCCGCCGCCGCCGCCTACGCCCGGCGCCATCGGGATCCCGCCTCCCCAAAGCTCCGCCACCACTGGGATCCGCTTTCTCCGCGCATCCCCCCGCACGCACCTCCCACATGCCGCAAAATCCCCTCCACCGCTAAAAGGATCGATATGGTTGACTAGAGGGGGGTGAATAGGCAACTAACAATTTTTAAGCTTTTCTTTACCAAATTAAACTTTGCAACAAATAGGTTGTCTAGATATGCAACTAATTGAGCAACCTATATGATGCAATATCAACTAGCAAGCAAGCAAGCAAGAGATGTAACAATAAGTAAGCTTGCGAAAGTAAAGGCACGAAATAACCAAGAGTGAAGCCGATGGAGACGAGGATGTGTTACCGGAGTTCCTTCCTTTTAAGGGGAAGTACGTCTCCGTTAGAGCGGTGTGGAGGCACAATGCTCCCCAAGAAGCCACTAGGGCCACCGTATTCTCCTCACGCCCTCACACGATGCGAGATGCCGTGATTCCACTATTGGTGCCCTTGAAGGCGGCGACCGAACCTTTACAAGCAAGGTTGGGGCAAACTCCACAACAATCGGAGGCTCCCAACAACAACACCACCACGAAGCTTCACCACAATGGAGTATGGCTTCGAGGTGACCTCAACCGTCTAGGGTGCTCAACACCCAAGAGTAACAAGATTCGCAAGGGATAAGTGGGGGGAATCAAATATCCTTTGGTGGAAGTGTAGATCGGGCCCTTGTCACCCAATCCCGAGCAAATCAACAAGTTTGATTGGCTAGGGAGAGAGATCGGGCGAAAATGGAGCTTGGAGCAACAATGGAGCTTAGAGGTGGAAGAGGTAGTCAACTAGAGGTAGAAGACATCCCTTATATAGTCGTGGAAAAAATCCAACCGTTATCCACTAGTTCTGCCCGCGACTCACGGTACTACCGCTCCAAGGACGCGGTACTACCGCGGCGCCGCGCGGTACTACCGTGGAGCACCACGGTACTACCGTGGCAACAGCACAGGCCGGAACAAGCCTGAAGAAGGAGCAGTACTACCGCTCGCGCGGTACTACCGCTTCCCCTTGCGGTACTACCGCAAGGCAGGAGGGTCACGGCCTGGGAAGGGCGCGGATGAAATAAATTACATCCGTGCCTACTTCCGCAGAAACTAGGGTGGTGCAAAAACCCGACGCGGTACTACCGCCTGCGAGGCGCGGTACTACCGTGGTCGGCGCGGATGTAAAAAATTACATCCGCGCCTACTACCGCGACATTGCGGTACTAGGCCGAAGGGCCACGGTACTACGACTCCAAGGGAGCGGTACTACCGTGGGCCCCCGCGGTACTACCGTGCTGGACGAGCGGTACTACCGTGTGGGGCGCGGATGTAAAAAATTACATTCGCCCCTACAGCCGCACCTGAGCAGCACTAGGCCAGGGTGCCGCGGTACTACCGCACCAAAGGGGCGGTACTACCGTGAGGGGCGCGGATGTAAAAAATTACATCCGCCCCTACTACCGCACCGGAGCGGCACTAGGCCAGGGTGCCGCGGTACTACCGCACCAAAGGGGCGGTACTACCGTGACGCGCCGCGGTACTACCGCTTGTACCTGCGGTACTACCGCAAGTACAGCAGTAGTCGCCAGTTTTCCACACAACCAAGATAACGACGGGAAGCTCCAAAGTGCAAGGAAAGGAGGGACAAGTGTACGTGTGATTCCACCCTACCTTTCCGACGCGGACCCCCTCTTAATAGTACGGCTCTCCTACGACTCAACTCCACCAAAGAGAAACGTAGAACAACGCCGGCTTCAACAGTCTCCGAGGGGCACCGAATCGTCTTGTGCCTAAAGATGAAGTATCCGAGGGACTCAAGGCACACGATTAGTCCGCACGAGTATTGTCATCAATCACCAAAACACTTAGGGATAAATATGCCCTTACAATCTCCCCCTTTTTGGTGTATTGATGACAACACGGGATTTGCACATAGATAAGATATTTTTAGAGCAGTGGCAGACCCCACTTCTCTAAAATATAGACGGGGCTCCCCCTAGATGTGTGCACTTTAGATGAATGCTTTGGACTGCATGGCACACAAACTAGGATCAACACTCCCCCTATATTTTAGAGACCAAGACATGATAATAAGCATAGCATGGCATGAAAGTAGCATAATATAACACAAGCTAGCTAGGATAGATAGAGTGCATATGTCTTACACCATACAAGGTAAGAAAACCAAGGTTCAAACGAGAAAAACAGCAGAGAGTTCAACTGAAAGCAGCAAACACACGACACACAAACTCGCAAATCCCTACACTCTCTCCCCCTTTGGCATCGAGACGCCAAAAAGGCAGAGAGGACACCTAAACACACAAGAGGTGGCTCAAGCAGAGAAGTTGTCCCACGCCTCTTCGTCAGACGCCTCTGCAGCTGGAATGGACTCCTCGACCTCCTCCTCAGAATCAGTCCACATGTATCCTTGCTTCTCCATCCACTCGGTCTCAGGAGTGATGTGCTCCTCAGATCCGCCAGACACATCCTCGCCATAGAGCTGCAAGACCTTGTTGTGCCGGCGACGACTCTCCTTGGACTCCACGTGAGCCCTGTACTGTCCCTTGGCTTGCATGCAGAAAAGAGACTTCATCTTTGAAGGAAATATGCCCTAGAGGCAATAATAAAGTTATTATTTATTTCCTTATTTCATGATAAATGTTTATTATTCATGCTAGAATTGTATTAACCGGAAACATAATACATGTGTGAATACATAGACAAACATAGTGTCACTAGTATGCCTCTACTTGACTAGCTCGTTTATCAGAGATGGTTATGTTTCCTAGCCATGGACAAAAGAGTTGTCATTTGATTAACGGGATCACATCATTAGGAAAATGATGTGATTGACTTGACCCATTCCGTTAGCTTAGCACTTGATCGTTTAGTATGTTGCTATTGCTTTCTTCATGACTTATACATGTTCCTGTAACTATGAGATTGTGCAACTCCCGTTTACCGGAAGAACACTTTGTGTGCTACCAAACATCACAACGTAACTGGGTGATTATAAAGGTGCTCTACAGGTGTTTCCGAAGGTACATGTTGAGTTGGCATGATTCGAGATTAGGATTTGTCACTCCGATTGTCGGAGAGGTATCTCTAGGCCCTCTCGGTAATGTTCATCACCTAAGCCTTGCAAGCATATAACTAATGAGTTAGTTATGAGATGACGTATTACAGAACGAGTAAAGAGACTTGCCGGTAACGAGATTGAACTAGGTATTAGATACCGACGATCAAATCTCGGGCAAGTAACATACCGATGACAAAGGGAACAAAGTATGTTGTTATGCGGTTTGACCGATAAAGATCTTCGTAGAATATGTAGGAACCAATATGGGCATCCAGGTCCCTCTATTGGTTATTGACCGGAAACATGTCTCGGTCATGTCTACATTATTCTCGAACCGTAGGGTCCGCACGCTTAAGGTTTCGATGACATTTATATTATGAGTTTATGTATTTTGATGTACCGAAGATTGTTCGGAGTCCCGGATGTGATCACGGACATGACGAGGAGTCTCGAAATGGTCGAGACATAAAGATTGATATATTGGACGGATATATTTGGACACCGGAAAGATTCCGGGAGAATTTGAGAATATACCGGAGCTCCGAGAGGTTACCGGAACCCCCCGGTAAGTATATGGGCCTTATTGGGCCCTAGTGGAAGGGAGGGAGAAGGAGCAAGAGAGGGGGCGCGCCCCCCCAAGCCCAATCCGAATTGGGTGGGGGGCCGGCCCCCCTTTCCTTCTCTCCTTCCCCCTCCTCCTTCCTACTACTACTACTCCTTCCTTCCCCCTCCAACTTGGATTAGGAAAAAGAGGGGAAACCTACTTGGAGTAGGTTTTCTCCTCCTATGGCGCGCCCCCCCCTTGGGCCGGCCACCTCCTCCCTCCCTCCTTTATATACGGGGGTAGGGGGGCACCCTAGACACACAAGTTGATCATTGAGATCGTTCCTTAGCCGTGTGCGGTGCCCCCCTCCACGATATTACACCTCGGTCATATTGTAGCGGTGCTTAGGCGAAGCCCTGCGACAGGAGAACATCAAGATCGTCACCACGTCGTCGTGCTGACGGAACTCCTCCCCGCGCCTCTGCTGGATCGGAGATCGGGGTGCGTCATCGAGCTGTACGTGTGTCAAGAACTCGGAGGTGCCGGAGTAACGGTGCTTGGATCGGTTGGACCGGGAGGACGTACGACTACATCAACCGCGTTGTGATAACGCTTCCGCTAACGGTCTACGAGGGTACGTGGACGAACACTCTCCCCTCTCGTTGCTATGCCATCACCATGATATTACGTGTGCGTAGGAATTTTTTTAAAATTACTACGTTCCCCAACAGTGGCATCCGAGCCTAGGTTTTATGCGTTGATGTTATATGCACGAGTAGAACACAAGTGAGTTGTGGACGATATAAGTCATACTGCCTACCAGCATGTCATACTTTGGTTCAGCGGTATTGTTGGATGAAGCGGCCCGGACCGACATTACGCGTACGCTTACGCGAGACTGGTTTTACCGTCGTGCTTTGCACACAAGTGACTAGCGGGTGTCTGTTTCTCCAACTTTAGTTGAACCGAGTGTGGCTACGCCCGGTCCTTGTGAAGGTTAAAACGGAGTCTATTTGACAAACTATCGTTGTGGTTTTGATGCGTAGGTGAGAACGGTTCTTGCTAAGCCCGTAGCAGCCACGTAAAATTTGCAACAACAAAGTAGAGGACGTCTAACTTGTTTTTGCAGGGCATGTTGTGATGTGATATGGTCAAGACGTGATGCTATATTTTATTGTATGAGATGATCATGTTTTGTAACCGAAGTTATCGGCAACTGGCAGGAGCCATATGGTTGTCGCTTTATTGTATGAAATGCAAACGCCCTGTAATTGCTTTACTTTATCACTAAGCGGTAGCGATAGTCGTAGAAGCAATAGATGGCGTAAACGACAATGATGCTATGATTGAGATCAAGGTGTCGCGCCGGTGACGATGGTGATCACGACGGTGCTTAGAAGAGGGAGATCACAAGCACAAGATGATGATGGCCATATCATATCACTTATATTGATTGCATGTGATGTTTATCCTTTATGCATCTTATCTTGCTTTGTTGACGGTAGCATTTTAAGATGATCTCTCACTAAAAATTATCAAGAAGTGTTCTCCCTGAGTATGCACTGTTGTCAAAGTTCGTCGTGCCCAGACACCACGTGATGATCGGGTGTGATAAGCTCTACGTCCATCTACAACGGGTGCAAGCCAGTTTTGCACACGCGGAATACTCAGGTTAAACTTGACGAGCCTAGCATATGCAGATATGGCCTCGGAGCACGGAGACCAAAAGGTCGAGCGTGAATCATATAGTAGATATGATCAACATAGTGATGTTCACCATTGAAAACTACTCCATCTCATGTGATGATCGGTTATGGTTTAGTTGATTTGGATCACGTGATCACTTAGATGACTAGAGAGATGTCTGTCTAAGTGGGAGTTCTTAAGTAATATGATTAATTGAACTTAAATTTATCATGAACTTAGTCCTGGTAGTATTTTGCAAATTATGTTGTAAGATCAATAGCTTGCGTTGTTACTTTCATATGTTTATTTTGATATGTTCCTAGAGAAAACTGTGTTGAAAAATGTTAGTAGAAATGTTGCGGATTTGATCCGTGATCTGAGGTTAATCCTCATTGCTGCACAGAAAAATTATGTCCTTGATGCACCGCTAGGTGACAAACCTATTGCAAGAGCAGATGTAGACGTTATGAACGTTTGGCTAGCTCAATATGATGACTACTTGATAGTTTAGTGCACCATGCTTAGCGGCTTAGAATCGGGACTTCAAAGACGTTTTGAACGTCATGGACCATATGAGATGTTCCAGGAATTGAAGTTAATATTTCAAGCAAATACCCGAGTTGAGAGATATAAATTCTCCAACAAGTTCTATAGCTAAAAGATGGAGGAGAATCGCTCAACTAGTGAGCATGTGCTCAGATTGTCTGGGTACTTCAATCGCTTGAATCAAGTGGGAGTTAATCTTCCAGATAAGATAGTGATTGACAGAATTCTCTAGTCACCATCACTAAAGTTACTAGAACTTCGTGATGAACTATAGTATGCAAGGGATGACGAAAACGATTCCCAAGCTCTTCGTGATACTGAAATCAACGAAGGTAGAAATCAAGAAAGAGCATCAAGTGTTGATGGTTAACAAGATCACTAGTTTCAAGAAAAGGGCAAAGGGAAAGAAAGGGAACTTCAAGTAGAATGACAAGCAAGTTGTCACTCCCGTGAAGAAGACCAAAGCTGGACCAAAGCCTGAAACTGAGTGCTTACACTGCAAAGGAAATGGTCACTGGAAGCGGAAATGCCCTGAATATTTGGTAGGTAAGAAGGATGGCAAAGTGAACAAGTGTATATTTTATATACAGGTTATTGATGTGTGCCTTACTAGTGTTTATAGTAGCCCCTGAGAATTTGATACTTGTTCAGTTGCTAAGATTAGTAATTCGAAACGGGAGTTGCAGAATAAACAGAGACTAGTTAAGGGTGAAGTGACGATGTTTGTTGGAAGTGGTTCCAAGATTGATATGATCATCATCGCATACTCCCTATACTTTCGGGATTAGTATTAAACCTAAATAAATGTTATTTGGTGTTTGCGTTGAGCATGAATATGATTTGATCATGTTTATTGCAATACGGTTATTCATTTAAGTTAGAGAACAATTATTGTTCTGTTTTCATGAATAAAACCTTCTATGGTCATACACCCAATGAAAATGGTTTGTTGGATCTCGATCGTGTGATACACACATTCATAATATTGAAGCCAAAAGATGCAAAGTTAATAATGATAGTGCAACTTATTTGTGGCACTGCCGTTTGGGTCATATCGGTGTAAAGCGCATGAAGAAACTCCATAATGATGGATTTTCGGAATCACTTGGTTATGAATCATTTGATGCTTGCGAACCGTGCCTTTTGGGCAAGATGACTAAAACTCCGTTCTTCGGAACAATGGAACAAGCTACTGACTTATTGGAAATAATACATACCGATGTATGCGATCCAATGAGTGTTCATGCTCGTGGCAAGTATCATTATTTTCTGACCTTCACAAGATGATTTGAGCAGATATGGGTATATCTACTTGATGAAACATAAGTCTGAAATAGTTGAAAGGTTCAAAGAATTTCAGAGTGAAGTGGAAAAATCATCGTAACAAGAAAATAAAGTTTCTGCGATCTGATCGCGGAGACGAATATTTGAGTTACGAGTTTGGTCTTCAATTAAAACAATGTGAAATAGTTTCACAGCTCACGCCACCTGGAACACCACAACGTTATGGTGTGTCCGAACGTCGTAACCGCTCTTTATTGGATATGGTGCGATCTATGATGTCTCTTACTGATTTACCAATATTGTTTTGGGGTTATGCATTAGAGACAACTACATTCACGTTAAAAGGGCACCATCTAAATCCGTTGAGACGACACTGTGGTTTAGCAGTAAACCTAAGTTGTCGTTTCGTAAAGTTTGGAGTTGCAATGCTTATATGAAAAAAAAAATCAACCTGATAAGCTCGAACCCAAATCGGAGGAGTGCATCTTCATAGAATACCCAAAGGAAATTGTTGGGTAATCCTTCTATCACAGATCCGAAGGCAAAACATTCGTTGCTAAAAATGGATCCTTTCTAGAGAAGGAGCTTCTCTCGAAAGAAGTGAGTGGGAGGAAAGTAGAGCCTGATAAGGTAATTGTACCTTCTCCCGAATTGGAAAGTAGTTCATCACATAAATCAGTTCCAGTGATTGCTACACCAATTAGTGAGGAAGCTAATGATGATGATCATGAAACTTCAGATCAAGTTACTACAGAACCTCGTAGGTCTTCCAGAGTAAGATCCGCACCAGAATGGTGTAGTAATCATGTTCTGGAAGTCATGTAACTAGACCATGATGAACCTACGAACTATGAGGAAGCGATGATGAGCCCAGATTCCGCGAAATGGCTTGAGGCCATAAAATCTGAGATATGATCCATGTATGAGAACAAAGTATGGACTTTGATTGACTTGCTCGATGATCAGCAAGCCATGTTAAATAAATGGATCTTCAAGAGGAAGACGGACACTGATAGTAGTGTTACTATCTACCAAGATCGACTTGTTGCAAAAGGTTTTCAACAAGTTCAAGGTGTTGAATACGATGAGATTTTCTCACTCGTATCGATGCTTAAGTCTGTCTGAATCATGTTAGCAATTGCCACGTTTTATGAAATCTGGCAAATGGATGTCAAAACTGCATTCCTTAATGGATTTATTAAAGAAGAGTTGTATATGATGCAATCAGAAGGTTTTGTCAATCCTAAAGGAATGTTGATCAAAAATGATGTGAAATTTTCTGCAAAGCATAAAGGAATGTTTTAAAGGAGTTCTTTTAAAAAAAGATCTCAGTAAAAGCTACTTACATATTGAGCATCAAGATCTATTGAGATAGATCAAGACGCTTGATAAGATTTTCAATGAGTACATACCTTGGCAAGATTTTGAAATAGTTCAAAATGGAACAGTCAAAGAAAGAGTTCTTGCCTGTGTTGCAAAGGTGTGAAATTGAGTAAGACTCAAATCCCGACCACAGCAGAAAATAGAAAGAGAATGAAAAATCATTCCCTATGCCTCAGTCATAGGTTCTATAAAGTATGCTATGCTATGTACCAGACCTATTGTATACCTTGCTCTGAATTTGGCAAGGGAGTACAATAGTGATCTAGGAGTAGATCACTGGACATTGGTCAAGAATATCCTTAGTAAGGACTAAGGAGATGTTTCTCGATTATGGAGGTGATAAAAGAGTTTGTTGTAAAAGTTACATCAGTGCAAACTTTTACACTGATCCAGATGACTCTAAGTCTCAGTCTGGATACATATTGAAAGTGGGAGCAATTAGCTAGAGTAGCTCCGTGCAGAGCATTGTAGACATAGAATATTTGCAAAATACATAAGGCTCTGAATATGACAGACCCATTGACAAAGCTTCTCTCGCAAGCAAAACATGATCACACCTTAGTACTCTTTGGGTGTTAATCACATAAGCGATGTGAACTAGATTATTGACTCTAGTAAACCCTTTGGGTGTTGGTCACATGATGATGTGAACTATGGGTGTTAATCATATACAGATATGAATATTGGTGTTAAATCACATGGCGATGTGAACTAGATTATTGACTCTAGTGCAAGTGGGAGACTGAAGGAAATATGCCCTAGAGGCAATAATAAAGTTATTATTTATTTCCTTATTTCATGATAAATGTTTATTATTCATGCTAGAATTGTATTAACCGGAAACATAATACATGTATGAATACATAGACAAACATAGTGTCACTAGTATGCCTCTACTTGACTAGCTCGTTTATCAGAGATGGTTATGTTTCCTAGCCATGGACAAAAGAGTTGTCATTAGATTAACGGGATCACATCATTAGGAAAATGATGTGATTGACTTGACCCATTCCGTTA
Source organism: Triticum timopheevii (assembly GCA_963921465.1). Lineage (NCBI taxonomy): Eukaryota > Viridiplantae > Streptophyta > Magnoliopsida > Poales > Poaceae > Triticum > Triticum timopheevii. The sequence goes on along the minus strand of OY997264.1, from coordinate 625,662,329 downwards.
GCTTAGCACTTGATCGTTTAGTATGTTGCTATTGCTTTCTTCATGACTTATACATGTTCCTGTAACTATGAGATTGTGCAACTCCCGTTTACCGGAAGAACACTTTGTGTGCTACCAAACGTCACAACGTAACTGGGTGATTATAAAGCTGCTCTACAGGTGTTTCCGAAGGTACATGTTGAGTTGGCATAATTCGAGATTAGGATTTGTCACTCCGATTGTCGGAGAGGTATCTCTGGGCCCTCTCGGTAATGTTCATCACCTAAGCCTTGCAAGCATATAACTAATGAGTTAGTTATGAGATGACGTATTCCAGAACGAGTAAAGAGACTTGCCGGTAACGAGATTGAACTAGGTATTAGATACCGACGATCAAATCTCGGGCAAGTAACATACCGATGACAAAGGGAACAAAGTATATTGTTATGCGGTTTGACCGATAAAGATCTTCGTAGAATATGTAGGAACCAATATGGGCATCCAGGTCCCGCTATTGGTTATTGACCGGAAACATGTCTCGGCATGTCTACATTGTTCTCGAACCGTAGGGTCTGCACGCTTAAGGTTTCGATGACATTTATATTATGAGTTTATGTATTTTGATGTACCGAAGGTTGTTCGGAGTCCCGGATGTGATCACGGACATGACGAGGAGTCTCGAAATGGTCGAGACATAAAGATTGATATATTGGACGGATATATTTGGACACCGGAAAGGTTCCGGGAGAATTTGGGAATATACCGGAGCTCCGGGAGGTTACCGGAACCCCCCGGTAAGTATATGGGCCTTATTGGGCCCTAGTGGAAGGGAGGGAGAAGGAGCAAGAGAGGGGGCACGCCCCCCCCCCCAAGCCCAATCCGAATTGGGTGGGGTGCCGGCCCCCCTTTCCTTCTCTCCTTCCCCCTCCTCCTTCCTACTACTACTACTCCTTCCTTCCCCCTCCAACTTGGATTAGGAAAAAGAGGGGAAACCTACTTGGAGTAGGTTTCCTCCTCCTATGGCGCCCCCCCCCTTGGGCCGGCCACCTCCTCCCTCCCTCCTTTATATACGGGGGTAGGGGGGCACCCTAGGCACACAAGTTGATCATTGAGATCGTTCCTTAGCCGTGTGCGGTGCCCCCCTCCACGATATTACACCTCGGTCATATTGTAGCGGTGCTTAGGCGAAGCCCTACGACAGGAGAACATCAAGATCGTCACCACGCCGCCGTGCTGACGAAACTCCTCCCCGCGCCTCTGCTGGATCGGAGATCGGGGTGCGTCATCGAGCTGTACGTGTGTCAAGAACTCGGAGGTGCCGGAGTAACGGTGCTTGGATCGGTTGGACCGGGAGGACGTACGACTACATCAACCGCGTTGTGATAACGCTTCCGCTAATGGTCTACGAGGGTACGTGGACGAACACTCTCCCCTCTCGTTGCTATGCCATCACCATGATCTTGCGTGTGCGTAGGAAATTTTTTGAAATTACTACGTTCCCCAACAATCTTATCCTTCAACTTCTTGGCCCAAGATGGCCGAGAGTCACTCTGAGAGGGCCTAGCAGAACGGCCCTCGGCGCCAGCAACATCCTCATCAACAGCAGCAGCCCTAGCAGCAGACGCCTCAGCACGAGTAGCGGTGTTGGCCCAGTTGGGTTTGACCCGCAGACAAATGGGCTCATGGCGAACCCAGTCTGGAGCCAGGAACTCCTCCTCAGGGTACATCTTCTCCCAAGTCTTCGAAATCAGCAGAAACAGGTAGGGCCCATAAATAGGCACCTTGCGGTTGAACACAGCAAACCGAAGCTCACACCACATGATGTGAGATACATCAAGTGGATGAGTCTGAGACGAGCGAGCCTCCTGGCAAAGAAGCATCATGTGCACCATGTAGGCATGAACCTTGTCTTTGTCACCGATGCGTGAGAACAAGGAGTTGTGGAAGATGTGGTACATGATATCCAGAAAGTGGTTGAGAACCAAGATTGTCTTGCCAGTGGCGAGCGTCTTCTCAACCATGAACGGGGTGAGCTTGTCCTTGTCGGCAGAGTCAGCATTGCCATGAGGGCGAACACCCACCGGAGTGTCAAGTCCATCATCAGCAACTTGAAGCAAATCCATGAACTCCTTCCAGGTAGCAGACAGCTTGCGGCCATTGGTCATCCAGGTCATCCTTCTTTCGTCATTGGAGTGAAAGTATACTGAAGCAAAGAACTGACATATGATCTCAGGGTCATAGTCCAGGTGGAAAGAGATCACATGCTCAATGCCAAACTGCTCCACCAAGTCCAGAGCCTCCCCAAAGTAGTCACGATACTTGTCCTTCCTCATGTGGTGCATATCAATCCACTTCACCTCCACATAGGTATTCTGCTTGTTCTTGATGACATCCAAGTAGATCTGGGTTTGGGTCTTGTTCCAGAACAGTTCACACCCTCTGACAGTGGAGCGTGGGGTCACATAAGGGTGAAGCTGCCTGAGACGGACATACTCTTGAGCGCCTATCTCATCCATACCCCTGGCGGGCTCCTTGTGCTTGCTAGCGGTGGTCTTGACATTGCGCTTCGACGCAGATGACCCCTCGGGAACTTCTCCTAGGTTGCGCAGACGCTTGGAGCCAGTGTCACGAACGGGATTGGCCCGGCGAGAGCCACCACCTGAGACACACACGCAAAGCACCAAAACAAAGGCGAAAAGAATCAATGCAAAGGCCATAAGACAGCACATGAAACCCATAGAAGATAAACGAGAAAGTTGGCATGCGATAGATGTGAGCCACGGTAGATCTGCCATGGTTTGCGGTACTAAAGGCTTAGTACAGCTCCAGACGCGGTAGTACCGTGAGGGGTCACGGTAGTACCGTGGCTGGGGCAGTAGTAAAGTTTTAGTACCGCACGGTGCGTGGTAGTACCGCGCCCTAGGGGCGGTAGTACCGTTCGAGCGGTAGTACCGCTCCCTACGGGCGGTAGTACCGCATCGCGTTAGATCTAACAGGATTTGAATCTGAAAAAGAACCACGAAGCCATGGCGGTGCTACAGTGATCAGATCTAGTGCAAGACAACAATACAAGTATAAATCCTATGCAATACCACACTCCTTCATCCTACTCTTGCAGAGATCTAGTCTAGGAATCTCAAGAACATACAAGCCTCCCCCAAAACCTAGAAGAACCAAACACAATCAAAAAGGAGAAGGATTTGGGGAAAAACCTTGGTCCATAGCAAGAGCACGTGGTGGGGAACGATCCCACCGGACGGAATCACGGGAGGGCAGCCGGTGGAGGAGATCCGGCGACGAACGCCGGCTCCGTTCGTGAGCACGAGAGAGGAAGAGACAACGTGGAGAGAAGAGGACGAATGGGTATGGGGAGTTAGAACTCCCCCTGCTCGGCCTTATCCCCACGCGCTCGAACCGGCGCGGTAGTACCGCGGGTCATCGCAGTAGTACCGCCCGGGCGGAAGTACCGCGCCGAGGCGGTAGTACCGCTCAACCAGGCGGCAGTAAAAAATTACTGCCGCTTGGGGACGGTAGTACCGTGCTCCCATCAGCGGTAGTACCGTGGTTGGCCGCGGTAGTACCGTGGCCGACCGCGGTAGTACCGTGAGCTCACGCCACCGAAGGTTTCGAACAAGACAGAAAAACGCCTTTGCACGGAAAAACAGACACAACCCAAAACTGCACAAAAACAAGCACATACCAAGGGAACAACAGAGAATCCCTAAGTGACAAAACCTCTCGAGGAGAGAGGGCGGTGGCCGAAGCCACCTATGTTTGAGTTGGATGGTATGGCGCTGCGAAGAATTATCCTTGGGCCCATGACCAAAACTCGTCTTTGAAGCACAAGTACCATCAAAAATGGCTAATGTGAAAGAGGTGATCTATTTATGCATAATGGGGGGAGGGAGAGTTCATTGAGAGAACAACACTCCCCCTATGTCCATGCCTACACCTAAACTAGACAACAAATTGAGTGTGGTGGGGGGTGCACGGGTTCAAGTCACATTGCTCAAATCAATGATATTTAGCTCATGCCTTAACTCGCAAAATCTTGCTTCATCCAAGGGCTTTGTGAAAATATCTGCAAGGTTATCATGAGTGTTGACATACTTGAGCTCGATCTCCCCTCGCCTAATGTGATCCCGAATGAAGTGATACCGAATCTCAATGTGCTTCGTCTTGAAGTGTTGCACCGGGTTGAGAGAAATCTTGATGGCACTTTCATTATCACACCAAAGAGGCACTTTGTCACAAATGACACCGTACTCCTTTAAAGTTTGCCTCATCCATAGGAGTTGAGCACAACAACTACCGGCCGCCACATACTCCGCTTCGGTGGACGAGAGAGACACACAACTTTGCTTCTTGGAAGACCAACTTACCAAGGAGCAACCAAGAAATTGGCACCCTCCGGAAGTGGACTTCCTATCCACTTTGTCTCTCACCCAATCGGAATCCGTGAAACCTTCAAGCTTGAAGTTTGCTCCTCTTGGGTACCATAAGCCAAAGTTTGGGGTATGAGCCAAATATCGAAAGATTCGCTTGACCGCCACAATGTGACTTTCCTTTGGTGCGGCTTGAAAACGTGCACACATCCCCACACTCAACATGATATCCGGTCTAGATGCACAAAGGTAAAGCAAGGAGCCAATCATGGAGCGATATACCTTTTGATCCACCGCTTTACCATTAGGATCGATGTCAAGTTGGCACTTGGTTGGCATTGGTGTTGTAGCCGGCTTGACATCACTTAGCTTGAATCTTTTAAGCATGTCTTGAGTGTATTTGGCTTGGTTGATGAAGGTTCCTTCTCTTCTTTGTTTGATGTCGAAACCAATGAAGAACTTCAACTCTCCCATCGAAGACATCTTAAACTTGGAGGTCATGAGAGCAGCAAATTCTTCATTGAAAGCTTTGTTAGGGGAACCAAAGATAATATCATCAACATATAGTTGGCATACAAACAACTCCCCGTTGACCTTCTTAGTAAAAAGAGTGGGGTCGATTAGCCCTACTTCAAAACCACGATCTTGTAGCAACTCGGTAAGGTGGTCATACCACGCACGTGGGGCTTGTTTAAGGCCATAGAGTGCCTTATCGAGTTGATACACATGATCCGGAAAGTAGGGATCCTCGAACCCGGGGGGTTGCTTGACATAGACCAACTCATTAATAGGACCATTAAGAAAAGCACTTTTCACATCCATTTGTTGCAACTTAAAGTTGTGATGGGAAGCATAAGCAATCAACAAATGAATAGATTCAAGACGAGCAACGGGAGCAAAGGTTTCACCGTAGTCGATACCCTCGACTTGGGAGTAGCCTTGTGCTACCAATCTTGCCTTGTTGCGAATGATGTTCCCATGAGCATCTTGCTTGTTCTTGAAGATCCACTTGGTTCCAATGACGTTGTGGTTCCCGGATGGTCTTGGCACCAATCTCCACACCTTGTTGTACTCGAAGTTGTTGAGTTCTTCATGCATGGCATTGAGCCAATCCGAGTCTTCGAGCGCCTCATAGACCTTTTGGGGTTCAACACAAGAGACAAACGCGTGATGTTCACAATAGTTTGCCAATTGTCTACGAGTGCTTACCCCCTTTCTTAGGCTTCCAACCACATTTTCCATGAGATGGCCTTGGGTGGTGAGCTTGGAAGCAATCTTCGCGGCACGACGCTCTAATTCCTCCTCGGGTGTGAAAGGAGGAGGGTTGACTTGATGATCTTGAGCGCCGTCTTGAGCTTGTTCTTGATCTTGAGGTTGCTCTTGATCTTGAACTCGCTCGAGGGGGAGAACTTGACCTTGGGCATCATTTAGTGGTTCATCACCGTCTTGAGGTAGATCTTGCCCTCTGTCTTGTTCACGAGGTTGAGGGCCTTCACTTTGTTCTTCGGAAGCGTGTGGGTCTTGATGAGGTGATGGCTCTACTTGAGTAGAGCATTGTCCTTCTCCTTCGGCCACAAGGGGTTCCTCAATGGGTAGGATTTGACCAATACCCATTCTTCTTATGGCTTGGGGAGGAATTTCATCACCTATAACACAAGTACCACTTTGCTCCACTTGGGAGCCGTTATTTTCGTCAAACTCCACGTTACACGTCTCCTCAATGAGTCCGGTGGACTTGTTGAGGACACGGTAAGCATGAGAGTTTGTAGCAAAACCAACAAATATGCCCTCATGAGCTCTAGCCTCAAATTTAGACAACCGAACACCTTTCTTGAGAATGAAACACTTACAACCGAACACCCGGAAGTACTTGAGGTTGGGCTTGTTGCCGGTGAGGATCTCATAAGGAGTCTTGTTCAAGCCTTTGCGAAGATAGAGCCGATTGGATGCATGACATGCGGTGTTGATGGCTTCGGCCCAAAAGTTGTACGGAGACTTGAACTCCGCCATCATGGTCCTTGCCGCATCCATCAACATCCGGTTCTTCCTCTCCGCAACACCATTTTGTTGAGGGGTATAAGGTGCCGCATATTGATGCTTGATCCCCTCATCACTAAGAAACTCGTCCAAGGTGTAGTTCTTGAACTTGGTGCCGTTGTCGCTTCTTATTGTCAAGATCTTTGCATCATGTTGACGTTGAGCTTCATTTGCAAAGTTGATGACGGTTTGTTGGGTCTCACTCTTCCTCTTGAAGAAGTATACCCAAGTGTATCTTGAATAATCATCCACAATCACCAAGCAATACTTTCTTCCTCCAAGACTATCAAAAGATGGAGGCCCGAAGAGATCCATGTGAAGGAGCTCCAAGGGTCTCTTCGAGTAGATGATGGTTGAGGGAGGGTGAGCCTTTTCATGAAGCTTTCCTTCGATACAAGCACTGCAAGCACGATCTTTGGCAAAACTAACATTTGTTAGTCCACGAACATGGTCCCCCTTGAGAAGACTTTGCAAAGATCTCATATTGACGTGGGCTAAACGGCGATGCCAAAGCCATCCCACGTCAACTTTAGCCATTAGGCATGTCGCGGTCTTAGTGGGTTGCTCCGAAAAGTTAACCACATAGAGACCGTTCTCGACATGCCCAACGAAGGCTACTTTAAGAGTCTTGCTCCACAAGAGGGCCACGGTATCAATATCAAAGAATGTGGCAAAGCCCATGAGTGCAAGTTGACGAACGGAAAGTAAATTGAATGCAAGGGACTCAACAAGCATGACTTTCTCGATCGTTAGATCATGAGAAATGACAACCTTGCCGAGACCCAATACCTTAGAATGTGATGCATCACCCCACTCGACATTGGTGGGCATAGATGGAATCTCTTGCACGTCCACCACCAAGTCCTTGCTCCCGGTCATATGATTTGTTGCTCCACTATCGAGCAACCATGATCCCCCACCGGAAGCAAACACCTACACGAGATCAATGCTTGGTTTTAGGTACCCATTTAGTAATGGGTCCTTTGATGTTAGTAACAAGGGTCTTGGGAACCCAAATAGACCATTCAATGTACTCATAAGAAGAACTGACAAATTTAGCATAAACATGTCCATCACTAGCACGGCACAACACATATGAAGGGTTAAAGTCGCCGGATTTGTTTGAGGAAATGCTCTTGCCCTTTTGGACATCAACTTCCTTCACTTTCTCCTTCTTCTTCTTAGAAGCACCCTATCCCTCTTTCACGAACGTTTGTTTGAGGGGAGGAGGACGATTGGCCTTGTTGTTCTTCTTCCTCTTGCTCTTGGACTTGGGTGCAAACCCAATTCCTTCTTTGCCCACAACTTCCTTCTGATTGCTCAAAAGGTCGTTGAGGTTTTTCTCACCTTGAATGCAAGTCACAAGGCCCTTCTCAAGTTGATCCTTCAACTTGGCATTTTCCTCCACAAGATGCACATGCTCACAACAAGGGTTAGTAGCACATGCATTATCAATTAATACCATATGAGGAAAGGTGGCCTTTTCCTTGATTAGCTTAACTTGGAGTTGAGCATGAGACTCCTTGAGGCTAGCATGAGTACCCTTCAAGACCTTGTGGGCCTTGTCAAGTATCTCAAACTCCTCTTTGAGTCTAGCATGATCAACCCCAAGTTTAGCCTTCTCGGAGGTTAGCACACGAGACATGACAAGAGCATGATCAAGATCTTTCTTTAACTTAGCATGGTCATCATTGTGTGACTCCTCAAGAGTCAAACGATGCACACGCTCTTCCTCAAGAGCATTAGAGAGATCCGATATCTCATCGGCATAGTCACGACTATGACCTTCCATCTTGGAGATGGTTTCTTCGTGAGCCTCGATCATGTCATTGGCCTCACCAAGTTGTTCCAAGAGAGCAACAAAGTTCTTCTTGGACTTTCCCTTGAGCTTACTCATAAAAGACTCAAATTCATTCACTTCCTCATTAGACTCAAGATGTCCATCAATGCAATCCTCCACGGAGGGATTAGTAATGATGGTGGTTGTGATGTTGGGGGTTACCTTGTTTGAAGCCTTAGCCATGAGGCATCTAGCGGTGATGTTTTCGTTGGGTGATTCGAAGAGAGACACCCGGGGAGTAGCAATGGCAATGGATGCCATGGCCGTTGCTTCTTCATTCTCATCATCATCGTCATCCTCTTGGTATTCTTCTTGAACCACCAACCCACGCGTGGGAGTCTTCTTGGCGAAGTTGTTCTTGTTGGGGAAGGACTTGGCTTTGTCTTTCCGAATGAACTTGCCACCATTGTCCTTCCGCTTCTCGTAAGGACAATCCGCAACGAAATGGCTCACATTGCCACAGTTGAAGCAAGTTCTAACTCGTTGCTTGCCCTTGACGCCACTTGAGTTGTTCTTGTTGAAGTTGGGTCTTGAGCTCTTCTTGCTCCAAAATTGTCTTGAAGCAAGGGCCATGTGCTCATGGTAGTCAAACTTGGTGTCTTCGGGGTTGCTTTCCTCATCTTCCACTTCTTCCTCTTCTTCCATAATAACCTTGGCCTTCAAAGCAAGGTTAGGCTTCTTTACTCTTTGAGAATGGAGCACCGCAATGTCGGCGGTCTTGTCCAAGATGCTCATTGCAACGAACTCATCCAACACTTCACTTGAGGTCATGGTGTGGAAGTCTGGTCGTTGACGAATGACGGAGGACATAGCTTTGTTGTAGGGCATCATGGCCTTGAAGAACTTCCGCTTGATCCAATTGTCATCCGTGTCCTTGCTTCCATGATCTCGAAGTGCCACCGCGAGTTTGGTCACTCTTCGAAAGAGCTCACAAGGTTCTTCATCTTCTTTCATTGCAAACTCATCGGCTTCATCTTGCACCACTTCATAGTTGGACCATTGAATGCTAGCACTTCCATGATAGAGACCCTCGACACATTTCCATGCTTCTTTAGCCATGACATGGGGTCGAAGGTGAGGGAGATCTTCGGGAAGAATTGCATCTTGGATGATGAAGAGAGCACTCTCATTGAATTGATTGTCCACGGCTTCTCGAGGAGTGAAGTTGCTTGGGTCATGAGGACAAAAACCTTCTTCAATGACTCCCCAAAGGTTAGTGTTCACATGTTTCAAATGACGCTTAAAGCGACAGACCCAATTATCAAAATCTTCATGTTTCTCATATTTAGGAGGTGGACCGGCATGATTCAAATGAGTGGAGGGGATAGGCCCTCCATAAACCGGGGGTTCCACATGGGCAAAGATGCCGGTGCCATTTCTACCACTAGTAGAAGGACTCTTTTCATTGTTAGCTTCCCCCTTGTCGGAGAAAGCATCCGTCACCTTGTTAGTAGGATCACCCACTTTCATAGGCGTGGTAGATAGTTTAAGTCCCTCTAGGAAATCATTAAACATGCTTTTAACCTCGGCCGTCATGGAGGTTTTCAATGTGTCTAAAGCCACATTGAACTCCTCACGAGAGACCGAGGTTCCCCCTTCGACCGAAGATGAGATGGGATTCACACCGGAGTGTTCCTCCGCACCATCGTTGGTGTCAACCATACACTTCGGACGGCAAAGTCCTTAATAAAGATTTGAGGCTCTGATACCAATTAAAAGGATCGATATGGTTGACTAGAGGGGGGGTGAATAGGCAACTAACCATTTTTAAGCTTTTCTTTACCAAATTAAACTTTACAACAAATAGGTTGTCTAGATATGCAACTAAGTGAGCAACCTATATGATGCAATATCAACTAGCAAGCAAGCAAGCAAGAGATGTAACAATAAGTAAGCTTGCGAAAGTAAAGGCACGAAATAACCAAGAGTGGAGCCGATGGAGACGAGGATGTGTTATCGGAGTTCCTTCCTTTTAAGGGGAACTACGTCTCCGTTAGAGCGGTGTGGAGGCACAATGCTCCCCAAGAAGCTACTAGGGCCACCATATTCTCCTCACGCCCTCACACGATGCGAGATGCCGTGATTCCACTATTGGTGCCCTTGAAGGCGGCGATCGAACCTTTACAAGCAAGGTTGGGGCAAACTCCACAACAATCGGAGGCTCCCAACAACAACACCACCACGAAGCTTCACCACAATGGAGTATGGCTTCGAGGTGACCTCAACCGTCTAGGGTGCTCAACACCCAAGAGTAACAAGATCCGCAAGGGATAAGTGGGGGGAATCAAATATCCTTTGGTGGAAGTGTAGATCGGGCCCTTGTCACCCAATCCCGAGAAAATCAACAAGTTTGATTGGCTAGGGAGAGAGATCGGGCGAAAATGGAGCTTGGAGCAACAATGGAGCTTAGAGGTGGAAGAGGTAGTCAACTAGAGGTAGAAGACATCCCTTATATAGTCGTGGAAAAAATCCAACCGTTATCCACTAGTTCTGCCCGCGACTCACGGTACTACCGCTCCAAGGACGCGGTACTACCGCGGCGCCGCGCGGTACTACCGTGGAGCACCACGGTACTACCGTGGCAACAGCACAGGCCGGAACAAGCCTGAAGAAGGAGCAGTACTACCGCTCGCGCGGTACTACCGCTTCCCCTTGCGGTACTACCGCAAGGCAGGAGGGTCACGGCCTGGGAAGGGCGCGGATGAAATAAATTACATCCGTGCCCACTTCCGCAGAAACTAGGGTGGTGCAAAAACCCGACGCGGTACTACCGCCTGCGAGGCGCGGTACTACCGTGGTCGGCGCGGATGTAAAAAATTATATCCGCGCCTACTACCGCGACACTGCGGTACTAGGCCGAAGGGCCACGGTACTACGACTCCAAGGGAGCGGTACTACCATGGGCCCCCGCGGTACTATCGCGCTGGACGAGCGGTACTACCGTGTGGGGCGCGGATGTAAAAAATTACATCCGCCCCTATAGCCGCACCAGAGCAGCACTAGGCCAGGGTGCCGCGGTACTACCGCACCAAAGGAGCGGTACTACCGTGAGGGGCGCGGGTGTAGAAAATTACATCCGCCCCTACTACCGCACCGGAGCGGCACTAGGCCAGGGTGTCGCGGTACTACCGCACCAAAGGGGCGGTACTACCGTAGACGCGCCGCGGTAATACCGCTTGTACCTGCGGTACTACCGCAAGTACAGCAGTAGTCGCCAGTTTTCCACACAACTAAGATAACGACGGGAAGCTCCAAAGTGCAAGGAAAGGAGGGACAAGTGTATGTGTGATTCCACCCTACCTTTCCGACGCGGACCCCCTCTTAATAGTACGGCTCTCCTACGACTCAACTCCACCAAAGAGAAACGTAGAACAACGCCGGCTTCAACAGTCTCCGAGGGGCACCGAATCGTCTTGTGCCTAAAGATGAAGTATCTGAGGGACTCAAGGCACACGATTAGTCCGCACGAGTATTGTCATCAATCACCAAAACACTTAGGGATAAATATGCCCTTACAACCGCCATGGTGTTCCCCCGCCGAGATCCTGCTCAACCACCGGCCATGGCGCTCCCCTCGCGGAGATCCTGCCACACCACCGGCCATGGCGGCTCGGCCGCTGGTGTCCCTGGGTCTTTGCTTTTTTTGATTCTTCTTTTGTTTCTCAAGGATAGCAAATCTGGAGTGCGGGTTGAATAACAAAATTCACATGGGCTATTTTGTAAAAGTGGCGATGACGTACGACCAAAAACCCTGGGTGCTTTATTATTAGGTAGAGATATTAGCAATAATATGACCTGTAAATTGCGGGCTACCTTCTGGGATATTTATCACAAACTGTCTACTGGTTGCAAATATTAGTAATATTTCCTGCCTTTTTGAAGGTTGTCATTGACGACGACGTTTTTGGTTGCATCGGAGCTTGACTTGCTTAAGCCATGGACCACCTCGTATGGTTACTGAGACACCCATTACACCATACATAAAGTCCAATAAAATCTAGGCAGACGAAAATACGAAAAATTGAGAGTGACATGACGCCGCCAGAGACCTGCTGGCATGACATATTGCTACACAAATTCTTATCCAGAAAAATTGAGAGTTTGTGGACTGCATAGTGCGTTTGATCTGCGTCGAAGGCACGCCATCTGGAGCATACGCCGTTGTGACCTCTACATCTATTAAATTGATGGTGGCTTGTGCTTTTTCTTTTTCCACTGTAATATGTATCTCATTTATATATCATAAAAATCCTAGTATAAGCTACGTACATACCGACCTGGCAAAACAAAAATAAAATAATAGAACGCTAGCCTTTACACAAATGAACAACGCTGGCTTGTGCATTTGTACACGATACTCCAAGCTTTGGAGCTTACCTGTACGGATCTGAAAACTTATCTAATTCATTGTTATTTTTCTCTCATGTCCAAATTGCAATTACTTGGCCCATTGTGCTCTCGATTCAAAGAAGCACTTTAACATCGCATACTCTGCCTATCACAAGCCAAAAGCAGTGCATGCTAGTTGACCATCGTTTTATTATTATTATTATTATTATTATTATTATTATTATTATTATTATTATTATTATTATTTGTTAGTCCTCTAACCTATTAATAATATGCAGAGCCATACAAAGCTCCCTACAAGTAACAAATCCACAACTGAGGTCCATTGACCACTTAGCGATGATTACAAGCACTAGAGCAAACCTAAGACATGCCACCATCACCATCCTTCCTCGCCGGAGCCGAGCAAACCCTTTTGTAGAAGACGGTCAGGAAGTCGTAGTGCTAAGGCCACAAAGGGCTAGCGCAGGAGAGCAGCAACTGTCAGTCTGTCACTCTGACAAGAACGTACCCCCCCCCCCCCCACCCACCCACCCACCCATTCCTAATTAAATATTTGTCTTTTTAGAGATTTAAAATGGACTACTACATACGGATGTATACAAACATATTTTAGAGTGTAGATTCACTCATTTTGCTCCATATGTAGTCACTTGTCGAAATATCTAGAAAGACAAATATTCAGGAACGGAGGGAGTAGGAAAGAAGGGCCATGCCTACAACCACACTAATGAACACGCCAGTCTAATCCATTGTGATGTATATCTGAATTACGTTTGTTTCTTTATTTCCCTGGTCAAAGATTTGAAATTGTTCTATCCACATTAGATCTCCAATGTGCTTGTTTGTTCTCTACACACCAAAATGCAGAAATTTGGTCCATATGGTAAAGATCCAAATTGGCTCATCAATGCTTTTGGTTCGTGTCATGATTTTTCAATTATTTGATTTGGATACCACAATTTTGAACTTGTGCTTTTTCATATTATTGGTGACGGTATAACAAAGGTACAAATTGTTTCAGCTATGAAAAAGATTTGGAATATGAAAGATTTATGAACTTCCGAATGTGAAAAAGATTTAAATGCGAAATATTTTGGACAAATATTTCTGAACATTGAAGAGGATAATTCTCATGGCGACGAATTATGAACAATGAAATTTAAGAATCTTTGGATGGCGTATATATTCTATTGTGAAAATATAGATGTCTTATTTTCCTCCTCTGAGAACAATTACTATTGTTCCAACACAATACTTAAGGTGTAAAGGGGCAATGGCCATATTAACTTAACCATTTGTCTTCTCTTTAATGCTCTCAATAGTACTCATTGGATGATCATCCACCATCCACCGCATGCGAATGAAATGTTGTATTTTTTCAGTAATGCATTTACTTTTTTGCAACATGGTGTTATACAAACCTGAAAATCTGGGTGGCTAGGATGGCATGTATGAATACCTTTGTAGGATCAACAACTTTGTAACACAACATATCTCCCCGCAAAAACAACATATCATTCAACTTGTGCACTACGAGCAAGTCAAGTTTTCTAAAAGAATTATTTTAACTATGACATAAATAACGGTATAAATTCCATGGGTAATACATTTTGATTATTACATATTAAAACATATTAAGCAGTCTTACTTGGGACACATTTTGTTTCTAATTCAAATCGGTGTTGGTACAATACAAAGAGGCACGACCTTCGTTAGTGATAGGCCAAACTTTTCTTCCATATCAATCCCATCCCTTTCAAGTTCAACAGGGAAGCTCCACTTAAATTGATTTAACAACGAAGCAAGGACCAAATGCACCATCCTAATAGCCAATGGCATTCCAGGGCAGATCCGACGTCCGGCACCAAATGGAAGGAGCTCAAAATCAGCACCCCTAAAGTCAACTGCTGAACCCAAGAACCTCTCTGGCATAAACTTTTCAGGTTCAGTCCATACATCTTTATCTCGACCTATCGCCCATACGTTTATGAACACACGTGAATCTTTAGGTATTGTGTAACCGGCTATTTTTAGTGTTCTCTCGGATTTGCGTGGCAACAAGAACGGGCCCGGGGGATGAAGTCGAAAAGTCTCTTTTATGACAGCTTGGAGATAGGGCAACCGAACAATATCGTCTTCTTCAATGTTTCTTTTGGAGCCAATAACTTCTGCAAGCTCGTTGCAAGCGCTAGACATTGATGCTGAGTTTTGGAGAAGCTCCGTCATTGCCCATTCCACTGTGCTAGAGCTTGTGTCACTACCAGCAGAGAACAAATCCTAACATGCAGATATAATATCACGTCAATGCTTTAGTAATTATAGCTATTTAGATACACTAAACAAGCACCACATAGAGTACAACTGGTTGTTTTTGATAGAAAAACTTACATTTTCTTTGTATTGCACATATATGTACTGTTTGGATGGACTATATAAGAGGCAATTCATTGATTTGCGACATAAGGTTTGATATTAGTTTCGTTGCAGTTTAGTGGAAGCTATTGTTCCTAACCCAGTTTTTCATTCTTCACGCGTTGGATGAACTGCAGTCGTGCAAGGGCTATGGTGGAATTGTTGGAAATGCAGTGAAATACAGCCAGCCTGGTTTGAAACAATGGAAAAACATGGGAATTCTTGTTTTAGATTATTCAGTTCTTATAGTGGAAAATTCCAGTGGCACTCTTTCTAACACATGAGTAACCTGTCATGCATGATTTCTGTAAAAAGTTATGTGTGACTATTCTGTAGGAATTTTAGAGAAATAAACATGAGTATCCAAATGGTACTTTTAATATTATCACTGTTAGTGGTTCCGATAGCATCACTACAGTGGATAGTTGTAGAGTACTACAAAATTTCATAAAAAATTGGTCCAGACATAGGGAAATAAGGAAGAAAAATCTGGTACTACTGGTATCAATAGAGGCAAAATGGCAGCCCTATAATCTATATATAAATCTTATGTTTATTTCTTGATCCAAAAAAATTTGAATATGAAATTTGTGGCATGTTAGATATCTCGATGCCAATATTTAGAAATATACTCCCTCCGTTCCTAAATATTTGTCTTTCTAGAGATTTCAACAAGTGACTACATACGGCGCAAAATGAGTGAATCTACACTTTAAAATATGTCTATATACATCCGTATGTTTAGTCCATTTAAAATGCCTAGAAAGACAAGTATTTGGAAACGGAGGAAGTAAATCTCAATCAGCATGGCTGCCCATGTGGTTTGATCCCCGGCAGGCTCATATTGCAAGGCTGATGATGCATGTGCGCTCGGAATTTTTAAGTATATCTTTGATGTCCCTCGGAGTCAGAAATTAAATTATGCTTACCGTGAAAAGTGATCGTAGCGTCTGGCGGTCCAGCAGGTCCTTGCCGTCCTCACGCGCCGCCACGTCGAGCAGCGCGTCGAGGAAGTCGTTCTTCCTCGGCTGGCCGGCGTCGCGGCCGCGGAGCCTCCCGTCCACCTCGGCGTCGAACACCGCGTGCAGCCGCGCGAACAGCCGCGCCAGCCGCCGGCGCGTGCCCTGCAGGTCGGCCGGCGCGAGCAGCGGGAAGAAGTCCGACACGTTGGGGCTCCCCAGGGCCTGCATGATGGCCGTCACCACCTGCTGGAACTCCTCGGAGCGGCCGTGGTCGTCGAGGCTCGTCAGATCGGCGGAGAAGATGGTGCGGGAGAGGAGGTTCAGGCTGGTCGTGAAGGCCACGCGGCCGACGTTCACGGGCGCGCCAGCCGCGCGACGTGGTCCACGAGATCCCGCACCTTTTCGCTTCGCAGGTGGCGCAGCGCGTCGAGCCGGTGCGGGGCGAACAGTAAAAGATTGCGTTAAGCGTATGCCTAGCAGGGACGCGTTGCGTGTTATATATAGGCCACAATGCGGCTAGGGTTTACAAGATTTAGTTGGTTAGGTTGTTGGATTGATTTCCAAGTTAACTATACAAGATAGAGATCAATTCAACATCCTACCAACCGAGTTACAAGAGATAAACATGCCGCACCGGCCCTACAGCGTATATACGGTTTATACTTGCACCATAATACGCATACAAGTATTCTAACACTCCCCTTCAATCATAACTTTACCAAGTTGAGATTGTTCTTAAACTCTTCTAGTTTTCGCCAAGATAAGGCTTTAGTGAAGCCATCTGCAACTTGATCATTAGTGGGAATGAAACGAATATCAAGTAGCTTCTGAGCTACTCTTTCTCGCACAAAATGATAATCCACTTCAATGTGCTTTGTTCTTGCATGAAACACTGGATTTGCTGAAAGATAAGTTGCACCAATATTATCACACCACAGACGTGCAACTGGAGAATGACTTACACGAAGCTCATTTAGTAAGGTTTGAATCCATATTAACTCTGCCGTAGCATTAGCCAAGGCTTTATATTCAGCTTCTGTACTTGATCTTGATACAATAGCTTGTTTCCGTGCACTCCATGAGATAAGATTTGGTCCAAAGAAACCAACAAAGCCCCCTGTTGATCTTCTATCATCAGGACAACCTGCCCAATCTGCATCAGAAAATGCACTCACCAAAGTTGATGTTGACCTTGTGACTTTCAAACCTGTACTCATAGTGCCTCTTAGATATCTCAGGATCCTCTTTACTGCTGTCCAGTGTGCAAGAGTAGGAGTATGCAAGAACTGACATACTTTATTAATAGGAAAAGATATATCAGGTCTTGTAAGCGTTAGATATTGCAAGGCACCTACAACACTTCTATAGTTTGTAGATTCTTCAGCACTTAGTGGCTCACCTTCTTCTTTTGACAATTTTTCAGAAGTTGAGAGAGGCATATTCGAAACCTTGCAATTCATCATGCCTGCTCGTTTTAACACATCTGACACATATTTTTCTTGAGTCAAGACTATGCCATCTTTAACCTTCTTTACTTCTATTCCCAAGAAGTAGTGCAAATCACCAAGATCTTTTAGAGCAAAATCTCTTCTTAGATCTTCAAGCAATGCCTTAATTGCATCCTGTGATGAGCTTGCAACAATAATGTCATCAACATATACTAACATGAAAATGGTGATCTTCCCTTTCCTATAGAAGAACAGTGATGTGTCAGCTCTGGATGGTCGAAAACCAAGCCTTTGGAGTTTCTCACTCAGCCTAGAGTACCATGCTCTGGGTGCTTGTTTCAAACCATATAGAGCCTTATCAAGCCTGCAAACATAATTATGTTTATCTTTTACCTCATACCCAGGTGGTTGCTTCATATACACTTCCTCCTCTAGAACGCCATGAAGAAACGCATTCTGCACATCCAATTGATGAAGATGCCAGTTGTTTGATACTGCAATAGAGAGAACAAGTCTGACAGTAGCTGCTTTTACAACTGGACTGAAGGTATCTTCATAATCTATCCCATACCTTTGCTTAAAGTCCTTTGCAACTAATCTTGCTTTGTATCTATCTATTTCTCCATTTGCTCTTCTTTTGATTCTATAGACCCATTTACAATCAATTATATTTCTGCCTTTGGCTGGAGGAACTAAATGCCATGTTCTGTTTTTCATAAGAGCATTGTATTCCTCATCCATTGCATTTTTCCAGTTTTTATGTTCTAAAGCTTCTGACAAATTATGTGGTTCTCCAGTGGTGGTAAGACCAACAAACCGCACCTTATCATACCTGACCGTACCATCCGTACGTATTTTTGGTGTCAAAATACCATGTTGCGACCCTGTTGTCCTCTATGTTGGTGCAGGAATAACCGCAGAACCATCAGCCGCAGAAGATCCATTCATCCTCGTACCAGGAGCCGGAGCAGCCGATCCAGACGCATCCGATCCGATGCGGATGCTGTCAGCCGCATGCACCGCATCTGATTGGCCAGCGCGAGGGACGAGGCGGAGGCTGCCTCCTGTCCGCGAAGCACCCGCCTGGTCGGCCCGACCGCGTGCAGGAGACCGCGCCACCTGGCGGTTCGGTCATGTTTACTTGATCATGCCCGTTGGGCATGCGGCTGAGTGCGCTTCCGGGCCCTCGCCTGTGGGCCCCCGGCTGGACGCGTGGGACGCCGCTGGCGACTCGTCTCCTCCCGAGGCAGATACGCCGCCGCTGCTATTGGCAGGCGCGCCAGACGAGGGAGAATCAGCCCCGGGATCGCCGCCGTCAGGATCTGCAGCACCTGAATCTGCATGGTGTTCCGTGCCTGGCTGCTGCATAAAATCATGAAGAACAACCGGATTTCCACCAAAATTAACTGCAGAATTTTTATGAAAATCACCCGATGGATCAGCTGTTTGTTCGTCCCCGTGATCAAGAGGGTCAGAGGGCATGGTTTCAGGAAGAAGAAGGACTTCGGAGCGAAGAGGGGTTCCGGCGTTTGGATTTAATGCAGCAAAAGGAAAAACTGATTCATCAAAGATGACATCACGGGAAATATACACCCGTCCTGCTTGTATATCAAGGCATTTAAAACCCTTGTGAAGATTGCTGTAGCCAAGAAAAACGCACTGCTTGGAGCGGAATTCTAGCTTTCTAGAGTTGAAAGGACGGAGATTTGGCCAGCAAGCACAACCGAAAGTGCGGAGAGCATGATAATTTGGCTTTTCATGGAACAATTTTTCTAAGGGAGTTTCAAGATTGATCACCTTACTAGGAGTGCGGTTGATGAGATAAGTGGCAGCGAGGAATGCTTCATCCCAAAATTTCAAGGGCATGCAAGCATGAGCCAAAAGTGAGAGACCTACATCTACAATGTGGCGACGTTTTCTCTCATCTGACCCATTCTGTTGATGGGCGTGAGGACATGACACATGGTGTGTGATGCCTATCTGACGGAAAAAGGAGTTTAGGCGCTCATACTCGCCTCCCCAGTCCGTTTGCATAGTGATGATTTTTCGGTCAAAGAGACGTTCAACAAGTGCTTGAAACTCATGAAAAACTTTGAACACTTCTGACTTGTGTTTGAGAATGTAAATCCAAGTGAACTTACTGAAATCATCTATGAAACTCACATAATAGTTTTTCTTATTGATTGAATCTCGGGCAGGCCCCCATACATCAGAGAAAACTAGCTCTAAAGGAGCATTGGAAATACTACTAGAATTTGGATAGGGTAGTTGATGGCTCTTGCCTTGTTGGCAAGCATCACATACACCCTGATTATTCAACTCTTTGCTAGAAAAGGAAATATTATTGTGCTTGAGAACATGCTGAACGATTGCCGAAGATGGATGACCTAAACGATTGTGCCACCGTGATGATGAGATCTTGGTGGCGCCAAGTGCATGCCTGCCCGAGCTTACGGGAGCTGATGATAGGGGATAGAGCCCGTTTCTACACCTGCCGCGGAGGAGGGTTTTCCTCGTTGCCTTGTCCTTGACACAGAAAAAATGAGGATGAGTTTCAAGAAAAACGTGATTGTCATAAGATAGCCGATGAGCAGAGATCAAGTTCTTGGTGGCATTTGGTACATGTAGGATATTTTTAAGATGGAGATTGCGGGAAGGGGTACGAACATAAGCATGACCTATATGAGCAATTTTCATACCTGCGCCATTGGGCATGTTTACTTGATCATGCCCGTTGTACTTGTCCCGGACGGTGAGCTTGTCGAGCTCGCTGGTGATGTGATCTGACGCTCCAGAGTCCACATACCAGTTGGTATCCACTCCATAGGAGGATTGAGAGTTGGCGTGGTTGGTGTTGACGGCCGCCACGCTCTTCTCCTTGTTGAAGGAGATGTCGAAGCGGCGGTAGCACTCCATGGCGGTGTGGTTCGGCTTGGTGCAGATTTGATAGAAGACTTCCGGAAGATCATTGCGACCTCCCCCTCCATTGCCACGGCCACCACCGCGGCCTTGGCCACGGCCACCGCCTCCGTTTCCTCGGCCGCCTCCATAGCGACCACCATTGCCACCGCGGCCACCACCGCGGTTGGGTCCGCCATGTCCGCCGTGTGAGACGGCGTTGGCGGAGGAGTGGGACGACTGGCCGCCACCCTCAAACATAGCCAGCCTGCTTTCGAAGTTAATGAGCTGCGAGTAAAGCTCGCTCACCTTGATGGATTCAGTTCGGGCGCAGATGGTGGAGACGAACGACATGTAGTCGAAATCGAGCCCCGCCAGGATGTAGGAAACCATGTCATCGTCAGTGAGAGGCTTTCCTGCAGATGCCATCTCGTCACCGAGCGCTTTCATGCGCCCGATGTACTCGGCCACCGTCGAGTTGCCCTTCTTCGTCATGGAGAGAGCGATTCTGGTGTTGACGATGTTCGCCTGAGTCTGGGAGATAAAGATCTCCGTGATGGCGACCCAAGCTTCGGCCGCCGTGTTGCAGTGTGCAACCTGGATCATCACTGGTGCGGAGATTGAATTAAAGATGAAACTCAGCACCTGGGAGTCGCGAGCCCTGTCGATGTCGTACGCTGGATTGGGCACATCGGTGGGCTTGCCTTCCTTGTCCGTGAGCTTCCGGGCCGGCAGCTCTCTCTCAGGGTCGAGGTAGGAGACGAGCTGCGCGCCCCGGATAGCCGCCATGGCCTGCGCGCGCCACACCAAGAAGTTGGAGCGGTGAAGACGATCGGCGATTGGGATGAGGGCTGGTGTGGTGACGGCAGAGCTTGAGGAGGCCATGGGTGCGTGATGTGCTAGAGAAGGAGGCTCTGAATACCATAAAAGATTGCGTTAAGCGTATGCCTAGCAGGGACGCGTTGCGTGTTATATATAGGCCACAATGCGGCTAGGGTTTACAAGATTTAGTTGGTTAGGTTGTTGGATTGATCTCCAAGTTAACTATACAAGATAGAGATCAATTCAACATCCTACCAACTGAGTTACAAGAGATAAACATGCCGCACCGGCCCTACAGCGTATATACGGTTTATACTTGCACCATAATACGCATACAAGTATTCTAACAAACAGCTCCGTAGCCATCATCTTGCGCAGCGCGCGCCACCGCGGCGCAGGGGGCAGCCAGGCCACGGAGCCCGCCGCGTGCTCGCCGGTAGCGTCGGGCACGGACCGAGCGGCAAACGCGGAGTCATGCCGCTGCAGGAACTCCCGGGCCATGGCGGGGGAGGAAACGACCACCGTGGTGACCGCGCCGAGGCGCAGGGACATGAGCGGGCCGTGGGTCTGGGCCAGACGGGCGAGGGAGCGGTGCGGCTTGTCGCCGAGGAGGTGGAGGCTGCCGATGAGCGGCAGCGGGCGGGGGCCGGCGGGAGGCCGGAGCGCGCCCGTGCGAGGAGGTTGAGGAGATGGACGGAGAGGAAAGAGGCGACGAGCCATGCTAGCCACGGCACAAGCACAGCCACGGGCGCCATTGCTAAGATGCTTTCTCTCTTTTAAATCGGCGCACGGAACAGGTGTCTCTAATGAAACCACTAGTCACTTGCACAACGCTATTTATATATAATATAGTGTAGATAGAGATCTTTGTACTGTTCGGGGAACCGGGAATAAAGACCAAATCTAAAGTTGTGCGAAATTAATGAATGAGCCAAAGCTTTTACCTCCGTTTTTTTTTAAAAAGTCGTGTGACCAAATCTATATCCGTCGTGTCACGAACATCACGCGTGACATATTGACATGCATGGCACGATTGCCTTGTGCAAAGGTACGTAGGCTCCTTTTCCATGGCAGCGAACACGGTTTGCTCTGCTCTGTTCCGTCGGTGCCTTACTGGGTGGTAGTATTTGTTTGGTCTTGTGCACTCCATCAATCCGTAGGTGCGCGACTGCGGTAGTGCGGTGCATGGCCAAATCATAATTTGCATTATCGTCGGCCGGTTCGACCACTCGGTGCGGTGCAATACTACGTCAGGGCATCTTGACCTGCAAAACACCGATATGTGTCCGACCGAGCATATTGCTTCACTTTTGCAACTCAATGGGACCTGTATCAGTCTACGAAACGATTTGCTTGTCCCAGAAGATCGCCGCGCCGCCTCTCGTCCCGTGCGCCGGCAGCACCGCGCACCCTTGAAGATTTGCGCCGCCTACCTCCGTCGCTACACTGGCCGTCCAGACCTCCACCTTGGTTTCCTGCAACGCTAGAACCGCTACGCGGTTTGCCTGAACTATGTCCTTGATGGCTGTGCGCTTCGCCGGGCAGTTCAGGCCTCGGACGTTCCAGGACATGAAGATTAGATCGTTGTCACACATCGATACACCATGCCATTCTCCATCGATCACATATACTAAGCAAGACGATGCAGTACACCATACAACATGCCGGGGGGCGACGACGGCCACCAACAGGCCCAAAACCCCGTCGTCGTCGATCTCGCCACATACCATGAACATTACGCATAAAAACTAGCCCTAACTCAAACTGGTTTAAGACCAGCTGCCGACGGAGGCTAAACGAAGACCTAACTAACATGATTAAACATGGAGTGACTCGTCAGCGCCGGCGATCCCGGCCATGCCAGCAGCGATCTTGAGGGCCGCTTGATCAAGTCCGGTGAGCTTGGTGATGGCAGCGATGTCTCCATCAGACAAGGGTTCCTGGAAGCGCTTCATGAGCAACGCCGCCGCCTTTGGGGTCATCCTGTCCTTTGCCCCGAGCGCGCCCAGCTCCTGCACCAGGCGAAGCACCGCCCATTGAGCCACCGGCGTCGGATTTGCCGCTGCGGCCTGGCGGGCACTGCGGCGAGAGGGAGCCGAGGTGGCCCTGGACTTTGGTGGAGCAGAGTGGCGTGGGCGGGCCGGCAGGTTGCTGATGATGGGCGGGGGGACAGGCGCGAACAGCTCTAGGCGCCTGTCGCCACCTCCTTCACTGATCTGGATCATGCCCACGCGCTTCGTGACCGCTGACAGCTGGAAGCCGGCGGTGGCCACCGTTGGGGAGGTGACGCAGGGGAGCAGGCAGGGGATCATCTCGGGGCTGTCCATCTCTTGCGGGGCGGGAAGCGGGTGTGGTGGGGAGAGGCCACCATCTTCAAACGCTAGCGGGGTCTGCAGGGCCTCGATCATGGCGTTTTCCATCTCAAGTTGCATGCAGTCCGTGCGCGGCGGAGGGGAGAGCGCACGGCCGGAGTCAGAGAAGCTGAAGAAGCGTGCAACTGGGTCTTCTGCTGCCGGGGCTGGAGGCGGTGGGGCTTGACGGAGAGGGAGCGGAGGAGTGGCCCGCAGCGTGGCCGGAGCAGCCGCGCCGGTGGCCCCCTCGGCGGCCGCGCTCACTCTCTCGTGGCGCCGCCCAACCGGGGTGCGGCTGCGGTGGCGGTGCGCCCCAGCAACGACGTCCGCGCCGCTCTCCTTGGCGTGGCATCCGCGGCCGAGCAGGCGGTCCCTCCAGGACCGGCCCGAGCCGCCGCTGTTGTCGCCGTCGTCTTGATCACGCCTTTGGAGCCCGAGGATGGGGCCGCCGCACCCTGCGGCCAACCCACGCGGAGCAGAGCGACGCCCCGGGCCTTGTCCGTCCTCCACGTGCGCCACCCACGTGCCCGGCTCGATGCGCGGCATAGGGTGGTCATCCTCGTCGGAGGAGGAAGGGAGCCCGCTTTGCCCTGAGTGCGACGAGCGTGGCGAGTGCGGGGTCCAGTCCTCCACTAGGTCGACGTGCACGAGGAGGTCGTACCGGTGCGCGCCAGGAGGGGGAGGGACACGGCGGTCGAGCGGAGCGAAGCCGAGCACCTCATCGGCGCGGCCAGCGCCACGCTTGAGCACCCAGAGCGCGCGCCTCGTCGGGATATGGGCCACATCCCATACCCAGAGCCAGCAGGCGAAGGTCTTGGTGTGCCCCCTCTCGAGCGTGCGCGAGTCGAGGCGGTCGACGCGCCCGAAGTCACCAAGGGCCTCCTCTGCCCCGGCGAGCGACCAGAACTGCATAGGCAGGTCCTCGACGACGACGCGCACATGGAGGTTGTACTTGATGATCGCCGCGTGGTCGTCCTCGTGCCAGGCCTTGATGAAGAACTTGCCGCCGTCCACCTTGAGCACGCCGCGCCGCACCGCGTTGTCGCGGTGCGCAGGGAGGTCGAAGTGGACGAGGAAGGCCTCCGGGTGGTGCGCAGTGATGCGGAGCTGATGCGGCGGGGTGCAGAGCTGCTCGTGGATGGCTTTCCCCACCGCCATCGGGTTGGTGGAGTGGCAGCGCTCGGCGGCGGTGAGGGTGACGGCGTGCTGCCGCAGGATGAACTCGGCGTGCTCGAGGTCGGGGGAGGCCACGACGACTTTGTTGCTAGAGCGTGGGCACCTTGCCGGGTCGCAGTGCAGGGGACGGTCCATCGGCGTCGGCCCTGGCGCCGGCGGGAAGCTCAGGCGGTCGCGCACTGGAGCCCTGGACGGCAACGGCCCCAACCTGTCGCGCACCGAAGCTCAAATCGTCAACGTAGTGTCGCATCATCTAGGTAGTTTCTCCATCACGGTTAGAGTAGAGCCCCTGCTTGCGGGCGAGCCCTTCTGGCTTACCACGGTCTACGGGCCAATGGATGACGCGCAGAAAGATGGTTTCCTCACCGAGCTGGCTGCCGCTGCCCCGCCGGCGGGTGAGCCCTGGATGATCAACAGGGATTTCAACATGATCTATCAAGCGTGCGACAAGAGCAACAACAACATCAACAGGAGGATGATGGGAAAATTCAGAAGGGCGCTAGACTGGGCTGGACTGAAAGAGTTAAAATGCAGAAACCGAAAGTTTACATGGAGCAACGAAAGGGAAGATCCTACACTCTGCAGTATAGACAAGTATTTCTGCAACGATTCGTGGGATCGGCTGTATCAAGATTACATGCTAATGGCGGCATCAACATCCTTCTCTGACCATTGTCCGCTGATCCTGGCCAGGGCTTCCACGCCCTTCAGAAAAGCGCGGTTTAGATTCGAGAATTTTTGGCCCAGATTTCCGCACTTCAATGAAACAGTTTTGAGAGCTTGGCAACGACCTGTCCCGCATGACTGCCCTTTTGTGAGGATAAAAAGAAGATTGGCAAGAGTGGCTACTGATCTGAGAATTTGGAGCAAGGCAATGTTCGGCAAGGCCAGGCTGCAGTTGCACATAGCAAACGAAGTAATTCTGCAATTTGATATGGCGCAAGAGCACCGAGCCCTCTCGGCTGCTAAGATAAACTTGAGGAGAACTCTGAAGCAAAAAGTGCTCGGGCTGGCTGCCATAGAGAGAGCGAGGAAACGGCAGGCCTCCAGGGTGAGTTGGTTACGAGTAGGAGATGCCAGCACGAGACTCTTCCATGCCAAAATGCAATCACACCGAAGGAAGAATTTTATTCATGCAATCAGCAGCAATAACAGAGTGGTGGTGGATCACCACAAGAAGGAGAAGATCATCTTTGATCACTTCTCTGAAGCTCTGGGACGAAGCAAACATAGAAGCTGTACCCTGAACTGGGACATACTAAACGTCCCGGTAGTGGCCTCATCGGAGCTGGACGACCCGTTCACCATGGCCGAGGTCTGGGCGGCGATCCTTGCGTCCCCCACGGAAAAGGCCCCGGGCCCGGACGGTTTCACAGGGCAATTCTATCGCTCGTGCTGGCCGATCATAAAGGAGGAGGTCATGGCTGTTTTTAACAAGTTTTATCAGATGGCTGGGACCAACTTCGCCGAGCTAAACTCTGCGCTCATTGCCCTTCTGCCGAAGAAAAGTGGCGCGTCAGAGCTCAACTACTACAGGCCCATCAGTCTGATTCACTCCATGGCAAAGCTAATCTCCAAGGTGCTCGCAATTAGGCTATCCTCTGCTCTGAATGGAATTATCTCGCCAGCGCAAACGGCATTTCAGAGAGGAAAATGCATACATGACAGTTTTTAGTATGTGCAAGGTTGTGTTAGAATGCTCCACAGAGAAAAGAAGCAGGCCCTGCTCTTCAAGCTAGATTTCGCTCGAGCTTTCGACTCTGTATCCTGGGCATACCTGATCGAGCTGTTGCAACGCATGGGTTTCTCGCAGCGATGGAGAAATTGGGTCGCCCTGCTCCTCTCCACTGCAACCTCGTCTTGCCTACTGAACGGGACGCCGGGGCCAAGCTTCTTCCACGCCAGCGGGCTCAGGCAGGGAGACCCGCTCTCGCCGCTGCTGTTCATCCTTGCGATCGATCCTCTGTACCGTCTGTTGGACACGGCCACAACAACAGATCTCATTGTGCCGCTGCCGGGACGGGGGGCAAGCATGCGGGTGAGCCTATATGCCAACGATGCAGTGATCTTCGCCAACCCAATCAAAGAAGAGGTTGATACCCTGTTGGAGTTGCTGCATTCTTTTGGAGAGGCGACGGGACTGAAGTTAAACCAAGCAAAGTCTTCAGTTATCCCGATGAACTGCGATGGCCAGCTGCTGACAGAGGTTTTGCAAGGGTTTGGGGGATCGATCGCTAGCTTCCCCACAACCTACTTGGGACTGCCAATATCCCCTAAAAGGCTGAGGCTGGTACATTTCCAATTCCTCATAGATCGAGTAAGGTCATGTCTCGCGGGATGGAAGGGCAAGCTGATGTCTCTGGCAGCTCGACGCATTCTGGTGCGTGCGGTGCTATCGGCGCTGCCTACCTTTGCTTTGACAGTGCTCAAGGTGCCGAAGAAGGTTCTGAAGGAGATCGACAAGGCACGGCGTCGTTTCCTGTGGGCTCAAGACGATGCGCTGACCGGCGGAAAGTGCAAAGTGGCTTGGAGCGCGGTGTGCTCTCCGGTGGAGAAGGGCGGGCTGGGGATCCCTGATCTGCACCGGTTTGGATCCGCTCTCCGGTTGCGCTGGCTGTGGATATCCTGGCAGCAACCGGCGAGGCCCTGGGCGGCCTTCCCCTTGCCATGCGACAAGCCGGACAGAGAGCTGTTCGCCAGTGCAACAACGATCACAATCGGCGACGGCCAAAAGACAGGGTTTTGGACGTGCCCCTGGCTCGATGGTATCCCGCTGATAGTGGCTGGCGCATTTTCATCAATGGAGCAAGTGGGCTTACAACTTTCTTTGGAGCAGATCGTGCATCCTTCCCAAGCCTGTTCAAGCATTCACGGCGCAAAAACCGTACGGTGGCTGCTGCGCTCAACAACGAGCAGTGGATCAAGGATCTTCGCCACGGCGACACGGCATCCATCGCTGTCAATTTCTTGCGCCTCTGGCGGTGGCTCCAGCAAGCAGGGATCACCCTCGACAGCCAAGTAGCTGATCAACTTGCATGGACAGTAGGAGGAGGCGTGGCTTACTCTGCCCGGGCAGCGTACAAGATGCAATTCAAGGACAAGCCGAGCACGAGCCATAGCAGCGTTGTTTGGAAATGTTGGGCGCCGGGGACTGTCAAGATGTTCGCCTGGTTACTCCACAATAACAGGCTCTGGTGTAACGACAGGCTGCAGAGGAGGGGATGG
This sequence comes from Triticum timopheevii, assembly GCA_963921465.1. NCBI lineage: Eukaryota > Viridiplantae > Streptophyta > Magnoliopsida > Poales > Poaceae > Triticum > Triticum timopheevii. The sequence goes on along the minus strand of OY997264.1, from coordinate 625,634,441 downwards.
CCAAATGGATATTTCTGCAGTTTATGCATGAGGAGCCTGGAATCCGCACTGCACCTGATGTGGGAATGCCCCTTCTCCAGGACGATTTGGAGATCTGCTTCGACCTGGAAGGGCTGCGAGGCGTTGGGACTTGTCAAGCTGCCTGCTCACAGCTCTCTGCAACACTGCCTGGAGATGATCAGGCACACTCCAATCGGCGAGAGGCGTGGGCTTAAAACCATGCTGCTTATGATCGCTTGGCACATCTGGAAGGAGAGGAATGCATGCGTTTTCAGAGGAAAAATGCCACGGCCAGACGACGTCCTCCAGGCTATCAAGCTGGACCTTGCGCAATGGAGACTAGCCGGAGCGACATGCATTGAGGCCCCGTTCGGGGACGCCACTGCGAGATAGCCAGTTTTGAAGGCAGTCGGGTCCTCTTTTTTCCTTCCCGTTTCTTTTTCTTTTTGTAGCTTGCACACTGCTCCTGTGGACCATGATCACTTGATCCCCCTTGTTTTCCCGTATGCTTTCTCCTAAATCAATGAAGCCGGCTCTAACTGGGTCTTTCAAAAAAAAGTCTACGAAACAGTTCGGAGTCAAACTCCGGTGTTTTGGAGACACATGCACTTGACCAATCACATACATGTCTCTCTCTTCTCTCTCCTTCCAACTGCACATGCATGATCCCTTTTTTCTCTCCTTTTAACCGGACACTAAACCACAAATATTATACCACATGTATGGGCCTCACCTATTTTTTCTGCTCCCAGCCGGATACTTTGTAATTACCGTTGGACGACTCCCTCCCGTATCATGTCCGTGGACCACATCCAGTCATAAAAACGGATATATACCGAAGGAATTTGTGGGTCGACGTTGGAGATGCCCTTACACCAGCTTCAGGTGCAGGTGGTGCAAGCCGATTAGCCGACGCCCCTGAGTTGAACACGTGACGGTAGACGGTAGGCACGCGAAAGGCTTTTCGGCCTTTTTTCTTGTTTTTCTATAACTCTTATGTGTTTTTTCTTATGTGTCTTTTGGATGTGTGCATCCGCAATGTTTTTAAGATATCGCGTTGTTGCAGCGGCCGGATGTAATTGGTATCTCCGCGATATTAATATATTTCCTTTGTAAAAAAACCACATAAGAGCAACTACAACCCAGATACAACAAATCCGATCCCTCAAAATCTAAAGAGGAGCCCGTCCGGCTCCGCCGTGGCCATGTCCGGCAGTCGGTTGTGCCCGTCCAAATGTTGGTCCGGTCGCCGGTGAGGTAAAGTAGGACATGAAACACCGACCGGGTGACGGGAGTCGAGCCCTCGTCGTCTCCCTCATGCCCTACTTTTCCTCGTCGTGTCCCGGAACCCAGACTGTGCTGGTGGACGTCGGGTCGATGATGGATCCGTCTTGGGACGAGCCTGTGACATCCATCACGATGCGGTTGCGGCGCCCAGACCGGTGCACGATACAGGGCGCCGGAGAATGCGACTCCGCCTCACCAACGGTCACCGCCGCCTCCCACGGCGGGCACGTCGCGCCATGCTTGCATTGCCTGACTTCCATGCTGCGTTCACCTTCGCTTCGGTGCACCAACGGAGGGGTTGCATGTCTACCACTGCGTTTGGACACCAGACGGACTGCACCGCCTCCGGTGAGGCAGCGATGCCACACCTCGCGGCAGATCCATGCACCATTTGGACAGACACAATGAATTCCCGATGGAAGGAGTCCGTGCGCCGTAGTCGGGCGGCCTCCTCCCGGGAGCGGCAGAGCGCAAAGCGGAAGGTCGTCTCCTCCTCAGGGCCGCGTGGGATGAGCTCGCGGTTGATGGATTTGGAGGTAGGACTCAAATCCGCTGCACGTCATGCCGGAGATTAGCTGACAAGAGCTTGGGGGTGGAGTGGAGTGGAGGGGTGGAGAGTGGAGTGGCTAGGGTTTGGTCCAGGGAACAGATGGGGACGATTATATATTTGGTCGGGTGGGTCAGCGTGGACCGCGTCCGACGTGGCGGACGCGTCTGGTCACGCTCGGGCCTCCCCATATCAATCCCATATTTGGGCTGGATACGAGGGGTACCGGTTAGTCCGGGTGTTTGAGGCCGGTTTGAGCTTCCCGTTTGGATCGTTTTTTTGGCCGATCAGTGACCGGGTCGTCCGCCGGGCGTATGATGGGGTTTTGGGGCGCCCAGTTGTAGATGCTCTAATACACATGACTCGGTTGGTTCTCGGAGCAGAATTTTCCTTTAGAGTTTCAGCCAGTTCAATTGCAGAACCGCATGTGCCGTTATTTGCATGGCTGGTCCTTCATTTTTGTTTTAGCAATCACTTAGACTAGTGTGGTTCTCCCTGGCTACCCTAAGTGATTGCTATGAGGATTGAAAGGTGCTCGACAATCATCCGTATAATTCGAATTCACAGCAAATGATCCTAGGTAGGCACCATTCTCATCCCGGCATACAGCTGCAATAACACCCCTATTGCCATTCCTAGCAACTGCCCCATCCACATTAAATTTATGAACTTTGGAATGTGTAGAAGATTTTAATGTGAAATATTTTGGATGTAAGTATTACCGAACGTTGGAGAGGATACTTCTCATAGTGTCGAATTATGAACAATGAAATTTTAGAATCTTTGAATGGTGTAGATATTCCTATATGAAAATATACATACCTTATTTCCTTTTTTGTGAGAACAATCACTATTGTTCCAACATACTCCCTCCATTCAAAATATAGTGCTTCCTCTATTTCCGTGCTTCAATTTTGACCATCAATTTAACCAACAAGACCGACTGCGGCGGGAGCAAAATTTATACCAGTGAATTTGTATTCAAAAGAAGTTTTCAATTATATAATTTTTTTTCTCCCACCGCAGTCGGTCTCGTTGGTTAAATTTATGGTCAAAGTTAGACCTCGGTAAGTGCGGGCGCACTATATTTTAGAATGGAGGGAGTAACTTAAGGTGTAAAGGTGACACTGCCAAATTAATCTAATCATTTTTCTTCTCTTTAAGGCTCTCAATACTATCTCATCGAAATCTGGTACTACTAGTATCGCATGTGAATGAAGTGTTGTATTTTTTCATTGACACATTGAATTTTTTGCAACATGGAGTTACACAAACCTCAAAAGTTAATTTGGATGTATAGGATGGCATGTATGAATATCTTTGTATGATCAGCATCTTAGTAACACAACATATCTCCCCACAAAAGGAAAAACCATATCATTCATCTTACGCAGTGCGAGAAAGTCAAGTTTTCTAGAATAATTATTTAATTATCACATAAATAATGGCAAAAATTCCATGGATGATACATTTCAATTATTACATATTGAAAACATCTAAAGCAATCTTACTAGGGACACATTTTTATGAATTCAAACCGGTGTTGGTACAATACAAAGAGGCACAACCTTCGTTAGTGATAGGCCAAACTTTTCTTCCATATCAATTCCATCCCTTTCAAGCTCAATAGGGAGACTCCATTTAAACTGATTTAACAATGAAGCGAGGATCAAATGCACCGTTCTAATAGCCAATGGCATTCCAGGGAAGATCCGACGTCCAGCACCAAATGGAAGGAGCTCAAAATCAGCACCCCTAAAGTCAATTGTTGAACCCAAGAACCTCTCTGGCATAAACTTCTCAGGCTCAGACCATACATCTTTATCTCGACCTATCGCCCATACGTTTATGAACACACGTGAATCTTTAGGTATTGTGTAACCTGCTATTTCCACTGTCCTCTCAGGTTTGCGTGGCAACAAGAGTGGCCCGGGAGGATGAAGTCGAAAAGTCTCTTTTATGACAGCTTGGAGATAGGGCAACCGAACAATATCATCTTCTTCAATGTTTCTTTTGAAGCCAATAACTTCTGCAAGCTCGTTGCAAGCGCTGGACATTGATGATGGGTTTTGGAGAAGCTCTGTCATTGCCCATTCCACTGTGCTAGAGCTTGTGTCACTACCAGCAGAGAACAAATCCTAACATGAAAAATATAATGTCATGTTTATAGTCTAGTAAAAATAGCTATTTAGATACACTAAACAAGCACCACATAGAGTATAATTGATTATTTGCTGTAGAAGAACTTAAATTTTCTTTGAACTACGCACAGCGGTACTGTTTGAACTTCAATTTTATTTGCTATGTCGTGGAATTTTGAAGTACAGTAATATCTTTTACGTCCTTGCTAACTGGAAAATTGTGGTTACCGTGAAAAGTGATCGTAGCGTCTGTCGGTCCAGCAGGTCCTTGCCGTCCTCACGCGCCGCCACATCGAGCAGCACGTCGAGGAAGTCGTACTTCCTCGGCTGGCCCGCGTCGCGGCTGCGCAGCCTCTGGTCCACCTCGGCGTCGAACACCACATGCAGCCGTGCGAGCAGACGCGCCAGCTGCCGGCGCGTGCCCTGCAGGTCGGCCGGCGCGAGCAGCGGGAAGAAGTCCGATACGTTGGGGCTCCCCACGGCCTGCATGATGGCCGTCACCAACTGCTGGAACTCCTCGGAGCGGCCGTGGTCGTCGAGGCTCGTCAGGTCGGCGGAGAAGATGGTGCGGGAGAGGAGGTTCAGGCTCGTCGTGAAGGCCACGCGGCCGACGTTCACCGGCGAGCCCTCGCGCGCCAGCCGCGCGACGTGGTCGACGAGATCCCGCACCTTTTCGCTCCGGAGGTGGCGCAGCGCGTCGAGCCGGTGCGGGGCGAACAGCTCCGTGGCCATCATCTTGCGCAGCGCGCGCCACCGCGGCGCGGGTGGCAGCCAGGGCACGGAGCCCGCCGCGTGCTCGCCGGTGGCGTCGGGCACGGACCGGGCGGCGAACGCGGAGTCATGGCGCTGCAGGAACTCCCGCGCCATGGCGGGGGAGGAGACCACGACCGTGGTGACCGCGCCGAGGCGCAGGGACATGAGCGGGCCGTGGGTCTGGGCCAGGCGGGCGAGGGAGCGGTGCGGCTTGTCGCCAAGGAGGTGGAGGCTGCCGATGAGCGGCAGCGGGCGGGGGCCCGGCGGGAGGCCGGAGCGCGCGCGGGACAGGAGGTTGAGGAGGTAGACGGAGAGGAAAGAGACGATGAGCCATGCTAGCCACGGCACAAGCACGGCCACGGGCGCCATTGCTTGCTTCCTTTGATTTGTGCAGTTCCAGCGGCAGACAGCACACGGCAGGAGTCTCGAATGAAACAGCTGATCAATCACACAACGCTATTTATAATACAAAGTAGAGATCTTTGGACATGACGCATGATGAAATGTTGCACCTGCACATGATATTACGGAGGGTTTCGTGGAATTGTGCTGAAAGACGCCGCCGGCATAAAGTTCGGAGTTGGTGCATTCGACGCCGTCCGTGCCGAGTACAAGTGCAACTGCATGCATGTCGCCGCTTAGTTTGACCATTCGGGCATCCACACGTACGTACCTAACGCCTGCTCAGGTGCAGGTGCAGGTGCAAAGTCTGAATATGTGACGCTAGTCACGCAAAGTCTTTTCAGCCTTTTACCTCGATCTCTTTTCTGATGAAATACACGTGAAAATTACACCCCGCCTCTTCGGTTCCTGGACTAGAGCCGATTGGAATGCTTCAGAATTTCAGCCGGATTCTGCTTTTTTAAGGGAAACATGACTGCTTTATTACCCAACGATATTCAAAGGGATCATTTTTGCGTTTTGCGGGTTATTCAAAGCGGTCGTTCCATCATCACGAGGCTCCACGAGCTAAACATGCCTGCCTAATAAGTCTAAAGACAGAGAAAATCATAGCCTTAAAAATATAGAGCATCCACAAATGCAATTGGCAAATCCGGACCCTTAAATGTTAATATTTGCCACCGGGCAGCCACACTCATCAAACGCAAACCCTCAAATCCATGCATGTGGATCACATAGCACAAATTTATCATGATTCTACGGTTCAACAAAGCAACAAAACAAAAACAAAAATCATAGTTCAACAATCCGAACATGGCAAAATGAAATTGAAGCTTGTGGATTACACCCAAGAAGTTATTGGAGACCTCAGTTAATCTCCATAAGAACTTTTCGTGGTCAAATCACGGCAGATGTCATGGGATGGCTAGAAGTGAAGGGCTTCGTGTGGACGCCGGAGGCTAGGTCGGCGCGCGTGAGTGTGAGACACAAGACGTGTCCAGGTTCTGGCCCCTCCGGGAAGGTAACACCCCTAGTCCTGCCGAAATGGGATGATATGCACAAGGGCTACTATGGTGCTCCTGAAGCTGTTTGGCGGAGGAGGAAGAAGGAGCTAGCTCTCCATTCTTGCCTCGCGTGTGTGTGTGTGTGTGTGTGTGTGTGTGTGTGTGTGTGTGTGTGTGTGTGTGTGTGTGTGTGTGTGTGTGTGTGTGTGTGTGTGTGTGTGTGTGTGTGTGTGTGTGTGTGTGTGTGTGTGTGTGTGTGTGTGTGTGTGTGTGTGATGAACTAAGAGTCGACGCCCTGCATGGAGGGCTCCTAGGGGGTCTTATAGGCTGGCCCCCCAGGTTACAAAGGTAAAGTTACATGGGCGCGGGGCCCTGGTGTCATCGTCTGAAGCCAGCAGTGGGGCCCGCCAGGTGCGGGTCCTGCCGGCCGCGTGTTAATGTTGCACGTCTCGCCCCGCGTCATGGAGTGGTTGGCGTTGTGGGGCTATAGTGGCGAGCCGCCACTAGTAGAAAAAAGGTCAAATGTGAAGCACAATAGTGCCGGTCGCCCCGGCAGGTTGATACGACCCATGTAGCCACGCTCTCCCGTCATGGGAGGGGGGGGGGGGGGTTGTCTTGTCGTACAGGGTGGATGGCACGGCCGCTGACCCGTTGCTTGCCGGCAAGCGGCCAGCCGACAGGCCGGGTTGCTACGTCCAGTCGGCCCGCGTCGTGGAGCCGGATAGAGAGCCAGCTGGGTCGATGTTTAGAAAAAGGTGCTTTGGCCTGATCCTGGTTCTGGTGCCTTCCCGGGGGTCATCCCCCCGACAGAAGTTGATGTCATTTAGCTGTTTAAATACTACGAGATGTTATATATATATATATATATATATATATATATATATATATATATATATATATATATATATATATGTGTGTGTATGTATATTATGTAACAATAAGTTGAATAAAGTCTTCAGACTATGTATATTATATTGTGTGAATCAGACATAATATTGTAATGTATTTATATTTGAGATTTGTAATATAAATACCATGTATGTAATTTGATGAATATATGAATACAAACAATTTATTCTAAAATATTTTCTCTCTATTTTTTACAAAATTTACGGTAAACAATCCGATGGAGGAAGAATTATGTTCAGTGGATAGTGCTACCGCTAATACAATTTTAAGGGAAACAAAAAAATATCACTCTTCCTAAGAGAAAGAAAGATGTTATGACCATAACTAGAAGTAGCAAAGCAATTATTGCCTCAGGTAGAGCCACATTCACACTCTCCATATGGGTAATACTATTGTAACTCAGAATGCACTCTTGTATCCTGAATCTACATGTGCCCTTATAAGTTTCAAAGATGTCTGATCTAATGATTTCCATCTAAAAACAATAGAGTTGGATAAGAAATAATATTTGCTTTTAACAAGAAGCAACAAATATGGGGAACAAACTCTTCAAAAATTATCCGCATTTTCATCTTGATTATACTTTACATACATCACCCGTACCTTGTGTTGCGTACAAAATAACTTTTTAGAATCTTGATAAATTCAAGACTTAGCACGATCACCTTGCATGCATGCTCCTTAGCATTCGGGGTTTATCGTAGCCGTGCTTAAATGCTTCCATCACAAAAGTATATTTCACGACTTCTAGAGCGAGATGTTTTATTATACTAGATGATACCCCGCACGTTGCTGCGGAATTTTGTTGTGCTGAACATGTTAATAATTATAATCATTTATATGATAAATTTCATTTACATGCTGTGGGTTTTGTATATGTTTGTATTGTAACACGCCACACCAGCATGATGATTTATAGATAATTAAAAAGAATAAGATATTGCAAAACCCAGGAGCTATGGATTCCTGTAATTGCATGGTCTTCTCGTGAACATAGTCAAACGGCCATATAGAATGAATAACGTCAAGATCTAGATCACTCCTTATAGTAACACTTGGTAACATTCAGAGTACCGGTGACCCATTGCATTGGTGCAGTATATTGTTCTGCAAAATTAAAAAAAATCTAGAGAATATTTAGGGCCTTAATCATATCATATAGATCATTTTGATTTGTACTAAAAGTCGCCACTCTTTTCTTCACTGGACACTTGTATAACCACATCTTTTGTGAATCCACGTATCCTAGCTTACATATAGTCTGCAACATCGACCAAAGAACTGAAAATATCATCCTGGATTCCAAATGATCTATCATTTTAAGGGAAAATGTCCGGCTCTTGTATATAGCAATAACCCTAAGGTACAATCATAGAATCATTAGACTGTAGCAGCCAAATATGCCTACCATTATATAATAAATAAACAAAGGATCTAGCTGATGAGTTTCGTTGTTTGACGTACGTCCTTTTGCACACAAATATACATCGTCTCCAGAAACTGCTCTTTCCTCAATGAGATTTCATATAGAACCGAGTTGTACTGGCATAACTCCCAAAGTTGATATCTCTCACCACATTCACTGCATCAGAGGCCATTCTAATCATCGTTGAGCAAGCACCCAAACCTCACAACAGGCTATGCCTTCCACTATATCAGGATCCAGCACACCACACCTCCCAACTTCCCGAGATATTGCCGGTGCCGCTCCTTGGCCGAGGTTCTTCGCCACGGCCCCGTCCAGATTGATTTAATCATTCCCTCTGGTGATGGTAACCACTTCGCCATTTTCTTATTGTGTGATCTTGCCACTTTTTCAGCCTTGGTTAAAGCAGAAGAATAGCATCAATGTAGCTCTGAACGAAGGTGATCGGCTCTGATAAATATTCTCGGCAACACAATGGAACCAAGAGTACCTAGAACCCAGCGGAAGTAATGGATCGAATCGAGGGGCTCACCAGTGTAACCTCTTGGGTCTTGGCGGCGACGGGAAGCAGCACGGGTCGAGGCGACAGTGGAGGGTGGTGAGCAGGAGAAAAGTCTGACGACCGGCAGCGGATTTTGTTTGATTCCTTAGTGAAAGACATGGTCCTGTCACGCATCAGTGGATGGATAGGCGTCGGGCTGCATAGAAAAGAACATATCTTCTCATGCCATACTAAATCCACGGCCGGATCCACCAGCCGCCTGTGTCCTGTACGAAGAAAAAATGATTCAAAATAGTGGCGAAAACAATACACAATTGGGTAAGAACAACTCATTAGCGATTCATGTGGGTAGGTAGCGGGAGAACCATTGAAAGTTAGCAATCGAAGAAATCTGGCGCGCTGTCTAGCCCACGGCCAAGACCTATCCATTGGCGAGCCGGCGAGCGAGCAACTGCCCTCTGGCAGTTGTCCACTGCTGCTGGTACTGATTGGTGCGGGTGGTTGTGCCTCGAGACAGCCGGCGGCGAGTGTAGATCAGGAGGCAGAGGGATGAAGCTGGAGGGATCGGGACAGGAGAGATGCAGGCATGCAGCTGGTGGATTTTTATGGTTTAGGAATCGGGTGTAACAGTAGCGCATGGAAAGGAAAAGACGCTAGTCAGTTATGGAAGGCTAAAGAGCGGTCGCTTCGGCCACCAGGACGCACGATAGAAAGAAATATTACACCACTTGTTTAACTGATTTCTGGGTAAAAAAATTGCTGATGTGACATATAGTAGATTAAGGGAGGAATAGGTGGGAAGACAGAATATGCATCATGAGGTTCAGGTCTCTTCGGTGTCGCATGAAATGTATTTGGATGACGTGGCAGATTTGTTAATTAAAAATGTCACTTTCTTTGCTGAGGGGGCACATGCATGGCTGTTATGGTTGGAAAAATGCAACGGGATCGCTGAAGTGGCATGTGTGATGATGTGGATGGCTTGCATGTTGAGATAACTCAAGTAGTGGGGAGCAACTTCTTAAGAATGGTAGATGTGTTTCGTGGCAGCTAGTAGCAAACAAAACTTTCCTCATCCAACGGCAAAGAGAGGGTCCAGGGTCCTGCCCAATGTTTATACCCCTCCATCTAGGTGTGTAAGTCATCTTACGAAAACCAAATAATCCCAAAACACTTAGGCGCGGTGCATTAACTTCTACCTCGTTTCTTGTTTCTTCACATATCAACCAATAAGAGATGAGAGGTGTGCATGCTTTTAATGACTTGAGACTACCAAACACGACATGCAGTGGTTACTTCATTGCCACTAGTGTGGAGAACCTTCACAGTATTTCTTGCACAGAGTGACTGCGAGATAGCACAAATTTGTCACGTCGCAACAGTAGCACTTTCCATTTAAATGGCAGGCGTCAGACGCTTTTTTATAGACGCACAACCCGTTTGATAAGCTGATCTTAGAATTCTCGTCCACGCCTCCCATGATTTGACCTGTGGGAAAAGAGGCAAACAATTGACATTACGTACTATGGTTTCGGATTGATTAACAAAGAAGCACCGGATGCATGATGCGGAGTGGTGAAGAGGCTACCACCACCTGCTGGCTGCGGCGGCGGCGGCGGCGTCCGCAACATGGCCGCCTCAGAGGAGGTGCTGAAGAAAGGGTAGACCTCGAACCGGATGGAGCAGGTCCGGAAGATGACCTGGCCACCCCGCCTCCCGGCGCAGCACGTCGGGATCCTTGAGACGGCAGTGACGAGGCAGCTGTGGCAGTCGTCGTTACCGAGGTCCCGTGTGCACTGCGCCATGCCGTAGACCCTGCCGGAGGACGGTCCGTCCGCCGTGCCGACGGCGAACATCCGCGGAGACGCGTACGCCGCCCTCTCGGCGAGGCTGCCCATCAGCGGGGCCAGCAGCGACGCGAACCGCTCCGGCTGCGTCGCGTTCTGCGGGTTCCACCGGTACTCGACCCGCGACGTGTCGGCGGCGCCGAAGAAGCTCGCGCTGGCGTGGCGCAGCAGGCAGGTGTCGTAGATGAGCATGGAGTTTCTCCGGCCGGGGCACTTGCTGGCCATGTCCCGCGCCGAGGCGTTGAGGCACGCGAGGCAGTCCTGCGCGGAGACGTCGGCGCGGCACTGCGCGAGCCCGTACGCCCTATCGGGCGCCGCGCCAGTGGCGTTCGTCGCGAATCCGGACGCCGCGCCGGCGACGGCGGCGGGGAGGGAGGAGAGGAGGGAGTCGAGGTTGGCCTGGAAGACGCCGCCGCGCCCGCGCGTGTAGTTCGCGTTTCTTGGGCACTCGGAGTTGGAAGGGTTGCCGGCGTGGGCTGCGGCGACCAGGAGGAGTAGGGGGAGAAGGGCTCGTGGTGGATACGGCGCCATTGTTGCGGCGTGTACTCTGGGGATCGCTTGGGCGGCAATCATATAAGGTGGTGACTACGGCTCGCTCTTAGATATGCTCGTAGGCCCGCGCTCGCATGCATGACGATGATCTGTCGACGACACCGACTTAATTACTTAGTGCGCTCGAGCGTGCACGCTACATGCCGACGAACGGTGCCGTCCGTTCCCTCTCACTCTTATCGTCCTTTCCGACGATGCTACCGCTGCCGGGCTTGGTACGAACCATTGTCTTGTCACCAGGTGATGGGACCTGTCGATTTGTGGACTGTAGAAAGTGGCTGTGTCGGCGATTTCCAAATAAATATGGAGGCTGGGGCAGGTGACGCGCAAACTCAGTGCTGCTATAGCTTGGTACCCATGACTCAAACACTTCGGTTCGCTTCAAATCTAAACGTTTAATATTTGGACAAACATGCACATGCGTTTTTGACAAGTTGGATGAACAAAAGAACCTCACCGGTGATCCCGCCGTGTGCACCGTCCCATCCTCCTCTAACGTGTTCATCATTGCCCCCTTCTTCAAGTTTCCTAAAACAAATAATCAAATCTCGCTGTTGGGCCGAGAAATCTCGCGCCACGGGATCAATTTGGTTCGATCTAACATGATAAACTGATATTGTGTTCAGCAATGCGTTCATCTCTCGATCGATCCTCCCCTCTTTAATTTGCAGGCTACCCGCCTCCACCTGCTGCCGAATTTGGAGCGTTTGCTTCTCCATTTCTTCCTAACACTCTCTGCTCTCTTGTATTGCATCTCATCTCTCCCTCTTATCTCTATTTTTCTTCTCTTTTATCCCTAACTTTTCTTGCTTCCTCTTCTCGGTGTACTCGTTTCTTGTTCTCATCAACTTGTCGATCTTCTTTTCATAGCCTCCACCTTTATTTCTCTCTTGAGCCTCAACTTTTCCGACTTCCTCCCGTCGGGACGAACCGTGCTAGAGGTCAGGATGGTACTTCTATACACCTTTGCACATTGCTCTCCATTAATGTAACGCCCGGATAATTATGCTACAGTGAACCTGTGCTAATGATGCCACGTCACCTCCGTTACTGTTGCTAATCACATGTTAGTTAAAAAAAATTCAAATTCAAAAATGAATTAGTGACAAACACCCAAAGTTTTCAAAAGTGGCAGCAAAAATGTTCGGACAGTGCCAAATATGGCATAGGTAATTATGGTGTAGAAGACACAGTTTTATAAAATACTTAAATTTCCTAAATTAAATAAAATAGAAAAGGAAAAGAAATAAAAGAAAAGAAAATACAAAAGCAGAAGACAAAAGAAAGAAAAGAGAAAAGGACCCCCACACACACACTGGACAAGACGGCCCAGCTCGCACCAGGCCGGCCCACCTTGCCTAGCCCGCTCCCCCTGACGTCCCCCTTCCCTGTTCCCCCGACCAGGGTCGGAACAGGGGCGCGTCCCCGACGCGCCACCTCGTCGTCCCCGACGAGAGGGGATAAGGCTGCCACGCCCCCGCCTCCTCTGTTCCTTCTCCCACTCGCCCGCGCTGCCCTCTCGGTCCCTGCGCCTCCCTCTCCCCCTCAGATCCACCTCGCTCTCCCCCTCGCTCCCCATCGCATTCGAGTGCCGCCATGACCTCGCCGTCGTAGAACTCGCGGCCGCCGCGACCTCCGCACCTCTCCGACGTTTCCGCTCGCTTCACATCCCTCGGCTACGCCTCCCCGACAAGCCGCAGGACGCCGGGTGCCCACGAACGCTGCCCCGGCCTTGTCTTCTTCCTCGGATCCCGACGCGTCTCTGATGAGCGCCGTCGACTCTGCAGCTACTAAACTCCCAAGGGCCATCTTGCGTGCCGCACGGTGAGCTCCCCCATCTCCCGCCCCTCTCCGTTAGCTTCCTCGCGCGCCGTAGCTAGTTGCCACTAAAGGAAATATGCCCTAGAGGCAATAATAAAGTTATTATTTATTTCCTCATATCATGATAAATGTTTATTATTCATGCTAGAATTGTATTAACCGGAAACATAATACATGTGTGAATACATAGACAAACATAACGTCACTAGTATGCCTCTACTTGACTAGCTCATTAATCAAAGATGGTTATGTTTCCTAACCATAGACATGTGTTGTCATTTGATTAACAAGATCACATCATTAGGAGAATGATGTGATTGACATGACCCATTCCGTTAGCCTAGCACTTGATCGTTTAGTATATTGCTATTGCTTTCTTCATGACTTATACATGTTCCTGTAATTATGAGAATTATGCAACTCCCGTTTACCGGAGGAACACTTTGGGTACTACCAAACGTCACAACGTAACTGGGTGATTATAAAGGAGTACTACAGGTGTCTCCGAAGGTACATGTTGAGTTGGCGTATTTCGAGATTAGGTTTTGTCACTCCGATTGTCGGAGAGGTATCTCTGGGCCCTCTCGGTAATGCACATCACTATAAGCCTTGCAAGCAATGTAACCAATGAGTTGGTTACGGGATGATGCATTACGTAACGAGTAAAGAGACTTGCCAGTAACGAGATTGAACTAGGTATTGGATACCGACGATCGAATCTCGGGCAAGTAACATACCGATGACAAAGGGAACAACGTATGTTGTTATGCGGTTTGATCGATAAAGATCTTCGTAGAATATGTAGGAACCAATATGGGCATCCACGTCCCGCTATTGGTTATTGACCGAGAATAGTTCTAGGCCATGTCTACATAGTTCTCGAACCCGTAGGGTCCGCACGCTTAACGTTACGATGACAGTTTTATTATGAGTTTATAAGTTTTGATGTACCGAAGTTTGTTCGGAGTCCCGGATGTGATCACGGACATGACGAGGAGTCTCCGAATGGTCGAGACATAGAGATCGATATATTGGAAGCCTATATTTGGACATCGGAATCGTTCCGGGTGAAATCGGCATTTTACCGGAGTACCGGGAGGTTACCGGAACCCCCCGGGGGGTTATTGGGCCTACATGGGCCTCGAGGGAGAAGAGGGAAGGAGCCAGGAGGGGGCCACGTGCCCCTCCCCTTCCTAGTCCGAATAGGACAAGGGAAGGGGGGCGGCGTCCCCCCTTTCCTTCCCCTCTTCCTCCTCTTTCCCCCCTTTTCCTACTCGTACTTGGAAAGAAGGGAGTCCTACTCCCGGTGGGAGTAGGACCCCCCCCCTTGGCGCGCCCTCCTTGGCCGGCCGCCTCCTCCCCCTGGCTCCTTTATATACGGGGGCGGGGGGCACCCCATAGACACACAAGTTGATCTACGGATCGTTCCTTAGCCGTGTGCGGTGCCCCCCTCCACCATATTCCACCTCGGTCATATCGTCGCGGAGTTTAGGCGAAGCCCTGCGCCGGTAGAACATCATCACCGTCACCACACCGTCGTGCTGACGGAACTCATCTTCGGAGCTTTGCTGGATCGGAGCCCGGAGATTGTCATCGAGCTGAACGTGTGCTGAACTCGGAGGTACCGTACGTTCGGTGCTTGGATCGGTCGGATCGAGAAGACGTACGACTACATCAACCGCGTTGTGCTAACGCTTCCGCTTACGGTCTACGAGGGTACGTGGACGAACACTCTCCCCTCTCGTTGCTATGCCATCACCATGATCTTGCGTGTGCGTAGGAATTTTTTTGAAATTACTACGTTCCCCAACAGCCACAGCGCCCGTTTCTGTTCGTCGCCGGCGGGCTCATGGCCGTCGTCATGCTCGCCTGAGCCCGTCACCGTGTTCCTGGCGCTTCCAGGAACCCAACGCGCACGCGCACATGCCTTCCCGTGCCCCCTAGCGCTGGATCCACTGATGCCCGAACTCCAGCGTCCGCTCCGCCGCTCGCCACCGCTGTTTCCGGCTATTTCCGGCCAAGCCCCCTCCACTGTTCGACGCGCCTCGACGCGCTCGTCTGTTCGGTCCCAAACCCGCCTTGTTCGAACGCCCCGTAGCGCGATCCCCGTCCGCGCCTGAACTGCCGTCCGCCGCGCTCGTTGCCGGTGACCATTCCGGCCACCCCCGCCGTCGTGCTCCCTTCCATCGGATGCGACGCGAAGAGGCCGTTCCAGAGAGACTGGCCGCGCCCGATTTGGTGCCCCGTAGGCGAAACCCGACACTCGCCGGCGTTCGGCCGCTGCGTGCGAGCTCGCCGGAGCTACTCCGGCGGCTCCGCTGAGCTGGCACACCGGGGGCCACCCCCTGGGTCACTGCATGTGGGCCTAGGGGCCCCAACTAGCCACGTTGACCGAAGTCAACTGCACTGACGTGGCAACTACTGCCACTGACATGCGGGCCCGCGTTGTTTAAAACATTTTTGTAAATAAATAAAATGCTAATTATTGCCTTAATTATTTTAGTTAACTAGATAGTCATTGACTGCTGGGACCCACCCACTAATTAACCAATTTAGTTAGTCTAAACCCCCTGTTAGTGCCCCTGACAATGACATGTGGGTCCCACTGGACCCACCTGCCTGGTTTGACTGGTCAACCGACCAGTTGACTTGCTGACATCACTATGATGTCATGCCTGCGTCATCATGCACTATTCTGGATAATGTTGGATTTAAATAAATAATTAAAATTAGAAAATGATTAAATCTTTAGAAAATTAGTATAAAATAAACCGTAGCTCAGATGAAAATACTTTCTACATGAAAGTTGCTCAGAACGACGAGACGAATCCGAATACACTGCATGTTCGTCCGCCGCACATCCCTAGCATAACAAACACGCAACTTTCCTCCTCCGGTTCATCTGTCCGAAAACGTGAAACACCGGGGATACTTTCCCGGATGTTTCCCCCTTTCGCCGGTATCACCTACTACCGTGTTAGGGCACACCTAACATCGCTCATTGTCATGTCATGCATCGTCATGCTTATGTTTGCATTGTATTTACTGTTTCTTCCCCCTCTTCTCTCCGGTAGACTACGAGACCGACGCTGCTGCTGCCCAGTTCGACTACGGAGTTGACCACGCCTCCTTCTTGCCAGAGCAATCAGGCAAGCCCCCCCCCCCTTGATCACCAGACATCGCCCATTCTTCTCTATACTGCTTGCATTAGAGTAGTGTAGCATGTTACTGTTCGGTTACTCCTATTCTGTTGCATAGCCTGTCATTGTTGCTACAGTCATTGATACCTTACCCGCAATCCTAAATGCTTAGTATAGGATGCTAGTTTATCATCATTGGCCCTACATTCTTGCCAGTCTGCCTTGCTATACTATTGGGTCGTGATCACTCGGGAGGTGATCACGGGTATATACTATACATATATACATATTATACAGATGGTGACTAAAGTCAGGTCGGCTCGTTGAGTGCCCGCGAGTGATTCACGGATTGGGGGCTGAAAGGACCTTTGTCCCGACGGCCCTTTGTGTGGATCTTTGTGGCAGAGCGACAGGACAGGTTGAGACCACCTAGGCGAGAGGTGGGCCTGGCCCTGGTCGGCGTTCGCGGTTGCTTCATAATAACACGCTTAACGAGATCTTGGTATTTGATCTGAGTCTGGCCACTGGCCTATACGCACTAACCAACTACGCGGGAAAGGTATGGGCACTCGACGTCGTGGTATCAGCCGAAGCCTTCGTGACGTCAGCGACTGAGCGGCGCGTGCCGGGTTGGACCGCGTAACGCAACTTCCTTTGTAATGGAGGTTGCTAGGTCTGCTCACCGGCCGCGTACGCAACGTGCAGGTGTGCAATGGGCAATGGGCCCAAACCCTTGCGCGCATAGGATTTACACCGGCGTGCTGACCTCTCTGTTGTGCCTAGGTGGGGCTGCGACGTGTTGATCTTCCGAGGCCGGGCACGACCCAGGAAAGTGTGTCCGGCCAAAGGGGATCGAGCGTGTTGGGTTATGTGGTGCACCCCTGCAGGAAAGTTTATCTATTCGAATAGCCGTGTCCCTCGGTGAAAGGACGACCCGGAGTTGTACCTTGACCTTATGACAACTAGAACCGGATACTTAATAAAACACACCCAGACAAGTTCCACGGACAACCCGGTGATTGCTTTTCCACAGGGCGACGAGGGGAGGATCGCCGGGTAGGATTATGCTATGCGATGCTACTTGGAGGACTTCAATCTACTCTCTTCTACATGCTGCAAGATGGAGGCTGCCAGAAGTGTAGTCTTCGATAGGACTAGCTATCCCCCTCTTATTCTGGCATTCTGCAGTTCAGTCCACTGATATTGCCTCCTTACACATATATATACCCATGCATATGTAGTGTAGCTCCTTGCTTGCGAGTACTTTGGATGAGTACTCACGATTGCTTTGCTCCCTCTTTCCCCCGGTTTTCCTCTTCTTCTCGGATGCCGCAACCAGACGTTGGAGTCCAGGAGCCAGACGCCACCGTCAACGAGGACTCCTACTACACCGGAGGTGCCTACTACTATGTGCAGGCCGCTGACGACGACCAGGAGTAGTTTAGGAGGATCCCAGGCAGGAGGCCTGCGCCTCTTTCGATCTGTATCCCAGTTTGTGCTAGGCTTCTTAAGGCAAAATTGTTTAACTTATGTCTGTACTCAGATATTGTTGCTTCCGTTGACTCGTCTATGATCGAGCACTTGTATTCGAGCCCTCGAGGCCCCTGGCTTGTAATATGATGCTTGTATGACTTATTTATGTTTTTAGAGTTGTGTTGTGATATCTTCCCGTGAGTCCATGATCTTGATCGTACACGTTTGCGTGCATGATTAGTGTATGATTGAATCGGGGGCGTCACAATTAACATCATTTGCACGACTGCACCGTCATCCATCTCTAGAGAGGAATGGGCGCACTTCCCAGCTTTTGGACCGTCGACATCATTCCTCGTCTTCCACTTCTCATGATTTTCCAAGAAAACCCGACAATGTTGGAGGCAAAACAGCTTGCCCTTCGACTTGGACATTTATTTGTACCTCCCTTGAGCTATGCCATCCTAAAACAAGCAAATGCACAAATTGACGAGAATGCTCAAAGCACTGAAAATGTTACAATATGAAGACAACAAGATTAATTACATACTGAGAAATGGTGACACCGCTAGGAGGAGCGTGCTTGACTCGAACATGGAGACAAAATCATCACAATGATCGTGGCAATGGCAAATGAATGATTAATGTAACACACATATGAATCCACTCTAAGGTTTGGTATTACAAAGAGATGGGCGAAGTGTCGGTGATGAAGATGCGGATGTTGACGATAATTAGGGTTGATGTCGAGGTCTCCTTGATGAAGGCATGCTTGTGGATTACACCCAAGATGTTTTTGGAGACCTCAATTAATCTCCATAAGCAGTTGGTGTCATTTAGTTATTTAAATACTACGAGATGTCATGAAAAATAAGTAGAATAAAGTCTTTCAGACTATGCATATTGTATTGTGTGATTCAAACATAATATTCTAATGTATTATATTTGAGTTTTGTAATATAAGTACTATGTATGTAATTTGATGAATATATGAATAAAAATAATGTATTCTAAAATATTATCTTTCTATTTATAGAAAATTTACGGGACACAATATGATGGAAGAAGAATTATGTTTAGTGGATAGTGCTACCACTAATACAGTTTTAAGGGAAACAAATTATTTTCATTCTTGCTAAGAGAAACAAAGATGTTATGACCATAAATGGAAGTAACAAAGCAATTATTGGCTCAGGAAGAGCAACATTCACACTCTCCCTATGGGTTACTACTGTAATTCAGAATGCACTCCCGTATCCTGAATAACATGTACCCTTATAAGTTTCAAAGTATCCGACCTAACGATTCCCATCCAAAAATAGTAGAGGTGGATAAGAAAGAATATTTGCTTTTAACAAAAATAAACGGACATGGGGACAAACTCTTGGAAAATAACCTGCTTTTCATCTTGAATATACTTCACATACATCAAACTCGTACTTTATGTTGTGAACAAAACAATTGTTCAAAATCTTGATAAATTCAATACTTGGCATGATTGCCTTGGTCGTCCTAGAATAGGTACGATGAGAAAATTTATAAGTAATTCTACCGGTCATAATTTACTAATTAAAATATTTCCCAAATCATCAGTTTTGTATGCACCGCATATGCTACTAGGAAATTAATTATTAAGCCATCCTACCTCAAAATAAAAAATGAGTCACTTAATTTTCTTGAAAGGATTCAAGGACATATATGTGGTCCAATACATCCTCTATCCAGACCGTACGTAACCATGCTTTGGCCAAATGATTGCTCAAATTGTCAAATTGCAAGAAAATCATCTTGACTACGGGTAAAAACAATAACAATGCAAAATGCAACTGGATTTGATGATTATTGTATGGCTTTAGGAATCCGTCTAGAAAATTCAATACCATATGTTCATACTCAAAATTTAAAGGCTGAATCTTTAATCAAAAGAGTAAAATTAATTGCTAGATCAATATTACAGAATAGCAATTTACCAACCTCTTGTTGGGGACATACGATTTTATATGCCGTAGAACTGATATAAGTCAGACCAGCAACATATCATGAAACTTCCCTCTTTCAGATAGTAGGTGGAGATCAGTCAAGTATTTCCCATCTGCAAAAATTCGGTTGCATTGTGTATGTACCGATATCACCGCCACAGCGTACCTCTATGCCCCCATAGAAAATTAGGAATATGTGAGATATAATTCTCCATCAACTATAAAATATTTAGAACTCCTAATAGGGGAACTGTTTACAGCCCGATATGTTGATTCAATTTTTTATGAGGACCATTTCTCGGCATTAGGGGGAGAAATAAGCCACAAAGAATGCCAAAAAATATATATTGCAATGTTACAAGAATTCAATTCTTAGATCCACGTACTAAAGAATCTGAGGATGAATTTCATAAAACAATATATTCGCAACACATTGCAAACAGCATGCAAGACACATTTATTGATGACAAAGGTGTCACTAAGTATTATATCTTTGTAGTTAATGCACTAGAACAAGCATAGGTACAAATGAAACTACTCAGCTCCCGATTGCCAAATAAAAGGATAGAACTTGTCACAAGGGAAAGTATTTCTCCAAAGCCTCTGTGGAACCATGAAAAATTAAAATCTACAGCTGTAAATGCAAATCCACTTGAGGTTGATAGACACCAAATGGATGTTCAACATCAAGAAACCAACATAAATGTGCACACAAATTCTAATGGTGGGACATCGAAACACTATGACACCATTGTTATGGGAAACACATGGTGACTCTAGAAATCAATGAAATATCCCAAAAAAATTCATATTGATTAGGGAGAATCATACAATAGAAAGACTACACTTGTCAACCATAATTTCTCCTAGAAACTTGCCATAGCCCTTCAACTAGATACAAAGCCAAAACCTATGAAAGAGTGTCAGAAATGCTCGGATTGGCCTAAATGGAAGGAGGCAATTGAGCCAAAACTTCACTCACTTAACAAAAAAGAGGTATTCTCTAATTTAATGCCTACTCCACATAAAGTCTTCCCTATGGGAGCCAGTTTTCTTTAGAAAAGGAACGAAAACAATGAGGTGGGTGAGATATAAGGCGAGACTAGTAGCTCAAGGGTTTACGTAGAGATCTGGTATCGACTAAGATGATACATGTTTTCCTTTAATGAGTGGAATTGCATTTCAATATTTAATACCATTGGCAGTAGAAATGATTTTATCAATACAGTTAGTGGATGTGATGGTCTCTTATCTATATGGGTCACTCGATGTAGATATTTATATCAAAGTCCCTAATGTACATATTTAGAATCAAAATATAAACCACAGCATGTAGTGTGTTAAATTACAAATGTCAATCTATGGCTTGAAACAGTCGGATAGAATGTGGTATAACCGACTCAGTGATTTCCTTCTTTACAAAGGATACTCGAATAACGATGATTGCGCATGTGTTTAAAGAAATCCTCAATTGGGTTTTGCATAATCTCTGCATATGTTGATGACCTCAACATGCATTATTGGTAATGCAACGGATATAACGTTCATGCACAATCATTTAATGATGGACTTTGAGATCAAGAAATAAAAAAATTGCTTAGGTTTACAACTTGAACGCCTTCCTTTAGGAATACTAATTTATCCACTCGCTTATATTGAGAAAGTTCTAGAAAAGACAACATGGATAAATCATATCCATCCAAAACACCCATGTTTGTCTGATCCCCTGATATGAAAATATCCTTTTCGTCCTAGGAAGGATAACGCAAAAGTATCAGGACCTGGGTTTCCATACATCAATGACATGGGAGCACTAATGTACCTCACAAATTGTACTAGACTAGAGAATGTCTTTGAAGTAAATTTGCTGGCTAGACATATCATAGCTCCAACGAAATGCCATTGGGCAGGGGTAAAGAATATCTTCAGATATTGCATGGTACTAAATTTCTTGGTCTGTTCTATAGGAAAAATCTAGAAATGACCCTGATTGGTTATACTGATGTTGGTTATCTTTCTAATCCCCATAATGCCAGGTCACAAAGAGGGTTTGTATTTTTATACGGTGGAATTTCTATTTCATGGAAGTCAACAAAACACACTTTAGTAGCAACTTCCACTAACCACTCTAAAATAATTGCATTATATGAAGACTCTTGTGAATGTGTATGGCTTCGCAGAGTAATCAATCATATTCAAACACCATGCGGTATCAGTTCATTAGAATCACCAACTATTATCTATGAAGATAATGTTGCATGTGTTGCTCAAAACGTGTTACTCCAAAACTGTTTTTTCCTCATGAATTGCAGAAAAATGAAGAAATTGATATTTTACAAACAAAATCTTGTGACAATCTTGCAGATTTGTTCACCAAGTCTTTTTCAGCAACAACGTTTTAATAAAATGCATTCATGGCATTGGTATGAGCCGACTGTGGAATTTGCAAAGTTCAGGGGGAGAAATCTCTTGGAACTCAACTTATTAATTATCATCTGATAAATAAAGTATTATGCTCCCTCCGATCCATATTATTTGTCTCTCAAACGGATGTATCTAGACGAAATACGTCTAGATACATTCGTTTGAGCGACAAGTAATATAGATCGGAGGGCGTGCTATTTTCCTTATGAGTTTTCCAAGGGATTTCACATATAAGTTTTAATATGACAACTGATTAACGGTATATCAAATTCCTATAGTTCTCCTTATATATTTTTCCACTGGATTTTGAAGGACATAAAGAGTACAAGATCAAAGATTCTCGAAGTTTCAAGAGCAGGGACTATCAACAAAAATGAAGACCTTCTACTACTCAAGATATATGAAGATTCTCAAGATAATGAAGCTAAGCAAACATCATTGTCGCGCCGGGGGGAGGGGGGTGTAAAAATATGCTAACATAGCAGTTAGGATTTCCTATACACTAACTACCCGTAAGTTAGCGTTGCAAGTCGTAAGGGGCACTGTGCCTCTTAGAATAGATGGAATCCTTGTAACTGACATGTATACATGATTGTTAAGGAGATATAAATACCCAACTCAACATCAATAGAAATCACTCGATTCACTTCAATACATGTTTCTCTTTAGTACTTATCCCTTAGTGATGTTTCACATTCAGTCGACAATTCGGAGGAGAAACTGAACAGGAGCGGAGAAGGGTGGGGAGGGTTTTTCACCCACAAGCATCTCCGCTGGAATCAGCGGCTAGAGGAGTGTTGCCGACACCGGTGCACGCGAATATACCAGACCACCTCGCCTTGGCGCCTAAGGGCATCTCCAACGTGAATCACCAAATTGCCCACAAATGTCCAGACCAAACGGTTTGGACACTTTTGGCCATCCAACGAGTGTCACCTAATTTGTTCGAACAAGTTCGGACGTTCGAAATCCTACAATTCGGCACCAAACTGGGGGGGAGGGGGGTCCGACGACATTTGAAGATTTTCTCCAAATGCAGCAGCAAATTCGACATCAAGGAACTTATGAGCAGCTTCAAAAATGATCTAATTGAGCATCTGTGAGCGTTGCAAGGAGGCAACTAGAACATGAGTCCGAATAAGTTGAATTCAAATTTGAACAAAAATAGAACTTTATGTTGGGATTGTAATATCTACATTTGAATTATTGTTGCGGTGGAATATTTATCCTTGAATTATCGAAGAATTGTGCTACTTATCATCGATTATTTTCAGTACTCCGGGCATAGGAAAAAATTGAGCTCTATGGGGTTATGGTGTGAATCTTGTACCTCGCGCTGTCCAAGGACACATCTGGACATGTTCGCGAACATTTTGTGTCGTCCGTTTGGTGATCCGTGTTGCAGTTGCTAATGTGCCGCACACCTGATGTATGGCAAACGTTCTAAACCTTTTTTCTGTCAATTTTTTTTATTTTGTGTTTGATTTCGCCGATTTGTTATGTAAGAATTTATTACGATTTGTTATGTAACAATTGTTTTTTTAGGGAATGTAACAATTGGTTATCATTTCGCAAAAAAAATAACAATTGGTTATCAAGGTTTTTTTTAGCGGGCTATTAATGGATAGGTGTCATCGCTGCGGTTTGCTAGTCAGCTATGGGCCTGAGAGCACGCGAAAGTACACAAGCGCCTAGCTGGCTGCTGGCCTCGTGTTGTGGATCAAGCATTCTTTTTCAGGATTTTTTTTTTAAGATTATCATTCAGAGGGGTAGGAAATCAAGACGTGGCGATGGAACGTTATCCGCTCGCACCGGACACCCATCGTCGTCATCTTCCGACTCCCTCCGGCTCGCCTCGCGCGCCGTGAGCTACCATGCAGCAGCAGCGCGTGGTCGCGGCGTGCAAGCCCCACCCCGTGCGGCCGGCGGCGCTCCCGCTGCCCGGGCCGTCGCCCCGACGAGCTTTCCCTTGCAGTCCAGGTTAGTCGACCGCCCGCTGCTCTCCATCGGCTTAAACACGAACCATTCGTCCCCGCAAGTAGATGCTCGTGAGCCGTGGCCAACTGCGCGCGCGTGCCGTACTGCAGCGAGGACCGGAGCGGCGGCGTCGCGGACGGCGGTGAGGACGAGATGCCAGGAAGAGAAGCAGAGCGGTGATGGCGGCGGCGGCGAGAAGAAGAAGCAGGAGAAGGAGAAGAGGACGTTCCTGAGCATGGAGGAGGCCGGGCTGGTGGAGATGTCCGGGCTCAGCACCCACGAGCGCTTCCTCTGCCGGCTCACCGTGAGTTGTTTGCACTTTGCAGCCATGTGTTTACCTGGATTTTATTAAGAACATCATGGTTAACATGTGTTCATATGAATGATGATTCTTGGGAGGGGTTCGTCAGATCTCGTCGCTGAACCTGCTGCGGGTGATCTCGGAGCAGGAGGGGGTAGCGATCGAGGAGCTCAACGCCGGGCGGGTGTGCGACTGGTTCCTCAAGGACAAGCTCAAGCGGGAGCAGAACCTCGACACGGCCGTCCTGCAGTGGGACGACCCACCGCCCATCTGACTCACATACTCCACCAACTGCTCTGTTACTTGCTCTCTGCTTCAGTTCATCGACACCACTTGATGATTCTCGATTAATCTTCAGTGCAATTAGCTTCCCAACTGCTCTAGAGATGCTTTGCGCGTGTAGTCTTATGCTAGATTTTTTGTTGGTCGATGGCTTTTCAGAGAACAAAGGAAAATGGCTTCCATCACATGGGAAAATATTTTATTTTATTGCGAAAAATGATCCAGCTCTATTATCACACAATTACCACACAAAAGCAATTAAGATATACTATTATTATGGTACTGACTGTTTGTGAGGCAGATGAAAAAAAACCGGCTTAGGTCGATTTCCGGCCATTTGACATTGCCATTACCACCGCCGCCCACCGACATAACCGTTGTCCCCTGCCACTCGTAGCCGGCATCTCTGTCGCGTCATCTTGCTTCCCCCTGCCTTGCTCAATCCACCCCCTTCGTCGAGCCACCGCCGCCCCCACCATCCCTTTTAAACTTTCCTTCTCTGGTGCAAACGAACCCCTCGAACCCATCAACCCTCAGAGTCCCCTCTGTCAACGACGACGGCGTCATCCCCATCTTCGACACATCCTCTACTTGCCCTCGTCATCGACGCCGGCCACTCACCCGCGTCTCGACCATGCTCAGTCCCCAACATAGTTTTCCTCTTTGTGAAATCGGATGCACTAGCCAGTTCACCCAAAAGTTCAAAATAGTAACTAAAGATGGACTATGCATTTATACCTCAACAACATTGCTTAAACACCAGCTAGGCAACTATATCCAGGCGGACGGAGAATAGCAAATGTTTACTTTATTATTCTGTGTATGCTCAAACGTAATGTTTCGATTAGATGAATGAATGGTTCAAAGGTAGTTGTTGATTTCCCTCTGATTTTGTTAGAACATTCGATAAAGTTACAATCTTTTTAGAGGTAAACATAACCGTGGTGCTTCAACTTGCCACGGATGTTCAGTTTAGTGCCTGAACTTGAAAAATAGGTTGAACTGGTTCTAAAACTTGGCACGGACGTGCAAATACGATGCTGATCACACTCATAGACATAAAGTGCGTCGAGGTGGCACCGTATATGCTGATGTGGCACAGACTTGGCGTGGGGCCCACTTATAACTATGAAATATAATTACTTGAATACTCTACGTCTCTATGACTAATGGGCCCGCCTGTCAGTACAATAGCAAAAATAAAATGGAAAATGCACTTGACAGGGATCAAACCAGCCTGACGCTTGGATGCTGCTCGCGCTAGCCACCACGCAGAACAAGTTTTAATGTTAAAATAGGCCCCTCAAGCTTGATATATTGAGACGGAAACTCCTGTGTCCTGAAATGGGTTGCAGCCAGTGGCCCATATTGCACATGTTATTCTTTAAAAAAATGTAAATAATAGTCATAATAATAAAAGTAAGATTCAAATATTCACATGTTATGAGAAATTACCGCATGCCACACAAAATCTGTGTGCACACAAAGTAAATATATAGAGGTCGTATACAATAATATATAATATTCATGTAATATTTAGAAATATGAACTTATTATTTAGAAAATACTCCCTCTGTCCCATCATGTAAGACATTTTTTGAAACTAGTGTAGTGTCAAAAAATGTCTTACATTATGGGACAGGGGGAGTACTATTTCTAGAAAATTATTATTATTTAAAAAACTATTTTAAATGCTAGTATTTACAAACATTTTTAAACCCTCATGGATTATATTTAAATAGTATTTTGAAATAATAAGTTAATATTTCTAAGAATTACATGATCATTTTTAAGTAAGATATTTTATTACATACCTCTCTATATTTATTGTGTGCACACGGATATTTGTGTAGCATGAAGTAATTACTAATACCACATGAATATCAAATCTAGGTTTTATTATTAATATTATTATTGACATACTTTTTGCATTAAAAAATAACGTGCGGTAAATGGGCCACACGATTGTAACCCATTTATGTATACAGGAGTTTTCGGTTCAAATACATCAAGTATGAGGGGCTGACGTTGACATGGAAATATGTTTGGTGGAATGATAAGCGAAATTTTTCCTAAGCGTCAGGTCGCAGGTTTAATGCCCGTCCAGTACATTTTTATGTTAAGTTTCTTACTAATTATTGACAGGCGGGCCCACTAGTCATAGGGCCATATAGTACTCAAGTAATTCTGTTTTGTAGCTACAAGTAGGCCCCATGCCATGTCAGTGCCATGTCAGCTATACACGATGCCACGTCGACGCACTTTACGTCTACGGGCAGGATTAGCACCGTATTTGCACGTTCATGTCAAGTTTTAGAACCAGTTCGGTGTATTTTTCAAGTTCAGGCACTAAAGTGAACATCGATGACAAGTTCAGGCACCATCGGCGTATTTACCTCATGTTTTTATATAGGCGAACTTACAATACCCCGGAGGCCAAGTATGTAAGGGCATTTCTAACCGATTCCCTAAAAATTGGCGGAGTATATAGAGTATATATATTCCACTAAAATTTCGCCAAAAGATGAGGGGCAGAGGCGGGCGTGGGCGACGGAGCTTGAGAAATTTTACTCAGCCGCCAAAAGATGACGTATATTTATGGAGATTTTCAGGGAGAGGGGTAAAATTTTAGGACCCCGATAAGATTCGAACGTTCGGATTTTAAGCATTTCATCCCAAATATTTTTATATGGCAACTTTAGTTGACGCGAGGTGGCAATTTTAGTTGTTAAGACATGGCGATTTTGCCCCAGTTCGTTTTTTGTCAGAAAATTGCAATGTTTGCCGACCTCACGTGAGCTAAAGTTGTCATAAAAAATGTTCGGGTTGCCATGTTTAAAATCCGAACATCCGGAATTTATCATTGCCGAAATTTTACTTCCTTACAGCGGATAAGGGATCGGCTAGGTCCGATTAAAGGGTAAAACCACAGTTTTACGTAGCGAAATGGTAAAACTTTGAGCACACTCCCAGCAAACAAACTTTTAACACTCGCTCAATTGGTCGAGCACCTTGTGTGCGCGCCTGTGCTAACATCCCGATGCGGCGGTTCTGCAGCATCCCCAGCGGGCGGCGGGCGTCCCCGTCCGCCGCGGCACCCCACGGCGGCCGCCAGCCGCTCCCGCCGCCGGAGTGGATCGAGCCGTACACGGACCTCGCCGACCCGAGCCCATACACCGCCTCCTCGGCCGCGCCGCCCACCCCGTCGCCGTGGCTGCCGCGCGTCGTCTCCCTGGTCCTCCGCGCGCCGCCGGCCACGCTCGCCGCCGACCTGCGCGCCTTCTGCCGCACCTTCCTCCTCCGCCTCTCCCCGGCCTTCGTCGCCGCCGCGCTGCGCTCCCCGCAGCTCCTCCCGCACCCGCTCCCGTCGCTCCGCTTCTTCCGCGCCCTGCCCGGCGGCACCGACGACCTCGCCGCCCACCCGCAGCAACTCCTCGGCTGCTACGTCTCGCTGCTTCACTCCTTCGCGCACGCCAGGGAGGCCACCCCGGATGCCGCCGGCCACGCGCGGAAGCTCGTCGCCGAGCTGCGCGCCCGCGGGGACGGAGACGGCCTGCTGGGGCACCTCACGCCGCCGTCGGCCGCGTCGCTCGTCCGCAGCCTCGCGGCCCTCGGCCTCGCCGACGAGCTGCTGTGGGCGTGGAACAGCATGCGGCTCGCCGGCGTCGAGCCGTCCAGGGTCACCTACAACTGCCTCCTCGACGGACTCGTCAACGCGGGCCTCCTTGACACTGCCTTCAACGTGTTCGACGCAATGTCCACTGAAGACCCGGTTCGTCCTGATGTGGTCTCCTACAACATTCTCATCAAGGGATACTGCTGTGCCGGGAGGGTGCAGGATGCGATGGCTCGGCTCGATCACATGAGGGAACAGGCGGAGCTCTCGCCCGACAAGATAACGTACCTTACGCTGATGCAGTGCCATTACAGCGAGGGCACGTTTTCACAGTGCGTAGCATTGTTCCAGGAAATGGAAGAGAGGGGAATGGGGAAGGACATTCCGCAGCATGCATATGTGCTGGTGATCGGCGCGCTCTGCAAAGATGGGAAGCCATTTGAGGGACTGGCCGTGTTCGAGAGAATGCTCAAGCGTGGTTGCCCAGCCAAAGCAGCAATGTACACTTCGCTCATTGATTCAATGGGCAAATTTGGTAGGGAAACCGAGGCAATGTCACTCTTTGAGAGGATGAAGAGTAGTGGGCTTGAGCTCGATGCCGTCACATATGGAGTGATTGTTAACTGCTTGTGCCGGTTTGGGAGGCTGGATGAGGCCATTTCATGTTTCAGGAGTTGTGAGGAGAAAGGTATTGCAGTGAACCCTATCTTCTATACAAGCCTGATTGATGGCTTTGGGAAAGCTGGAATGGTCGACCAAGCACAGGAGCTCTTCGAGGAGATGAAAGTTAAAGGTTTTGTGCCGGACTCATATTGCTACAACGTGCTGATTGATGGGTTAGCTAAAGCAGGAAGGACGGACGATGCTTGTGCCTTGTACAAGAGAATGGAAGATGATGGCTGTGATCAGACTGTTTACACGTATACCATACTGATCGATGGTTTGTTCAAGGAACACAAGAATGAGGAGGCGCTGAAGTTGTGGGATGCGATGATCGACAAGGGGATCACTCCCACAGCTGCAGCTTTCAGAGCCCTTGCCAACGGGCTATGTCTTTCTGGCAAATACAGCCGAGCATGCAGGATACTGGATGAACTGGCTCCAATGGGTGTGATTCCTGAGACGGCACACGAGGACATGATCAATGCTCTGTGCAGGGCCGGCAGATTCAAGCAGGCCTGCAAATTGGCAGATGGCATCGTAGGAAAGGGCCGTGAGATACCTGGCCGGGTTCGAACAATGATGATCAATGCGCTCAGGAAAGCGGGGAATACTGATCTAGCTGTCAAGCTGGTGCATAGTAAGATAGGCATTGGGTATGAAAGATCTGGCAGCATCAAGAGAAGAGTGAAGTTTCAGACGCTGTTTGCCTGAGCCACTGATGTTTGTTCTTAGTGGTGCGAAGACATGAAGAGGTGCCAAAGATTTACTGGAAGTGAGAAGGCATGCCATAGGCTACACCGGGGTATCGCATCGTGCTCTAGACCATGTTCTGGAAAGGCTCTACACCAACAGGAGGAATTTTGACACTGTTATGGAGCCAAAAAAACTTAAAGCACTTCCAGTTTTGATCAATCAAAGGGAACAAAATTGCTTGGCACATGAATCTCGCAGACGAGAGATCTTGTGTGCTACTAGATTCCAGGAAAATGTGGACCGTCCATTGTTGTTCAAGGGGCAGGATCAAAACACAAGTCCCAGACTACTAAATCAAGAGGTCAGGGTGTTGCTGGAAAAAGGTGCAGTTGTAGAAGCTGCGATTTATCTGGCTAAACTTGATGCAAAACAGCTGTCACTTGATGTTTCGACGATTTTGTCAATTGTTTCTCCCTTCAGGGAAAGGGAAATTAAGGGAGCGCATAAAATTGCTTCCGGTAAAGTACCAGCCTTCTGAGAATTTCGGCTGACAATTGATACAGTATACTTGAAACTTCGTACTGAAAAACAAGGTGGTATTCACTCATTGCTGACACAATGATATTGGCCCTACCTGCCTTTATTGAAAATGCAGATAATTCATCCCTTCTGTTGTTGCTGCTGTTTTTAAGAATGAACATAACAGAGAGCATAGGTTAACAAGGTGGTATTGACTCATTTACTGTTATGTTGACTCTTAAAACTTCAACTAACCTATGATCTCTGTCTCTCTCTCTTCATAATGTTACACGAAACTAGGATTGCTCTTAGTTAAATGCTTGCATTTTGAAAATTTAGCAACGCAAGAAAAAACAATGACATCCTGGTTACTTTCAGTAATGACTCTCTCAACAGTAGCTCTAATTTTTTAGAAGTTTAATTCTGCTGTATTCATGGGCTGCAGACTGGTAACAGAACTGGACTGTGTTCTCATCTAAAATATCTAGTTGCCTGCGCTAGTGCACTTCAGTTGGTAATCTGATGTTACTGCAGGGCTATTGAGCATGTTTTGTGCTTCTCCCAGGAACTGCTGACTGCAAAATTACATTGCAGATACCTCGATCTCTCCGGTAAGAAATATTTACCTTAATTCATTATCTATGCTTTTTTTTTCTGCTCCAGCTAGAGCTATCAACGGGAAGATGAACAGAGCGTGAAGGATCAGTGTTGGGATTCTCATCCCAGAAACATTTGCCATGGTGCATTCTAGGGTGTTGTGTGCGGTTATCGTGAAGACAAAATTTTAGATAAGAAGTTCTGCAGTCTGGAGGCCACAGATGGATACTTGGTGAAAGTACCAGCATGCGGGAAAGCAGCTACTTTGGTTGAAACACAATGCTTGCCAAATGAAACCAAGCAAATGCTGCAATATGTGAAAGAAGTAGATAAGGAACTATCTAACAAAGTATGCATTCCCAAGAGAACATGATCGAGCTTCCTTCTCAGGCTCGCTATGAGCAAACAAATATTCTGATGGCACCGAAAAGAATGTTGTGCGTCTATGTTAAAACTTTCAGCTGGCTATGTGCACAACCAAATACAGGTCTACATGAAATTATGATTTTTAATGCATGAGTATCATTTCCGCAATGCCGCTTGCTTTACTCGGAAAAGGTTCATCTCATCTTTTGTCCAGTTGGATTCTTTTGAGAGACGTTCACTTGAAATTTTGTGTGCAAGTCACACAGATTTGTTTGTGCTACATCATTATTATGCATCCCTATTGTCTTTAACGGGCAACCATATGCTTCTCTCAGACATCAGTCACAGAACATGACAATTGCAATTTGCATCTATCAGAAACAAAAGGGCTCCAGCCATGAAAAACAGGAAGCAATAGCAGAGAGCAATCTCGCATCTTCAACAAAAAGCTATGCCAATATATTCGTCTATTCATGCAGAGTAATACAAGATGTCAACATGTTTCTCTCCTGTTACAGTTTACAGGATGTCGGCATCCCAAGGCTCGCCGACGTCCGCTGCGGTTGATCTCCTCTGGTGGCTGCGACGCGGTGCCGACGTGGGGCTTCTAATTAACACCATGGGCGACAGAGGCAGCATGCTGCTGCTGGGCTCGTAGTCCGGCGACGCGGCGCCGCTAGAAGGAGGCGGCGGTGTGTAATACGTCGGCGCCGGCACGCACGACTTGGCGCCGGACAGCAGCACCAGAGCGGCGGAGACGGCGTGCTGGGCGTGTAATCCGGAGAAGAAGCGTGCCCAGGAGGAGTCGACCAAGTGTAGTATGCTGATGCAGCAGCAGCGTGCTCTGACGGCGTGTGCTCTGGGTCCGGGGACGCGGGTCGCGGCGAAGGCGTCGCCGGGAAAGCGAACCGAGCAGCAGGGTCCGACCAACTGTAATCCGGCGACGGCGGAGGGCCCGAGGGAGTGTAGTCTGGCGACGGCGGAGGGCCCGAGGCAGCGTGATCCGGCGATGGCGGAGGAGCCGAGAGAGTGCAGTCCTTGGAGCTCGCGAGCGGGGGAGGGCTCGACGGTGTGTAATCATCCGGCGACGGCGGAGGGCCCGACGGAGTGTAATCCGGCGACGGCGGAGGGACCGGCGGCGTGTAGTCCTGAGATGCGTACTCCTCGCAGTCCACGCCGAAGCCCGGGAAGAAGGGGCCTCCTCCCAGCATGATGCCGTACTGGGACGGCGGCGGCGAGCAGAACCGGGACGCGAGCGCCATCATCGGCGGCCGCCGGGAACTTGGGCGCGCGCGTACGTAGGTGTGATGTGGCGCCATCTGGAAGCGGGGAGAGGCGGAGGAAGAAAATCGTCGGGGGCGGGGGCATATGTAGCAGTAGTAGTACCGCCGTGATTGCGCTCACGCGCTCCGAGTTCGTCCGGAGCTGGATCCGAAACCATGGCGGCAACGAATGAGACAAGCAACCGACGCTTCCATGCATTGCATTCCCTAGCTAGCCTCGTGCACCCGTTTGTGCTGGTGGATCGTGATCGCTTTTATTTATCGAGCGGCTCAAGAGAGGCATATTGTTCTTGCTAAATCAACGCGTTTCTGAACTTTTGGCGCCGGCTCATGCGACAAGCTTGTACATCCGGCGTTTGTCCACGGGCAGTAAAAAACACATCGCTCACGCTTTAAGACAATTTTTATTTTTTTAGGACGCCGATAACTGCCACACGTGTGGCATCTAGTGGGGTTGTGCCGCACGCCCTGTGTGGCACGTAGACGACTCCGCCCGCACGAGGCGTCCGGGCGCACGCAGTCACAGCCCACACGTCCGGTGTGTGGCACAATCGCCCACATGTCCGGGCGATCGACCGCGCTGCCCGCATGACCTAACGCGCCCGTCGTCCCGGCCTGCCTTCCAACCCCATTCCGACCTGCCGCCGTCGTCTCCTACCTCTCGATCCCCTACCTTCATTGTCTTCCTTCTCTGGTTGCCATGGCAAACAGACCAGATCTCTAGCGCCTCCCCCCCCCCACCCCCGCGACGACGAGCTAACAGGTCGATCTCCGATCTCCTCTTGTTTCTCGTCCTTCTTCTGTCCAGAAAATTGAAATTGCAGATTGCCCACGAACATGGCGACTAGATCCACGCTGTCATGACAAAAACACTACGGATTTGTGTGTATTCAAATTTGCCCACCAAAGTACACCAGATCTGTCATATTCCATCCTAGAGTTGAGCTAAGCTTCTGGGTTGGGTTGGTGCGAGTAGTTGATGCATAAGAATGCGCATGAATCACTAAATATAGGGGAAAGAAAGGAGGGATTTGGGTGGTGCATAGAGAGGGAGGAAAATAATTGCCACATGTTTCTGATGTTAGTTGTCACCTATCTTTGCCGTCAGCTGCCACAATATTGTGTTGTTGCTTGCCATCATATTATGTTCGTTGTTGCCATCGATTCGAAATGATAGTTGGCATCCAGATTTTAGAAAAGAGAATGAATATGCATGTCCTACTTGCCATAATGTGTTGGCTCTCTATGCAAGAAATGTGATAGGATTGCCGTGTTTTCTTGTATGTGTAAACAGAAAGAATGCTTTTGCGGATATTGATGCGTTCTTGTTCATGCAGTGACTGAAAACACAGTGGGAGAAAAAAAATGAATCATGAAGACGGCACTGATCCTTGGTTTTCTTAAAGGCCAGAAACGCCCCCTTGGGATGCAGCAGAGTACAATCAACTCATTTCCGCAGGGCCGTTGCTGCCACTACTAGAGCAGTACGCAAGCATCAGTACGATGCATCATCAAAAAAGGGACAGTTGCCATATTTGCACGAGGAAGATGACATTCTACTTATGTCCTACAATGTCATTTTTCACAGGTTCTTATGACCCAACCACACACACGGGGATACCATGGTAAGTACAGACACAGGGCGCTAACGCTGACAGATGTATGGGCGACCAATTTCAAGTAGCCAATGTGGCAAATCAAGGTAACACGTACGGAAAAGAAACATACTGGTGTGGACATGAAATTAAACTTGCAAGGATGACAATGAAGGAAATATGCCCTAGAGGCAATAATAAAGTTATTATTTATTTCCTCATATCATGATAAATGTTTATTATTCATGCTAGAATTGTATTAACCGGAAACATAATACATGTGTGAATACATAGACAAAACTATGGTCACTAGTATGCCTCTACTTGACTAGCTCATTAATCAAAGATGGTCATGTTTCCTGACCATAGACATGTGTTGTCATTTGATTAGTGGGATCACATCATTAGAAGAATGATGTGATTGACATGACCCATTTTGTTAGCCTAGCACTTGATCGTTTAGTATACTTCTATTGCTTTCTTCATGACTTATACAAAGTTCCTGCAACTATGAGATTGTGCAACTCCCGTTTACCGGAAGAACACTTTGTGTGCTACCAAACGTCACAACATAACTGGGTGATTATAAAGGTGCTCTACAGGTGTTTCCGAAGGTTCATATTGAGTTGGCATAATTCGAGATTAGGATTTGTCACTCCGATTGTCGGAGAGGTATCTCTGGGCCCTCTCGGTAATACTCATCACTTAAGCCTTGCAAGCATGTAACTAATGAGTTAGTTATGAGATGACGTATTACAGAACGAGTAAAGAGACTTGCCGGTAACAAGATTGAACTAGGTATTGGATACCGACGATCAAATCTCGGGCAAGTAAACATACCGATGACAAAGGGAATAAAGTATGTTGTTATGCGGTTTGACCGATAAAGATCTTCGTAGAATATGTAGGAACAATATGGGCATCCAGGTCCCGCTATTGGTTATTGACCAGAGACGTGTCTCGGTCATGTCTACATTGTTCTCGAACCGTAGGGTCCGCACGCTTAAGGTTTCGATGACAGTTATATTATGAGTTTATGTATTTTGATGTACCGAAGGTTGTTCGGAGTCCCGGATGTGATCACGGACATGACGAGGAGTCTCGAAATGGTCGATACATAAAGATTGATATATTGGACGGATATATTTGGACACCGGAAAGGTTCCGGGAGAGTTTGGGAATATACCGGAGCTCCGGGAGGTTACCGGAACCCCCCGGTAAGTATATGGGCCTTATTGGGCCCAAGTGGGAGGAAGGGAGAAGGAGCAAAGGAGGGGGGCGCGCCCCCCCAAGCCCAATCCGAATTGGGGAGGGGGGCCGGCCCCCCTTTCCTTTCTCCTTCCCCCTCTTCCTTCCTACTACTAGTACTCCTTCCTTCCCCCTCCAACATGGATTAGGAAAAAGAGGGGAAACCTACTTGGAGTAGGTTTCCTCCTCCTATGGCGCCCCCCCCCCCTTGGGCCGGCCACCTCCTCCCTCCCTCCTTTATATACGGGGGTAGGGGGGCACCCTAGAACACACAAGTTGATCATTGATCATTCCTTAGCCGTGTGCGGTGCCCCCCTCCACGATATTACACCTCGGTCATATTGTAGCGGTGCTTAGGCGAAGCCCTGCGACAGGAGAACATCAAGATCGTCACCACGCCGTCGTGCTGACGGAACCCCCCCTCGGCGCCTCTGCTGGATCGGAGATCGAGGGTGCGTCATCGAGCTGTACGCGTGTCAAGAACTCGGAGGTGCCGGAGTAATGGTTCTTGGATCGGTCGGACCGGGAGGACGTACGACTACTTCCTCTATGTTCCGTCAACGCTTCCGCTTCGGTCTACGAGGGTACGTAGACAACACTCTCCCCTCGTTGCTATATCATCACCATGATCTTGCGTGTGCGTAGGAAATTTTTTGAAATTACTACGTTACCCAACAGTGGCATCCGAGCCTAGGTTTTTATGCGTTGATGTTATATGCACGAGTAGAATACAAGTGAGTTGTGGACGATATAAGTCATACTGCCTACCAGCATGTCATACTTTGGTTCAGCGGTATTATTGGATGAAGCGGCCCGGACCGACATTATGCGTACGCTTACGCGAGACTGGTTTTACCGCCGTGCTTTGCACACAGGTGACTAGCGGGAGTCTGTTTCTCCAACTTTAGTTGAACCGAGTGTGGCTACGCCCGGTCCTTGTGAAGGTTAAAACGGAGTCTATTTGACAAACTATCGTTGTGGTTTTGATGCGTAGGTAAGAACGGTTCTTGCTAAGCCCGTAGCAGCCACGTAAAATTTGCAACAACAAAGTAGAGGACGTCTAACTTGTTTTTGCAGGGTATGTTGTGATGTGATATGGCCAAGACGTGATGCTATATTTTATTGTATGAGATGATCATGTTTTGTAACCGAAGTTATCGGCAACTGGCAGGAGCCATATGGTTGTCGCTTTATTGTATGAAATGCAAACGCCCTGTAATTGCTTTACTTTATCACTAAGCGGTAGCGATAGTCGTAGTAGCAATAGATGGCGTAAACGACAACGATGCTACGATGGAGATCAAGGTGTTGCGCCGGTGACGATGGTGATCACGATGGTGCTTCGGAGATGGAGATCACAAGCACAAGATGATGATGGCCATATCATATCACTTATATTGATTGCATGTGATGTTTATCCTTTATGCATCTTATCTTGCTTTGATTGACGGTAGCATTTTAAGATGATCTCTCACTAAAATTATCAAGAAGTGTTCTCCCTGAGTATGCACCGTTGCCAAAGTTCGTCGTGCCGAGACACCACGTGATGATCGGGTGTGATAAGCTCTACGTCCATCTACAACGGGTGCAAGCCAGTTTTGCACACGCAGAATACTCAGGTTAAACTTGACGAGCCTAGCATATGCAGATATGGCCTCGGAACACGGAGACCGAAAGGTCGAGCGTGAATCATATAGTAGATATGATCAACATAATGATGTTCACCATTGAAAACTACTCCATCTCACGTGATGATCGGTTATGGTTTAGTTGATTTGGATCACGTGATCACTTAGATGACTAGAGAGATGTCTGTCTAAGTGGGAGTTCTTAAGTAATATGATTAATTGAACTTAAATTTATCATGAACTTAGTACCTGATAGTATCTTGCTTGTCTATGTTTGTTTGTAGATAGATGGCTCGTGCTGTTGTTCCGTTGAATTTTAGTGCGTTCCTTGAGAAAGCAAAGTTGAAAGATGATGGTAGCAATTACACGGACTGGGTCCGTAACCTGAGGATTATCCTCATTGCTGCACAGAAGAGTTACGTCCTGGAAGCACTGCTGGGTGCCAGGCCTGCTGCTGATGCAACTGACGACGTTAAGAACGTCTGGCAGAGCAAAGCTGATGACTACTCTATAGTTCAGTGTGCCATGCTTTACGGCTTAGAATCGGGTCTTCAACGACGTTTTGAACGTCATGGAGCATATGAGATGTTCCAGGAGTTGAAGTTAATATTTCAAGCAAATGCCTGGATTGAGAGATATGAAGTCTCCAATAAGTTCTATAGCTGCAAGATGGAGGAGAATAGTTCTGTCAGTGAACATATACTCAGAATGTCTGGGTATAACAATCACTTGATTCAACTGGGAGTTAATCTTCCTGATGATAGTGTCATTGACAGAATTCTTCAATCACTACCACCAAGCTACAAGAGCTTTGTGATGAACTATAATATGCAAGGGATGAACAAGACTATTCCCGAGCTCTTCGCGATGCTGAAAGCCGCGGAGGTAGAAATCAAGAAGGAGCATCAAGTGTTGATGGTCAACAAGACCACTAGTTTCAAGAAGAAGGGGAACTTCAAAAAGAACGGCAAGCAAGTTGCTGCTCAAGAGAAGAAACCCAAGTCTGGACCTAAGCCTGAAACTGAGTGCTTCTACTGCAAGCAGACTGGTCACTGGAAGCGGAACTGCCCCAAGTATTTGGCGGATAAGAAGGATGGCAAAGTGAACAAAGGTATATGTGATATACATGTTATTGATGTGTACCTAACTAGAGCTCGTAGTAGCACCTGGGTATTTGATACTAGTTCTGTTGCTAATATTTGCAACTCGAAACAGGGACTACGGAATAAGCGAGCGCTGGCCAAGGACGAGGTGACGATGCGCATGAGAAACGGTTCCAAAGTCGATGTGATCGCCGTCGGCACGCTACCTCTACATCTACCATCGGGATTAGTTTTAGACCTAAATAATTGTTATTTGGTGCCTGCGTTGAGCATGCACATTATATCTGGATCTTGTTTGATGCGAAACGGTTATTCATTTAAATCAGAGAATAATGGTTGTTCTATTTATATGAGTAATATCTTTTATGGTCATGCACCCTTGAAGAGTGGTCTATTTTTATTGAATCTCGATAGTAGTGATACACATATTCATAATGTTGAAGCCAAAAGATGCAGAGTTGATAATGATAGTGCAACTTATTTGTGGCACTGCCGTTTAGGTCATATCGGTATAAAATGCATGAAGAAACTCCATACTGATGGACTTCTGGAATCACTTGATTATGAATCACTTGGTACTTGCGAACCGTGCCTCATGGGCAAGATGACTAAAACACCGTTCTCCGGAACTATGGAGAGAGCAACAGATTTGTTGGAAATCATACATACAGATGTATGTGGCCCGATGAATGTTGAGGCTCGTGGCGGATATCATTATTTTCTCACCTTCACAGATGATTTGAGCAGATATGGGTATATCTACTTAATGAAGCACAAGTCTGAAACATTTGAAAAGTTCAAAGAATTTCAGAGTGAAGTAGAAAATCATCGTAACAAGAAAATAAAATTTCTGCGATCTGATCGTGGAGGAGAATATTTGAGTTACGAGTTTGGTTTACATTTGAAACAATGCGGCATAGTTTCGCAACTCACGCCACCTGGAACACCACAAACAAATGGTGTGTCCGAACGTCGTAATCGTACTTTACTTGATATGGTGCGATCTATGATGTCTCTTACCGATTTACCGCTATCGTTTTGGGGTTATGCTTTAGAGACGGCCGCATTCACGTTAAATAGGGCACCATCAAAATCCGTTGAGACGACACCTTATGAACTGTGGTTTGGCAAGAAACCAAAGTTGTCGTTTCTTAAAGTTTGGGGCTGCGATGCTTATGTGAAGAAACTTCAACCAGATAAGCTCGAACCCAAATCGGAGAAATGTGTCTTCATAGGATACCCAAAAGAGACTGTTGGGTACACCTTCTATCACAGATCCAAAGGCAAAACATTCGTTGCTAAGAATGGATCCTTTCTAAAGAAGGAGTTTCTCTCGAAAGAAGTGAGTGGGAGGAAAGTAGAACTTGATGAGATAACTGTATCCACTCCCTTATTGGAAGGTAGTTCATCACGAGAACCGGTTCCCGTGACAACTACACCAATTAGTGAGGAAGCTAATGATATTGATCATGAAACTTCAGATCAAGTTTCTACTGAACCTCGTAAGTCTACCAGAGTAAGATCCGCACCAGAGTGGTACGGTAATCCTATTCTGGAAGTCATGTTACTTGACCATGATGAACCTACGAACTATGAGGAAGCGATGATGAGCCCAGATTCCGCAAAATGGCTAGAGGCCATGAAATCTGAGATAGGATCCATGTATGAAAACAAAGTGTGGACTTTGGTTGACTTGCCCGATGATCGGCAAGCCATTGAGAATAAATGGATCTTTAAGAAGAAGACTGACGCTGATGGTAATATTACTGTCTATAAAGCTCGACTTGTTGCGAAAGGTTTTCGACAAGTTCAAGGGGTTGACTACGATGAGACTTTCTCACTCGTAGCGATGCTTAAGTCTGTCCGAATCATGTTGGCTATTGTTGCATTTCATGATTATGAAATTTGGCAAATGGATGTCAAGACTGCATTCTTGAATGGATTTCTAGAAGAAGAGTTGTATATGATGCAGCCAGAAGGTTTTGTTGATCCAAAAGGTGCTGACAAAGTTTGCAAGCTCCAGCGTTCTATTTATGGACTGGTGCAAGCATCTCGGAGTTGGAATAAACATTTTGATAGTGTGATCAAAGCATATGGTTTTATACAGACTTTTGGAGAAGCCTGTATTTACAAGAAAGTGAGTGGGAGCTCTGTAGCATTTCTAGTTTTATATGTTGATGACATATTATTAATTGGAAATGATATAGAATTTCTGGATAGCATAAAGGGATACTTGAATAAAAGTTTTTCAATGAAAGACCTCGGTGAAGCTGCTTACATATTAGGCATCAAGATCTATAGAGATAGATCAAGACATTTAATAGGACTTTCACAAAGCACATACCTTGACAAAATATTGAAAAAGTTCAATATGGATCAGGCAAAGAAAGGTTTCTTGCCTGTGCTACAAGGTGTGAAGTTGAGTCGAACTCAATGCCCGACCACAGCAGAAGATAGAGAGAAAATGAAAAATGTTCCCTATGCTTCAGCCATAGGCTCTATCATGTATGCAATGCTGTGTACCAGACCTGACGTATGCTTAGCAATAAGCTTAGCAGGGAGGTACCAAAGTAATCCAGGAGTGGATCACTGGACAGTGGTCAAGAACATCCTGAAATACCTGAAAAGGACTAAGGATATGTTTCTCGTATATGGAGGTGACAAAGAGCTAGTCGTAAATGGTTACGTTGATGCAAGCTTTGACACTGATCCGGACGATTCAAAATCGCAAACCGGATACGTGTTTTTATTAAACGGTGGAGCTGTAAGTTGGTGCAGTTCTAAACAAAGCGTCGTGGCGGGATCTACATGTGAAGCGGAGTACATAGCTGCTTCTGAAGCAGCAAATGAAGGAGTCTGGATGAAGGAGTTCATTTCCGATCTAGGTGTCATACCTAGTGCATCGGGACCAATGAAGATCTTCTGTGACAATACTGGTGCAATTGCCATGGCAAAGGAATCCAGATTTCACAAGAGGACCAAGCACATCAAGAGACGCTTCAATTCCATTCGGGACCAAGTCCAAGTGGGAGACATAGAGATTTGCAAGATACATACGGATCTGAATGTTACAGACCCGTTGACTAAGCCTCTCTCACGAGCAAAACATGATCAGCACCAAGACTCCATGGGTGTTAGAATCATTACTATGTAATCTAGATTATTGACTCTAGTGCAAGTGGGAGACTGAAGGAAATATGCCCTAGAGGCAATAATAAAGTTATTATTTATTTTCTCATATCATGATAAATGTTTATTATTCATGCTAGAATTGTATTAACCAGAAACATAATACATGTGTGAATACATAGACAAAACTATGGTCACTAGTATGCCTCTACTTGACTAGCTCATTAATCAAAGATGGTCATGTTTCCTGACCATAGACATGTGTTGTCATTTGATTAGTGGGATCACATCATTAGAAGAATGATGTGATTGACATGACCCATTTTGTTAGCCTAGCACTTGATCGTTTAGTATACTTCTATTGCTTTTTCATGACTTATACAAAGTTCCTGCAACTATGAGATTGTGCAACTCCCGTTTACCGGAAGAACACTTTGTGTGCTACCAAACGTCACAACGTAACTGGGTGATTATAAAGGTGCTCTACAGGTGTTTCCGAAGGTTCATGTTGAGTTGGCATAATTCGAGATTAGGATTTGTCACTCCGATTGTCGGAGAGGTATCTCTGGGCCCTCTCGGTAATACTCATCACTTAAGCCTTGCAAGCATGTAACTAATGAGTTAGTTATGAGATGACGTATTACAGAACGAGTAAAGAGACTTGCCGGTAACGAGATTGAACTAGGTATTGGATACCGACGATCAAATCTCGGGTAAGTAAACATACCGATGACAAAGGGAATAAAGTATGTTGTTATGCGGTTTGACCGATAAAGATCTTCGTAGAATATGTAGGAACAATATGGGCATCCAGGTCCCGCTATTGGTTATTGACCAGAGACGTGTCTCGGTCATGTCTACATTGTTCTCGAACCGTAGGGTCCGCACGCTTAAGGTTTCGATGAC
Organism: Triticum timopheevii; assembly: GCA_963921465.1. Lineage (NCBI taxonomy): Eukaryota > Viridiplantae > Streptophyta > Magnoliopsida > Poales > Poaceae > Triticum > Triticum timopheevii. The sequence continues at coordinate 625,592,328 of OY997264.1, read as the reverse complement.
AGTTATATTATGAGTTTATGTATTTTGATGTACCGAAGGTTGTTCGGAGTCCCGGATGTGATCACGGACATGACGAGGAGTCTCGAAATGGTCGAGACATAAAGATTGATATATTGGACGGATATATTTGGACACCGGAAAGGTTCCGGAAGAGTTTGGGAATATACCGGAGCTCCGGGAGGTTACCGGAACCCCCCGGTAAGTATATGGGCCTTATTGGGCCCAAGTGGGAGGAAGGGAGAAGGAGCAAAGGAGGGGGGCGCGCCCCCCCAAGCCCAATCCGAATTGGGGAGGGGGGCCGGCCCCCCCTTTCCTTTCTCCTTCCCCCTCTTCCTTCCTACTACTAGTACTCCTTCCTTCCCCCTCCAACATGGATTAGGAAAAAGAGGGGAAACCTACTTGGAGTAGGTTTCCTCCTCCTATGGCGCGCCCCCCCCTTGGGCCGGCCACCTCCTCCCTCCCTCCTTTATATACGGGGGTAGGGGGCACCCTAGAACACACAAGTTGATCATTGATCGTTCCTTAGCCGTGTGCGGTGCCCCCCTCCACGATATTACACCTCGGTCATATTGTAGCGGTGCTTAGGCGAAGCCCTGCGACAGGAGAACATCAAGATCGTCACCACGCCGTCGTGCTGACGGAACTCCCCCTCGGCGCCTCTGCTGGATCGGAGATCGAGGGTGCGTCATCGAGCTGTACGCGTGTCAAGAACTCGGAGGTGCCGGAGTAACGGTGCTTGGATCGGTCGGACCGGGAGGACGTACGACTACTTCCTCTACGTTCCGTCAACGCTTCCGCTTCGGTCTACGAGGGTATGTAGACAACACTCTCCCCTCGTTGCTATATCATCACCATGATCTTGCGTGTGCGTAGGAATTTTTTTGAAATTACTACGTTACCCAACAGACAAAGACTTACGAGTTATATGGAAAAACGCAGGGCCTTCATGTAGCACGTGGCAACAGGTGACAACCATGTACCTGCCATCAACGTCGTACACAGGTGAGACATATGAAGTGAATTTGTGGACAGTGATTCGGGAGAATGAACATAGGTGACATTGGCGGTTTCGTGGGTGATTTGACAGGACGCAGTTGCCATGCCTGGACAGCTGCAGTTGCCATGCCTGGACAGATGTAGTTGCCATGCATGGACAGATGCATTTGCCATGCCTGGACAACTGCAGTGTTGTTCCTGGGTTGTCATGCCTGGACAACTGCATTTGCCATGCCTGCACAACTACAGTTGCCATGCCTGGACAGATGCAGTTGCCATGGCAAATCAATTCCATGACAATGCTTGGTAGGAGCCCATTATTGTGTTCTGCTCAAAAAGAAAAAAAGGAGCCCATTCGTTTATCACGTATCGTACACTTCTGCCCGGGCAAACGACGATGCATAGCAGATTTTGCCGCATTGTTTATCAGGTGCGTACGCTGTCCGGTGGCCAGCGAGCCCGGGCAAGTGCCCGGGGGTGGCCGGGCGCTGGCTTCGCTATTGAATCAATTGTAGTTGCCATGCCTAATCAAATGTGATTGCATGTGTCTAAACAACTGTGGATGACAAGTGTGAACAAAAATCTGTGTGGCATGGTTGAACTACTATATGTGCCATGTTGTACAAACTACAGTTGCCATGCATTGACCAACTGCTAAATGATCACAGGTTGTTATGGTGGAACCACACCGGCAAACATGTCATGGCAAGCTTCACAGTTGCAAGCCAATGCTATTGCAGATAGAGCACATCAAAGTGGATTTGTCACGGTGGTGGCGGAAAACAATAAAAATGCTACCAGGTGGACACGTGCACCTAGAATGCATGTTTTGATGCTAAAGATGTTGGTTGCCATGTCTTGTCAACAGTAGCTGCCATGGTTGTTGAATTGTAGCTGCCATGGCCGAAAAACTGCAGTTGCCATGCATGGCCAGATGCAGATGTCATGGCTTGCTGTATGAATGATATCTTGCCAAATCAGATGCAGTTGCTATATTCCGTTACGATAAACCTGCCATTCAAGCAATGCTTACACACGTGCCCTTTTTTTGTAGGGCCTTCGACTACAATCAACAGCGGCGCGGGGACATCTACTGCGGGAACCTCTGAGCACACGGAAGAAGCGTTCCACCAGCCAGTCAACAGTCCTGCAACAAACAATGCAGAATCAGTGTCGAAAATGGCAATCTTCCAGCAATGGCGACAAGCACACCTTTGCACACCAGCACAAGCAACACTCAAGCAGATGAAACAGACGCCAATACTGAAGTGAATAATGAAACTAATGACGAAGCACAAGGGGATGAAGAAGATGGAAAATCAGAAATCATGGTACCTCAGCCACCATATGTTGGGCGGAGATTTGATTCGTTTGAAGATGCCAAGGAATTCTACAAGACATATGCAATGTTCCATGGGTTTGCGGTGAACACCGAATACCATAGGAAAATTTAAAAAACTAACGAGTACAACAGAGGTGAGATAAGGTGCTACAAGGCACGAAGGAACATGAAGGGGAAATGTGTTGCACCTGTCGTGCCGGAATGAAAGAGAGGTATCATTGTCAAGACAGAATGCCCTGTCCGGTGTAAGCTAAACGCAGATGGAGCACAGTGGGTGGTCACCGACTATTTCAACGAACACAACCACAAACTCATAAAGAAGTTTGATCTGGTAAAATTTCTGAGCGCCCACAGAGGATTCAGCCCTCGAGAAGAAATTTATAAAATTGCTACATGATTGTAACGTCAGTCCATCAAGAATGGTCCAAATACGGTCCCTGATCCACAGCGGAGATGGTAGACTGAGTAGCATGCCCTACATACCAGCAGATGTCACAAACCTAAAGGTAAAGTACCATAGAGAGAGCAGGTTGGCTGACATAGAAGCCACGATAGCCTACTTTGAAGAGAAAGCAAAAGCAGATGCTGATTTCTTCTATATGATAAGATTGGACGATGAGGACCGTGTCAGAAACATGTATTGGGTGGATGGTGCTGCAAGAAGGGCCTACAAACATTTCTGTGATTGCATATCATTCGACGTGACATATCTCACTAATATGTACAAGATGACCTGCGCTCCATTCATAGGACTAAATAACCACAATCAGTCATTGCAGTTCGGTTGCGGACTCGTTCGGAACGAAGATACGGATGGTTACACTTGGTTGTTCAAAACCTTATTGGAGTGCATGGATTACAGCCTGATGCTAGGACCATTTTTTGGCTGACCGTCCAGAGCTACACAAGGCATTCGAGTTATGCGTGGATCACAGCTTGATGGTGGAGAAGTTCGAATGGAGTTTCAACACGGATGGCGGAGTTGCCATATGGGGTCAGACATGGTTGCCATGTGCAGACAGCCATGGCTGCCAAGGTATTTATCTCTTGTTAGCCATAAATGATTGCCGTACGGGGAGTTTTTCACATGTTATGCAACATACAAAATTGAATAATGTCGTGCAAGAAAGAAGGCAGAACTAACCTGTAGTTTCCTATATTTCATATCTGTTATCCTGTCTACGGCAAGCACAGCCTTGACAGCAGCGCCCGTCCACGCAGAGACAGCAAACTTGTGTGCAGGCAGCGGGCCTCCTATCCCAGTAAATTCAATGGTGGACAGATCAAAAGCATCGACGTACATGAGCTGGTATACACAATAAAAAAGGAAGCTATGTCAGTTCAATCATGCTATGGTGAAAAAAGAAGCTTATGTAGTTTTCTTCAGTCATCAAGTTGAAGAGAATGAAGAGAAAGGATTTGCCATCTATCTATGTTAGTTGCCATCATGCTGTGTTGGCAGTTGCCATCTTGTTATGCTGGTAGCTGCCACCTCAGCATCATAGTTTCCATGCAGATTGTATAAGAGAGAACGAATGTATGAAATGAACACTTTTTTGTGTTGTTCAAAAAATGCTGGTATATACAATAAAAAAGGAAGCTATGTTAGTTGGAATCATGCTATGGTGAAAAAGAAGTTTATGTAGTTTCCTTGAGTCATCAAGTTGAAGAGAATGAAGAAAAAGATTTACCATCTATTTATGTTAGTTGTCATCATGCTTTGTTGACAGTTGCCATCTTGTTATGCTGGTAGCTGCCGCCAGCTCAGCATCATGGTTAGGGGTTGGCATATTACACTACACCACAACACTACATCCCTAACAGACAGATTGGTCGGGAATACAATGTCTACCAACAGACAGTCGGTCGGGAAAGACTATTGCCGACCGACCCTGTCTGTTGGGGTAAGTTCAGACGGGAAAGCCCTTTCCCGACCGACATAGTTTTCCCGACCGACTGCTTGTCAGCTATGGAACATCTTTCCCGACCAACATTCTGTTGGGCCTGCCATGGACCTTTCTCGACCAACAGTCTATTGGCGCTCCCATGGGACTTTCCCGACCATCAGTCAGAGTATTCTTTCCCGACCAACAATCCATTGGGGCTGTCATGGGCCTTTCCCGACCGACTATCGGACAGGGCATTCTTTCCTGACCAACATTCTGTTGGGCGCATTAGCTTTTCCCGACCAACTATCCGATGGGGTTTGTTGCCCTCCCATATAGCTGGATTTCACATTATCAACAAAATATCAATCAAGTTACCCAAATCATTACAATAACGTGCATGTCGTCCAACAATAGTAAACCAAAACCAAACAATAATGACACACATTCAATAATTTTCACATTGAAATTTCCCATAAAATAATTTAACTTATTAAATAGGGAACAAAATATGTTCACTGTTTGAGAGCAAAAATGGGTCGCTTTGGTTTCTAGAATATGCACTAGAGGCACATCATCTACATTGACTACTGCTGGTGGGCAACTAGATAACCACAAGATCCTTCCATCATTCTCGTACTTGACATCAACACCTTTCTTCATCTCATTGATCCATATTCCATCGCCACCATCCTCCAGCTTGAACATCTGCGTGTCAAAATCCCCAGTTAATATTCCACACCATAGCTTGATAGACAGAGTTATGAAGACGACATCAAATGGGCTTAAATGACAAAACTGATATATATGTAACATTTTGCCATGCCACTACCTGATGATATGTATGTAGGTGTTTCTTTTTCCCGGCCGAATTTGACTGGTGGAGGTTTGAGAAAAGATGAAGCAGGGCATCTACAACACACACAGTACCACCCAGGATGGTGTGAGATTAAAATTAGCCTCAGAGAGAAACATGTAAAAAAAATATGTAGTAACATTCCCAAAGAATTGAAAATCCTATATAGTTTTCATATCTGAATTTGAATCTCCAGACTGCAATTGGTAATGTAGAAGTGTAGGTATTATTATTATAGCAACAAACTATCAGGCTCAGAATTGAATGTTTTTGCCTATCTCAAGGTTCAGCGAGACTTGTGAAGATAAAGACATCAATCAAATGAGCTTAAATGAAAAAGCTGAGATATGTAAGATTTTTTGCTTGTCCAACTTAACTGATCGAGGGATGTCTAAGAAAATAAGACCAAGCAGAGCATGTATTGCACGCACAGTAGCACCGCACGATGGAGTCAGATTAACATTAGCTTGAGAGAGCGAGAGAAAAGAGAGCCGACACGTACCGCATGAGGGAGGAGATGAGGAGGGGACTCAGGGGAGAGCAGTAGCGGCTAGGGTTTCGGTGCCGCCTCCATGGGGTCGCTGGTGCCGCCGTCGCCGTAGATCCTTGGTCGATGAGGCGGTACCTGTGAAAATAGTCGAATTGGTGCCCGACGACATAGATGGTCAAGACGAGATACAAACAAAATTACCAGTCTTTACTGCAGATTCAAATCATACGCACCCACAGCCCGGCATGGTAGTGCTTTGAGTGTTTGTTAGAGAAGGAGTGATGCTCTTGTCAACGCCGAGCTTCACGACCATATAATCTGGACCAGCAGGCAGTGAACTAGTCGAACAGCAGCACGTACTCATCATCATCACCATTTTTCATATATAAAAAAATTGCATGCAGAGGACCATGTACAGAGAACATATTCACGTGCAGACTGGTTAGGTTTTCAGTAAACTGATACTAGCTAGTATATGTTTTCAGTAAAACTAGTACGTCAATTTGGTTCATGTACAGAGAACATATTCACATGTAGAGGACCATTTATAAAAACTGGAACCTATCTTCCACTGGAACAAATAGCACACCCGCAAGAGACATATGTACACTGTGAAGACTAGAAACGTAGTGATTCAGCCAGACATGTAAAAATAGATGTCCAGTGGAACATAAAAGTGTGTTACCTTATGTATAGAACTAGATGAAACTGATGCGCTATTATTGCCCGAATCAAGTGCTGGTTTCTTTAAACTGTACACTTCTGCTGGATGGTTGGATGACTTGTCTCCTTTGGAATGTCTACGATTCAACTCTTGATTGTCACTGGAAGATTTCTCTTTACTGGACTCCAGTTTCATTGCTTGGCTGATTGCTTCGCCTTCTTAGGCAGGCAAATTATTCCCATGATAAGACTGATTATGCAATGTCCATGTGCCCATAGTGGATAACTCTCTTCAGACATTCCTACATAAATGGAAGGAGTAAGAACTCAGATGATGAAGAACAAGTAGCAGTGAATAGCATGGTAAAATGTAAAAGATGAGGGGAAAAGAAGCAACACAATAATATACCAACAGTTAGATGCCGAGTTGCCGACTGCACTTCAAATTGTTTTTTGCAGAGAAGAAAGTCCAGACTGATCATATACTATTAGTTATTTTCAACAGACATTTTATTTTATAATACAAAGTTAATACACCGCAAGGAATATATGTGAGACCTGAATATTAGAAGACAATTCCTATATATATGAAAAGACTACAGGTTTAGTTGAAAATAGCTATATGGAAGACTATTTTTATAATACAAAGTTAATACACCATTAAGCATATTTTTTATGAATACAACATGGTGTAATGCAGAAGAAGTCATCGTATCATCGCATTGAAATATGAGACTATTTAAAAAAATCAGGTCGCCTTGTTAAACTGAGCAAATTATAGTTAGCATTGCTTCTGAAAGGAACACACTATTTTTTTACTAACATTTGCCTGTAACAGTAAGAGAGAACCATGTCTAGAGATAAATCAGTGCCATACCGACATGAGTACAGATCACTGAAAGTTAGTTCGGGGGAGATGAGTGCCAAACAATTAATAAGCAACAACCAGAAGAAGAACATCGATATCTAGCTCTGTGCATTGACTAGTAACAATCAATGCTGGTCTATATTCTCTTTTATTATGTCAGTTTAGCTCGATGCCACTTCTTACCTGTTGATGGTGTACAAAATATTTTTGTTATTCTCTTCATCTACAATTTGTCTGAGAGAATGTACAGTTCATTGCCTATGAGGTTTAACAGAATTACAATTCATAACAGAGTTTCAGTTTTCAAGGGACAACACATTACCATGTATAACGTCTAATGCTTCATTTCCAGGGAAGAAACTGGATTAATCACCAATCAATAGGCAGTAGAATATCAACATTGAGCAGCAATACGACAGTTCTAGCACATCAAGCAGCAGAACCGTGGCTAGCAGCACACTGCACACCAAAGCAAGCATACACAGCATAACAGCAGCAAGCACACAACAACCACACAATCAGCAAGCACCACAGGAGCAGTAGCAAGCAGCAAGCAGGCACACGGTTACACAGTACTAGCAAGCGGCAAGCAGGCAGCAGCACAAACAGGGGAAGAGGGGTGAGCAGAGGAACTACCTGAGGGAGGAGCTCGGGGAGTCAGGGTGGATGAAGGGGAGCAGATCCGGCTGGGGAAGGCCGAAGGGGAGCAGATCCGGCTGGGGAAGGCCGAAGGGGAAGGAGCCGAGGACCTCTTTTCTTCTCTCTATATGAAGCCCCTCATTAACCCTATCCCGAGCCCTCTCTCGCCGCCGCCAAGATCTCTTCTGTACTCCGACGGCCATGGTGGATACCATGGTGGAGAGGGGGGAGGACGAGCCAGGCAGGGCGGCGGCAGCCTCGCTGGAAGCTTACGCGCGCAGGCTGACCGGAGAGAGCACTCACCGAGGAACAGAACTTCAGCGCGTGGCCGTGACAGGATGGTGTGGGGTCGACGGTGGAGACGCTGCGGAACAAGCGGGAGAGGAGGTCGCAGCCTCGCCGGCCGAAGAGCACGTAGCTGGACGGCGAGAGAGAGCTCGAGCGGCGGCGGCGGCGGCGGATTTAGGTTAGGAGGAAGAATGATATTTGGGGGCAGTCTGTGGCACCGGTTGGAGGCATAACGAGAAAAAAAAGAGGGATTTTTTGTGTAGTGGGCGGTTTTCGCGCTAAGTTTTTCGTCCCTGCGCGCGCAGCTATCTGGCCGGCCCATTTACCCACAAGCAATCGGTTGGCGTTTCATTGCCGACCAACAACCCAAAGGGAAGTGAAGCATTCCCAACCGATAATATGACGTAGGATAATAAACTATTTTCGACCGACAGTTGGATGCTACATGTGAGTATTGCCGACCGACCGTCTGATACAAGTTTTCCCAACCAACAGTCTGTTGATACACAATAGTTTTCCCAACACACGTCTGTAGGGAATGTGGTGTCATGGTGTAGTGTTAACCGAGGACCCATGTACCGAACCGAAATAACCGGGGCCGAAACCAAATGGACCGAAACCAAAAATTTAGGTTCCTATTTTGGTTGTCAAATTTGCAGAACCGAAATTTATTCTGTAATTTCGGTTTTAGCACCTGGATAACCGAAATAACCAAATAACCGAACCTACAGAACACGCCTTGCTCTTCCTGTACCCACCCTATCGATGCCCATGGCCGGCTAGGCCAGCTGGCCCATGTAGACCGAGCGCTCTAGTTCTCAGAGTTCTTGCTGGACCCAGTTTAACAACGTACACGTTTGGTATGGCCCAAGTATTCTGTAGCAAGCGGCCCATGCAAAATACGTTAATTGCACTACAGTTTTGTGATTCTCAAAAAAACTACAGTAGTTTGTGGTTTAGTACCACCGCGGGGAGCCACAGAGAAAGGTACCGTAGGCAAGACTATAAAAGGTAGTACCAGCTAGCCATTTGTCTCATCCACCGCTTGTACTGACACGTACAGGCTCACTAAAAAGGAAAACAGATTCCCGTGCCTAAACTTCCGGTTTGTTCGGTCAGAACCGATCAAAGAACCGAGTCTTCGGTTCAGAAAAATATCGGTTACCTACTTATGCTGGAACCAATCGGTTTGCATTTTTAGGAAACCGAATATTTTTTAAACCCGGAAAACCGAACCGAAAACTTCGGTTAGGCCTGGTCATGGTTGCCATGCAGATTGTCTAAAAAAAAATTGAATGTATGAAATGAACACTTTTTGTGTTGTTGAAAAATGCTATTGCCTTGTAGGCAGCAACTACAGTTGTCATGGATTAAACAAAAGTCACTTTCACATGTAAAAGAATTCACATAAAAAATAAAACAAAGGGTTGCCATGGTTGCCATGCACGATCTTGTATGGTTGCCATGCACGATCTTGTACGGTTCATACTTATCAACAACTGGGATATTGATTTAGGGAAATCATTCAACCGTGATAAGAGTATTTGCAAAAGGGTAGGGGGAAAATACCATTAGGTACAAGCGACAACCCTTCTGGTACATCTTGTTTGAGAATGCATCATGCAGGAAGTCAGCGATGAATTTACACCAATTCATTTTCTTCACGTCTTTCAGCTTCGCCTACACAACACAAATTTCAGGACAAAAAGTTGTCGCATCAGCATTCAAAATGAAAGCATCAAAAAACTGGCAGTGACTAGCTTCCAGATGACATCAAAATCAAAAAAAATGAAGGGAAAAAAGAAATAGAGAGAGAGTATTCACCAGGATGGGGAAGCACTTATTGCTTGGGCGAAGAGATGTGGTAGGCGCAAAGACAACTGAGATCAAGTACATGAGCAGCTTCATCTTAAATACCTCGCCATGGGTTTTCATGCCCTCCAGCGAAGTTGCCAACACAGTCGTATTCGGCATGGTTGACATCCCAGGAAACAAACGGGCGAACAAGGCTTCCTCAATCTTATTATTCACCTCATACGGGACTTTGATTTCTTCAAGGGGCACACCCAAAGTGCAGAACACAGATTCCTCATCCAAAGGCAGTCTTCCCCGTCCCGGAATAAAGAATTCTCTGGAGGCAGGATCATAAATCTCACCGAGCCAGTCGCATACAGGGTTCACTAGGTTCTTGCAGCGAACATCCATCAGAGCCTGCATCCCCATCTCACCGGCAACTCACTTCTGCTCATCAGTAAATCCATCGTTCAAAATGGTCAGGCGTTCTTGCGGAGCCCTATTGTGATGACGTTTCTTCTTTTGCATAACAGAAAAAGGATCATTTGTTGCCATGTTCAATGTCATGAAAAATTTAGTTCTAACTGAAGATTGAAAACTCAATGTGACGATTAAACATATGAGGGTGGAAAGTGACCTCATCGACATCTTTTGCCCGACCAGTCATGTGATTCTGTTGCGGTGCATCCATGAAGTCATCATCATCATCTTGATGGTCGCCACGAACCATTGTGCTACGATAAGAACAAAACACACATTAGGGTGAAATGAAATCACAGCCGACGGATACGGAAAGAAATGCATAAAGTAACTTCCCTCGATATCTTCGATGAACAAAAAAAATGAAAACTTAAATGGTTGGCCTAAGGTTTAAGCATTTTGAAGAGGGCGGTAATTGCCATGTGATGAACATGCACAAAAAGGCAGAAAAATAATCAAAATGGAAAAGCAATTGCGGAAACATGGCACTGGACATGTATGTGCTTCTGAAGGAAGCAGTTGCCAGCTAGCAGAATCTTCTTGCCATATTGGCTCATTTGAAAGTGGCAAATGAGGCAGATCATAGGAACACCCCCCCCCCCCCCCCCGGACTGTCCAACATGAAATGTGGCAACAACACATTGGCTTCATAAAAAATGTGCAGATCGTAAGGCACTTTAAAAATGTTCAAGTTGCCATGTTAAACACAAGTCACTCCAAAAAAGGGCGGACAACTTCCACTGCACAACATGTAATAAGGCAACTCACACCCTGGCATCACATAAAAATGAGTTGCCATGTATTCGCAAGAAGCAAATGTACTAGGTTCAAAGTTGGCGTGTCAAACACAAGGCACTTGAAAAACAAAGGTAGACAACTTCCACTACACAACATGTAATGTGGCAACTCACACCCTGGCCTCACATAAAAAATGAGTTGCCATGTAATGCAGTTAAAAAATGTTCAGGTATCACAAGCCAGCATGGCAAACGCCAACTGAGTCTATTGTACAGTGAATGTGCCATTGTCCTGGATATGGCATGGCAACAGACATAGTGTGTTCACAAAATTAGTTGCCACATGGAAAGCATATTCGTGGCAAAGCTGACATGATTGATCAGGAAATTGGTCGCCATCAGTGATGATAGTGGCATGGCAACAACCATAGTGTGTTCAGAAAATTAGTTGACACATGTAAAGCATATTCGTGGCAACTGGCACGGTTGATCAGGAAATTAGTCGCCATCAGTGATGATAGTGGCATGGCAACAGCATAGTGTGTTCACAAAATTAGTTGCCACATGCAAAGCATATTCGTGGCAATTGACACGGTTGATCAGGAAATTAGTTGCCATCAGTGATGATAGTTGTTGAAAATGCCATGGTTGCCATTATCATACACTTTGAAATGCAACTACCTAGATCTAGGGTTCATTCGCAACTATCATACCTTGAAATTTAACAAACAAAAAACTCCCTACACTGATGGCCATAGCATTTCGAGGCAAATCATAACTAACATATAGAAAAATCGCCCGATCAATCGAAAGGCAAAAAATAGATTTGGCTGCGGACTGGGACGGGGACGGATTTAGCCCACACCGGCATGACTGCCACCGCGGCGGCAACAAAACTGCGCAAATGCCACCCTAAATGGCAAGCACACGACTCCACCGCTGACGGGGACGCCGGAGAACCGCGAATCGGCCGAAATCTCGAGGAAACTCGAGCAGAAATTGACCATAAAGGGGGGGGGGCGCAAAATCGCAGGCAGGAAATGTGAGCACGGGAGCGATCCTTACCTTCAATCTGCGGCTCTTCGGCGACGACGCTCCGGTCTGGCGAGCCCCACCAACGGTCGCGAATGCGGTCGACTCTTCCGCCGCCGCCGTCACCTTCTCCTCTCAGTTTCTCCTCAATCGAATGCAACTGGTGTGAATGGGTGGGTTGGGGAGTAATGAATGGGGAGGGGAGTAACTAAACCGCGAGGGGAGAGCAAAGTGGCGAGACGTGGGAGACGGCAACCGAAGTCGGGCGTGGCATGCGGGCGCGACGGCAGTTCCACCGCACGCCCCGACTCGCAACCGCTGACCTCGGAGGGAAAACGGCGTGCGGGTGAAATCCCTTACGCGCCACACATGTGACTTGTCCTACGTGGCACACAAAATCAACCTCTTCGTGCCAAGATTCATGCAAAAGGCACATGACAACGATCGACGCATGTGGGCGAGTTGGCTAACGCCCACATGTGTGGGCGTTAGTGTTTCCGTTTTTTTAAACACAACGCAACAGCTCTGTCGACTTAAATAACTAAGAAGAAAACTATTGCACGGTTAATTACAAAAAATCAGGCAAAAGCCAATACAAACATGACTAAACCTACTCGAGCAAAGACTCGCATGGCCGCACCCGCTCTCACCACAAGGCGAAAGCCCACTCAAAAATAGACACAATAGGGCCACACCCACTCTCATCAACAGCACGACAAAACATCACATAAACCAACAAATAACAATCAAACCAACGGTTACCGCCTCCATCAAACTAGTCGGACTCCCACCACTGTCAAAGAGCAGACACAAGACACCCCTGCAGTGGTGAAGATGCAAGCCCTCTCACAGGACTCTGCGCCAAATGCGACGTTCGACATGCCGACGACCAATCTTGAGAGCAACCGCACCGCCCACACGACATAGGTCAACACAACCAATGTTGATGAACTCTCGAGGCTACTAGCACGACTTCCATCCACTCTGTCACGTCCTACATGGTTCATCAACACCGTCTTCCAAGGCCACGACCCCGACATGCCGCCCTCGAGCTGCAACGCCAAACGATCTAACCACCCTAGCCCAATCCGCTCAGGGCAACTACCTGCAGACCACGACCACCACATCTGGAACCATCATCTGACATAAAGGTGGACCGGTGTGTAGACCGAGCCGAAAAAACTGCCACCCAAGTGACTGAAGGTTGACACCCAAGCGAAGGTTGAGCCTTAGCCTCATAAGTTGTCTCCGCACATCAACCTCCTGGGGCCGTTGCCCTAGCATCCACCAAATCCGACAAAGGAGAAACCACGCGCAACAAGCAAACTAGCTTTCTCAAGCAGCGCCCCTAGGGGGGAAACGACAAAGAACCATGTAGAGTTTTGGTTTTCAGTTCAAAGCTTAAAGTTTTGGAAAATGGAGCTGCCGTTTTCACTAGTTTGGTCCCTAGCAACTCGAGCTAGTTCAGGACTCAATTGTAAAAAGAAGTTGAGTCGTGTCTCGCACGAGCAAAAATGACCCATTTGAAATGGATGGTGTGAGTTTGTCAAATACTCGACAAGCAACGCCCAGAACTCATCGAACTCAACAAAGATGGCCAGCATTTTTTTTGACCGCCCAAGGATGCGCAAGACATCGATGCCAAGTCGCCAAACGACCCAGCATCTCACCCATCCCGAAAACTAACTTTTGAGTTATAAGGTTATCCCTCTATCGCAGGCACTAAAAGGGCACTAAAAGGATAGCACCATTTTTTTGCGGGAAAATCAGCGAGCTTTATTCATTAAAAGCACACTTGGAGCAGTCAGCCAACAGGCTGGTCACCAAGAAGTTAAGAGTTTCATCGAGCCAGCTTACCGTCACATTTAGTGTGCACACACATGCGCCGGAAGGTTCGCCGCCCGATTTACATGCTGGATATCAAATGAAGAAAAAGTAGTATAGAACTCTCATATTTCTAAAAGTAAAGGAGCCACAATTGATCAAGAATTGTGGCAAGTTTGCCAGAGCTTCACCAGCTTCAAGCAGTCGACTTCCATAATCACATGCGGAAATCCTCGAAGACAAGCAAAACGTACTCCATCTCGCAGCGACAAGCACTCCATCATCAAGGGATCTAAAACACCCAAGTATGGTTTGCACCATGAACCCCAGGAGTGCAGAGGATGATCGAGCCACTCCTGCACTGCCCCGGCCTTCATCAAAATTTAGAGCGTCGTCGGTTGTGATCTGACCGAGCCCACTTTCGGGGGCCGCCAACCATAACCCAGTAGGACCAAGGTTTCCTTACGAGGTAGCTATAGGAGGGAGATAGACTCTGTTCTGATAGTTGTTGTGGGATCTCTCCCCTCGTCGCCATGTTTGATTCGGTTCCTGAAATGCTAGATGGACCACATAGTAGTAGTGATCTTAGCACGGTCATCGGATGTGAACTCAGGATCACATGTGATGTCTCGTGTCCACGTGTCCAAATGAAGAGGGGGAAGACAAAGACCAAGCCATGTCCACGCCTCTTCCCAGGAGCTCTGTGCATGTAGCCAATGAATCAGCGCATGCTTTAAATCCTCCTCCATAGAGCGGCAGACATTGCATTGACGAATGCCTGCAATGTGTCGATAGTTGAAAGTAGCTTCATCTAAAAGAATGCCACGTAACACTCTCCACCGGAAGACTCACACTTCCCGGATAACATTCAACTTCCTTGTCCGATGAGGTTTCGGTAGCCGCCCCGTCCTCTAGAGCAAAACGCTCGTTCTGAGCGGTACGCCGTGTTACACGATTGTTATCGAATGCCCATGCGAGAAAATTATCCTGGGCGGTGAAATTGTCCCTGATCACATCATGCCTCAAGACCAACTCCCTGGGCACTAAAAGGAGGAGAGCACCATATGCTTCATGTTCACAGGCACTAAAAGGGCACAGTGCATATGTTAATCAAAACTGAACTTAACCTTATCCTACTGATCCCGTTCAACACGATATCAAATCTTGCCAAAAAAGACATCCCAAAACAAATTTTATTGAGTGCTCCTCGCAAGTCTAACCGTCCACATTTCAGCCACGATTTGCCCACAAAATTTCAGGAAACAATTGGGAGGTAGTTAAAATATGTGCATGTCATTGATTCTCACAAGAATTACACGGATTCTGGCCAAAGGTGTGCGATCCGACCAGACAAGCCTACAAAAACAGATGTAATCACAATACAATGTTCTCTCTGTATCAATGGTACAGCAGGGCGACAATCAAGTTCCAAGAGGAGAGCACCATATGCTTCATATTAACCAGGAGGTTCAGCAGTTCCTTGTTTTTGAAATTGCTTTCTGCAATCAGGAAAAAGAAAATACTTTGAGAAATCACATCTAAGCAAAGCTGATACATGATTGGCGTCTACAATTTCAGAAGAGATGAAACACTTAATTAGGCAACCAAAAATACAAGCTCCAGTAAATGATTTTTGTTTTGTTTTACAATGCCTCAGGCTTGTCGATTATTGTCATTATCTCGAGAGGTTCTCCCTGAAATAGGGGCTCAAGCATCCATTTTGCAGACAGAAACATCATTGGCAAAACCACAACTAATTCAGAGACAGGTAGCATCAAATAGAAGAGGGCACTCCATTTGTTTTTAATCACATTCTGAACACATTCAAAATAGGGAGGAAAAATCAATTAAAGAAGAACCATCAGCGGCAAATGTTTTGACCTCAATGTAATTCAGTCCGCATCATGGTAGGATCGCTCATAGGCAACCCTCATCATCTGGTTCTCTGAATTATTCCTCCGCAATTCAGACTTTCAGTATCAAAACTACATTATTCTCACAAAGGGAATATGCTGGAAACAGTTTCAAAACCAATAAACAAATGAAAGTACTAGTCATGAGATGGCTCAGAAGTAAAATGGGTTGTAAGTTTGTTTATCAGCACAAAGAGATAAATCTCTTCAGAGTGGTGCATGACTTTTCTCATCATAGCCATAAACATCATTGTAAAACCAAGGAGAAAATCCATTCAAGATATGGGGGATTGGAATGAAGAACCAACAGCAGCAAATGTATTTGACCTCAATATAAATTCAGTCCGCATCATGGTAGGATCACTCAAAGGCAACCCTCGTCATCTGGTTCTGTCATTATCCCTCCAATGCAGTCATTACCATAAAATACTATCATTTTCAAAGATAGTTTGTCAGAAACCACTAGGACACATGTCTAGACAAATCAGAAGGCGGCTCAGATGTAAAATGGGTTGTAAGTTTGTTTATCAGCACAAGGAGATAAATCTCTTCAGAGTGGTGCATGACTTTTCTCATCATAGCCTTTGATTCTACAGAGCATTCATTTTGCAGACATAATTATCAACAGAAAACAAAGCAATTCATATGCGATGCAACATGGTTCACAAAACAAGTTACCGAGAACTGAGCTGCCATTCAAAAAATGCGGGATTGTAAAGAAGAACCATCAGCGGCAAATGTATTTGACCTCAATGAAATTTCAGTCCGCATCATGGTAGGATTGCACTTTCGCAACCCTCATCATCTGGTTCTGTACATTATTCTCCCAAAACTAGTTTATAAAAACTACAATCTATGGCAAGACAAGAAAATAAAAGATATAGAAAGTTGGTATCCATGAGGCGGCTCAGATGTAAAATGGGTTGTAAGTTTGTTTATCAGCACAAAGAGATGAATCTCTTCAGAGTGGTGCATGACTTTTCTCATCACAGCCTTTTGCTTCAGCAGGAAGCACAATTTCATGAAATACCTCAGATTTGTGGATTGCTGTAAAATTACTAGGAACCAAAACATGGAATACCTCAGATTTGTCATTTGATGTCATTTTACATCTGCTTTCTCAAGAGGTTCTCCCTGAAACAGGGGCTTGAGTCCACAGGGCATCCATTTTGTAGACAGAATCATCATAGGAAAACCACAAATAATTTATACATATCATGCAACAAAGTTGTAAGCTAAATAAAAACTCAATTCAATCTCCTAGAACAATGCTATAAATTGTCTCAGATTTGTCAATTGATGTCACATTATATCTGCTTCATCAAGAGGTTCTCCCTGAAACAGGGGCTTGAATCCACAGAGCATCCATTTTGCAGACAGAATCATCATTGGCAACACTTAAGCAAATGATGATTAAGGTATCACGCAACAAAGATAGTTGCAAAATCAGATGTAAACACCTCAATACATTCTAACTACTAAAATAACAAGGGATTAAGCAGAACAATGCTGCAAGATGTCTCAGATTTGTCAATTGATGTCATATTATATCTGCTTCATCAAGAGGTTCTCCCTGAAACAGGGGCTTGAATCCACAGAGCATCCATTTTGCAGACAGAATCATCATTGGCAAAACTTTAGCAAATGCTGATTAAGGTAGAAGGCAACAAAGATATTTGGAAAATCAGAAGTCACAGCTCAGTACATTAAACTACTAAAATAACAAGGCAATAAGCAGAACAATGCTACAATATGTCTCAGATTTGTCAATTGATGTCATATTATATCTGCTTCATCAAGAGGTTCTCCCTGGAACAGGGGCTTGAATCCACAGAGCATACATTTTGCAGACATAATCATCATTGACAAAATTTAGATTAACATGCAGCAAGCAACAAATTCAGGTCTCAATATAGATTTTCATAACCACTATAATCACAAGCAATGTGCAGAGAAGTGTTTTAATCAAACAGTTGTAGCGAGATATTTTGGAAGCATAACCATAAAGAGTGACCTCCCACGTTAAACTCACCAGGAATCACTATGTGCCACTATGACTGGGCAACTTTGAGAAATAACAATCTCAAGATGCCAAAGGTGAGAGAGGCACCGGAGCACATTATATCTCCGGTAAGCATAAGGTCAGAACTGATGAATGCTCATCAAACCACATGAGATCAAAAAAGTATTGTTGTTATGATAACAGGAGATGTGGCGAGAGATTTTGGAAGCATGGCAACAAACTGCTAGCTCCCACGTTAAACCGGCCAGAGATCACTATGCGCCTCCATGACTGGGCAACTTTGAGAAAGGTCAATCTCAAGAAGCCAAAGGTGAGAGAGGCGCTGCGCACACAAGATCCAACAAGAAGATTCGGCTATATGGTCATCGCACAGCACTTTCAATTCATCAGTAGAAAAGCAGGATTGCCACAAGCATCAACTTAATTTTCCGAGCAAAACCCAAGATCCAGCAGCAAGATTTGGCTAATCGCGACTAAATGACAGGGTTACAACAAGCAACAATTTAATTTTCTGGAGCTAATTGTGCAAAAATTAACAGATCGAGATGAGGCATCAGCTTACCCTCTCATGAGTCGGCCTTCTTCTCCGGCGAAGCGGAAGTCGGGGACGAGCCGGCCATCGCGGCAGCAGGGGCGTCGTGGGAACAGCAGCCGCCGCCGGCGTGGTGGTGGTGGTGGTGCTTCTTGGGCACGGGCTGGCGCAGCATCTTGCGCATGTCATAGGCGTCCTCGCCGTCGGCGTAGTACTTGGCCTCGATGTCGTGGATCTGGTAGCCGAGGGTGGAGGTGTAGAGGTTGAAGGCGGCGCGGTTGGAGCGGCGGACGTGGAGCGACACGTACTCGGCGCCGAAGACCTGGTCCATGGCGGCCTGCGCGGCCGACATGAGCTTGGTGGCGAGGCCGAGCTTGCGGTGGGAGCGGAGGACCGCGAGCGAGGTGATGTGGCCGTGGCAGGGCTCCGAGGGGTCCTCCTCCATCTTGGCCAGCACGTAGCCGACGATGCGGCCGCCGTAGTCCTCGGCGACGAACAGCAGCTGCGGCCACGACAGCATGTGGTAGAAGTAGTACTTCATCTGGTAGTTCTCCGGCAGGCACATCAGGTTGCACGCCTGCATCGCCAGCAGGTCGTCGATCGTCGCCTGCCGGATGCACACCATCTTCGCCGCCGCCGCCGCTCGAGATCGGATCTGACTGGTGGAATCTAGGGCTGGGTGGTGGGGAGGCTTCGACGGCGGGATGGGATGAGGTGATGGTGATGAAATCGGCGGCGGTGGAGGGTATTAATAGAGGTGAGGTGGGGAACGGAGGAGAGACCTTGACCTAACCGGCTAACCCTAGAGGAAAAGGGCCGAGATAGGCCCATGGGCCAAGGCAAGTTAGCCCAAGACAGAGCCATATTATAAGAAAAAAAGTCCAAAACTCCTAAAAAATAACTAAATAAATAGACTAGAAAACGATGTGAGTTGGCAATATTTGTATGAACAAGTGAAAGCCTTTAGATACTCTTCAAGATTGACTAGGTGGTGGTGAAGGTGCATTCTATGACTATGCAAAATGTTACTTGCTTAATTAAATAATATGTAATATTTGGTATTATATATGTACATACCTTTTTATATAAACTTGATCAAAGGCGGCGGAGTTGACTCTAAAAAAAATCTATTAGCACTGTATTTTGTAATGGAGTTGACTCTAAAAAAATCTATTCACAGTGTATTTTAAATTATATAAACTTGATTTTGAGCTATTTTAGTTAACTTGGAGTATATTCGCCAAATATTTCTTCAAGCGAATATAAAATAGATGACGAAGCACAATATAGATGCAGCGATCCTCCTAAAATATGATACCATTCTACAAAAATGAAGATACATGCAACCATTGTTGCTCTCAAAGGATGTTTGAAGTCACTCGATACAAAATGCAAGTTCATCTGCACATTTCAAACACGGGCATAATTAGTTTTTCCAAAAGCACAGAAGCTCGTTTGGAACATGATTTGCATAACACAGTTTTTGAACCAATCCACCAGTGCAAAGCTCATGACGCCTCATGCCCTCATCCATCGCGAAGAAGGGGTTGGCCATCTCATCGGTTCCATCAGTTGGTGACACCAGCATGACAGCAGTGCCTCTACATTTTTTATTCATCATGTTTGTTGGACATGGTTTGGAAGTTGAATTTCATTTTTGGCATGTTTCTATGTTGAATTGTGGTTCACTTTTGTTTCT
Organism: Triticum timopheevii; assembly: GCA_963921465.1. Lineage (NCBI taxonomy): Eukaryota > Viridiplantae > Streptophyta > Magnoliopsida > Poales > Poaceae > Triticum > Triticum timopheevii. Next base: position 625,572,266 of record OY997264.1, on the reverse strand, counting down.
TTGCATTGTTGAACTGTTAATTTGGTGATGAATTTGTGCTATACATCAACCTTCATGGGTTGAGTTTTTTTTTGAGCTGGAACACCTTGCATTCCATAATTACGGTGGACTGACCAAATCGGCGGCCACAGCACGGCTTACATCCGGGGGGAACCCCGATAGCCACACACGTTGGCTATCCGAAAAGTTCTGACAGTCATAGGCAGCCAGCACATGCGCTGGTTGATTACAGTTTCTAGGTTGATGAACTACCCTAGCCTCCATGAACCCTAGCTGCATCTGGAACTTGGCCTCCCGGATCAGGACCCCAATAGAGCTTCGGTCAGCCGAAGACGAGGACATCGCTTGCTGCAGGAGCAGACAGTCTGTCTGAAAAATCACTCGGCCCATCCCAAGCTGTTCAGCCAGATGAATGGCCATTAATAGTGCGCACGTTTCAGCATGCATGGCATCTTGCATGTACTGGAGAGAGCCCGCCGCAGCCATAAGCACTTCCCCCTCTGCGTTCCTTGCCAGTACACCCCACCCTCCCGTCCTTGCCACAACATGAAATGAGGCGTCAAAATTAATCTTGATGATGTCCACAGGGGGAGGATCCCAACGAACAGTCGGTTTAGGCGTCAAAATTAATCTTGATGATGTCCACAGGGTGACTGTTATGTGCCAATCGCCACAGGAAGTGGTGAACGCGGGCGAGGCAGCGGATCTGCCATAGTTGCTTCCAGAAAACCATATTGTGGTGGTGGCCCGCAATGCTCTCCCCAACCTGCCTTGTCCTTTGTCGCTGCAGCATGTCCGAATATAGCCTATAAGCTGATCGCACCGAAAACAGCCCTTTCTTGTCAAAGTGCCAGGCGGCGAAGTCATCAAACTGCTCGCAAATAGGGATAGCCATGATAGTCGCTGCATCCTGAGGGGAGAAAGTTTGAGAGACTAGCTGGGCATCCCACTGATTTGTCAAAGGATCGATGAGTTCAGACACCCTAGTCAACAAGTGGCCCCCCTGGAGAGTACCCGAAAGCCTTGTGTCATTAGATGGCAGCCACGGGTCAGACCAAATATGAATATTCTCGCCCGATCCCACTCTCCAAATCATCCCAGCTTTCACCACATCTAAGCCTTGCAGGATACTTCTCCACACGTAGCTCATCCCTGGTTGTGGCACTGCCGCTAAGATGTCCCCCTCCGGGAAGTACCTCGCCTTTAGGACTTGCGCACACAGCAAATCAGGTACTTGGATCAGCCGCCATACTTGTAGGGCCAGCATGGCCACATTGAAAGCATGCAGATCCCGAAAACCCAGACCACCCTATTCCTTCGTTAAGCACATACGCTCCCAACTGATCTAGTGGTGTTTGTGTTCGTCTTCCTGGTTTGCCCACCAAAAGTTGCATACCATCTTACTTATGCTCTCGCACAGCTCCTTAGTCAGGTCAAAACACGCCATGGCGTAGGCGGGAACGGCCTGGATTACAGCTTTGATGAGGATTTCCTTAGCAGCCTTCGACAAGAGCTTAATCTTCCATCCCCTCAAAATTTCCCAGATCTTGTCGCGGAGGTACTCGAACATTTCTGTCTAGAACGGCCAACATAACTGGGCAAACCCAAATACTTCCCATGCGTACTTTCAGATTGTAGCCCTAAAGCGGTTAGTAAACACTGTTTTTTTGTATTGGAGGTGTTCTTGCTGAACAGGACTGCAGACTTGTCACGGTTAATCACCTGGCCCGAGCCCTACTCATACACTTGTAAGATCTGGTTCACCACGCCAATGCTCTCCGGGGACGCCTCCATAAGCAGCAGCGAGTCAGCCGCAAACAGAAGGTGGCTGATCGATGGGGCCTGGGGCGTGATTTGGATCCCTTTGATGTGGGCGGCCTGCTATGCGTGCTGGAGTAATGCTGACAACCCTTCTGCATAGATCAAGAACAGGTACGGTGAAATGGAGTCACCCTGGCGAAGGCCATGCTCGGGGGTCACCTCTTCGGTATAGGAGCCATTGACCTTGAAGCGAAACTTCACCGTTCTGATGCAGTTGCTAATCAGCTTAATAAACGGTTCAGCAAAACCTAGCTGTGCCATGACCTTCTCCAAGAAGTTCCACTCGACTCGGTCGTACGCCTTACTCATATCCAGTTTCAACGCCACATAGCACTGGGACCGGACCACTTCCTCTTCAAGAAATGAGTCATTTCATATGCCAATATAGTGTTATCCGAGATGAGCCTGCCCGGTACGAACGCACTCTGGTTTGGAGAGATGACCTCTCCCAATATGCACTTTAGCCTATTCGCCAGAACTTTGGACACGAGCTTGTACACCACATTGCAGAGGCTAATAGGGCGAAGATCCTTCAGAATTTCAGGGTTCTGCACCTTTGGGATTAGTACCACTAGGGTATCGTTCCATCCCTCTGGAATACTGCCGCCTCGCAATACATGTAGCACCTCCCGTGTCACCTCGTCCCCGACCAATTGCCAACAGTGTTTGTAAAAGACAGCTGGGAGACCATCCATACCCAGTGCTTTGAGGTCAGCGATGTCGTCCAGAGCAGCCTTAACTTCTTCTGGGGTGAACTCCGCCATCAAAAAATCATTAATTGCGGTTGTCACTCGTGTCATCACCTGCCACAGAAGTAAAAAGAGATGAAAAATAGTCAGTAACCACCTTCTTCATCCCCTCCTCAGTCTCCACCACCGACCCATCCTCCGTTTTCAATCGCTGAATAATATTCTTTCTCTTCCTTTCTGAGGCATACGCATGAAAGAAGTTGGTGTTGCGATCCCCATACACCAGCCAGTTAACGTGAGCACGTTGCCTCCAAACAAGGTCTTCTTGCTCCTCCAACCGCTCCAGTATGGTTGTATAGATGCTCTGACTATGCAAAATGTTACTACTTTTGAAATGAGTGTGGTTGTATGGCAGGACTTTTGTGCCTCTGCGTACACTTGGGGGGTGGGGGATTTGCCAAGTCAGACTATATAGATGCTCTGACTATGCAAAATGTTACTACTTTTGTTCCATAATGTAGTGCTTAAGGATCTTTTTAGAAGTCAAACTTCGTAAAGTTTAACCAAATTTATTTAGAAAACTATATGTTTTTCCAAATAATTATGTAAACATAATATGAAAATATGTGTCATTACAAATCCAAAAATATATACTTGGTATTTGGTATTGCAAATGAAGATAACCTTTCAAATGACCAAGTTTTCAAAGTTTGACTTAAATTCAAAATGACATTTCAGGGACAAAAAAGTGACACAGTACATGTATTTTCTATAACTTTTCAATTGATATTGAAGATCACATTCTCAGGGACAGGAGCACGTACCCTGTCACACAATTGGCGGCTCTGCCTTTGCCTGGCTGGCACTAAAGCATCTATAGATTGAGGATGAACAGTTTACTGAACTTGGTTGAACTCATAAAGCGGGCATGAAGAGAGCAGCAAAAGACGCCCATGAAACAAAGCTGCTATTTTTCCTGACTAGCAAGTGGACAGGCTGGATAATTCAATCGGACGTCTTCGATGGTATTTTGTTTGTGAGCAATTGTGGTAAACTTGCATCTTCACCTGATATTTCAGCAAGCTAGAATGCAAGATAGATGCAGCCATTCTCCTAGAACCATGACAACATTCTCCAACAATGAAGATACATGCAACCATGGCTGCTCTGAAAGGATGTTTTAAGTAGCTCGATACAAATTACAAGTTCATCAGCACATGTCAAACACGGGTACAATTAGTTTTTTGATCTTCTCCAAAAGAACAGAAGCTCTTTTCGCACATGCTTCAATAATACAGCTCTGAACTAATTGCCTAGTACAAAGCTTATGACGCCCCCTCCGCTGCGAGGAAGGGGTTGGCAATCTCGTCGGTTCCATCAGTTGGTGACACCAGCATGACAGCAGTGCCTCTGCACACCTGCAACACAAAAATATCATTGTATCAACAGATGTAAGACATATGTACTCAACAATAGCAAAGCAAAACACACAAAATGATTTATGAAGCAATCAATTACATATCAAGCATAACAACTGATGAGTAATACTCAAACAGTGTTCCTTTTGGTAAGCACAAGGGGGAACTAATTGTTGAGAAAGATTAAGGGCCATACGGTGGCCATATGGTATTATACTAATATAACGTCGGTAAACAATGGAGGATAGCATCCACTATCAAGATATCCAAAATGATAGGCAGAGGACTGAATCGGCATGTTAACTGACCATAGTAAAAGAGTACTTACAATGAGACCAAGTTGTCTGGTCTTCGTTGACAGCTTCAATGGGTCATCTTGCTCTACAAAAGAAAATTGCAAGATAAAGATTATTACACACGACACTGTAGAAGAAAGGAGGGTCATTATTCTCTTTAAATGCACAAGAGTCACGATGATTATGCTGTTTACAGAAAACATATACTCCGCATTTGTTGTAATCAAGTACTCCATGCAGTGCCCTAGTACAAAGTTAGCCTTGACGAAAATTTAGTAGAACAAAAGATTCTATGCTGAACAAATAAGTCATAACTCTCATCCTAAGCTCCAACTATAGAAACTGTCAGTCATTAGAAAGAATAGATGGAAAGTAAAACCCAAAGGAGGGAAGCCTAAATACCTCTTTCAGACTCGACTGCTTCATCCAGCACCAAGTTGAGCAGCTGGTCATATCCCTTCAAGGTTCCTGTAACTGCAAACATGCATATGTCACGTCAGTATATGACTGCTAGCAAGAACACAGCAGGAGATAAACAGGTACTACCTCCGTTTATAAACATTAGATGTTTTCGATATTTCAATATGGATTACATACAGAGTGAAATGAGTGAACAAACACACTAAAACGTTTCTATATACATCTGATTCATAAAAAAGTTGAAACATCTTATATTTGTGAACGAAGGGAGTACATGGGTTTTGATAGACCTGGCCACTATAGGAGCTTAAACAATTTTCAACTACTAAGGTAAGAGACGCCTCATACCCACACCCTATCAAAATCTATAGACAAACATGCCCAACAAAAAAGAGGTGCAAGCAAGCACAAGCCTGTAAATGATTTGCAATAAAAGCCCATACATCACGCTAACACATGATGAATTACCATGATCCAGGTTTAATTTCGCTTCCCCACCTTACCGATTTCCTCGCTGTAGAAACAGGTGTCCTAGCACATATCTAGACAAGATAAACTCACACAGAAGCATTTGTTTTCTGACTAGAATGACAACAGCCAACAACTCACAAACAGACAGACATCCTTCAACACCTAGAGAAACACAAAACTCACCAACCAAATCAGACAAAGGCCAGCTAACAAGTCGCGTCAGTAACACTCGCAGCATTATCTACGAATCTCTCTACACCAAACACTGCAACGGTGGCAGAGCCTGATGCAGAACAAATAGGGAGCCCTCTAGTGGATCTGACGGTGTATCTATCATAACACTGGGAAGGGATAGAAGAAAAAGAGGGGATTTGGGCTGCGGGAATCGAATCAACCTTGGCGGCCGCCGGTGAGCTTGACCTGGACGCCCTTGTCGACGAACTTGGCCAGGTCCAGCGCCGTCTCCTTGCGCCCCGCCTGAGCAGAAACCAAACATCAAATCATCACCAACACGCCCGCACCAACACGAATCGAAGCACCGAACCAGCCCGCGCACCAGCTTACCATCTCACCAGCCGAACCCTCCTCTCGCCTGGAGCGCGTGGGAACCTGGGCGAGGAATTTGCCCTAGAAATCGATCGCCGCCGCAGCTCGGGAAGGAACACTCTCGCGTGGGAAGGGGGGAGCCGGGAGCAGCTCGTGGCTATGGTGGGCTACGGACGGGCAGGGGAGAGGTTCTATCCAGAGCGGCCCAGGTGGAGCTGCCCCATGGGCCGGGGTTCAGTCAGGGCCCAGGGCTTGCGGGCCGGTTTAGCATGGCGATGACCGATGTGGCGACCCAGGAAGGAAAGTAAAGCCGCGAGGGTCCCGCGACGGGCGCGTCAATTCTTTTCTTTCCTTTCCTCCCGCTGCCTCCGGTTCGTCCGCCGCTGACACCGGTGGCGCCGCGCCGCTCGGGTCGTCCCTAGTCAGCAGTTGCGACTCCGCCGTCGCCGGTGCGTGCAGTCGAGGGTGCGGTCGGTCCGTCGCTCGAGCTGAGACTAGCGCCTGCCGGCAGCGGCTTCGCGCCAGGTCTGTCGCCGCGGCGGGCTTCTCCCATCGACGGCGGTGGAGGCGGCCGCAGGAGAAGCGAAGGTGATTGCTGTGCCTCTCTCGCCGTAGAATCCGACGTCTCCGCGTTTTCTGCGTGACTTGCTTCGTGGCGGCTTGCTGCGTGCGAGGTTGGCTCTGGTTTGGGTGTGCGGGGTAGCTGTTCTGGCGCCTTGCACGTGTTCGACGAAAAGCCTCCACGGCTCCGGCATGCTTCCGCTACTCTCTTCATTGGTATATTCGCTGGCAGCTAACCATGGTTGCGTGTTTGTTATCGTTGCAGTGAGCTGTTGATCGGAGACGAGTGCTTTGGCTCTGGTCGGAACCAGCAGAGGCAATGTGAGTCGTCCTGATCATCATAATGCCTCAGTCGCCGGAATGATAAACTGGATAACTATACATAGCTAATCAACCTGTATTTTTCGCAAGTAACTGCTCGTTGCATAGAGAGAACTATCTTTGTGCATTGGAACATTCGATTGGCTGCCATTAAGTTGACAGCCACATGATGCTGTGCTGTCCTCCTGACCTGTTCGCTGTTGAATGCCATTGCAGGGAAGATGACCGAGACACGCTCCGGATACTTGTGGCCACCGATTGCCATCTGGGCTACATGGAGAAGGACGAGATACGAAGGTTCGATTCGTTCGAGGCTTTTGAGGAGATATGCTTGTTGGCAAAGCAGAAGGAGGTTCGTAGGAGCAATGTTTTGTGTGTGGTTTATTTTGATCCACCTGTTCATCCTGTCGTGGACAGCCCATTGTTGGTGTGTAATAACTGCGATGAGACTGTTTCGCAGGTAGACTTTGTGCTTCTCGGTGGTGACCTGTTCCATGAGAACAAGCCTTCACGTTCGACTTTGGTGAAGACCATTGAGATTCTACGTCGCTACTGCCTGAATGACCTGCCAGTGAAGTTCCAGGTTGTCAGTGATCAGACAGTCAACTTCCCAAACAGGTTGGGCAGTGAATTTCAATGCTCAATGTTCCATTTCATAATGGTCCTTATATTTTTGTGATCACTAGATCTAAATTCAAGAAATACAACTTACAAGAGTTTTCATGAGAATGCCTGTTATTTTTTACGTATTCTGGTTTAATTTGTTTCTTTATTCATGTATGAAAACCATAGGAAAGATATGTGAAAATTATATTCTTGTACTTCCATGTTCTCAGCCGAAATTTCCTGTCGCATTGCCAGATTTGGCCACGTAAACTATGAAGACCCACATTTCAATGTTGGCTTGCCTGTGTTCACTATCCATGGAAATCATGATGACCCTGCTGGGGTGGTATGAGCTTCTTTTTATGATCTTTTGAATTGTATGGATTTCTACTGAAATTATCTGTATTATGTTTCTCGACTTTCTTTTATGCATTCGTTCATTTTTCCTCATTGTAGGATAACCTCTCTGCTATTGATATCCTTTCGGCTTGCAATCTTGTAAATTATTTTGGGAAGATGGATCTTGGTGGCTCTGGTGTTGGTCAAATAGCTGTCCATCCAGTACTTGTTAAAAAGGTGAACTACTTCAGTCCCAGGCAATATCATGAGCTGTCAGATGCCAAATCTCTAATTTCATATCATTTCAGGGTACAACTACAGTTGCACTATATGGCCTTGGGAACATTAGAGATGAGCGACTGAACAGAATGTTTCAGGTGCCTTTCCATTCTGCTAGTTTGGTTTGGAGCTTTTTATAGAGCAATATTTTTTTTGTATCTTTGTACATCTGCAACGCAGTCACCCCTTATTGATTTCATATTCTGTATCTCAACACTTCAGACACCACATTCAGTACAATGGATGCGACCTGAAAGTCAAGAGGGTCTGTCAGTATCCGACTGGTTCAATATCCTGGTACTTCATCAGAACAGGTATGCGTAGCATGTGAACAGCAGCGAAGTAAATTATTTCAGTCCTTACTCCTGCACGCTGGAAAGCAATTTTACATCTGAAGTTCTGAACACATATAGGATAAAGACAAACCCGAAAAGTGCCATCAATGAGCATTTCTTACCACGTTTTCTAGACTTCGTGGTATGGGGCCATGAGCATGAATGCCTTATTGACCCCCAGGTAATAATTTGGGATTTCTTTTTGAAATTATTTTTTTTCAAGGAAAAAACTTACTGTGCACTTGCCTTCTGATCAATTGCCTGTAGGAGGTCCCTGGAATGGGTTTTCACATTACGCAGCCAGGCTCATCAGTTGCAACCTCCCTGATTGACGGTGAAGCAAAACCAAAGCATGTTCTTTTGTTAGAAATCAAGGTCAATTTTCTTCGTCTTTTATGTTAAACATTACTTTGTTGTGGTGTTCAGAGTTTTCTTATTCCTTACATATTCCTTAAACAGGGAAACCAGTATAGGCCTAACAAAATACCTTTGATGACCGTTAGACCTTTTGAGTATGCTGAGGTATGCCACTCCTTACTTCATGCTTATATAAGTACGTGATTCTCAGTTTCTCATGGTGTTGAATGTGTAGGTTGTGTTGAAAGATGAAGCAGATGTTGACCCTAATGATCAGGCCTCTGTTCTTGAACATCTGGATAAAATTGTGAGTTCTAAGTTTCCTGTTTTGTGTTTAGTACTTCAAATATTGTCCCTTTTCCTATAAGCATATGGCCTTGCTGGTGTGAATTGATCAAGAATTCTTATTTGCGAGTTTTTTTAGTCTGGTGAAACTCCTTTTTAAATGGAAACGGTTTACCTCGATTTCAGGTAAGAAATCTGATCGAAAAGAGTAGTCAACCAGCAGCCAGTAGATCTGAAGCCAAACTTCCATTAGTTAGAATCAAGGTAAAATATCAGGAGAAGTAATCCGCAAAAAGTAATGAAGATATATAAAACACATTAAAGTCTGGGTACTGTTTTGCAGGTAGATTACTCTGGGTTTTCAACAATAAACCCACAACGATTTGGTCAGAAGTATGTCGGCAAGGTACCTCGGACACTAATGCATTAATTATTAAAGTGTTCTTCTCAAGCTTAGCTGAATGAACTCATTTCATGGCCTCTATTTGTAAAGGTTGCGAACCCCCAGGATATTCTCATTTTCTCAAAAGCAGCAAAGAAGCGCCAGACTACTACAGGAGGTATTTTGCTGTGTTTAAGAAAACAGTGCACATGATGTTTGATTAGTGAGAGAAAATACAGAGCTATGAGAAATTTTTAGTAAAACATTCATTGACGTTGTCTTTGTAGAGAATATTGACGAGTCCGAGAAACTTCGTCCTGAGGAACTAAACCAACAAACTATTGAAGCTTTGGTTGCAGAAAATAACTTGGTATTTCTTGAAACTACATCTACTATATTCCTCTTTCAGTAGGTGATGGGATACATATTGGTATCTGTTTTATTCTTAATGTCATGCCCTCTACTTGTGTAATACGTGATATCAGGAAACCAATCTATTAAGCAGCATGCATTAAACCGGTTTCAAATGCTCATTGTTAGTTTACTATTGGAGAGAAATGTAATATGCTTCATAAAATCATAAATATAATGACAGATTAAATACTTTTGGCTAGAAGGTAGAAGCTGCACTGTGATAGGTTGATCAGTTAATATGATGCACCTACATGGCTATTCGGCCGCGTTAAAACTTTACATGAGCTGAAAGTTAATAACGGTATTGTGAGACAATGGGTGATTTTATTGTCCAACACACTTCCATATTTTGTTGTTGTTGTTGTTTGTAGATTTGAATACATTCCAACTTTATTTTTTGTTTCTACAATGGCGCACATTTCTTGTTTGCAGAAAATGGAGATTCTTCCAGTTGACGACTTGGACATTGCATTGCATGACTTTGTCAGCAAGGATGACAAGACCGCATTCTATGCCTGTTTGCAGCGAAATCTGGATGAAACAAGGGTATGATTTGCTAGTGTTCTGTAGTCTTAGGCATATAGCATCAGTCCTCAACTTGGCCGCATGATGCCTGAGAAGTTATGTCTAAGCTCCAAACGTTTTGTTCGAAATTGCAGAAGAAACTGAATTCTGAAGCAGAGAAATTTAAAATCGAGGAAGAAGATATAATAGTCAAAGTCGGCGAGTGCATGTAGGTACAAACCCTTGTACTATAGTTTTGGGACGAGGTTCTGGCAGAAAGGTTTATGATTGACCATTTTACTCTCTACTAGGAACATGTAAAGGAAATATCCCTCCGCTCCAAGGGAGACACAGGGCTCGCATCAAGCACTCAAAATTTGGTGATCACATATATTTAAGCCCTTGCCATCTGCCGCACCTCCTTATGCTGTATGCCATTTTTTTAGTTTCTGACCTGCTTATTGCTCTGATGATACTCAAAGCAGGATACTACTAGAGGTAAATCTGTAGCAGCTGAAAGTAGCCTGAATACTTTTAGTGATGACGAGGACACCAGGGAGTTGCTTCTCGGTACCAGATCAACCAGATCTACAGCTGGATTTACTAGACCCTCTAAAGATGCTACTGGTGCCGCTAGAGGTGGAGCTTCCAAAAGAGGCAGGGGGAAAGGCTCATTGAAACAAACCACCCTTACTTTCAGTCAATCAAGGTTTGTTAAAATTCCTTGCCATTTTTGTCTTTTCAGTACTAAAAATTTCTAGTCTGGTGTGAACTAGTATATGCTACCTTGGAGAAAGTTATGGATTAACATCATGAGTGTGGAGCTCATGGACAAAGGGAACTCTAATCAGTTGTCTGCCATTTACCTATGTTGAAGTTTTTGAATGTCGTAGAACATGCGTGTTGGAACTTCAACATTGATCTGACCGAACAACATTTTCAGGTCAAGTGCTGCTATTCGCAGTGAGGAGGTGGACTCCTCCTCGGATGAGGACGCAGCGAACGAAGCAAATGAAGTTGTTGAAAATTCAGTACGTCTGTTTCCTCTTTATACTTGCGCAGTCTTTATACATCCATGACAAATCGGCAATCTGGACCGCCTTTGACAAACGACTCCATGAACTGCGTTTTATGGTTCCTCGAATGCTCGTAGGATCCTGAGGACAGTTTCCCACAAAGTGGGCGGAAAAGGCCGGCTCCTAGAGGCAGAGGTCGGGCCAGAGGCACTACCACTGCGAAAAGAGGGAGGAAAGCCGACACTGGTTCCATGCCAAGCATGGTGATGAGCAAAGACGATGACAGCGACGAAGATGACAAGCCTAAGAAACCTCCGCCTCGGGTAAGCGAAGTCACCTCGTAATTGTCGCGCGAGAATGTTGTTCGTGTTGTGTTAAATGGTGTTAAGAATTTATTATTTTCCAGGTCACGAGGAACTACGGAGCCGTCAAGAGGAGATGATTCTCATTCTCATGAAGCGATTCGGGGAATCAAGGCCAGGGTTAGAGTAGCTGATGTGTTCCCATCGACCTGGCTGGCGGTCTGTTTGCGGTGAACAACAAGTGGAAAACTCGATTACACGATCTCGTGTACTGTAATTTATATGCTTGTAACTGCTGAACGCTGGTAGTTAGTTTGCCAGTTTACCATTGGGAACTATTGTCATCGACATATACTGTTCCAGGCTAGTCTGTCGCGTGATGCCTATGGCATCCACAAAGCATTGAACTGAAACTGATCAGAGAATCATTTTTCTCGAGCAATTAGGAAAACAATGCTGATAATCCAGGAAAGGCCATCTTCTCATACGTGCAAAACTATACAGAAGTGTCGTGATTCTAGAAACGGTTTCCTGGGAACCTCAAAAGCAAATTACAGATGCATTTTAGGTCACGTTTATCTAATCTTCTCTGGTATCCTGTGATACCCGGAGCTCCAGCACTCCCTACCAACGGCCTGGCTGTGCATTCATGTAGTACGGAGGAGGGGGAGGTGCGGAAGGCGGCGGCCCAGGAACTGGAAGCAGAATAGCTCCCCGAGGAGGCGGCATGGGAGCGGGAACTGCAGCACCATACTGCGAGCTCGTGTTTGCGTAGCGCGCATCTGCCATTGGTCCAAAGAGAAATGTGTCAGTTTTCTACGAATCAACTCGGCTGTAGAGTTAACTAAAGCAAGAGCCTGGGGCATGAGCTAAGCGCTTACCAAGAGGCTGCTGTCCATAGGGTCCGTAACTGCCAGAGCTCCATGAGGAAGCACCACCATGACGCTGATGAACAGCTTGAGGCAATGGCTGGGCATGGACTGGAGCCGCAGGTCCGGAGCCGGATGGCTGGGCACGGACCGGGGCTGCAGGTACGTAGCCGGATGGCTGGGCATGGACTGGGGCTGCAGGTCCATAGCCGGATCCCACGTAGTCTCCCACTGGCTCAGGAGTCTGGTAGATGTCCGTCGCGTAACCAGGGCTGCTGTATGGACTTGGGTACTCTTGGGAACCATATGCATTTGGTGATCCATATCCAGGAACTGGGGTGCTTGGGTAGCTTCCGTAAGCTTGATGTTGGTTTGCGGTGCTCGTGTAGCTTGTGTGAATTTGATGCTGGTCTGCGGTGCTTGGGTAGCTTGCGTGAGCTTGATGCTGCTCTGCGGTGCTTGGGTAGCTTGCGTGAGCTTGATGCTGCTCTGCGGTGTTTGGATAGCTCGGATTCGGGTAGCTTGCATATGTCTGTTGCTGATATGGAGCATTCGAGTAGCTTGACTGGATCTGATATGGAGCATTTGAGTAGCCAGCCGGCGCACCGGGAGCATGCACGCCTTGTCCATATGAGTAGTTCATTGGTGGTTCAAAGCTTGACGACGGAGATGGTCCTGCCGCAGAAACAGTCCCGGTATATGCTGAGCTAACCTGTAAAACAACCCCAGAGAGGTCAGGGCATTGCTGTTTATCACTTAGGATCATCATTATGGTAAGACACGTGGGCAGAACAATTTCAGAAAGAATAATGACACCGTACCATCTGGTTACTGAAATTGCCATGGCTGGGAGTTGAGGCTCTTGGCAGCAAACGTTTCATCTCGTCTAGGTTTCTCTGGGCATCATCCCTGGAAAGCTCCACAAAAATCACCTGTGCACAATGAAGAAAAAATGAGCTTGATAAAAACGTGAAGTGGCCAAACCATGCATTGCATCATCATGATTTGTAGTATACCTCATCGAAAGGCTCCTTTGAACCAGGCATGTCCTTTGACAGTGGCAGGACAAAATTGGCTGAAAAGAGAAGCATTTAATAAATTAGTGACTTATAAAGGATGTGGATAGAACAGGGATAAAAACACCCCAGAAGTTTGTCTAGATAGTTACCTGTCATCTGATCAACCGCTTCAGCTGGTACATCCTTCCCCATCTCCTGGAATCGTTTTGCTGCCCGGGAATTGAGTTCAGTTGGCGATGGGAAAACGACCACAGCAATCTGTTGCGCATAATAAGATATAAGCCATCCAACATTAGCACTCTGTTAGCTTATCTAATAAAAACTCCTGAAAACAGGGTATGTCTCTTTTCCGGCAGCTTACTTTATAGTAGTTTGCAAATGGCCTCAGCTTGCGAATCCGGGCGCTCTTGTACACATTTGTTTGGTCGAGAATGTAATTGCGGGGGATCTTCGCGGCTCTGTCCAGCAATGTGTTGAAAATCTGTGTGGCATGATCCATCAATCGGTCAAAGCGCTCACCGTAGTTGTTCTTACGAAGCAATCCTGGCACCTGCAAAGAGCATGACAAGATGAGAAGCAAATTCCGAGTGAACAAACACTGCTTGTAAGATGGGCGGCGGTGTTGCGGCGGTCACCTTCATTTGGTCCAATGCAAGGTTAGTTCCAAGAAGGACGAAGCGTTTCTCCGGATGTTCCCTGACCCACTTCTCTGCCCAGGTAGTCTTCCCTGAAGCCGGGAGGCCAACCATCATCGTAACCTCACACTCCTTCTGTTCTGCAAACACAGGCCCGGACACCGCGTTGCCATCGGCAAAAGCTGAGGTCCAGGGCTCGTAGCCGTCGACCGGCTCCAGCCCGTCCTCCCTGCTAAACTGCATCTCGACGACGACATTCTTCAGCAGCACGTGCGGGAAGATTGCTGACTCCCACTGCATCGGCCTCACAGGAGCATCAACCAGACCAAGCCCCTTGTGGCCGGCATCAAAGTAGTGAGCAATGCCGAGCCACTCGCCGTTCTTGGCGAACCCAATCGAGGCCATGGGCTTGGAATCGAGGTCCACGGCGCAGACGACGGTGTCCCCGACCCCGAACGTGGCGCCGTAATCGAAGAACCTGCCCCGGTGGGAGAGCTTCCCCGTGCCCCCGTACCCGAAGCCGCGGCCGCCGGCCTCCCCGAGGCCGCCCACGGGGTCGCCCCCCCTCGAGACGCCGACGCGGCAGAGGTGCCGCTGCGCGGCCTCCGTGTCGCCCATCTCCACGGCCTGCTCCGCCACCACCCTGCACCCGAAGCAGTAGCGCCCGCCGCCCCGGACCCCCGCCGTCGCGCGCGCGCCCGACCAGCAGTAGGCGAACCCGCCCCCGTGCAGCGCCTCCCCCCGCAGCCCGCCGGCGCCGACGTCGAAGTCTGGAGAGAGAGAGAGAGAGAGAGAGAGAGAGAGAGAGAGAGAGAGAAGCGGCGGGACGCGTGTCCGGGCGTGAGCGAGCGAGGGTTTGCAGACAGTTTCGGCGGGTGTGTGTGTGTGTGCGCGCGCTTACCGAGGTTGCAGTCCGCCGGGTTGAGCTGCACGCGCGGCGGCGCCGGCGCCGGGTCGGGTTGGTCGCCGTCGTGGCGGGGGCGCTTCGGCGTGGGCTGCGCGGTCTCGTCGCCCGGCCTCGTCGCCATTGGTGGGTCGGTGATGTTTCGGTTGAGACGAAGTCGCTCGCGGTCGATTCGATTGGGACGGAGTCGAGTCGGTACGGAAGGTGCGGCAAAGGCGACAGGATTAAAAAGGGGGACTTCGAGTCGGTATCGGCACCGGTCCATATGTTGGGTTTCTCTACAGTATTACTCCCTCCGTTCACATGCATATACATTTTCTGAAAAGTCAAAACTCAACAACTTTGATCAAGTTTGTGGAGAAAAATATTTACATCTAGAATGCCAAACATATATCATTAGATTCATCAAAATACATAGTTTCATATTATATATATTTGATTAATACTTTTCTCTATAAATTTGATCAAAGTTTGACTTTACAAAAATATTATACGCAGTACATTGTGGAACAGAGGGAGCATTAGTATTTCAAAAAATTAATTTCTTTCAAAACTAAGTGTCCTTGCAATTACTAAGCTCCCTCGGAGAGGCTAGAAGAGCTTTAATCCTTTTTTTTTAAAGTGGACCCCGTTTGTAACCGTCTGGCTGGGCCATCGGTCTTGCATAACAGTATCAGAACCAACATTCGTTAACATACTTTGAAAATAGAAATTTTTAATTTTGTGAATTTCCAAAATATTCATTTGTTTTAGGAAAAACATTGAATTTAAACAATCCTAGTTGCAATTACTAAGCTCCCTACAAATAGAGGCCCAGGAAAGCCTTAAAATTTTTCCTTCAAAGTGGACCCTGCTTGTAAGCGTCTGGTTGGGTCACCGGTCCTGCATGACAGTATCAGAACCAACATTCCATTAACATACTTTAAAAATAGGAATTTTTAATTTTGTGAAATTCCAAAATATTCATTTGTTAAAAAAAACATTGAATTTAAACAATCCTAGTTACAATTACTAAGCTCCCTACAAATAGAGGCCCAAGAAAGCTTTAAAGTTTTTCCTTCAAAGTGGACCCTCTTGTAAGCGTATGGTTGGGTCACCGGTCCTGTATGACAGTATCAGAACCAACATTCCATTAACACACTTTAGAAAAAGCATTCATTAATTTTATTTTATTTGAATTTTCAATAATATTCATATTTTTAGAAACCATTTATGAATTTTAAAAATGTTCATAAATTTTAAAATTGTTGATTAATATGAAAAGATATCAATGAATTCTAAAAACTGTTAACCAGTTTTATAATTGTTCATGACTTAATAGTGTTCATAGACTTAGAAAATCTCCGTAAGTTTTTAAAAAGTTCATGAATATGAAAAAAACTTCAAGAATTTTTAAAGGAATGCTCACGATTTTGAAGAAAACTTTTTTTATTTGTGGAAATGTTCAAAAGTTCAAATTATGTTCCCGATTTTCAAAAACAATTCATGAATAAACAATGAAAAGTAAAACAAATATACAAGTGAATAGGAAAAATCTGGTAGAGAGATTATTTTCTAGGAAAAATCGAACGAAATCACAAACCTTCATGGCCAAACCAGTACTGCCCATGAGGTTCGTGTTTGCTCGCGTCTTGTGGGGTTAAGTCGGTGTTGGTATTCGGTGGATCCGTTTTTTGATCCAATCTTTGTCTGTATGTTTATAGGTTTAATCCTTTTGATATACGATTCTCTTCACCGGTAATGGTTGCTGCTCTGTTGCGTTAGTCCTGTAGGGCTTAGACGACGATTTTTTGACTGTCTATTACAATAAGGTTTGCAGGCTCCGGTGAGGGATGGACGAAGAAGGCGACATGTCTTTTGTCTTGCTGTAGTGCTTATAGTCGTCACTGGTGGTCATATATTTTTGTACATCGGGTGTTCTTTGTACTGCCACGATTGATTATAAATGGGCTGGAAATTCCCCACAGGAAAAACGATGATCACCACCATAGTGCTAAACTGACACATAGCATATCATCAGATAGCATAAAAAAATAGAAGTTCATCTTACCCATCGATAAGCTTATAGGCCCCATACTCTTTCACATCTCCTCTTAGATGCCGGGGCTATTTCTCGCACGTGGTGAGACTTAACTCGGTTTTGCCTTTGGCTCGGCCCAGTATTATAAACAAAGAAGAAAAATAAACTAACATGTAGGAAGCTACTTGGGCCCGCCCATTACTAACAATGCCTGAGGCGATACGAGCTTGTGTCTCGCCATAAACGAGACAAAGCCGCTCCCCCTCTTAGACACCGCTTGGATATAGATGTTGGGCCTAGAATTCAACTTTGGCGTTTGGGTGGCTTGAATATCATTGTTTGAAAAGCCATACCATTCTTTGACAACAAATATTTGATGCCCCGCGACAACACTCATGTGCCTCAGCCATCAATTTTGAGCCAAAACCATCGGTTTTCCCTCTTATGTGGGCAGCCTTCCCCCTCCGCGTGCGCCTCACATACTCCTTTGTCTTGCTTGTGGCGAAAATAAAAGTGGTGCTAAACAGTCCTCGACGCATTGCGCAAGTCAGTCGCTTGTCTTCGCCCTCCTCCATCTCTGACCTCTACGCGAATCTCCGACACCCCATAGGGAGCGCCTCCAGAAATGAATAATTCCAATTTGGGCAATGACCATCCAAACAAGCATCATGATGGAGTCTGTCCTTCGAATTCCAAGTGCCAATTGTTGGAACATCCAAACAACAAATTTCGAGTTCAGTCTCATTATCAATGTCCTTGGTTGGAGCCGATTCAATTCCATGGCCTTCAATAACAAAGCCTTACTTTCCCATTCACTCGTCCCTTCCCCGACTAACACTTCCTGATAAAAAACTTAGCGCTGATCCAACACCGAATGTTTCTGACGCTAAGAAAACAGCTAATGCTTTTGTCAGACTAGGCACTCGACTCTCTACAAGTACTCCCTCCGTTCCAAAATAAATGACCCAACTTTATACTTACTTTGTATTAAAGTTAATATAAAGTTGAGTCATCTATTTTGGAACGGAGGGAGTACATACTTAAGTTGAGTGGGAGGGCTTACTGTGAGATGGACAATCAGGGCAGCCGTCTAGCATGGAGAGTTGGCCATGGCCTTATTCAACCGGAGAAGGATTGGGGATGGAGGGTGACAAGTAAAACTCCACTTGCTCCCAGTAAATTTCCTTTATGCTATTTTCACCCCTTGTTTCATATAAAACTGTATTTAAACATCGTATTGGTTCATGGATGCAATTTTCAAGTACAACTTTGCAGCAAAAGGAAAATAATCACGGCCAGAGCACCGCAGCGATCGGCGAGAGGTCGTGGGGGTGGTGGGAAGGTTTGGGGGATGCAAGGAGAAGATTCTTTGCATCGCCGGAGCTCAAGGCCGTGGCACGGCTTGGGAGACGGGGTGGCTGGCCGACACATGCTTTGGAATTTCCCGCAAAAAAAGAGAATAGTTAAACATTTTTTTTGATTGTTTTCTGGAGTGCTCATGTCTTGTGATCACTGAATGCAAACCCATGATCAAGACAACTGCATCAGTTTTCCTACGAAAGTATCATATTCCTACGTTTTGCTTGCTTATTTCACCTGTCTTTCTATCCAAGCGCAAACATATATAACCTAAGACTTTATTTTTTCTGTTGGCTTGCATGTCTTCACCCTCATGATCATGATATGCGTCACAACCTGCTGCTGATATGAGGTTCTACTTTCTATCTGAACTGTGTGTATTTACTTGACCCAAATAAGAGACATTCACACCTCTTTCCTGCCTCTCTTTTATTGCCTACAGTAGGAGTATAATGCAAACTGTCTCGCTTGAATCTTAACCATAAGGAACAGCCGAACAGGGGCATTGGAAGAATTGTCATGCACACAAGAAAGAGCCAAGTACTAATCTGACAATCCATAATGCCTCCACTTTTCAAACACCTAGCGCATCAGCACAACATACACAACACACCGACGTTCAAGAATGACACTGATATATACTCCCTCCGCCCGAAAAAGTCTGTCCCTCAAATAGATGTATCTAGCACCAGGGACAAGCTTTTTCGACGGAGGGAGTATCAGGCATCACATGCTCATCACAAAGCAGAAAACTTGTCCAACAGAAAAACAACCATATTTCTGTCTGCCATGTAGTAGAAGGAACAAAACCAATTGAACAAAACACAAGTTGATAGTACAATAGCAGACAGAGGGACATAACTGGGTGAATCCGTAATACTATTATTATTCAAGGTGTTACATCAAGAGCTAGCATGGCTTTATCAGCACAACATCAGGTCGACAAAGCTGTGCATGGACACTTGGACAGACAACAAAGATGTGCATGAAAGTAAATCCTCATTCTCAGGATCAGAGCATCCTTTGCCATCCAACGAGGAAGTCGTCGTCGACCTCGACGTAGCCGCGCTTCTCATACTCAGCGCGCGGACAAGTGCGTGGCACTTGGCGAGTCTCTCTCGAAAGGCGAACATAGCGCGGGCAGCATTATAGAGATCAACCTTGGACCTGTCCATCTGCTCCTCCGGCGAGGGCAGCAAGCTGGGGTTTTCGCGCCTCAGGGACTCGTAGTGATGAGAGACAGGACCATCCACCACAAAGTCAAGGGTCCAATTGATCACTTCCTGCGGCAGCCGCGTCAACCTTTTCTCGCGTACGGCCTCCACTGCCGGCTTCAACGAATCTGCGGCGACTTCCGGCGCCGCCTCCGCTTTGCACACCTTCAGCGGACACTCATCCTCGCCGGCCGCCGCCGCCTCCTCGGCCTTGCTTTTGGTGGCGCACCAGCACCGCTGGCCGGCCATCGAGGAGCACTTCTCAACACTGCAATTTTGTTGGCACCCTTCATGGCCGGCCATCCCCTTGCTCGCCGACTCCTCGTCCGCCACCATAGGTCCGCCCTACTTCCTCACTCCCGTGAAATTTGGGGATTTGGAACCGATCTACCTCTCGTGATCTTATAATTTGTTTGTGTCGTTGGAGTTTTTCTTTTTTGAGACGAGTTTTGCATGCGGCCCGTGCGACGGCACAGGGCGTTCAATTTCTAGGGTCCCTGGATTCCCATTGCAGCAAAAAAAATTCCAATGGTACGTATGCCCTATTTCTGTCGGTTGCCCATTTTTTATATCAAGCCCTAAAATTTGCTACAAGTACTACATATTTTCAATACTTCTAGCGGTTGCCGTAAAAATACAAACTCAGCTGCACGAACCCAACCGCGCCACAGAAACTTTCCGTTACCGAGTCGCCACCCATCCGCCACCGCTACCTGACATCTACGCCATGGAAGGCACCTCCAAGGTGACCGCCGATGCGACCGACCTCCCCTTTTCTAAATGTATTGTTTTCAAAATAATTTCTTGAACAACTGTACTTATCTCCCCGTAATTTTCAAAACAAATACCATCCCGGTCGTCCCCGGAAAGAAATTTGGGGCTTGTTATCTTCAAAACCCAAAGATAATCTTATCGGACCCACGCTCTCCCGTATCCTCCTCTTAGACGGTAGGGCTGTTTCTCGGACGCTGCGATAGTTAACTCGGTCTTGCCTATGGCGTGGCGTTACTGGGCCGGCCAAGTGTTGTAACTGCCGCGAGGTTTTTCCTCCGTGGTTTTCTTTATCGTTTTTTCACTACTTGCATCAGTTTCCTTCCTTTTTTTCTCTATTTTTCTTTGTTTTTTGTTTTTCCCTTTTCCTTTTTAATTTTTCTTTGGTTTCATTGTTTTTTTATTTTTTATTTTTTACCTTCTAGTTTTCCTTTCTTTTCCAACACAGTTTATATTTTTTTGTATACATCAAGAATATTTTTCATACACATTTACCTTTTTAAATAAATTATAGAAAAATTACAAATATTTTTTTTGATACCTTATTTTCTTTACTACACATTGTATATTTTTGGTATACATCCGAAACATTATTTATGTACATGTTTAAGATTTTTCAAAGAAACAATTAACCTTTTTTCAAATTCATGTTTTTGAACATTTTAACTGTTAAATGTTATTCTTTCTTTTTTTGCAGTTGAACTGTTAAATATTTTTTAAACACACACTTGAAACATTTTTCTGAATGATATGGTTTTTTAAACAATGTGAACACATTTTTACATTGTATAAACAAATTTTTAAATTTCATATTTTTGAAATGTGCGAGTATTTTTTAAATTCTAAGGTACATTTTTTGAATGGTATGGTTGATTGGAATGACACTAACATTTTTTACATTGTATGAAGCTTAAAAAAAATTGCACATACATTTTACGCGTGAACCTTTTTCTTAAATGGTATCAACATTTTCTTAAATTAATTTGCAGTTTTTAATTTTTAGGTAAAATTAAGTTTTGAAATATATGTATTTAGAATGTTTTCAGAAATATTAACAAAATAAAAAAAGTGAATGATTAAAAAACAAAGAAGAAAAATAAACTAACCTACATGAAGCTACTTGGCCCGGCCCATTAGTAGCAATGCCTGAGTCCGAGACGAGCTTGTGTCTTGCTATAAGCGAGACAAAGCGGCTCCCTAGACACGAGCTTGTGCCAAAGTTGCTAAACCCTAGGCACGGCTTGAATGTAGATACTGGGCCTAGAATTCAACTTTGGCGTTCAGGAGGCTCAAATATCATTATTTGGAAAGCCTTGCCATTCAGTCTAATTGACAACCAATATTTGACGCCCCACCACAATAAGCATGTGCCCTAGCCTTCAATGTAGAGGCAGAACCCTTGGTTCCCTGTTATGTGGGCAGACCCCTCCCCCCCCCCCCCCCCTTCCGAGTGCGCCTTGCATACCCCTTTTGTCTTGCTCGTGGGGAAAATAAAAGTGGTGTTAAACAGACCTCGACGCATTGTGTAAGTTAGTTGCCCGTCTCCGCTCGTCTCTCACCTCCCCGGTGAATCTCCGTCACACCTTAGCGACCGCCTCCTACAAATGAGGAATTCGAATTTGGACAATGGCCATCCAAGCAAGCATCACAATGGAGTATATTCTCCGAATTCCAAGTGCCAATTGCTCGAACATCCAAACATATTTTGAGTTCTGTCTCAGTACCAATATCATTGGTTTGAACCAATTGAATTTCATGGCCTCCAATAATGAAGCCTTGCTTTCCCACTCACTCGTCTTTTCCCTGTTCAACACCTCGTCGTGGTACTGATCAAAGTCTTATCACTGAGCCAACACCTAATGCTTTTGTCAGGCTCTCTACAAGTACATACTCCCTCCATTTCAGGCTATTTTCACCCTTGTTAGTATAAAACTGTATTCTAACATCATATTAATTCATTGATGCAATCTTCAAGTACAATTTTGTAGCAAAATGGAAATAAAAGAAACACATTCGCCCCATTGTCCAAATAATTTACGTTCATCAAGGGGGGGGGGGGGGGTCCGGTTCACATGTGGCAGCTTCTCCGACAGCGGGGAGAGTCGGTGAGGGCAAGGAACACAAAAAGGCGGCAGCGATGCACCTATGGCAGAGAACAAGAGGCGGTCGGAGGCGGTGGTTGGATGTTGCAAATTCCTCCGACAAGATTTTCTTGTTTTGTTAGTTGGATTGGGAGGTCCCAAAATTTTCCAGAGTATTAGAAGCCAGGATGTGTTTCTTTTAGAGCTCTTAAAATATTATGGGATTTATTTTTTTTTATTGTTTCCTAGAATGCTAAGCCTTGGTGATCACTGAATGCAAACCCATGATCGAAGACAAACATCAGTTTTCGTACGAAAGTATCCTACCTTTTGCAGATTTCACGTGTCTTTGTAAGTGCAAACATATACTAATAATCTGAGACTTGGTTTTCACGTGTCTTTGTAAGTGCAAACTAACATAATTTGAGACGTGCAACCCTACACCATCATGATCATGATGCGTCCCGATCCGCTGCTGACACGAGGTTCTACTTTCTATCTGAAGATCGTGTAATGGAATTGGCCCAAATAAGAGGCACTCACACCTCTTTTCCGTCTCTCTTTTATTGCCTAATAATGCAAACTTACTATAAGGAACATGCAGATATGAAAGCAATTGAGACAAGTGATAATCTGGCAATCATACTGTCCAGTTCATCAGAGCCAACAAAAAATGCCGCGTTTCAAACACCTAGCGAGTTAGCACAGCATACACATTGAAGTTCAAGAATGACACTGATATATGATCACAAAGCAGAAAACTTGTCCAACAAAAAAAAAACACTTACGAACAGGACATAACTCCCGTTGTAGATTCAATACGGACAGGAAATAACTGGATGAACTAGTATACTACTTCCTACGTATGCTTCAATACGGACTACATACGGATGTATATCGATATATTTTAGAGTGTAGATTCACTCATTTTGTTCCGTATGTATGTAGTCTATATTGAAATCTCTAAAAGGTCTTATATTTAGGAGAGAAACTGAGGGAGCATTATTCAAGGTCCTCATCAAGGAATGGCTTCATCAGCACATCAAGTCGACGGAGCTGTTCACATGAAGTGGAATCCTTCATTCTCAGGAGCATCCTTTGCCATCCAACTCAATCTATTCTTCGTGGGCTGCGGCCGGCGACCAAAAGTTCGCCGGTGTCAACCAAATGGGCGACATATTTCATTGCCTTGGCGCGGAGGACATCGTTATACGCACGGAGGTGCGCCCTGCGGGTCAGGAAGTCGTCATCAACCTCAACGTAGCCGCGCTTCTCATACTCAGCCCGGACAAGTGCCTGATACTTGGCGAATCTCTCTCGAACGGCAAAGAAAGCGCGGCAACCATTATAGAGAACAACCTTCCAGCTGTCCATCTGCTCCGAAGGCGAGGGCAGCAAGCTGGGATTTTCGCGCTTCAAGGACTCGTAGTGATCAGGGACAGGACCATCCACCACATGGGCAAGGGTCCAATTGATCTCTTCCTGCGGCAGCCGCGTCAACCTTTTCTCGCGTACGGCGGCCTCCACCGCCGGCTTCAATGAATCTGCGACATCGTCCGGCGCAGCCGCAGAAAAGGCATCAGAACGGCCGGCCGCCGCCTCCACTTTGCAAACCTTCAGTGGACACTCCTCGCCGGCCGCCTCCGCCTCCGCGGCCTTCCTTTTGGTGGCGCACCGGCCGCCGGTCGACGAGCACTTCTCAACACTACAATTTTGTTGGCACCCTTCATGGCCGGCCATCCCCTTGCTCGCCGACTCCTCATCCGCCGCCATAGGTTTAAGGGTGCGACGCTTGGTGATAGTACTTCCTTACTCCCGTGAAATTTGGGGATTTGGAACCGACCCACCTCGTGATCTTATAATTTGTTTGTGTTGTTGGAGGTTTTTTTTTTTGAGACAAGTTTGCTTGGTTGGACAGGTCGGCGGGCCGGTCTCCACTCCTGTTACGCAAATCCTTTCCCCAAAACAAACGATGGTACCAGGCCCCGGCCCATGGGCATGCGGCCTGTGCGACAGCACAGGGCCCTCAATTTTGGGGGGCCCGGATTCCCATTGCAGCATTTTTTTCTTCAATGGTACCTATGTATGGTGCTGCATGCCCCGAACATTTTAAAATATATGATGAACAATTTATGCTTTGAACTTTTTAAAGTATATGATTATTAAATTGTAATACATGATGAACAATTTTTAGTATGCAATGAACATTTTTAATATATGATAAGTTTTAAAATGCACAATGAATATTTTTAATACACAATGAGCATTTTTTCTGTACCTGATAAATATTTTAATACAAGATGAATATTTAGTAACCTTAGTTAAAGCTGCGACACTTATTTTGGATCAGAGGGATTAGTGAAGTACAACTATTTTTGGAAAGAAAATATGTACTAAAATATTTATATCTAGACACCACAAGCTAGAGATCGGACTTCTCTCTGAGAGAAACAAAAGCTAGCCATCAGACGCTACATTTACTACCCCTATAAAAACGTGGATAACCTAATCCATCAACATATTTCTAATTCTGCGATCCACACCACTTCAATGTTTAGCGCCAAACATGTTTACTGCTAAACATCTATATGATCCCAACTGCCAAAGTATGGCAATCCAATTACCCAAATTGCTCCACTAATGATTAGCATGCCAAGTAATTATCTCTTAATAGCTATATGTTATAAGGCTCTATAATTATCTCCCAAAATCTGCTCCCTCACTAGGCATGTAAGGTCCGCTCCAACTTTCAGTCAAACTTTCACTAACAAAATATTAGTTATATGCCACATAAATTATACCATTGGAAACTTCTTTCGAGTACCAATCCAATGCTATATTTTCTATGGCATATAACTTAGATTTTATTAGTAAAATTTGTAGTCAAAGTTAGACTCAAAATTTAAGGGGGTGTTACATATTTGGAGGGAGGTAGTATTATGGTTAATAAATGAGTTGGGAAGACAACCGACTCAAGTTGAAGCACAAGGAATTATGAATATTATAGTTAAGCACAACATCAGTAACACATTTATTGTTTGATGTATTTGGATAGGGTTGGCAAAGTCCAAACCATATTCGTTAGCTGATCCTCCTTAGATAAAATGGTTGCATGAGCATGACAGTCTTCCTCATGTGAAGTTTCCCTTTGAGGTGATCTTGCATCTTACTATACTACATCACCCTTCCTCTTCAGGGTAATCTCAACGCCTATCACAAGTAGCAGTATCCATAAAAGTTATGCCTTTTTGAGAGTTGCATCATCAAAGCACATATTAAGAGTGTGCGAAAAGTTACTCTCGTATGTGGAAGGTGTGGGTCGGTAATCAATCTGTTCCTCCTCTTTATTTTCCTCTTTGTTTTGTTCTTCTCTGCACACCTTTTCATCAAAGATAGTTTGTTCTTTGTCATCCCCATTGGTTTGGTGTAAGTTTATTTGGAAAATATTTAATTCATGTTCCCTTACCAATTCTTGTTGTCATGTATCAATGGGGGTTGTTTGCTCATCATGATGTACATCATTTTCTTTATTCTTCTACGAGTCATGCAAAAGATTAGTTTCTCCATCCGCTCTAGGAAATTTATCACCAATGTATTATCACAAAATTTATCCAAGCAAAAGCAATAAATAGGATGCACCTTATTATAAATTCTATCAAGTAAAACACCCTCTACTGTCGTATTTCTTATCTTACGAATAATCTAACATGCACTTACAAGAAGCGCTAGTTGTACGACTTCAATACTAGCATTGCATTTATAACCAGTATTATAAGTTGCTAGTATTGAGTCCATACTATACTCACATTGATAATTTAGATGATCTTTGGATTGGCATTCTTCAGATGGTAGAGGGTATGAATCACATACCATTGACGAATAGCCATTCACCAGTTTCAACAAGTCTTTTTATCCTTGCTTCTTCTTTGGTAACCAATTATGGAAGACCTGTGTAGTTTCTCATCGATAGTTGCAATATATCCCGAGTAGACATCTTAGAAGACATGATTAATTGTTTTTTCCTTTTTTATTTAAGTGAAAATAGAAAGATAAATAACAACATACAAAATAACTATATGTGAGTGGGAAGGTAACAACGGAGCACTTTGCTACGCAGCAACACACTAGAAAAGCTTGTTGACCTGCAGGTACACTAGGCTATTGTCATTTCTGATAAGTGGAGTATGTTGATCTCACATGGAGCGTTTGTGCAGGCAACTATCAACCCTGCAACTACGTCATCACGCACGCAGCTACGTTAACATTCAGAGTGTTATATGGAAATAGTTTATTTCATCGGTCGCTAACAGAATGATAATAATGATGGTTTTATCTAAACAAATAAGCAAAGTTTTAAAAAGTAAATAAAAGGGAATAAAATAAAATGCGGCTTTTGAGCAATCGAGGCTCTCTTAGGGGGTTTGGACTCATCACCACTAGTATGATCTACGCAACATATGCACACGCATAGTTCTATGTTTGGATACTTAAGTCACCTTATATGTTTGATGTGGGTGGATCCGGGTACAAAATATGTTCTACTCGCGGTAGACTTCGAACCATGCACGACCCCCATAGTTTTCCCACTCCGGTTCTCACAACGATGATTAAGGTTCTCCTCATCGACGCGGCCACACTAAGGGTTCCGTTATTCCCCTATCAATTGCAAAGGCACGAAATTGAGATTTTTACCATCATCTCGAATTACCTCGACATCTTAACATTTACAATGATAGTAATACGCTCCATGTCCAAACTTGCCGATAATGTTGGTTGGGCCCCCTTTACACAACATTCATGAAGGTTATTAATTCAAACATACAAAAGTGATTTTTTTATCTCGTGTAGGTGTTCATATCAAATACAACTAGAGTTCATCCATTCCCCGAGAACTGGTAGTTACTCAAACATGTAGATGAAGAAGATAGAGGGTAGAGACACGTTACAAGCCAACATGGTGTTGGCGAAGAAGAGAGGCATGACGACACTGACATGTAGTGGGGTCGATACGATAGCACTAGCCGGAGGTTTGGTGTCGGATGCCGATGGAGCATCCTCCCTTCTTCTTCCATGTCTTGACCATTATCTTTGGTGGAGTTGCAGCTATGGAGGTGTGGCAGTAGGAGATGGGACATGGAGATGATGACTGAGATGGATCTCGGTCGCTAGGGTTGGAGGTGAATATATAGGATGGGCCTCCTCCGTTGGTGTACCCTCTCCTCCTTTCATTCAAGGGATCTAGGGGAGCCAAATCTTCTCCCAAAACATGCCTTGGTTGTCAAGGAACACGTTAGAACAAATTGCGATGCAATCAAAGCAAAATCAATGATGTTATGACTGGTTTACTAGTGTCGTCGGCGCTGGTGCGATCGCATGTATGACTATTTGCGCTTGTACAAATGGTCATTCGACGCTCTGGCCTGTAGGAGTCGTTTTGTATTTTGGTCATCATTTCTTCATACGAACTCCGATTTTGAAGTTTTTGGCTCGTTGGATTCCTCTAGAAAAACCCAATTCACCTAAGCCATTGGATCTTCAATTTGGACACTTTAATAAATGTCAAAACACTAAACACTCAATAGGCGATAATTCATCCTGGAGCCCGGGCTCAGCTGCTCCCGGCCAGCAAAAAATTCAAAACAAATACTAGAAAAATTCAAAAATTCCTTTTTTTGTGTGGTAGATAATTAGATGCGTGAGGTCCGCTGAAAAAATCAACTTGTTTGGACATTTGAGTAGGTCTCGGCAAAAAAGACAAATCGGGTCAAAATAGTTCATGAACAGTAAACTTTTTAAGAGACCCCGTTTTTGTCTTTTTTGCACAGACTTGCTCAAATGTCTAAACGAGTTGATTTTTTGCAGCGAATCTCACGCATCTAATTATCTATGACACAAAAAAATTTGGAATTTTTTGAATCTTTTTTGTATTTGTTTTGATTTTTTCGTGAGCGTAGGTGCAGCTGAGCCGGGTGCAGATTCGCCGCACTCCTCAATAGGGCCCTAATCTGATGCCTGGAACCCCCCCCCCCCCCCCCCCCCCGACTTGGTGCTTTTGATGTACCAAGCCCATGAACATACCAATACACCTACATAGACCACAAAAAAGGTAAACTAATAAAAACCAGATAGTGATAAAATCTGTGAAATGAACATAGTAAAATGAGTAAAGACCGGAAACTATGCATTGAGCACATGAATAAGTGCTAGATGGTATGATATGAGGGATTTAGGTGCTAAAATACACTCTAAAAAGTATGCATGGAATCCACTCATCAATGCCATAAAGATAGTGACTGCGTCGGGGGATTTCGGATCTGCGTCTTCGAGCAGCACGATGCTGACCGTGGCGTCAGACTCTCTCCACCAGACTTAGCCGGGATAGAGGGGAAGAAAAGTGGAAAGAATACGGCTGGTGGCTGGGAGTGGTTATGGCCGCAGAGAGTGGTACTAGAAATGGTGAAGAGAGAGTTGTGCCGGGGACAGAGAGTTAATTGCACAGAAGTGCCACAATTCGGGCATATTGGTACCACGATTGCTAATTTTTACATGTCAGCACCAACATTGGTCCGGGTTTTTGCAAATTAGGCTAAAACACGTATTTATACGTATTGACGCTCGATCCGACAGCTCAGGCCCACCCGTCAGGTGCCACGCTGGCCAATCGGCGCGTGCCCGCGCGCTGACTAGGACGAGCCGGTGCGCTGCTGCTCTCCAACCCGGCCCGGTCGCACCAGCTCGAGCCCGGCCGCACCATTCCCCTCCCCTCCTCCTCCTCGCTCGTTTCCTCCATCGCCGCCGCCCGCGTCCCGACTGCCGGCCGCCGCACCGCCCCGCCGACGCCATGGTTTTGGAGGACGAAAGCAGCGACGACCAGTCAAGCCTCCCGTACATGCATTCTTCCTCCACAGACGGTCTCAACCAGGTCAGTACAGTGAGTTTAGGGTTAGGGTTTCAGATTTGGGATTTCTTGATTTGGTTGATTTCTCTAGGTTTTGATTTGGCCATTGTCTTTGTGCGAGCTTCTGCAGGTCCCTTTCAGCCTTGAAGATCCAGATTACAAGGGGCTTGAGCTGGATGTGATGTCTCCATGTGAGAAGCACGGCATGGCATCTGAGAGGCTTGTTGCCTTTGAAGGAACAGACACAGGCAGGAGGTTTTTAGCATGTGCACATCCGGTATGGATTGTAGGATTGTAGGCATAGTGATTTTTTTTCTTACTTGGTCAGTGCCATATTGAACTCCGTTTGCTGGAGTACTATGCTTGCTGTCAACATTTTGGTTCATAGTGGTAATAGAGTAGCTTATTTAGGTCAAGCATGAGTATATTTTGCTGGAGTACAATGGCATAGTAATTTTTGTTAATAGTGGTAGTAGAGTAGCTTAAAAATGGTTGAACACTCCTTGGTATGAACACTAGAATAACTAACCTAGTCAGTCAGCTACTCAAGTGGCTGCTCCTCTTGTTAAATGTAGTGGTCTGATGCTAAATTTAGATATTCTTTTTGGCAACTGCAGTGATTTTGTGTAATTACTTGTTGTATGAACTGTTTTGGTGTTGTTGTTGTTTTTGCAGGAAGGTAGCTGAGGGAGTCCTGGACTAGGGGGTGTCCGGATAGCCGAACTATCATCATCGGCCGGACTCCAAGACTATGAAGATACAAGATTGAAGACTTCGTCCCGTGTCCGGATGGGACTTTCCTTGGCGTGGAAGGCAAGCTTGGCGATACGGATATGTAGATCTCCTACCATTGTAACCGACTCTGTGTAACCCTAGCCCTCTCCGGTGTCTATATAAACTGGAGGGTTTTAGTCCATAGGACAGAACAACAATCATACCATAGGCTAGCTTCTAGGGTTTATCCTCCTTGATCTCGTGGTAGATCCACTCTTGTACTACCCATATCATCAATATCAATCAAGCAGGAGTAGGGTTTTACCTCCATCGAGAGGGCCCGAATCTGGGTAAAAACATCGTATCCCTGGTCTCCTGTTACCATCCGCCTAGACGCACAGTTCGGGACCCCCTACCCGAGATCCGCCGGTTTTGACACCGACATTGGTGCTTTCATTGAGAGTTCCTCTGTGCCGTCACAATCAGGAAGGATGCCTCTTCCTGTCTTTAAAGACGGTACCATTGCCAAGGGAGCTTTGGCCACCGGCCAAACTATCCGGCTAGGTGGTTTTCTTATGACCGCCTGTTCGGCCGCCGCTCCGACAATGACCTCTCGGGTCATCAAAAGCGATCTTCACGTCAACTTGGAATTCGCCGAGCAGCTAGATCCGATGGAGCTCTCCTCCGTAAACGAGCTCTTGGATCGCATCGCCGCCCTGGGAGTCGCTTCAGACTACGATCAGATTGGGCTTAAAACCGAGCCGAGAGAGATCAACTCTCCCCAGGCTACCCACCACGTTGCTGTGGTGGAGGAACAACGCGACGACTCTTCTTCTATATTAAAGACCAGTTATGTACGGATTCCTAATCCCTCCATGCTGGATTCCTGCGGAGGGACGGATACCAATCAAGTATTGAACCTAAAGTCAGGCAGCAGACTAGATTCATTGGACAACATCCAGCAATCCAAGCTTCCAAATTCGGAAACTTTTCGGCCCTTGAGCCTCAGATTGGGCGGGGTTCCGAATTTATTTCCACCCGCCCACCCAAACGCAAGCGATTTATCTCAAATCCGGCAAGAGCCCGCTGAAACAGTACATCATTACTGGGCCAGATTCCTCCTGGTTATGGACATGATAAAGGACTGCCGTGAGGAAAACGCAATCTCAATTTTCTGCAACAACTGCACGGACAAGGGAATCTTGAATGCCGTAAGTCATCGCGAAATTACACGCTTCGCCGACCTGGCGTCCATAGTACGAAAGTACTGTGCGATGGAGAGTGCCTGGAAAACCGAAACTAAGTTTTGGGACAATCCGGCTCCGAACACAACCCTAGTCCAAAATAAAAGGGTGCATCATGCTTAGGCACCTAGGACAAAAACCAAAAAGCAAAAACCCCCTAAAGGGCACGGAACCGTACTGGAGGGATGGCTCAGCGGACCCTGTAAAATCCATAGTACAGAGGGCGCCACTCCAACACATAGCCTTCGAGCATGTTGGATACTACGGCAGGTGGCCAAAAGTGGCGAAGAGCTTCTAGCCCCGGAAAACCAGCCCAACAGTACCAGTACGGTATTAACAGTCTTCGAGACTTTCACATCAAATAATATGCGGAAACGAACAATCCGCAGCCTCGCCGAAGTCTACCAAGTAGCAACAACAAATCCATGGAGCGACACGGCTATCACCTTCAACGCCAGTGACGAACCGAAATTCCGAACAGCCCGAGCACCAGCTGCATTGGTCCTCAGTCCAATAGTGGACGACTTTCGTCTTACCAAGGCACTCATGGATGGCGGCAGCGGATTAAACCTCATCTATGAGGAAACCCTTCGAAAAATGGAAATAGACTGGAGCCGCATTGAGCGAAGCAGCACAACCTTCAGAGGAATAATCCCTAGTCGGGAAGCACGCTGCATAGGAAAAATTACACTGGATGTGGTCTTCGGCGCGCCGGACAATTACAGGTCCGAGGAGGTCACGTTCCAAGTGGCCCCATTCAGCAGCGGATATCACGCCCTATCGGGGCGAGAGGCATTCACAATTTTTCAAGCTATACCCCATTACGGGTACATGAAGCTTAAAATGCCCGGGCCCAATGGAATCATCACTCTTGTCAGTGATCCGGACACAGCACTCCGCGCCGAAAACAAGACAGCTGCACTAGCCCTAGAGGCACTATTCAAAGCCCTAGCGGCAGAGGAACTCACTGCGCTGCGCTCCACGGTGAACAGGGACGATTTGATACTCGACAAGAGATCCAAGTCCACCTCTTTTAAACCAGCAAACGAAATAGTCAAATTCCAAGTCCATCCAATGGACCCCACAAAGACGGCCTCCATCGGGGCACAATTAAACCCTAATGTAGACGCTGCACTACGAGAATTCCTTCGGGAAAATTGGGATATCTTTGCCTGACACCCTTCAGATATGCCAGGAATCCCACGCAGGCTGGCAGAACACAGCCTAAACATCCTAAAAGGATTCAAGCCAGTCAAACAGGCTCTTCGGCGATTCTCCGAACCAAAAAGACAGGCAATGGGAGAGGAGCTAGCCAAACTATTGGAAGCCGGATTCATCAGAGACATAAAACATCCGGACTGGCTAGCGAACCTGGTAATGGTACCGAAAAGGACAAATCTTGGCGCCTGTGTGTCGATTTTAAAGAGCTTAACAAGGCTTGCCCAAAGGATCCTTTCCCCCTTCCCCGCATCGATCAAATCATCGATGCTACCGCAGGGCACGATTCATTGTGCTTCCTCGACGCATACTCCGGATACCTTCAAATCAAGATGGCGGAGACAGACCAAGCCGCAATGGCATTCATTACTCCATATGGACCATTCTGCTTCAACACAATGCCCTTCGGGCTCAAGAACGCCGGCGCAACATATCAGCGCATGATTCAGACATGTCTGGCAACCCAGATCAACAAAACAGTGGAGGCATACGTAGACGATGTGGTCGTCAAGACCAAACACGTCGAAACTCTAGTAGACGATTTGAGGCTCACATTCGACAACCTCCGAGCATATGACATTAAGCTCAACCCGGAAAAATGCGTTTTCGGTGTACCAGCCGGAAAGCTCTTGGGCTTCATTGTATC
This sequence comes from Triticum timopheevii, assembly GCA_963921465.1. Classification (NCBI taxonomy): domain Eukaryota; kingdom Viridiplantae; phylum Streptophyta; class Magnoliopsida; order Poales; family Poaceae; genus Triticum; species Triticum timopheevii. The sequence continues at coordinate 625,539,312 of OY997264.1, read as the reverse complement.
CGGTAGAGGAATTGAAGCAAACCTAGCCAAGATCCGAGCTCTGTCAGAGTTGGATATCCCAAAAGATCTCAAACAAATACAAAAATTTACTGGATGCATGGCAGCTTTAAGACACTTCATCTCCCGCTTGGGAGAAAAGGTGTTGCCCCTTTATCGCCTCCTCCGGTGCACCAAACACTTCGAGTGGACTGACGCTGCCATGGCCAGACTCGAAGAAATAAAAGCCATATTGGAAACAAATCCGGTCCTGGCCGCGCCCAACCTGGGCGAACCAATGTTATTATATATCGCGGCAACACATCAAGTTGTAAGCGCGGTGCTTGTCGTCGAACGAGAAACAAAAGGACACAAATTCCCTCTTCAAAAACCAGTGTACTACGTATCCACTGTCTTAACTCCATGCAAGTCCCGGTATCCACATTATCAAAAGATAGCGTATGCGGTGTTCATGGCATCCCGGAAGCTGCGACACTACTTTCAAGAGTGTTTGATAACAGTGGCCTCCGAAGTACCTCTCAACGACATTATAAACAACCGCGACGCGACGGGTAGGATTGCAAAATGGGCCATTGAGCTCTTACCATTCGACATAACCTACAAACCATGGCGAGCTATAAAGTCGCAAGTTTTGGCTGACTTCATCGCTGAATGGACTGAAGCCGAACTCCCTAAAGAGTACGGCGCATACTCCAATTGGATCATGCACTTCGACGGCTCTAAAATGTTGGCCGGCTTGGGGGCTGGCGTCGTCTTGACGTCCCCAATCGGAGACACAGTCCAATACGTACTTCAAATAATGTACACGGACTCCAACAACGCAGCCGAATACGAGGCCCTTCTACATGGTCTCCGGATGGCCATCTCCATGGGCATTCAACGCCTAGAGGTCCGCGGAGATTCAAACCTCGCAATATCCCAAGTAAATGGAGACTTTGATGCCAAGGATCCGAAAACGGCAGCCTACCGTAACACCGTCTTAAAAATGTCAGCTCGGTTCGAAGGACTCGAATTCCACCATGTAGCCCGGGATAATAACCAGACAGCCGACATGTTGGCACGCATCGGCGAAAACGCGCCGCCGTCCCTCCAAACATCTTCCTGGAGCGGCTCTTTAAGCCATCCGTATTATGGGAAGAGGAGTCCGGAAATAACAACCCAGAACAAACCGCACCACCCAACACGGAACATTCTGACACAATCGGTGGCTCAGCCAATGAAATAACACCTTTAGCCCACGAAATAATGGCAGTAATTGCCCCGTGGACGGAACCATTCCTAGCCTACTTAATTAGGCAGGAACTTCCCGAAGACCAAAATGAGGCCCGTTGCATAGTTCGGCGATCTAAAGCCTACAAGGTCCATGAGGGAGAGCTTTATAAGAAAAGCACAACCGGAGTCCTTCAAAGGTGCATCTCCGAAGAGGAAGGGCAAAATCTTCCGGCTGAAATTCACGCCGGACTCGGTGGGCACCACGCCGCAGCCCAGGCCCTTTTAGGCAAGGCCTTCCATACATGATTTTATTGGCCGACGGCCCGGGCAGATGCTCAGGACTTAGTCCAACGATGCGTCAGTTGCTAGCTCTTTGCTAATCAGAGCCACATGCCACCCACCGCCCTCAAAACTATACCCATCACCTGGCCGTTCGCGGTCTGGGGGCTTGACATGGTTGGACCCCTTAAAGGGGGAACCCACAAGCAAAAATACCTATTGGTCATGGTGGATAAATTCACCAAATGGATAGAGGCCAAGCCAGTTAAGACGGACGAATCCGGACCCGTGATAGACTTCATATCAGGGGTAGTACATCGTTACGGTGTCCCCCATAGCATCATCACTGATAACGGCACAAACTTCACGGCCGATGAGGTTAAACTCTGGTGCAAAAACATGGGCATCAAGCTCGACTACACTTCAGTCTATCACCCTCAAACTAACGGTCAAGTCGAGCGAGCAAATGGTCTAATCATGAGCGGCATTAAACCCAGACTAGTGCGGTCCCTCAAGGAATCTAACATGCACTGGGTAGAGGAGCCCGACTCCATACTCTGGGGGCCGCGAACCACGCCGAATCGCAGTACCGGATTGTCACATCCCTAGCTTCTGGTGCTGCCTAGTGTTTGCATCTTGTTGCATCATGTTTAAATTTCATTTAAGTTGAATTGGGGATGACAGAACCCCCAGCACCCCCCTTAAACCAACTAGGGTTTACTGAAATCATTTTCAATGAACCCAAAATGCCCTTCTAAAATGTTCATCATCTTTGCCTTGGTCTATAACCTCTGACAAAAATGGTGCACACTTTTCTAGGACAAAAGAGGGCCAGAAGGACGAGGGCGTGTGCCCGCGGCGCGCCAGCACACGCACGGCCACCTCCGGCTTGCCGCTTTGCCCTGGCCTTCTCTGGCATTGCCACGTACCCCCCAGGCCCTCTCACTCTCTCCCGTGCCTTCTCCCCTTCTCCGCTCTCTCTCCCTCTCGCGCCCGAGCGCAGCCGCAGCCGCGCCGCCGTAACGCTGTAGCCTTCGTGCTCCCGTTGCCTCCCCAACGTGCCCACGAGCATCGCCGCACCTCCCTCATCCTCTCCGTCTAGCCATGCCTCGCGGGTGGCTATCCTGGACTACGGCTGCTGAAGCTCGCAATAGATCACACCGTTGCACTCAGTGCCTCACCACGAGCCCGTAGCATGCCCCAGCTCGCCTTCCCGTGCCCCCTAGCTCTCGCTCGCATCTCGCCCGAACTCCGGCCACCGCCGAGGTCGATGCCGCGCTCAACTCCGGCCACCCCTGCCGCTAACTCCGGTCCAGTTGGATGCGGAAGAGCACCAGCAACACGTAGAGTCCCTCAGTCGCCGATTTGGTCGCTGGAGGAGCGTTTCCGACGCCCTCCACCGTCGCTGGCGTCGCCGGCGACGAGCCGCGGGTCAACTCCGGCGAGTTTGACCCGGGTTTGACCGCACTTTGACCCGCTCTGGCTCACTGACGTGTGGGCCAGGCACTGTTTATCTAGGTGTTAGATTAGTTAACATTAATTAATTTAGTTAATTAATTAAGCCACTGACATGTGGGCCCAGCCCTGCTGACATTTAGTTAGGATTAGCCTAACTCTAATTAACTCAGTTAACTAACTAAGTAACTGACCAGTGGGTCCCACTGGTCAGGTTTGACCCGAGTCAACCCTGTTGACTGCTGACATCACAGTGACGTCACCCTGACGCAATAAAGCATTATCTGGATTTAAGTTTATTCAGGAAATTCCAGAAACTGTTATATACTTCAAAAATTCATATAAAATCAACCGTAACTTAGAATGAAATAATTTATATATGAAAAATGATCAGAAAAATCTAATCTATCCATCTGTACTCTTTTCATGCATGTTGGAACAACTTATGGCTGCTGTTTAGGCCAAATCATATAAATGGCATTTAAAGCTTCACATATGAAGTTTGAATTTGAACCTAGGGTTCAAATCAACTTCATTTAATCTGGTTGCTAGTTGCATTAGCTCAAACCACACCATATTGCCATGTCACACTCATGCATCATATTGTTGCATTGCATTGATTGTGTTCTTTCTCTGTTGCCGGTATTGTCCCCTCTCAGTAGACGATGTTCGACGATGTGATCGATGACACCGATGAAGAGCTATACTATCTTCGGAAGTGTAAGGCAAGCAAAACCCCCTTGTTCATTACGATACAATCCCACTCTCTCGCTCTTGCTCTCTTTTACTGCATTAGGACAACAACGATTCAACTGTTACATGCTGCGGTAGTTGAACCCCTTATCCTCTGCATGACCTGTCATTGCCACAGTAAATAGATGAAACCCACTAGCATGAGTAGGAGTTGTTTGAGCCCTGATGTGCCTACTCATTCATGCTTGTTTGTCATGCCTGCTATTGCTTAGAGTTGTGTCAGGTCTGATTCATCGGGGATGAATTGGAGGTGTGTGAACATGTCCTACTGTTGAGAGCTAAGTGTGTGAACACGATTTGGTAAAGGTAGCAATGAGAGGCCATGTAGGAGTACATGGTGGGTTGTCTCATTGAAACCGTCCTCAGGAACTGAGTTCTGTGTTTGTGATCCATGAACAGCTACTACCACACATTGGAATGCTTAAGTGCCCCTCTCGACTTATTAATCAACTCGATCTCTGTCCAGGAGTTGCAACTAGTTTCTGGTGTTTGTAGGTAGTGTTAGTAGTCTACCAAGTGGCACCCGGTACAGGTGGGCTTGGGACAGACTAGGCACCGTGGCATGGTGTACCAAGCGTAGATCCACCCGTCGAGGTGGGCTTGGGAACCCTCCACACATCGTTTGGGGCCGTGAGCGACACCCCGGCCGGATCTCCTTGCGGATGGAACCCGAATAGGCGATAAACCTGGACGAGAGACTTGTGTGGTTAGTCAGGTCGTGGCCGACTCCCTTGCCAGGCTTCCGCTTGAAGGTTGCCGAGATACACGACGTGTACATGGTGGTAAGTGGCGAGAGCGTGTGTGAAGAAGTACACCCCTGCAGGGTTAACATGATCTATTCGAATAGCCATGTCCGCGGTAAAGGACTTCTGGGTTGCCTGTACAGTTCATAGACAAGTGAAAGTGGATACTCTAAAATGCGCAAGATAAGCGTGAGTGCTATGGATGGTGTTCTCGTAGGGAGACGGGAGCGGATCCATAGTGGTGTATTGATATGGTGAATATGTGGACTCGTGTGCGCCACCTCAAAAGAGTTACTTGCAGTCGTAGTTCAGGATAGCCACCGAGTCAAAGATGGCTTGCTGCAGTTAAACCCCACCACCCCCTTTGTTGATAATGATGCATTTGTAGTTAGTTCTGATGTAAGTCTTGCTGGGTACATTTGTACTCACGTTTGCCTATTTTACGTTTTTGCAGAGACTTCTGTCTCACTAGTAGTTCCGCGTGGACTTTGACGTTTAGCTTGTTACCTCAGCTACGATCTTGTGCCCTCGGCAGGATCTAGTAGATAGTCAGGCTTCTCAGCCTTTTTATTTGTAGATGTCTGTACTCAGACATGTTGAGCTTCCGCTTGTGCTTTGACTTGTATGCTCTAAATGTTGGGTCATGAGACCCATGTTTGTAATATCTCGCTCCTCGGAGCCTATTGAATAAAATACTTGAGTTGTAGAGTCATGTTGTGATGCCATGTTGTATTTGCACATATCGAGCATATTGTGTGTATGTTATTGAAATGCTTGGTATGTGTGGGATCTGACTATCTAGTTGTTTATCCTTAGTAGCCTCTCTTACCGGGAAATGTCTCCTAGTGCTTCCACTGAGCCATGGTAGCTTGCTACTGCTCTGGAACACTTAGGCTGGCCGGCATGTGTCCTTCTTCGTTCCTGTGTCCGTCCCTTGGGGGAAATGTCACGCAATGAATACCGGAGTCCTGCTAGCCCAATGCTACAGCCTGGATTCACTCGTTGATGACTGACACGTTCGATGCTGGGTCATGGATGCCCGTCCCTGTAAGTTTGTGCCACTTTGGGTTTACGACTAGCCATGTCAGCCCGGGCTCCTTGTCATATGGATGCTAGCGACACTATCATATACGTGTGCCAAAAGGCGCAAACGGTCCCGGGCCTGGTAAGGCGACACCCGTGGGAATACCGTGCGTGAGGCCGCAAAGTGATATGAGGTGTTACATGCTAGATCGGTGTGGCATTGAGTCGGGGTCCTGACAGCTTTGGTATCAGAGCTTGACTGCCTGTAGGATTACCAAGCCAAACTGGTCAAAGTTGAGTCTAGAAATTCTTTAGTTATATAAGGGAATTGATTGTGGGACGGAACGTAAGGCTCTTTTTACTCCTTATACCTTATGGCCTTCTGATCTGAGTCATCCTATCTTTCATACGGGGTTAAGGAACTAGGCTATCTCTTCTTTCTATTAGGATCACATGTTTCTAATCCGTAGACTTATAGGATTGATGGATTTAAGCCTCTGTTTAGTTCCTACTACTTCCGTATGTTAATTGTTGATCTCGAAGCCTTGATACTGTGCTTCTGAGTGGCGATGCCACCATTTTTGTAGCATGTCTAAATTCTTTTGAGCATTTACAACCGTTATGCTGTCCGAGTCATCCCAGGTTTCTAAATAGTCTGATGCATTTGCAAATCTCTTCTTACCGTTCCGATGTTCCTTTGGCCAGATTAACCACACCAACTAGTGTGTTGAGGTACTTCATTGCCTCGGTATATATGTTGGAGCTAGTATTATGACCCTAGGTGTCTTAGAGTACCACCTAGTAAGCTAGCCATGATTTGTGTTCCCAGTGTGATGATTCTGGCCTTTATTCTCGAAAGCATCCCGTGATGCCACTTAGTAGTAGGTATTCTACTCCTTGGGTTTTGAACCCGAGATTCACCTTACTTACCTCATGTTGATAGTATTTGCTCATTCCTTTAGGATATTAGTAACCTTTGCATTAGTCCTCGAGGTCCATGGTATTTCCTTCTTCCAAATGCTACGAGCCACTTACGGCAGAAGTTTGTTGGATCAAAAGATCACAACAGGAGTGCTCTTATTGGGTTATCCATTCTATATCGTGACTCTGCCAGTTCAACCTTTCTGCATGGGTTATCCGGAAGAAATATGTTGAATTTGTTCGGCATACTAATCCATGCATCCACAACTCAGAAAACCATATGTTCATTTGAGTTGTCCCTCTTTAGTTGTTTTCTGACCTTCGTCTATCAATGATAGTCAAGAGTATGTGTGCATCCGTTAATCGATGCTATTACTCTTGTGGTCCGTCAAGCCATTCTATTCCAGAATGACTAGGAGAAACAAACTCCAGAACCTCATCCATATCCAGGATTGGGTCAAAGCAGTTGTAATCCGCAAATCAAATGCTAACCCAGCTTTTGATTCTGTTCTACCCTGAAGTATTACCGTCTTATGTCAAGAATGTCATGAGAATTGCACCACCCCTTGTGAATTCTTGACGCAGTGATATTTTTTGCCATCATTGTTCATTCCTCGGTTCCCGTGTTATTGTAACCGGAATGCCGACAAGTGAATCGTGATGTGTGAAATCAATACTCCTAGCAACTAGTTGCTTGGTAGTTAATGGACAATATTCTCATTCTTAGCGTGTTGGTTATTAAATCATCATCCTAAGATTGATCGTGCTACCTAGTCCTTATTTTCTGGTGCACTCTTCGATCAATGAGACAATCCCTCACTCTTTTGATCATATCATCTTGCCCTGAAAAGTAAGGTTGTTCTCGAGCTTAGTAACATACCGGTGGTTCGCGACTTTCCAAATATCTTCTTGGAAGTGCTACCAGGTTGTCACCTGACCACCATGTTAAGTTTGTGATCAAGTTGGTTTCTTGTAAACCACCCCTTCTCCAAGAATCCGTGTTGGATATCCCTGAGCTGGTTGGTTAAGCTAAACAACAACTAGGAGAGTTGGAAGATAAAAGCTTGTCCGACTTAGTTCATTTTAAGGGATATCTTGTATGTGTGTTGAAGAAAATTGATATTCTCATCGACTGACCCTCATGATCAGTTAATGGACCTATCATTTTATCCAACCTTTGATTTGAGTATGGGCTATCATCAAATCAGACCAGAACCAACGATATTTGTAATGTTGTCTTACTCGTGGTTGATTCCTCGAACATACACCATTACATCTTTTGGTCTGGCCAATACTACCACATTGTTCACATAATGGTGGAAGTCCAGTGATATGGAAATTCCGATGAGTTGCTGTTGAGCCCATCAGCGGCATTTTGTCTCCTCCATGATTTGTGTTGAACATCCAGCTGGTGTTGGAAACTTGTGTAAGCATTTTCTTCATGCCCCGTTCATGAACTATATGTTTGGATGAAAGAAGTGACTTCCTCTAATTCACGTGCACTTGGTGTAAGTTGCCGCCGTGGATCCGAGAATGATTGTTTTTGCTTCGTTTGGAATCGTCCCAAGTCAGTCATGCATGTGCAAGGTATACTATGGTTTGGTAGATTAATTACCTCCACTCCATATGTATTCTGTAGCACACCAAGCCACTGATTGATTTGTTCAAGATAAGGAGTCTGTTCTAAGATGAATTCTTTGGACTTCCACGCGTGGAGACTTCGATGTCATTAATGATGGTTCCCACCTGAACTCGATAGTGTTTTACTATAAGACTACTACGTGGTCATGCTTGTCTGGGACAGCAAGTCACATGTGTGTAGCAGAACCAGCTCATGTTTTGGAGCTTGCTATCGTAGTTCATTCCTCGAGAATCTCGCAACATTATCTCATCGGTTTGTGTTGCAAACCTTCTTTCCCAGACATGTTGTCTGAAAACCGGATCTGAATCTCAGGCAGATATGATGGTTGGAACCTCTTCCAAGAACTATGATATAGGTTCCAGTGAAGTGGACGCACCTAGCTGGAAGCACTATTGTTGTAGTATCTTGATTAAGCCGTTTGGTCACCTCCCGATAAGGATTTCATTGGATTTACCTCCGTAATTGTTCCTTATGGATTCTTGTGCTCCCGAAGTCCGACCTTTACTTGATGTTCTAGATACCAAACCATATCTATAAATGGGTTATGCTAGTACATCAAGGAGAACATTAGAAGCGGAGTGCTAAATGTCTCTCGGTCGATCATCCAGATTTGCTTCTTTGGCATTGCTAAGGAAAAATCTGAGAAAGTGATGTCCTCCTTTGCATCCGCATCCTCCATCACTATTCATCATGGTAGTTTGATGTGTTGCCAGGATCCTCGGCACGGACGTTGGTAATACCTTGATGAATATGGAAATGCTCAAGTTCTTGAGAGCACGCTCAGTCACTGGGTTATATCCTCGGCATCACCTGGAATGTGTTTCCTGTTTGCTGAGCTGTCTTATAACTCTAGTTTTCTTTCAAAACTGAGTATGCCATTTCTCCGAACTCCTTCACACGATCGTTTGTGATTTTCCTTAGGCTGGTTTAGAGAGTTTCAATGATCTAGGTATCAAAAGTAATTCTTTCTACCACATGAGGGAATAATTCTACAAGTCACCTTCCCTAAGGTGCCCCGTTATGGTATCATGGCAATTCAACTCCTCGCTACGTTGACAACTGTTCACCACCTTCTTAAGTGTGAAATTGTTGTCTACGTAGTGAACCTTCCTCATCTGTTTCACCCCATCCCTTTGGATGTTTGCTTCGTGTCTCAGCCCGCGAGATGTATTAATGTCTCACTCCGTGAGTTGATCCCGAGTTGTTCGGTCTTCGAGAAGATCGATCCTGCTAGGGTTTTCCCTTTCCTCTCGTTGTCATGTTAATTGGAGTTCTCAAAGCAAGACATCGAGACAAAGATGGTGATCGAATCAACGCCCCTATTGAAGTGCAACCTGGATCGTGAAGATTGTGTTAGTTTACGTTCCCCCTTCATCTTACCCTATGCTTGAATCTCGGGACGAGATTTTTGCTTAGTGGGGGTGAGTTCTCACATCCCTAGCTTCTGGTGCTGCATAGTGTTTGCATCTTGTTGCATCATGTTTAAATTTCATTTAAGTTGAATTGGGGATGACAGAACCCCCAGCACCCCCCTTAAACCAACTAGGGTTTACTGAAATCATTTTCAATGAACCCAAAATGCCCTTCTAAAATGTTCATCATCTTTGCCTTGGTCTATAACCTCTGACAAAAATGGTGCACACTTTTCTAGGACAACAGAGGGTCACTGGATTAAATCATTAGTTAATTGCATTTGGGCATTTAAATGCTAGTAAATATTTTAAATGTCCAAATAATCCCAAACCAAAATGTTCCATGTTGGATATATTCTAAACATTGGGCATGCATAGTTTGGTGATTTTTGAAAATGCCTAGATATTTTTAGTAAAGCCACAAAGTTGCAGAAAAATAGAAAACAGGAAATAAAAGAGAGAGAGAGAGAATTACCTGGCTAACTTACCTGTTCGGCCCAGCTCTGCAGCTGCCTGGCCCAGCTGGCCACCCAGCCCACCTGGCGCTGCCAGTCATCCTCCTCCTTGCGCCAGAAGGACGAGGGCGTGTGCCCGCGCCGCGCCAGCACGCGCACTGCCACTGACGGCCACCTCCTGCTTGCCGCTTCGCCCTGGCCTTCTCTGGCATCGCCACCCGCCCCCAGGCCCTCTCACTCTCTCCTGTCCCTTCTCCCCTTCTCTGCTCTCTCTCCCTCTCACGCCCGAGCGCAGCCGCAGCCGCGCCGCCGTAACGCCGCAGCCTTCGTGCTCCCCTCGCCTCCCCAACGTGCCCACAAGCATCACCACACCTCCCTCGTCCTCTCCGTCTAGCCATGCCTCGCCGGAGGCCCTGCATCGACACCATCTTCATCACGTCCGTTGCCGGCCGCCGAAGATCCCTCTCGCCGCCCTGCTCGCTCCAGTGCTTCCCCGAGCACGCCGAGGCCACCTCTGCAACCGCTGTGAGCTCCGCCATCGTTTCCCTCTCTCCCCGTGCTCTACGTCCCTCTCTAGCCGCCATTCGCAACGAGCCCGAGAGCTCTTCGCCGCCGGCCATGTCGCCACCGTGGCTACGGCTGCTGAAGCTCGCAATAGATCACACCGCTGCACTCAGTGCCTCACCACAAGCCCGTAGCACGCCCCAGCTCGCCTTCCCGTGCCCCCTAGCTCTCGCTCGCGTCTCGCCCAAACTCCGGCCGCCGCCGAGGTCGATGCCGCGCTCAACTCCGGCCACCCTTGCCGCTAACTCCGGTCCAGTTGGATGCGGAAGAGCACCAGCAACGCGTAGAGTCCCTCAGTCGCCGATTTGGTCGTCGAAGGAGCGTTTCCGACGCCCTCCGCCGTCGCTGGCGTCGCTGGCGACGAGCCGCGGGTCAACTCCGGCGAGTTTGACCCGGGTTTGACCGCACTTTGACCCGCTCTGGCTCACTGACGTGTGGGCCAGGCACTGTTTATTTAGGTGTTAGATTAGTTAACATTAATTAATTTAGTTAATTAATTAAGCCACTGACATGTGGGCCCAGCCTTGCTGACATTTAGTTAGGATTAGCCTAACTCTAATTAACTTAGTTAACTAACTAAGTAACTGACCAGTGGGTCCCACTGGTCAGGTTTGACCTGAGTCAACCCTGTTGACTACTGACATCACAGTGACGTCACCCTGACGCAATAAAGCATTTTCTAGATTTAAGTTTATTCAAGAAATTCCAGAAACTGTTATATACTTCAAAAATTCATATAAAATCAACTGTAACTCAGAATGAAATAATTTATATATGAAAAATGATCAGAAAAATCTAATCTATCCATCTGCACTCTGTTCATGCATGTTAGAACAACTTATGGCTGCTGTTTAGGCCAAATCATATAAATGGCATTTAAAGCTTCACATATGAAGTTTGAATTTGAACCTAGGGTTCAAACCAACTTCATTTAATCTGGTTGCTAGTTGCATTAGCTCAAACCACAGCATATTGCCATGTCACACTCATGCATCATATTGTTGCATTGCATTGATTGTGTTCTTTCTCTGTTGCCGGTATTGTCCCCTCTCAGTAGACGATGTTCGACGATGTGATCGATGACACCGATGAAGAGCTATACTATATTCGGAAGTGTCAGGCAAGCAAAACCCCCTTTTTCATTCCAATACAATCCCACTCTCTCGCTCCTGCTCTCTTTTGCTGCATTAGGACAACAACGATTCAACTGTTACATGCTGCGGTAGTTGAACCCCTTATCCTCTGCATGACCTGTCATTGCCACAGTAAATAGATGAAACCCACTAGCATGAGTAGGAGTTGTTTGAGCCCTGATGTGCCTACTCATTCATACTTGTTTGTCATGCCTGCTATTGCTTAGAGTTGTGTCAGGTCTGATTCATCGGGAATGAATTGGAGGTGTGTGAACATGTCCTACTGTTGAGAGCTAAGTGTGTGAACACGATTTGGTAAAGGTAGCGATGAGAGGCCATGTAGGAGTACATGGTGGGTTGTCTCATTGAAACCGTCCTCAGGAACTGAGTTCTGTGTTTGTGATCCATGAACAGCTACTACCACACATTGGAATGCTTAAGTGCCCCTCTCGACTTATTAATCAACTCGATCTCTGTCCAGGAGTTGCAACTAGTTTCTGGTGTTTGTAGGTAGTGTTAGTAGTCTACCAAGTGGCACCCGGTACAGGTGGGCTTGGGACAGACTAGGCACCGTGGCATGGTGTACCAAGCATAGATCCACCCATCGAGGTGGGCTTGGGAACCCTGCACACATCGTTTGGGGCCGTGAGCGACACCCCGGCCGGATCTCCTTGCGGATGGAACCCGAATAGGCGATAAACCTGGATGAGAGACTTGTGTGGTTAGTCAGGTCGTGGCCGACTCCCTCGCCAGGCTTCCGCTTGAAGGTTGCCGAGATACACGACGTGTACATGGTGGTAAGTGGCGAGAGCGTGTGTGAAGAAGTACACCCCTGCAGGGTTAATATGATCTATTCGAATAGCCGTGTCCGCGGTAAAGGACTTCTGGGTTGCCTGTACAGTTCATAGACAAGTGAAAGTGGATACTCTAAAATGCGCAAGATAAGCGTGAGTGCTATGGATGGCGTTCTCGTAGGGAGACGGGAGCGGATCCATAGTGGTGTATTGATATGGTGAATATGTGGACTCGTGTGTGCCACCTCAAAAGAGTTACTTGCAGTCGTAGTTCAGGATAGCCACCGAGTCAAAGCTGGCTTGCTGCAGTTAAACCCCACCATCCCCTTTGTTGATAATGATGCATTTGTAGTTAGTTCTGATGTAAGTCTTGCTGGGTACATTTGTACTCACGTTTGCCTATTTTATGTTTTTGCTGAGACTTCCGTCTCACTAGTAGTTCCGCTCCTCGGAGCCTATTGAATAAAATACTTGAGTTGTAGAGTCATGTTGTGATGCCATGTTGTATTTGCACATATCGAGCATATTGTGTGTATGTTATTGAAATGCTTGGTATGTGTGGGATCTGACTATCTAGTTGTTTATCCTTAGTAGCCTCTCTTACCGGGAAATGTCTCCTAGTGCTTCCACTGAGCCATGGTAGCTTGCTACTGCTCCGGAACACTTAGGCTGGCTGGCATGTGTCCTTCTTCGTTCCTGTGTCTGTCCCTTCGGGGAAATGTCACGCGATGAATACCGGAGTCCTGCTAGCCCAGTGCTACAGCCTGGATTCACTCGCTGATGACCGACACGTTCGATGCTGGGTCATGGATGCCTGTCCCTGTAAGTTTGTGCCACTTTGGGTTTACGACTAGCCATGTCAGCCCGGGCTCCTTGTCATATGGATGCTAGCGACACTATCATATACGTGTGCCAAAAGGCGCAAACAGTCCCGGGCCTGGTAAGGCGACACCCGTGGGAATACCGTGCGTGAGGCCGCAAAGTGATATGAGGTGTTACATGCTAGATCGGTGTGGCATTGAGTCGGGGTCCTGACACGGATTCACACCTTTTTTTATGGTGTACGGCGCAGAGGCAGTTTTGCCCTGCGACATAATTCATGACTCTCCTCGCGTGCGCATGTACGAAGAAAGAGAAGCCGAGCTAAATCGGCAGGACAGTCTGCACGCCTTAGAGGAGGAGCGCGACGTGGCAAAAGCTCGTTCCGCATTCTATCAACAGCAGTCTCGAAGATATCAAAGCAGAGAAGTACGGGCCAGAACTTACAATGTTGGCGAACTAGTTCTACGCCTGCCGGACAAAGAAAAAGGACAAACTCAAGCTCAAATGGGAAGGTCCCTTCATCATCGACCAAGTCCTGACCAGCGGAGCATACCGTCTGCGAAACGCATCGGACAACCGACTCGAGCCGAACCCATGGAACGCAGCCCGTCTCCGAAGATTCTACGCCTAGCGTCGGACTCTGAGTTTGTCTCCTTCCTCCGTCTACATTTTATACTTTAGCTGTCTTTTATTTCTCTCTTTCTCCCTCCTTTTTTCTTAAAGCCTTCGGAGGCTCATCTGCACATTGTTCGCACACACTTGACGTGCTGCTCGCACTCATTATACCTGGGGGCTTCTTTAACAGAAGCTTATTTATACGGGCTTCATGCCCAACACATGCGTCGCACTTCCGCATGTACCTTTTACTCACCATTATATGCATCGATATGACTTAAGTTTTGGCCAAGCTGGGTTGCCTGGCTCCTGTGCTTACCCCTACGTTCCCGATTTTTCGTCTACGAGGTAAAGGGAGCACCTCTGCGATTGTTACTGCCGGGTCAGCCGGATGTGTACCTCAGACTGGGTGAAGCCGAAAGCTAGCGTTCTTAAGGGAATATTCGGTTGGTGACTTGAAAGATGATTTCTTATTTATTTATTTATCTGCCCCCAGATGCTTTTCTGCTCTTTTCGCAGTCCGGACATGCACTTTAGGGCATGCCTCCCAGGGAAAGGAACCCCTAACGGTACTATTCTCCCTGGAAGATGTTTCTTACTAACCATGTAATATAACATAACTAGTTGGGCACTTGTCTGATAAAGCACTAATGACCCCTACGCCTGGTCTCCATGCATGCCCCGGTTTTTTCATAACCGTGAGGGTATTCGGACACACTCCGGACTCTAGGGTCCCGAGGTTGAAGCGAAAAGGTCCCCAAAGACAAACGATCTACAATCCGGCTAGAAGGCATTTTACATGTCATTTTAGATTACATCGTCAAATTGACTGATTGTACTCCTCTTCAATCCCATCTGACAGGCTGTCTAGCTCACAGTCCCGTTGGGAATACTTAGCGGCCAACTCTACTTGGCCGTACATTAAGCTCACAGGAATCTCCTTCCCATCGGGTCCCACAGGTCCGACCTCAGCCATGTGGTTCGGATCAGCCTTCGTGTACCGCGTCTTCACCATGGCCCAGGCCTCCCTGGCGCCTTGACAGCAGGACGATATCTTCCACAGACGGAAGCGCTGCCGTGCTCCCTGAAGCTTCTCCGCAAGCCCTCCAAGACCCTCGGGTCGGGAGACAGACGGCCATAAGGCCTGGGCGACGCCACTCATCGCCTGCCGAACACGTTCGTGTAGTTGCAGCAGCTCGGGAAGTTGGTCACCCGTTGAACCGGACATTTCCTTCGCAGAGCGATCTGTGAGCACATCTACAGACACATTCCTGTCAATCGACTTCCTCGCCAAACTCTTCTTTTCAAAAGAGTTTGCTCAAGCACTTACTGTAGATGCCGCGACGAAGCCGCCAGTTCTCCTTTACGGAGTCAGATAGCTGGACCCGAACATCTTTTAGTTCTTCTCCCAGCTGGGTGTTGGCATCTTGGAGTTTGTTCCTCTCCTGCTGCACCCTCATAAGCACCTTCTTGCCGGCCTTCAGCTGGCGCAGCAGATGTTGCTTGTCCGGATCTAGTCCGGCACCCTCTGCAATATTATTGTCAGACCTACGCACACGCCGCACTTCAGAAACGAATTATCTTTTCGAAAGTATATATTACCAGAGGGGGTCCCTGTGGATCCCCCTACAGCGGCTAGTGCGGCCTCAAGTTGGGCCTTGCACCCTTGAAGCTCCTGGGACAGGTGGGTATTCTTCTCCGTAAGATCCTGCATAACAAATGATCCTTAAATCAGTTATTCTAACTATTTTAAGTCTCATGATCTACTGGCATATATAACTATTAAAATTTCTCACCCGTATGTCGTTCACATACTGCTCCGTGGCTCTGGTTAGACCATCTTGAGCGGCACAGAGGTGCGCATCCCCCGCATTAAAGGCATCAACGCCTCCGGGGAGAAACACGCGTCACGAAGAACTGTCCGGCGGCGCCTATGATTCATGGCGCTCTCCACCTCAGACCTGGTGGCGGACAGCCTGTCGGCATCCTCCGTTGGAGGAGCATTCGGCTCACGCCTTGTGTTCGCCTCCCCCTCCGAACCAGGCATTGGAGCCTGGCTGGCGGAGGCTTGATTGGCAACCTCTCCGAGCATAGTCCGGCGAGCGCTCTTTCTCCTAGAAGAATCAGGAGTGTTAATATACCCCCCCAGGAATCTTTCCCTTAAATACGGTGGTGCTCCATACCGTTGCAGCGATGTTTCAACTCGCGCCGCACTCCTCTTCCGCCTGCTGGGCCGAACTGACGTTTGTTGGTCAGCCGCCGCGGATCCGGCTTCCCGCCCCAAAGGTACCTCCTGCGGGACACCGTTGGTATACAGTGTTCGGAAATAAGCATGGATGAGTAATAATGACAAGACCTCGATCGCAGTTACCTGGAAGCCAGAGTTAAACCGGGGTAGTCAGCTGTAATGGCGACTAAAGCATTGTCCATGCTAAGTTGGTGGAACACCCCATTGATCAGCTCCACCTCTATGTCCGGATCCTCCTCGGAGGCCGGATCAAGGGATCGTCCCGGATCCTCGGGTTGTGGAGTCGAGCTGTGTATGCCCCACATCCCGGCGCAGTTCCTGCGTTGAAATCATAAAGTAAGACACTTAACTTTGAAAGCACGGATCGGATAGATAAACATCCGCTTACCCTGCTCCGAGGGTTATTCATGGAGAATCCATTCAATGGACTTGTGCGGAAGAAGTCCTCCTTCTCCCCCTTGTACAAGCCGGACAGGATCTTTACCAGATCGGCGGCCGATCCCGGCCCCTTGTGGCCATGACGGGTGGCGTCATTCTCCCCGTTGAAATCCCACATGGGGTGGCCCCTATATTGGAGCGGTTGCACCCCTCGCATAATGCACGTGGCCATGACTCCAATCATGGTCAATCCGGAATGGGCCAGTAACCTTATCCGGCCCATCAGATATTGGACGCTCCTATCATCTTCCCGTTGAGGGCTCCGCGGGCGCCAACTCAGGCGTTTCTTCAGAGGAGCGTTGCTGAACTCCGGGAGGCCGATCCGAACTGGGTCCAGCAGTGGGGCGTCTTCCATATAAAACCATTCCGAAGGCCAGTCTTTGGACGCCTTCTTCGGGGTTCCGGATAGATATCCGGTCCCGGCGATGCGCCATATTTCGGCTCCGCCCACTTGATATATCGACCCCTCGTGAGAACGGGGTACGAGGCAAAACAATCTCTTCCACAGCGCAAAATGGGGCTCGATGCCCAAGAACAGCTCGCAAAGAGCTACAAAACTCGCAATGTGCAAAATGGAGGCGGGTGTAAGGTGATGAAGCTGGAGTCCATAGAACTCCAGGAGCCCCCGGAGAAACGGATGTATGGGAAATCCGAGTCCTCTTATCAGATAAGGGATGAAGCATACCCGCTCTCCTTTGGAGGGATTGGGGACGTTCTCCGCCTGCTTCCCACCCTTGTAGGTGGCCAGTCCGGCTCGAACCGGAACCATAAAGGCTGGGGGAAGGTATCCCTCGGCCTGGAGCGTCACTAGCTCGCTATGCGGGACTGAACATCTCCTCCAATCTCCGGGCTGAGGGCTGGGAGTGCGAGAGGAGGAGCTGCGTCGACTATCCATGATGGAATGGATTTTTGTCAGAGGCGCTTCGATGAGTACTCGCGGAAGGAGGATGGTGTGATTCGGATCTAGATCCTTGCTCCTCTTATAGGCAGCTTATTCGTGCAGCTAGGGGGTAAAACGTAAAAATACCCTGCCTTTTTGCATTCATATGACACGTGGAAGAGGGCCATTATGGGACGTTGAAGCCAAGGAGCGCAACATTTATGAGGAAGCCGGACACTATTCGGCAAGCACATGGAATTTGGAGGAGAGCCCGCCTTGCAATGCCGAAGACAATATGCGCGCTGGACTAATCGACATTGAAGCCTGGTTCGGGGGCTACTGAGGGAGTCCTGGACTAGGGGTGTCCGGATAGCCGAACTATCATCATCGGCCGGACTCCAAGACTATGAAGATACAAGATTGAAGACTTCGTCCCGTGTCTGGATGGGACTTTCCTTGGCGTGGAAGGCAAGCTTGGCGATACGGATATGTAGATCTCCTACCATTGTAACCGACTCTGTGTAACCCTAGCCCTCTCCGGTGTCTATATAAACCGGAGGGTTTTAGTCCATAGGACAGAACAACAATCATACCATAGGCTAGCTTCTAGGGTTTAGCCTCCTTGATCTCGTGGTAGATCCACTCTTGTACTACCCATATCATCAATATCAATCAAGCAGGAGTAGGGTTTTACCTCCATCGAGAGGGCCCGAACCTGGGTAAAAACATCATGTCCCTTGTCTCCTGTTACCATCCGCCTAGACACACAGTTCGGGACCCCCTACCCGAGATCCGCCGGTTTTGACACCGGCAGTAGCAATTGTGGCTTTGTTGAATGGGTTGATCACCAGTGGCCCCCAACAATGCATAATGCATTGTTGAAGCTATGGGCAATGGTTGAAGATGCCAAAAGTGCTAGGGTGAATGACAATCTTGAAAGTTCTTTCACTATCCACCATCTGACAGAAGAGAAGAACAAGCTGGAGGCCAACTATGACAAGCTAGTCCAAGATGTGCATGAGCTGATGAACTTCCAGGAAGATAAGGTGGTGGATTTCAGACATCTACAGTCTGCCATTACATATCAGCAGGAGGTAAGAAAAGAACTGATTGATGATATGAAGGCAAAGATGGCAAAGAAAGATGCAGAGACCCAGAAACTTACTCAGAAGTATGAGCTGCTGCTCAACCTGACAAGAGCTCAAGCAACATTCATTCAGAACTTGAAGTTGAACAAAATGAAAGAGAAGCAAGTGCTTACTGAAGCTAGTATGAATTTGGAGCTGAAGAATGCAGAGCTAACTAAGTGTCAGGAGAAGCTCACCCAAGAGAAGCTAGAGTTGAAGCTTCAGGTTGCTGATCTGCTTAAGGGAAATGAAAAGCATATTGAAGATAAGTGGCAGTTAGAGTTTCAGAATGAAAAGTTGAAGGAGAAGTTCAGGGGGATCCAAGCCATCTTGGAGAAGTGAAGAAGATGAAAATGAGATTAGTGGCATTGCTGACCTTTTGGGAATGATGGTTGTGTAATGACCTAGCATCTAGGAACTAATGTTGTGTACTGTATGCTTGTACTAATGGTGAACTATGGCGGTGTATGTATGTAGTAGTTATGCTATTCATCCTTTTGTGAGAAAAGGATGAACTATGCATTTGAAGTGGAACTCCTCTATGTATTGTGAACAATGGTTATGTATTGCTATAATGAGTTGAACTCCAGAAACTAATGTGTGCTATGATTGGTAGACATGGATCAGTTTCTTATTATGTATGGATATGCTGATTATGTAGATGGATATGTTGATGATGGTACATTATGACAATGTTGCAGCAAACCACTCATCTCATACAAAATAAAAGAGGAACAAGACTGACTAAATCTCATTGCATCAGAAGATAACTTCACTGATCCATTACAACTTGGCTTAAACTGAACCAACTTGATCCAGAAGACAACCAGACAGTACATTGCATTTAGATTGGCTGCGACTGAACCAACTAACTGACTTAATATCTTGCCTGCAACTAAGCCAAGCACAAATATAGTGAAAAGAAACAACACATTGTGAAATTTGGCCCTAATCCCTGCAATCTCTGCATTCTTCTCTCTGAGTTGAGTTTGCAGAGACAGAAACATGGCCTCCCTTGTGCCATCATCTTCACTTGGATTCTGCATTGGAAATTGATCTTTGGATCTAGCAACAGTTGCACCTTTAAGCCTCCATACTTCATCACGCAGATCCCCAATGATCTCACTCCAGAATTTGGGCAATGGATCATCATGCCATTGCACAAATCCACATCCACCGTTCTATTAAGATACACAACCAAATTTCCAAAAATATATCATTTCACATACTATTGCACAGAAGAAAAAGGAAGAAAAATAGGCAAAAAATAACACCCACCATAGCATCCACGCAGCTATAGTACCTCCTACCAGGGTTCTGCCTGCTCCAGGAGATCCATCTTGGCGCCTTCCTCGGAGTTGAGCAGTGGCACATCACTTGAGGCTCGTATGCCATTGGGTTCTCGTGGTAGCGCACCGGCGAGCGCGACTCCTCCCCCCTCCTTCTTGCAGCTTGACGAAATCCAGGAGCGGACCCGGCACTGGATGACCACGACATCTCCGGTGCCGGCGCCTCCATGCTGTAATTTCTCCTTCCCTGCGCTCCAAATGGACAGTGCGTGGACGAACCCTAGTTTCGTTCCCCACTTTGAGATCTTGTGCTGTCACTTTAATAGTAGGAGAGGTATCTGTCCCACATGTCAGAATCCCCAAATGTGGTACTGCATGTTATGTGATGACCCAATATTGGTACTGGCATGCAACAGCCTGCAGCAGTATTGGTACTGATTTGTCACAAGTAAATGCAAATGTGGTACTATTTTGCAAATACTGGTAATCAAGTTGAACATTCAGATAACCACCTAAAGTTCAACATTCAGATAACTACCTAATCTTCAACATTCAGATAACCACCTCAAGTTCAACACATACATATCCAGTAGCAAGTTCAACATTACAATAACCAGAGTAGTACTCCACCTCAAGTTCAACATTACAATAACCAGTACTCCACCTCAAGCATCAGGTTCAACCAAAATAACACCACAACATTTCAAATTACATGGCTCCTCTTCCCATGCTAGCAGTGAAGTAGGTCATCCATCCATGTGTGTACCATGAGTAGGAATGTCAGCATATTGCCTGGCCTTGGAGCACCTCTTCCTCTGCCAGCTGGTGGTGGTGTAGTAGAAGTAGCAGCTCCTCTTCCTCTGCCAGCTCCTCTTCCAGATGCTGGTGTTGTAGTAGAAGTAGCACCAGCTCCTCTGCCTCTACCAGCTCCTCTTCCAGATGGTGGTGTTGTAGTAGAAGTAGCACCAGATCCTCTGCCTCTGCCAGCTCCTCTGCCAGCTCCTCCTCTTCCAGATGGTGATGTTATAGTAGAAGTAGCACCAGCTCCTCTGCCTCTGCCAGCTCCTCTGCCAGCTCATCTTCTTCCAGATGATGGTGGTGTAGGAGCAGAAGCAGCAGGTCTTGGCTGTCTTGCTGTTGGTGTAGTAGAAGGACCAGCAGCTCTTGGATGTGAGGTACTTGGAGTAGCCTTGCAAAGAAAAGGAAACAGTTAATAATGCTAGAAAGAAATGTACAAGAAAGAAAACATTAGTATATTTCAAGGTGAAAAATTATTACCACATGCTTATTCTTCCTCAAAGCTAGCTCAGGCTTCAACTGTTTAAGACAGTTTGTGTACCTATGCCCTTGGAGACCACAATTGCCACATGTTATGGTCCCCATTCTTGAAGTTTCTTTTGGCTTTGGTACTTCAAATTTGCCCTTGATCCTCTTTTCTTTCCTTCTTCCTCTCTTGATTTTGAATGCAGGTGGTTCTATGTCTGGACCAGGGGTCCTTGTCCAATCATGCTCACCAGGCACAGGAAAGATCATTAGTTCATAAGCTGCAACATAAAAATCTTTCTTGAAGAATTTGCTGACATAATCCTCTGGTTTCCTTTTAGCCTTGTTTATTGCAGAGATGGCATGGTTGCAAGGTATGCCACTAAGGTCCCACTTCCTGCATCCACAAGTCTCAAGTTCCAGATTGACAACATGTGTTTGCTGCCCACTTGTAACTTGCCATAAGTTGACCCCTGCCTGTATTGGCTTGCAGTATCTGGCCCTCTCCTTCTCAACCTCTAGCTTCTCACTGTAATGAGGTGTTATCTCCCATCTTGCTTCCTTTACACACTCTCTCTTCATGTGCCACCTCACCATCTGCTTATCTTTTATCCCATCACACATTGTCCTTATAGGTTTTCTCCTAACATCTAGAATGTACTTGTTGAACACCTCAGACAAGCTGTTCACTACCAAGTCAGTCTTGCAGTTTGTGTCAAATGCATGCCTTGCCCATGTTTTTTGCTATTGCAGTAAGCCACTCCCAAGCTTCCTCACTTTCAGCTCTAAGATCATTCATTGCAATATTAAATTTGTGTTCATTGTAGGCATAGCTAGCATTATCCATGCACTTCTTAAGATCTTCACCCCTAAACCCAGCATTTTGGAAATTTGCATATAAATGTCTAAGACAGAATCTTTGGTTGCAATTTGGAAACACAACATTCACTGCATTCAATAACCCCTGACACAAACAATTTAACAAGTCTAAGCTACAAGCTAAAGAAATATGCACCAATGAAAATCTAAGCTACTATAAACACTTGTTCAAAACAGAATGAAATATGCAACCACATACCTTTTGTCTATCTGACATTATAGTATAAGCTCCAAACTTGCCCACTTCTCCCCCTAGGCAAATTTTCAGTTGGTGTAGAAACCAACACCAACTAGGTGTGTCCTCTTGACCAACTATGCCAAATGCCAGTGGATATATGTTGTTGTTGCCATCTCTACCAGTGGCAGCAAGTAGTTGAGCACCTGTAGTGAGCTTAATGAAGCATCCATCAACACCTGCATAATCAACATTTCCAAACATTAAATACATTCAAGTGAGATACAATATGGAGTACTCTACAATATGTAAATGGTTCACAAGGTTCAGGGACTAACCAATGAATGGCCTACACCCATTGAGAAACCCCTCCCTTGCTCCATTAAGGCAAAAGAACTTGGCATGGAATCTTGGGCCTGGGTGGGGTATTTTTGCATTTGGTACTGGAGTAACAGTAGTGACTATTACTCTACTCCCAGGGTTTGTGTCCATGACAGTCTGAGCATAGTCTTTAAGCCTAGGATATTACTTCTTGTGATCTCCTAACACAGCTTCAATAGCTATGTTCTTTGCCCTATATGCCATGCACTTGGGCACATCTACACCATATTTTTCATTGCATGCATCAATTATAGTCTGAATACCAGTAGTTATATCAAATCTAAAGAGATGCTCATATTTCTGTGCTAGCCACTTAGCACTAACCCTGGTGGTCTCAGTGGTACTAGGGCAAGTGTGCTCTAGTCTCATCTTCTTAATTACAAAGGTTTTCTCCCCTTTTACAACTGTTGCCACCATTAAGAACTGGCATTGTTTATCTGTACACTCAACAATTATCCTCTGATCTGAATTCCTATGATACTTGAAATTCCTGGCCTGGCTGCTGTGCAAATTCAACAAAGCATCTCTGAATTGATGCTGATCCCTAAAACACAACTTCATACACAGTTGCTCATGTGGTTGCTCCATTTTCTCATTGTACCACTTCCTAGCAGGTCTTTTCTTTGCCAGACTCTTCCTTTTCTTTGGCAGGACAAAAGAGAGTGGCTCAAAACCATCATCATCACTCTCCCTCAACAACCCCTTCTCTTCTTCATCTGATGATGGTCTAAAATCAGGTTCAACCTCTGGTAGCTCACTACAATGTGACCTAGTGGTTGGTCCTCTTCTAACTGGCAGCTTCTGCTTCTTCTTTACAGGTTCAACTATAGTTTCTTCTTCTTGTTCAAAAGTCCTATCTTCCTCTACCTCAAATGGGTCCTCAACTTCAGTGTCACCCTCATAATGCAACATTTCTTCCTCTTCTGATTGATCAACATCTGATTCTTCCTCTTGTACTTGTAGCTCTCTCTGTCTCTTTCCCTCTTCCACCTCTACATCTTCATCATCAACCATGTAATGAGGGTCACTTCCAATTTGACCATCCTCATCAGAGGCATCACTGTCCTCATAAGCCTGAAATCCTTGATATCCCTCTTCTTCTTCTTCCAAAACTGCTTTCAACTTGGCTGTTGCATTTTTGCTTTTGTGTGCAAACACCAGGAGGACCAGCAGGATGATGTGTGCTAGAGATGCTAGACTGACTCTCAAAAACTACTCCTTCCTGATCAACAGCTAAGATAGGAGGTTCACTCAGATCATAAACAACAAGCTCTTGGTACACCACAGTGGACAAGTCTGGCTTTTCAAAATTTTGGCTCTCAAAATCAGTATCAGGGGGTGGACAAGCCCTGACTAGCAAATTAAGAACCAATTTGTCCTGGATCTTCCTCTTTATCATCTGTAATTCTGCATGACTGTCTACCAAATCCAGCCCTTTCTCTCCTAAAGATGGATTTTCAATGTGATACAAACAATCATATGCATTAAATCCTTGGGTTTCCATCACTGCAACCAAATTCAGATAAGTAATATCTGAACCACACAACTTCATCTCCAATGGTTCTCTTGCTTCAAAATGGATCCCTACTTGCCAAATGTCTTCATCCGAACTACAGAACAAATTAAATTTCATGCATTCATTATAATTACTCTTAATTTGGAGAGCAACAATACAATACAGTACAATTTAAAGTAACCTGTAAGTCTATTATTTACTAATTCAGCACAATAGCAAAATTTGGAGAGCAACAGTACAGTACAGAACAATTTAAAGTAACAATACAGTACAGTATAGAACAATTTGGAGAGCCACAATAATCCCAAATTTTTACTATCATTGAACTAATTTGAGAGTGCAATACACTATGTTACTAGGTTTGTTTAATTGTCCTATACTAGTCACTTCAATTGGATAAAACCTAATCCCCAACTGGATAAAGCAGAAGATGAGCAAACCCTAAAGATGCCCAATTGGATAAATCAGAGGAGGAGTAGGACAAGGGTACTTACAGCACGCCGCCAAGTCCATGCGTCAACTCATGGCTGCTGCTAGGGTTCGCCACCCACTGATGCGCCAACCGCAACCGCTGCTCCATGGTGAGTAACATCGACTCCTCGTCATCGGTCGAGTACGCAGAGCTTGAGTCGTTGCCGCCATCCCCGTCGACGCCAGCCGTTCCGCTAGGAGGCCAGAACGACATCTCACCGCCACCGTGGACGCCCTCGCCGCCGCCTGGCGAAATCGCCGACGCCATGGACTAGGGTTCGAGTCGAGGATGAGGAGGGAAGGGGAATGGTGCGGCCGGGCTGGAGCTGGTGCGCTGGACCGGGTTGGAGAGCAGCAGCGCACCGACTCGTCCTAGTGAGCGCGCGGGCACGCGCTGATTGGCCAGTGTGGCACCTGACGGGTGGGCCCGAGCTGTCGGATCGAGCGTCAATACGTATAAATACGCGTTTTAGCCTAATTTGCAAAAACCCGGACCAATGTTGGTACTGACATGTAAAAATTAGCAATCGTGGTACCAATCTGCATGTGATGCCCGGATTGTAGTACTTCTGTGCAAGACTCTCTCCACCAGACTTAGCCGGGATAGAGGGAAGAAAAGTGGAAAGAATACGGCCGGTGGCTGGGAGTGGTTATGGCCGCAGAGAGTGGTACTAGAAATGGTGAAGAGAGAGTTGTGCCGGGGACAGACAATGAGGGTTTAATTGTGTAGTGAACAGTTGAATATAATAGGACGTGAACAGTGCAATATTGGCCGATGGGAAAAAACAAAGGGTCTAATTTGAATGAACTACATAGATGGATCAATTTTAGCGGTCGGTCAGTGAGTACCTTTGGTCTTATTTGACCATCGGTAAAAGCTATCACTGACCGGCCAGTTTTAGACCAGTTTATGACAACCAACTTGCCTAGCCCAGAAGTCATTATTACTGACGCCACTTTGGCCAGTGGACGGTCAGTGATGAGGGGTCAGTAGTGTTCAGATCTGTAGTAGCGTTTATTTCTGCACAAAAATAATACCAAGGAAAACTCTACTGGAAACAATGTCAACCGAGTTAGTTTTTATTCAAATTGTGAAAATTAGAGGACAAAACATAGCAAAAGTGCTCGAAAATATATATACATTTGAGATGTATCAACTCCTCCAAGACTAGATTATTGCTTGTCCTCAAACAATTTAGTTGACAAACTGATGTGGCAAAGAAAACTTCTACTAGCACTTTTATTTAGTGTATGCATAGAAACTTAGTCCATGATCACTTTACATCTATCTTATGAGAGTAACATAATGAATAACAAAAGCTTAATAACTATGTTCTCTCGCGATAAGATTTCAATAAATTAGGAAGTTATAATAAATCATCTGAAATACCAACATGATCGAAAAATAGACATAATGAAAATATGACAACATGGTATCCCGCTAGAATTTTTGTGAGCAAAACATAAATTCCAGACACCAATGGAATTCAAGAGGTGACTAGATATTATGATTTAGTATAGAGCATCACATTCATGCACCACATAATGTTACTTAGACCAAATGCATCTTAAATTAAGAATGATAGCTATGCTCTCCTAGTTGGTGCTCCAAGAAGGTCATGACACTGAAGGAAATATGCCCTAGAGGCAATAATAAAGTTGTTATTTTATATTTTCTTATTCATGATAAAGTTTTATTATTCATTCTAGAATTGTATTGATCGGAAACTTAAATACATGTGTGAATACATAAATAAATATCATGTCCCTAGTAAGCCTCTACTAGACTAGCTCGTTGATCAAATATGGTTAAGGTTTCCTAACCATAGACATGTGTTGTCATTTGGTAATGGGATCACATCATTACAAGATTGATGTGATGGATAAGACCCATCCGTTAGCTTAGCATATGATAGTTCACGTTTATTGCTATTGGTTTCTTGATGACAAATACATATTCCTTCAAGTATGAGATTATGCAACTCCCGGATATCGGAGGAATGCCTTTTGTGCTATCAGACGTCACAACGTAACTGGGTGATCATAAAGATGCTCTACAGGTATCTCCGAAGGTGTTTGTTGAGTTGGCATAGATCGAGATTATGATTTGTCACTCCGTGTTTCAGAGAGGTATCTCTGGGCCCTCTCGGTAATACACATCATAAGAAGCCTTGCAAACAAAGTGACTAAGGGGTTAGTTGCAAGATGATGTATTATAGAACGAGTAAAGAGACTTGCCAGTAACGTGATTGAACTAGGTATGAAGATACCAACGATCGAATCTCGGGCAAGTAACATACCGATGGACAAAGGGAATTGCGTATGTTGTCGTAACGGTTCGACCGATAAAGATCTTCATAGAATATGTAGGAACCAATATGAGCATCCAGGTTCCGCTATTGGTTATTAACCGGAGAGGTGTCTCGGTCATGTCTACATAGTTCTCGAACCCGTAGGGTCCACACACTTAACGTTCATTGACGATATAGTGTTATATGAGTTATGTGATTTGGTGACCGAATGTTGTTCGGAGTCCCGAATGAGATCAAGGACATGACGACGAGCTCCGGAATGGTCCAGTGGTAAAGATTGATATATAGGACGATACTATTTGGACATCGGGATAGTTTCGGGGCGTACCTAGTAGTCATCGGGTCATCAGAAGGGGTTCCGGTAAGCCTCGGGAGGTCTATGGGCCATATGGGCCAAGATAAGGGAGCACAACAACCCACAAGGGGTTGGTGCGCCCCTCTGTGGCAGCTGGCCCTAGGGGAGAGAAGGAAAGAGGGGCGGAGGCCTCCTGCTTCCTTCCCTCTCCTCCTCTTTCCTTCCCCCTTAGGGGAATTATGGCAGGGGCGCAGGCCAGGGCAGGAGCCCTAGGGATGGCCGACCACCTTTGTGGTGCGCTTGGCTGCCTCTCCTCTCCCCTACCTAAATATATGTGGGACGGGGGGCGCCACACAAGGGACACAACCTTGTCTTAGCCGTGTGCGGCGCCCCTCTCCACAATTTTGTCCCTCGGTCATAATTTCGTAGTCTTAGGCGAAGCCCTGCAGAGATAGCTTCACCATCAATGTCACCACTCCATCGTGCTGCCGGAACTCATCCACTACCTCGTTGTCTTGCTGAATCAAGAAGGATAGGGCGTCACCAAGCTGGACGTGTGCTCAACGCGGAGGTGTCGTACGTTCGGTACTCGATCAGTTGGATCACGAAGAAGTTCGACTACATCAACCACGTTAACAAATGCTTCCGTTTATGGTCTACGAGAGTACATAGACACACTCTCCCCTCTCGTTGCTATACATCTCCATGGATAGATCTTGCGTGTGCGTAGATTTTTTTGTTTTCCATGCAACGTTTCCCAACAAACACACATAAAAGTAAATAGATAGACCCTTCGTAGAGGGGAGCAGGGATTGCCATGCGTTTGTTTTATAAAAATAGCAAACTCGTGACACTGTATTTTGGAAGGTTATTTTCAGAATTTCAAGAGTGGAAAGACATGTTTAACTCTATTCTTTTTGTAATAACTGCTTTGGAACTTTGCACTTTGAACATTATTTTCTTGCTTCCCTTTGCTGGGATTTTTGGATTTTTTATTAGACTTGATTTATTTGATCGCAGCCATTACAAGAAGAACAGAAAACTACTTATTTCCCTCCTTCAGAAACCTAGACAACAAAACAGGGGCGCGACAAAGACAATTTACTTGCAATGACTTCTTCAAGCCATGATGGTAGGTATAGTGAACTCCTATGGAAATAAACTTTGAACTAGGATTTTGCATGCACAAGCAGTTAGTTTCGCTTAGTACATGCAAAGGTTAGCAATAGACTGGGAAGCGACCAACTAGATAACATATATATTCATAATAATCATGCATTTTGAATAAGTAAGCATTAAGCGATACATGAACATGATGATATATTCTAAATTTGTAACACCTTTGAGGTCAAAATGGAATTGATGAAACATGTGTAAACATGTGCCAACTCAAGCAACTTCATTACTTCATACATGAGTACCATGTTAACATACCATATTAAGCCACATTTTAATGCATAATACCGCAGGATCAATAACATATGAAAAAGTACTGCTTGCATTCAGTTGATCTTGAGTACATGCATAATACTAAGAATAGCTTAACTAATAGTCTAAGAACTAACAAAAAATAACTGGCCATTGTTCCTCTAGGTAATGCCTAAGCGAATAACATCATTAGTGCAATGGGTACCACTAGATGGAATCCTGCTACTGATCCTGAGAGTACGAAACAAATAATCACACCAACTGGGAGTGCATATCTAAGTTTCTTAAAGTTTTCTATCTGGGTTGACATCTCATTGTTTTGGATGTGCATAACAATTATTTCTACTTGCTGCTCATCTAGCTTGACTTGCTTCGCATCCATCTCGACTTACTTCTCTCGTGTGTCTGCCAACGCATCATCCAACTAGGCTCTAAGTGATCAAGTATGGTACTCAACCAACTGGTTATGCAAGGCATTAAGAGATCGACCCATATCCATGTGTGGCAAGAGAATGTTTTCTGCATGTGTGCACACATAATGCCATGAGAAACGATAGTTGCATACAAAATTGCAAATTAATTTATTACCAGAGAGACATGTTTTGTTATACCTTGGTTACCTTACCTACACACATGATGAATTTTCGAATTGCATTCTTTCATGATCATGATTCATGTGTATGAGGTTCTCTTCGCAACAAGACATTTGCAACCAAGAAGCAGCACAAGTGGGCTCCCTATGTTTGGGCGGGGGGGGGGGGGGGGGGGGGACTTTGCTGCCAGGGGTGTACGAATGCAGCTGGATCCGACTGACGATGTGGTATTGAAACGCGGTGATTTGATGGACAACACCGACTGCATAGGACATGACGGAGAGCTCATGGGCAAGACACTATATGGGAACACCACAGAAAAAGAAAAAGTGAAAAAGTGGTGAGAGCTAGAAGGAAAAAAAAGTGAAAGAAGAATATGAAAGAGAAAGAGAAAATATAGCGAAGGGGGGGTGAAAAAATTAAGGAGAGGGAAAAATAGTGTGAATAAAGGGGGAGAGGGGAAATCCAAGGGGGAGACTTGTATGAGATCTCACATTTAGGTGAGATCATGAGACCAACCCCAAAAGTTCATATTTAAGCGTTTAAAAAATCTAAAATTATTTGACAACATTCATGTGAGGTATGTCTACAACTCCTAAAAAGTCTGGCTCAAAACTTGATGTACATTTAGAGATTCAAAAAAGACAAATTTGAATGTGAATAGTACCTTTGACACTATTGACATCCGATTTTGTTTTTTTGTTTCTATTAATGTAATCGAATTAGGAGCTGAGTTTTTTTGAGATTGTAAATCAAACATTGTTGTGTGCCTACAATTTTTTGAGAATGTTTAATCTGTATCTTTTTACAAAAAAAACAATCTCATTGGTCTCATCTAATGTAAGTCGCCCCTGGAAATCCAGTGGTAGGAAGAATTGGTAAGAGATAGAGGGACGCGGGGGGGGGGGGGGGAGAAGTGATGAGGACATGAATACCATTGTTACACCCACAGCCCCTGCTGCTATACATACTGGACCAATTACTAGAGCTCGCGCACGCCAATTAAATTACCAGGTACTTTCGTTTCTTGGTAATGATTCTAATGTTCATGAGAATATGATGCTGCCTAAATTGGATACATTTGTTTTGCTTAAAAATGAAGGGCCTAGCTTGGAGAAGGATGAACATTGGAGCAAGAACAAGCATGGAGATGATGGCATGCGCAAGGGGAACAAAAACGGAGTTACAAGTGATGATTTCAGGATGTTGAAGCCACCATAATGAGTGCATGAAGCCTTGGACGAAATATACAAGATGCTACTTCATAACTTTTGTCCAGAGGCTATTCTAGGTGCCGCGTCACCTTATTATTGGGCCAGGCCCATGTATTTTCGAAATACTTGAGTATAGGCTGTTTTTAGAGTCCGTATGTGTGGGGAAACAAGAGATAGGGTTGGTTTCGGACCCCTTCCCCAAGGGCCACGAAATTCCCCCCCTCTTCCTCCATATATACAGCCCTTAGGGCGTCGTTTAGACTTTGGGTTTTGTGTAGATTAAAAGTTCGCCATAGCTGCAACTTCACGTACTTCGTTTGTGTTCAACAACCAGACAAAGGCGTCACAGAACCCCACCTTGATCAATAAAGCTTTCATCTTATATTCACAATATCCATATTGCAATCTCAGTTTCTTGCTTGTTCTTCGTTTGCTCGAAGGAAACATACCCTCGTGGTCAGGTTGATTGTGCTCCAGCGTGGTCAATAACCTCTCGGAGTTGGTTTAGCGATTGCTAAGGCGCGACGTCCTCGCACGTTCATAGTCGGATCGTCAAAGTTGACTTCCACCAAAGCGATATCCATCATCTCATCGGAAGACGGGACACCTTTGCCTCTATCAAGTGGTATCAGATTTCCAGGTTGCTCAGTGAGATTTTACAGTTTTTCGTAGTTTAGATCGAGTCTGTTTTTCATACCTATAGTCTACAAAAAGCCAAAAAAATTAGGGTTAGTTCATCCTATCCGAACGAGTCTGAGCCTTTGCATAGTCTTTTCAGTATTTTGCTTTGTTGAATTTGCGGTTGCATCGTCGCGTCAAGTTGCTGGTCTTAGTGTCTAGTCTTTTAGAGTTTCGAGTTCTGGTCATAAGTTGTCACGCCGCCGCCGCACCATCATCATCGCCCCTGCCACCTACCACAACCGCTCCGAATTCGTATCCATATACCACCACCAATCCGTATCCATATACCACCATCGACATATCCATATACTACCACCGCTGCCATATACCACAACCGCTGCCATATACCACCACCATATATCCACCACCAATCCGAGTTCCTTGCATATTAGGTTTGTTTTCGAGATCCATCTAATTTCCGATTCGTGTTTCCTTGCCCGAGTAGGTTTCGTAAAAAAAGACCCCGGGCAGTTTTTAGGCCAAAATTTCGGCGACCGAAAATATTTTTTCCCTATCCTATTTTTAGGTCCCAGGGAGTGTTTTGAGACACTCGCCATCATAGTGATTTTTTGTCGCACTTTTTCGTCGTCGCTGCCCTAATTTCCGAAAAAAAATTGTCAAAAAAATTTCATGCCCATCCTGTCAGTTTGACCTGGGAAGAGTTTTGAGACACTCGCCATTATAGTGATTTTTGGCAAAAAAATGGAGCGCAAAAAAAGCAGAGCGCAAAAAAAAGAGCGAATTTTTTTCCAGAGTGTGCTTCTCCCTTGTTTACGTGCAGCGCCGTGATTTTGTTAGTGTTCTAGGCTCACGTCTCTAGCACGGTCTAGCCTAGGACCAGCATAGTACCGTCGTTGAGCGTTTATTGAACTTTGCATCTTTGAATTGATTATTGCTGATCCTTTTTGCTACCATATTATAAGCCTTCCCAGCTCCACATACATCTACGTCGTGTGTTTGACTCTCCCTGGTAATCGCTCTATCCAAGCTTTGAGAGTTTTGACTACAACGGTTGCCGATCACCGCCTGCTGCTGGGTAAGAACTGGTAAGACTTTGAGTTTTGCTTGACGGATTTGTGACACCCACCACCACCACTTGTTAGTAGTCTGTAGTATCATATTCTTGTGTGTTTCTATTGCTGCTAACCATGCCAGGATCACAAGCCGACGAGATTGACCGGGAGAACTTAACGAACAAGAAGCTTCATGATAAGTTTCAGCAAATGATGACTGAACAGGTGCAAGATGTGCTGAAAATATTTGAAGAGGCCATGGAGAAGATCACTGGCGTTGAGAAGCCGTTCGAAACAAAGCTCGATAATAGATTTAATGAACTGCTTGCGCGTCTTCCACCGGTTGCACCTGCCGCACCTCTGCAACAACAACAACAACTACCTCCACGTCGCGAAACAGCCCTCCGCCGAGCGAGCTGTGTCCTTCTTCAGCCCGGCCAAACTATTGGTGCCGCTGTTGATACTTCTGTGGCTCCTGCTGCTGATGCAGAGGATGATTATGCGGGAGATTACGAGGATGAGGTTGATCAAAATCAGAACTACGTGCAACCACCAGCACCACAACCACCAGGTCGTCCACATGCAAATAATCACAATGGTAGGACTCTCCCTCAGGTACGAGATCATGACCATCTTCCTAAACTGAAACTGAATATTCCACCATTTGAGGGTAGATATGTTCCTGATATATATCTTACTTGGGAGTTAGAAACTGAACAACGATTTACATGTTTACAATATCCTGAGGAGAGACGTGTTCCTGCTGCTGTTTGTGCTTTCACTAGTTTTGCATGTGTTTGGTGGTCTGAACATTGTAGATTACATCCTATTCCAGCTACTTGGGCTGCTTTGAAAACTGCTATGCGTACTCGTTGGGTTCCACCATATTATCAACGTGAATTGCTTCAAAAATTGCAGCGTTTGAGACAAGGAAAAAATTCTGTAGAAGAATATTATCAGGAATTACAAACTGGCATGATTTGATGTGGTATTGTTGAGGAGAATCAACATATGCTTGCATGTTTTATGGGTGGATTAAATAGAGAGATTCAGACCATTCTAGAGTATAAGGAGTATACTAATATCACTCGTTTATTCCATCTTGCTTGTAAAGCTGAACGTGAAGTGCAGGATCGACAAGCATTGGCGCGAACTAACTTTTCTGCAGGTCGACCTTCATCATGGACACCGCGTGCATCTTCTACTTCTACTGTACCAGCACCTCCATTAGGTGCCACCTCCAGCCATGATACAAGAAAGCAGGCACAACCATCACTATCGCCAAGAGCACAGCTGCCGGGCCTACACAGAGCTCTTCTTCTTCCATGGCATCAACTGGGCACACAAGTGATATTATTTTCATTCGAGGACGTGCCTTCCTCTTTGCCTCCTGCTGTCACTAACATTTTGCAGGAGTTCATAGACGTCTTTCCACAAGATGTGCCACCGGGATTACCGCCTATTCGAGGGATTGAGCATCAGATTGACTTAATTCCCGGTGCTTCACTGCCAAACCGTGCGCCATACCGTACCAATCCAGAGGAGACGAAGGAGATTATGCGTCAAGTACAAGAGCTTCTCGACAAAGATTATATACGCGAATCCCTTAGTCCTTGTGCTGTTCCTATTATTCTAGTGCCGAAAAAGGATGGTACATCGTGTATGTGTGTTGATTGTAGAGGCATTAATAATATTACTATTTGTTATCGTCATCCTATTCCTAGGCTAGATGATATGCTTGATGAATTGAGTGGCTCTACAATATTCTCCAAAGTTGATTTGTGTAGTGGATACCATCAAATTCGTATGAAATTGGGGGATGAATGGAAAACAGCATTTAAAACTAAGTTTGGATTATATGAGTGGTTAGTCATGCCTTTTGGGTTAACTAATGCACCTAGTACTTTCATGAGACTAATGAACGAAGTTTTACGTGCTTTCATTGGACGATTTGTGGTAGTTTACTTTGATGACATATTGATTTATAGCAGATCTTTGGAGGAACATTTGGAACATTTACGTGCTGTTTTTATTGCTCTACGCGATGCACGTTTGTTTGGTAACCTTGGGAAGTGCACCTTTTGCACCGACCGAGTGTCTTTTCTTGGCTATGTTGTTACTCCACAGGGAATTGAAGTTGATAAAGCCAAGATTGAAGCTATTGAGAGTTGGCCGCAGCCCAAAACGGTCACACAAGTCAGGAGTTTTCTTGGCCTCACTGGATTCTATAGGTGTTTTGTGAGAGATTTCAGCACCATTGCTGCACCTCTCAATGAGCTTACAAAGAAGGATGTGCCTTTTGTTTGGGGTACCGCACAGGAAGAAGCCTTCACGGTGTTGAAAGATAAGTTGACACATGCTCCTTTACTCCAACTTCCTAATTTTAATAAGACATTTGAGCTTGAATGTGATGCTAGTGGAATTGGATTAGGAGGTGTGTTATTACAAGATGGCAAACCTGTTGCATAGTTTTCTGAAAAATTGAGTGGGCCTAGTCTGAATTATTCTACTTATGATAAAGAATTATATGCTCTTGTTCGGACTTTAGAAACATGGCAACATTATTTATGGCCCAAAGAATTTGTTATACATTCTGATCATGAATCTTTGAAACATATTAAAAGTCAAGCTAAACTTAATCGTAGACATGCTAAATGGGTTGAATTCATTGAGACTTTCCCTTATGTCATTAAACACAAGAAGGGTAAAGAAAATGTTATTGCTGATGCATTGTCTCGTCGCTATATTATGCTTTCACAACTTGACTTCAAATATTTGGTTTGGAGACCATCAAAGATCAATATGTGCATGATGTTGATTTTAAAGATGTATTGCAGAATTGTAAAGAAGGAAGAACATGGAACAAGTTCGTTGTTAATGATGGATTTGTGTTCCATGCTAACAAGCTATGCATTCCAGCTAGCTCCGTTTGTCTTTTGTTGTTGCAGGAGGCGCATGGAGGAGGACTAATGGGACACTTTGGCGTGAAGAAGACGAAGGACGTACTTGCTACACATTTCTTTTGGCCAAAGATGAGATGGGATGTTGAGCGCTTTGTTGCTTGCTGCACTACATGTCAAAAAGCTTAGTCACGACTGAATCCTCATGTTTTATATATGCCTTTGCCTGTACCTAGTGTTCCTTGGGAGGATATATCTATGGACTTTGTTTTAGGTTTACCTCGAACAAAGAAGGGGAGGGATAGCATATTTGTTGTCGTGGATAGATTCTCGAAAATGGCACACTTTATACCATGTCATAAAAGCGATGATGCTGTTAATGTGGCTGATTTGTGTTGGGGAACGTAGCAGAAATTCAAAATTTTCTATGCATCACCAAGATTAATCTATGAAGTAACTAGCAACGAGAGAGAGGGGAGTGCATCTTCATACCCTTGAAGATCGTGATGCGGAAGCGTTGCAAGAACGCGGTCGGTGGAGTCATACACGAAGCGATTCAGATCGCGGCCGAATCCGATCTAAGCACCGAACAACGGTGCCTCCGCGTTCAACACACGTATAGCCTGGGGACGTCTCCTCCTTCTTGATCCGCAAGGGGAGAGGAGAAGTTGAGGGAGAGCTCTGGCAGCACGATGGCGTGGTGGTGGAGCTTGCAGTTCTCCGGCAGAGCTTCGCCAAGCACTACTACTACTACGGAGGTGTTGGGGAGGGAGAGGGCTGCGCCGGGGGAAGGGTGAAGCTCCCATGCGCCTCCCCACTATATATAAGGGTGGAGGGGGCTGGTTTCTTGCCCTCCAAGTCCATTGGGGCGTTGGCAAAGGTGGGAGGAAAGAAATCCCATCATTTCCTTCCCCACCGATTGTTATCCCCCTTTTTTAGGGATCTTGATCTTATTCCTTCGGGATATGATCTTATTCCTTCTAAGGGGGGATCTTGGTGCGCCTTGACCAGGGGTGTGGGGCCTTGCCCCCACTACCCACGTTCATGTGGGTCCCCCCATGCAGGTGGGCCCCACTCCGGAACCTTCTAGAACCTTTCCGGTACAATACCGAAAAATCCCGAACATTTTCTGGTGGCCAAAATAGGACTTCCCATATATAAATCTTTACCTCCGGACCATTCTGGAACTCCTCGTGATGTCCGGGATCTCATCTGGGACTTTGAGCAACATTCGATAACTGCACACTAATTCCCATAACAACTCTAGCATCACCGAACCTTAAGTGTGTGGACCCTACAGGTTCGGGAATCATGCAAACATGACCGAGACATCTCTCCGGCCAATAACCAACAGCGGGATCTGGATACCCATGTTGGCTCCCACATGTTCCACGATGAACTCATCGGATGAACCACGATGTCGGGGATTCAAGTAATCCCGTATGCAATTCCCGTTGTCAATCGGTATGTTACTTGCCCGAGATTCGATTGTCGGTATCCCAATACCTCGTTCAATCTCGTTACCGGCAAGTCACTTTACTCGTTCCGTAATGCATGATCCCGTGACTGACTACTTAGTCACACTGAGCTCATTATGATGATGCATTACCGAGTGGGCCCAGAGATACCTCTCCGTCATACGGAGTGACAAATCCCAGTCTCGATTCGTGCCAACTCAACAGACACTTTCGGAGATACCTGTAGTGCACCTTTATAGCCACCCAGTTACGTTGTGACATTTGGTACACCCAAAGCATTCCTACGGTATCCGGGAGTTGCACAATCTCATGGTCTAAGGAAATGATACTTGACATTAGAAAAGCTTTTAGCAAACGAACTACACGATCTTGTGCTATGCTTAGGATTGGGTCTTGTCCATCACATTATTCTCCTAATGATGTGATCCCGCTATCAGTGACATCTAATGTCCATGGTCAGGAAACCATGACCATCTATTGATCAACGAGCTAGTCAACTAGAGGCTCACTAGGGACATGTTGTGGTCTATGTATTCACACATGTATTACGGTTTCCAGTTAATACAATTATAGCATGAACAATAGACAATTATCATGAACAAGGAAATACAATAATAACCATTTTATTATTGCCTCTAGGGCATATTTCTAACAGTCGGCATTCTGGGAATGGGGGTCCCCAGACTTGCCCGCCTGTAGCCTGCGGCGTGGCTCAAAGGGGGCCCAGCATGACCCATCTTCATCAACACAAGCTCAAGACCCTCGTGAGGGGCCAAGCCTCGCGGGGCGGACGACAAGGAGCTTCCTCAGGCACGGCCTCATCAGGCTGGCTCGCGAGGAGGCGGAGAGTTCAAGGCGGGGTACCTCACGAGGTGCCCATGACGCAAGCCATGACGACCAGGGGCGCTAGTCGGGCGCCAGCCCGCGCAGTGTCCTCCTTTCCTCTTTGGTGCAAAGGGAGCAAGCGCAGGCGAGAGCATCAAGCAAAGGCATCCATTTCGGTGCTACAAGACCAAGACCAGCCCAACGGCAGGGAGGAAGTCATTGTGGAGCCCAAGCTGGCGTCACCACCAGAGCCTTTGGCAGGCGAGGACCAACTTTAGTCAGGATAAGTGTACCAGATGTTCCCCTTCAAAATGGCCAATTGTTGGCGCCCTTCCCGCTCAATATTTGGGAAGAGGCCCAGGGCCTTTGCCTATAAATAGGACTAGCCACCCCCAAGGGATAGGGGGAGACAGAGAGATAGTGGCATCGAGAATCCAAGAGCCAGAACCAAGTAGCACCAACCAAGAACAGACCCTCGCGAGGCTGTTCTTCCTTGTATTGTTCATCATCAGCCCAAGAGGCAATCCACCACACCACACACTGGAGTAGGGTATTACACCACGATGGTGGCCTGAACCAGTATAAACCCTGTGTCCCTTGTGTGTTCTGTTCGTAGTTTAGATCCTAGCGATTCGGTGAGGAGCAAGTAGGCAGAGGGTGAAATCTCCGCGCGCACCCCAGTGTTCGAACCTCAAGGGTCTGCCGGAACCCAAAATCCGACATTTGGCGCGCCAGGTAGGGGTGCGCCGGGATCCACCTTCCGCAACTTCGCGTCCCGTCGCATCGTCATCACCATGTCCGGCGACCAGGCAGGCAACCCTGATCCCCGGGCGACCCCATGCCCCAGGCAGCTCGCGGTCCGCAGGGCGCTGCGGGCCGTGGGGACGCGGACAGGCCCCGACAGCTCTCACACCGCGGCAAACGCGGTCGGCAGCAAGGGCCTCCAACCACACCGCGGCCACGACGCTGTACACCCACCGGGAGCAGGCGAACTCAAGGGCCACGCTCATGGTGGCCTGAGAGCTGCTGCAGTGCAAGCTGATGGAAGGCGGCCGCGACGTGCTGCTAGAGCGGGTGGCAGAGCTCCTGGGATTCGCTGCCTCAGGGGCTCACCCCTTCTACACTCAGATCCCGTCTCAGGCCCAGGATGGCCCGTGCGGGGGCCCCACGCGCAACCGCGGGCTCCAAGGCTACTCCAACACCAGTGAAGCTGTCAGCACCGAGCCAGCGGCAGCACTGACTCTGCTCCCCGCCAGCGAAGGACTCATCGCGACCCACGACCCCAGTGGGCCGCCGCGCTACCACCCCTAGGTTGGCGCATCAAGCAGAGCTGCATGGCAAGCGGAGCACTATGGCGCATCTTTCAGGATGACAGTCCCAGAAGAGTACGTGCCCCACATGATGGACCAAGGGCACCCGCGTGGGGGTGAACAAGGCTCGCTCCTCAGCCCGAGCTGGGGGGACGAGGCGCCAGAAGCTGAGCTCTTCCAGGAACCCCGGGACGGCCCCACCGGCCACACTGGAAGCGACGATTATCGGATACCACTAATTCCTCAGGAGCAGACATACGCTAATCATGGGTCGCAGGAGGTGCAGGTCGCCACAGCGAGCAGCTGCCCCGCTCCCGCAGTCTCCTACCCCTCAGGAGGAGGGCGTTGGGGGCTGCAGGGGAGGGGCCAGGATCCGACATCACCACCGCGGCGTTCGGAGCAAGGCGTTCCTAGGAGGTAGGCCCTCCGCTGGGGAGGTGCCTCAGGGCCTGCCCCTGACAGAGGACCCGTGGTCGTCGGGGGAACCGTTGGCGACCGCTCTACCCCATCGGCGGCGTCCTGGTTTCCGGTCGTCGGTGATGGCACTAGAGTGTGGCGCAAGGCGGGCCCCTCGTCTGGCGATATGAAGCAAGGCCGGTACCTGTGAAGAAGGCCCAGTGCCTGTGAAGCTTGCCGCCCCGTGACACTCTCACGTAATAATGAGTGGGGCTGTACACGCCCCGGAGTCTCAGGGGTGCCGCCTCAGGCCCTGGGGCTCCCTCCCACGCCCAGTGGCAGCACTTAGCTCCGCGCTGGTGAGAAGACGTTCAAGACTAGACTAGGTGCCGGGCGCAGCCTTTTTCTGCTTTCATTGCTTTTCTCTTGGTTGTTGCTTTCCCCCGCTGGATTTAAGTCGGACTCGAATTTGAGATTTGTGTGTGTTCGGGGAAGGGGTGCTTAGTCTCGTTCGAGCAATCTCTCGCGTTTCGGTTACAACCTCACCTCAGCTGCCTCCCCTCGTGAGCCCCTCGCGAGCCGGGTCTGGCCTAGCTTGCGTGCAGCCCAGACTGCCGCTGACACACCCTCTCAGGAGGTTTTTCACTGCAGATCCTACAGATTCGATCAGGAGGCATTCGAGGCGACATGGCCTCCCGCAAGCTATCTCAGGACTCGCTCGGGACAAAGGTAAACTAGCCAGCCGGCTCGTCACATAGCCAACCACTTGACACGGGCATGTGGGTGAAGTAGCATTCACCAGTACGCTGAACATAAGTTTTACAATGAGGGGCACCCCCTCCCAAAAATGCTCTTACAACCATCAGGACAAAAGCCTGAGTTCTATTCATGCAGGGTAAGGAAACAAGAGCAATGCATTGTCAGTCGGATAAATCCCCCAATGCATCCTCAGGAACGCCGCCCGAACTGTCGCTGGCGTCGCTGGCCTCGCCATCGCCCTCCGCGTTGTCGTCAGCGGCGTCAGGTCCGTTCACCACGCCGCCCTCGTCGGTGGCCACGATCATGCCATCATCATCCGAAGCAAAGGCCCTGACGAGAGCGTCCATGTTGTCTTCCACCCAGTACGCCAGGTCATCCCAGACGGCCTGGGGGACTGGGGCGATGGTGGCATCAAAGTGGAAGTGAGGATCCATGTTCTGGAGGTGGCTGAAGACGCGGGAAAAGGCGCGCCCGAGCAGGGCTCGGCTCCTCTCCTCCACCAACCTGTTGGCCCTGACCGACCGCGCCTCCAGCTGCGTCACGATGTCGGTGAAGAACTGAAGGTTGCCGGCGTAGTTAATGGCGTGCGGCTCGCCGACGGCCGCCTCGCAGATGTTACCTAAGGCCGTGTTGGCCCTCTCCCGAAGTGTGGTGAGCATGGGGGCGTGCTCATGTTCCAGGAGCCACCGCTGACGTATCTCGTCTGCATTCTGGCGGGCAACGGCCTCAGCCTCAACCACCCGTTGGCAAAGAAGAAGCACCTTGGCATGGGAAGTAGTTGACTCCCCCTGCGCCGCCTCAAGTGCGGCCCACAAAGCATCGACCCGCCGCGTTGCTTCCTCCAGCTTGGTCCTTAGGACGGTGGTCCTACCTTCAGCCTCGGTTCGAACCAAATCCAGCCTCTCCTCAAACTCGCGTTCGAGGTTCAGGCGCGCCGTCGCCACCCGATATCCGACCTCCTCCGAGACACGGATTTCTCGCGCAGCGATGTCGTCCTCTGCCCGTGTCACCAAGCGCTCCCTTGTCTCCAAGCGCTCATACTCGCGTGCGCGTTCGGCGGCTTCCAGCGTCAGCGCCTCCTCACGCTTCTGGAGCTCCACTGGGTCGCCGGAAGCCACCTTCATCGACGCGAGGGCCGCCTTGCGCAGCTCCACCTGCTCCTCCAGTGAGCGGCACCGGGCCAGGAGTTCTCGTGCCCGCTCCTCCGTGGCCTCTCGCCGCCGGTCAGCTTCCTGGGCTTCTTCGACGGCCCGGGAACGGGCCTCCCGAGAGGCCGCCAGCGACGCCTTGGCCTCCTCATCGTCAAGATCGCGCCGACGGCGCGCGAGGGCGACAGCCGCCTCCAGCTCGCGCCTCTCTGCAACCAGGCGCAGGCCCTCGGCCTCAAGGCGCGCGTCCTCATCAGCGAGCTCTTCACCAAGCAGGCCCACCGCATCAGCCGCCCTCCAGAGAAACCCTTGGCGAAGGGCGCGATGCTCCCGGGCGCGCTCGAGTACGTCTTCCACACCATCATCCGCCCCAAGCGAGCGCCAAGGGGCACGGATCAGCACTACCCCTCCGGGCAGGGGGCTGGGGGCTGGCGCCCTTGAGGCTACCGGGCACGCCCTGCCAGAAGCCCGACCTAGAGCCAATCCATCTCCAAGTGAAGAACGCAGGAAGTACCCCAGCCCATCACGGTCCACGACCAGACGAGAAGCCCACGGCAGGCTGGCTTTGCCACGAGAAGGCTCGCGAAGGAAGGTCGCGGGGCGTGTAGGGCCGTGTTGCGCCTCGGGATGGTTTGTCTCTCCAACCGGCCTCACCACAAGGGTCCTGCTGCTCGGAGCGATCGAAGACGGCGGAGAAGGCGGAGACGAGGGGGATGGCTCCTCAGCCATCTCCATGAGCTCGGAAGGAAGGGCCCTGCGGAGCAAGGATCAGGAAAGGCAACAGTAGATGGCGAAGTACTTCCTACGCTTCAGCAGGCGACAAGGGTAATCATCGCCCAGGGCCTCCCTTCTCTTCTGGAGGGCCTCAAAGTCCATGCGGAAGCGACCCAAGAGTTGAGCGCAGGGGTCAGCCTACGACGAGGAGGAAGCACCAAGAAGACCCGCGTCAGGAGCATCCGCCTGATGCGCGCCGCCGGTTGCCTCACCAAGAAGAGCAGCTGGGGCCTCGGGGGCCTCAGTCGCAGGCACTGCAGGCGGCTGCTCACCGCCTTCAGCTACGGCAGCACGGGCCTCAGGGGCCGCTCCCTCATGAGCGCCGCCCAGTGCTGTCACCTCGGCAGGGGCACCCTCGGCCTCCAGAGGCCCATGTCTCCCTGCTCCGCCACTTGAGGAAGAGTCGCCTTGGCCGACCGCAAGGGCAACCACCACCACTGGGTTCTCGCGAGGCCCCTGGAGGCCAGCAGGGCGCGGGCCCCATTCGTCAAAGATGGGCATGTGACCCACAAAGTCACTTCTATTCGAGCAGAGGTACAACAAGGCCCCTCCTTGCCGGATGCCGCCGGGGGAAGGATCCCCAGTCAAGACCAAGAGCACCTTCCTCAGCGCTTTAGGCGTCAGGTCCTCTTCCTGGAGCCGCATACGATCCCCATGACTGCTGAAGGCCCACATCCGGTGAGAATGGCATTGGAGAGGGGCAACACGGCGTAGCAAGAACTCCTTCACCACCTTGGGCGCCGTCACGCCGAGCTCCCTCAAGAACTCGAAGTGACGCCAGACAAAGGTGAGCCGGGGGCTCGCGAGCGTCTCCTGACCCCAGCCTGAGTTGGGGACAACAGGCGAAGATGGCTCCGTCAGCAGGGGGCTGGGCACCCCTACGTCCACATACATCCACCGCTCGTGAAACCCAGGCGCGGGCGGAGGAAGACTGAAGTCAATTCCTGAAGCCGCCGTCTCAGGCGCAGCGACGAAGCTCACGCACCCCGAACATTGGGTGGGGTCGACAAGGCGCAAAGAAAAGAAGTGGCGCAGCAAGGCAACCGAAGGAAGGATGCCCACCATCGCCTCGCAAACGAAGGCGAAAACCGCGAGAAGTGTGATGGATTCAGGACCCAGATGCATCATATGGATCTGATAATGGGAGAGCTCGGCGTTGAAGAAATCAGAAAAGGGGGGAACCAGTCCCGCCCATAGGGCGTCGACGAAGTATCGAACCTCGGTGGCAATCCTGTCAATGGAGAAGCGGGACGCGGGCCAGGCCGTCGTCCTCCCGCATTCGTTGAAGATGGTGGCCAGAGCCGAGCTGACCTTGCTCAAGCCCTCTTGATTGATTATGATCGGCCGATCGACGGCGGGGGCCGCCCCCGACGATGAGCGAGGCGGCGGCATGGGCTTCTTCCCTCTTCCATTCTTCGGTGGAGCCATGACGGCAGGAAGGGGGGGGGAGGTTCGAGATTGGATTGGATGTGGAAACTGGAGTTCGAGAGGAGAAAGGACAGAGAGCGCTCGAGCAGCGAAAAGGGGAGTGGCTGTGTGAGGCAACGAGTCCGCCTAGCAAGGCATAAAATAAAGAGGCGTGGGGGAACAGTGCCGCCCACGTCCAAGGCCGCAGGCTGTTAGGGCCCGCGACGCTTCGCACTTGCCCTTTCGCCTCTCTGCTCGGCCAATTCCGGGCACGCCATGGGCCCGGGGGCTACTGTCGGCGTTCTGGGAACGGGGGTCCCTAGACTTGCCTGCCTGCGGCCTGCGGCGTGGCTCAAAGGGGGCCCAGCGCGGCCCATCTTCATAAACACAAGCTCAAGACCCTCGCGAGGGGCCAAGCCTCGCGGGGCGGACGACAAGGAGCTTCCTCAGGCACGGCCTCATCAGGCTGGCTCGCGAGGAGGCGGAGAGTT
Organism: Triticum timopheevii; assembly: GCA_963921465.1. Classification (NCBI taxonomy): domain Eukaryota; kingdom Viridiplantae; phylum Streptophyta; class Magnoliopsida; order Poales; family Poaceae; genus Triticum; species Triticum timopheevii. The sequence continues at coordinate 625,495,801 of OY997264.1, read as the reverse complement.
CAAGGCGGGGTACCTCACAAGGTGCCCATGATGCAAGCCATGATGACCAGGGGCGCCAGTCGGGCGCCAGCCCATGCAGTGTCCTCCTTTCCTCTTTGGTGCAACGGGAGCAAGCGCAGGCGAGAGCATCAAGCAAAGGCATCGATTTCGGTGCTACAAGACCAAGACCAGCCCAACGGCAGGGAGGAAGTCATTCTGGAGCCCAAGCTGGCGTCACCACCAGAGCCTTTGGCAGGCGAGGACCAACTTTAGTCAGGATAAGTGTACCAGATGTTCCCCTTCAAAATGGCCAATTGTTGGCGCCCTTCCCGCTCAATATTTGGGAAGAGGCCCAGGGCCTTTGCCTATAAATAGGACTAGCCACCCCCAAGGGATAGGGGGAGACAGAGAGATAGTGGCATCGAGAATCCAAGAGCCACAACCAAGTAGCACCAACCAAGAACAGACCCTCGCGAGGCTGTTCTTCCTTGTATTGTTCATCATCAGCCCAAGAGGCAATCCACCACACCACACACTGGAGTAGGGTATTACACCACAATGGTGGCCTGAACCAGTATAAAGCCTGTGTCCCTTGTGTGTTCTGTTCGTAGTTTCGATCCTAGCGATTCGGTGAGGAGCAAGTAGGCAGAGGGTGAAATCTCCGCGCGCACCCCAGTGTTCGAACCTCAAGGGTCTGCCGGAACCCGAAATCCGACACCAACATTCTCCCACTTGCACTAGAGTCAATAATCTAGTTCACATCACTATGTGATTGTAATGAATTCAACACCCATGGGGTTTGATCATATCTCGCTTGTGAGAGAGGTTATTAGTCAACAGGTCTGAACCTTTCAGATCCGTGTGTGCTTTACAAATCTCTATGTCATCTTGTAGATGTAGCTTCCACGCGCTACTTGGAGCTATTCCAAAACAATTGCTCTACTATACGAATCCCGTCTACTACTCAGAGTCATCCAGATTAGTGTCAAAGTTTGCATCGGCGTAACCCTTTACGACGAACTCTTTTACCACCTCCATAATCGAGAAAAAATTTCTTAGTCCACTAGTTACTAAGGATAACTGTCGGTGTCAAAACCGGCGGATCTCGGGTAGGGGGTCCCGAACTGTTCGTCTAGGCGGATGGTAATAGGAGACAAGGGACACGATGTTTTTACCCAGGTTCAGGCCCTCTCGATGGAGGTAAAACCCTACTCCTGCTTGATTGATATTGATGATATGGGTAGTACAAGAGTGGATCTACCACGAGATCAAGGAGGCTAAACCCTAGAAGCTAGCCTATGGTATGATTGTTGTTCTGTCCTATGGACTAAAACCCTCCGGTTTATATAGACACCGGAGAGGGCTAGGGTTACACAGAGTCGGTTACAATGGTTGGAGATCTGCATATCCGTATCGCCAAGCTTGCCTTCCACGCCAAGGAAACTCCCATCCGGACACGGGACGAAGTCTTCAATCTTGTATCTTCATAGTCTGGGAGTCCGGCCGATGATGATAGTTCGGCTATCCAAGCACCCCCTAGTCCAGGACTCCCTCAGTAACCCCCGAACCAGGCTTCAATGACGATTAGTCCAGCGCGCATATTGTCTTCGGTATTGCAAGGCGGGTTCTCCTCCAAATTCCATGTGCTTGCCGAATAGTGTCTGGCTTCCTTATAAATGTTGCGCTCCTTGGCTTCCACGTCCCATAATGGCCCTCTTCCATGTGTCATATGAATGCGAAAAGCCAGGGTATTTTTACGTTTTACCCCCTAGCTACGAGAATAAGCTGCCTATAAGAGGAGCAAGGATCTAGATCCGAATCACCCCATCCTCCTTTCGCGAGTACTCATCGAAGCACCTCTGACAAAAATCCATTCCATCATGGACAGTCGACGCGGCTCCTCCTCCTGCGCTCCCAGCCCTCAGCCCGGAGATTGGAGGAGATGTTCAGTCCCGCATAGCGAGCTAGTGACGCTCCAGGCCGAGGGATACCTTCCCCCAGCCTTTATGGTTTCGGTTCAAGCCGGACTGGCCACCTACAAGGGGGGGGGGGGGGGGGGAAGCAGGAGGAGAGCGTCCCCAATCCCTCCAAAGGAGAGCGGGTATGCTTCGTCCCTTATCTGATAAGAGGACTCGGATTTCCCATACATCCGTTTCTCCGGGGGCTCCTGGAGTTCTATGGACTCCAGCTTCACCACCTTACACCCGCCTCCATTTTGCACATTGCGGGTTTTGTAGCTCTTTGCGAGCTGTTCTTGGGCATCGAGCCCCATTTTGCGCTGTGGAAGAGATTGTTTTGCCTCGTACCCCGTTCTCACGAGGGGTCGATATATCAAGTGGGCGAAGCCGAAATATGGCGCATCGCCGGGACCGGATATCTATCCGGAACCCCGAAGAAGGCGTCCGAAGACTGGCCTTCGGAATGGTTTTATATGGAAGACGCCCCGCTGCCGGACCCAGTTCGGATCGGTCTCCCGGAGTTCAGCAACGCTCCTCTGAAGAAATGCCTGAGTTGGCGCCCGCGGAGCCCTCAACGGGAAGATGATAGGAGCTTCCAATATCTAATGGGCCGGATAAGGTTACTGGCCCATTCCGGATTGACCATGATTGGAGTCATGGCCATGTGCATTATGCGAGGGGTGCAGCCGCTCCAATATAGGGGCCACCCCATGTGGGATTTCAACGGGGAGAATGACGCCACCCATCATGGCCGCAAGGGGCCGGGATCGGCTGCCGATCTGGTGAAGATCCTGTCCGGCTTGTACAAGGGGGAGAAGGAGGACTTCCTCCGCACGAGTCCATTGAATGGATTCTCCATGAATAACCCTCGGAGCTGGGTAAGCGGACGTTTATCTATCCGATCCGTGCTTTCAAAGTTAAGTGTCTTACTTTATGATTTCGACGCAGGAACTGCACCGGGATGTGGAGGGCATACAAAGCCCGACTCCACAACCCGAGGATCCAGGACGATCCCTTGATCCGGCCTTCGAGGAGGATCCGGACATAGAGGTGGAGCTGATCGATGGGGTGTTCCACCAACTTAGCGTGGGCAATGCTTTAGTCGCCATTACGGCCGACTACCCCGGTTTAACTCCGGCTTCCCAGGTAACTGCGACCAAGGTCTTGTCATTATTACTCATCCATGCTTATTTCCGAACACTGTATACCAACGGTGTCCCGCAGGAGGTACCTTTGGGGCGGGAAACCGGATCCGCGGCGGCTGACCAACAAAGGTCAGTTCGGCCCAGCAGGCGGAAGAGGAGTGCGGCGCGAATCGAAACATCGCCGCAGCGGTATGGAGCACCACCGTATTTAAGGGAAAGATTCCTGGGGGGTATATTAACACTCCTGATTCTTCTAGCAGAAAGAGCGCTCGCCGGACTGTGCCCGGAGAGGTTGCCAATCAAGCCTCCGCCAGCCAGGCTCCAACGCCTGGTCCGGAGGGGGAGGTGAACACAAGGCGTGAGCCGGATGCTCCTCCAACGGAGGATGCCGACAGGCTGTCCGCCACCAGGTCTGAGGTGGAGAGCACCATGAATCATAGGCGCCGCCAGACAGTTCTTCATGACGCGTGTTTCTCCCCGGAGGCGTTGAATGCCTTTAATGAGGGGGACGCGCACCTCCATGCCGCTCAAGATGGTCTAACCAGAGCCACGGAGCAGTATGTGAAAGACATACGGGTGAGAAATTTTAATAGTTATATATGCCAGTAGCCCCCGAGACTTAAAATAGTTAGAATAACTGATTTAAGGATCATTTGTTATGCAGGATCTTACAGAGAAGAATACCCACCTGTCCCAGGAGCTTCAAGGGTGCAAGGCCCAACTTGAGGCCGCACTAGCCGCTGCAGGGGGATCCACAGATGGGATTGAAGAGGAGTACAATCAGTCAATTTGATGATGTAATCTAAAATGACATGTAAAATGCCTTCTAGCCGGATTGTAGATCGTTTGTCTTTGCGGACCTTTTCGCTTCAACCTCGGGACCCTAGAGTCCGGGGTGTGTCCGAATACCCTCACGGTTATGAAAAAACCGGGGCATGCATGGAGACCAGGCGTAGGGGTCATTAGTGCTTTATCAGACAAGTGCCCAACTAGTTATGTTATATTACATGGTTAGTAAGAAACATCTTCCAGGGAGAATAGTTCCGTTAGGGGTTCCTTTCCCTGGGAGGCATGCCCTAAAGTGCATGTCCGGACTGCGAAAAGAGCAGAAAAGCATCTGGGGGCAGATAAATAAATAAATAAGAAATCATCTTTCAAGTCACCGACCGAATATTCCCTTAAGAACGCTAGCTTTCGGCTTCACCCAGTCTGAGGTACACATCCGGCTGACCCGGCAGTAACAATCGCAGAGGTGCTCCCTTTACCTCCTAGCCGAACAATCGGGAACGTAGGGGTAAGCACAGGAGCCAGGCAACCCAGCTTGGCCAAAACTTAAGTCATATCGATGCATATAATGGTGAGTAAAAGGTACATGCGGAAGTGCGACGCATGTGTTGGGCATGAAGCCCGTATAAATAAGCTTTTGTTAAAGAAGCCCCCAGGTATAATGAGTGCGAGCAGCACGTCAAGTGTGTGCGAACAATGCGCAGATGAGCCTCCGAAGGCTTTAAGAAAAAAGGAGGGAGAAAGAGAGAAATAAAAGACAGCTAAAGTATAAAATGTAGACGGAGGAAGGAGACGAACTCAGAGTCCGGCGCTAGGCGTAGAATCTTCGGAGACGGGCTGCGTTCCATGGGTTCGGCTCGAGTCGGTTGTCCGATGCGTTTCGCAGACGGTATGCTCCGCTGGTCAGGACTTGGTCGATGATGAAGGGACCTTCCCATTTGGGCATGAGTTTGTCCTTTTTCTTGTCCGGCAGGCGTAGAACTAGTTCGCCAACATTGTAAGTTTTGGCCCGTACTTCTCTGCTTTGATATCTTCGAGCCTGCTGTTGATAGAATGCGGAACAAGCTTTCGGCGTGGTTCACAGCCCCCAGAGTATGGAGTCGAGCTCCTCTACCCAGTGCGTGTTAGATTCCTTGAAGGACCGCACTAGTCTGGGTTTAATGCCGCTCATGATTAGATCATTTGCTCGCTCGACTTGACCGTTAGTTTGAGGGTGATAGACTGAAGCGTAGTCGAGCCTGGTGCCCATGTTTTTGCACCAGAGTTTAACCTCGTCGACCGTAAAGTTTGTGCCGTTATCAGTGATGATGCTATGGGGGACACCAAAAGGATGTACTACCCCTGATATGAAGTCTATCACGGGTCCGGATTCGACCGTCTTAACTGGCTTGGCCTCTATCCATTTGGTGAATTTATCCACCATGACCAATAGGTATTTTTGCTTGTGGGTTCCCCCTTTAAGGGGTCCAACCATGTCAAGCCCCCAGACCGCAAACGGCCAGGTGATGGGTATAGTTTTGAGGGCGGTGGGTGGCATGTGGCTTGTTGGGGAATGTTGTAGAAAACAAAAAATTTCCTACGGTTTCACCAAGATCCATCTATGAGTTCATCTAGCAACGAGTGATTAGATGCATCTACGTACCTTCTAGATCGCGAGCGGAAGCGTTCAAAGAACGGGGATGATGTAGTCGAACACGACGTGATCGAAATCACCGGAGATCCTAGCACCGAACGGACGGCACCTCCGCGTTCAACACACGTACAGAACAGCCACGTCTCCTCCTTCTTGATCCAGCAAGGGGAGAGGAGAGGTTGAGGGAGATGGCACCAGCAGCAGCACGACGGCGTGCTGTTGATGGAGTTGCAGTACTCCGGCAGGGCTTCGCCAAGTGCTATGGAGGAGGAGGAGGTGTTGGAGAGGGAGAAGGAGGCAACCAAAGGCGTGGGATGAAAGCCCTCCTTCCCCCACTATATATAGGAGGGCCAAGGGGGGGCGCCGGCCCTAGGAGATCCAATCTCCTAGGGGGGTGCGGCCAAGGGGGAGGAATCCCTCCTCCCCAAGGCACCTAGGAGGTGCCTTCCCCTCCTAGGACTCTTCCTCCCTTGAAACCCTAGGCGCATGGGCCTCTTGTGGCTGGTGCCCTTGGCCCATGTAGGCCAAGGCGCACCCCCTACAGACCATGTGGCCCCCGGGACAGGAGGCCCCACCCGGTGGACCCCCGGGACCCTTCCGGCGGTCCCGGTACAATACCGATAACCCCGAAACTTGTCCCGATGCCCGAAACAGGACTTCCCATATATAAATCTTTACCTCCGGACCATTCCGGAACTCCTCGTGACGTCCAGGATCTCATCCGGGACTCCGAACAACATTCGGGGTTACTGCATATACATATCCCTACAACCCTAGCATCACCGAACCTTAAGTGTGTAGACCCTACGGGTTCCGGAGACATGTAGACATGACCGAGATCGCTCTCCGGTCAATAACCAACAGCGGGATCTGGATACCCATGTTGGCTCCCACATGCTCCACGATGATCTCATCGGATGAACCACGATGTCGAGGATTCAAGCAACCCCGTATACAATTCCCTTTGTCAATCGGTATGTTACTTGCCCGAGATCCGATCGTCGGTATCCCAATACCTCGTTCAACCTCGTTACCGGCAAGTCACTTTACTCGTACCGAAATGCATGATCCCGTGACCAGACACTTGATCACTCTGAGCTCATTATGATGATGCATTACCGAGTGGGCCCAGTGATACCTCTCCGTCATGCGGAGTGACAAATCCCAGTCTTGATCCATGTCAACCCAACAGACACTTTCGGAGATACCCGTAGTATACCTTTATAGTCACCCAGTTACGTTGTGACGTTTGGTATACCCAAAGCACTCCTATGGTATTCGGGAGTTACACGATCTCATGGTCTAAGGAAAAGATACCTGACATTGGAAAACTCTAGCAAACGAACTATACGATCTCATGCTATGTTTAGGATTGGGTCTTGTCCATCACATCATTCTCCTAATGATGTGATCTCGTCATCAATGACATCCAATGTCCATAGTCAGGAAACCATGACTATCTGTTGATCAACGAGCTAGTCAACTAGAGGCTTACTAGGGACATGTTGGTGTCTATTATTCACACATGTATTACGATTTCCGGATAATACAATTATAGCATGAATAAAGACAATTATCATGAACAAGGAAATATAATAATAATGCTTTTATTATTGCCTCTAGGGCATATTTCCAACAGTCTGCCACTTGCACTAGAGTCAATAATCTAGTTACATTGTGATGAATCGAACACCCATGGAATTCTGGTGTTGATCATGTTTTGCTCTAGGGAGAGGTTTAGTCAACGGATCCGCTACATTCAGGTCCGTATGTACTTTACAAATCTCTATGTCTCCATCTTGAACATTTTCACGAATGGAGTTGAAGCGACGCTTGATGTGCCTTGTCTTCTTGTGAAACCTGGGCTCCTTTTCAAGAGCAATAGCTCCAGTGTTGTCACAGAAGAGCTTGATCGGCCTCGACGCATTGGGTATGACTCCTAGGTCGGTGATGAACTCCTTCACCCATATTGCTTCATGTGCTGCCTCCGAGGCTGCCATGTACTCCGCTTCACATGTAGATCCCGCCACGACGCTCTGCTTGCAACTGCACCAGCTTACTGCCCCACCATTCAAAATATACACGTATCCGGTCTGTGACTTAGAGTCATCCAGATCTATGTCGAAGCTAGCGTCGACGTAACCCTTTACGACGAGCTCTTCGTCACCTCCATAAACGAGAAACATTTCCTTAGTCCTTTTCAGGTACTTCAGGATATTCTTGACCGCTGCCCAGTGTTCCTTGCCGGGATTACTTTGGTACCTTCCTACCAAACTTACGGCAAGGTTTACATCAGGTCTGGTACACAGCATGGCATACATAATAGACCCTATGGCCAAGGCATAGGGGATGACACTCATCTCTTCTATATCTTCTGCCGTGGTCGGACATTGAGCTAAGCTCAATTTCACACCTTGTAACACAGGTAAGAACCCCTTCTTAGAATGATCCATATTGAACTTCTTCAATATCTTATCAAGGTATGTGTTTTGTGAAAGACCTATGAGGCGTCTCAATCTATCTCTATAGATCTTGATGCCTAATATATAAGCAGCTTCTCCAAGGTCCTTCATTGAAAAACTTTTATTCAAGTCGGCCTTAATGCTGTCGAAGAGTTCTATATCATTTCCCATCAAAAGTATGTCATCTACATATAATATGAGAAATGCTACAGAGCTCCCACTCACTTTCTTGTAAACGCAGGCTTCTCCATAAGTCTGTGTAAACCCAAACGCTTTGATCATCTCATCAAAGCGAATGTTCCAACTCCGAGATGCTTGCACCAGCCCATAAATCGAGCGTTGGAGCTTGCACACCTTGTTAGCATTCTTAGGATCGACAAAACCTTCCGGCTGCATCATATACAATTCTTCCTTAATGAAACCATTAAGGAATGCCGTTTTGACGTCCATTTGCCATATTTCATAATCATAGAATGCGGCAACTGCTAACATGATTCGGACGGACTTCAGCTTCGCTACCGGTGAGAAAGTCTCATCGTAGTCAACCCCTTGAACTTGTCGATAACCCTTAGCGACAAGCCGAGCCTTATAGATGGTCACATTACCATCCGCGTCTGTCTTCCTCTTAAAGATCCATTTATTTTCTATGGCTCGCCGCTCAACGGGCAAGTCAGTCAAAGTCCATACTTCGTTTTCATACATGGATCCTATCTCGGATTTCATGGCTTCTAGCCATTTTTTGGAATCCGGGCCTGCCATTGCTTCTTCATAGTTCGATGGTTCACCGTTGTCTAACAACATGATTTCCAAGACAGGGTTGCCGTACCACTCTGGTGTGGAACGTGTCCTTGTGGACCTTCGAATTTCAGTAGGAGCTTGATCAGAAGTATCTTGATCATCATCATTAACCTCCTCTCTAGTCGGTGCTGGCACCTCAGGAACATTTTCTTGAGTTGCGCCATTTTCCGTTTCAAGAGGTAATACTTCATCAAGTTCTACTTTCCTTCCACTTACTTCTTTCGAGAGAAACTCTTTCTCTAGAAAGGACCCATTCTTGGCAACAAAGATCTTGCCTTCGGATCTGAGGTAGAAGGTATACCCAGTAGTTTCTTTAGGGTATCCTATGAAGACGCATTTTTCCGACTTGGGTTCGAGCTTTTCAGGTTGAAGTTTCCTGACATAAGCATCGCATCCCCAAACTTTCAGAAACGACAACTTAGGTTTCTTACCAAACCATAATTCAAACGGTGTCGTCTCAACGGATTTCGATGGAGCCCTATTTAAAGTGAATGCGGCAGTCTCTAAAGCATACCCCCAAAAGGATAGCAGTAAATCGGCAAGAGACATCATAGATCGCACCATATCTAATAGAGTGCGATTACGACGTTCGGACACACCATTACGCTGAGGTGTTCCAGGCGGCGTGAGTTGTGAAACTATTCCACATTTTCTTAAGTGTGTGCCAAACTTGTGACTCAAGTATTCTCCTCCTCGATCTGATCGTAGGAACTTGATTTTCCTGTCACGTTGATTCTCAACCTCACTCTGAAATTCCTTGAACTTTTCAAAGGTTTCAGACTTGTGTTTCATTAAGTAGACATACCCATATCTACTCAAGTCATCAGTGAGGGTGAGAACATAACGATAGCCACCGCGAGCCTCAACACTCATTGGACCGCACACATCAGTATGTATGATTTCCAATAAGTTGGTTGCTCGCTCCATTGTTCCTGAGAACGGAGTCTTGGTCATTTTACCCATGAGGCATGGTTCGCACGTGTCAAATGATTCATAATCAAGAGACTCTAAAAGTCCATTTGCATGGAGCTCCTTCATGCGTTTGACACCTATGTGACCAAGGCGGCAGTGCCACAAGTATGTGGGACTATCATTATCAACCTTACATCTTTTGGTACTCACACTATGAATATGTGTAGCAATACGCTCGAGATTCATTAAGAATAAACCATTTACCATAGGAGCATGACCATAAAACATATCTCTCATATAAATGGAACAACCATTATTCTCAGATTTAAATGAGTAGCCATCTCGAATTAAACGAGATCCCGATACAATGTTCATGCTCAAAGCTGGCACTAAATAACAATTATTGAGGTTTAAAACTAATCCCATAGGTAAATGCAGAGGCAGCGTGCCGACGGCGATCACATCGACCTTGGAACCATTCCCGACGTGCATTGTCACCTCATCCTTTGCCAGTCTCCGCTTATTCTGCAGCTCCTGCTTTGAGTTACAAATGTGAGCAACTGCACCGGTATCAAATACCCAGGAGCTACTACGAGTGCTGGTAAGGTACACATCAATTACATTTATATCACATATACCTTTCGTTTTGACGGCCTTCTTGTCCGCTAAGTATTTGGGGCAGTTCCGCTTCCAATGACCACTTTCCTTGCAATAAAAGCACTCAGTCTCGGGCTTGGGTCCATTCTTTGGTTTCTTCCCGGCAGCTTGCTTGCTGGGCGCGGCAACTCCCTTGCCGTCCTTCTTGGATTTCTTTTTACCCTTGCCCTTCTTGAACTTAGTGGTTTTATTGACCATCAACACTTGATGTTCCTTCTTGACTTCTACCTCTGCTGATTTCAGCATAGCAAATACTTCAGGAATGGTCTTCTCCATCCCCTGCATATTGAAGTTCATCACAAAGCTCTTGTAGCTCGGTGGAAGCGACTGGAGGATTCTGTCAATGACCGCATCATCCGGGAGATTAACTCCCAGCTGAGTCAAGCGGTTATGTAACCCATACATAGTGAGTATGTGCTCAATGACAGAACTATTTTCCTCCATCTTACAGCTGAAGAATTTGTCGGAGACTTCATATCTCTCGACCTGGGCATGAGCTTGGAAAACCATTTTCAGCTCTTCAAACATCTCATATGCTCCATGTCTCTCAAAACGCTTTTGGAGCCCCGGCTCTAGGCTGTAAAGCATGCCGCACTGAACGAGGGAGTAGTCATCGGTACGTGCCTGCCAAGCGTTCATAACGTCTTGTTCTGCAGGGAGAACAGGTGCGTCACCCAGCGGTGCTTGTAGGACATAATCTTTCTTGGCAGCTATGAGGATGATCCTCAGGTTCCGGACCCAGTCCGTATAGTTGCTGCCATCATCTTTCAACTTGGTTTTCTCTAGGAACGCGTTGAAGTTGAGGACTACGTTGGCCATTTGATCTACAAGACATATTGTAAAGATATTAGACTAAGTTCATGATAATTAATTTCATCTAATCAAATTATTCAATGAACTCCCACTTAGATAGACATCCCTCTTCTAGTCATCTAAGTATAACATGATCCGAGTCAACTAGGCCGTGTCCGATCATCACGTGAGACGGACTAGTCAACGTCGGTGAACATCTTCATGTTGATCGTATCTTCTATACGACTCATGCTCGACCTTTTGGTCTTCTGTGTTCTGAGGCCATGTCTATACACATGCTAGGCTCGTCAAGTTAACCCTAAGTGTTTTGCATGTGTAAAACTGTCTTACACCCGTTGTATGTGAACGTAAGGATCTATCACACCCGATCATCACGTGGTGCTTCGAAATGACGAACTTTAGCAACGGTGCACAGTTAGGGGAGAACACTTCTTGAAATTGTTGTGAGGGATCATCTTATTTACTACCGTCGTTCTAAGCAAACAAGATGAAAAACATGATAAACATCACATGCAATCAAATAATAATAGTGACATGATATGGCCAATATCACACAGCTCCTTTGATCTCCATCTTGGGGCTCCATGATCATCTTGTCACCAGTATGACACCATGATCTCCATCATCATGATCTCCATCATTGTGTCTCCATGAAGTTGCTCGCCAACTATTACTTCTACTACTATGGCTAACGCGTTTAGCAATAAAGTAAAGTAATTTACATGGCGTTTCTTAATGACACGCAGGTCATACAAAAAATAAAGACAACTCCTATGGCTCCTGCCGGTTGTCATACTCATCGACATGCAAGTCGTGATTCCTATTACAATAGCATGAACATCTCATACATCACATATATATCATTCATCATTCATCACAACTTTGGCCATATCATATCACAAAGCACTTGCTGCAAAAACAAGTTAGACGTCCTCTAATTGTTGTTGCATGTTTTACGTGGCTGAAGTAGGGTTCTAGCAAGAACATTTTCTTACCTACGTGAAAGCCACAACGTGATTTGTCAACTTCTATTTACCCTTCATAAGGACCCTTTTCATCGAATCCGCTCCAACTAAAGTAGGAGAGACAGACACCCGCCAGCCACCTTATGCAACTAGTGCATGTTAGTCGGTGGAACCGGTCTCACATAAGCGTACGTGTAAGGTTGGTCCGGGCCGCTTCATCCCACAATACCGTTGTAGCAAGATAAGACTAGTAGCGGCAAGAAAGTTGACAACATCAACGTCCACAACAAATTGTGTTCTACTCGTGCAAGAGAACTACGCATAGACCTAGCTCATGATGCCACTGTTGGGGAACGTTGCAGAAAACAAAAAATTTCCTACGGTTTCACCAAGATCCATCTATGAGTTCATCTAGCAATGAGTGATTAGATGCATCTATGTACCTTGTAGATCGCGAGCGGAAGCGTTCAAAGAACGGGGATGATGTAGTCGAACACGACGTGATCGAAATCACCGGAGATCCTAGCACCGAACGGACGGCACCTCCGCGTTCAACACACGTACGGAACAGCCACGTCTCCTCCTTCTTGATCCAGCAAGGGGAGAGGAGAGGTTGAGGGAGATGGCACCAGCAGCAGCATGACGGCGTGGTGTTGATGGAGTTGCAGTACTCCGGTAGGGCTTCGCCAAGTGCTATGGAGGAGGAGGAGGTGTTGGAGAGGGAGAAGGAGGCAACCAAAGGCGTGGGATGAAAGCCCTCCTTCCCCCACTATATATAGGAGGGCCAAGGGGGGGCGCCGGCCCTAGGAGATCCAATCTCCTAGGGGGGTGCGGCCAAGGGGGAGGAATCCCTCCTCCCCAAGGCACCTAGGAGGTGCCTTCCCCTCCTAGGACTCTTCCTCCCTTGAAACCCTAGCCGCATGGGCCTCTTGTGGCTGGTGCCCTTGGCCCATGTAGGCCAAGGCGCACCCCCTACATCCCATGTGGCCCCCGGGACAGGTGGCCCCACCCGGTGGACCCCCGGGACCCTTCCGGTGGTCCCGGTACAATACCGATAACCCCGAAACTTGTCCCGATGCCCGAAACAGGACTTCCCATAAATAAATCTTTACCTCCCGACCATTCCGGAACTCCTCGTGAAGTCCGGGATCTCATCCGGGACTCCGAACAACATTCAGGGTTACTGCATATACATATCCCTACAACCCTAGCGTCACCGAACCTTAAGTGTGTAGACCCTACGGGTTCGGGAGACATGTAGACATGACCGAGATCGCTCTCCGGTCAATAACCAACAGCGGGATCTGGATACCCATGTTGGCTCCCACATGCTCCACGATGATCTCATCGGATGAACCACGATGTCGAGGATTCAAGCAACCCCGTATACAATTCCGTTTGTCAATCGGTATGTTACTTGCCCGAGATCCGATCGTCGGTATCCCAATACCTCGTTCAACCTCGTTACCGGCAAGTCACTTTACTTGTACCGTAATGCATGATCCCGTGACCAGACACTTGATCACTCTGAGCTCATTATGATGATGCATTACCGAGTGGGCCCAGTGATACCTCTCCGTCATGCGGAGTGACAAATCCCAGTCTTGATCCATGTCAACCCAACAGACACTTTTGGAGATACCCGTAGTATACCTTTATAGTCACCCAGTTACGTTGTGACATTTGGTATACCCAAAGCACTCCTACGGTATCCGGGAGTTACACGATCTCATGGTCTAAGGAAAAGATACTTGACATTGGAAAACTCTAGCAAACGAACTATACGATCTCATGCTATGTTTAGGATTGGGTCTTGTCCATCACATCATTCTCCTAATGATGTGATCTCGTCATCAATGACATTCAATGTCCATAGTCAGGAAACCATGACTATCTGTTGATCAACGAGCTAGTCAACTAGAGGCTTACTAGGGACATGTTGGTGTCTATTATTCACACATGTATTACGATTTCCGGATAATACAATTATAGCATGAATAAAGACAATTATCATGAACAAGGAAATATAATAATAATGCTTTTATTATTGCCTCTAGGGCATATTTCCAACATGGCTCTGATTAGGAAAGAGCTGGCAACCGACGCATCGTTGGACTAAGTCCTGAGCATCTGCCCGGGCCGTCGGCCAATAAAATCCTGTACGGAAGGCCTTGCCTACAAGGGCTCGGGCTGCGGCGTGGTGCCCGCCGAGTCCGGCGTGAATTTCAGCCAGAAGATTTCGCCCTTCCTCTTCGGAGATGCACCTTTGAAGGACTCCGGTTGTGCTTTTTTTATAAAGCTCTCCCTCATGGACCTTGTAGGCTTTAGATCGCCGAACTATGCAGCGGGCCTCATTTTGGTCTTCGGGAAGTTCCTGCCTAATTAAGTAGGCTAGGAATGGTTCCGTCCACGGGGCAATTACTGCCATTATTTCGTGGGCTGAAGGTGTTATTTCATTGGCTGAGCCACCGATTGTGTTAGAATGTTCCGTGTTGGGTGGTGTGGTTGGTTCCGGGTTGTTATTTTCGGACTCCTCTTCCCATAATACGGATGGCTTAAAGGGCCGCTCCAGGAAGATGTTTCGAGGGACGGCGTCGCGTTTTGCGGCGATGCGTGCCAACACGTCGGCTTCCTGGTTATTATCCCGGGCTACATGGTTGAATTTGAGTCCTTCGAACCGAGCTGACATTTTTAAGACGGTGTTATGGTAGGCTGCCATTTTCGGATCCTTGGCATCAAAGTCTCCATTTACTTGGGATATTGCGAGGTTTGAATCTCCGCGGACCTCTAGGCGTTGAATGCCAATGGAGATGGCCATCCGGAGACCATGTAGAAGGGCCTCGTATTCGGCTGCGTTGTTGGAGTCCGTGTACATTATTTGAAGTACGTATTGGACTGTGTCTTCGGTTGGGGACGTCAAGACGACGCCAGCCCCCAAGCCGACAAACATTTTAGAGCTGTCGAAGTGCAAGATCCAATTGGAGTATGCGCCGTACTCTTTAGGGAGTTCGGCTTCAGTCCATTCAGCGATGAAGTCAGCCAAAACTTGCGACTTTATAGCTCGACGTGGTTTGTAGGTTATGTCGAATGGTAAGAGCTCAATGGCCCATTTTGCAATCCTGCCCGTCGCGTCGCGGTTGTTTATAATGTCGTTGAGAGGTACTTCGGAGGCCACTGTTATCGAACACTCTTGAAAGTAGTGTCGCAGCTTCCGGGATGCCATGAACACCACATACGCTATCTTTTGATAATGTGGATACCGGGACTTGCATGGAGTTAAGATAGTGGATACGTAGTACACTGGTTTTTGAAGAGGGAATTTGTGTCCTTCTGTTTCTCGTTCGACGACAAGCACCGCGCTTACAACTTGATGTGTTGCCGCGATATATAATAACATTGGTTCGCCCAAGTTGGGCGCGGCCAGGACAGGATTTGTTGCCAATATGGCTTTTATTTCTTCAAGTCCGGCCGTGGCAGCGTCCGTCCACTCAATGTGTTCAGTGCGCCGGAGGAGGCGATAAAGGGGCAACGCCTTTTCTCCCAAGCGGGAGATGAAGCGGCTTAAAGCTGCCACGCATCCAGTCAATTTTTGTATTTGTTTGAGATCTTTTGGGATATCCAACTGTGACAGAGCTCGGATCTTGGCTGGGTTTGGTTCAATTCCTCTACCGGATACAATGAAGCCCAAGAGCTTTCCGGCTGGTACACCAAAAACGCATTTTTCCGGGTTGAGCTTAATGTCATATGCTCGGAGGTTGTCGAATGTGAGCCTCAAATCGTCTACTAGAGTTTCGACGTGTTTGGTCTTGACGACCACATCGTCTACATATGCCTCCACTGTTTTGCCGATATGGGTTGCCAGACATGTCTGAATCATGCGCTGATATGTTGCGCCGGCGTTCTTGAGCCCGAAGGGCATTGTGTTGAAGCAGAATGGTCCATATGGAGTAATGAATGCCGTTGCGGCTTGGTCTGTCTCCGCCATCTTGATTTGATGGTATCCGGAGTATGCGTCGAGGAAGCACAATGAATCGTGCCCTTTGGTAGCATCGATGATTTGATCGATGCAGGGAAGGGGGAAAGGATCCTTTGGGCAAGCCTTGTTAAGGTCTTTAAAATCGACACACAGGCGCAAGGATTTGTCCTTTTTTGGTACCATTACCAGGTTCGCTAGCCAGTCCGGATGTTTTATGTCTCTGATGAATCCGGATTCCAATAGTTTGGCTAGCTCCTCTCCCATTGCCTGTCTTTTTGGTTCGGAGAATCTCCGAAGAGCCTATTTGACTGGCTTGAATCCTTTTAGGATGTTTAGGCTGTGTTCTGCCAGCCTGCATGGGATTCCTGGCATATCTGATGGGTGCCAGGCAAAGATATCCCAATTTTCCCGAAGGAATTCTCGTAGTGCGGCGTCTACATCAGGGTTTAATTGTGCCCCGATGGAGGCCGTCTTTGTGGGGTCCGTTGGATGGACTTGGAATTCGACTATTTCCTCCGCTGGTTTAAAAGAGGTGGACTTGGATCTCTTGTCGAGTATCACATCGTCCCTGTTAACCGTGGAGCACAGCGCAATGAGTTCCTCTGCCGCTAGGGCTTCGGATAGTGCCTCTAGGTCTAGTGCGGCTGTCTTGTTTTCGGCACGGAGCGCTGTGTCCGGATCACTGACAAGAGTGATGATTCCATTGGGCCCGGGCATTTTAAGCTTCATGTACCCGTAATGGGGTATAGCTTGAAAAATTGTGAATGCCTCTCGCCCCAATAGGGCGTGATATCCGCTGCTGAACGGGGCCACTTGCAACGTGACCTCCTCGGACCTGTAATTGTCCGGCGCGTCGAAGACCACATCCAGTGTAATTTTTCCTGTGCAGCGTGCTTCCCGACTAGGGATTATTCCTCTGAAGGTTGTGCTGCTTCGCTCAATGCGGCTCCAGTCTATTTCCATTTTTCGAAGGGTTTCCTCATAGATGAGGTTTAATCTGCTGCCGCCATCCATGAGTACCTTGGTAAGCCGAAAGCCGTCCACTATTGGACTGAGGACTAATGCGGCTGGTGCTCGGGCTGTTCAGAATTTTGGTTCATCGCTAGCGTTGAAGGTGATAGCCGTGTCGCTCCATGGATATGTTGTTGCTACTTGGTAGACTTCGGCGAGGCTGCGATTGTTCGTTTCCGCATATTATTCAATGCAAAAGTCTCGAAGACTTTTAATACCATACTGGTACTGTTGGGCTGGTTCTCCGGGGCTAGAAGCTCTTCGCCACTTTTGGCCACCTGCCGTAGTATCCAACATGCTCGAAGGCTATGTGTTGGAGTGGCGCCCTCTGTACTATGGATTTTACAGGGTCCGCTGAGCCATCCCTCCAGTACGGTTCCGTGCCCTTTAGGGGGTTTTTGCTTTTTGGTTTTTGTCCCAAGTGCCTGAGCATGATGCACCCTTTTATTTTGGACTAGGGTTGTGTTCGGAGCCGGATTGTCCCAAAACTTAGTTTCGGTTTTCCAGGCACTCTCCATTGCACAGTACTTTCGTACTATGGACGCCAGGTCGGCGAAGCGTGTAATTTCGCGATCACTTACGGCGTTCAAGATTCCCTTGTCCGTGCAATTGTTGCAGAAAATTGAGATTGCGTTTTCCTCACGGCAGTCCTTTATCCTGTCCATAACTAGGAGGAATCTGGCCCAGTAATGATGTACTATTTCAGCGGGCTCTTGCCGGATTTGAGATAAATCGCTTGTGTTTGGGTGGGCGGGTGGAAATAAATTCGAAACCCCGCCCAATCTGAGGCTCAAGGGCCGAAAAGTTTCCAAATTTGGAAGCTTGGATTGCTGGATGTTGTCCAACGAATCTGGTCCGCTGCCTGACTTTAGGTTCAGTACTTGATTGGTATCCGTCCCTCCGCGGGAATCTGGCATGGAGGGATCAGGAATCCGGACATAAGTGGTCTTTAATATAGAAGAAGAGTCGCCGCGTTGTTCCTCCACCACAGCAATGTGGTGGGTAGCCTGGGGAGAGTTGATCTCTCTCAAATCGGTTTTAAGCCCAATCTGATCGTAGTCTGTAGCGACTCCCAGGGCGGCGATGCGATCCAAGAGCTCGTTTACGGAGGAGAGCTCCATCGGATCTAGCTTCTCGGTGAATTCCGAGTTGACGTGAAGATCGCTTTTGATGACCTGAGAGGTCATTGTCGGAGTGGCGGCCGAACAGGCGGTCATAAGAAAACCACCTAGCCGGATAGTTTGGCCGGTGGCCAAAGCTCCCTTGGCAATGGTACCGTCTTTAAAGACGGGAAGAGGCATCCTTCCTGATTGTGACGGCACATAGGAACTCTCAATGAAAGCACCAATGTCGGTGTCAAAACCGGCGGATCTCGGGTAGGGGGTCCCGAACTGTGCGTCTAGGCGGATGGTAACAGGAGACAAGGGACACGATGTTTTTACCCAGGTTCGGGCCCTCTTGATGGAGGTAAAACCCTACTACTGCTTGATTGATATTGATGATATGGGTAGTACAAGAGTGGATCTACCACGAGATCAAGGAGGCTAAACCCTAGAAGCTAGCCTATGGTATGATTGTTGTTCTGTCCTATGGACTAAAACCCTCCGGTTTATATAGACACCGGAGAGGGCTAGGGTTATAATGGTAGGAGATCTACATATCCGTATCGCCAAGCTTGCCTTCCACGCCAATGGTAGGAGCTATTCCAAAACAATTGCTCTACTATACGAATCCGGTCTACTACTCAGAGTCATCCAGATTAGTGTCAAAGTTTGCATCGGCGTAACCCTTTACGACGAACTCTTTTACCACCTCCATAATCGAGAAAATTTCTTAGTCCACTAGTTACTAAGGATAACCTTGACCGCTGTCCTGTAATCCATTCCTTGATCACACTTGTACCCCTTGACTGATTCATGGCAAGGCACACTTTAGGTGCGGTACACAACATAACATACTGGAGAGCCTACGTCTAAAGCATAGGGGACGACCTTCGTCCTTTTCTCTCTCTTCTGCCGTGGTCAGGTCTTGAGTCTTACTCAATACTCACACCTTATAACACAGCCAAGAACTCCTTCTTTGCTGATCTATTTTGAACTCCTTCAAAACTTGTCACGGTATGTATTCATTTGAAAGTACTATTAAGTGTTTTTTATCTATCCTTATAGATCTTGATGCTCAATGTTCAAGTAGCTTAATCCAGGTTTTCCATTGAAAATCACTTTTCAAATAACCCTATATGCTTTCCAGAAATTCTACATCATTTATGATCAACAATATGTCAACAACATATACTCATCAGAAATTCTATAGTGCTCACTCACTTCTTTGGAAATACAAGTTTCTCATAAACTTTGTATAAACCCAAAATCTTTGATCATCTCATCAAAGCGTATATTCCAACTCCGAGATGCTTACTCCAGTCCTTAGAAGGATTGTTGGAGCTTTGCATACTTATTAGCACCTTTCAGGATTGACAAAACCTTCTGGTTGTATCACATACAACCTTTCCTCAAGAAAATCGTCGAGGAAACAATGTTTTGACATCCTATCTGCAAGATTTCATAAATAATGCAGTAACTGCTAATGTAATTCCAACAGACTCTTAGCATCACTACGAGTGAGAAAGTCTCATCGTAGTCAACTCCTTGAACTTGTCGGAAAACATCTTAACAACAAGTCGAGCTTTCTTAATGGTGATACTTACCATCATTGTCCATCTTCCTTTTAAAATCCATCTGTACCTAACAGCCTTACGACCATCATGTAGTTCTTCCAAAGTCTATACTTTGTTTACATACATGGATCCTCTCGGATTTTATGGCCTCGAGCCATTCGTCGGAATCCGAGCCCACCATCGCTTCTCCACAGCTCATAGGTTCATTGTTGTCTAGCAACATGACCTCCAAGACAGGAGTACATACCACTCTGAAGCAGTACGCATCCTTGTCGACCTACGAGATTTGGTAGTGGCTTGATCCGAAGTTTCATGATCACTATCATTAGCTTCCACTTCAATTGGTGTAGGCGCCACAGGAACAACTTCCTATGCCCTGCTGCACACTAGTTGAAGTGACGGTTCAATAACCTCATCAAGTCTCCACCATCCTCCCACTCAATTCTTTCGAGAGAAACTTTTCCTCGAGAAAGGTCCCGTTTCTAGAAACAATCACTTTTGCTTCCGGATCTGAAATAGGAGGTATACCCAACTATTTTGGGTGTCCTATGAAGATGCATTTATCCGCTTTGGGTTCGAGCTTATCAGGCAAAAACTTTTCAGATAAGCGTCGCAGCCCCAAACATTTAAGAGATGACAACTTAGGTTTCTCTAAACCATAGTTCATACGGTGTCATCTCAATGGAATTACGTGGTGCCTTATTTAAAGTGAATGCGGTTGTCTCTAATGCCTAACCCATAAATGATAGTGGTAATTCGATAAGAGACATCATGGTATGCACCATATCCAATAGGGTGCAGCTATGATGTTCGAACACACCATCACACTATGGTGTTCCAGACGGTATTAGTCGTGAAACAATTTCCACAATGTCTTAATTGTGTACCAAACTCGTAACTCAGATATTTATCTCTATGATCATATCATAGACATTTTATCCTCTTGTCACGATGATCTTCAACTTCACTCTGAAATTACTTGAACCTTTCAATATTTCAGACTTGTGTTTCATCAAGTAAATATACTCAGAATCTACTCAAATCATCTGTGAAGTAAGAGCATAATGATATTCACTGCGTGCCTTAGCACTCATTGGATTGCACACATCAAATGTATTACTTCCAACAAGTTGCTCTCTTGTTTCATCTTACTGAAAATGAGGCTTTTCAGTCATCTTGTCCATGTGGTATGATTTGCATGTCTCAAGTGATTCAAAATCAAGTGAGTCCAAATGATCCATCTGCATGGAGTTTCTTCATGCGTACATACTAATAGACATGGTTCGCATGTCTCAAACTTTTCAAAAACGAGTGGGTCCAAAATATCCATCAACATGGAGCTTCTTCATGCATTTTATACCAATATGACTCAAATGGCAGTGCCACAAGTAGGTCGTACTATCATTACTATCTTATATCTTTTGGCATGAACATGTGTATCACTACGATCGAGATTCAATAAACCATTCATTTTAGGTGCAAGACCATTGAAGGTATTATTCAAATAAACAGAGTAACCATTATTCTCCTTAAATGAATAACCGTATTACGATAAACATAATCCAATCATGTCTATGCTCAACGCAAACACCAAATAACAATTATTTAGGTTTAACACCAATCTCGATGGTAGAGGGAGCAGGCGATGCTTGATCACATCAACCTTGGAAACACTTCCAACACACATCGTCATCTCACCTTTAGCTAGTCTCCGTTTATTCTGTAGCCTTTTATTTCGAGTTACTAACACTTAGCAACCGAACCGGTATCTAATACCCTGGTGCTACTAGGAGTACTAGTAAAGTACACATTAATATAATATATATATATATATATATATATGTGTGTGTGTATATATCCAATATACTTATGTCGACCTTGCCAGCCTTCTCATCTACCAAGTATCTAGGGTAGTTTCTGCTTCAGTGACCGTTCCCCTCATTACAGAAGCACTTAGTCTCGGGTTTGGGTTCAACCTTGGGTTTCTTCACTAGAGCAGCAACTGATTTGCCGTTTCATGAAGTATCCCTTCTTTCCCTTGCCCTTCTTGAAACTAGTGGTTTACTAACCATCAACAATTGATGCTCCTACTTGATTTCTACTTTCGCGGTGTCAAACATCGCGAATTGCTCAAGGATCATCATGTCTATCCCTGATATGTTATAGTTCATCACGAAGCTCTAGTAGCTTGGTGGCAGTGACTTTGGAGAACCATCACTATCTCATCTGGAAGATAACTCCCATTCGATTCAAGCGATTGTAGTACTCAGACAATCTGAGCACATGCTCAACGATTGAGCTTTTCTCCCTTAGTTTGCAGGCTTAAGAAATTTGTCGGAGGTCTCACACGTCTTGACGTGGGCACGGGCCTGAAATCCTAATTTTAGCTCTTGGAACATCTCATATGTTCCGCGACATTTCAAAATGTCTTTGGTGCCTCAATCTAAACCGTTTAACATTAGGCACTAAACTATCACGTAGTCATCAAAACGTGTATGTCAGATGTTCGCAACATCCACAGACGATGCTCGAGGTTCAGCACACCGAGCGGTGCATTAAGGACATAAGCCTTCTGCGTAGCAATGAGGATAATCCTCAGTTTACGGACCCAGTCCGCATAATTTCTACTATCAACTTTCAACTAAAATTTTCTCTAGGAACATATCTTAAACAGTAGAACTAAAGCGTAAGCTACGACATAATTTGCAAAGACCTTTTGACTATGTTCATGATAATTAAGTTCATCTGGTTATTTAATGAACTCCCACTTAGATAGACATCCCTCTAGTCATCTAAGTGATACATGATCCGAGTCAACTAGGCCGTGTCCGATCATCACGTGAGACGGACTAGTCATCATCGGTGAACATCTTCATGTTGATCGCATCTGCTATACGACTCATGTTTGACCTTTCGGTCTCTTGTGTTCCGAGGCCATGTCTGTACATGCTAGGCTCGTCAAGTCAACCTAAGTGTTTTGCATGTGTAAATCTGGCTTACACCCGTTGTATGCGAACGTTAGAATCTCTCACACCCAATCATCACGTGGTGCATCGAAACAACGAAACTTCGCAAGGGTGCACAGTTAGGGCGAACACTTTCTTGAAATTTTAGCGAGGGATCATCTTATTTATGCTACCGTCGTTCTAAGCAAATAAGATGTAAAAACATTATAAACATCACATGCAATCAAATAGTGACATGATATGGCCAATATCATTTTGCTCCTTTTGATCTCCATCTTCGGGGCGCCATGATCATCATCGCCACCGGCATGACACCATGATCTCCATCATCATGATCTCCATCATCGTGTCTTCATGAAGTTGTCTCACCAACTATTACTTCTACTACTATGGCTAACGGTTTAGCAATAAAGTAAAGTAATTACATGGCGTTATTCAATGACACGCAGGTCATACAATAAATTAAGACAACTCCTATGGCTCCTGCCGGTTGTCATACTCATCGACATGCAAGTCGTGATTCCTATTATAAGAACATGATCAATCTCATACATCACATATATTTCATTCATCACATCCTTTGGCCATATCACATCACACGGCATATGCTGCAAGAACAAGTTAGACGTCCTCTAATTGTTGTTGCAAGTTTTTACGTGGCTGTTATAGGTTTCTAGCAAGAACGTTTCTTACCTACGCCAAAACCACAACGTGATATGCCAATTGCTATTTACCCTTCATAAGGACCCTTTTCATCGAATCCGATCCGACTAAAGTGGGAGAGACAGACACCCGCTAGCCACCTTATGCAACAAGTGCATGTCAGTCGGTGGAACCTGTCTCACGTAAGCGTACGTGTAAGGTCGGTCCGGGCCGCTTCATCCCACAATACCGCCAAATCATGATAAGACTAGTAACGGTAAGCATATTGAACAAACCAACGCCCACAACTACTTGTGTTCTACTCGTGCATAGAATCTACGCATAGACCTAGCTCATGATTGCAATGTTGGGGAACGTAGCAGAAATTCAAAATTTTCTACGCATCACCAAGATCAATCTATGAAGTAACTAGCAACGAGAGAGAGGGGAGTGCATCTTCATACCCTTGAAGATCGCGATGCGGAAGCGTTGCAAGAACGCGGTCGGTGGAGTCATACACGAAGCGATTCAGATCGCGGCCGAATCCGATCTAAGCACCGAACAACGGTGCCTCCGTGTTCAACACACGTACAGCCTATGGACGTCTCCTCCTTCTTTATCCATCAAGGGGAGAGGAGAAGTTGAGGGAGAGCTCCGGCAGCACGACGACATGGTTGTGGAGCTTGCAGTTCTCCGGCAGAGCTTCACCAAGCACTACTACAGAGGAGGAGGTGTTGGGGAGGGAGAGGGCTGCGCCAGGGGAAGGGTGAAGCTCCCATGCGCCTCCCCACTATATATAAGGGTGGAAGGGGCTGGTTTCTTGCCCTCCAAGTCCATTGGGGCATTGGAAAAGGTGGGAGGAAAGAAATCCCATCATTTCCTTCCCCACCGATTGTTATCCCCCTTTTTTAGGGATCTTGATCTTATCCCTTCGGGATATGATCTTATTCCTTCTAAGGGGGGATCTTGGTGCACCTTGACCAGGGGTGTGGGGCCTTGCCCCCACTACCCACGTTCATGTGGGTCCCCCCATATAGGTGGGCCCCACTCCGGAACCTTCTAGAACCTTCCCAGTACAATACCGAAAAATCCCGAACATTTTCCGGTGGACAAAATAGGACTTCCCATATATAAATCTTTACCTCCGGACCATTCCGGAACTCCTCGTGACATTCGGGATCTCATTAGGGACTCCGAACAACATTCGATAACTGCACACTAATTCTCATAACAACTCTAGCGTTACCGAACCTTAAGTGTGTAGACCCTACAGGTTCGGGAATCATGCAGACATGACCGAGACATCTCTCCGGCCAATAACCAACAGCGGGATCTGGATACCCATGTTGGCTCCCACATGTTCCATGATGATCTCATCGGATGAACCACGATGTCGGGGATTCAAGTAATCCCGTATGCAATTCCCTTTGTCAATCGGTACGTTACTTGCCCGAGATTCGATCGTCGGTATCCCAATACCTCGTTCAATCTCGTTACTGGCAAGTCACTTTACTCGTTCCGTAACGCATGATCCCGTGACTAACTACTTAGTCACATTGAGCTCATTGTGATGATGCATTACCGAGTGGGCCCAGAGATACCTCTTCGTCATACGGAGTGACAAATCCCAGTCTCGATTCGTGCCAACCCAACAGACACTTTTGGAGATACCTGTAGTGCACCTTTATAGTCACCCAGTTACGTTGTGACGTTTGGTACACCCAAAGCATTCCTACGGTATCCGGGAGTTGCACAATCTCATGGTCTAAGGAAATGATACTTGACATTAGAAAAGCTTTTAGAAAACGAACTACACAATCTTGTGCTATGCTTAGGATTGGGTCTTGTCCATCACATCATTCTCCTAATGATGTGATCCCACTATCAATGACATCTAATGTTCATGGTCAGGAAACCATGACCATCTATTGATCAACGAGCTAGTCAACTAGAGGCTCACTAGGGACATGTTGTGGTCTATGTATTCACACATGTATTACGGTTTCCAGTTAATACAATTATAGCATGAACAATAGACAATTATCATGAACAAGGAAATACAATAATAACCATTGTATTATTGCCTCTAGGGCATATTTCCAACAATTTGTTCTTCCTTGAAATTATTCGCTTGCATGGTGTGCCAAATACTATTGTTTCTGATCGTGATACTAAATTTCTTAGCCACTTTTGGAGATGTTTATGGGCTAAGTTGGGGACTAAACTGCTTTTTAGTACTACTTGTCACCCCCAAACTGATGGACAAACTGAAGTAGTCAATAGAACATTGTCTACTATGCTTAGGGCTGTTTTGAAGAATAATAAGAAAATGTGGGAAGAATGCTTGCCTCATATTGAATTTGCTTATAATCGTTCATTGCATTCTACTACTAAGATGTGCCCTTTTGAAATTGTGTATGGTTTCGTACCTCGTGCACCTATTGATTTTGTTGCCTCTTCCATCTTCGGAGAAGGTTAATTTTGATGCTAAACAACGTGCTGAATTGATTTTAAAAATGCATGAGTTAACTAAGGAAAACATTGAGCGTATGAATGCTAAATATAAACTTGCTGGAGATAAAGGTAGAAAACATGTTGTGTTTGCACCTGGAGATCTTCTTTGGTTACATTTGCATAAGGATAAATTTTTTGATTTGCGCAAGTCAAAGCTAATGCCACGTGCCGATGGTCCTTTTAAGGTGTTAGAGAAAATAAATGATAATGCATATAAACTTGAGCTGCCTGCAGATTTTGGGGATAGTCCCACTTTTAACATTGCAGATTTGAAGCCTTATTTGGGTGAGGAAAATGAGCTTCCGTCGAGGACGAGTTCATTTCAAGAAGGAGAGGATGATGAGGACATCAATACCATTGTTACACCCACAGCCCCTGCTGCTATACATACTGGACCAATTATGAGAGCTCGCGCACGCCAATTAAATTACCAGGTACTTTCGTTTCTTGGTAATGATTCTAATGTTCACGAGAATATGATGCTGCCTAAATTGGATACATTTGTTTTGCTTACAAATGAAGGGCCTAGCTTGGAGAAGGATGAACATTGGAGAGAACAAGCATGGGGATGATGGCATGCGCAAGGGGAACAAGAACAGAGTTACAAGTGATGATTTCAAGACCTTGAAGCCACCATAATGAGTGCATGAAGCCTTGGACGAAATATACAAGATGCTACTTCATAACTTTTGTCCAGAGGCTATTCTAGGTGCTGCGTCACCTTATTATTGGGCCAGGCCCATGTATTTTCAAAATATTTGAGTATAGGCTATTTTTAGAGTCCGTATGTGTGGGGAAACAAGAGATAGGGTTGGTTTCGAACCCCTTCCCCAAGGGCCACGAAATCCCCCCCCCCCTCTTCCTCCATATATACAGCCCTTAGGGCGTCGTTTAGACTTTGGGTTTTGTTTAGATTAAAAGTTCGCCATAGCTGCAACTTCACGTACTTCGTTTGTGTTCAATGACCAGACAAAGGCGTCACAGAACCCCACCTTGATCAATAAAGCTTTCATCTTATATTCACAATATCCAGATTGCAATCTTAGTTTCTTGCTTGTTCTTCGTTTGCTCGCAGGAAACAGACCCTCGTGGTCAGGTTGATCGTGCTCCGGCGTGGTCAATAACCTCTCGGAGTTGGTTTAGCGGTTGCTAAGGCGCGACGTCCTCGCACGTTCGTAGTCGGATCGTCAAAGTCGACTTCCACCAACGTGATATCCATCATCTCATCGAAAGACAGGACACCTTTGCCTCTATCAAGAAGATAATTAAGTGAGATGGGAGGATGAAGAGAAGTGAAGGGAGATAAGAGAAGAAGGCTCAGCTCAATATTGTGCCGACCAATTAGCGGCATGCGGTAAGAAGGGAACTCTACTAGTATACTATGTATTACCAACAATGAGTTAAGTCGAGCGCCGCTACTATAATGAAATCGAAGGAGGCTACGTTGGTGCTCCACTGATCACCCTTCAAAACCAAAATTTTAGACTTATTTATCTACTTTTTCAAATGTAAATGTTAAATATTCTTCTTATTGGATACCAAT
Organism: Triticum timopheevii; assembly: GCA_963921465.1. Taxonomy (NCBI): domain Eukaryota; kingdom Viridiplantae; phylum Streptophyta; class Magnoliopsida; order Poales; family Poaceae; genus Triticum; species Triticum timopheevii. Next base: position 625,468,364 of record OY997264.1, on the reverse strand, counting down.
TAGGTATAGGATACCCGATTGATATGGATTGGGTGTCGATTTGTGTCCATGGGTTTTGAAGTAGGTGGGTATAGAAGGTTTTTATGAGTATGGATTTGTGAAGAAGGGGATTGTACCCAGCCATACCCTACCCATTGTCATCCCTACAGGGAAGGCGGCAACCTTGGCGAGGTGGCGAGCTTGGAGGAGCGGCGGATAGGAAAGGCACCGACGGCAAGTGTGGAGGAGCTCGCGCAGTGGGGCCACAATGATGACAAGTGTGGAAGAGCTAGGGCAATATTAGGCATCACACGTCTAATGCAATTTGAAAGACGAAATGGAAGGGGCATGGAAGGTATGCCGAGTTCCGTTCTTTGGGTACTTGGCAAACGTGACCCTGCCGTCAGGAAGCCGCCAGCCACGAACGACAGGGACACGTGGCACATTTACCAAGTGCCATCTTTTGGGATTTTGGAGAAGACTACATAGGCCGAGCATTTTCCTTTTATCGAGTTTTTTAAGAGAAGATCTCGGCAAAGGAAGACCTCCACCGAGTCTCAACGTTTGCTGAGTGTACAACTCGTCAAAATGGACATTTTAGCAAAGCATGTGAAAGAAAACTGGGCAAATATTATTGCGCTTAGAGAACAATAATTTTTCAATAATGGGTGGGGATCAAAACAAAATCTCCATACGGATGGGACGACAATGTGGGAGTGGTCTGAGAGAGCAGCGTCTGTGTCGCTCACGAAGCAGCGGCCTAGATCGCCTCACATATCACAAGAGCTCACCTAAAGTTTGAACGTGCTTTGGTCAACGTTTTGTGTTGAGCTTCGGCACCACCACCCACAACACAAACTGCACCAAAGTATCCTAATGATTCGTCGTGTACAAGCAAAAGAAAAAAAGTGTACTCCAGCCCCTCTCCTAGCGCCCCTCTCCTAGCGCCGGTGGCTACTCCGGCCCGGCGGCCACCTCCCCTCGCCGGCCTCCACTCTGGAGCTGGCGTCCATCCATGGCGGAGCGGGTCTCTCTGTCCGGGGCTTCTTCTGACATGCCGCCATCCCCTCCCCCACTTCCCTCTCCTCCGCGCCCTAGGCCGGTGCTGCGGTCACTCCTGGTGGTTCCCGATGTGGTTGGCACGGCGCAGGGGCCGACCATGCAGGGCGCTCCTTCTCGCCCCGCTGCGTCGCCGGTGGCTGCTCGGGAGGAGTGGCAGACCCGGGGTGGCCGCGGGGGCCTGGCGCCACGCCCTCAGTCTCCGCCTCGCTGGCCGCCGCGTGGCTGCATCTCGGCGATGCTCGTAGGCTGCTGCTACAACTGTGGCGACGCGAGGCACATCTCGGCCATGTGCACGAACCTCCCAGTGTGTGTGCGCTGCGGGGAGGTGGGGCACATCTCGAAAGACTGCGCCTTGCCGCGTCACCGTCCTCGTCCTCGGAGTTCTTCCCCGGAGGACTGTCCTAGGCCGCCGCCGACGCTCCGTCCTCGCCACCCGCCCCCCCTCCGCCCGTGTGTGCGCCGCCGGCCCCGGCACCGGTGGGGCTTCCGCGTCTGCCGCCTCCTCCGCCGGGCCCGCCCCCTCCTGGTGCTGCGTGTGTCGGGGCTTCATGGAGTCAGGTGGTGCGTTCTGGGTCAGAGTCGATGGCGAGTGTGGCCGGACCGGGCTTCTCGGTGCCCTTCGCGCCGGCGGATGCTGGAGGGCTTGGTGCGTCTTCGGGCGCTTCACAGGCCGTCGTTGAGGAGCAGGTGGACTGCTGCTTCATGGAGACGGGGCAGGACCTCCGGGCCATGGAGGAGCTGGCCCGTGCGGTCGTGGTCTCGGTGGTTGGTTCGAAGCAGCTGGCGGATTTGGCGGCGGTGGCGGCTATCCTGGTGGAGGAGTTCAAGCTGGCGCCGATGGACATGTCGATCAGGGCATTCTTTCCAGAGGATTTTCTTGTGCTCTGTCGCTCGGTGGATATCAGGAACAGGCTGGTCAGGCGTGGTAGTGTAGGCACGCCGCAGTTCGATCTCCAGCTGAGGCCATGGTCGTGCCAGGCTAGGGTGACGGCAATCTCCATGCCGTTCCTGGTCCTGCTGGCGCTCCGGGGAGTGCCGGCGAACGCGTGGACCAGGAGGACGGCTAATACTCTGCTCCATGGTCTGGGCATCGTGGTGAAGGTGGCGGCATCCACCGAAGCGCGCAATGACATGTCGGGCTTTCGTGTGTGGCTGCGTACTGATGATCCGGCGAGAATTCCTTCCCGTCGCATTCTCGTCGTGGAGGAGCCAGACAGGAGAGGTGCCCAGGCGATGGACGTGGTTGGCGTGGCGGATGCGCTGTGGTATCCTGTCACCATCGTTCAGGAGGTTGGGGCCATCCGGTTGGGGCCGCAGGTGGATGCACCGCCGCCGCCGCCTTCGCCTTCGCCGCCGTCGGGGGGGCGCGGGCCCGGCGGCCCGGGGTCTTCTGGTGATCCTGGTGATCATGGCCCCCCAGGGGGCGGCCAGGCGCGTTGCTCGGCGGCTCCTCCCAGCGGCTCGGCGGCAGCGGCCTCGTCGGCGGGTTCGGCGCCGGTCCATGGGTGTCAAAGGGAGGTTCTGGCCGGTCAACAAAGGCAGGAAAGCAAGGTGGCCCCGTGGGTGGATGATTCGGCCTGTGCAGTGATGGGCCCGGAGGAGACAGCTGGGATCAGCTCGGGGGCCTCAATCTGCCCGTTGGAGGATTGCGCTGTAGGAGTTCTGATTGGTGGTTGGGAACCGGCGTCTGCAGAAAGCGTGCTGGGACCCAGGAGGGACCCGGTCGGGCCTCGGGTGGAGTGTGGTTCGCCGCGGACGGATAGTTGTGGCGGGCCCGATCTGGGGGTCTTGCGGCCGGTGGGCTCTGCTCCCATTGGCTCGCTACAAGCCGATGAATCTGGCGAGCCAGGGGCCTCTGCTTTGCAGCCAATGGAGGAGCAAGGAGCACTCTGCACGCCGGGGGCCTCGCAGATCCTCAGGTTTGGGCAGTGGTCCCTAACCTTGCAGGAGGATTCGACAAGAGAGCTGGCTGGCAGCGGATCATGTGCGTGGACCGAGGAAGATTTGGGTGCTTCGGAACGATCGCGGTTGGTGGGATCGTGGGCCAGGGATTCTGAGCTGTGTGGTCCCACGGTGCATGCAGATGGGACGCGCCCATGCACGCAGGAACGTAGCAACAGCTGGTTCGCCGTGAGCCTTTCTGATCAGGCTGATTCGGCCCCGCCACGTGATTCGCCCAGGGACCAGGTGGCCTCGTTCTGTGCAGAACTCAGGCAAGCGCTCTCTCCGCTGTTGGTGCAGCCAGCGAACAGAAACCCTCCCCAAAAGCAGCGAAGGCCTAGACAGAAGCGGGTGCCGGTCTCCTCTCCGCGCAGGAGTGTCCGTCTTGCCAAGGGAGGTCGTGGATCAAGGGCATCCAAGCAACAGGCGGTGCTTATCAGGAAGTTGTGCCTCGCTCACGAGGGCGATGTAATCACCGATGAGGCTCTTCAAGCCTACGTGGACTTGTTCGATAAGCCCCTGGTAGAGAGCCACGTCAAGGCCATTCTTGCCCTGTTCGGTTGGGATGCGGAGGCATTGCCGTTGGTTGGTGAGGATGATGGGGTGGCTTTGGACCCGTAGTGCCTTCATGCATCTTGGTAGTTTTGGTGGTCAAGGATATGACAACACAACCACCGAAAATGTTAGTGTGGAACGTGCGTGGTCTAAATTCCACCGCACGGCGTAGCTCGGTTTTTCAAGTTGTGGATGCGGCTCGGGCAAGCATTGTTTGCCTCCAGGAGACCAAAATGGAGACCTTGTTGAGCGAAGTTGTAAAACAATGCCTGGGTAATAGATTCGAGGATTTTTACTATGTGCCTGCTGTGGGCACGCGTGGTGGTATTCTACTTGCGTGGAATAGAATGGTCGTCTCGGCCTCTAATAGGCATGTCACGACAAACACTCTCACGGCGCTTTTCAGACATGGGGAGGCAATGTGGTGGTTGACAGGGGTTTATGGGCCGCAAAGTGATGTTGAGAAGGTTGAGTTTTTGCAAGAACTTAGGGAGGTGCACGATCTCCACGTTGGTCCGTGGGCAGTCATGGGGGATTCAACCTTTTGGTCAACCTGGAAGACAAGAGCAATGCGCTAGTCAACAGAAGAATGATGGCTAGGTTCCGGTCATTGCTTAATTGCTTGGAGCTCAAGGAGTTGTACTTAAATGGTAGGAGGTATACGTGGTCAAACGAGAGGAGGAACCCAACTTTGGAGAAGGTAGACCATATCTTTGTTATGAATTCTTGGGAGGACTGCTTTCCGCGAAGCTTGCTGACGGCCCTTGGTACGGCGGTATCAGATCACTCCCCCCTGTTTGTTGATCTAGACGCGGACTTTCATGTGGGTAAGCGCTTCAAATTTGAAAGCTTCTGGCCGAAGGCGGAAGGGTTCCTAGGCGTAGTTCAGGAGGCGTGGAATGCGGTGCCGTCAGAGGGGAACCCTTTCTTGACCCTGGATAACAAGCTTCATGCAACGACCAAAGCATTGCAAAGGTGGAGCGACAAGTGGATTGGAAATGTTAAACTTCAACTCTCCTTGGAGATGGAGATCATCGGGCGGCTTGACAGGGCCTCAGACATGCGCCAGTTGTCGGATAGTGAGTACGGTTTAAGGAAGTTGCTGAAGAAGAAGCTCCTAGGCCTTTGCTCGCTGGAGCGGTCCATTGCGAGGCAGAGATCGCGGATATGGCTGCTTAAAGAGGGTGAGGCAAACACGGCTTTTTTCCAGCGGCAAGCGAGGCACAGGCAGAAGAAGAATGTGATTACGTCTCTTAGCCATGAGGGAGTGCTATACATGGGGCAAGAGAGCATCGCGAAGGTGGTAGATGATTACTATGATGCACTGTTGGGTGCTGCGGTTCATCGACCGGCCTCGGTGAACCTGGACCTACTTGATCTCCCGTTCCTGGATCTCACGCACCTTGAAGCCCCGTTTTTGGAGGAGGAGGTTGAGAGGATAATCAAAGCAATGCCATTAGACAAGGCGTCAGGCCCGGATGGTTTCACATGCCGTTTCTTTGTGACTTGCTGGCATATAATCAAGGTTGATTTTATGAGGGCGCTGCAGCAGTTCCATGAGGGAGACATGAGAGGGTTGGCATCCATCAAGAAGGCGCTAGTCTCCCTCCTTCCAAAGGTCCATGGTGCGGTGGATATTAAGGATTTCAGACCAGTGAGCCTGATAAGCGGGCTACTGAAGATCTTTGGCAAAATTCTGGCTACCAGGCTTTCGGAGGACTTGCCGAGACTAGTGGGGCACCACCAGAGTGCATTCGTGCACGTGTGTTCGCTTCATGACAATTTTATGTTGGTGCAATGCACGGCCAGGAGATTGCATGCGTTGAGGCATTCGGCAGTCCTGCTTAAGCTCGACATCACAAAGGCATTCGATACCATCCAGTGGCCTTTTCTGCTTGAGGTTTTGCGGAGGTTGGGCTTTGGAGCCAAATGGATTGCGTGGATGTGTGGATTGCTGGCCACCTCCTCCACGAGGATCACTGTCAATGGCATGCCTGGTAGACCGATCTTGTCGTGCCAAGGTTTTAGGCAAGGAGACCCCCTCTCTCCTATGCTCTTCATATTGTGTATGGAGCCACTTAGAGCACTATTCAAGTTTGCTTCGGAGAGAGGGATGCTTGCACTTTTGGCGCGCTCTAGACTGAAGCAACGTGTGTCCATGTTTGCGGACGATGTGGTGGCGTTCCTCAATCCCAATGAATTGGAGACAAGGGCTTGTGATGCTATTCTTTAGATTTTCGGACAGGCCTCGGGCTTGGTGGTGAATTGGAGGAAGAGTTTGGTAATTCCTATCAGATGCACTCCGGATGAGAGAGACATGGTTGTGAGCATCTTGGGATGCCCGGCGGGCACGTTCCCGTGCAAGTACCTTGGCCTCCCTCTCACCTTAAGGAAGCCAACGGAGGCTCAGCTCCAGGACCTCGTTGACAAGGTAGGGGACGCACTGCCTCTGTGGAAGGCCTCCCTCCTACCGAAGAGCAGTCGCATGTTGCTTATCCAATCGGTGCTGTGCGCGATCCCTGTTCATTCTATGTTGGCACTGGATTTGCCTGCGAAGACTATCTCGGCTCTTTCGAAGATCTGTCGTGGGTTCCTGTGGTGCAGAAGGAAGGAGGCTAGCGGGGGAAATTGCTCGGTTTCGTGGGAGATGGTGTGCAGGCCCAAGTGGGCAGGAGGGCTGGGATTGATGAACCTGCGATGGCTCAATAAAGCGCTCCAAGCGAGGTGGCCGTGGCTACAAAAGTATGACAAATCAAGACCTTGGGCTGAGTTTCGGATCAACGTTCCGAGGGAGTCAGAAGCTTTGGTGCAAGCAGCAGCAGTTACGACGCTGGGTGACGGGAAATCTTCTCTGTTTTGGGAGGACAAATGGTTGGATGGCTCAAGGATTGGCGAGGTGGCGCCATTGATTTATGACAGGATCCCACAGAGAGACAGAAGGTTGGCCACAGTATCGGAAGCTATAACCAACAACACATGGGTGGCAAGCATTGGCCCTGAGCTCTCATCGGAGGCGTTGGCCCAGTTCTTCCGGTTGTGGGCGAGGGTGGAGGAAGTGCAGCTCAATGAGGAAGAGGATGACAAGGTGAGGTGGAGCTGGGAGAGTAACGGGCAATTCTCAGCGTGCTCGGCTTATGCAGCGAGGTTTTGGGGTCTCCAAGTTGCACCGGAGGCTAAGTTTACTTGGGGCTCAAGGGCACCGCTTCGCTGCCGCTTCTTCTCGTGGTTAGCCTTAAAGAACAGATGCTGGACCTCAGATCGGCTTGCGAGGCGTGGGCTACCTCTGAAGGAAATATGCCCTAGAGGCAATAATAAAGTTATTATTTATTTCCTTATTTCATGATAATTGTTTATTATTCATGCTAGAATTGTATTAATCGGAAACATGATACATGTGTGAATACATAGACAAACAGAGTGTCACTAGTATGCCTCTACTTGACTAGCTCGTTAATCAAAGATGGTTATGTTTCCTAGCCATAGACATGAGTTGTCATTTGATTAACGGGATCACATCATTAGGAGAATGATGTGATTGACATGACCCATTCAGTTAGCTTAGCACCCGATCGTTTAGTATGTTGCTATTGCTTTCTTCATGACTTATACATGTTCCTATGACTATGAGATTATGCAACTCCCATTTACCGGAGGAACACTTTGTGTGCTACCAAATGTCACAACGTAACTGGGTGATTATAAAGGTGCTCTACAGGTGTCTCCGAAGGTAGTTGTTGGGTTGGCGTATTTCGAGATTAGGATTTGTCACTCCGAATGTCGAAGAGGTATCTCTGGGCTCTCTCGGTAATGCACATCACATAAGCCTTGCAAGCAATGCAACTAATGTGTTAGTTGCGAGATGATGTATTACGGAACGAGTAAAGAGACTTGCCGGTAACGAGATTGAACTACGTATTGGATACCGACGATCGAATCTCGGACAAGTAACATACCGATGACAAAGGGAACAACGTATGTTATTATGCGGTCTGACCGATAAAGATCTTCGTAGAATATGTAGGAACCAATATGGGCATCCAGGTCCCGCTATTGGTTATTGACCGTAGACGTGTCTCGGTCATGTCTATGTTCTCGAACCGTAGGGTCCGCATGCTTAAGGTTTCGATGACAGTTATATTATGAGTTTATGAGTTTTGATGTACCGAATGAGTTCGGAGTCCCGGATGAGATCGGCGACATGACGAGGAGTCTCGAAATGGTCGAGACGTAAAGATCCATATATTGGACGACTATATTCGGAGTTCGGAAAGGTTCCGAGTGATTCGGGTATTTTTCGGAGTACCGGAGAGTTACGGGAATTCGCCGGGGAGAAGTACTGGGCCTTATTGGGCCATACGGGAAAGAGATGTTGGGGAACGTAGTAATTTCAAAAAATTTCCTACGCACACGCAAGATCATGGTGATGGCATAGCAACGAGAGGGGAGAGTATTGTCCACGTACCCTCGTAGACCGTTAGCGGAAGCGTTAGCACAACGCGGTTGATGTAGTCGTACGTCTTCACGATCCGACCGATCCAAGCACCGAACGTACGGGGCCTCCGAGTTCAGCACACGTTCAGCTCGATTACGATCTCCGGCCCCCCGATCCAGCAAAGGCTCCGGAGATGAGTTCCGTCAGCACGACGGCGTGGTGACGATGATGATGTTCTACCGGCGCAGGGCTTCACCTAAACTCCGCGACGATATGTCCGAGGTGGAATATGGTGGAAGGGGGCACCGCACACGGCTAAGGAACGATCCGTAGATCAACTTGTGCGTCTTTGGGGTGCCCCCCGCCCCCGTATATAAAAGAGCCAGGGGGGAGGAGGCAGCCGGCCTAGAGGGCGCGCCAAGGGGGGGAGTCCTACTCCCACCGGGGAGTAGGACTCCCTCTTTCCAAGTAGGAGTAGGAGAAGGGGGGGAAAGAGGAGGAAGAAGGGAAGGAAAGGGGGGGCGCCGCCCCCCTTCCCTTGTCCTATTCGGACTAGGAGGGGGAGGGGCACGCGGCCCCTCCTGGCTCCTTCCCTCTTCTCCGTTGTGGCCCATGTAGGCCCATTAACCCCCCGGGGGGTTCCGGTAACCTCCCGGTACTCCGGTAAAATGCCGATTTCACCCGGAACCATTCCGATGTCCAAACATAGGCTTCCAATATATCAATCTTTATGTCTCGACCATTCCGAGACTCCTCGTCATGTCCATGATCACATCCGGGACTCCGAACAAACTTTGGTACATCAAAACTTATAAACTCATAATAAAACTGTCATCGAAACGTTAAGCGTACGGACCCTACGGGTTCGAGAACTATGTAGACATGACCTAAAACCATTCTTGGTCAATAACCAATAGCGGGACCTGGATGCCCATATTGGTTCCTACATATTCTACGAATATCTTTATCGGTCAAACCGCATAACAACATACGTTGTTCCCTTTGTCATCGGCATGTTACTTGCCCGAGATTTGATCGTCGGTATCCAATACCTAGTTCAATCTCGTTACCGGCAAGTCTCTTTACTCATTCTGTAATACGTCATCTCATAACTAACTTATTAGTTATAATGCTTGCAAGGCTTAAGTGATGAGTATTACCGAGAGGGCCCAGAGATACCTCTCCGACAATCAGAGTGACAAAACCTAATCTCGAAATACGCCAACTCAACATATACCTTCGGAGACACCTATAGTACTCCTTTATAATCACCTAGTTACGTTGTGACGTTTGGTAGTACCCAAAGTGTTCCTTCGGTAAACGGGAGTTGCATAATTCTCATAGTTACAGGAACATGTATAAGTCATGAAGAAAGCAATAGCAGAATACTAAACGATCAAGTGCTAAGCTAACGGGATGGATCATGTCAATCACATCATTCTCCTAATGATGTGATCCCATTAATCAAATGACAACACATGTCTATGGTTAGGAAACATAACCATCTTTGATTAATGAGCTAGTCAAGTAGAGGCATACTAGTGACGATATGTTTGTCTATGTATTCACACATGTATCATGTTTCCGGTTAATACAATTCTAGCATGAATAATAAACATTTATCATGATATAAGGAAATAAATAATAACTTTATTATTGCCTCTAGGGCATATTTCCTTCAGTCTCCCACTTGCACTGGAGTCAATAATCTAGATTACATAGTAACGATTCTAACACCCATGGAGTCTTGGTGCTGATCATGTTTTGCTCGTCAGAGAGGCTTAGTCAACGGGTCTGCAACATTCAGATCCGTATGTATCTTGCAAATCTCTATGTCTCCCACTTGGACTTGGTCCCGAATGGAATTGAAGCGTCTCTTGATGTGCTTGGTCCTCTTGTGAAATCTGGATTTCTTTGCCAAGGCAATTGCACCAGTATTGTCACAGAAGATCTTCATTGGTCTCGATGCACTAGGTATGACACCTAGATCGGAAATGAACTCCTTCATCCAGACTCCTTCATTCGCTGCTTCAGAAGCAGCTATGTACTCCGCTTCACATGTAGATCCCGCCACGACGCTTTGTTTAGAACTGCACCAACTTACAGCTCCACCGTTTAATATAAACACGTATCCGGTTTGCGATTTAGAATCGTCCGGATTAGTGTCAAAGTTTGCATCGACGTAACCTTTTACGACTAGCTCTTTGTCACCTCCATATATGAGAAACATATCCTTAGTCCTTTTCAGGTATTTCAGGATGTTCTTGACCGCTGTCCAGTGATCCACTCCTGGATTACTTTGGTACCTTCCCGCCAAGCTTATTGCTAATCATACGTCAGGTCTGGTACACAACATTGCATACATGATAGAGCCTATGGCTGAAGCATAGGGAACATCTTTCATTTTATCTCTATCTTCTGCTGTGGTCGGGCATTGAGTTTGACTCAACTTCACACCTTGTAGCACAGGCAAGAATCCTTTCTTTGCCTGATCCATTTTGAACTTTTTCAAAATTTTGTCAAGGTATGTGCTTTGTGAAAGTCCTATTAAGCTTCTTGATCTATCTCTATAGATCTTGATGCCCAATATATAAGCAGCTTCACTGAGGTCTTTCATTGAAAAATTTTTATTCAAGTATCCCTTTATGCTATCCAAAAATTCTATATCATTTCCAATTAACAATATGTCATCTACATATAAAATTAGAAATGCTACAGAGCTCCCACTCACTTTCTTGTAAATACAGGCTTCTCCAAAAGTCTGTATAAAACGATATGCTTTGATCACACTATCAAAGCGTTCATTCCAACTCTGAGATGCTTGCACCAGTCCATAAATGGAACGCTGGAGCTTGCACACTTTGTTAGCACCTTTTGGATTAACAAAACCTTCCGGCTGCATCACATACAACTCTTCTTCTAGAAATCCATTCAAGAATGCAGTCTTGACATCCGTTTGCTAAATTTCATAATCATGAAATGCATCAATAGCTAACATGATTCGGACAGACTTAAGCATCGCTACGGGTGAGAAAGTCTCATCGTAGTCAACGCCTTGAACTTGTCGAAAACCTTTTGCAACAAGTCGAGCTTTATAGACAGTTACATTACCATCAGCGTCAGTCTTCTTCTTAAAAATCCATTTATTCTCAATAGCTTGCCGATCATCGGGCAAGTCAACCAAAGTCCATACTTTGTTTTCATACATGGATCCCATCTCAGATTTCATGGCCTCTAGCCATTTTGCGGAATTTGGGCTCATCATCGCTTCCTCATAGTTCGTAGGTTCATCATGGTCAAGTAACATGACTTCCAGAATAGGATTACCGTACCACTCTGGTGCGGATCTTACTCTGGTAGACCTACGAGGTTCTGTAGAATCTTGATCTGAAGTTTCATGATCAATATCATCAGCTTCCTCACTCATTGGTGTAGTTGTCACAGGAACCGGTTCTTGTGATGAACTACTTTCCAATAAGGGAGTAGATACAGTTATCTCATCAAGTTCTACTTTCCTCCCACTCACTTCTTTCGAGAGAAACTCCTTCTCTAGAAAGGATCCGAATTTAGCAACGAAAATCTTGCCCTCAGATCTATGATAGAAGGTGTACCCAATAGTCTCCTTTGGGTATCCTATGAAGACACATTTCTCCGATTTGGGTTCGAGATTATCTGGTTGAAGTTTCTTCACATAAGCATCGCAGCCCCAAACTTTAAGAAATGACAACTTTGGTTTCTTGCCAAACCATAGTTCATAAGGTGTCGTCTCAACGGATTTTGATGGTGCCCTATTTAACGTGAATGCGGCCGTCTCTAAAGCATAACCCCAAAACGATAGCGGTAAATCAGTAAGAGACATCATAGATTGCACCATATCAAGTAATGTACGATTACAACGTTCGGACACACCATTTCGTTGTGGTGTTCCAGGTGGCGTGAGTTGCGAGACTATCCCGCATTGTTTCAAGTGTAGACCAAACTCGTAACTCAAATATTCTCCTCCACGATCAGATCGTAGAAACTTTATTTTCTTGTTACGATGATTTTCTACTTCACTCTGAAATTCTTTGAACTTTTCAAATGTTTCAGACTTGTGTTTCATTAAGTAGATATACCCATATCTGCTTAAATCATCTGTGAAGGTGAGAAAATAACGATATCCGCCACGAGCCTCAACATTCATTGGACCACATACATCTGTATGTATGATCTCCAATAAATCTGTTGCTCTCTCCATAGTACCGGAGAATGGCGTTTTAGTCATCTTGCCCATAAGGCATGGTTCGCAAGTACCAAGTGATTCATAATCAAGTGATTCCAAAAGCCCATCAGTATGGAGTTTCTTCATACGTTTTACACCGATATGACCTAAATGGCAGTGCCACAAATAAGTTGCACTATCATTATCAACTCTGCATCTTTTGGTTTCAACACTATGAATATGTGTATCACTACTATTGAGATTCAATAAAAATAGACCACTCTTCAAGGGTGCATGACCATAAAAGATATTACTCATATAAATAGAACAACCATTATTCTCTGATTTAAATGAATAACCGTCTCGCATCAAACAAGATCCAGATATAATGTTCATGCTCAACGCTGGCACCAAATAACAATTATTTAGGTCTAATACTAATCCTGATGGTAGATGTAGAGGTAGCGCGCCGACCGCGATCACATCGACTTTGGAACCATTTCCCACGCGCATTGTCACCTCGTCCTTAGCTAATCTTCGCTTAATCCGTAGTCCCTGTTTCGAGTTGCAAATATTAGCAACAGAACCAGTATCAAATACCTAGGTGCTACTGCGAGCATTAATAAGGTACACATCAATAACATGTATATCACATATACCTTTGTTCACTTTGCCATCCTTCTTATCCGCCAAATACTTGGGGCAGTTCCGCTTCCAGTGTCCAGTCTGCTTGTAGTAGAAGCACTCAGTTTTAGGCTTAGGTCCAGACTTGGGTTTCTTCTCTTGAGCAGCAACTTGCTTGCCGTTCTTTTTGAAGTTCCCCTTCTTCTTCCCTTTGCCCTTCTTCTTGAAACTAGTGGTTTTGTTAACCATCAACACTTGATGCTCCTTCTTGATTTCTACCTCCGCGGCTTTCAGCATCGCGAAGAGCTCGGGAATAGTCTTGTTCATCCCTTGCATATTATAGTTCATTACGAAGCTCTTGTAGCTTGGTGGCAGTGATTGGAGAATTCTGTCAATGACACTATCATCAGGAAGATTAACTCCCAGTTGAATCAAGTGATTATTATACCCAGACATTTTGAGTATGTGTTCACTGACAGAACTATTCTCCTCCATCTTGCAGCTATAGAACTTATTGGAGACTTCCTATCTCTCAATCCGGGCATTTTCTTGGAATATTAACTTCAACTCCTGGAACATCTCATATGCTCCATGACGTTCAAAACGTCGTTGAAGGCCCGGTTCTAAGCCGTAAAGCATGGCACACTGAACTATAGAGTAGTCATCAGCTTTGCTCTGCCAGACGTTCTTAACGTCGTCAGTTGCATCAGCAGCAGGCCTGGCACCCAGCGGTGCTTCCAGGACATAACTTTTCTGTGCAGCAATGAGGATAATCCTCAGGTTACGGACCCAGTCCGTGTAATTGCTACCATCATCTTTCAACTTTGCTTTCTTAAGGAACGCATTAAAATTCAACGGAACAACAGCACGAGCCATCTATCTACAAACAAACATAGACAAGCAAGATACTATCAGGTACTAAGTTCATGATAAATTTAAGTTTAATTAATCATATTACTTAAGAACTCCCACTTAGACAGACATCTCTCTAATCATCTAAGTGATTACGTGATCCAAATCAACCAAACCATGTCCGATCATCACGTGAGATGGAGTAGTTTCAATGGTGAACATCGCTATGTTGATCATATCTACTATATGATTCACGCTCGACCTTTCGGTCTCCGTGTTCCGAGGCCATATCTCTATATGCTAGGCTCGTCAAGTATAACCTGAGTATTCCGCGTGTGCAACTGTTTTGCACCCGTTGTATTTGGACGTAGAGCCTATCACACCCGATCATCACGTGGTGTCTCAGCACGAAGAACTTTCGCAACGGTGCATACTCAGGGAGAACACTTCTTGATAATTAGTGAGAGATCATCTTAAAATGCTACCGTCAATCAAAGCAAGATAAGATGCATAAAGGATAAACATCACATGCAATCAATATAAGTGATATGATATGGCCATCATCATCTTGTGCTTGTGATCTCCATCTTCGAAGCACCGTCATGATCACCATCATCACCGGTGCGACACCTTGATCTCCATCGTAGCATCGTTGTCGTTACACCATCTATTGCTTCTACGACTATCGCTACCGCTTAGTGATGAAGTAAAGCAATTACAGGGTGTTTGCATTTCATACAATAAAGCGACAACCATATGGCTCCTGCCAGTTGCCGATAACTTCGGTTATAAAACATGATCATCTCATACAATAAAATATAGCATCACGTCTTGACCATATCACATCACAACATGCCCTGCAAAAACAAGTTAGACGTCCTCTACTTTGTTGTTGCAAATTTTAAGTGGCTGCTACGGGCTTAGCAAGAACCATTCTTACCTACGCATCAAAAACCACAACGATAGTTCGTCAAGTTGGTGTTGTTTTAACCTTCGCAAGGACCGGGCGTAGCCACACTCGATTCAGCTAAAGTGAGAGAGACAGACACCCGCCAGTCATCTTTAAGCACGAGTGCTCGTAACGGTGAAACCAGTCTCGCGTAAGCGTACGCGTAATGTCGGTCCGGGCTGCTTCATCTCAGAATACCGCCGAACCAAAGTATGACATGTTGGTAAGCAGTATGACTTGTATCGCCCACAACTCACTTGTGTTCTACTCGTGCATATAACATCAACGCATAAAACCTAGGCTCTAATACCACTGTTGGGGAACGTAGTAATTTCAAAAAAATTCCTATGCACACGCAAGATCATGGTGATGGCATAGCAATGAGAGGGGAGAGTATTGTCCACGTACCCTCGTAGACCGTTAGCGGAAGCGTTTGCACAACGCGGTTGATGTAGTCGTACGTCTTCACGATCCGACCGATCCAAGCACCGAACGTACGGGGCCTCCGAGTTCAGCACACGTTCAGCTCGATGACGATCTCCAGCCCTCTGATCCAGCAAAGGCTCCGGAGATGAGTTCCGTCAGCATGATGGTGTGGTGACGATGATTATGTTCTACCGGCGCAGGGCTTCGCCTAAACTCCGTGACGATATGACCGAGGTGGAATATGGTGGAAGGGGGCACCACACACGGCTAAGGAACGATCCGTAGATCAACTTGTGTGTCTTTGGGGTGCCCCCCGCCCCCGTATATAAAAGAGCCAGGGGGGAGGAGGTGGCCGGCCTAGAGGGCGCGCCAAGGGGGGGGAGTCCTACTCCCACCGGGAGTAGGACTCCCTCTTTCCAAGTAGGAGTAGGAGAAGGGGGGGGGGGGAAGAGGAGGAAGAAGGGAAGGAAAGGGGGGGGCGCCGCCCCCCTTCCCTTGTCCTATTCGGACTAGGAGGGGGAGGGGCGCGCGGCCCCTCCTGGCTCCTTCCCTCTTCTCCCTCGTGGCCCATGTGGGCCCATTAACCCCCCGGGGGGTTCCGATAACCTCCCGGTACTCCGGTAAAATGCCGATTTCACCCGGAACCATTCCGATGTCCAAACATAGGCTTCCAATATATCAATCTTTATGTCTCGACCATTCCGAGACTCCTCGTCATGTCCGTGATCACATCCGGGACTCCGAACAAACTTCGGTACATCAAAACTTATAAACTCATAATAAAACTGTCATCAAAACGTTAAGCGTGCGGACCCTACGGGTTCGAGAACTATGTAGACATGACCTAAAACCATTCTCGGTCAATAACCAATAGCGGGACCTGGATGCCCATATTGGTTCCTACATATTCTACGAAGATCTTTATCGGTCAAAGCGCATAACAACATACGTTGTTCCCTTTGTCATCGGTATGTTACTTGCCCGAGATTTGATCGTCGGTATCCAATACCTAGTTCAATCTCATTACCGGCAAGTCTCTTTACTCTTTCTGTAATACGTCATCTCATAACTAACTTATTAGTTATAATGCTTGCAAGGCTTAAGTGATGAGTATTACCGAGAGGGCCCAGAGATACCTCTCCGACAATCGGAGTGACAAAACCTAATCTTGAAATACGCAAACTCAACATGTACCTTCGGAGACACCTGTAGTACTCCTTTATAATCAGCAAGTTACGTTGTGACGTTTGGTAGTACCCAAAGTGTTCCTCCGATAAACGGGAGTTGCATAATTCTCATAGTTACAGGAACATGTATAAGTCATGAAGAAAGCAATAACAGAATACTAAACGATCAAGTGCTAAGCTAACGGGATGGATCATGTCAATCACATCATTCTCCTAATGATGTGATCCCATTAATCAAATGACAACACATGTCTATGGTTAGGAAACATAACCATCTTTGATTAATGAGCTAGTCAAGTAGAGGCATACTAGTGACTATATGTTTGTCTATGTATTCACACATGTATCATGTTTCCGGTTAATACAATTCTAGCATGAATAATAAACATTTATGATGATATAAGGAAATAAATAATAACTTTATTATTGCCTCTAGGGCATATTTCCTTCAAGAGAGAGGGGCTGCCTAGGGCAGGCCGCGCGCCCCCCATGGCCTAGTCCGAATTGGACTAAGGGGAGGGGCCGCACTCCCTCCTTCCTTCCCTTCTCTCTTCCCCTTCCTTGTCTCCTACTCCTACTACATGGAAGGGTTCCTAGTTGGACTAGGAAATGGGGAATCCTACTCCCGGTGGGAGTAGGACTCCCCTAGGGCGTGCCATAGAGAGGGTCGGCCCTCCCCTCCTCCACTCCTTTATATACGGGGGCAGGGGTCACCCCATGGACACACAAGTTGATCTTTGTGATTGTTCCTTAGCCGTGTGCGGTGCCCCCCTCCATGATATTACACCTTGGTCATATTGTAGCAGTGCTTAGGCGAAGCCCTGCGACAGTTGAACATCAAGATCGTCACCACGCCGTCGTGCTGACGGAACTCCTCCCCGAAGCTTTGCTGGATTGGAGCTCGGGGTGCGTCATCGAGCTGTACGTGTGTCAAGAACTCAGAGGTGCTGGAGTAACGGTGCTTGGATCGGTTGGACCGGGAAGACGTACGACTACTTCCTCTATGTTGCGTCAACGCTTCCGCTTCGGTCTACGAGGGTACGTAGACAACACTCTCCCCTCTTGTTGCTATGCATCACCATGATCTTGCGTGTGCGTAGGAAATGTTTGAAATTACTACGTTCCCCAACAGTGGCATCCGAGCCTAGGTTTTATGGTTTGATGTTATATGCACGAGTAGAACACAAGTGAGTTGTGGGCGATACAAGTCATACTGCTTACCAGCATGTCATACTTTGGTTCAGCGGTATTGTTGGATGACGCGGCCCGGACCGACATTACGCGTACGCTTACGCGAGACTGGTTTTACCGCCGTGCTTTGCACACAGGTGACTAGCGGGTGTCTGTTTCTCCAACTTTAGTTGAACCGAGTGTGGCTACGCCCGGTCCTTGTGAAGGTTAAAACGGAGTCTATTTGACAAACTATCGTTGTGGTTTTGATGCATAGGTAAGAACGGTTCTTGCTAAGCCCGTAGCAGCCACGTAAAACTTGCAACAACAAAGTAGAGGACGTCTAACTTGTTTTTGCAGGGCATGTTGTGATGTGATATGGCCAAGACATGATGCTATATTTTATTGTATGAGATGATCACGTTTTGTAACCGAAGTTATCGGCAACTGGCAGGAGCCATATGGTTGTCGCTTTATTGTATGAAATGCAAACGCCCTGTAATTGCTTTACTTTATCACTAAGCGGTAGCGATAGTCGTAGAAGCAATAGATGGCGTAAACGACAACGATGCTACGATGGAGATCAAGGTGTCGCGCCGGTGACGATGGTGATCATGATGGTGCTTCGGAGATGGAGATCACAAGCACAAGATGATGATGGCCATATCATATCACTTATATTGATTGCATGTGATGTTTATCTTTTATGCATCTTATCTTGCTTTGATTGACGGTAGCATTTTAAGATGATCCCTCACTAATTATCAAGAAGTGTTCTCCCTGAGTATGCACCGTTGCCAAAGTTCGTCGTGCCCAGACACCACGTGATGATCGGGTGTGATAAGCTCTACGTCCATCTACAATAGGTGCAAGCCAGTTTTGCACACGCGGAATACTCAGGTTAAACTTCACGAGCCTAGCATATGCAGATATGGCCCCGGAACATGGAGACCGAAAGGTCGAGCGTGAATCATATAGTAGATATGATCAACATAAGATGTTCACCATTGAAAACTACTCCATCTCACGTGATGATCGGTTATGGTTTAGTTGATTTGGATCACGTGATCACTTAGACGACTAGAGAGATGTCTGTCTAAGTGGGAGTTCTTAAGTAATATGATTAATTGAACTTAAATTTATCATGAACTTAGTCCTGGTAGTATTTTGCAAATTATGTTGTAGATCAATAGCTTGCGTTGTTGCTTTCATATGTTTATTTTTGATATGTTCCTAGAGAAAATTGTGTTGAAAGATGTTAGTAGCAATGATATGGATTGGATCCGTGATCTAAGGTTTATCCTCATTGCTGCACAGAAGAATTATGTCCTTGATGCACCGCTAGGTGACAGACCTATTGCAGGAGCAAACGCAGACGTTATGAACGTTTGGCTAGCTCAATATTATGACTACTTGATAGTTTAGTGCACCATGCTTAACGGCTTAGAATCGGGACTTCAAAGATGTTTTGAACATCATGGACCATATGAGATGTTCCAGGAGTTGAAGTTAATATTTCAACCAAATACCCGAGTTGAGAGATATGAAGTCTCCAACAAGTTCTATAGCTAAAAGATGGAGGAGAATCGCTCAACTAGTGAGCATGTGCTCAGATTGTCTGGGTACTACAATCGCTTGAATCAAGTGGGAGTTAATCTTCCAGATAAGATAGTGATTGACAGAATTCTCTAGACACCATCACCAAGTTAGTAGAACTTCGTGATGAACTATAGTATGCAAGGGATAATGAAAACGATTCCCGAGCTCTTCGTGATGTTGAAATCGACGAAGGTAGAAATCAAGAAAGAGCATCAAGTGTTGATGGTTGACAAGATCACTAGTTTCAAGAAAAGGGCAAAGGGAAAGAAAGGGGAACTTCAAGTAGAATGACAAGCAAGTTGTCACTCCCACGAAGAAGCCCAAAGCTGAACCAAAGCCTGAAACTGAGTGCTTACACTGCAAAGGAAATGGTCACTGGAAGCGAAAATGCCCTGAATATTTGGTGGATAAGAAGGATGGCAAAGTGAACAAGGGTGTATTTGATATACAGGTTATTGATGTGTGCCTTACTAGTGTTTGTAGCAGCCCCAGAGTATTTGATACTTGTTCGGTTGCTAAGATTGGTAACTCGAAACAGGAGTTACAGAATAAACAGAGACTAGTTGAAGGGGAAGTGACGATGAGTGTTGAAAGTAGTTTCAAGATTGATATGATCATCATCGCACACTCCCTATACTTTTGGGATTAGTCTTGAACCTAAATAAATGTTATTTGGTGTTTGCGTTGAGCATGAATATGATTTGATCGTGTTTATTGCAATACGGTTATTCATTTAAGTAAGAGAATAAACTGTTGTTCTGTTTACATGAATAAAACCTTATATGGTTACACACCCAATGAAAATGGTTCATTGGATCTCGATCGTAGTGATACACATATTCATAATATTGAAACCAAAAGATGCAAAGTTAATAATGATAGTGCAACTTATTTGTGGCACTGCCGTTTAGGTCATATTGGTGTAAAGCGCATGAAGAAACTCCATGCTGATGGGATTTTGGAATCACTTGATTATGAATCACTTGATGCTTGCGAACCATGCCTCATGGGCAAGATGACTAAGACTCCGTTCTCCGGAATAGTGGAGCGAGCAACTGACTTATTGGAAATAATACATACTGATGTATGCGATCCGATGAGTGTTAAGGCTCGCGGCGGGTATCATTATTTTCTGACCTTCACAGATGATTTGAGCAGATATGGGTATATCTACTTGATGAAACATAAGTCTGAAACATTTTAAAAGTTCAAAGAATTTCAGAGTGAAGTGAAAAATCATCGTGACAAGAAAATAAGGTTTCTACGATGTGATCGCGGAGACAAATATTTGAGTTACGAGTTTGGTCTTCAATTAAAACAATGTGGAATAGTTTCACAAATTCATGCCACCTGGAACACCACATCATAATGGTGTGTCTGAACGTCATAACCGTACTTTATTGGATATAGTACAATCTATGATGTTTCTTACCGATTTACCAATATCGTTTTGGGATTATGCATTAGAGACAGCTGCATTCACGTTAAAAGGGCACCATCTAAATCCGTTGAGACGACACCATATGAACTGTGGTTTAGCAAGAAACCCAAGTTGTCGTTTCTTAAAGTTTGGGGCTGCGATGCTTATGTGAAAAGCTCGAACCCAAATCGGAGAAGTGTGTCTTCATAGAATACCCAAAGGAAATTGTTGGGTACACCTTCTATCACAGATCCGAAGACAAGACAATCATTGCTGAGAATGGATCCTTTCCAGAGAAGGAGTTTCTCTCGAAAGAAGTGAGTGTGAGAAAAGTAGAACTTGATAAGGTAATTGTACCTTCTCCCTTATTGGAAAGTAGTTCATCACAGAAATCTGTTCCTGTGACTACTACACCAATTAGTGAGGAAGCTAATGATGATGATCATGTAACTTCAGATCAAGTTACTACCGAACCTCGTAGGTTAACCAGAGTGAGATCCGCACCAGAGTGGTACGGTAATCCCATTCTGGAGGTCATGTTACTTGACCATGACGAACCTACGAACTATGAGGAAGCGATGATGAGCCCAGATTCCACAAAATGGTTTGAGGCCATGAAATCTGAGATGGGATCCATGTATGAGAACAAAGTGTGGACTTTGGTGGAGTTGCCCGATGATCGGCAAGCCATATTGTATAAATGGATCTTCAAGAGGAAGACGGACGTTGATAGTAGTGTTACTATCTACAAAGCTAGACTTGTCAAAAAAAGGTTTTTGACAAAGTTCAAGGTGTTGACTACGATGAAATTTTCTCACTCGTAGCGATGCTTAAGTCTGTCCAAATCATGTTAGCAATTGCCGCATTTTTATGAAATCTGGCAAATGGATAAACAAAACTACATTCCTTAATGGATTTAAAGAAGAGTTGTATATGATGCAACCAGAAGGTTTTGTCAATCCTAAAGGTGCTGAAAAAATACGCAAGCTCCAGCGATCCATCTATGGACTGGTGCAAGCATCTCGGAGTTGGAATATATGCTTTGATAAGTTGATCAAAGCATATAGTTTTATACAGACTTGCGGTGAAGCCTGTATTTACTAGAAAGTGAGTGGGAGCACTACAGCATTTCTGATAAGTATATGTGAGTGACATATTGTAGATCAGAAATAATGTAGAATTATTCTGTAAAGCATAAAGGAGTGTTTGAAAGGAGTTTTTCAAAGAAAGACCTCGGTGAAGCTGCTTACATATTGAGCATCAAGATCTATAGAGATAGATCAAGACGCTTGATAAGTTTTTTCAATGAGTACATACCTTGACAAGATTTTGAAGTAGTTCAAAATGGAACAGTCAAAGAAAGAGTTCTTGCTTGTGTTACAAGGTGTGAAATTGAGTAAGACTCAAAAACCCGACCACGACAGAAGATAGAAAGAGAATGAAAGTCATTCCCTATGCCTTGGCCATAGGTTCTATAAAGTATGCCATGTTGTGTACCAGATCTATTGTATACCCTACACTGAGTTTGGCAAGGGAGTACAATAGTGATCTAGGAGTAGATCACTGGACAGCGGTCAAAATTATCCTTAGTGGAATAAGGATATGTTTCTCGATTATGGAAGTGACAAAAGGTTCGTCGTAAAGGGTTACGTCGATGCAAGTTTTGACACCGATCTGGATGACTCTAAGTCTCGATCTAGATACATATTGAAAGTGGGAGCAATTAGCTAGAGTAGCTCCGTGCAGAGCATTGTAGACATAGAAAATTGCAAAATACATAACGGATCTGAATGTGAAAGACCCGTTGACTAAGATTCTCTCACAAGCAAAACATGATCACACCTTAGTACTCTTTGGGTGTTAATCACATAGCGATGTGAACTAGATTACTGAATCTAGTAAACCCTTTGGGTGTTGGTCACATGGCGATGTGAACTATGGGTGTTAATCACATGATGATGTGATCTAGATTATTGACTCTAGTGCAAGTGGGAGACTGAAGGAAATATGCCCTAGAGGCAATAATAAATTTATTATTTATTTCCTTATTTCATGATAATTGTTTATTATTCATGCTAGAATTGTATTAATCGGAAACATGATACATGTGTGAATACATAGACAAACAGAGTGTCACTAGTATGCCTCTACTTGACTAGCTCGTTAATCAAAGATGGTTATGTTTCCTAGCCATAGACATGAGTTGTCATTTGATTAACGGGATCACATCATTAGGAGAATGATGTGATTGACATGACCCATTCAGTTAGCTTAGCACCTGATCGTTTAGTATGTTGCTATTGCTTTCTTCATGACTTATACATGTTCCTATGACTATGAGATTATGCAACTCCCGTTTACCGGAGGAACACTTTATGTGCTACCAAACGTCACAACGTAACCGGGTGATTATAAAGGTGCTCTACAGGTGTCTCCGAAGGTACATGTTGGGTTGGCGTATTTCGAGATTAGGATTTGTCACTCCGAATGTCGGAGAGGTATCTCTGGGCCCTCTCGGTAATGCACATCACATAAGCCTTGCAAGCAATGCAACTAATGAGTTAGTTACGAGATGATGTATTACGGAACGAGTAAAGAGACTTGCCGGTAACGAGATTGAACTAGGTATTGGATACCGACGATCGAATCTCAGACAAGTAACATACCAATGACAAAGGGAACAACGTATGTTGTTATGCGGTCTGACCGATAAAGATCTTCGTAGAATATGTAGGAACCAATATGGGCATCCAGGTCCCGCTATTGGTTATTGACCGTAGACGTGTCTCGGTCATGTCTATGTTCTCGAACCGTAGGGTCCGCATGCTTAAGGTTTCGATGACAGTTATATTATGAGTTTATGAGTTTTGATGTACCGAATGAGTTCGGAGTCCCGGATGAGATCGGCGACATGACGAGGAGTCTCGAAATGGTCAAGACGTAAAGATCCATATATTAGACGACTATATTCGGAGTTCGGAAAGGTTCCGAGTGATTCGGGTATTTTTCGGAGTACCGGAGAGTTACGGGAATTCGCCGGGGAGAAGTATTGGGCCTTATTGGGCCACACGGGAAAGAGAGAGGGGCTGCCTAGGGCAGGCCGCGCGCCCCCCCATGGCCTAGTCCGAATTGGACTAAGGGGAGGGGCCGCACCCCCTCCTTCCTTCCCTTCTCTCTTCTCCTTCCTTGTCTCCTACTCCTACTACATGGAAGGGTTCCTAGTTGGACTAGGAAAGGGGGAATCCTACTCCCGGTGGGAGTAGGACTCCCCTAGGGCGCGCCATAGAGAGGGCTGGCCCTCCCCTCCTCCACTCCTTTATATACGGGGGCAGGGGACACCCCATGGACACACAAGTTGATCTTCGTGATCGTTCCTTAGCCATGTGCGGTGCCCCCCTCCACGATATTACACCTCGGTCATATTGTAGCAGTGCTTAGGCGAAGCCCTGCGACAGTTGAACATGAAGATCGTCACCACGCCGTCGTGCTGACGGAACTCCTCCCCGAAGCTTTGCTGGATCGGAGCTCGGGGTGCGTCATCGAGCTGTACGTGTGTCAAGAACTCGGAGGTGCCGGAGTAACGGTGCTTGGATCGGTTGGACCGGGAAGACGTACGACTACTTCCTCTATGTTGCGTCAACGCTTCCGCTTCGGTCTACGAGGGTACGTAGACAACACTTTCCCCTCTCGTTGCTATGCATCACCATGATCTTGCGTGTGCGTAGGAAATTTTTGAAATTACTATGTTCCCCAACAACCTCACCAAGCTGCTTGCCCCCTCTGCGACCAGGAAGAGGAAACCATCCATCATCTCCTGCTAGGGTGTGCGTTCGCGAGGCAAGTCTAGCATTGGTTGGGTTTGATCACCAGATCGCCTGGCCTTGAGCCACGGTCTAATGAGAAGCTAAGTGCTTGGTGCCTTCGGCAGGACTCGGTTGGGCACAACAAGAAAGCAATGAGGGCAAAGTGCTTGTTGGTCATGTGGATGATATGGAAACATAGGAATGACGTGGTGTTTAATGGAGCCTCTCCCTCCCTTTTGACCGTGCGACTGAGAATTAGGGAGGAGGCCACGTTATGGGACAAGGCTGGCCTGCTCAAAGATGGCAATGGTGGAGTGCAAGATGGAGTAGAGGTAATATGGTGGGAGGAGGAGACGTAGGGTGTAACCTGACTTGAGTGTGTGGGTTGTGTCGGAGAATCCGGCATGTAAATAACTCTTGTAACTATGACTTGGGGAGTCTTTCCCCTTCTTCTCTAATGAATGATACGCATGCTTGTGCGTATTCGAGAAAAAAAATGTTTTGTGTTGCGATCGACGATGGCTTGCATTGACGTCAATTGGGTACAGCAAGGCAAACGGGTGAGGGCGGAGGCACATTCGCGGGCTATGGGGGTTGAGAGACGATGGGAAAGAAGCCCATCGAACGGCTATGTGTTGGGGAGGGGGGAAGGCATCCGTTGCTCAAAAAAGAATGTGCGGGGGGCATCCGAGAACTGTGTTGCGACCCGCCGAAATTTGGTCAGGTCGACAGATGGCTAGCGCCGCCCTTGGCTCGGCAAATAATAATTTTTCAGTAGTGAGTGGGGATTGAAACAATGAGAGGGACTCGACGGCACACCTGCCGCAATGAGAATTCTCGTCACCTATCGCAAGACAGCTGTTTCTGAACAGGGTCATACTTCCGTCACGGTAAACCCATCAAATTTTCCATCCACCATCTAACAAGTGTAGTAATTTGTTAGATGATTTTTCCTCTCTAAGCTGCAAGATTACCATCCAGTGAATGAAAATTGAGAAAAGATTGCCACCCATTGCCATGTCATTTCCTCTAGTCTGAACTGAAAAACATGTTATAGTACAATGCATCACTGGCCATTTTATACTACTTGTTTAGATTGTTCGAAAGAAGCATGCATTATAACTTACACTAATTATAATACATATAAAAGCTTAAGCAAATACACTTGCAGCTTTTCTTAGGGTGAGTTCCACATATGCCCCATATGTCAGAAATAGGGGACCTGAAAAAAATGGGAAACAAAATAGAAAACGCTGCCTAGCACGACCTCGCCGGACCACCGGTCCCGACCCCTCCCCCTCCCCTCCCACCGCATATCCTGATATCCTCATCACCATCGCCGCCAGTCCCCGACCCAGCCATAGCATCTCCACATCCCTGCCGCCACAGCTGCCCCTGGCTACCCTCCACATCGCCGCCCCCCGCCCCACGCGGCCCTGGCCGCGCTCGCTGGAGGGCGGCGGGAGGTGCCGGCCTCGACCCTCCTCGCACTTGCAGCGGCAAGCAGCGAGCCGCTCCGGCCGAGGATGCGCGGCAGCAGCAAGCAGCCCCTTCTTCCTCATCCTAAACGCTCCTCCCATCCACCCCCATGTGTTGTGATGAACCAATATGCTCATGTTACAACTTTGATGCTTGTGAGGACATTTTTGTGTCATAGTTGTGAGTTTTTGTATATGTGGTGCTGGGATTTCTTATGCAAATTATGTTGTTATGCTAATTAAGGTGAAATGCTGCTGAAATTTTGTTTTCTTATGTGCTAATTTTTAATTGTTTTGCTGAAATTAACTAAAATATTTATCTCATATTCATGCCGAAAATTTTGAAATAGAACATAAACGGAAAACTAGATCATTTCTTTGAAAATATTTATCTCATATTTCCTGTTGCGGCATTTACGATTACAATGTGTATATTAGCTTGGCACGCATCTTACAGAACTTTTACAGTAAATGCCTAGTACAATTTTAAGCTGAAAAGGTTTGTCTTCAATGTTCTTTTCAGCGAATTTTGCCTTGCCATTATCGAAGAACATGCCTGGTTCATTGGAACGTTTCGATGAGGTATTACTGATTTCATGACGTTTTTTTTAGGGTTATTGATTTCATGACGTTGTGATGTACTATCTTTTGGTTTTCATTTTGTCAAACCATTTGGTGAGATCACTGCTACTTCACAATGCGTGCAGGTAATTTTTGTTGAGCTCTCCCGGGATGATGCTGAGAGATACCTCAATCCAGTGAGAAGTAACCGTGGATCGAATGTATGGTTCTCTTTTATTTACCTTCACAATATATTTTCAAAATATTTGCTATTCTGAAATATGTTAGAAGCCCAGTAGATAATTGACATAATGTTATAATTCACATTGCCAAATGTACTTTGAGTTTCCCATCAATATTTTTGAAACTGTTTAGATGGTCATGTGAAATACGAGTATGTCACTAGACTTGTCATTACAAGTTTTTTTTTCTATCTGCACTAACACGGAACCTGCTGCATGATTGTTTTTTGCTATTCAAAACACTACCGACTTCTGCATTGTTTTCACAATAGTTAGCGTGTTTCCACCTACCCAATGTAAATAAGAATAAATCAGTTCTTAGTTTTTTTGCCAGTGCATGGGGACGTAGATGCGTAGTTGTACTCTTAACTGTTACTCCCTCCGTCCGGAAACACTTGTCGGAGAAATGCATAAAAATGGATGTATCTAGAACTCTGACAAGTATTTCCGAACGGAGGGAGTAGAATTTAGAATTCTTCTCCAATCTCTACTATCGTAGGTAATCCTAAGTCAAATAGGTCATAGTTTGCGCCCTGAAGCAAACATGACTTTTCGTTTGCAATGTTGCCTATTGTTGATGCAGTAGCTAACAAAACTGAGCCTGCTACACGCACTGGAAATTCCACAGTTCCTCTTGTGTGGCTTAATTTATTGTAATCTCAGCATTTGTGTGGGAGATGGATGTTGTTTCCCTTTGTTTTCATCTATGGTTGACTGGCTGGTGTTTACTGTGAGAAGGGATATTCCTCATCATGGTCACACAAGAGTCATTTACTTGCAAAATACAAACTGATATCTTATTCAAACATTGTAAAGACCGGAGGAGTTTTAATGTCTGCCCTTTCATGTCATATATGCTAGTTTATTCACATAATCCTTGCAACATTACGGGCAGCTAAAATCGATGATCAAGAAAAATGATTAATGGCGCTAGGTGTTTTAATTATGGGCCGCTAAAATCTATGGCACCTTTTCATGCTTACAGGCTTACTCTCAAGACGCTTCTGCTCGAGTCTGGGGGAGTACAAGCTATAATCAGAGGCAGGGGAGATTCAATGTTTCAGATAAGCAGTCAAGTTCCAATGCTCCAACTGAACCGTCAAGCTCATATGCTCCAGCTGAAAAGGTAATCCCTCGGTACTTGTGTGAAGGAGATACTTGTCTTCATTGTGAATATTTGCTGTGCGTGGAATATATACTAAGGTTCACAATGTGCTTTGCATGCATCCAGGATAAGCAGGTGGTAGACTCTGGTTTCATCCTGTCCAAGAAGCTTGAGCTAGGACAGGAATACGAAGAAATGGATACGGAGTAGAGCAACATCAGGAAAATGTCCAGGGGTGGCCAAGATGAAGATGCTGCTTGGGTTGCATTCGAAGCTCGCTTGGACAAATGCAGAGCGATGCAAAAAGAGATAAGAAATGCCAGAGGGGTTCCTGAGCCCATCCTTGTGTAAGACTAGAATATTGGAGCAACTGCTCGACACCCTTGGGGGGTGCGGCTATCTCATTATATATAAGTATCAAAGAGTACAAGTACAAATACAACACGTATACACAAGTCTACGTATCCATATACAGTCTAACACCCTCCCTCAATCTTAACTGTGGCCTGAAGTACAAACTAAGTTAAGATTGCGCCTGTAGCCTACAAACTGTGGTTGTGGAAGAGGCTTCGTGAAGATGTCAGCAAGTTGATCCTTTGATGATATGAACTTGATGCTAAGCAGCTTCTGTGCAACACGCTCTCGAACAAAGTGATAGTCAACCTCAATATGTTTTGTTCGAGCATGAAACACTAGGTTAGATGATAAGTATGTAGCACCAATGTTATCACACCAAAGCACTGGAGAGTGAACCGAAGGAACTCACAACTCCCTCAGCAAGGACTGAACCCAAATGATCTCAGCTGTCGCATCAGCAACTGCTTTGTACTCGGCTTCTGTGCTGCTGCGAGACACCGTAGCCTGCTTGCGAGCATTCCAGGCAATCAAGTTGGGACCAAGAAACACTGCATACCCCCCCCCCCCCCCCCCCCCGTGGATCGCCGGTCATCAGGACTACCAGCCCAGTCAGCATCAAAGAAGGCCGAGATCTCATAAGACGGCGCACGCTGGAGAAGCAAACCATGAGATGCAGTGAGACATATGTATCACAGAATGCGCTTCACAGCTGACCAATGGGATGTCGTGGGCGCATGAAGAAACTGACAGACACGATTGACTGCATAAGAGACGTCTGGTCTGGTGATAGTAAGATACTGCAGGCCTCCAACAAGACTGCGGTACTCAGTGGCATCATCAGAGGAGAGAGGGTCTCCATCAAAAGCAGACAACCGATCAGTGGCAGACATAGGAGTAGCGACAGGTTTACACTGCAGCATACCAGCACGACGCAGCAAATCCAGAGCGTACTTCTTCTGAGTAAGAGTGACTCCAGCAGAAGACCGTGACACCTCCAGACCAAGAAAGAAGTGCAGAGCACCGAGATCCTCAACAGCAAAATCACCACTCAATGCAGCCACAAGACGGTCTGCCGCAGCATCTGAGGAACTGATGAGAATAATGTCATCAACATAGACCAGTAAATACATCGTAACCTCAGGGCGTTGAAGAAGGAACTGTGATGTGTCAGCAGTAGAAGGACTGAACCCAAGTGCTCGCAAAACCGAACCAAGATGTGCATGCCAGGCACGGGGAGCCTGCTTAAGACCATAGAGCGCCTTAAAAAGACGACAGAGATGATTAGGACGTGCAGGATCCACAAACCCTGGTGGCTGACGCATATAAACCTCCTCCTCCAGAACTCCATGCAAAAAAGCATTCTGCACATCAAGCTGACGGAGAAACCATCCTCGAGTAACAGCAAGGGATAGTAGCAGACGAATGGTAGTAGGCTTGATAACTGGACTGAACGTGTCTTCATAGTCAAGACCATACCTCTGTTTGAAGCCCTTAGCCACTAACCTTGCCTTGTAGCGCTCAATGGAGCCATCAGCATGCCGTTTAACTTTAAACACCCACTTAGAGTCAATGATATTGACCCCAGACACTGGAGGAACAAGCTGCCAGGTGTCATTCTTCAGCAATGCTTGAAACTCCTGTTCCATCGCGGCACGCCAGTGGGGAATGCCTAGTGCAGCCTGAAAGTGGCGAGGCTCAGCAGTGGGATCCGCAGCAGCATGAGCCATGCACACGGCGAGCCACGCAACAGTCCCATCGGTCCGGATCTTAGGCTGAAAGACACCGGTCTGACTGCGCGTGCGATGTCGAGGAGCAACAGGTTGTGGTGTCGACGCAAGGCATGACGCAGGCGACGAAGGAAGCGACCCCGAGTCGCCAGGGCTCACGCCGGAGCCACTGGGCGTCGGAGAGGCGGGCGGTGTGGCGCCCGACACGGCCATGTCGCCCAGGCCCACGCCGGAGCCACTGAGCGCCGAAGGAGCAGGCGAGCCGGGGATGGCCGGCCCATCGGGAGCCGAAACCGGCCCAGGCGAGCCTGGCGTGGCTGGCCCAGGAGCAACCTCCGGCGAGGCCAGCTCGGGCGACTCCCACGAGGCGGGCGAGGGCGACGCGCGCGGAGCGAGTTCGGGCGATGCCCTTGAGGCAGCCGCGGGCGCAGCTCTTGCGGGTTGCGGTGTGCCGCCCAATATGCATGCCCCATGCACGCGATCGTCCTCCGGACACGTCGGTGCTTGTTCTTCAAGGAGCTCGAGACGAGCACCACGGCCAACACCTGCAGCATGGTTAAGGAGCAATACAGGAGCATATGCAACATCCACAAATTGATCAGGCATAGGTGTGGTAGAAGAAGCGTCTGGCATAAGAGTGATAGAGTTATTCGGAAGTGCACGAAAGGGAAACACATTCTCATCAAAAACAACGTCACGAGAAATGTAAACGCGATTGATGGGAACATGTAGGCATTTGTACCCTTTGTGAAGGGAACTATACCCAAGAAAAATGCACTTTTTCGACCGAAACTCTAGCTTATGTTTATTATATGGACGCAAATGAGGCCAACAGGCACACCCGAAGACTTTGAGAAAGGTGTAGTCTGGGATTTCATTGAGCAAGAGTTCAAGAGGGGTTTTCATATTCAGTAGTCGTGAAGGAAGCCTATTGATCAAAAAACAGGCAGTGAAGAAAGCATCACTCCAGAACCTAAAAGGCACGGAGGCATGAGCTAACAAAGTGATGCCAGTTTCTACAAGGTGACGATGCTTACGTTCGGCAGTCCCATTCTGCTGATGCGTATGGGGGCAAGACACACGGTGTGTAATCCCAAGCTTGTTAAAGAACGAGTTGAGGTTGTGGTATTCACCCCCCCAGTCGCCTTGGACATGAATAATTTTCTGGCGAAGGAGACGCTCAACATGTGCTTGGAACTGGATAAACACATCAAACACATCAGATTTTTTCTTAATAAGATAGAGCCAGGTAAACCGACTGTAAGCATCAATGAAACTGACATAATAATTATGGCCACTAACAGATGTTTGGGCATGACCCCACACATCAGAAAAAATAAGCTCAAGAGGATGTTTCACAACACGACTAGACTCTGAAAACGGAAGTTGGTGACTCTTGCCCTGCTGACAGGCATCACAAATAGTTTCAGCAGTTTTATTTGACACAACTGGTAGCTCATGACGATGCAACACATGACGAACTATGGGAGCGGCAGGATGACCAAGTCGCGCGTGCCAATGTGTAGGCGAGACACGAACTCCACTGAACGCCTGAGGGGAAAACTGCATGGGAGGTGCGGTTGGCGCGTCAAGTGCATACAAGCCACGACGAAGACGACCGCTAAGCAGAACGGCCCTCGTGTCCCGATCCTTGATAAAGAAACGAAAAGGATGAAATTCAGCAAGGACATTATTGTCACGAGTAAGTTGTGGAACAGACAACAAACTATGCGAAGCAGTGGGAATACGAAGGATGTTAGACAAATGCAGTTTTCGTGAATTGTGTGCAAGAAGGGATGCCTGACCAACATGGGAGATGCGCATACCTGCTCCGTTGGCGGTGTGCACCTGATCATGACCGCGATATGGCTCCTGGACCGTTAGCTTGCTCATGTCGTTGGTGAGGTGGTTGGTAGCTCCCGTGTCCATGTACCAGGAGGGATCAATCGAGTAGGATGGAGTACGCCCGTGCTCATGACCCACCACCGCAGCGGCCGCCTGTATTTCATTCCCCTTGCCATTGTTGCCGAGGCCAAGGAAATCTTGCTTGTAGCGGTGGTGACAGCGAGAAGCTACGTGGCGCTCAATCCCACATAGCTGGCACGCCTGCTGAGCACCACAACTGGGGCAGCAAGCCACCGGCCGTGAACCTCCTGTGATGGACGGCGCGGCGCCCTGTGGGGGCTGAGATGTGCCCGCCGGCTTGGCAGGGAGCGACGGCTTCTGCGATTTGCCACGGGTTGCGGCGTTAGCAGAGGCAAAACTCGGAGTAGATCGATGCGCTTTGATGCGCTGTTCGCGGCCAAGGAGCCGCGCATACAGTTCCCGCAGCGGGAGAGGCGCCTCGCGCCCATGGACGTTCTCAATGAGATTGTCATAGTCATCATCGAGGCCATTGAGCACATGAGTGGTGAAGTCCTCATCTCCAAGGGGTTGACCAATGGAGGCCAGCGTGTCTGCAAGTCCTGACATCTTGTTGAAGTACTCCGTGATGGTGAGGCCTCCAAGCTTGGTCTCCCCCAACTCAGTGCGGATAGAGTGAGCACGCGCCTGAGACTGAGAGGCAAAACTGCTGTGAAGTGTAGACCAAGCCTCCCGGGATGTCGCGGCGAAGATGACAAGCGACGACACGCTCGGACTCAGCGAGGACTGGATGGCCGAGAGTATCGCCTGGTCTTGGGCCACCCACACATGATGAGCCGGGTGATACGGCGGCGGATACGGGATAGAGCCATCAACATAGCCCTCCAAGTAGCGACTCCGTAGAAGAGGTAGCACCTGCGCCCGTCAGGACAGGTAGTTGTCCGGTGTAAGCTTTACCGGAAGAAGATGCGAGAAGTAGAACGGCGATGGCGCCGGAGCATAACCCGCATGGGGACCCATGTTCTGCACATCATGGGGAGCGAGGGCCAAGGACGCCTCGTAGCCAGGACCGGAAGGAGCATCGACCGGACCAGGCGTGGCCACCGAAGACACGGCGGGCGCGGCGCCGTAGGCCACGCCATAGGGTGACGGCGCCATCTGTGACGACGGAGGCATCGGCCAGGGAGAAGGCATCGGTGGCGCGGCGCCGTAGGTTGGTGCAGGGGCGCCGTACCACGGAGCGTAGGTCGGGGTAGCGCCATAGTAGGGCGGAGGGGCTCCGTAGGATTGGGGAGCCGCCCCGTAGGCGGACGGTGCAGCGCCGCGGGAGGGTGGCGGCGCGAAGGCGAAGGTCGAGGGCGAGGCGCCACCAGTGGCGATCGGCGGCTGGGGCGGGTTCGGCCCGCCCTGCTCCTGCCCGCCCTGCAGATGGCTTTCGGCAGGCAGCGACGGCTGCCGCCAAGCCGTGGCGAGCGGGGGGGATGCGAGGAAGGGCGACGTGCGCGCCAGCAGGGGAGGAAGCCGAGGCGGCGGCGGAGTGCGCGGAGGCCATCGGGCTAGGCGGCGGCAGCAGCGATGGATGCAGCGGAAGACTGGAACCCCAGTCTGATACCATGTAAGACTAGAATATTGGGGCAACTGCTCGACACCCTTGGGGGGGTGCGGCTATCTCATTATATATAAGTACCAAAAGGTACAAATACAAATACAACACGTATACACAAGTCTACGTATCCATATACAGTCTAACACCCTGAGTGGTTCTTATTGGGAAGGGATTCGTTCGGTTGAAGAATCTTGAGCTTGCAGCGGAACTGAAATCAGCTGTAAAAAGTCACAAGGAAGCCGTCGAGATGTCCGGGAAGGGCCATGCCTCGGCAGCTGAGATGGAATCTGCTTGGTCTGCATTCAAAGGTCACCTTAACAAATACAGAGCGATACACAGAGAGGTAAGAGATGCCAGAGGGGTTCCTCTGCCCATACCAGAGTAGTTTTTGGACTACTAGCAGTAGCAGTAGAACCACGTTCATTGGTTGTTGTTACATGCAAAAACACTGTTGAGCCTTTAGAGCTCACGTGTCTTAGAGCATCCGGCAGTTCTTTGTAAGTAACTCAGATGTTGTATAGGTGGTACAGTACTAGCACGGTTCAGGTGTTTTCAACCAAAATTTGAATGAGTTGGAATATGATTACAAGATAATCAAATAAATCAGTGAATCCTGTGAACACGAGCGGTACCTCTCATCAAAACAAGATGCAACACACCGATGCATCAATACAAAATGCAAACACCGAAGTTATATATACATACATACAATGTTTCGTGTAGCACCTCAAGAACAATACTCAGCAAACCATCAAGTGGCCATGCCCACGTCTTCCTCCAGCGCCGGTGGTACACCTCAAAACAAAACAGACTTTTACGCTGCTTTAGAAATGAAGCCACACGGGGCGAACAATCGACAAATGCTTCTTCCTTCCTAATTTTCGTTAGTTTTTCGTCCATACGCCAAAGCTTTTTTCGTTCAATCGGTTCGTTTGGTTCAAAACCGAAACAGACTCCTTGTCGCAGAATTTCGTCAACTGGTTCATCGTCCGCTAGTCAAGTCGTTTGCCGCGCATGGGGCAAGCCCAGCAGCAAACCCACGATAGCCGGCCCACGTCTCTCTCAGCTGAGTAATTGACAAAAAACTACCACATTTCACGTAACCATCCCACAAAACTACCACATTTTGAAAAGTGACCAAAAGCACCAGTTTAACGCTGATTTCGTGACAAAAAACTACCATATCGAGTTGACGACTGGTTGAAGCGTTTTAAACGAGTTTCTGACAAATCTGGCCCACCGGTCAGGACGGCGGCCGCGCTAACGTCTAACGGCGCTCGCCTGCCGCCCGTTAGCCGCGCGTGTCGGTCGGCCCGGTCGGACCAGGACTAACCTGGCCGACCGGCTCCCTCGTCTTCTCGCCACCCCACTCTCCCCCGAGCTCACTGCCCTAGCCCTCTTCATTCATGGCGGCGGCGGATCGAAACTCCGGCGCCGAATCGCTTGGAGGAGCGCCCCCCGACGTGCTGGGCAGCGGGGATGCTGTCTTCTTGAGGTTGATAACTGGCTTGGCAGCAGTTCCTTTGCGGTGGAAAACCAATCCCAGCCTCAATCTCAGCCGTCCCAGACGATTGTGAGGCGGCGTGTAGCAGCAGCGTCGAAGAGAAGAAGTGCAGCTCGAGGCTGGCGCAAGCTTCCTTGTCCTGCTGGCGGCGCGAGGTATGGCAACAGATCTATAAATGTTTTTCTGAAATGATTTCTTTTGTTAGGAATCACGATATATAGGCTAGTTGCATAGTTAGATTTACATTAGAACCATGTTTGAGCATAGATAGAAATCTGTTTGGAACATTAACAATTTGTTTTGTTGTGACTGAATCCAAAATGTCAGAAAATAGAAAACTTGTACTGTCAGACACTAAATATTGTGCAGACCATTTAATTATAAATTTTCCAATTTGTGTTGCAGTATTGATGACCCAAAGTAGGAAATTTGGTTCCATTTCTTAGCCAGAGAATCTGTGTTTAGAAGAATTTAGTCAGACATATCATTTTTGACTATGGTTTCTCTTATTCGGAGTGAGGGCTATGGAACTGATGATTATATGTACTACGTTATCGATGAGGAGAAAGGAATAGAAGGTATGGAGCATCTTGGTTCTGAACATGATGTGCAGCAGATGTTGATCCACTTTGAGAAGGAAAAGCGTGTGAACATACGAGTTGTCAGGGCAGATGAGCCATGTAATGCAGATGAAAATAGAGATGGTTATTTTGCTCAACATTGCATTAACACTCAATAAAGTTGCACAAAGTTCGTGGATGCAGTGAGTGACAGAAAGGATGAGCTTAAGCAAAGTAGTCTGCAGATGGAAGCTGACTTATAACCATTTTAAAGGTGACACTGATGTGTCTGAATTTCTTTCTGATGATGCGCAGTCAGGTTCAGATGACAACAATGTGCAATTACATCCAGGTTCTCCCTCAGAAGAAGAAGCTGCAGAAGTAGATACATCATATGTCCAGAAACTTAAGCCAGTCAGAAACCCTGGTCCAACCATTAGATCCCACCAAGAGGTTGAGAAAGAGGTAAAACCAGACTGGTTTCCTACAGCAGATGAATTTTGTTTTCCTGGTGATGTTGGCATTAGTGATGAAGAAGAAGAGCATGAAGGAGCTTTCAAACTAGCAAGTGGCAGGAAGAGAGTGTTGAAGAAGTCAAAGGATAGGGTATGGTTCAATGAGAAGCTTCCAGATCCACATGAACAGTTTTGTAAGGGATTGTGCTTCACCACTGTTTATGAGTTCAGAGATGCACTTAGGGATTTTCACATCAGGACTCTGAGGAATTTCCAGTATCACAGAAATGCACCTGATAGGATTATTGTTTGGTGCTCAGAGAGAGCCCATGGATGTGATTTTCATATCAGTGCATCTAAGATAGCTCATGAAAAAACTTTCTGCATCAAGAAGTGTGATATGCTGCATACTTGTGGAGCATGTGCAGAGACTACAAAGGTTACTACAAAGTGGTTGTCCAAATCAGTACAACCAGCATTGAGATAAGACATTAGATCTCCTGTGGATGCATTAATAAAGAAGACCAAGACTAAATTCTCAGTTGATGTTTCAAGAAGTGTTGCCTATAGGGCAAGGAGGAAAGCTGTTGGTGTGGTGCAGGGTGACCACAAGCAGCAGTATTTGACGCTGAGGGATTATCTTCAAGTTGTTCTTGATACAAACCCTGGGAGCAGGTGTATTGTCACAACATTTGTTGACCCAGAAAACCCCGCACCCACTCCTAGATTCAAGTACATGTTCTACTATTTGGCAGCTTCAAAGGAAGGGTTTCTTAATGGTCGTAGACCATTTATAGGTAAATATTTCCTATCCTGGTTGTGTTGTACATATTTGTGTGTCAATTTCCTTTGGTAGCTGATGTGTGACTCCATCCAAGGCTTGATGGATGTTTCATGAAGTTAACCACTGGACAACAAATTCTTGCTGCCACAGGAAGGGATGGCAACAACAACATCTACCCTATAGCTTTTGGTGTGGTTGACAAGGAAGATGGAGATAGTTGGACTTGGTTTTAACTCAGTTGAGATGCTGCATTGGTAGTGGCAACAAATTTGGAACATACACAATAATATCTGACAGGCAAAAGGTTAGAAACTAAATCATTGAACTTAGTTGATATAGTAATTCACTGAATTATGTGAGTGTGTTCATATGTAGATCTATTTTGTGAATGTACAGGGTTTACTTAAGGCAATAAATGAAGTGTTCCCTGATTCACCTCAAAGATTCTGTCTTAGGCACATATATGCCAATTTCCAATCAGCTGGTTACAGAAGCAAAGAACTAAAGAAGTGTGTTGACAAGGCTAGCTACTCTTATACTAGACATGGGCATGAATTAGGGATGGCAGATCTGAAAGCACAGTGTGAGGATGCTTGGAAATGGCTTAAAAATATAGAAGTCTCTGCTTGGGCTAGGTATGCTATGGACCATACTTGCAAAACAGATCTAGTTGTGAACAACCTTAGTGAAGTCTTCAACAAGATGATACTTGATGTTAGATCCAAACCAATAAGGACAATGTTTGAAGGGATCAGGACAAAGCAGATGATCAAGAGGCAACAGACTAGGGAGAAGTTACAGACTTGCAGGTGGACAATCACACCAAATTACTCAGAGATTCTTGAGGAGAATAAAAAATATGCCAAGTACTGCCAGGCTGACAGAGCTGGTGAAACAATTTGGCAAGTAACAAGCAAAGAAAAGCAATATTGTGTGGACATGGCAACCTGCACATGTGACTGCAAGAGATGGAACATGACAGGTGTACCTTGCAGTCATGGCATATCTGCAATGACAAAGCAGAAGCTGCATCCTGAGGACTATGTGTCTGAATTCTTCAAGAAGCCATTGTACATGGAGACATACAAAGCAATTATTTACCCTGTCCCTGGTCCAGATTGCTGGCCTGATACAAACACTCAAGACATTCATCCTCCTGTGTTTAAATAAAAGGCAGGCAAAAAGCAGACAACAAGGAGGAAGGGAGAGTTTGAGGTTCCAGCTCCAAGAGACAGAAGTAGGATGGGCACTATCACATGTGGAAACTGTGGTTTGGAAGGACACAGGTATACAACATGCAACAAGACTCTGAAGCCTAGTCTTCAGATGAGGAAAACCAAACACCAGGTAATAACCAAGCTTGGAAAAAACATCAAACACTTTTGAATGAGTAGACTTTTAGAAACAAATGTTATGTTTGACATGCAGGAAAACATGGCAGTTTACTCTGATATACCTGCTGCAACAACCACCTCAGTCCCTGTTGCAAGAGCTAGAAGAGGAGCACAAGCTTCATGTAGGCCTGCTGCATCTCAACCAGGTCCTTCTACTTCTGCACCAGGCCCTACACCAAGAGCTAAAAGAGGTAGGACTGCAGGTGGAGGGAGGACTCATGGATTCACTTCACCAAGAGCTGCAACCACTTCAGATATTCAAGTTGGGAGCAAGAGGAAGAGGACCGCAAGCTCAAAATTGGCAGACTACTTCTACTGTAGTGGTAACTACTAAAACCTGATAGCACTGTGGTTAGTTTTATGCGCACTATCTAAATTTGTTGTGCACTTTTCTGAACCTGTCGTGCACTTTCCTGAACCTGTCGTGCCCTTTCCTGAACCTGTTGTGCGCTATCTGAACCTGTTATGCAGCTTCTGAAACTGTTGTGCACTTTGTGCTTTTGTTTCAAAGCGTTTTGGACCTTTTGTTCACATAACAGTGGAAATGGGCCTCAGTTTGGACTCTCATATTGGACCGCAGTCCACAAGCCTGCGTAGGTGTCTATAAAAAGACCCTAACCTGTCCTTCCCCGTACCACTAAAACCCTAGCGGCCAGCATCACTGCAACCCTAGCCTAGCCACAAAGATGGATCGAAGCTTAGGAGAGGTTGTCGACGACCTGGAGGAGAGTTCTAGAGCAGCAAGAAGGGCCGCAAGAGTAGAAAGGAGGGGTCGTAGGTCCCAGGCACGCGAGCAACGCCAGAGGCTGGCTGCCACGATTATGGCAGCCCACAACTCCCTCGACGTGATGCAGTTCAAGGAGGTGTTCCTAGATGGAACAATCATCACCGATGATTTGATCATTTGGTGGGCTTGAGATAGGGCAACCTTCCATCGGTACCAAGTCACAAGGACTAGGTGGAGCAGAATCCTTGATTCTGCGTCTTGAAACAGGTCCAGGTTCAGTATGAATGTATGAATGTATGGTCTGAATTTGTGCTCTGAATTTGCGTCTTTAGTTTTCTGAATTTGTGCTATGAATGTATGAATGTATGCGCACTTGTATGAGTGGATTTTCTAAATTTGTGTTCTGAACGTATGCGTATGCGCTGGTTTTCTGAATTTGTGCATGTATGTGGATTTCTCTGATTTTCTCTAGAACACTTTGAACACCGCTGCCTCTGCCCAACTACAAGCACAAGTTTGCACAACTTTCAACCAACATCAATTAACGAGCACAAGTTTCACCACACAATAACTACTGCCCAACTACCACCCTGTCAACTACTACTGCACAAGTTTTACTTCTCCACTGCCTCACTCCACCTCTCTTTAACTCCCCCCTCTTTCTTCAGCTACTCTACTCACATCACTCTCACTCACCACAACTTCACCTCACTCAACACCACTGCACTCACCACTTCCTGCTCCAACCATGGCTGCTTCTTCCTCTTCTTCGGACCCATGGCTCAACCCATTCCCAACTGGCAAGGGATGGGTTACCATGCTTTATGGTTCAGCGCGCGGCGACGAAGACCTCTTCGTCGACTACATAAGGTCGCCACGAGGTACACCAGCGTTCAAGGGCTGGTGGATGGAGCAGAGGAAGTGAGGAAGAAGACGACGAGTGAGGAGAAGCAACGCATGGACCAGCAGTATGGAAACCGAGGTAAGGGGATCATGCCAATAGATATACTGCTATGGGCAACGAAAGAGGCGGGATCTGCCGATGCTGGGCAGAGGCAGCGGTGGGCAGACTACCACTACGTCGCTCCAGCACAATCTACGGCTGAAGCAAAAGCAAACAAGCACCAAGATGATGACGACGACCTCCAGATCATCGCACCACCATCACTGCAGGCTCGCCGCCGCCCTCCTCCCATCATCTTCATCGATGAAGACAAAGATGACAAAGAACAGGAGGTGCAGATGCTGCCAAATCATCCTACCAAAGTGAAGCAGGAGGTACGACGCTCAGGCCGCTTAGCAGGGCAGGGATCCAGGGCAGGCGCCTAACTGAAATTGAATGTGAAACTGTCACATTCAGTTTCGTCAGTCTTATTCAGTGTTGGCTGGTTTCAGTTATCCTCAAACTATTTACTGCTATCTATCTATCTATGTACTGCTATCTATGTTGCATCCTCAGACAATTTGTGTTATCTATGCTACCTCCTATGTAATGCAAGTTTCAGTTTCATTTTCATTTTCAGTTTCAGTTTGTTTGGTGTTAGCAGATTCATTAGCAACAACTAGCTAGCAGCAACAAATTGCTGGTAGATATATAACAACATCTGGATAACATGGTTCAGGGGGCATTACAAATAGGATTATCTTAGAGCATTACAGATCAGGGGCATGACAGCACCCAACAACACAACCAAAATGATCTGAAACCATAGGCAGTTAATAGGGGAGTAGTTCATATTAATACTAAGATGCATATCTGCATCATATTATAGTACTAGGCCAGTTATATATATAGGCCTCATATTCACTTACCAACCATAGGTACCACTTCACTCCTCCATGACAACTTCTTTGCTCTTGTCTAGCTTCTCTTTGCACCCATGACCAGCCTTCAAGAGATCAGCAATGATATGCTCCAGCTTCTTCTCTTCTTTAAGTAGGTCTCTCTCAACTTGTATCTCCTTCATGGCTTTCCTGGTGTTTTGAATGATATCAGCTTGACTCTGCAGGATGCACCTCTGTTCTTTCTTGAGCTTAAGCTTCCCCATTTGAACCTCAATCTTTGCCTGCTCCTCAAGCTGATGCTTCTTCTCCTTAAGTTCATTGATTGCCTGGCTTGTAAGACCCATGTCATGGGATCTCTGCCCATCCTGGTAATCAAACAGCTTGGATACATCATCCACAAGCTGACTGTATTGATTGCCAAGAGAATCCAGCTCCTTCTTCAGTTTCTCAACCTCTATCTCATGAGCCTCTTTGTCTTGGACTCTACCAAGGTTCTCCTCATGATACATATCCCAGATCTTGGTTAAGCACCTTTGCAAAATTACAGGCCAAGGGGCATCCACCCACTCTAAAACACCACGGTTCACACCATCCTGAAAATTTAGTTAATTTACAGTGGGCTTTATTCTTCATTAACAAACAAATTCACAATAACAAATCATAAACAATAGTCATATATATAGCTACACTACACTAGGTAACTCTATAATAGAAATTTGAAATCAGTGCTATGTTTCCATTGCTCTCTGCTGCTTGCTACAAGTACATAATTTAGACAGAGCAATGTTCTTATACTTAAGCAAAAAATGAGAAATGCAGAAACATTATTTAGAAAAGAACAAAATGAATCAATCACAGCCATGACAACTTGGTTCATTACCTCAGTTGCACATCCTATGAATCTTCTGCCTGTGTCAGTGCCTTCAAATGCCACGAATTTGCCTGTCCTCTGCCTGTGCAGGATGCACATGCGGTCAGATTCAGTGACAAGCCCACAAAAGCTTGGATCTATCACAGTATCTGGAGTTTGCTGCAGCAGGAAACACATATATATCAACTACACCTCCCATATATGAACTTAAATGGAGAAATCCCAATCCATCTTCAAACCCTAATCTTAACCCTAGTAGATGAGAGGAGAGAATGAGCTGACTTACGAAATACTCCATCTGCAGGCCACTGAACTCGCTCATGTACTCGTCATCGTCAGAGGTCTCGTTGCTGTTGGGCCACGACGGCATGGTCGCGGCGCGGCGTCGCCTGAGTGCGAGAAGAAGAAAAAAAGCAATGGAGAGCAGAGAGCAGAGGAACAGAGTGAGTGAGCGAGTGAGCTCGGGGGAGAGTGGGGTGGCGAGGAAGACGAGGGAGCCGGTCGGCCAGGTTAGTCCTGGTCCGACCAGGTCGACCGACACGCGCGGCTAACGGGCGGCAGGCGAGCGCCGTTAGCCGTTACCGCAGCCGCCATCCTGACCGGTGGGCCAGATCTGTCAGAAACTCGTTTAAAACGCTTCAACCAGTCATCAACTCGATATGGTAGTTTTTTGTCACGAAATCAGCATTAAACTGGAGTTTTTGGTCACTTTTCAAAATGTGGTAGTTTTGTGGGATGGTTACGTGAAATGTGGTAGTTTTTTGTCAATTACTCCTCTCAGCTCACGCAGCAAACCTCTCCCATCTCGACCACGAACTGGCGACACACTAGGTTTAGCGCTGGTGCCGGCGCCAACCACACTCGCTACTCACGTGCGGCCGCCTCCAGTCGCTGGTCGCCACCGCCCGACATCGATGCCTCCACGCAACCCACCAACGCACCGGCGGACGCCCTCTAACCCATGCCGCTATTGCTGACTTGCCTCGCCAGTCTTCTCCCTCCTCCTCTCTCGCCTAACTGACCCCGTCACCGAAGATTCAAGTTCCAAAGAATAATAAGTGAAGGAAGTATTTCAGAGTTATGACTGGAGGTACTTGTAGGTGTTAATGAGATGCTTGAGTACTATGTTTTCTTCTCTGCTAGAACCCCTTGGTCACATTTCTTTTTCTAAAAATTCCAAAGAAAAATCCATTCAATGAGAGAATCAATTTTTTTAAAGCCTGGCATCTAGTTAACTACGGAAGATTTGGTTGGGAAATTATAATTAGTGATAATAGACTATACGTGGCTAGGCAACGAGCCTAAGGTCATGTACAACAGTATACAGCCAGCAATATGTAAGATGTGCCAAATACGATTTTTCAACCACGTGTAAGAGAGAGACAGATGAAGGAGAAGGTGCCCGTATGTAGAAATAAAGACGGTCCATTCCCATAAAATTCGCTCCTTACCAACAACTTTTTTACCGTTGTATGGATAGGTCGTCTGTTACGCTCCTAGAAAATCTCATGTTTTGTTTTGGGTCGCAATAACTGCCACACGTGTGGCATGGATATGAACCCACCCACACACCTCGTGTGCCGTGAACAGGAACCCGCCCGCACGACCGCGTCCGGGCGTGCAATTGCACAGCCCGCATGTCCGGTGTGTGGCAACCCCGCCCGCACTACCCCGTCCGGGCCAAACGACCCGCTGCCCGCACGACCCAGCCGTTCCCGGCCTCCGATCGATCGCCTCTCTCGACTGCCGCCATCGTCCCCCACCTCTCGAACCCCTACCTCCGCCGCCGGCCTTCTCTGGTTGCCATGGCAACCAGGGCAGATCTGTAGGGCAGTCCCACCGCAAACCACACCCCGACCCTTCCCACCACCAGCCCCCCACTCCAACCCAGCCCTCTAGAGACGATCAGCTAAAATCTGGTGAAAATCTCCCGATCTCATCCTTCTCATCATTCAGGCTGAAAA
The DNA here is from genome assembly GCA_963921465.1 of Triticum timopheevii. Taxonomy (NCBI): domain Eukaryota; kingdom Viridiplantae; phylum Streptophyta; class Magnoliopsida; order Poales; family Poaceae; genus Triticum; species Triticum timopheevii. Next base: position 625,425,181 of record OY997264.1, on the reverse strand, counting down.
TCTCCCCGATCTTGTACTGGATCCATGCTATAGGGGTAAAACACTGCATGGTTCAGTGTATCTTCGCAAATTGCCAGGCAGAATACACCAGATCTGCCATGTACTACGTTTGAGATTAACTTAAGTTCCTAGTTTGATTGACGCAAGTAGTTGGGTATGAAAATGGATGAGTAGGAATCCCTAAAAAAGGAGAGGAAGGACAATTTTGTAATAAAGGGGGTGGGAAAAATTAATTGCCACTTGTGTATAACCACAGTTGCCACCTTTCGTTGTCAGTAACTGCCACCTAGTTGACCTGTTGATTGCCATCCCTATCTTCTATGTGCAAGCAGCAGAAGAATATAATTCTTGTGAATTGTTGATGCGTTCTTGTTCATGAAGTGATCGAGAACACATTGGAAAGAAGCGGGACACGGAAAGAATGAATCACGAAGATGGCGTTGATACTTGGGGTTCTCAAAGGCCAGAAACACCCCCTTGGGATGCATCAGAGTACAGTCAACTCATCTCTGCAGGGCCGTTGCTGCCACTACTAGAACAGTATGCAGGCATTGGTATGATGCGTGATAACAAAAAGAAGAGAACAGTTGCCATCTTCGCAACGATGAAGATGACATTCTACTTATGTCATGCACTATCATTTTTTCATAGGTTCTTATGACCAAAACACTCTTAGGGGGCCCCCGTGGCAAGTTCAGTCACAAGGCGCTAACACTGACAAATGTACGGGCAGCCAACTTCAACTAGCAAATATGGCTAATCAAGGTAATGCATACGAAAAAAGAGCACATACTGGTCTGGACATGAAAAATGAACATGCAAAAAATGGCAAAAGGACTCACGAGTTATCACGGGTGAAAATGCAGAGCCTTCATGCAGCACGTGGCATCAGGCAGCACCCATGTACCTGCCATCGACGTCATACACAGGTGAGTCCATAAAAAAGTGAAGTTGCGGATGCTCAATTAGCAGAAGGAGCATAGTTGTCAACTGCAATTGCCATGACTGGACATCTACAATTGCCATGGATAAATAACTGCAGTTGTCATCCCTGGACAACTGTTGTTGCCATCCCTGGACAGCTGCATTTGCCATGGAGGAACAACTGCAGTTGCCATGCCAGTGCAACTACAGTTGCCATGCCAGGACAACTGCAGTTGCCACATCAGGGGCAACTGCAGTTGCCATGGAGGAACAACTGCAGTTGCCATACCAGTGCAACTATAGTTTCCATCCCAGGAAAACTGTAGTTGCCACATCAAGGGCAACTGCAGTTGCCGTGCTAGCACAAACTGCATTTGCCATGAATTGACCAACTACTACTATGCTTACAGGTTATTACGGTGGTGGTAACCCGACAAGCGTCTCGTGGCAAGCTTCACAAATTTGCAGGTGGAGCACGTCATTTTGGTGTCACAGACCACATAAGATGGTCACATGCAGCAGAACAAGGTAAGGAAAAAAACTGAACCACAAAATAGCACTACATTTGTTTTTATGGCAAAAAAAGCACGTGCTGAAAAAAAAGAATTGAAGCAGTGATGGTGGACAAAAACCAAGCATAAAACGCTGACAAGTGGTTGCGTGTAAATGAGTCATGTATTGTCTTTGAAAATTTACCAACTGCTAAAAGCATGTGTGCATCACTAATGGTTGAATGCATTTCGCCTAGTGAGATCAATCTTATAATGTAGTAGTTTTGTTGCTAGAACACAGTGGTTGCCATTTGTTGGTCGCAGTATTTGCCATGTATGCATGACTGCAGCTGCCATGCATATAGAACCCAAGTTTTCGTACTAAAAAAAGGAGCTTGTTGTCGTGCATTAACAAACAATAGTTGCCATGTTTGTTGAACTATAGCTGCCATGACTAGACAGCTACATTTGCCACCCATGTGCATGCGCAAACTGACATCTTGCTGTTCGAATGATGTAATGCCAAATCACTCGACGTTGATGTCATCCGTTGCGATAAACATGTTATTTAAACAAAAAAATCTTACTCTCGTACCTGTTTTTTCCATTACAGGGCCTACAACTACAGTGAACAGCGGAGCGGGCACATCTACTGCGGGGAGCTCTGAGCGCACAGAAGACGCATTCCCCTAGCCAGCAGACAATCATGCCGCAAATAGTGCCGAGTCAGTGTCGGAAAATTGGCAATCATTCCAGCAATTCCCACAGCCACCCCTTTGAACGCAAGCATTGGCAACACTCAAGTTGATGAAACTACCGCCGATACTGAAGTGAATGATGCAACTGACGATGAGGCACAAGGGGATGAAGATGATGGGCAACCAGATATCATGGTACCTCAGCCACCATACGTTGGGCAGAGATTTGAATCATTTGCAGAAGCAAAGGAATTCTACCAGACATATGCAAAGTTCCATGGGTTTGCCGTCAACACCGAATACCATAGGAAAATTAAGAAAACTAACTAGTACAGCAGAGGTGAGATGACGTGCCACAAGGCACGAAGGAACAAGAAAGGGAAAGGTGTTGCGCTTGTCGTTCCGGAATGAAAGAGAGGGATCATTCTCAAGACGGGTTGCCCTGTCCGTTGTAAGCTAAACATAGATGGAACACAGTATGTGGTCACTGAATATTTTGACGAGCACAACCACAAACTCATAAAGAAGTTCGATCTGGTAAAATTTCTGACCGCCCACAGCGGGTTCACCCCAGTCGAAAGGCAATTCGTAAAGCTGCTACATGATTGTAACGTCGGTCCATCAAGAATGGTCCAGATACTATCACTCATCCACAACAAAAAGGGGAAACTGAGTAGCATGTTGTACATACCAGCTGACGTCACAAACCTACAGGCCAAGTACCATAGAGAGAGCAAGCTGGCTGACATAGAGGCCACAATGGCCTACTTCGATGAGAAAGCGAAGGAAGATCCAGATTTCTTCTACAGGATAACGTTGGACGATGAGGACCGTGTCAGGAACATGTATTGGCTGGATGGTGCTGCAAGGAGAGCCTACAAACATTTCCGAGATTGCATTTCATTCGACGCGATGTATCTGACTAATATGTACAAGATGCCATGCGCTCCGTTCATAGGAATAAGTAACCACAATCAGTCGTTGCAGTTTGGCTGCGGGCTCGTTCGGAACGAAGACACGGATGGGTACGTTTGGCTGTTCAAGACCTTCTTGGAGTGCATGGATGGACTTGCTCCGATGAACATAATAACAGACCAGGATTTCAGCATGCGTGCAGACATAGAGGAGGTATTTCCGTTGGCAGTGCACAGGCACTGCATGTGGCACATTATAAAGAAGGCTGAAGAGACGCTAAGACCGTTCTTTGCTGACCGTCCAGAGCTCCACAAGGCGTTCGAGCTATGCGTGGACCATAGCTTGACGGTGGAGGAGTTTGAAAGGAGTTGGATGGCCATGACTGAAACATATCAAGTCCAAGACAACGAGACGCTTGCTAACCTGTGGGATAAGCGAATGTACTGGGTGCCGGCCTACTTCATGCAGTGCTTCTTCCCCTTTCTGCAGACTACGCAGCGCAGCGAGGGGTTCAATGTTGTTTTGAAGCGGTACATGAGCCCTGGCAACTCATTGCTACAGTTTGCCAAGAAGTACACAACTTTGCAACAAAAAGTTCTGGGATCTGAACTACAGTAAGAAGCTACCACCGCGCTAAAGCAGCCGAAATTGCTAACGTATTTACCGATGGAGAGGCAAATGAGCAAGATATACACAAACAAGATCTTTAACAAGTAAGTCAGTTGCGTTACAGTCTTATTTGCACAAAAAGCACTAAGGCAGTAGGTGCCTTATAGAGTGCAATGCAGTTGCCATGATATGCAGTTGCCATGTTTAATGAAATACTGTTTGCCATGCTTACTCAGCTGCAGTTGCCATGTTCAATGAAAATTCTGTTTGCCATGTTTAATGAAATACTGTTTGTCATGCTTACTCAACTGCAGTTGCCATGTTCAATGAAAATTTTGTTTGCCATGCTTGCTCAGATGCATTTTCCATGTTCAATGAAGTGCAGTTGCGATGTTTAATGCACTGTACTGCCATTGGGGCATGTTGGTATGAAAATGCCAATGTCAACTGAAAAATGTTATATTCTAGACACATATGCTGAAATGCAGTTGCCATGTTTACTAAAAATGCAAACTTCCATGTTTGGTGAAAAATGCAATTGCCATGTTTACTCAACTGTAGATGCCATGTTCAATAAAAATGCAGTTGCCATGTTTTATGCAAAGTGCTTCCAGAGAGAAATGTTGGTGTGGAAATGGCAATGGCCAGTTGAAAATGTAATACAGTTGCCTTGTCTAGTTTACTGCAGTTGCCATGTTCAGTTTACTATGTTTGCCATGTTCAGTGTACTATGTTTGCCATGTTAAAAAAAATGTATTTCTATTTCCATGACAACATAAGGTGCTACAAAAAATGATCGCACGATAGTTTAATAGAAAACACACAAAACTTGCAGATTCCAGGAAGAAATAAAGCGTGCCAGCATGTTCACGGCTTTCCAGGTGGACGAACATACGTTCAAGGTGTGTTCTATTTTGGACATGTCAGATTTAGAACCTGAAGACCCGGACAAAGGAAGGAACTACTTCGTGAAAGCCTCGATCGGACAAGGCGAATACTACTGCCAATGCTGCAAGTTTGAACGGGACGGCATTGTGTGCTGTCACATACTAAAAGTAATGGACATGAACACTATGACACGGATGCCCCGCCATTTCATAAGGCAGTGATGGACTTGGGACGCTGACAATGCGTTTGCGCCGCAGACAACAAACGTAGTTCTGGCTGTGCATGACGAGAGACCTAAGGCAACCATGGAAGCCGTGAGGCACGTTTTGCTGACAAAGAACTATGATGAGCTAATTGATGAAGCGTGCAAGAGTGATGAGACAGCGAGAGTCGCAGAAAAACACAGGAAGGCCATGAAAAGAGAGCTTGATGAGATCAAGAAGAGGAAAGCTGAGGAAGCCTGACACCGGTTCCCCCGCACATCAAGTGTGCCTTCATCCACGGGGCCATCATCTGAAAACTCTGAGATAGGATCTGGAACAGCAAGCACACAAACCCAGGTCAGGAACCCACCCCGTTCCATCACAAAGGGTCGTCCAAGAGAGATAAGGTACAAATTGGGATTGGAGATTCAAGCAAAACACAAGAAAACGAAGAAAGGGACGGACAATCCATAAGCAAAAGTTGGGGCACTGTGACATGGTCATTGTGGACATTTTGTTTTTTACCCTAGATGTTGTGAATTTTTTTTAATTTGGGATAATGACTCTTGAGGGGCTTCAGAAGTTGAAGGAAAGTGCATTGAATGGATAAATGTAGTTGCCATGTTATGGGTACTTAATCTGCCATGTTATGGGTACTTAATCTGCCATGCTATTTTATACTAAAAATATGCCATACTATTTTATACTAAGAATATTCCATGCTAGTTGCACTGGATCTGCCATGTTAGTTGTACTGGATCTGCCATGTTAGTTATGTTGGATCTGCCATGTTAATTATGCTAGATCTGCCGTGTTGTTTGTACTAGATCTGCCATGTTAGCTGTACTGAAAATATGCCATGGTATTTGTAATGACTCTGCATCGCATATATTTCCATAACAATTCAACGCGGTTTAGTGCCACATATTGTGTTGTGTGCAATGTATGGGAAACAAGTTGGAAAAAGCGTAACGTGCATAAACTGCAGCAAAGGTTGTGGCTACATGATCAACCTACCATGCTAGCCGGTGAAGTTAGTGATGAAAAAGAAGAAGCAAAACGTCCAAATGAACAACGACGATGACTTTCACTAACCAAGTCTGATGAACTACATTTGCCATGTTTTAAAACATCGTGACGCATTTGAAACAGCAAAACAGGTGCTACAAACGATGAAACCATAGTAATAATGATAAACATAAAAACATATCTGTTGTCATGCCTAAGTAGGTTCATATCCACACATATATTATAGAAACTATTCAAATGTCGCTCACACACCACCACTACATAGTAGGCTACACGGGGTTGCAGTCATAACATAGCGCACGAACATAGTTTTTGACGAGAACAAAAGAGATAGTACCTTACATTCCTCAGCAACAGAATGTAAGGTATGCGTCCGGTGTATATCGCCGCGTGATCACTTGTACCTCTTGATGAGTTTCTTGACAGCTTCCTCCACAAACTCGCGTGCTCCAGACCGCTTGTTGAAATCTTCATTCGTCAACCAGTTCCACGTGTAGATTTTCCAGAGCTCAATGACCATTGCAGCTGTGACAGCGGGCACAAGTCTACCTTCCCACTTTGCAAAGTATTCCAACGTGTGAAAGCCACAGTCCGTCGTACACAATAAAAAGAGTCATGTGAACTCACAAAAAAGGACATACATAGCAGTGATAGACTTCAATTCAGATGTAACAACAAAAGAGGTGTTGGATTGATGTAAAATGGCACATGGAGGATGGGGGTAGGAAATTACGTGTTCCCTTGCTTTGTAGTCGCCACGTACTCAACCGGGAAATGTCTGATCTGGACCTTTGAGTGTTCGTAGTGACGGTTCCATGTCTCTTTGAGGTTGTTGATGAAGAATTCAACATGCGTAGTAAGGTCTGCATCAGCTGCCGAACAAATTGAATCAAGCACCTCAAAATGTTGGTTCTTCAGGTCAAGACAGATCGCATAGTGGTGACCACACTTGTCGTGTTGGTCATGTGGTGCAAGCTCCTGGAACATGGGGAACATGACCTGCATTTAAAAGTGAGGGATATGAGAAGCAGAGTTCGCATGAAGAACCACAGAGGGACAAAAAAAGTAGAATCACGTAGAATGTTTGGTTGTGGGTGGGGGGTAGTTGAAAGAAAGTTTCCATCCATGTATGAACAAAATTTGTCGTGTATTTTTCTATGAAGTTGCCACATAGTTTGCACGGGATGCAAAAAATCAAAAAGTCAGGTTGCACGGCAGCTATTGCCACATGAAACATCTGCCACGTAAACAGAGTGCAGAAGATGGCAAAAAACCATACCATGTGAAAAAAAAGTGCAAACGGGGAAGGAATACTCACATATTTCTTTAGTGTGAGCTTGAATTCACCGTGTGGTGCAAAATTCTTCCTCAGGATTTTGTGGTGGAAGTCACCATCCCATATTTTGCAGGTCACACTGTAATGCATGATTGTTTTGTCGGCACACACATCCATATGATTGTTGATGTAGTCAATCCCGCATGCAACTATATTCGTCGACATTTTACCGTTTGGCCTCACGGACTCGGCAAGATCACCCAGGTCGACGTACGTCGCTTCGCATTGAATGACCTTGGTTCTGTCTAAACATGAGCTGTATGAAAATGATATAACATGAAAGAATCATGCCTACTAAGTAAAAAAATGAAAGAAGTAAACGTAAGAGGATCATGTATAGAAAGTACAAAAAGAAGATGAATGGTAAAAAAGGAACAAAGCAAAATGAGAGATTATGGTGGTGTGGTCATTTATGCTTTCAGCTCCTTCATGTGCTTGCTGCTGGACCTCGCATTGCCAAAGCGCTTGACAATATCGTACAGCTGGGTCTGTTCCTTAGTGGCCCTGAATTCGGGCTCGTAGTATTTCGCGGGAGGTGGGTGAACTACCCTCTGCTGCCTCACAGAACTAGGGGTGGCACTCCTGATGGTATCCTCAGATACCGTATCTGTAGGCACGTTCGAACTTGATTGCCCTTGCCCTTGTGAGGACCTCCTCTGCAATGCTGCCTCCTCAATCCTGCGGTAAGCTTCATCAAGTAACGGTGAAATCTCCTCAGGGGTGGCTGCAAGGATCAAAAAAGTGGATTAGGATACCTAGAAATCAAAAACAGATGCATTGTGAGAAGATAGGGTGCATGATGTGAGATGTATGTACAAAAAAATGGGGAGTTGCCATGTGTGGTGCAACTACAGTGGCCATGTTGTGGCAATTGCAGTTGCCATGTAGTTGCACTGTAGTTGACATCTGGTTGGACTGTAGTTGCCATGTCATAGCAACTACAGTTGCCATGTTGTGCTAACTACACTTGCCATGTGCTTGCCAAGTGGAAAAAATGCAGCATGAAAACAAAAAAGTACAAGTGACATAGTGCAGCAACTCCAGTTGCCATGTGTAATGCACTGTATTTGCCATGTGACAGCAACTACAGTTGCCATGTTGAATCAACTTCAGTTGCCATGTGGTTGCTCAAAATGTGAAATGCAGCATGGCAGCAAAAATAATGTAGGTGACATGGTGCATCAAATCCAGTTGCCATGTCATCACATATCAGTTTCCCATCATAAGTGAGGACCCTCAAAAAAATACAATTTTGACAAAAGTCAAACTACAAAGATGTATACAAGAAAATGATATAAGCACATGATAAATGTACCTTGAACTATCGGCTCTGCGAACTTGACAGCCTTCCTGCCCTCGACCATTGGCTGCGCCATCATTGCGGGCATGCCTCCCAGGAAAGCAAATGCAACTGGCATAGGATCTGGCACCACTGGTTCATCTTGACTGATGCCACGACTGAAGCTCGGTCGGGTGAAGGCAATTGGGTGCCTCTCATGCCTACTGGTCGGACCACGAACAACTTGCGGGGCAGAATCCAAGGGTGAAAGATCAACAAACATATCTGAATCGGCCGCTACAGAATGATCGGGCTTATTTGTAGGGCGGGGCGTACTGTCAGCGGTATCAGCCGTAGCTTTCTTGATAATCTTCTTGTTTGGGCTGTATGGGACACCCACATTGACTGGGATCTTGGAAGTGCGTAGATTTAAACTGGGGATTTCCACTGCGGGTAAAGGCGCACTCTGCTCCGGACGTTCACCTGCGTCACTCGTGCCCGGCTTGACACCTGCATCAGTTGTGCTCCGGTCTTCCGATTTCTCCATCGCATTGCTTGTGGCAGGTGGGGGGAACAGTGTGGACGCAGGGACATAACCAGACTCGTCTCTGCTGCTCCTAGCTACAACCAGTGCTTTGGGTATGTCTGTTGATTGCTTGCGGGGGCTACGACGCCTAGGTGGAAGACCAGCACGCGAAACGGTCGCCTTAGCAGTATCTACACCGACAGGAGCTGGAGCTGTTGTGCCAAGACTCTCACCTGTAGATGGCATATCATTGTGAACTGCCGCCTCAGCCGCTTCTGTCGTGGACACAGGAGTGCCACCACGCACACACTTGGAATCAGTGTCAGATGAGCGGGAATCTTCCTTGCTTAGGTTGGTCTCGGGAGCGTCCACTTCAACGCTTGTTGATGGGGTGGCATGGCTCACAGCAGCATCCTTCATTGCCAGAAGAGTTGGCAATATTTCAGCTGTCCTGGCAGATACCGACTCGTCACTCCTTGATGTACGGATGCCTGTTGTTCTAGCCTGCACATCTGCAGCCGGCGGAGATGGTCGGCCACTTGCATCAGAGTTAGTGGGAGCAGTTGACGGTGCAGCAGCAGTATTGTCGCCTGGCGCCTCATGAACATCTGAGTTGCCCCCTGTTGACAACTTTGAATGCAGGCGTTCGAGTGGGTCCTTAATGATATGCTTGGCCCCATGCGTAGTAGTCTTCTTCACCCTGCAAAAAAAAGAAAGCACATGAAAAAGGTATTAAAAAATGAACAAAATATTTTTGCCATGGTAGAAATCTTAAGAAAAATGAAAAACAAGTGGAAAAGCTGGTAGTTGCCATGTAAGGGGAACATGAGTTGCCGTGTGACATAGTTGGCAGTTGCCATACAAAATCCAGCAGTAGTTGCCATATTAGCCAACTTGAAGAATGATAAAAATGTCTGATCTGCCATGAATGCAATTTCAAACTTAGGTATGGGATGAGCACACAAGCCAACGATAAATATGGCAGTTGCCATTAGGTACAGTAAGAGTTGCTATTTGGCCTAGATGCCAGTTGCCATGTAAAAACCAATAGGAGTTGCCATACACTTAAAAAGGAAGGAAGAAATCATTTGGAAAACAGCAGTTGCCACGTGGGGGACGATGACAGAAGACCATGTGACAAGCTGAACAGATGCATTGGAAAATCAAGAAAAAATAGCACTATGTCAACGAAAGCACATGGAAAAACCTACTTCTTGACTAGCTTCCTCAGGTCTGACAACACGACAGGAACCCCGGTGTTGGTCATCGTCGTACGAGGAGATGACCTGGTGGAAGGGGTGTCACCGGCAATGGCGCACCTTTGTTCAACCGAGCAGAAACACGGGTTGGCGTTTGCGCCTGTTTCTTCGTAACTGATCATCCACCAGCTGTCGGCTCGCTGCACGTATGAGATGGAGGAAAAAAGGTGGCAATTGTCAGACAGCAAACTCGTTGCCGCACTTGACAAAAACAAGTGCAAAAAAGGGATGAGTCTGTTCCCGAGAAAATAGACAAAGCAAAAAACTAAAATTAAAGTCGAACCTCCTCCTGGCAGCTACCGGATCGGTCCTAGACCTCTTGCCAGGAGAACCCTGCCAACATCCTCTGGAGCCCTCCCCCCTCCTTGATGGAAACACCCCCTCGCCTCTCGCAGCCGTATGTTCTTTGACTTTCTCCGGTGGGGGGACATCTGTTGCATCCTTGCCCTTGTTACCACCTGCGCGAACTTCAGCATGTTCATCATCATCGGTGTCCTGTTGCACATTCTCCATGTCATCGTCATCATCCTTGCTGAGGCCAGCGTCTCCATCTAGTTCATCTTGTGTGTCACCAGGCTCTTGGGAACTGTTGTAGTCATACCGGCCACGGCAACCGGTTGGCCGATGTGTACGTTCTGGGACAAATGAAGTGAACTGCCTCGCAACCGCGTCGCTGTCAGAGCCACTGAGGGACGTCCACCCCTCAACCAACTTCCCGAGCAAGCCGGTCATTCCGGATGCAAACTGCCCAATTAGATGCTCAACAGGTGCCCTCGCCTGTGCACGAAACAAGAAGCATCAATAACCACCCATATTGCAGTCACTTGCGCGACATCAAAAAATAATCCACGACAAACCATAGATGTAGATATTTTGATTACCTCAGTAGGGCAAGACGGATCTGAGTGCACGCCCATCCACTTTCCAAAGTTATGAGGCCCCCCAAACACGCTGTAGTCTATAGCATGCTTGGCCATCAGCTAGAAAAAACAAAAAAGCAAGGATGTAAGAGAGAGAAGGTAAGTTTCAGCACGAATGAAAGAGTTCCCATGTGGAGTGAAACATGGATATAATACGCAGACAACCATGGATAACAAAAGGAGTCATCCCTTATGAACCACGGATGGTTGCCTCATGTCAAATTTGTAAGCATGCCGTGTGGAGAGAGAAACCAGAACTAACCTGCAGTTTTCCATATTTGGTATTAGTTACCCCGTCTGCAGCAAGGACAGCCTTGACAGCGTTGATAGTCCACGCAGAAACAACAAACTTGTGCGTAGGCGGCGGGCCTCCTGTCCCAGTGAAATCCACGGTGGACAGATTAAGACAGTCGACGTACATGAGCTGATTTAAAACAATTTTACAAAGAAAGAAATATCAGTTGCCATCATGGGTACTTTGTAGTAAAAAAATTAGGATAATCTATGTTCCCATGATAATCAAGTTGATGTGCATGAAAAGAATAGAAAAAAAAGAAGAAGTTGCCTCCTGTATGTGCTAGTTGCCATCATAGTGTGATGGCAGTTGCCATATTACCATGATGGCAGTTGCCATCATAGTGTGATAACAGTTGCCATACTAATATGATGGCAGTTGCCATATTGTCATTATGCCAGTTGCCATATTGTCATTATGCCAGTTGCCATATTGTCATTATGGCAGTTGCCATCTTGTTATGATCAGGTTGCCATGCATGAATAAAAGTGTGTTAAAAAAGAGTGTTCACATAAAGAACTGGTAAAAAATACCATTAAATGCAGTCGACAACCCTTTTGGTACATCTTGCTTGAGAATGCATCATGCAGGAAGTCGGCAATAAACTCACATTTTTCAGATCCGCCTGCACTGCACAAGATTTCAAGACAAAAGGTTGCCGCATCAGAAATCAAATGGAAAAAACATCGAAAACACTGGCAGTGACTAGCTTTACACATGACCTCGAAGCCAAAAGATTGAAGGAAATTTAAGTAGTAAAGATGGATCATTCACTAGGATGGGGAAGCATTTGTTGCTTGGGCGAAGAGAAGTGGTCGGCGCGAAAACAGCTGAGATGAGGTACATGAGTAGCTTCATCTTGAAAACATCTTCATGCGTCATCATGGCCTGCAGCGAATCTGCCAGTGCAGACGTGTTCGGCATGGATTCCAACCCAGGAAACAAACGGGGGAACAGCGCTTCCTCGATCTCATTATTGACCTCGTACGGGACTTTGATATGTCCACAAGGCACACCCAAAGTGCAGAACATGGATTCCTCGTTCAACGGTAGTCTTCCACTTCCCGGAATCACGAATTCCCTGGAGGCGGGGTCGTAGATCTCACCAAGCTAGTCGCATACAGGGTTGACAAGGTTCGTGCACCGGACATCCATCAGAGCCTGCATACCCATCTCAGCAGCAGCTCCCTTCTGATCGCCGATGAATTTGTCAGTCAACGCAGTCAGTCGTTCTTGGAAGGCTCTGTTGCGAATACGTTTCTTCTTCTGCAAAAAACAGACAAAAAGTGATCAGTTGTTGCCATGTTTTGCAATGTCATGAAATTTTAGTTCATGACAGACGACTGCAAGCTCGAGGTGCCAACCAGTAACATAAAGCAGGAGAAGGAGGGGATGTGTGGACAGTTACCTCATCACCCTCTTTTCTCCGTCCAGTTGCCCGATTACGCTATGGTGGATCCATGAAATCATCATCATCATTTTTATGATCACCACGAGCCATTTTGCTGAGATAGGAACAGACCAAATTGTCATGGTGGAAATGTAAATGCAAGAGGTAAGCAGTTGCCACCTAACAGAAAATGTCAACTAGTGAATGCAAAAAATATAACATGAACACACACGCACCCCTCCTATGATTGTCGAAAACATAAACGTGGCAAGTAAGCACATTGGTTGCATTATCAAGAAAAAAAAGTGTACAGATCGTAAATGCACTAGAAAACAAAAATGTTGAAGTTGTCATGTTAGCCCAAGATAGTATGATAGAAAGTCACAAAATCCTCCACATCACAAAAACTAAGATGTGGCAGCTCACACCCTGTCCTAAAAATACACCAATCAAATGCCACCTGTTCAGCGGCAGAAATGTGCTAGGGTGAAATTGCCGTGTTGAAATGCAACACATACTACAAAAAAGCGATGAAACCACATCTAATCAAGAACCTGAAAATTGCCACAGCGTGTTCACATATCACGAAGTCATTGTGGCAAAACAAAAAAATTGCGTCTGCAGTACAATGAATTTGCCACATTGTACTGACTGTAACATGGCAACAGACATGATGTGGTCAGCCAAAAACTTGCCACATGGAAAGCATATGTATGGCATCTGACACAATTGATATGCAAATTTGGTTGCCATATTAAGCAGCCAATTTGCCACATTGTCCTATCTACAGTATGGCAACAGACAGTGTGTTCACATTTTATTTGCCATATGAATATACTATCCAAGTGGCAACAGGCACACTTGATGTGCACATTAGTTGCCGTCCAATGCAGTTGGCTGCTGAAACTGCATTTACTACCGATTTACTACACTTTACCATTCACACCGTGTGGTAACTATCACAAATCATTCAGAAAAATTAGTTGCCACAATGAAAAAGCATGTTTGTGGCTACTATCACAGTAATTCAGCAAATTAGTTGCCACATGGAAGAGCGTGTGTGTGGCAACTATCACAGTCATTCAATAAATTAGTTGCCGCATGGGAAAGCTTATTTGTGGCAACTATCACAGTCATTTCAGTAAGTTAGTTGCCGCATGGGAAAACACGTTTGTGGCAACTATCACATTTGTTCAGGAAGTTAGTTGCCATACAATCATCAAAGTTAATCAAACTACCAAGTTTGCCTCATACTACAGTTTCAAAAACCAACTAACTAGATCTAGGGTTCAATGGCAACTACAGTGACTACAAATTCAACCTCGAAGTTCTCCCCCAAACTGATTGCAAACACCAATTCGAACCAATGCGCATCAAACAAACCGGGAGACACCTGCCCAATCCAAAGGCAAGACTAGTGCGTGCCTCCGGACAGGCATAACCACACCGACGAGGCCGGCGCGGCGGCGGCGACGAAACTGTCCAGTGCCACCAAAAACGGCTAGCAGACGACTCCGCCGCCGGCGGGAACACCGACGCATCGCCAAATCGCCTGAATCTCTACGAATCTTGAGCGAGTAATCGAACAGGGAGGGAAGGGGGAAATGCAGGAAGGGATTGCGAGAGTTGTAGCGAGCATTACCTTCAACCCGCAGGCGCTCCGGCGAAGCCGCTCCGTTCCGGCGAGCACCACCGACGGCCGTGAACACCATCGATTCTTCCGCCTCCGCCGTCGCCTTCTCCCCTCGCCTTCTCCTCCAATGGTTTGAAATGCGAGTGGGTTGTGCCAGTAACTGCGGTGCGGGGGTGAGTAAATGGAACCGTGAGGGACAGGGGGCAGAGGTGTGCGACGTGTTTGACGTCAACCGCGGTCGGCGCGTGGCGTGCGGGCGCATAGCAGTTCCACCGCATGCCCCCGAGTGGCAACCGCTGACCGCAGGAGGGCAACCAACGTGCGAGCGAACTGTCTCGCACACCGCACACGCTCCTCGTCCTACGTGGCGCAGAAAAACGACTGGATTGTGCCAAGATTCGTGCACAAAGTATCCAACGGTGATGCTTGCGTGTGATCGAGATGGTGAACGCCCACACGTGTGGGCGTTAACATTCCCGTTTGTTTTCTTTACGTGCAAAACTAACCACAGCACAACCAAAACTCCAGATCGTGGGTGGATGCGCCAGATAGCCTAATAGACAGCGTATTTTACCGGGTGTCTTTTGTACTGTCTATAAAGTGACGTGGAGGTAATCTATAGACAACAGCCATCTAAACTGATGTACATGCCCTACATAAATTCAACTTAATTAGAGCTGCGGGTCCACTTGGACAGCCATGGTTTTGGGTACCGGGCGGTAAATTCGGTTACCACCCGATTACCGCGTTTCTCGCCGCCCCACGAGAAATCTATGCCCCGAGCGAATTTTTCTTGAATTTTTTCAATTTTTTCGAATTTAAACTCTCATAATTAGGTTAGATAAGTTAGGAGCTTAAAGAGAACATGCAAGCACTGTGGCGTACTGGTTAGAATGGTGTAGCTGGTTAAATTACCTGAGATCTTGGGTTCGAGTGTCGTAGTTGTCCTTTTTTTTCACTTTAGGATAAAAAAGAATATATTGTCAAAATAAACGACGCTGGAGGGATTCGATCTGGCAACCTCTTGGTAGAGAGAAGCACATATACGGCCTAACCACCACGCCAGACGGTGAATGCCGAAGGAATTGAGTCCAGACCTAATTTAGAGAACACAGAAAAAATTGAATTCAAAATTCAAATTCAAATTTCGTCCGAAATTTTTCCGGGATTTCGCGGTTACCGTGGTAACCGAGAATTTCGGTGCCCCACGAGAAAAAATGTGCCCTCGGGATCCAAATCCTTGCACGTGGCACTTCCTTACTGGCCCTGCACGATAATCCCTGCTGGGAGCCCCGCAGGTGAGCCGAACCCCCCTAAAGTGCGACTATTCTCTTTGTCTGGGCCCGGGCCTGGCACCGTCGTTTGTTCTGGCGAAAGGTTTGCGTAACAGAAGTGGAGGCCGGCCCGCCGACATCTCAGACAAAGCAAACTTGTCCCGGAAGAAAAAAACTCCAACAACACAAACAAATTATAAGATCACGTCACGAGGTAGATCGGTTCCAAATCCCCAAATTTCACCAAGCGGCGCACCATTAGACCTATGGCGGCGGATAAGGAGCCGACGAGCAAGGGGATGGCCGGCCAGGAAGGGTGCCAAAATTGTAGTGTTGAAAAGTGCTCCTCGATGGCCGGCCAGAGGTGCCGGTGCGCCAGCAAAAGGAAGGCCGAGGAGGCGGCGGCGGCCGGCGAGGAGTGTCCGCTGAAGGTGTGCAAAGTGGAGGCGGCGCCGGAAGTCGCCGCAGATTCATTGAAGCCGGCAGTGGAGGCCGTACGCGAGAAAAGGTTGACGCGGCTGCCGCAGGAAGATATCCATTGGACCCTTGCCCATGTGGTGGATGGTCCTGTCTCTCATCACTACGAGTCCCTGAAGCGCCAAAACCCCAGCTTGCTGCCCTCGCCGGAGGAGCAGACGGACAGGTACAAGGTTGATCTCTATAATGGTGCCCGCGCTCTCTACGCCGTTCGAGAGAGATTCGCCAAGTTCCAGGCACTTGTCCGCGCTGAGTATGAGAAGCGCGGCTATGTCGAGGTCGACGACGACTTCCTGGTCCGCAGGGCGCAGCTCCAGGCGTATTACGATGTCCTACGCGCCAAGCCAATGAAATATGTCGCCCGTTTGGTCGACTCCGGCGAACTTTTCGTTGCCCCCCGCCAAGAATAAATTGAGTTGGATGGCAAAGGATGCTCCTCACAATGAGGATTTCACTTCATGCACATCTTTTTGTTATCTGTCTATGCACAGACAGCACTGTCGGACTTGATGTGCTGATGAAGCCATGCTAGCTCTTGATCAACACCTTGAATAATAGTATATGTCCCTCTGTCTCTGTGTGCTATTGTACTAGTACTATTAAGTTGTGGTTTTGTACGTACTACTACATGGCAGACAGAATTATGGGTGTTTTTCTGCGGGACAAGTTTTCTGCTTTGTGAGTATATCAGTATCATTCTTCAACGACTTGATGTGCTGATGCGCTAGGTGTTTGAAAAGTGGCATTTCTTGTTGGCTCTGAGCAATGGCATATTTTGTGTATGTTGTGCATTTTTTGTTGTGTATGATTGCTAGATTAGTACTTGGCTCAATTGCTTTCTTATGTGCGTGACATTCTTCCAATGCCCCTGTTCAGCTGTTCCTTGTGGTTAAGATCCAAACGAGGCAAAGTTTGCATTATACTAGGCGATAGAGCAATTGCTACACCTACCGGCGGGTTGTTACGTATCTTACGTATTAATTGAGGCGCATGACCCACCCTGCAAATCAGGGGGGGCGTTTAGCAATAATCCTACACCTACGTAACCAACCTACGTGAAGTTACTTAACCCTCCTAATCTAATCCTCCCACCCCCCCTGATTTTCGCGGGGTGGGTGCCCGGGCAAATCTCTCTTCCAATTAAATCTTGACAAGTCAGTTTTTACGTAGGTTTACGTAGAAACTCTACGTAGATGTAGCAAAGCCCGGCGTTTAGTTAGGAGAAAGGAAGATTACGTAGCTTATGTAAAGGACATCACTAGCATCAGATGCTTTGCATCTATCAGACTAGTCAAATGCCGTAGGATTGGGTTAATCTGCAGCGTACGATGAGGCCTAATAAAAGGAGGGTCCGGCTAGTTAGTATGGATAGTAATACCTTAAATTACGGCTAATTAAATGCAAGATTTCATCCGTTGTGGGCTTGGACGTTAGGAGGTTTGCTTAATCCCTTATTTAGCAATCTTGATTCCAATATCATTTAAAATTGCTTCCAAACAATATTTTTCCCTTGAAAACTAAAATTGCTTCGAATGTGAGTTTTGTCAGCCATGTGGACATGTAGAACTTTTTCCCAATGTGATGTTTTTTTCGCGAATACGCAGAGGATGTGTATCTTTGCAATGATAGAAGAAGAGTTTTATAGCATGGGTTACAAGAGTTCTAAGCCATACGCAAGAAGGCACGGAAGTGAACTAGGAGCACGACAGACGTGGGGATGCTCAGCCCCAAGAGCCTACAAAGCTATCTCTCGGGAATGATGTTGTGCAGTCCGGTGGCGCCAGCCTTGGCCCACATGCGTGCCTCGTCTCTGATGATGCCGGAGAGCCGGGAGATGGAGGGCTGCTCGCCATCAAATATGCAAGTGTTCCGATGCTTCCAAACCCACCACGCGGTGAGAATGATCAATGAGGCTAGGCCCTTGCACGCCGGGGATGGCGAGCGATTGCAGGACGTCTCCCACCAGGCTTAGAAGTCGGCGTCGTTGCTCGAGATGTCGGCGGTGGAACGAACCCAGCCGAGGATCTCGTGCCAGATTTGCCATGAGGAAGGGCAGCCCGCCAAGAGATGTTGCATGGTCTCCTCCTCTTGGTCGCAGAAGGCGCAATAGTCCTCGTGCGGAAGGCCGTGAGAGCGAGGCGTTCAGCCGTCCAGCACCGGTCTTGTAATGCAAGCCAGATGAAGAATTTTATGTGGGGGGGGGGGGGGGCCATGACTTCCACGCGAGCTGCCAATGTGGGTCCTGGCAGGCACCTAGGAATAGTGCCTGATAGCATGAGCTCGCCGAATAGGTATCGGAAGTGGTCCAGCGCCAGTGCAGGGAGTCTGGGGTGTCAGTGAGAGCGACATGGCGCACACAACGCCAGAGATCAACATATTGGACGAGAGCGGCAGGTCCCAGAGCTCCCCAGATGTCACGAACCCAAGAGCGCTGGAGAAGGCCATCATGCATGGTGCGGGTCTTGCGCCGCCTCCGAGAGACAAGCGCAAGGACGAGTGGCGCGATCTCAGCGACTGGTCTGCCATTGATCCAGTGATTGCTCCAGAATATGCACGTGCGCCCGTCGCCGAGTGTCCAAGTTGTAGAAGCACGGAAGATGGCCGAGATGGCGGGGTCTTGGGGGATGTGTAAGTGGCTCCATGGCCGCGACGAGTCAGTGAACTTGAGCCATAGCCAGCGAGTTCTCAGCGCGATGCCGGCGCGCTGTAGGTCACGGCCACTGAGGCCGCCAAGAGAAAGCGGGCGACACACCCTTTGCCAGTTGACCAGACATTGGCCGCCTTTGGCGTCCGTGCTTCCAGCCCAAAGGAAGCCACCAATGATGCGGTTGGCCCTCTTTAGGATGGAGCAAATTAAACGTGCTTCTGCCTACTGATTAATTTGCATCCACGGTGAAATCAACGTGCTACAGTTTAATAGAAATTCGTTTCTTAATGGAAAATTTTGCTTCGAAGCATAAAAATCTTGTTTCCAACAAATAGATGATTTCTTCTAAGAAAATTATACCTTCACTATAAAAAAATAACCATTATCATGTGTACGCATGTTTCAAGCACATTAGGACGTGTATGAAAAAAAATACAAATATTCACAATTTTCTTCCATTGATTGAAAGTAATGCTTCCAAATATAAATCTTATTGCTTCTTAATCCATAGTTCTCCTCTATGCTCCATCCAACGGCGTCTGACCTAGTCTTGATAAGCTTCATTTTCTCCCACAAAGCCGCGGGTGTCAACGTCAGCGAGCATTGACACTATTGAGAGGCCGACGATCTTGGCTTGTGACCACCGAAGGTGTGTCAAGATAGCTTGTTTGTTTCCAAACAGATCTTGTTGTCGACCCTGCAAAAATTAAAAAGAAATGAGCTGTTTGACTTGAATTCAGAAACAACGCCTGCAGTACATTACGAAGCATGCAAATGAAGCAAGTTGAACACGGCATAGAAGCGCATGTATCAAACATACGAAGCAAACTATACACCGTGAAGAAGTACAACTATGTTATGTATGAAGCGAATTGTATGCCAGGAAGAAGCACAAATATGATACATATGAAGCATGGAAATTTGAAAGCACATACCCATATAATCTCAAAGTAGTATTGTCGGGGGTTGGGTGCAACATATGTCAATGGATGGCTTATCATGGTGGGAACGAGTAGAACGTCGCCGGTGCCTGAAAGCGGGATAAGGCGTAGACACGAACGCCGGCGTACTTTACCCAGGTTCGGGGCTCTCCTAGGAGATAACACCCCTAGTCCTACTCTGCGGGGTCTCCGCATGATCACTAAGGCACAAGTGATTCAATGGTGCTCCTTGAGCTGTGTGCTAGAGGCAGAAGGAGGCTAGGCTAGCTCTCTTCCTGCTCTAGGGGAGTGGCTAGTTCTAATGGAGTGGGAACCCTTTGCATGGGTGGCCTAGGGGGTTTATATAGGCCTGCCCCTCAGGGGTACAATGGTAACTCGTCCGGTTACTGGGCCCGGCTGTCAGTGTCTCCAGCCTCCGGCTTCTCCGTCGACCGCTGGGGCCCCGCCGACTGGTTGGTGGCTGCTTACTGTAGCTATGTCGTTGGTGACGGGGGCTTGGTCATCTTAGTGTGGCTACAGTCCCGCCGCCTGGCGGGAGGTTACTGTAGCCACACCTGGTCTTATCAGCTTAATGGTGTGCTCGCCTCGGGGCAAGGGACGGCCGCCTGCTGGAGGCCGGCCCCTCTCGAATCCGTCTGGTTGAGCTTCCGCCGTCTTCCTTGGGGTCACTGCCCGATAGGGCCCGCCTCTGGTAGGCCGTACCGACAGGCCGTCATGGGGAATAGGGCTCCGACTGCCCGGAGCGACGTCAGGGGAGATATGGCACAGTGCCCCGTCGTGCGGAGATCTCGGTCTGTACGGAGCACTGTAGCCACGCCCCTCTCAAGCGTTGGAGGCGACGTGCTACGCTGTAGCCATGCTCTAGCTTGTACTCTTCGATGGGGGCTCGGCCGCACCATAGTCGTGAGGTGGCCGCCTGCCCGTTGCCGCCCTCTCTGGAGGGCGGCCGTCAAGAGCCGGTCACTCGGAGCGCCGTAGACTTGGGTCGGCCGCCCTCTAGTAGCCGGCCGCTGAGCCAGCCGGCCCCAGAGGGCGGAGCTTCAGCTTGGGTCCAGCTAGGCGGAGCTGGCCCAAAGTCTTGATAAATTCAGGGACTCGGGTGAGCCTACCCGTGGCCCATTACTCCGACAGTAGTCCCCGAAGCCGGTGAGGTACCGCGGTCGAGGGGCTGCGAAGCCTCAGCGGCTTCCTCCCTCACCGGGCTCTGGGAAGATGTCGGTCCGTCATGCGGCCAGCCGACTGCTGAGGCCGTCTTCTCCTAGGCGGCGCTTGCATGGTTGGTTTTTGAACTTCAAGGCGGGAGATAGGTGGCATGCCTGCTAAGCTTCCCATGCCGCCGCCCGCCACGGATGCGCCACGCGGCGCATGTCAGCCTGCCATCCCACGTTAGACGGGACGTGACACTGGGCCGGGCCCGCCACTACCATGCCTCGGCAACCGGGAGGATCCGCTGCACCGAAGGAGACGGTTGCCATTCTCCACAATCATTTACGGCGTGCAAATGCGCGCGGGAAGCAGGGGGCGTGGGGGCATGGGCGCAGTTAATCCCACGACCCACGTCCTGCCCCCTCGGCTTCACATCCTGGGTGCTATAAGTAGGGAGGGGGGAGAGGTGCGGCAAAGCTCTCGCGCCCCTTCCCACTCTTCTTCTTCTTCTTGCTCGTCCTCCGCTGTTGTTGTTGCCGTAGCGCCGCCACCGTCGCCCACCGCCAACGCACTTCTCCTCTCCACGCCGCTAGCGGGAAGCCATGGGCGACTGGGACGGATCGACCATGATCAAAGATCATATTTCCTTCGCGACACGCACTGGATGCCCAGCGCGGCCTTTGTCAAGGCGCGGGTGCCGCCGGAGACAGAGATCTCGCCGGTGCCGCAGGAAGGCGAGCGGGTCGTCTTCCGCTCGCACTTTCTTCACGGCTTCGGCCTTCCGGCGAGCGGCTTCTTCCGTGCTTTCCTAAACTTCTACCATCTTCAGCCTCACCACCTCACGCCCAACGCCGTTACTCTACTCTCCGCCTTCGTCACGGCGTACGAGGGCTACCTCGGCATCCTCCCCACAATCAAGCTGTGGGGAGCGTTCTTTTATGGGAAGCTCGGCACCTCCGCCAGGGAGACGGCGGCTGAGTGCGGGGGCTTTGTTGCCGTGCGCGGGCTGGCGAAGCGGAACGCCTTCCCCGTCATCAAGCTGGCGCAGTCGGTGAAGATATGGCAGCAGTCCTACTTCTACGTCGAGAACGTGGACCCGGCTGCCGACTTCGTCAACCTGCCGGCCTACGAGGCCGCCCACCCCCCCCCCCCCCCCCCCCGGGGGGCTCGGCCCACCTGGGGGTACAAACCGAAACCGGTGTCGGCGGACGCGGCGGTCGCCATCGGTCGACTCCGGGTGCTCCAGGAGTCGGAGGGCCTCGTGGCCTCTGACCTCCCCGTTGCCTTCGTCGAGCGTCGGGTCCTTCCGCTCCAGAGCCGCCCTCATCTGATCTTCTGGATGGGCGGACACCACGATCCGTGCCGACTGTGCACGAAAGGGATGCCGCCCGCTGAAGTCGCGCAGATGGTAAACAAGATCCCCGACCTCAAAGTGTCGGAGAAGGAGTGGCGGTACGGGAAGCGGTCATACTCTCGCCACAACCCGCCACCCGCTGTAAGTTTCTTCATTTTGTCCTTTGAACTATTTCCTTTAGCTTCGTTTCTCTTCATGACGCAGCCCTTTCTTGGTCGTAGATTTATATGTCCGAGGCAACGGCCGCCCTCCTGGGGCCGGGTGATGCCCTCCAGCCGGACAGGGCGGAGAGCGACTTGGACGACCCCGACTTGGGGGCGGCCGCCCTGGCCGATGATGCGATAGGCGGCGGTGGCAGAGCAGACGGCGGTGGTGGAGCAGGCGGCTCCGAGGAAGGCAGCGGCGTGGAGACTTGGCCGACGACGACAAAGATGAAGATGAACCGCGCCCTGCCCGGAGCTCCGCCACCACCGGCGCCGGCCCCTCTTCCGGACCGCCTGCCCGTGGTGGCAAGCGCAAGCAGAAACGGGGCGCGGCCCTGTTCGGCAGCGCTCCGAAGAAGTCCAAGAACCTGGCCACGGCGACCAGGCGGAAAGAAGTCGCGGCCAAGATGGCCCAATATCAGAGGCAGCCGAAGGTGCCTGTTATGGTGTCGGCGTAAGTATCCTATCCTCACTCCTTGTCTTTCCGTCAATCTAGCGTGAGATCCTTCCAACTCGTCTTCTTGTTTTAGGGCCCCGCTAACCCTCGAGAAGTCGAGCGCTGCCTCGGTCCTCAGGTCGGCAGCGGCCTCCTCGACCAGCTGGCGCATCGACCTGGCCGCCGACCTCCGGGAGGCAACAGAGCGGAATGCGCGGGAGGCACGCGAGGAAGAGGCCGACCGCCTGGCCAAGGAGCAGGCGGCCTTGTCCGCCGCGTCTGCAGAGCGAGCGCTGGCGCAGGCGGAAGCCCAAGCCGCGGAGAAGGAGTAGCTCGCGGAGGCCGCACGCCGCCAAGAGCCGCTGCTCGTGGCGCCCTTGAACACTGCGTCGCCTCCACGTGAATTTGAGGCGACGGCCGGGGGAGCCGGCGGCGACTACCCGATCCGGGAGCGGGAGGGCGTCGACGTAGCCATGTAGGACGTCTTCGTGCCGCCGCCCCCGTCCCCGCCGCCTCCGCCAGCCAGCGAGCCGTGGGACGAGCAGCCGATGGCGCCGCCAGTGCCGCTGGTCGAAAATACGGTGGTGATGGACCTGGTTCCTCCGGTCCGCCTACCCGCGCACCGTCGTCTGGAGAAGGCGGCCTCAACACCGCGGCCGCAGGAAATCGGCGCCGCAAGCTCGGCGGCCCCCGATACCGAGGCGACCAGCACCGCACCCGTGGGTTGGATACACGGGGGCGGGACTGGCGCCCTGAACCAAGCGTCTCTTGAAGTCCAGGCCAAGCTCCGGGCAGAGGCGGAGACCCTCAAGCGCTACAACGAGGCCTACTTAGAGTCATGCACCGCCATCCGCGTAAGTTGTCTTTTGCTTTTTTTCTTCGGATGATCCTCTTGCTTCTCTCGTGGGGACGCGCAAGCGCACCCACTGGATGTAGTCCCCAAGTTCCGGGCCGGCTGCTGAGCAGGCGGGTCGGAACTTTATCTTGCAATCGTCGACTGCTGACGTCGTCTGTTGTCTCTTTCGCAGGACTATCACAATCTCCGCGCGACCGCCTACAACTCCAGGGTTCGGGAGCTGGAGACGCAAATGACCCATCTGGCCGAGAGCCGGTGTAAGTTTCCATCTTCTTTCTTCGCGGGGGCGCGCTGGCGCACCCGCGGGCTATAGTCCCCGAGGTTCGAGCCGACTGCTGAGCAGTCGGGCCGAATCTCCTCAGTTGTATCTTTCCTTTGTCAACTACTTCTTTTCCACGGGGGCGCGCTGGCGCGCCCGCGGGCTGTAGTCCCCGAGGTTCGGGCCGACTGCTGAGCAGTCGGGCCGAATCTCCTCGGTTGTTTCTTTCCTTTGTCTTGTCCGCTTGACTGATGCCTTTCCCTTCTCTTTCTTTCTTCAGAGGAAAATGCCGCCCTGCAGCAGCAGCTGGGCGAAGCCAACACCGCCCTGTGTAGCAAGGAGGCGGAGTGCAGCAAGCTGGCAGAGGAGCGGGACCGCCTGGTCGCCCAACTTGCCGAGCAGGCGGAAACCCTCAAGGCGGCCCAGCTGAAGGCGAAGACGGCGGAGACCAGCCTCCTTACCAAGTTCGAGATCGAGCGCTCTGCCTGGGCCGACAAGGAGGCCCAGGTAACGGCCTGCTTCAGCAGCATCGAAGACTTGGTCGATGGTAAGCCACGTTCTCTTGGTTTCTTGTTTTGAACTGTCGGCTCTTGCTTATAGCCTTGGCCTTTTTCTTCTTCCGCCCGGACAGACTTCTTCCCAGGATATTCTGTAGCCGCAATCCAAATGATCGAGGCCCAGCGCGAGGAGCAAAGGTTGGAGGTTGCGCAGATCGCCGTTGATGCTCCCCGGACTCTTGGCGAACAGGTCCTCAACATTCAAGCCCGGCTTCGGCCTGCTCACCACGTGCTACGCCGCCTCCAGCGCATCGGAGCCCAGGCGGTCTCCGCCCTCTGGCCAGGCTTGTCGGCTCCGCGCACCCCAAGTCGGACTGCCGACTGGCTGGAGGTGGCGGCCGGCCGCCTGGAAGCCTGGAAAGGCTCAGCAGCCCGGGCAGGGGCGCGCCGGGCCTTGGAGTTCATCAAGGCGTGGTACCCTGGGCTAGATCTAGCCCAGTTGGCCACGTTCCAGCTGGAGGCGCAGGAGGAGCTGGCGGCGGTGGAAGTTGAGCTCGTCAGCAGGGCGACGGCGATCGCCGACTTCACCGACACCAGCGTCTTTGTCCCAGAGGTGGTCGAGGAAGGCGGCGAGGCTCCACAAGAGTGGCTCGGGTTAAACCCGGAGGACAGCAATGATTTAGCTGAAGTCATCGACTCCAGCGATGAAGGAGAAGACGGGGAGGAGGAAGAGGAGGAGGAGGAGGAAGACGAGGAGAGCGACGTCGACCTACCGGAGGTCGGGGCGGACGGTCAGCCCCAGCCTGACCGGGCCTCAAGCAACGAGCCACGCACCGAGGTGCCGCCCGCTACTGGAGGCGTCCAAGTGGGGGTTGCCCCTCGCCCGTTCCTCCGACGGAAGCCATCGACTCCGTCCTCCAGCACTCCAACGCCCCGCCTGCTGCTGGTGATTCCTCCGTCCGGATGGAGCCATCTGCTGCGCCAGGTGGTTTAGCTGACTCCAACGTCCAGCCAGGGTCCTTGGCCACGCCATCTGGCACCGTCTAGCTGGATCCTTCTACTGCGCTAGCCAGCACCGCCCAGCCGGAGTCTTCTGTTGCTCCAACCGGCACCGCCCAGCCGGAGTCTTCTGCTGCTCCTTAGGGTTTTATCTGCTTTTTGCTTGCTGCTCTGAACATTTTGTTAAATTCGCGCAACTCCACCCGTGGGGTGTATATCAAAACTCTGTTTGAATGCTGGCCAGAGGCCGTTTTCCATGTAAATATTTATCATGACTTATGCTTGCTGTGCCGACCTCCAGCCTTTTTTCCCTTTTTCTCCTTGGTTTTCTCCTTTGCCGCCAACCCTTGGCTATGCTCTCACCAGCCGGGCGGCCGCTCTGCGGGCCGTAGCTGATTTGAGCACTCTAGCCGTTTGTGAGGGGGACTAGGACTTAGCCATTTGGAGTTTTTGGTAATAAAGGCGGAGGCCGGCCGTTCGGCTGCCAAGCAGCCAAACGGTTAGGTGTGATGCCACCCTCTACTATATGCGTTTCCTTCCTTAGTCATTCTTTCGTGTGGGGCGCTGCCTTACAACCCTTACCCGCCATGCAGTCGCTCTGCAAGCTGTGGCTTCTGACAAAGGAAGTTTTTGGTGCCGGCACACTACTTGTCCGGCTGCGGGAGGCGGCATATTGTAGAAGACGGCGAGGCTCCAGGCCGACTGGTCGAACCCGGTGCCAGGCGAAAAAACTATACATTCTCATAGGCATGACACTTATCATATAGATAAAAGAGGGCAGTCCTCGAGCTCTTCTCAGGGGACCCGGAGTCTTTATACATAGTACAAAAGGTAGCGTGATACATGCTGCTTTCAACTGTAAAATCTTTGGAGGAGGTTTGCATTCCATGGCCTCTCCGTCTCTTTGCCTGAATCATCTCTCTTGCGTGCTCTGGGCTTCTGGGCATCGATCAGATAGTAGGCATCGTTGCCCAACACCTTACTGATGATGAAAGGGCCTACCGAAGGTGCCGAGAGCTTGTGCTGTCCGGCTGTTCGCTGGATCAGCCAGAGCACAAGGTCTCCCTCCAGGAAGGATCTTGGCTTCACCTTGCGGTTGTAGTATCGGCGCAGACTCTGCTGATAGATGGCCGACCGGCTGATAGCCAACAGCCGGCCTTCCTCCAGCAGGTCGACGTCGTCTTCTCGCGCCTCCTTGGCGCCCGCCTCGGTGTACATGGTGACTCTTGGGGAGTCGAACTCAATATCTGTCGGGATGACGGCTTCGGCACCGTAGACGAGGAAGAAGGGCGTGAAGCCCGTTGACTTGTTCGGAGTTGTGCGCAAGCTCCAGAGGACGGCCGGCAGCTCGTCGAGCCAGCAGCCGGCCGAACGCTCCAGAGGCTCGACCAGTCGGGGCTTGAGGCCGGACAAAATGAGGCCGTTTGTATGCTCCACTTTGGCTATTTGACTGTGGATGGGCAACGGACGCTAAGTCCAGGCGGATGCCCTGTGTTGCACATAAACGAGCCAAGGCTCCTTTGGCGAAGTTGGTGCCGTTGTCGGTGATGATGCTGTGTGGGATGCCGTATCGCGTGGTGATGTCGGTGATGAAGGTCACAACAGTCGGCCCATTCAGCTTCTTGATTGGTTTTCTCTCTATCCACTTGGTGAACTTGTCCACAGCAACCAGCAAGTGAGTCATGCCACCGCGGGCCGTCTTGAATGGTCCTACCATATCCAGACCCCGAACAGCAAAGGGACAGGCTATGGGAATGGTCTTGAGTGCAGAAGCTGGTAGGTGCGGCTTGGAGCGGAATCTCTGACACCCTTGACACTTCTGAACTAGCTCTTTGGCCTCTTCCAGGGCAGTCGGCCAAAAGAACCCATGGCGGAAAGCCTTGGCTACAAGTGATCTTGAAGCCGCGTGGTGGCCGCACTCACCCTGGTGGATATCCCTGAGTATTGCTTGGCCTTGGTCTGACTCCACGCAACGCTGATAAACCCCCGTGACGCTTCGTCGCACCAGCTCTCTGTTGACTATGGTGTAAGCTGCAGCTCGCCTCTACACTTGTCGGGCTAAGATTTCATCGGTTGGCAGCTCTTTATTCACCAAGAACTTGAGGATTGGCTGAGCCCATGAGGGCGCCGCAATTTCTTCGACTGCGACCACTACAACCTGTATGAGGGCGGTTGGGCCGGGAGGCGGCGGGTTGGCAGCTGCTTCTGCCTGCTGTGTTGAAGAAGTCCCCGGGCCGACTGCTGAAGTCCCCAGGCCGGGCTCTGAAGTCCCCGGGCCGGGTGTGGCTATAGCAGTCCCCGGGCCGCCTGCCGAAATCCCCGTGCCGGCCTCCGGGATCGTCAAGTCAGATCCGACTACTTCAGGGGGAGCCGGCACAAAGATGGAGTCTGAATCAGGAGACGGCTTGACAGACGGCTTCAGAAGGCGGCGTAGGGCGACGCCGGCTGGTATTGCTTGTTGGGTGGAGCCAATTCGTGCCAAGGCATCTGCTTGCTCGTTGTCATTTCTTGGCACGTGAAGGAACTCGCACCCATCAAAGTATCCGCTGAGTTGCTGCACGAGGAAGCGGTAGCTGGCCATGTTTGCATCCTTGGCGTCCCAGTCGCCTGACGACTGCTGGACCACCAAGTCGGAGTCACCATAACACAGGATCCGGTGAATGCCGAGTTCCTTGGCAAGCCGGAGCCCGTGTATGAGTGCCTCATATTCTGCTACGTTGTTGGAGGCGGTGAAGTGGACTTGCAACACGTATTTGATCTTGTCGCCCTTGGGAGAGGTGAGGACGACGCCGGCTCCCAGACCAGTGCACATTTTTGAACCATCAAAATGCATCCGCCAATGAGTGGAGTCTGGTGCAGGCGGCAAATATTGGGTCTCGGCCCAATCGACGAGGAAGTCGGCCAGCACTTGTGATTTGACGGCGGTGCGAGGCTGGTAGTAGATGGTGTAAGGGGCCCGATCAATAGCCCACTTGGACACTCGGCTGGAGGCGTCTCTGCTCCCAATAATCTCAGCAAGTGGAGCTATGAAGACAACGGTTATTGGGTGCTCTTGAAAATAAGGCTTCAGCTTCTTGGCGGCCAAGTGCACGCGTAACACATCTTCTGGTAATGGGGGTAGTTTTGATTGGAGGCGGACAATACTTCGCTTAAGTAATACACCGGTCTCTGGACCGGCAATGCTCTGTCCTCCTCCTTGCGCTCTACTACCATGACTACGCTGACAACCCGACTGGTGGCTGCAATGTAGAGGAGTATGGGCTCCTTCTCAGTCGGAGCCGCCAGGATAGGTGGGGTTGCCAACATTTTCTTGAGTTGGAGAAACACTTCATCCGCCTTGTCGTTCCACTCGAAAAAAGTGGTCTTCTTCATGAGTTGATACAGGGGAAGAGCCTTCTCGCCCAGCCGACTGATGAAACGGCTGACTGACGCTAGGCAGCCGGTGAATTTCTGCACGTCCAGTAGTCGGGTGGGTACTTTCATCATCTTAATTGCCTTGATCTTCACGGGGTTGCACTCTATGCCGCGCTCTGAAACCAGAAAGCCGAGAAGCTGGCCGGCTGGAACCCCAAAGACACATTTCTCCGGGTTGAGCTTGATTTGGAATCGGCGCAAGTTTTCAAAAGTCTCCTTGAGGTCTTATAGCAGAGTGCCACGCTTCTCCGTCTTCACCACCATATCATCCACATATACATGGGCATTTCTGCCAAGTTGCTTGAGGAGACACTTCTGCATGCAACGCTGAAACGTGGCGCCGGCATTTCTCAAGCCGAACATCATGGTCAGGTAGCAGAAGGCTCCAAACGGCGTGATGAAGGCGGTCTTCAGCCTATCGGCCGAGTTCAGCTTTATCTGGTGATACCCAGAGTATGCATCCAAAAAACTCAACAACTCGCATCTGGCTGTGGAGTCTATCACTTGATCAATCCTCGGCAGAGCGAAGGGATCTTTGGGGCAGGCCTTATTGAGGCTGGTGTACTCAATGCACATGCGCCACTGTTTGTTTTTCTTCAACACTAGGACTGGGTTGGCCAGCCATTCTGGAAAGAACACTTCCATGATGAATCCGGCTGCTAGAAGTCGGGCTATCTCTTCTCCGACAACTCTTCTCTTCTCTTCCGACAGGCGGCGCAAGGGCTGCCTGACCGGCTTGACATCAGGTCAGACATGTAGTTTGTGCTCGGCAAAATCCGTCGGAACACCCGGCATGTCCTTGGGAGACCATGCAAAGATGTCCCGATTCTCACGGAGGAAATCGATGAGCTCGCTTTCCTATTTGCTGTCTAGGCCTGAGCCTACGACAGCGTGCCTCTCCGAGTGCTCCGGGTCCAAGGGTATTTTCTTTGTTTCCTTGGCCGGCTTGAACGAGCCCTCAACCTCCGACTCCTGGGGGGTGGGTGACATTTCCGGCTTCTTGCCTGCCAACACCACCACCCGGTCAAGGAGCCGCTTCTCGGCTGCAATCACGAGGGACTCGGCCAGCCGACTGCTATCTGTGGTGCAAGCGACCGACTTCTTGTAGTCTCCGACTACTGTTCGGATTCCCTTGGTACTCGGTATCTTCATCCTGAGGTAGGCGTAGTGGGGGACTGCCATGAACTTGGCTAGAGCAGGCCGGCCAAGCAGTGCATGGTAGGGGCTCTCAAGGTCCACCACTTCAAACCAAACTGGCTCTCGACGAAAATGATTCTTGTCTCCGAAGAGGACATCAATCTGGGTCTTGCCGATTGGCGAGCAGGAAAGGCCAGGAACTATGCCATGGAATACAGTCCGACTGGGGATGAGCTGCTTCTGCTTGATTCGCAACTTCTCCATTGTGTCACCGTACAAGATATTGATGCTGCTGCCGCCATCTATCAGGATTATTGAGAAACGGGCAGCCCGCCTCTCCGTTGCAAGGGTTGCTTCTAGGACCAGGGCATACGAACTAGGGAAAGGCATCACTTCCGGGTGGTCGGCTCTGCTCCAACTGATAGGCCTCTCGAACCAATGCATGAACTCTGGAGCGTTGGAGGCCACTACTTGCACTTCTTGTTGTTATTGTCGTCTGCTGCGCCTGTCGTCAGCTACGCTGGTGAACACAACATATGCTCCGTGTTCCTCTGGGTACTCGTCTTGTATGGCACCGACTGGTCAGGCCGCCGGTTGCTGGGGCTGAGGAGGCGGCGGTCCGGCAGGCGGAGGAGGCAGGAGTCCATCTCCCTTGGCAATTTTGGTGAGCCAGTGACACTTTCGAGTAGTGTGGTTGGATGGCTTCGCACCACTATGGAACTTGCAGGGTGCATCTAAGGTTTGCTCGTAAGAGAAAGCAGGCAACCAATTGGACTTGCCGCCCTTCTGCCACTTGGGGGCCGGCTGCCCTTCTGGCTGCTGATCCTCGACCGTTGCCACCTACCGGCTGGTGGAAGCCGGCTGGGTGGCCTTTCGCTTGTTATCACCTGGTTGCTATCGCTGACTGGTGTCACCAGCCGGAGTCCGGGGGGCCTGGGGTGCCACCTTGCCGGATGCAACAACCAGAATTTCCGCCTTCATGGAGGAGTCGGCCGTGGCATACTTGTCAGCGATGACCAGCAGCTCATCGAGGGTCTCGGGCTCGTCACAGAGGAGTCGATGCTTGAGGAGGGTGCCCTCTCGGCACCCGGCGGTGAAGTACTCGATTGCCTGCACCTCGTGCATGCCTTCGCATGAATTGCGCAGCTCGATCTAGCGCGTGAGGTAGTCGCGAGTTGACTCCGTGGGCCCCTGGACACACAAGGAGAGCTGTCGGGGCTTGGGAGCCCGCTTGTAGGTGCTGGTGAAGTTGCGGATGAAGACTTCAGTGAAATCAACCCAGCTGTTGATACTGCGGGGCTTCAGGCTGTTGAGCCACGTCCGGGCAGTGCCTTGAAGCATGAGCGGGACGTATTTCACGGCAACGCGCTTGTTGCCGTTTGCTATACTGACGGACGTGGAGTAGTCGACCAGCCAGTCCTCCGGCTTCACGGAGCCGGTGTACTTGGGCGTATCTCGTGGGAGGGTGAACCCCTTGGGGAAGGGCTCACCTCGGATTCGGGGGCCGAAACAGGGCGGGCCCAGCGCATCTAATTCTTCGAGTGCCAGGGATCGGTTGAGACGATCGATCCGATGGTGAGCATCATTCTCTCCGACTCCCTCTCGACGGCCCAGGCGGTCGCCGAGTGTTGGATGCGTGACAGGAGGCGGAGTGGGGTACCTCGCTCCGCGAGGCGGGGGAGGCGGCAGGTCGCCTCACCGCTCTATTGCACGAGGGCGGCCGTCCTCGTCCCGCTCGATGGAGAGGCGCGTCCGACTGCGGCTGGCAGCCGGCTCGTTTACCTTTCCTCCGCGGGCGCCACCAGTCGCCCCATGATCTCGGCGTGGGGGCGGCTCGTCGTTTCGTCGGGCTGGGACATCAGCGCGGCAGGCGGCCTCGTGCTGCGCGACAGTCGCATCTAGGAGCTGCTGGACTCGCTCCGTCATGAGGCGGCGCTCGTCGCCGTCGCATTTGTCCAGCTCATCCGTTACCGCCTGGGCGGCCCGGATGTTCTCTGCAGGCGTGGCGTAGATGGGGCGTTCTGCCCCGAACATGCTGGCGACGGTCACGCCACGCTGCCGAACTGTGCCGAGGCGGCTAGGCCCCTCAGGAGCCGGCGTGCCGCCTACGGCCTGGTCCATCTCGCGCCGATAGGCGTCCGAAAGCCGGCGCATGCTGGCCAGGCGGCCAGCATTTTCTTGAAGCTGGAGGCGGCGTGCCTCCAGCGCCTCAGCGTCTGCGCCCTCGGGAATGGGCGCCGTGAGGTCGCGTAGAGTGGCGTCGAGGGGATCTTGAGCACGCCCGTCCGAGTGCTCTTCACTGTTGATGACGAGTACCTCCGGAATGGTGCTCCCGCCACTGTACTCGTGAAGAGGCGGCTCATCGTAAACCACCACGTTGGTGGGGAACGCATCGAGCGACACCGTGTCGGAATCGACGATCATCGGATCGGTCGAGCCGACGGACTCCAGGTCCACAGCAGACTCGCTGATAACATGGAGCTGGTCGAGGAGGCTGACGAGGCGGCTCTCATGGCAGCTAGTGCCCGCGTCGGAGGCCGGCTTGTCGGAGAGGTCGATCTCGCCGACAAGGTCGGCCAGGCAGCTCGCCGCGCAGGCGATCTCCGCGTCGTGCAACACGTCAGAGCTGACACCGTCAGGCGTGCTGGGCTGGCTTCGCTCGCCAGGAAGGAACAGGGTTCCCGTCCAGAGCAGATCTCCGGGAGACGGTGCACCTCGCCCCACGGTGGGCGCCAAATGTCGGGGGTTGGGTGCGGCATATGCCAATGGATAGCTTATCATGATGGGAGCGAGTAGAACGTCGCCGGTGCCTGGAAGCGGGATAAGGCGTAGACACGAACACCGGCGTACTTTACCCAGGTTTGGGGCTCTCCTAGGAGATAACACCCCTAGTCCTGCTCTGCGGGGTCTCCGCATGATCACCAAGGCACAAGTGATACAATGGTGCTCCTTGAGCTGTGTGCTAGAGGCAGAAGGAGGCAAGGCTAGCTCTCTTTCTGCTCTAGGGGAGTGGCTAGTTCTAATGGAGTGGGAACCCTTTGCATGGGTGGCCTGGGGGTTTATATAGGCCTGCCCCCAAGGGTACAATTGTATCTCGTCCGGGTGCTGGCCCGGCTGTCAGTGTCTCCAGCCTCCGACTTCTCCGCCGACCGCTGGGGCCCGCCACCTGGTGGGCCCCGCCGACTGGTTGGTGGCTGCTTACTGTAGCTGTGTCGTTGGTGACGGGGGCTTGGTCATCTTAGTGTGGCTACAGTCCCGCCGCCTGGCGGGAGGTCACTGTAGCCACACCTGGTCTTATCAGCTTAATGGTGTGCTTGCCTCGGGGCAAGGGACGGCCGCCTGCTGGAGGCTGACCCCTCTCGAATCCGTCTGGTTGAGCTTCTGCCGTCTTCCTTGGGGTCACTGCCCGATAAGGCCCGCCTCCGGTAGGCCGTACCGACAGGCCGTCGTGGGGAACAGGGCTCCGACTACCCGGAGCGATGTCAGGGGAGATATGGCACAGTGCCCCGTCATGCGGAGAACTCGGTCTGTACGGAGTACTATAGCCACACCCCTCTTGAGCGTTGGAGGCGACGTGCTACGCTGTAGCCATGCTCTAGCTTGTACTCTTTGATGGGGGCTCGGCCGCACCGTAGTCGTGAGGTGGCCAGCCGGCCCCAGAGGGCGGAGCTTCAGCTTGGGGTCCAGTTAGGCGGAGCTGGCCCAAAGTCTTGATACATTCAGGGACTCGGGTGAGCCTACCCGTGGCCCATTACTCCGACAAGTATCTGCATGGAGCGCAACAGCGCACTTATTCGCATGGTTTCTTATCCTCCGGCCATCTGGTGATCCTCGGGCTGCATGGTTAGGCAACAACACCAGCGGCCACCCCGTTTGAGATGAGCATGACACCACGTATGGAGGGGTGGCGCTCCAGCGCGGTGGAAGGGAAGGAAGTGGCCGTGCTGCTAGAAGAGAAGAGGAGGCACGTGCGTGCGAGGCCATGGAAGAAGGGGATCTGGGTGGTGCTTGCGAGGTGGAAGAGCTCCGGCGGTGCCTGCGGCTGCGGCGATTGGAATCAGGAGGGATACGGGGACAGTGATGGGCGGGGTTTGTGGGTTGTTTGTTTCTGGACGAGGGGATATTATTTTTATTTTTAACATATGGCACAATCTGTGACCGTCCGACCAAACTGAATCGACGACAGTCCACTGGTCTGATGTTGGCCTTCTATCAGTCTATAGATAGGAAGTGTTTCCCTTACGTAAAAGAGTTACATAGGTATATCATTTTTGCTAGGCAATAATAGGGAGATAGGAAAGAGGTGTGAGTGGGACATGGAGCATGTGATCCCGAGCATCAGTGATCCCGAATGAACAGTAAAATCCGAAAAAAATCAAAAAAATCTGAATTTTTTTGTCAAGAAACTTTGATGTTTTTTCTACATGCGTGCCAATTTTCATGATGAAATGACATTTGTGAAGGTCTCGGCAAAAAACAAAAGCATGCTCCAAAAAAACTGTTTTTGGAAGCATTTTGGAGCATCAATTTTGTTTTTTTATTTGCCGAGACCTGCATGAATGTCATTTTGTCATGAAATTTTGCACATATGTAGAAAAAACATCAATGTTTGTTGCCAAAAAAAATTCAGTTTTTTTAAC
Source organism: Triticum timopheevii (assembly GCA_963921465.1). NCBI lineage: Eukaryota > Viridiplantae > Streptophyta > Magnoliopsida > Poales > Poaceae > Triticum > Triticum timopheevii. The sequence goes on along the minus strand of OY997264.1, from coordinate 625,390,506 downwards.
TTTTTAAATATTTTTTCGTGTGTACTATAGCAAAGGGTGCCTGTGAGCTCGAGCTCACAATAGCACTTTCGGTGTGAGTGTCTCTTATTTGGATCAAATACATTACACAAAGTTCAGATGGAAAGGAGAACCTCGTGTCAGCAGCAGGTCGTGACGCATCATCATCATGATGGCGAAGACATGCAAACCAACAGAAAATCAAGTCTTAGATTTTTATTTTGAAACTGACAAGTCTCAGATTATATATATTTGCGCTAGCATAGAAAGACAGGTAAATACACCCGCAAAAAAAAAATAAGCGAGCAAAAGGTAAAATATTTTCGTAGTTAAACTGATACAGTTTGTCTTGATCATGGGTTTGCATTCAGTAATCACCAAGATTTGAGCACTCCAAAAGACAATCGAGGAAAAGGCTTTTTTTGCGGGTGTCAAAAAAAAAAGGTTTAAGTCCTAAAATATTTAGGACTTCTAAGAAAACACCACCTAGTAGGCAAGTCGCTGTAGATGGAGGTCTCGTTGCAGCCGGCGTAGCGCAAGGGCCAGCCGGCGGTTGAGGCTCCATAATCCATCTCACGAACAGTCAGGGACTATGGCCCTAGTTGGTGAATAGGAGAGGGGGTTTTGTGCTAATGTGTGTTTAAGTTTCCGGTGGAGCTCCGCTTTTGAGCAGATGCCGTTCGCTACAGATCCAACGAGGTGGGATGAAAGTTTCCAGATTTTCACTGAAATCAAGTTTTCACTTGATACGTTGCCTTTGTACTAATCAATATAAATTCACAATGCGTACATTAGTTTGGTTCAATGTTATTGGATGCTGCGGTGGCCCATGTTGAATCCTTTGGAGGTTGTGATGGAGAATTTCTGGATATCGTCATATCCCTGGTTCTTTTCTATTTTTCTTTGCCATATTCTTTTCAATAAAATTATCTCTCGTTATTTACAATCTCTATATTATTAGGTTGTGATAAAGCGACAAAGAGATGGCATCACACTATAAAAAACCATCGTTGTGGAGATGCTGAAAGAGAACAACTATAACAGGCATTTTGTTTCTTTTCTTTTGTAAAAATATTGGTGCCATGTGTTACAACTTTGTTTGTACTACCGTCATCATATCTTGTTTTGTTTTGCATTCAGGTGGCCTGCGCCGATGCCAAGTGTTGGGATCTATGGTAGAGTGCGTCGACTGCAAATTAAATTTCCTACGCGTAGAACAACAGGAACATGCTACAGGAGATGGATCACAGTTCGTTATCACTAGACGCGCAGTGTCGTGCAGCGGAAGAAGAGTTGGGGCAGCGCGTCCGCGTGGATCGTCTCCTCCTCGTCCGATCTCCCTCGAACAGTCGGTCGTCCGATCCCACGTACAAGTTCGCCGGAGCGGCGCAAGTGCACCGCCTCTAACGGTATCCGCGCGTGCAGGAAGAACACCGTGCGGCGGACTGCTAGGTCCGATCACACAGTCGGCGGCGAGTGGAGGTGGCTATTCGCAACACATGCAAACCGTAGTCACAGCGCCGAAGCGATCAACCCCCTGAGTGTGCCGCACCTCCACTTTATATAGGCGTCCGTTGCGGGTTCAACACTTGGGCCTCGCACGGACCCTAAAGCCCACATGTCTACTCGGTCACAATCCGAATACAGCTCGGATCACATCCGACCAGTGTCCTCGGATCCGACCTCGTAGATTCCTTTCCTTAAGCACGCGACCCCTTAGGTTCAAGTCGGCTTGGTCACAGTTCGGATCACCTCCGACCTGCACGGTTGGTAGCGGCCTCTAGCAAGGCGTGTCGACCACCAGGCAGACTATGAAGCTGGTTAGGCGAACCTGTAAAACGTGTCACACTTCTGTTCCCTTTGCCTCACGACATATGTTGTCGGGCTCAAGGCGAGACTGTCATCCTTGTGCTAGCCCGACCTCTTTCTCGTTATAGTGATACCGACCACAAACCGGATTATCTCATAATCCCTGTCGCATGGCCATGCTTATCCTGGTCGGATCACACGAGGGGCCTAGAGTATATCTCTCCTTATCGGAGCGGCAAATCCCATCTTACTCGACCATGTCTCGCAGCATGGGACTAGACAAACCCGAAACCTACCTTTGTAACTACCCAATCACGGAGTAGCGTTTGGTCGGCCCAAAGCAAGTCTGTCACCATCCCGAGTTCATGCGTCAGCTCACGTCTTAGGACATAGAACGGATGTTGTACTAGAGACTCACAGATGACATATCGCTGTGTCTCATAGTTGGGTCTGTCCGACTCGGACCTTATCTCGACTCGGATCCGACTACGTCGGATCCGACCAGACCTTTCCAAGTTCATATTATCCGGTTAGCATCCAATGCTCCATGGCTAGTGAGACCAAGCCATCGACCGTGTCATATGCTAATCTAGTCGGCTGCGCGTCCACACAGCCCTTTCGACTAGGGACCTTTTAAGACAGTCATCATACAATGCATAGTCCCACAAACAAGTCACGTACTTGTTGATACACATCATTGATAATGTCCAAGGACTATCTTTATTCATAAACACATAGGAAATATCATTATACATGATTGCCTCTAGGGCATATCTCCAACACCAAGCATGTCACGCCGCATGGCATAGGCAGCTACTAGCCCCCCCCCCCCCCCCCCCCCCCCTCTTTGCTATTTTTTTAGTCTAGCGTTTGCATGGAGTACTTCACTGTGTTGGATTACACTTCTTTTCCATTATCTCCATGGCTTGTATTTTTGTTGAGAAACCATGACTTGTAATTTGCAGTGCATCTCGTGTTAATCCATGGTTATAATAACAAGCCGATCAGGGAAAAAATTGGAGGTACACTTCTAGGCAGCCTTGGAATTTCTGTCACGTGATTCAATTTTTTTGCATCTCCATTTCGTGTGGTAAATATTACGCCCCGTCGAGGTGTTTATTAGGCATTTGGTCGATTGCGAAAGACTCCCTGTGGACTCTTGGATTTGCTTGTAATTTGTCGTAGATCTTGTGTCGATCCACCGGTTTAATGCAAACCAGGGACTTCCAATCAATTTTCTTTGGAGTTACTTTCGTAGAGAGAATTGAAGCTTCCAACCATGCTTCACTTTTTTGTCCATCCTATTTGAAACAAGGTAAATGGTTCTATGATGAATGCTTCTACTGGACCGATGGGTCCTCGCTCGTGTTCTTGCTCTCAAGCACCTCATATTGCGAACTTCTCCCTCCTGAGCACCTCTGCCTTCTGCCGCCACCTCCTCAATGGGCGGGCCTAGAGGGACCAGCCAGCCAAATGCCTTCCACAGGCGGCCTATCTCCCCCTTTGTATGCAGGTTAATCCATGGGTTCCCTTCCCCTCCATTGGCTGCTCTGGTGGCGGCGGGAGGGACAGGAACCCTAACTCTGAAGCTGACGACCGTGTCTCGTTCCTTGTGTTTTCCATAGGTCCGGCTCCTTCCCGACCAAAGTCGATGTGTCGCGGACAGTGGTATGGTGGAAGTAGATTCATGGGATCCTTTTAGGGTGGCGAGGCTAGGTTTTGCTCGCTCGCCATGCACGGTGGTGAGATGTGTGTTCTTGGTCGATGTTGTTGTGGGAGTTGTGCCACCAGCAGAAGATTTTTTCCTAGAGTTTCTCCTCCGCTACGTTGATAGTTGATCCAAAGTCGGCGTGGAACTTAGTGGGATCTCTAGACAGAGGTGCGTCAGATTTGGCTTCTCCATCCGGAGGATCTAGTTTTTGTCTTGGAAGGTGATGACAAGCTCAACACATGTCTTACAGTGAGCGGCAGCATGGTCTTGCATGCCTACCCGCCTCAGTGGTGTTCGGTGTCAGACATAAAGAGTGTGGTGTACCGGGCATAGGCTAGGCCGACGAATCACAGAGAAGATAGCCTTTGGGACACTCAAGAGGATCTACAAAAGCATAGAGATATGAGGATGCACCCTCATGATGGTTCACTAGAACAACAAACCTTTGATGTTGGCTCTCCTGCAGGTGGCCTGACCAATAGTATCCAATGTGGTCCAAACTTGAAGGAGCAGTACTCAAAAGTGATTCATACAGCAAGCTGAATTATGGCTCTTGGCACCTCGGCTAATTGTTCAGATTTGCATTAGCTACTCCCTTCAGAGCCCTCTTGGCTCAAAAAATTCCAATGTGCTGACATGCTCAAGATCTGTACTTCTTGACAATTGCATGAAAATGATAGCCGCGCGAGAAACCACAACATCTGCTCATTTGCGGTCATCGCGTCCCACTCCGGTGGATAGACGAGGGAACAAGGAGCCTGCTGCGGATCGGACATGGTGTTGTCGCCAGTGGAAATTGGGGAATCGAGGGAGGTGGTGATGGGTGAAAAAATCTGTGGGAATATTTACTGGCTCTGAATACCAGATGTTAGCTACCTAACAGTATCTTCTCTCGATCTATTACTCTCACACGAATTTGAGTAGCAATTTAGAGATTACAAGCCTGGATACAAGAATTGGAGGAAGGAAGAGGGAGGGGAAAGAGGTAGCCGCTGCCGCCGGTTCGTTGATCCACTGGATGCCGTTCTCGTTGCCTGCTTTCGAGTACTTGTAGATTGTAGCCGAATGGTGTGCATAGCGCCCATGAGCTGTCAAAGGGGAAAGCCGAGGTACGAGTATGGGCCAGGGGAGGTCCCTAACAATGTGGACGGGAAGATTTGTACACATCGATTGCGGACTATTCCAAGCAAAGCAGCACCATAGATGTAATCTAATCAATTTGTAGCCACAGAAGACTTGGGCTGGAGTCTACTTGTTATGCCAGCCAGCCACGTAGTACATCATCACATCAACCCGCCGAGCAAATACACACACACTACACTGATGAAACACAGTCTCTTCTAGTATTTTTTTTTTGTAACTTAGGAGCTTTATTGACTACTCAAGGGTAATGCATTCGCGGGTCGAGTAAACAATCCTGGGCGAGTCATTGCTCTTGACCTTGGATATCAAGGTTTAGTCGGAAAAATCTACCTTTCGCTTGCAAATCTAACACTCCTCAAAGATCTATCACTAGGGACAAATATGTTCACTGGGCAGATTCCTCCATCTCTTGGACACTTCCATCACCTGCGGCAAAGCCTCGTGTTGAGAAATAACACACTACAAGGAGTCATACCTAGTTTTACAAACTGTAGTTGGATGGTTAGGAGGACAGTGTTATTCCCAGCCTAACAGAGTTCAAGTCATTTTAGGCCTTCCATCGATGTGCATTCAATGGCAGGAGACGTACCTGTCGACCATGAAGGCGTCGACGATATGCCGACCCAGTCACTAGAAGGTAAACATGGGGTAAGGTGTGCGTGCGTGCATTCATAGGGGGATGAGTGTATGCTCGTGTATATATATGAGCGATTTTGGTTGTAGTGAAAACCTAAAAGTTTGCATTATCTTAAAAGAAAAGGTCAACTGAGAATTTGTGAGGATTTATGACAAAATGGTTGGTTGTTTGTGGTGTTGAAAAAGTGAAGCATTGCAGCCACATGCATTCCTTGGGTGTTAGTCTCGTCGGTCTCCCATCATCTTCCTTGTTCATTGCTTGTTTTCCTTTGCTGCCTTGCCTTGCTCAGTTGAGTAGCATCGATCTCCTCACCTGGGCTTTGCAGCCGTACAAGATCCATGGAGCAGAACGTAACCAACATCAACGTACAGAGTATTTCCGAATCCAGCCGGCGGATGGAGGCGCGCGAATCCAGCTTTGACGGTATTAATTCGCTTTTTTTTCTGAATGATGAATAGCGATTCATTTTGGTTTCGTAGCTACTAAGTATGTGCTAGATAGCTCTGCTCCAGCTCGACGCTGCTGTGCTGGATTGATGGATGATTCATTTTGGTTTCTTCTTTCTTTCTTTCTTCTTCATTTTCGCCGTGCAGCGTTCCGAATCACCTCTGTCGTCGTGTTCGGCGTGGTCGTCGTCCTGGTGCTCTTCTTCGTCTGCAGATGCGCCAAGTGGTGCGGCGACAAGATTATTACCGCCATGAGCTCGGGCGTGGCAGCGCACCACCGGGACCGGGACTGCACGGTGGTGCCGGACCACGTGATCAGGAACACCACGGTCGAGAGGTTCTTGATTGACATGACCAAGGAGAAGCCCCTCCGGTTCACGCCAGAGCAACTCGCCGGGTTCACGCGCAGCTACGCCACCCGCCTCGGTGCCGGCGGCTTCGGTACCGTTTACAGGGGCACGCTCCCCAACGGCCTCGCCGTCGCCGTCAAGGTGCTCCACCGGGGGCTCCACGCGAGCAAGTCCGAGGAGCAGTTCATGGCCGAGATGCGCACAATCGGCAGGACGCACCACATCAACCTCATCAGGCTCTACGGCTACTGCTATGTCTTGGATGACACGTGTGCGCTCGTCTATGAGTTCATGGAGAACGACGATCTCGACAACTACCTGACTGCCTGCCGAAACGGCGGCGGTGTGAGCATGCCCACCGTGGCCGCGGTCGCCACGGGCGTCGCCAAGGGCCTCAGGTACCTCCACGAGGAGTGCCAGCACAAGATCGTGCACTACGACATCAAGCCCGGCAACGTCCTCCTCGACGGCAGCCTCACGCCCAAGGTGGCCGACTTCGGGCTGGCATACCCCGTCAACCGCGCCGACACGCACATCTCCCTGTCCGGCTGGCGCGGCACCCGAGGGTACGCCGCACCGGAGATGCGGATCCGTGAGCGACGCATCACCGAGAAATGTGATGTCTACAGCTTCGGCATGCTCCTTCTCAAGATCGTCGAGCATGGTAGCAGCTTCCATGGCAACGCCGATGCCGCGTTGGATTCGGATAGCAGCCAGCAGTGGTTTCCCATGGTCGCGTGGACCAGGTACGAGGCCGGCGAGCTGATGGAGCTCGTGGTGCCAACGATCCGCGATGACCCGCAGTGCAGAGAGCTGGCGGAGAGGATGTGCATGGTGGCATTCTGGTGCGTGCAGCAGCGGTCACCGGCGAGGCCGTGGATGAGCACGGTGGTGAAGATGCTCGAGGGCGAGATGGGGATTGATCCGCCGCCCAACCCATTCTAGCATCTCATGCATGGAGAACCTTGGGATGGCAATGTAATTAAACACGCTGACGCTAGTGTGGGTGTGGCCAGCCCGCGGGTTGCCACTGAACTAAGAGTAATAGGTGGCCTGCTCTGGCTAGTAGCCTAGTAGGATAGGTTGTGGAGTCCGTGTAGGTCTAGGAAGCATCGAGTGGGTTAGTATCTGCGTGAGTTTTGTAACAACGTGGTGAAAAGTATATATAATGATAAGAAAAACAAATGGCATGACAAAGGCCTTTGGCCTTAAAGTTTTGTATGCGCATGTTCGTCGTGTTTTGATATGTTCAATCAGAAGAAGCCTCCTAACGGGCACGACATGGACACCACGTGGCCTGGTCGCCCCCGAGCCTCTCGCACAGTTGCAGCATCACCATCATCATCGTCTCTTCGAAGAGCACATCGTCGTTGCCACCCTTTAAGCAAAGAGGCGACAATCGATCTAGCGCCTCACTGGCGCACGCGATTCCCTAGAGCATGTTGTTCCATCCAGGACACCATGTTCCTGCACTGCATAGGATAAGATCAAACATCTTCCTGCAGGAGCGCAGGTCCAGGCACCTGGCGTACATGTCAACAAGCGAGTTGGCGACCAAGACACTGGTGCCCTGCAGCCCGGGGCACTCAGTGTCGGTGCTAAAACCGGCAGATCTTGGGTAGGGGGTCCCAAGGTTGGTGATTAGAACTAGATGGTAACAAGAAGAGTACAGACATGATGTTTTACCCAGGCTCGAGCCCTCTTGATGAGGTAAAGCCCTACGCCCTGCTTCTTATATATTGATTGTAATGAGGTACATAATACAATATGATCTACCTAGAGAACGTATGAAGATGTTCTAAGATCTAATTAGCGTACCATATCTATACAGACGAAACATCACGGCTTACATAGGCACTAGGGGTATCTAGGGTTTACAAATGGATGGTTGCGATATAGGCATGAGCACACTGATCCTTCAGATACAACGTGAAGTGTATGCCAAGTCTTCAGGAGATCTTCATTTGGATGATGGTGAGGGTATCAGCCTGGCCAAGACCCATTCGACCTCTAGTGGGTCCTTGGGCCCGGCCCATGCGAGATGGGCCGACGTGATGCGCACCCCCCCCCCCCCCCCCCCCCCCACAAATCCGGGACACCGTCACTTGCCGACGGCATGTAAGGAGCCACTGAGTGCCAGGTCCTCAAAGTCGGCGCGCACGCATAGGGTAGGGTGACGTCAAGGACGACCAGCGTTGTTGGCGAGCATGTCCCTGCGCAGGGCCTAGTCCATGAAGTCCCCTGCATTTAGGACAATTAGACCAGAATTTGTTCTGGTGTTAAACGTTGTAGATACAGCATATAGACAAAGTCCAGTGGGATATGTTTCTTCAAAGGTATATATTGTAGGCTTCTATTTTTGACAGAATTTGGTAGTGATATGAGAGCGACATTTTCCTTGATTTTCCTCAAAGGTGTCGATCTGTTTTCATTGGTGATATGAGAACTCGGAAGATTAAAGTTTGAAATGCAATATTCAAGTATATGGAAAGATTCAGGAAGTTCAGGCCTACATTCATGAGAAGTTTGTCTCTAGAGGAGTAAAGAAGGTTTAATATAAATCCTTATGACAAACTTCACATTTTCTAGTATTTGATCCTCTGTACGTTGTGCCTTGCAGTACACAGAAGATATAGAAAGTGGTTCTGTTCTTCAAATGTTGAAACGAAGTGCAAGCAAATGTACGAACATAAACTTTTTTGCTGCTTTCTCGAGCAAGGTAGATTATTTGAACATGTCATCAGCAGCAGTACATGTTGGGTATATACTCTGTTTAAGTTTCAACCCTTTTATTTTATATATTTTTCCATTTGCCGCTCATCTCCGTTCACTAAGCCTTGCTGGGTAATTGATCTACCTGCCCTCTTCTGCTCAAGTATCCATGTTATGAATCCAGACATGATACTATTTTAAGTAAATACTTTTGCTGTCCCACATAGATAGAAATGGCTTCTTTGCGACTCAGTTAGTATCATGTTCTCCTACTATAATGTAGGGATAAGCTTCAGTTGGTATTCAAATGAAGGATCATAAGGACGATGATCAGGATATATGGGAATTAAGCGCCACAGCCCAAATCAGGAGAAATCTGTAAATTTTGTGTAGTATTTGACTGCCTGACTCCATGTTATTTGTGCCCAGTTTTCATTTTCTGAAATAGAAATTCATAATAGGCCTATTGTTCGAGGTCTAAAAAGATTCATCATGTTTGAGATCCTATGCCATACAAATTATCATTCTTTTTATTGTTTTCCTAATGTTATAATTTTTTTAGTTTAATTTATCTGTTGCAAACAAATTCTGGCTGCAACTTGATAATTTGGATCAATGTGCTTATCAATGTATAAGTTCTCATGCTCTTTTCAGCCTAGACTTTTGAGACAAAATAAATTATAACTCGCTTTTGGGGGAACGAGAAAGTGAATTGATACTCTTTTGCTTCGATGGCATGATTCACTCTATTCTTATTGTCGATAATAGCGCTCCATCACTCACTATCAAGCATAGAAAGCTACTACAATGGCTAATATTCGTGTTTAATTTTCATTCTTTGCAGATCGGAAGTATGCATAGATGAAGATTGATTTACCTATTGATGTCTGCACCATTTATTCTTTGCGGATCTGAAGTACGCATAGTATCTCAACATGAAAATTTTGTACATTTCCATTCATATAGCGTCCCCATTTCGGAATCCCTGTTCTTAGTGTCTTTACATAAATTAATATTTTTGTAAGTCATATGAGATTACTTATGTCATATCCTCATCGCATAATTCACATTTTCAATCTTTATAATTATCGATCCTCCAAGTACTATGTCCATAACATTTTTTCATCTTAAGATTATATAACTACTATGCAAACAAACTTATTTGATTTATGTATTATCATGTGAATATGCCTAAGCTCCCGCAGAAACGCGCGGGGTATCATCTAGTTAAATAAAAAAATCCCGAAGGTAGCCATCAGAGTGATGGGTCAAGTGAGAAGAAGTAACAAGCCTTCCTTTTGCTCTGTTTTAGTTAATTCACTAGATCATTGATGGCGCGCGTCGCGCCCGTGTATTTTGGAATGTTCTTCATAGAGAGAGAGAATTTTTTGTGAATACATGGAGACAACATAATCGATGGAAATGATAAAAATAGACTGAAATAACACATGTATGGCAATTGGTCACTATAACAGGAAAAAAAGATATGAACAACCATGCTTACTGTAGCACTCTTAACTGATTTGCTGGTCAAACTCCACATTCAGTATGCAGCACCATATCTTTCTGGATGTTGGGCCTTCCTGACACCCCTGTGATGGTCTTATTAAAACCGCATGAAAAGAAAATCAAGGTGGCAAATGCAAACACTGGAATCTACAACAACATTACCATAGGCTAATATTCTTACGGTATTTGTTCCAATAATAAATCATATGGGTCTGGATAAACAATTTATGCTACACTTTTTCAAGAAAGTTTTCATGTAGGAAGAGCCATAGACCTCATAAAAACTTGATGTTCTTCTTGTAGAGGAAAGGATTATTATGCTTTACTTTTTCTAAAGCCAAAAAGCAATATATAATACTCAGTGAATGATTTTCTTGTGGAAGATAGAAATATGTAACTTCTTTGCATTGTAAATGGGAGAATGAGAAAAATAATTAAAACGTACGTCTCAAAACCATTGGTGGTAGTAATGATAAAAATTGCAGTTTACGGAAATGCTGGCAACTTCTGTAAGTTTTCCTTCTACTCGATTGTTGCAAGCATATACCAGAGTTTAGACCACAAAGAGATGCTATGCAACCAGAAATAAATCACATTGTTCATAATGTATGAAGAAATGTTTTTAATAGTATTCATCGATATAACCTACCCTGCACGATTTTATGTGGCCGGGCCAATGGATATGTAATACAGAGAGAGTGGATCCTTGCTGATGTGTTAGCCGGTGTAGAAAAGGTTCTTGTAGCATTCTAGTCCCCTCAATTCTGCTTGTCAGGTGCAATATTATGTGCTGAAGAATAGTGCACAACAGAGAGAAACCATGCTTAGTCATATCCATGCTTAAACTTTACTCTGTTGTGATATCTATAAATTATAGAAATTGAAGTCAATACCTGCACAATTATGCACTAAAGAATATTGCACAACCGAGATAAACCATGCTTTGTCATCTCCATGGTGAAAATTTACCCTGTTGTGGTATCTAAAATATAGAAATTGAAGTCAATACCTGCAGAACAACAATCGTGAGATGACACAGTGGGAGATCCATTTGGGAGAAGGAAGATCATGCAGCATAGCAGTACCTCAGTTTCCTGTGTTTCTCTCTAGGAGATCACGGGGTGGAGTTTGGTTCATTATTCATCATAAGCAATTGTACCACATCAAGCAACTAGGACAGAAGGAGGAGAGAAGAAGAGGACGACCAGCTAGGCGGATAGGAGGTGCGCAGACATGGTTGGACAGGGACCGGGGAGGGAAGGACGAGGCGGCGTCTCTACCCACAAGAACGGGGGTGAGGAAAAGGAGGAGGACATTTATCTCCTAGGACAAGAGGGTATTGCAAGGTCTGGCGGCGATCCGATGCGGTGGAAAAGTGGTGACGGCAGACAGAACCGTGATCTGGAGATCGTGGGCATGAAGGTTGAAGAAGCAGAAGGGGTAATTTTTTTGAGACAACCTGACGAAGCTTTTTATTAAGACGTCACAATGTTTACAAGGACGAATGAAAGTTCTCCGGATGCCCTAACCAAACATGGCGCGGCCAGCCCCGATGGCTAAGGCATGCTTCGCTAAGTTGCGAGCTTCGAAATCCGAGCTTATAAATTCATGACCAAACCATCGCCTCGCCTTCCCCGGTTGGACTAAAGCCTGTTAGGCCCAATTTCATGTCAGCCTTCCGAAATTGTCATGGGAATAGCGGCCCAATAGGCTAGCGCTAGGTGGTAGCGATCGAAGCGACCAGGCGCGAGATTCCGAGCTAACCGGATGACCGAAAACGACTGAAACTGACAATTAGACGGTCAGGAATGCTAACTATTTTTATTAGACTATGATGGCGCGCGTTGCCGCGCTCTTTCATTTATAAGTTTAGATGATATGATTTTCTATAAGTATACTGAGGTAAAAAAGGTAGAATTATTTTTAACTTAGGAATTTCAGGAATTTCAATGATAGAGATTGCAGTTTAAATGTATCATTTCTGCAGAAAATTTCAAACTTTTGTAGCATGCGGACGGCAAGATTTAATATACTTCCATTGTAACAAAATAGATGTTTTTTGACAATATGGCAGTGTAAAAAAAGTATTATATTAAATTACTGAGGGAGTGTATTATAATATTTTTCGCCATGCGCATCCATTATTCAATCTCAAGATGATATGTTGACTCAGTCTTTCGAAGGTGCTCATAGGAGTAGGGTCTGCGTGTGTGTTCATCCGGATGAGTGTAGGCGCGTATATATGAGCGCCGTCTGTATAGTGTTCTGAAAAAAACATATATAAGAGTCAATTAAAAGTGGGTTGTTATTTGCAAGTCCATCATGCTCTCTTAAACAATAGACTACAACCTTTTAACAGTTAACAAAATATTCATCCAATCAAAGCTTTTTAGAATCATAGTAGTCAACCATAATTTTATTGTGAGGTCACATTTATGAGCTATCTTCCATGCAAATTAAGAAATTAATACAAGTGAATATTTAATAGGCTCTTCGTCTGAATGGAAATCCAAGTCGTTTGCTATAGAACATAATTTATGTCTGATACCATCCATATATTCTTGGAGTGAAGTAAGAAAAAAATGCTTCTAAAATCCAATGGCCCAATTGATTTTGTATCATATATAGTGGTAGGATCAAGTGACTACCAAACCGCCAACCACTACATGATATCCAATTATCCATCACTACCAAAAACAGAAATTTTCCTGTGGGCTGGAAACCGACAGGAAAAGGCTGCAAACCGACAGGAATAATATTTCCTCTCGGCCAACTGTCAGGAAAATCCGACAGGCATAGCTTGACAGGGAAATTACACTATGTCTGTCGGCAGGCCGACAGAAGCATTTTTCCTGACGGCCATTTCTGACGGTGACCGACAGGAAAATACTTTTTCGTCAGCTTTAGGTTTGCCAGGGTTATGGGTCATTCCTGTCGGTCACAACCGACAGGAATTTTGTTTCTATTTCGCTGTGAGTTCAAGGCCGACAGGAATATGCTTGCATTTCGCTGTGAGTTAGTGCCCGACAGGAATTAGCATGCATTTCACTATCAGTTCATGCCCGACAGGAATTACTGTGACACAGCAAGAGCATATTTACACTGTATCTAATCATCAATACAAATCATAATCATTAGATACATCCATCAGCCACAGTCACAAATTGGAAGGATAAGCTTCAATTTTGCACATCCAAAGCATCAGAAGCAATGTACATAACACTTCTCAGAGACAACAAAAGATAAATTGTTCAGTTCGCAAGCATAAGCTTCAGCTTTGCATATCCAAAGTATTATAAGCAAATTATATCACAGTTCATCTAAAGTCTTGCAACTACCAAAATGTTATCTTGTTGTCAACACCACCATTAGTTCTAAAGTCTTGCAACTACCAAAATGCTGCTTTGTTGCCAACACCACCATTAGTTAAAAAGTCTAGCTCTAAGTCAACAAAAGGCACTGCCAACGTTAGTTGTGCAAAGGTTAGTTGCGTCGATGGCCTGGTCACTGGTATTCCCACTGGAGTTGTCAGCACCACCATTTGTACCCAAATCATCATCACCAGTGTTGTCATCGGCGGCTTGGGGTCTCATATGAGATGAATTAGGTGTCCCCTACATAAGAGCATTAATTTAGACACACCAGGAGATAATCTGGATATGTTCCTTAGTTGGTAAAGTAATTGGATATCATAATTTCATAATGCGCAGATTGTTTCAGGAACCATGCAAAGTGGTAAGAGACATATAAGATACTAATCAGTCTACTACTTCTAAATCTTGGTCTTCACACGACCTTTTATCATCACTGTTGAGACTGAGAATATACACTATTTTCTAAGTATATATCTAGATATGAGGATGTACAGTCCTGTAGTACAGGAATGACACAAAGGTTAAAATTATTTCTTCAAAATCTTCTCATGGACAGGATTGACATTGTAGCTTAGGGTTGCGTGTCAATTTAATATAATATGAAAAAAATCAATCCCGAGCAAGCCTAGTTCAAGAAAAATTTAGCTAATGGTTAAGCAAATAGGGTTTGCACAACATTAACTTGGCACGGATCCTTAAGAAAACAGAAATAGATCCAACCGCGCTCAGCATAAGTTTGGGTGCTTTAAGTTCTAAAGTCTCAAGGTTGTAATTGGGAAATGCAGTATGTTGAGAAGTCATGTGCAAAAACTTACATGTGGTTGGGAACTCGCTCCTTGGCGTAGCTCCGCTGGTAGTTCTTTTCCCATCTCCTTAAAAAGGGCCTATGAAAAAAATATGCAGAATTACAATAACTAGTTTTTTTAATCACCAATTTGGAATATGTGGACAAATTTAAAAGTACCACTAGGATTCGTTCATGCATATCCACTTTATGTTGCAGGTTCTCATTATGTCGCTGCAGGTTCTCATTATGTCGCTTCAGCTCTTCATTTTCTTGAACAGTTCGTTGATGTGCTGCTGAAGTTGACAGCCTCAATTTCTTTTCTCTAGCCGTTGAGATAACATCAGCCTTCTTGATTGCCCCACCTGCTATTGCTAGTCGCCCATGGGGAATGCCACCTAATGATTCATATAATATTTGCCCATCCAACTCTCGCTGCTCCCAATCATCAGGATGTGCGGCTCTAGCCAAATCAGAGTAATCATTCTAGAACACTAGCGATATTAACTTGTATAGATGCATGTTGAACAAGTACTTAGTGAAAAGAAGATAAGCAAGAACGTACGAAAGCTTTTTTTTGCCTTCCCGCTGAGGGTCGTGCTGGTGCTACCACTGCCATCCCAATTCTTGAGTCCAGATTTCATTGCAGCATGGACACTTGATTTTACAACCTTCGGCTGCGCCAGGAAAAGAGAATGCATGGTCTAGAAATCGGTTGGTTTGTTCAAGCCATAGGTTAGAAGTAATTTCACCAAACTGCCAACCACTATACATCCATGTACGATCTGCCATTTAACAAATTCTGTGTTGAAAATGGAATATATCAACTATTTGATAATTTAAGCTCAACACATCATACTTAAGATGAGCTATTTAGCAACAACAACATATTAATTGGAAGCAAACAGATGCACACATAAGATAAAAATGTAATGCTGAAAGTTTAATGCTTACCAAAGGCTTGCTGAAATAGTGAGTCAGAAAGCTGGCTAACAAACTCCCAAAATCCACCACAATATCCCAATCAGGAGGTCCAAGTGGAAAAATTACGAGCAGCTACTGTAGCATTGTTGAGCAGTTTGTAACTAAATCAGATGGGAAGAAAGAAAAAGTAAACTTATGACAGTTATTCATCAATTCCAAACAGAAGAACGCAAATTTATTTAAATACAGATTGTGCTACTACATAATGAAAGGCAATGAGAAAGCTATTGATGTATTTTTCATAAAGGGAAATGAAATTGAACAAACGTGCTTCCATGCTTTACTAGAGGACATACATACAGAACGAATTATGTACAACATGTATAGTGGAGGAAAGGGAGCAGAACGAATTATGTACAGAAACCAGAACAAGGACACAGGTACAAATCCAATGAGCACTTCCGTTTGGAGCATGTACAGTGGAGGAAGGGGTTATAAGGAATTACAGAAATCTGCTCTGAACGCACGTACCAAAGGTGAAACACAGTCGATCTGGTGAGGTGGTGGAGCATTGTGCCAGATCCAAGCGAGCCTCAGTTCCTTCCAAACGAAGCACATGACCAGAGGAGCTGAAAATGAACACACGCACAGATCCAATGAATAAATACTGAAACACTTCCGTCCGGAAGAGATGCGACGGTGCACACAGCCGGGGAAAGAAACTGAGATGGAGAGAGCATGTAGTGGAGTTTCATAGCTAGGCACCTGGATGGGGAATGGCCGTGGTTGGAGGAGGATGGGGCGGCAATGGCGGCTAGAACGGTGACGACGACGGCTCGGACGAGGACGGCCATGTTCGATGCAGAGGCGACGGGTTGGTGGTCAACGACCCAAGGAATAGAGCAAGGGCGTAGATGGGAGGTTGGGGAGGCTACGGATTTGAGGAACAGCCGGCGGCGAGGGATTTGGGGTGCAACCGGCGGCGAGGGATTTGGGGTCGCTAGGGATTGGGGTCGCTCTCGTTCTAGAAAGGACTCGGTGAGACTGGAAACCGATTTGGGGATTTTTCTTACCGTAGGCTTTGACCACAGGTGCGACCTTGGGCCGAAATATTGGTAAGCAGCGGGACAATTTGGCGCGCATCGCGAATCCATGGCGCGAAATGGGCTAATCCTGTGGGCCGTGCGCGGACCGACAGCCATAGGGCTATTCCTATGAGTTTCTTTGCTAGCGCACAGGTAAATGATACCCTTCCTGACGTGGAGGTTTGGGCCGACAGGATAAGCGATCTATCTCTGTGAGCCAGTGCGGGCCCGACAGGAAAATAAATGACGCACAGTAAAATTTCAGTTTCTGGTAGTGCATACAGAATATCAAAAGTTGATCCAACAAGTGAAAGGAATTGGAAGTTTAATAATGGTGCTCTATCTAATATTTTTTCGGAAACACATGTCATCTGAGACAAGAAATTGTTGAAGAATGATAACTGCTAACGAACTGCCGTACATTTTTTGAAAAAAAAAAGAACTGTTGTAGAGAAACCAACAGATGCACTCACTCAAATATGGAGCAGCTCATCTTCACGGTAAAATTTTAAGCTCTTTATATAGTTTATTAACATTCAAATTATGCAATACCTGCAGGAAAGGGTAACTGATTACCTCGAACATGAATGGGGAAATGATGTCGTAATTTTTTTTCCCATATATGTATAAATAGCATTAACTCGTTCTTTACTCTGCGGTTTTTCTGTTCCCTTGCTCTGCTAGCTAGGCTTATACTTCAGTTCTGATGAAGAATGTCAGTTTTGAAAATCAATGCATATATACATCAAATAGAGAAAACATCATACCTTCACCCTTGTTAGAATTGTGTCGAATATTATTGTACAAGTTAGGTTACAGTTGGACTTGGTTTTGGACTGTGTGTAGACAGGGTAGGAGTTGTGTCCTAATAGGACACCTGTATCCTAGGCCTCTCATATATATCGGGGGTAGACACACGATGTAACCTATGCCAACATAATAGCACGGGCACGCGGGGGAGCCGGCGGCGTGTGCCGGCGCCCGGGCGGCCAGGGTGCGGTATTATGACGGTGTCATGGGGAGGAGCGCCCGTAGTCATGCCCCGGGGATGTAGCCATATCGGTGAACCTCGTTAACAAATCTCGGTGTCGTGCCTCGTGTGATTGCTTGGTCCTCGGTAGATCGACGGAGTGCCTCGGATTATTCTAACAAGTGGTATCATGAGCAAGGTTCGAAGAGGTCATGAAAGTTGATTTAGAGGAGAGCGATGAAGACCGGCGGGTGTGGAGGCACGGCGACGTGCGGCAGCGATCGGAGATTATCGCGTATGAAGCAATCGAAAACATCAGCGGCGTAATCGTGCAGTGGGGAGTCTCGCGAGACTGGCGGCTGGCGGCGCGTGGCACGCAGGCATGGAGACTCGGCGAGATCAGATCACGCGCGGCAGATGCGATCCGACAGCGTGCAGCCCGCAGGAATTTGTGGCGGCGGCGGATGGATCGGATCAGTGCTGGTGCGGCGTGCGAGGGCAAGGCCCATGTGCGAGCGCTAACGCAGGTGGTGGCCCAAGTAACGAGGCCAAAGCCCACTAGGCGAAGTGGCATGGTGGACACAGGCCGCCTAAAGCGCAGCGCTGGAGGCATGTTCGAGATTGGACAGGTGCTGGTACGTGCGCGGGGTTGTGATGATCTATAGAGTCAACGAGGCTGGCAAAGCTACATGAGAATTTGTTAAAAGGAAAAACAGGATTCGTTTCCCAAGGGAGCTGCTACAGCGTGTTAGAACATGGGAGTTTTGATTACCATCAGGTTGATCTATAGCGTGGAAAAGTAAAGTACAAGAAGATAGTCAAAAAGAGTCACAACTGCATGCATGAAGGTGAGCTTGAGCTTGCTGCTACATGTACGAGAAGACTAAAAGGGGACTACTTCTGGTGTTCTTTGCATGGTACGCTGGGAAGAAGACATGATGGTTGAAGATCCGTTGTTTGACATGGCAGATAAAGGGGGAACGAGGCCGGTGATATGCGACGCGCGTATAAGGCTCGGAGGAGTCTGGAGTGTGTCGTGACAAGAATCATGCATACACAGGGCGTTAAGGCAATGCACGGAGATGTGTAGAGGCGGACACGACGCAGGGTGGAGCACGGTTGCAGTCGAATAAATTCGGCTGGGTCGGACTGAATTGTCTGATGGATCGGCATGGATGTTGGTCAAAGCAGAAGACGGCGGTGATTTCAGCGACGACGACATAGGAGCGTGATGCTGATAGTGGCCGACTTCTGGGGCGTGGAAACACGTGGTGCAGGCCTGAGGGCTTGTGCGGCTTCGACGGACTATGGCGCAGGGTTAATTCAAGGTTGTGTAGACATGCGAGCTTGAAGACGACAGGGCGTGGGGTAGCATGGCGCAGCTACATGGAGTCATGTTGAAGGTGGAGCTGAGGTTTGGTGGAAGACTTCACTCTATGCTGATGGAGGGGCTACGGCGTAAGAATTCGGAGAGTCGAAGCCTATTTCAGCGGGATAGCGAGAGACACGTGGATCGGACTGGGTACCAATGGTCTGATGGAGACGTGATACTCGGCATCGGTCGGTGATGATCGGTGGTTCTCTGCAGTGGGGGTTGAGGCAGTGTGGGCTAGCTACCGGGGAGACTCGACCAGGACAGCAGAGGCTCGACGCGGTGATAGCGGCGAGGCGTGCGGTAAGCACGGGACACAGCGACAGGCCAAGGCACTGGTGGTCAGACATGTGGTCAGGCAAATTGTGCAGGGGGTGATGAAGCAGTGTTGACGAGTACCGGATTCAAGTTGGTGACTGGGTCTATCGGTGCTAGTTGATGGACAAGAGTTGACCGTGAAGAATCTGAGAAAGTGGCGGAAAGTCTAAAATTGTCAAAAGCTGAGAGAGTACATGGCCGCATATTCTGTGGTGTTCAGTGCACATGGCAAAGTGCGGATGACAAGTACAGAAGGAGGCGGAGTGCTATAGCTGTGGGACATGCCAGAGACTATCCGGGAAAAAGGATGAGACAACTGTGAATTTGACTCAGGGTGACACAGGGCGACGGTGAAATTCCTTCAAGTTTCAGACAAGCAGTCAAGAAAGAGTGGTGACGTTGAGTTCAGGTAACTCTTATATGTGGCGTCCAATATGTGAATTGTTCATTTTCATGCAGACAGTGGTCGGTGTGTGATGGCGTTGAACAGATTCTCCGGAAGTTGGAAGCACAAGGTAGAGTAATGAGGAACTTAATTTTGCTCGAGTGTTGACTGTGGTCAAGAAAAGGAGGGACTACAAGTTGCAGGTGGAGTCACATGGAGTCTGGGAGTAGCAGCGGTGCTCATGGCGTATCTCAAGTCCAATGTACAAGGAGGTTCGATGCATGAATGAATTCAAGGTGGTGAAGAATATTCGCCAAGGTGGAGTTTGTTAGAATTGTGTCGAATATTATTGTACAAGTTAGGTTACAGTTGAACTTGGTTTTGGACTGTGTGTAGACAGGGTAGGAGTTGTGTCCTAATAGGACACCTGTATCCTAGGCCTCTCATATATATCGGGGGTAGACACACGATGTAACCTATGCCAACATAATAGCACGGGCACGCGGGGGAGCCGGCGGCGTGTGCCGGCGCCCGGGCGGCCGGGGTGCGGTATTATGACGGTGTCATGGGGAGGAGCGCCCGTAGTCATGCCCCGGGGATATAGCCATATCGGTGAACCTCGTTAACAAATCTCGGTGTCGTGCCTCGTGTGATTGCTTGGTCCTCGGTAGATGGACGGAGTGCCTCGGATTATTCTAACAACCCTTACCATTCCTACCAAGTGAGACATCCGCCAAAACTGTCAGACCTGAAAATTATAGAATTAACATGACCTTTTTTAGGGGTGAACTAACATGAATTGATTTTTGTAAAGAAAATACATTCAACTCCCATCTGCACCGTCCTCACGTTGTAGTAAACCACCTACGAAAAAGGCAATCTTCTCCGTCGTTTCTATCTCTATGTATACACCGTTGCCATAGAGCTACTGTTTCGAGGCTCGTGGTCGTTATCCTTCCCGAATCCACCTTGCCCCCATAGGCCACCATGGGTGATTGGTTGAATAAAAATGCTACACTTATTGGCATAAGAGGGGGACGCAAGAAACGGGCCGCCTCCTCCTCCACAAGAGAGCTAGGGTTTCTGCCTCCTGCGGTGCCGGCTCAAATCCGCTCCTCTCCGGTGGTCCTAGGGCCATGGGGACATGGGGGATTTCGACAAGGGCCGGCGGGAGGGCTTCGTTTTTAGTCGTTTCTTTCAGTTTTGCTAGGGTTTGTGTCCTGCTCAGGAAGACGAGACGGCGGCGGCTCCCTGAAGATAGAATAAAAGGTCTCCCCGCCTAGACCCTATTCCGGCGGTGCGTCCAGCACCGTTGGTGGGCGTGTGGAGGTGTGTCTCCGGTGAATCTATCTTTGGTGGATTTGCTCGGATCTCGTCTTTGTTCGTCTACGTTCGTGTGTCTTCGAGTTGGATCCTTCTGATCTACGTTATTCATTATCTGCGACGGTCGCTATTTTGGTGTGTTGGTTCTACGGGGCCTTAGCACGACGACTTCCCGACTGTCTACTACAACAAGTTGTGCCCGACTCCGGCGATGGAGGGGCGATGACGGCGGCGCGCCTTCGTCTCGCTTCAGTGCTTGTAGTCGTCGCTAGGTGGTCTACGGATCTAGCTGTAATTTTTATTATTTCTGGCATTCGTTGTACTGCCATGATTGAAGATGAATAGATCGGAAATTTTCTCAAAAAAAAAAGAGGGAGGTATTTGCCTCGTGTGTACCTTCTTTTCATGCGTTTGCCTTCTGAAGCGAGCACAATGGTAACCGGCAAGGATGGAAGGGGGGCTATATAGGAGACTGCAATGGCATGAAGGGAAGCCAGCGTGAAACTCCCACCCAACACCAGGAAAGAGGAGTTTGCGGAGAAGACGGGGTGGTGGGCTCTACGGTACGGAGGAGAGAGATAAATAGGCTCGTCAAGGAAGGAGGAGGTGGAAGGACATTAAACGCAACACCGCGGCGCTTGCAGCATCGTTGCCTCGCTCGCTCGTTCGATGAAGCCTTTTCATCTCCGTGTAATCTTGGCATCCGAGCGAGTTAAAAAAAATTGGCCACCGAACGAGGAGCAGAGCAGGCCGGTCGCCTCGAGCCTTCAGCCGAGTCTTTATTTTCCATGGGCAAATGGACCTTCGGTCACACACCACAGTCCATTTGGCCCAAAACTATAGGAGGCATCCGAAATTGTTTCTAGAGCAGCGGCCCAGTCCCATTAGGCGCTCGGTGCTGAATGTACAAATCCACTACGTGGGATTTAACGGCCACGAACATCCAAAGCGCAAATCCAACGGTTCAGAACACTAATGGCCTGAGAGGGCTCGACTAGTGCATCGTTGCCTCGCTCGCTCGTTCGATGAAGCCTTTTCATCTCCATGTAATCTTGGCATCTGAGCGAGTTAAAAAAAAATTGGCCTCAGAACGAGGAGCAGAGCAGGCCGGTCGCCTCGAGCCGTCAGCCGAGTCTTTATTTCGCCATGGGCAAATGGACCTTCAGTCACACACCACAGTCCATTTGGCCCAAAACTACAGGAGGCATCCGAAATTGTTTCTAGAGCAGCGGCCCAGTCCCATTAGGCGCTCGGTCCTGAATGTACAAATCCACTACGTGGGATTTAACGGCCACGAACATCCAAAGCACAAATCCAACGGTTCAAAACACTAATGGCCCGAGAGGGCTCGACTAGTGCATCGTTGCCTCACTCGCTCGTTCGATGAAGCCTTTTCATCTCTGTGTAATCTTGGCATCTGAGCGAGTTAAAAAAATTGGCCTCCAAACGAGGAGCAGAGCAGGCCGGTCGCCACGAGCCATCAACCGAGTCTTTATTTCCCATGGGTAAATGGACCTTCGGTCACACACCACAGTCCATTTGGCCCAAAACTACAGGAGGCATCCGAAATTGTTTCTAGAGCAGCGGCCCAGTCCCATTAGGCGCTCGGTGCTGAATGTACAAATTCACTACGTGGGATTTAACGGCCACGAACATCCAAAGCGCAAATCCAACGGTTCAGAACACTAATGGCCTGAGAGGGCTCGACTAGTGCATCGTTGCCTCGCTCGCTCGTTCGATGAAGCCTTTTCATCTCCATGTAATCTTGGCGTCTGAGCGAGTTAAAAAAAATTGGCCTCAGAACGAGGAGCAGAGCAGGCCGGTCGCCTCGAGCCGTCAGCCGAGTCTTTATTTCACCATGGGCAAATGGACCTTCAGTCACACACCACAGTCCATTTGGCCCAAAACTACAGGAGGCATCCGAAATTGTTTCTAGAGCAGCGGCCCAGTCCCATTAGGCGCTCGGTCCTGAATGTACAAATCCACTACGTGGGATTTAACGGCCACGAACATCCAAAGCGCAAATCCAACGGTTCAGAACACTAATGGCCCGAGAGGGCTCGACTAGTGCATCGTTGCCTCGCTCGCTCGTTCGATGAAGCCTTTTCATCTCTGTGTAATCTTGGCATCTGAGCGAGTTAAAAAAATTGGCCTCCAAACGAGGAGCAGAGCAGGCCGGTCGCCTCGAGCCGTCAGCCGAGTCTTTATTTCCCATGGGTAAATGGACCTTCGGTCACACACCACAGTCCATTTGGCCCAAAACTACACGAGGCATCCGAAATTGTTTCTAGAGCAGCGGCCCAGTCCCATTAGGCGCTCGGTGCTGAATGTACAAATTCACTACGTGGGATTTAACGACCACGAACATCCAAAGCGCAAATCCAACGATTCAGAACACTAATGGCCTCAGAGGGCTCGACTAGTGCGCAGCTTTAATGTTTCTAAATGTCGGGCACGTTTTGTAGTCCGCATCCACCTCAAATAGACCCTCGCGAAAAGAAAAATAGTTTTTTAGTTATCTAGGTTGCATCATATTTTTGCATTGCGCGAAACTTAAATCACCCCATAAGTGGTTTCTTCTCCTACAAGTAAACTCCTTCTCTAATATCCTTTCTTTCGTCCCTTCAGATCTACACAACGGTGCTTCGATTCTAGATAAGCTCTACACAAAAAAGATGCACATCGATGTTATGGTTTCACTCAGGCGATCATTTGTGATCATGTTTGGAGCTGTTTTTGACAAAATTCGTCGTGCATGGTCTGTGTTATGTGTTAATGACACTACTCAATCTCGGTCTCCTCTCCTGTGTCCTCCTACACCGACGTCATCGTCGACATCGTTCCTCTCGGCCACCTCTCTCACGTACTATTGCACTAGTGCCACCGCCGACGTAGTTCCTCTCAACCTCCTCTCCCGCATCCTATTTGTGAGAGTCTGTCTTAATGGAAATGATAGACTACTCATATCAACAAGGAATTGCTTCTTTTTAGGGAGCCGAAGTTAAGCATTCTTGGTTTGGAGTAATTCTAGGATGGGCGACCGACCAGGAAGTTGCTCCCGGGTGCGCGCGAGTGAGGACAAAGTGCACATGAAAAACTAGTGTTGGCCTGTAGGGCCAGTCTAGATCCCGCCAGGCGTAACGGGCGGGAACTAGTGGCTATGATCGGGGCATTACAATTCGTATCAGAGAAGCCCCTTGTGGTTACATGGGCATGTGCGTGTCAGGTGCGCGGCCGCGTGGCGCATGGCACGTGTGGCCCGTTAAGGCATACACATGGCACACTCTAGACAGAACACACATACGTGTACGCTCTTGATGGGCCGACAAGGACGTCGGTTCCTTGAAATGGGGGTGCACGTGAGAGTCTGGCTTAATAAAAATGATAAATTACTCATATCAACAAGGAATCCCTTCTTTTCCAGGAGCCAATTCGAAAAGAACTTCAAAGTTAAGCATGCTTGGCTAGTAATTCTAGGAAGGGTGACCAAAGGAGAAGTTACTCCCGAGTGCGTGAGTGAGGACAAAGTGCGCAGAAAGACTAGTGTTGGCGTGTGGGGCTAGTCTAGATCCCGCCAGGCGTAAAGGGCGGGAACTGGTGGCTATAGCCAGGGCATTACACTACTACACTCGAGCGCCGTCGTCAGCGTTGTTCTTTTTGGCCTCCTCCTCCACGTTCTCCTACACTAACGCGGCCATGGTGCGCAAACTGCATTTCTCCTTCATCTTTTTCTGCATCAGTGCCATGGCGTCATCAATGTTATGTGTAGTTGTCAACCTTGTCGAATGGACGCCATGTTGTGCCCGGCGCCGCGGTCGAAGTCGTTCCTCTCGGCCTCCTCGCCCTTGGCCTACAATAACGCCGTCATCGCGAGCACACTGCCAAGGAAGTCTACTGTAACTGTGTCTATCATGTGTAGATGTTAACTTAATCATGTTACATGTATGCAACCGAACACCGACACTTGCATGAGCCCAAACAATGCATGCAACTAAACACTAGGTAAAAATTGCTCCCGTAATGCAAGCAGTCTACATGCAGATATTGGTTTTACCTGCATTAGTTGAACCAGGGCCAACTGGGACGAGTATGCAAAGTGACAAAAAAGATGCAGGTAACCAAACGCGTCTGTCCTCTCCCTCCGGCAGGCATTGCGGTGACACGCGTTGGGCAACGACAGGTGCAAGTCATGTTCGGTGTGGAGGATCCCAGTGACCTTTTGTTATTTCTTGTATTATTTTGGGCGGGGGAGGAGGCCTTTCTGAATGTATTTATCGCGAGCAGGAAAAACAAAATTAACAAAACATAACTGGATATACGATTCCGTGAGCGATTAAGGGAAATGGGATTCCAGGTTGGAAAAAAGGATTTATTTTAGAAACATTTTTTTGAGTAACCAAGCTTTAGTAAGCAAAGTTCACAATGCTAGGGATACAAACGGGATCATGCAACTGTCCCAACCAAACATGACGACTACAATCTAGAGAGTGACTAAACTTGGCTAACAAATGCGCCTCACTATTTGATGCCCGAGCCCCAAACTGAAAAGTACAGTTAAACTCCTTTGCACTTAGCTTAATCTCCCTTATAATCTGGCCATGGAGACCGATACATCCCCTCTTGATATCATTTGCTACATGCTTGAAATCAGTAGCGACGACTATATTGTGTACAAGGAGATCCTCAACTAAAGATAGAGCTTCTCTAGAAGCGATAGTTTCAAGTGTTGCAACATCTCGCACTCTGTGGATCACCAGTGCCAACGATCCCAGATAGTTTCCATGGGAGTCCCTACAGACCGCCACCGCTGAGCCTCCTCTTCGTGTTCTTGCTAGGCTCGCGTCAACATGGATCTTAGCGAAACCTTGTGGCAGAGCAATCATTCGCGTCGGTTCCCTTCGTCAGACTGGTGCAGGAGTAGGAGCAGTAGTAGTTTTGGCGCTTCTCCAAGTTCTGCAATGAAATATTTGACGAAAAGATTCGTTGTTAGTGGACTCTGAAACACCCACTCGTGTATCGCTTTTTGCCTCGCCCACCACGTAGCCCAAAGAGTGGATACCATCCTTACAAACGCTTCATGAGACGACACTTCCATCATCGTGAACATCCAATGTTTAGTGTTTGGTTCCGTCGTCGATATCATGCGAGCATTCAGCCAAAGACAACCACTAGCCCATGATTCTTTCAGTCCCTAGCCACTCCGACATGGCCTAGCCCAACAATTTCTTCTTGACTTACGAGCCGCCGCCTCCTGTCTCCCTCCCAAGAAAAATTAGGATCCCCCCACCTCCCGCCGGCGCTGCCACCGGTTTGCCTCAACTCGGGTGGCCTTAGGGCCATGGGGCGCGATAGATCCCGGCCCTTGCCGATGGGAGGGCTCTGTTTTAGTTATTTCTTTGAGTGTTGTTAGGGTTTGTGTCCTGTTCAGGAAGGTGAGACAAAAACGACTCCTTGAAGATGAATAAGGTTTTCCTCACCTAGCCCTCGTCCTGATGGTGCGTGTAGTGTCGTCCGTGGGCATGTGGAGGTGTGTCTCCGGCAGATCTGTCTTTGCTGGATCAGCTCGGATCTGGTCGTCCTTCGTCTACGTTCATATGTTTCCAGGCTGGATCCTTATGATCTACGCTACTCTTCACCGGCAGCATCTGCTATTCTGGCGCGCTAGTCCTATGAGGTCTTAGCACGACGACTTCCCGACTTCTCTACTATAACAAGTTTTGCTCGACTCCGACGAGGGAGGGGTGATGACGGCTGCGCGCCTTCGGCGCGCTTCAGTGCTTGTAGTCATCGCTAGGTGGCCTACGGATCTGGATGTAATTTTTATTATTTCTGGTGTTCGTTGTGCTGCCATGATTAAAGATGAATAGACCGGAAGTTTTCTCGCAATTTTTTCTTGGCTCAATTCGGAAATCCGCAGCCTCACTGATCTGACAAGACGCTAGACAAGCAGCCGTGGTCACGCCATCACGAATTCAATGGGTGTCGGCCGCGATTCCTCTACTCCGTCTATTTCTCTTTCGTCTGTACTGTGCTAAAAAAAAGTTCTGCGCAATTCAATAAAAAAAAGGAAAAATAAGAGGGAATAACAAGGGTTCCAATGTTCCCTCAAACAAAAAAAAAACAAGCGTTCCAATGGGAATACGGACAGATTCGGTCGGACGCAACGCAACCGAAGCGGCCGAGCCAGGAAGAGGAAGGGCAGCCTGATGCGGCCGTCGACCCAAGCACCTCGACCTAATCCGTCCCCTACCGGACCATCGCGCCGCACCACCGTCCCGCCTCGCCGCGCTGCCCACCAGCCACCGCTTTCCCTCCGGCCTCTATCGCTCCGCCGCTTGCTGCTACGCCGTCGAACCCCCGCCCCACGATCCTCCAAGCCCTATTCGTCCTCCCTACCCTCTGCCGCTGCCGTTCCTGACGTCCCCTGCGGCGGTGACATGACTCGGTCCCACGGCGAGGGCAGGGAGGAGGACCGGCCCGTGGCTTGCGAGACGGGGCCGCGGAAGAAGGGCCGGAAGAGGAAGCGGGGGAGCGCCAAGGCTCCGCCGCCTCCGCCTGCCCCGTCCCAGGAGCACCGCGCCACCACCAGCGACGACGATGGGTCGGCTCAGGTCAGGGCTATGGTGGCCGAGCAGATGCGGAATATCCTTGCCGTCGACGCCGCTAAGAAGAAGAAAGTTGCGGAGCTACGTAAGAACAACTGCTCTATGAAAGATCTGTTTTTTCCCGCTTCATTTGTGTATTTTCCGCACTTCTTTAAGGAATAATAGCACTATTATACCGATATCTGCTGTGATACTGATATGGAAGTTAACTCTAGTAGTTGTTTGTAGATTTCATTGGGTGTATTACTTTGTAGATAGATGGGTGGCAATTACGGAGTACATTACATTCTTTGATTGAATAGGAAATTAGCCCAAAACAAATGACTCATCAGCAGTGAAAAAAATAGCGCGCTACAGCAAAATAGCGGTGACCTTAAAATATGCTATTAGCGTGCTATATCGTGCTATAACGTGCTATTAGCGAGATGTTGTACATTGATATATTTAGTGAGGCAATTCTCAATACTCTATAGCGTGCTATTAGCGACGCTATAGCGCGCTATTTTTTTCAGTGCTCGTCAGTATGAGTTCAGAGCGCCTTTCGATTTGCTTATTCGATGGACGTTAGTTAGGCTTGCCATAGATCCCAGAGTGCCTTTGCGTACAACAAGCTGCGTTAGAGACTTGGTTGCTGTTGTAAGCCGCCCACCAATTTGTTGAAGGTAGCTCAGCTGTTCTTCATATGAAGGCTGCTTACCGGCATATCAGCACCAGTATCAAGGCCACTAACATACATAGTGCTTTCAAAGGCACAAAAAGGACAGATCTAGGGCAAGGTTTTCGAGTCAACGAGTCGTTCTGGGGTAGCGACTCTTGACGAGTCGTGCCGTGCGATCGACTAGTCGAGGTGTTTGAGTCGACTTCCAGTTACGACTCCTCGACTAGTCGTTCGACTCGAAAACAGGGATCTGGGGGCTCAGGTGAGTCACAAGTCACAACACGGCAAAAATGCCTCAATCTCAAACTCTTCAAAGAGGCGTTTTCTCCCAATTAAATGCATATCATACATAAGATGACTACTAGTCATAATGTTCTTAGTTTTGCCATAATCACTTAGTGCTCATGGTTGTTTGGCCATATTTAGTTTCTTTCACTTTATTGCCAACTTGGCCAGTATGTTCTGAGTATGCCTTTTGTATTTCTACATGTACATGTTGACGACTGCTTTATAAAGCACCTAGTCAGATTATAAGTGTGGCCGTCACTTCATATGTCGAAAAGGCTCTCTCACTAAAACATTTTCATGATTTTTGTTCGCCGCCCCATGTCCTCAGTCGTATGCAGTTAATCTGGAAAATTAAAGAAAGAATTAGGCGGTTAATCTGCTATCTCTAAGTAATTATATTTACTCTAATTGGGCATCAAACATGTGTTTCTTTCTTTCTGACAATATCCATGGCTCTGAATTGCATATATTGTAGTTAAAGGCCTCTCCGGGGAACGTGACCTTTCTGTGGAGGATACGTTTGGTGACTCCAATGATGGCAGCCTTGAGAGTCTTCAGGCTCGTAAAGTTGCATTGTTGGTCTCAAAGTCAGTCGTCAGCCTGTCTTCTTTTGCAGGTATATCATAGGTTTACTTAGTAGCCATTTTTTTTTCCATATTTGGTTTGAGCTGAAGCCTCAGTAAGGTTAATAAAATTTAGGTGGAAAGAGGATCCGTGTTTGTTCGGGATTTGTGATGCATGGAACAGACAATACTGGTGCAAATATGATTTTAACCTCAGCAACACTTGTTAGATCTCTGAATGGAGACAGTAATGTGATATCTGATGTGACGGTAATTGCTGCCTTAATCCATTGCCAAACATGTAGATTTATTCTTATCAGTTGGTCTTGATTGTTTTGCTGGACAACTGATTTCAGGTCAAGGTTCTTCTACCTGATGGGCATATAACAGATGGTCATATCTTTCTTGTGGATTTTCACTACAATGTAGCCGTTGTCAAAGGTGCAGCTTATTTAGCGCTCTTAGAAGAAGGCACTGCCAACAATGGAGCCGTGTTAGCACTTGGACGTGCATATGAAGGCGGTCATCTCATGTGTTCACGGGGTCAAGTTGTAAACAAAAAAAGCAAATTTGGGTGCGGAGAGCTATTGGTGTCAAGCTGCAAGGTTTCCATGGTATAAAATACATCGTCTTGATTTTTAATGCTATTGGTGTCATTCTTTGTTTTTCTGTTATTTTTTTAATCTCAGTCTAGTGAAGCTAAGCCATTCATCATTGTGAACTGTTTACTTCAAAAGAAGGGGAAAAAGTTTCTACCAAAAAGACCTTGATGTTCTCGATTGATCCGTTTTTTTTAAACTACACCAAATACTAGGTTAATTCTACTATAATTTTTTATGCGCGTAATTCTTGATCTCACATTTTGGTTGTCAGACATCGGTGAACACTAAAATACACAGTGTTACAACTTACAAGTAGAGTTTCAGTAGCATGCATGCTACAGTAAGGCACGCAATTCCGGAAGTACTCTTTTGGTCCTGAGCTCAAATAAGCTCGGGTGAACAGTAAAATCAAAAAAAATTGGAAACAGATTAAAAAAATTCTGAAAATTTTTAGTGACAAACATTGACAAAAGTTTTCAACGCTTGCAAAATATTTCATCGTGAAATAACATTTGTAGAAGTTGTGGCAAAAAAATAAAATCATCACTACAAAAATGCGGTTGGAAATGACATTTTTGGAGCATCGATTTTGTTTTGTTAGCCACGGCTACTACAGATGTCATTTCACAATGAAATTTTGCCAGCGTTGAAAACTTTTGTCAATGTTTGTCACTAGAAAATTTCAGAATTTTTTGAATTGGTTTACAATTGTTTATGATTTTATACTGTTCACCTGAGCTCGGGCTAAGAAACTTGTCCACGCAATTCCACTATTACAGCGGCCACACCTAGAGTTAGCTCATAGTGCAGGTAGGAGCGACAGTGGCAAGAAAAGAAGAAAAAATTGACTCAGAGAGGAGGGGAGGGGGGGGGGGGGGGGGGGAGGGGGGGATAAAGCCGATGTATCACTGACCAGGTGTTGCTAACTATCTTTCTACTTGAGTGCATTAGAGTTAAGACACTCAAGCAGCTGCCATCCGCAAGCCACCTCTCATCTCCCTCTTATCATATTTTTCCCTTTGGCACTGACCAAATGGCTGTATCAACTGGGCCTGGTTGGTGCTCTGTGTTGCAGGCTGGGGTGGCCAAATTTAAGGAATGACAACTATAGAGTTAGCAGAGGTTGTTGAAACATGGGAAAGGTGGAGGTGGGTACCCGAGAGAACTATATACATATAGAGCTGTACAAGGGTGCAGGAGATATGCAAAAAGGGAGAGGGGGGGGGGGGTGCAACTTTTTGTTTTTCTTGACTACGCTGACACTTTTCCCATTGTTTTCCCCTTTTGGCAGGCTGGTTCTGGAGGACCTCTTGTCAATTACAATGGTCAAGTTCTCGGTATCAACTTCTGCGAAAAGAATCAAACATCGTACCTTCCCATGTTAATTGTTTCAAGGATCCTGGAACAACATCACTGCTTCGGGTAAACTATCCTACTTGATTCTTCTACTGCTTCTTTTTCTGTTCTATGTTTTGCCTTACCACTCTTATTAGGGAAAATGGACTCCTCATTTGTTCTTTAGTGTGTTCCTTTTTTCCGGTCAGCATGTGTCAAATAAGAGTTTTTCTTATTGTGCAGGAAATTAATTAGCCCCTGGCTTGGATTAAGGTACAGCTCTCTTCATATGGTGCCACTGGCAGTCCTGGAGCGCATCTATCAAAAATTCCCAGATGTTGACCAGGGTTTATATGTTTCAAAGGTATGTGTCTCTTCTATTTTTTTAATTCTTTTGTGCTTTATTTACTTTTCTGTATGTCAAAATATTCCTTTTAAGAATATGAGCCTTCCAATTTTAGAGTAAACTGATAGGCATTGTATGGAAAGAAGTCCACATAACCCCCTGAGGTTTCTTGAAACGGACAATTTACCCCCCGAAGTCTTAAACCGGGTAAATAACCCCCTGGTTTTTCCCAAACCGAAGAGATTTATGATATTGACCAAGATTTTAACATAGACCTGTGAAAGAAAATAAATAAATTTATGGCCCAATTATTTCTTTCCACTCTGTGTCATAAAAATGAACTGTTAAGCTCGACGACATGAAAACTACTAACAACTGGTATGTGTAATTCACGGCAGTCAACCGAATGAAAAATCTGTACAATGATTTATATCAACCTAACTGCTATATTTGTACACGGTACCTGAGGTATAGGTGTGAGCTGTGCCACCAGATATAAAGGCCTGACATATCAGACACGTCGACCGTGGCAGCAATGCCATTGCTGGTCATTGGCGCTCAACCAAGCATCCAATTCAAACACCAAAAATGCAATAATCTTTTATGGTGTTTGGTGGCTCTTTTCTCTTCATAACTGCCGTGAATCTCAGAATTAGCGTCGCGGATCACAGGACCAAAATAGACACGGGCCAAATGAAGTTGTGAGATATTATTGCACAATAATAGAAATTTGGTAGTCTTCGCTAGTTCATTGGCCAAGCATGGAGAATTGACGAGTGCAGAACGCCCGTCGGAGCACTCTGTCAAACTCAAACCTAATCGCGAGCAGGAGGGAGGGGCATAGGCGGTGGCGGCACAAAGCTAACCGCAATCATCCCACGTTAATCATGAAACCGATGCTTCAGGCTTAGAGCCTAGGAGGCCAGTCTGCCCTAGGGAGGGTAAGAGAAATAGGTAGCGGAGGAATTTACTGTTTGAATTACTGTGCACCTGCTAGTTTTTTCAATACACCATCTTTGCTACAGATTTTTGAGTTCCCAAAAAGTTAATATCTGAATTATGTTTATTTTTATTTATTTTCTGGCCTATTATATAGTTGCTTCAGTAGCATGTTTGTATAAAATGGACTAAATAAGTTGCTAATTAGGTTGTTGAGGGATCACCTGCTGATGTTGCTGGGTTATGTGTCGGTGATGTTCTTGTAAAATGTGGTGACAGACTTCTCTCTAGTGTCCCAGAGGTAAGTATGCTTCCGGCAGCTTACTGTTATCATTTTGTGTGTCTGTAGCCCTTTTTTGTAATCAATATACCTTCAAAATGCATGCATCAGTTTGGTGCAATGTTACTGGATGATGCGAAAACTCATTCTGAAGCCTTTGGAGGTTGGGCTGGGGACATGACAATTGAGGTATTTAATTTTGATCGTCCACTGTTTTTTGGGACACCGTCATATGCCGTTTACCATCTTTCTTTGCCACAAAATTATCTCCTGTTTGCAATCTCTCTTAGGTTGTGGTAAAGCGACAAAGGGATGGCAGCACGGTGTCAAAAACTATAGCCGCAGAGATGCTGAGGGAGGACAACTATAACAGGCAAATTTTCTTTTCTTTTATAAAAATATATTAGTGTTATGTTTCTGCTAAAAATTGTTTGTACCATAGCCATCTTATGACTTTCTTTTTTCATCCAGATGGCCTGCACCTATGCCAAGCTACACAATTCACCTAATAAATGTCACGCCGCGTCGGTAAGTACTCCCTCGTTCTCAAAATGTAAGACGTTTAATGTCGAAAAAACGTCTTATATTTTGAGACCCCAAACCTCGCATACGGGTGGACCGAGTCGGGTGAGTAGGCTGGGAGGGAGTACTTGGTTGAGAGCGGAGACTCCTCGTGGACTCTTGGAATGGTGTGGCCTCACTCGGTGCGCTGGTGTTGGCACGTTTTTGTGTGTGGGATTGCATTGTAATTAGCTGCAGATCCTGTGTTGATCCACCGCTTTAATGCCAAGCACGGACTTGCTATCAACTTCCTTTATCTTTGGAAAGATCCTGAAGCGAAGTTCTTTTCCCGGAAGCGGACATAATGCATGCAACGGTTTGGGATGTCATATGCTCGTGGTACTATTGTAGTACTCCCCACACCCGGGTTTATTAGCCCCCGTATATTTTGGGTCAAAGCTTGGCCGTAAATTTAACTTAATAAAATTCAAGTTATATGTAGCAAAATTGTGTTGTTGGAAATTATTTCAAACATGAACCTAACAATATAACTTTTGTGACATATCACTTATATTTAGTCATTCAAATATACTGTTGACCCAGAATATGATGGAGACTCTCCCGGAACCTCTTTTTGATTTGTCTGGGAAGATCCGTCGCTCCTGAGGCCTTGATTGGTAGTCCCACGTGGATTGATCCATCTTCTGGGCACAAGATGCAGCTCTCTGAAAAGAAAGATTCTGGGGCATGAGACCCGGTCAGTGAAGTCAGCTGGACGGAAACTTGAGTGACGGCCAACTGGGACGGAAACTGTTTCTCTCGAGCTTTGCCGCCTTGTATGAATTTGAATTTGAATTTGCAAAGGCGAGGTATGCCCAGTCTGCAAACGGAAGTGGAAGCTTGTATCCAGCACTGCCCATGACCAGAGCACATGAATGGGCCAATGGGGTGTGATGTGAGCAACATCATTCTGGAAACGGACCCCATGCAGCAGCACAGCAGCTTGTCCAGGCGATCAACGCCCAGGCTTGGGTTGCCAGCATTCTGGAAATGGAATGATGATTCTCAGCTCAAAACAAAAAAATGATGTAACATTTTTCTTATGTTTTCTACGTACTGCGGAGAAAAGTAATGCTGCAACAACATTGAAAACACATTGAAAATGGCCCTCATGGGGAAAAAACGAGTCATGCCATGATTCAGGTTCTGCATTTGAGTGAGTTCCAACGCCAGGGAGGTAGGCGGTCTGGGGCTCAACCTGCCCTTGAAATGATGTCAATAAAGCTAGAAACTCCAAATTGGTTCTTAAACCGGATGATAACATGAAGAAAGACATTGTAAGCTACCGAGAAAGTTTAACTACGAATTAACAAACACTATTTCAGTTAATAGCCGGACGCCAAGTGAAGAAAACCGGCTGCTCCATCAGTTAAATAGTCGGACAACAAGTGAAGAAAACCGCATGCCACAAAGAGCACTGCCAAGCAAGGCGTTGAGCAGAAGACCAAGTGCCTACAAATACATAGTAAGTATTAAATAAGATTAGTAGGGGAGTAGAGCAGCTGGATTGGCGTAAGCAACTGACAAAAGTAAATGCTGTGAATACAAGCTAATTT
Organism: Triticum timopheevii; assembly: GCA_963921465.1. Taxonomy (NCBI): domain Eukaryota; kingdom Viridiplantae; phylum Streptophyta; class Magnoliopsida; order Poales; family Poaceae; genus Triticum; species Triticum timopheevii. Next base: position 625,355,924 of record OY997264.1, on the reverse strand, counting down.
GCTATAGCAGTCTAGTTACTGCCAGTAAGCTGAAGATGGTCCGGAGAAGTTACAGCAAAACAATTTCTGCTCTCTAAACTCCGGACATAATGAGAGCAAAGCATCATTTATTCTACTGCAACAATGCAAAATAGTTTTAGGGCATCTCTTTAAATGCTTTCTTAAACTATAACTCCTTACACTTTGAGGAGATAAATAGTGCAAAAGACATCGACCCATCTAAATTTACATGCATGAAAAAAATTGTGTGATATATAATATAAAACAATATGTAGTGCCGCCTAACTTGAAATAAGATATTCGTTCCCCTATAATCCTTTAATACCCTTTAAAAAGTCTTCAAAGGAAATAATCCCCACCTAGCACTTCCACTGTAGCCCTAGGGGAACGGCTAGAAATGCTCTAGCTAAGTATCATTACTAGAGCCTCTGAAAGTTTACCCATGCAAACAGACCAGAAACTTTATAAACGTTTTTTTTTCTCGCATCAACATTAACATGAGCTGGTATAATGCAAATACTAACTACATAAAAACATTGAAATTTTTGAAAGTCATATTTTGAAGTTCTAAGAAAACATAAATAATACACAATTATTGAGAGATGTACACTACATGTGAGCAAAATTTCATGATAACATACGTTTTGGTGTGAGCTAAACACACACAAAAAAAAGTCATGTCCTTTTATAGTGTACGTGCTCGCATTAAAATGTTTCAGTCATAAAACTTTACAAACAAGTAGCATACTGGTGCATATATTTATTTTCAGAATTTTATGAAACTTTAAATTAGTCGGTGTTTTTTAGAGGAATTTCAAAGGAAGCCAAAAGCAATTTCCACATTGAAAATGTATATTATACCTGAATCATTCCTGTGGATCGACGAGCCTCAGATGCTCCAAGTATAGCGATGCCAACCTGGGTACCAGACGCTTCATGCTTGTCTGGCCAAGTTCAGAGTTGAATAGATATAAATAACACAGGAACAAGCATACACTTGACGGTGGGCACTATAAAATACTCCCTCCGTAAACTAATATAAGAGCGTTTATAGAATACTAAAGTAGTGATCTAAATGCTTTTATATTAGTTTACAGAGGGAGTACTTACTCACCTCTTGAAATCTGTAGGTCGTGCGAAGCCATTCGAGTGAATAGCAAAAAACTACCACATTACGGGCTATCGTTCCGAAAAACTACCGCTTTTTTTAATTTTTCAAAAAACTACCACAAAGGTGGCTGGCTGTTCCAGAAAACCCAAGTGGCCGAACGGTTAAGTTTTAACTGGGGTTAATGACATGTGGGGCCTGCCCGTCAGGGTTTTGTCGGCCACAGTGCTCATGGCGCGCGGGTGACGGCCGTTAGGGCGCATGGGCCGTCCCGACCAGGTCAAAACGGATCCGGCCCGCCCTCACTCTGTCTTCCCCCTCTCTGTCTCCCTCTCTGTCGTGCGCGCCTCCCTCTCAGATGGCGGCGGCGGCGGCGAAACTAGGCGATGGCGGCCATTCAACGGGTGGAGGTGGAAGGGGGGATGGAGGCGGCGAGTTCTCATAGGTTGATAACTGGTTGGGGAGCGGTAGCTTCGCAACCCAGCCGGCGGCACCGCCGCCGCCGCAGCAGACACCACAGGCTGCAGCTCTGATGCAGGCTCCTACGCCACAGGCTACACCGCCGTCGCCTGGTGATTGCCAGTTCTCGCTTGAGTATAGAGCAGCGAGGTCTCTTGCTAGCGCTGTGCAGGCAGATCTGGCCAACTCCCAGCACTGGGCCTCTGCATTTGGAGGGGTGGAGTAAGTTTTTTTCCTCTTATGAGCTCCTTCAACAGTTTCTACATTTCTGCTTGTTCATTTCAAACAACATAGCATAATTTAGTTAGTTTTTTGACCAAACCCTAGGTTGATGCTGCTGTGATTCATCTTAGAACATGAACATGCACTGAATAATAGTTGAGCAAACACTCTGTGGCATGTTTTGGATGCAACAATATCACTTAGCACTGAAGGATTAGTTAGATTTAGTAGAAATGCATGGTGGATTCAGAGAAGCATTTGTTGGATTCAGATTCCTTACTGTACTTTATAGTTAGTGTGCACTGAATTTTTGTAGCAAAAAACACTTAGTTAGTTGGGCTTTTCAAATAACATATTATGTAATGCAGGCTGGATGATGAAATTTGGGAGGTTAGGCTGCATTTCCAGGGCACAGATAATATGGAAAGGAGGTTTTCTGTTTCAGACATCACATTTCTGAACTTGATAGCACTTACTGAGACTGAAGGCTATGGGTCAGATGACTACATGTACTGGGTAAACGAACAAGGGATTGGATAGGAAGGTTTATTTCTTCTGGACAATCAAGATGCAGTTGAAGAAATGATAGACCACTCAGATTTAACAGTGCTCAATATCATTGTTTCCAAGGCAAATGAAGATAGAGATGTTGAATGTAACAGGGCTCACAATGTTTGTGAAGAACAAATTCCAATAGGCAGTCCAGTGGGGGGTCCTGGTTTTGTGTTAAGTCCGTCACAAGATGGAGTGGTCCACCCTCTTGATGTTAATTTGAACACACAGCAAAGCTGTAACTTCAAAATTTCAGAAGCTAATGGTGGAGATGATGATGGACAGGCTGCTGGTCAAGAGGATGATGATATTGACAAATCATCCTCAGACTTTGAGATTGATAGGGGTGACTATAGAGGGATAAAGATGTCTTACAAGGCTTGGAAGAGAGGTGAAGAAAATATTGGAAATGAAGAAGAAAGAGATGCTGTAGAAGACAGACCACAGTTTGAAGGTGACAGTGATGTTTCAGAGTTTTGGCAGGAGGAGAAAGAGGCTGACAGTGGAGAGGAAATAGTTGTGGAAAAATGCAGGCCTGAGAAACTCAAGCCTGTGAGAAGAGCAACAACAAATCCAGGTCCAACTTCCAGAGCTCACAGTCAGCCAGAGATCCCAAAGTTTCAAGATTTTGTACCTGAAGCTGATGAGTATTGCTTCCCTGGTGATGTGGGCATTTCTGACTCAGATGGGGAGACTCCAAGACTACCTTCTGGAAGGAAGAGAAGATTGAAGAAGAAGAAAGAGAGGAAATAGTATGACCCAAAGGTACCTGATGCACATGAGCAGCTGTGCAAGGACCTTTGCTTCACCAATGTGTATGAGTTTAGAAAGGCATTGAGAAAATTTCATGTTAGGACTTTGAGAAACTTTCAGTACCATAGGAATGAACCATCAAGGGTTATTGTTTGGTGCCCAGAGAGGAAGAATGGATGTGATTTTTTCATGACTGCATCCAAAGTAGCCCATGAAGATACATTCACAATCAAGAAGTGCCACATGGATCATAGTTGTGGAGCTTGTGGAGAGAGTACAAAGTTTACTGCTGAATGGGTTGCAGAAGCTGTGGAGGACACGGTTAGATCAAATATAAAGGCTGATGTAGAGACAATTCTCAAACATACTAAGAAGAAGTTTGGGGTGCATGTACCTAGGAGTTTGGCATATAAGACTGATGGCTGTTGATGTTGTGCAAGGTGATCATAGAAAGCAGTATCTGAGGTTGAGGGACTACCTACAATGTGTGCTTGACACAAACCTTGGAAGCAGGTGCATAGTGATAACTTTTGAGGATCCTTTGAACTCAGCCCCCACACCAAGGTTCAAGTACATGTTCTATTGCCTCCAGGCATCAAAAGATGGATTTCTTGCTGGTTGTAGGCCTTTCATAGGTACAAATCAGTGATTTAATCATGTTAGAAATGTAATCAAGTTATTCAATTTTGCCCTAACTATCTCTGTTTATGCAGGACTTGATGGTTGCTTCGTCAAGTTATCCACAGGCCAGCAGATATTGGCAGCAACTGGGAGAGATGGGAACAACAATGTGTTCCCTATTTCTTTTGGGGTGGTTGACAAAGAGGATGGGCCTAGCTGGACCTGGTTTTAAAACCAACTTAGAGTCTGCATTGGCACCAGCAACCAGTTTGGGAACTACACCATCATGTCTGATAGGCAGAAGGTATTTTCTCTGACTCTGTATTATTCTTATGCACATAGCAATGCTGCTATAGTTATCTCATTACTACCTTATGTAATCAAACAACAGGGCCTTCTTAAAGCAATTAATGAAGTATTTCCTCAATCCCCACAAAGATATTGCCTAAGACACATATATGCCAACTTCCAGTCGGCTGGCTTTAGAGCAGAAGAACTTAAGAAATGGGTTGACAAAGCTAGCTATTCCTTCACTGAACATGGTCACAAAGAAGGAATGACAGGTTTGAAAGCAGCATGTGAACCAGCCTACATGTGGTTGAATGGCATCCCTAAAGAGTGTTGGGCTAGATATGCAATGGATCATGTGTGCAAGACTGACTTGGTAGTGAACAACCTTAGTGAGGTTTTCAACAAAATGATTCTAGATGTTAGGTCAAAACCAATTAAGACCATGTTTGAAGGGTTGAGGACCAAACTAATGGTTAAGTACCAGGGCATCAGAGAGAAAACAGAGAGCTGTAGGTGGGAAATAACCCCACATTACATGGAGAAGCTTGAGGAGAGCAAGAAGTGGGCTAAATACTGTGAAGCAAACATGGCTGGTCCCAACATTTGGCAAGTAACTAGTGGAGAGAACACATATTGTGTGAAGCTTGATGTAGGGAGCTGCTCTTGCAGGAGGTGGGACATGACTGGATCACCTTGCCACCATGCAATATCTGCAATGCAGAAGATAAAAGTTCACCCAGAAGATTATGTGCATCCATTCTTTAAGAAGCCAATGTATAAGGCTGCATACCAGCACATCATCTACCCTGTCCCTGGCCCTGAATTCTGGCCCAACACCAACACACCAGACATAGAACCACCAGTTTTTAGGGAGAAGAAAGGGAAGAAGCAGACAGCTAGGAGAAAGGGTGAATTTGAGGTGCCAGCTCCAAAGGATACATCAAGGATGGGCACAATAGCATGCAGTAACTGTGGTCTGCAAGGCCACAGATGGACAATGTGTGGAGACAGACTTAAGGCCAAGTTTATGACAAGGAAAAACAACCACCAGGTAACTAAGCCAGTTTACTTGTTTTTAATGCATACATCTTGTGAGCTACAACTTGTTTTTAATTGTAGGAAAATAGGGCATCCTACCCAGCAACTTCAGCACCAACCAGGCCACCTCCAGCTAGGGCCACATCATCATGTCCAGCTCCAGCTTCAGGTCCTGCTCTAGCTTTAGGACCACTTAGGGGCAGGAAACCAGCAACAGCTTCAACAAGGGCAACCACATCTGCTACAACAAGGGCAACCACATCTACTGCAGTTTCAACAGGTGGATCAAGAAAGAGAAAGAACCCACCACCAGCTTCAGCACCAGCCAACAACACCAGGTCAAGTGCATCATCTCCAGCAAAGAACACCAGGTCAAGTGCAAGAGGTTTCAATGCTCCAAGGGCAGCATCAACATCAGGTCAAGCTGATGTTGGTTCTAAGAGGAAGAGGAAGGCCCCAAGCAAACTTGCTTTGTATTTCACAGCCAGTGGCAACCATTGAATGTGTTGCACTCAACTATGCTTTATGCCTTGAACTCTGCTTGTTAGGCATGCTTGCTATCTGTGTTATTTGCAGTGAACTCTGTTTTCATTTGAACAATTAAGTTATGTGGTCTATGTATGAACTGCTTGGAACAATTAAGTTATATGGTCTGTGTTTGAACTGCTTGGAACAATTTTCAACATTTTTCTGTGTTAGACAGATTGATTCATCACATAGATAGATCATTCAACATTTTTCTTTCACCAGCTTCATACATTGCATTGCATCATAGACAACTTGATTCATCACATACATAGCTCATTCAACATTGTTCTTACACCAACTTCAAACATCACATAGATAGAAAGACAGATCTAGGAACACAGAAACATAACAGCAGCATCATGGGTACAGAATCCTAGTCCACCTCTGCCTAGTGACCTGAAAGGGATGGAAATTTGCCCTCCTCCTTGCCCAGTAGATGATATCATCATCACTAGGGTCGGAACCAGGGGGGAATGCCTCCAGGAACTGCTCTATGTCCTTGCGGTTCCATGCTGCAAGGATCATCTCAGCAAGTTGCCTTCTCGCCCTCCTCCTTGCATCTTGGCGCCTGGCTTGCCTGGGCACCTATTCTTCTCCATCTATGACCTCTCCAGGATCCATCTCTCCCTTGGATTCTAGGGTTTCTTTGGCGACTGGGGGGTTGAGAAGGGTGGGGATGGGGAATTAACTGCGGTTTCACTCTAGGGGTGGGCTTTATAGACTACTAGTGGTTGGTGGTAGGTAGGTGGAGTAATAAAACAGCCCAGTCTAGGCCCACAATGTGTACATAATGGTTTTAGGCCCAAAAATATACTAGTTCAGCATTGCTACTTTCAGGAAAACAACCTAAAGAAATAAAACAGTTCTTCAGTGCATTACTTAAGATAGATAGGTTCTTAACAGTACAATAACATAAGCCAGACTTAGCAAAGGTTCTCCACCACTCTAGTTACCATAACTTAAACAGTTCATATAGGACTACACAAAATATACTCCTACCATCATCTTGCAAGGCCTATTATATGTGTAGGCCACCTTACTTACTTAACCACCATTGTCCAAATCTTCAAGCCTCCAGTATGGCCTTGATTTTCTCAAGCTTTTCCTTGCTCCCATGGCCAGCATTCAGCAGATCAGCAACTACTTTCTCAAGCTCTGTCTTCTCTTGTGCAAGAAGATCCCTGTCCACCTTTATCTCTTTCATTGCCTTCCTGGTGTTGTGAATTATGTCTGCCTGGGCCTGAAGGATACACCTCTGTTCTTTTGCTAGCCTTAGCTTCTCCATCTTCATCTCCAGCTCTAGCTCTTCCTTCTGCTTCTCAAATTTCTCAGCATCCATTGCTTTTTGGTAGTCAATCTTGCCAACACCATCCTGCCAGTCAAACATCTTGCTAACATCATCAACCATTTTATGATACTCAGTGCAGAGATGATCATAGTCCTTCTTCAACTTGGCAATCTCATCCTCATATGCATGCTTGTCTTGAATCCTTCCAAGGTTTTGCTCATGGAACATTTCCCACAACTTGATGAGGCAGTTCTTAAGTACATCAGGCCAGGCAGGATCAACCCATTGAACTACACCACAATTCACACCTCCCTGTAGTTTGATCAGAGAACACATACTTCAGAAAATGCATAAATTCAGTTCTAACTTCAATTCAAAAAGAGGATTGGTACACAAGGAGGACATGTAACCATAAATTCAGTACTAAATTCAGTTCAAACAGAGTTAACGTACAAATTCAGTAACCACTGGGCATAACTGAATCCACTAGGCATAACTGAATCCACCCAGCATACTCAATTACTCACCTGAACAGGGCATCCATAGAACCTCCTCCCATTGTTAGCACCTTCAAAAGCAACACACTTCCTAGGCTTCATATGGTGCAGAGTACACTTGGAAACTTCCTCCATGGGAGCACCACACCAGAGTGGCTCAGGGATGGTGTCAGGTGTGTCCTACATGCAGTAAAAGGTAGATCAGAACCAATGCATCAACTAGTTCAACTTGAGTCAAGCTTTGCCTTGCTCAAGGTCAGATCAGACATCACAATGCCATCCATACCCTAGATCAAAACTAATAGATAACCAAACCAAACGAATCCATCCATACAAATATACAGCTCATCAACCCTCATTCCCAAATCGATTCAACCCTAACCCTAACCCTAGATAATGACAGAGAGGAGGAGGATGAGGCTTACAAAGTACTCCATGTCCATCAGGTTGCCCCCCATGCTGTCGTCGGAGCTCTCATCCCCATCATTCCAAGAAGGCATCCTGGCCGGCGACGAGGAACTGAGGTGGTCGGCGACGATGGAGAGCTTGGCCAGGGGAAACAGAGCGAGGGGGGAGAGTGAGAGTGAGGGGGGAGAGTGAGAGTGAGTGAGCGCGAGGGAGACAGAGTGAGGGCCGGATCCGTTTTGACCTGGTCGGGACGGCCCGTGCGCCCTAACGGCCGTCACCCGCGCGCCGTGAGCACTGTGGCCGACAAAACCCTGACGGGCGGGCCCCACATGTCATAACCCCAGTTAAAACTTAACCGTTCACTTGGGTTTTTTGGAACAGCCAGCCACTTTTGTGGTAGTTTTTTGAAAAATTAAAAAAAGCGGTAGTTTTTCGGAACGATAGCCCGTATTTTGCTATTCACTCAAGCCATTCACATATGGAGTGAACAAGCACTGCAAACTTGCACTCCCCCACTTGAGACAGCCACATCCCCATGACATGGCGAGTTGCCGTGAAGAGCGGAGCACCAGAGCACCCGCTCGCTCCGCCCATGACAAATTCGCACATCCTTAGCTCAGGCTCAAACACTTTATCAACGTTTCGCCCACGCCTCAGAGGTCCACTGCCGAGTGAACGATCGAAGCATTACATACTACTACTAGCATTAGTGGAATGCATGCATTCAGTATCAAATCAATCATCGGTACCATGCATCTGACGGTGTAATTAGAGATTCAGAATGTGAAGATGAACTAACTAACTAGCACGTACTCGGAATCAATCATTGGAATGTGAAAAATTTAGAGCAGTACTGACCATATCTTGCCGGACAATGCGGTGCCCATCAGGGCGTTGCGTCGCTCGGCGGGGTAGGTGCAGATGCTCTACACACGCGCCTCCCGTTCATGAGCGGAGAACCCCATGGCAGGGCAGCTGTGGTCGATGAATTTGACTGGCCGGTACCTTGTGTTGGTGAGCACCATGATAAGTGACATGTCATGGCTCCATCCTATGGCTCGAAAATGGCCGGGGCGGATCTGCCCGTCTGAGAACTCGACGAGGAGCGTGGTGTCCTCGGCAACCAGCGCCCCAGGTTGGCTCGAACGGAACGGGGCGAAGGTGTGGGCGACGGAGAACACCAGGGCGAATCGGTCGCAGGAATGGATGATGCTTCCGGTGCCATAGCACACCGGCGTTAGGGCCTCTTTTTTGGGGGCGCTGCTCTCCTCCTCCTCCCCCTCCTCTCCCATGAGCTCCTCGCCGCTGTCCTGATTCCCCTCGTCTCCCAGCTGTGGTTCGGAGGGCTCCTTGAAGGCGAAAATATATTTTAGAGCAGGTGCGCCCCGGCCCGCTTATCTGGTGCGTACATACACCTCGCGATATGTGCCAGCCGCTACCGTAAGATCGCCAAGCCACGGTTATATCGATCGGGTTAGCAGGTCCTTCGTCCGTGATCTCGCCTACTACATAGCGTAGGGTACTGTTCATCAGCTAGAAACGAGACAAACAGCTATGGGACACGGCCCGTGACTCTGGTCTATATGCGCCCCCCCTTGTATCTCTAGGAGCAGGCTAGCCGGCGGGGGAGGGGGATTCAGCAGGGGCAGAGCGGCCGAGGGAAGATCCTGAGCGAGACGCAGGAGGTTCTGGTGCGGCGAGGAGGCACCGGGACGGGCGGGCCGCCGGGGAAATCCAGCGCCAGGCGGCAGCGGGCACCGCCGCCCTTGACATCTCGCCCAGCCGGCCATTGCACAGCGCGCACCGCCTGGCAAGACACCCCGCGCCGTCGGCCATTGGACGGATTCAGCACAGGTAAATATGTGATTTCTGGAATGCGCATAGGCCCTTTTGCTGTCGGGATGTAGTTTATCTTGGAGTACTACACCCACTTCGTTGTTTGGTTTTGGGCGCATATCAGAAGGGTGATTAGCCCTGGATGTCTTTGTTCACAGGACAAACTAGGAACGTGGTCCGGACAGCAATATTTGTCAGGTATTCATATTTCTGACGCTTAGCTTGCAGGTAAAATGACATGTAGACTTGCTCTTGTTTTTCGTTTTGTTCTTCTGGAAAGGGGCCTGGGGATGCAGATGTCACGGGCATTATGTCAGATGTCTAGTTGGATATTTTTTTTGGTTTTGTTATTGGGGATGCGGATGCTCATGACCTTCGCTGTATGTACGAATCTTGGCAAGGTGGCATAGATAGTACAGACGAGCTGATATGTTGCAGAGTGCATGAATCCATTTATAGAGTCAGCTATTTTTAGTACAGTACTCCCTTGGCCAACAAAGATGCGCCTTGCTACTCTTGGCCGCTCCCTGTGAGAGACACTGGTCCTGTGTTTGGGTTGGTCAAGGACAAGTGGGGAGGAGCTCTCGTCTTCCTGGTCAAACAGGTCTCCAGAGAAGAGAGAGGATTTTTTGCTGTGGGGGGGTGGTCTACAGCTACAGGAGTACAGGGGTTCAGAGAGGACTGCTTTTTCCGGTAGCCACTTCGAGCAACTGCTCCGGTGAAAGGCTTCAAAGGATTTGCAAAGGAATTTGGAGGATTCTAATAGGTAGGATTTTTTTTCTAGGATGGTGTTTGATTCTTCAATCGATGATTTTTTTTCTTAGAGCAACTCCAACACGCCGACCCAAACGGGCAGCGATTTTGTCCGTTTGGGGCGGCCCGGCGGACACCCATGTCCGCTTTTGCGTTTGGGTCGGCGCTTGCGCCCAACACTGGCCCGACCCATTTTTATGCTCGCGTGAAAAAAAAACATTGCTGGCAACATTTTGAAAAATAAAAAATGGTACACCCTCAATTTTTATTTAGTTCGCATATTAGATTTGGTCAAAGTCAAGCTTTACAAACTTTGACCAAGTTTACAGACAAAAATATTAAGATATACAATAACAAATCAACAGCATTAGATTTATTATTGAATGTACTTTCACATCGTATAGATATATTATGATAAATGTCTATATTGTTTTTTATAAACTTGGTCAAACTTTACGAAGTTTGACTTCAGTCAACTCTAATATGCAGAGTAAATAAAAACGGAGGGAGTAATTAAACATTAATGTCGGCCACAAAAGCCAAGGAGAGTCCACGAGTCCACTTTTACATAAGTAAAACATTAAATAAAACTAAACTACGAGGAGGCATGCTGCCCTAGGTGTCCTCATCTTCGTCGTCGGGGCCGGTAAGGTCAATGAGCATCGGCGCCGGGCCAGCCCAAGGGAACGCCGTCGATCAGGCTCAAGCGACATTGTCCGTCGCAGGCTGCCAACGCGAGCAAAGTGCTCCTTCTCCACTGCCGCCTCGCGGCGCTCCTCTTCGACGTCGCGCTCCAGGATCTCGAGGTACTCGCCCTCGCGGCATTCCTCAACCAACCTTCACTGCCGCCTCGCGGCGCTCCTCCTCTACGTCGCGCTCCAGGATCTCGAGGTACTCGCCCTCGTGGCATTCCTCAACCAACCTTCGCTGCCGCCTCGCGGCGCTCCTCCTCTACGTCGCGCTCCAGGATCTCGAGGTACTCGCCCTCGTGGCATTCCTCAACCAACCTTCGCTGCCGCCACTGCTCGAAGTAGGCCCCCTCCTGCACTGGCGTAGCCCCCATCCAGATTGGTGGCGCGCTAACCCATTCGTGCACTCGCCCTGTCGATGTGTAGCGCTCGATGGGGGTCGGCTCCGGCTCGGCCTTGACGGGGGACGACGTACTCAACGGCGACACGACGCAGTCGCTGGCCGCGGAGAGCGCCATGGCCTCCGCCATGCGTGCCTGGTACGCTTCCCCCTCCTCATCCTTCTCCTCCTTGCACTGCTCCTCTTCCTCGCTTTCGCGGAGGACTGCCGCCAGCGTCGCCTGGTAGGCGGCCTCCTCCTCCCGGTCCTCGTCGCGCACGACGAGGAGCGACGGCGGGGAGCCATGCCGCACGTCGCCGACGTCACACCTCCTGGGCTCCTCATGCTCAAAGGCGAACCACTGCTCCCAAGCGGGAGAGTCGAACGTGTAGGCGGGGTCGCGGAGCTGCTCCGACGTCAGCAGCTGCCGCCGGCGCAACACGTCCTCTGTGTGCGTCCGCGGCGACTGCGGCGCCGTCGGCACTGGGATCCTCTCTGGATCCAAGTGTCAGTCGTGCGGCAGCGTCACGTCGGGGTAGGGGAGGGGGACGCGGTGCTCCTAGTGCCACTTCGCCTGGTGCACTGGGACGCTGATGCGTTGCCTCATTCAGCGGGAAAACGCGGGCGGAGGCAGGGGGAGTGCGCGTGAAGTGCAGGCGGGGGCCTTGCCCTTGGCCTTGTCGGAGAAAAAGCCCATTTGCGGTGGCTAGGGTTTGTCGACGGCGGGGGAACACATGTGGTGGCGAGATGGGGACGAGGGATTCTGGAAGCGGATGAGGACGACCCCCTACTGCATGCTCGGATTAAAAAAGGCTGACCGCGGTCGCTGACACATGGGCCCGCGGTGGGTGATCGTTATTAATAAAGACGACCACGGTATTTGGGCGGCCGCCAGGTGGGGATGCGGTGGACACCGAGAGGACAAGCAGCGAGTCTGCTTCGCGTCTGCGCCGACGCATTTCAGCCGCAAATTCACGCCAACCCCTTCTGGTGCTGAATTAACCTCTCTTTGTGCATGCTCGTTGGGCCGGCGTCTCCCCCCTCCGGTGCTGAATTAACCTCTCTTTGTGCATGCTCGTTGGGCCGGCGTCTTCCCCCCTCCGCCATCCTCATCTTGCCACATGCAAGACCGCCCTAATGTTGGGTGCTCGATGTCTAGGGGTTGGCAATGGCACCACTCCCTGGTGGTGGAACCATGTGTTATCCCATGTCAGCGGCTTCGATGTTGTTGGTGCTCGTGTGCTCTCATGATGACCTCTCTTAGTTTGTCACCGTGTTGTCTTGCTAGTGTTGCTTCGTTGATGGTTCAGCATAACCTGTGCTGCTTCACCAACCACCTAATTTTTAGGTTGTTGGTGTTTGCGTTGTGTTGTAATTATGTATGGGTGTTTTGTTTTTCCTGTTCTTTTTGACATGGTTTTCTTCTTAAACTGGATCATTTTCTTCAAATAGAGACAATATTCAGGTGGGATCCTCCCCCCGTTGACATGTTCAAAAAAAATTGTTTTTCTCTTGCTTGTTTCTGGTAAAAAAAAATATGTTGAAGAAGATTTGATGTACTATTTGTCAAGGATTATTACATGATGCCTTTCATGAATGGAGTGATGTATCAGATTTTTGGGAAGGGTGCAGATCTCAAGACTTCCGTTCATGGTGATTCTTTTCATGATCTAATCCTTCTTCCTAGTTCAAACAAGATTTTGTGTATTAATTTCGTGTTCATGTCATGCTGAAGAAACTTAGTTATATTTTTGTTCAAGGTTCATGTTCACATCCGCACTATTCTTGAGCCAATGGTAAAAAGAATTATAATTATGTTTTTCGAAATGGTTTTTTTCAAAAGGATTAAGAAAAAAATTATTTACGACTGTAGAACCGTTCATGCTGTAGCCTGTAGGCCGAGACAGATTTCTTGATAAAATTGTAGGAAAAAAAAGTTCCATTGTTGATAAAAAAAGTTGCAACATACAAATCCATCTGTTCTGAATCTTCTTGCATCCTTTGTTATGCAATAATAATTGTGTTCCATGAACGACAATTCCTGAGTTCAGTTCATCCATCGGAACACAGAAAACAGAAGAGCACATGTTTGACGTTCCCCGTTTCATGCTAAAACATGCATAGCTCTGTCTACTAGGCCACCACTTAATTTTGTGCTGATTTGGCCACACAGCGTACAAAAGACTGTCCACTGCTGTGGCCGAAAGGCTTCCAGTTTCCGTATTCAACTGCGCATACAAGTGTACTGTAGCAGTGACTCAGATGCAATATGGTTTGCAACGAAGTAAGCAAACATATAATCAACTCCCTCTGTCCCGTACGTGAGCATATTGGTTATAATAACATCTAGTATTAGGGGATGACGGGAGTAACTAACAGAACTTTAACAGTTACTCCCTCTGTAAAGAAATATAAGAGCGTTTAGATCACTACAATCTATACGCTCTTATATATACGGAGGGGTAGCAAATATGGCTTGCTCATGATCATCATTTGTTTCGGGGGTATGCCGATGATCACCTTTCACTCCTGATTAGAACACACGGCACGTACGTGATTACAAAAATGAAACGACCACGTCTGAGTTGGACCAAAGGGAACAAGTCACTACGCGTCCGTGTATGAGAGGGAGAGAGAGGGGAATGGAGAAGGCGAGCTAGGAATACGAGCATGAGCTGCAGCCGTGGCGTAATGGCGTCAGAGAATCAATGGCGTAATGGCGTAATGGGACTCCGGGGCAACGCCAGCACTGCCTAAATCTTCAGCACCTGGACCTCCCTCTTGTGGACGCAGCGCATCTTGAATGCGATTTCTCTGACAGAGATATCTGGACCGCTATCAGTTCCCTGCCCCCTGACAAAGCCCCGGGGCCGGACGGTTTCTCATTGCGCTTCTATCAATCCTGCTGGCCGACTATCAAAGAGGTGGTATGCAAAGCCATCCGCACTTTCAGCTCTGGTGATGGCCGTGGCATCGCTCGATTAAATGAGGCATTCATCACTCTGCTACCGAAGAAGCCAGGGGCAGTGGACATCAAGGATTTCAGGCCAATCAGCTTGGTTCATAGCATTGGGAAGATCATCTCCAAAATCATGTCAATCCAGATTACCCCGCTCATGCCACTGCTTGTGCATTCCAACCAAAGTGCGTTCATCGTAGGCCGTTCCATTGTGGACAATTTCTTACTGGTGCAGCAATCGATTAAGACTCTCCACCGGCGGCAAGTTCCTACAATCATGATGAAGATTGACATAGCAAAGGCCTTCGATTCTGTGACCTGGGCTTTCCTGTTAAAGTTGCTCAAGCACCGTGGTTTTGGACCAAAGTGGATTGCTCGCCTGGCCTGCCTTCTGTCTACGTCCATCTCAAGTGTCCTGATCAATGGTAGTCCAGGCAAGGATTTCTGGCATGCATGCGGGCTACGACAAGGCGATCCAGTTTCTCCTCTCCTCTTCGTGATCGTTATGGACACGTTGACCGCCCTGTTTCGCAAAGGGGAGCAAAGCAATCTCTTCACACCTCTATGCCGCTGGGGCATCAAGCACCGCTTATCTGTTTACGCTGACGATGCAGTTTTGCTCATTCGGCCTGATGTAGTTGAAGCTGAGACAACCGTGCAACTTCTGACTGCTTTTGGGCACGCCTTTGGCTTGTCTTGTAACATGGCAAAAAGCTCCATCTCATTGATCCGTTGCAGGCAAGACGACATACCTCAAGTGACTGCCATCCTCAATTGCACCATCAAAGAATTTCCTCTAACATATCTGGGGCTGCCGCTGTCTGTTACTCGACTGCCCAAGTCTGCCCTTCAACCTCTTATTGACAGAACTGCGGACTACCTGCCCACGTGGAAAGCTCGCTATCTTCGTCGGGCCGGGAGACTTGTCCTGATCAACTCAACTCTCACTGCAACCTCCATCTACCTAATGCTTGTGCTCGATCTGCCGGCGTGGTTTATCTCCTGCATTGATAAGATCAGGCATGGCTTTTTCTGGTGTGGACACGATGAGGCCAAAGGTGGGAACTGCTTAATCAATTGGAACATGGTCTGCTCGCCGAAAGTGTATGGTGGACTCGGGATTCACAATCTCAGGTTACTGAACCAGGCCCTGCTTCTCAAGTGGCGCTGGTTTGAGAAGGTTGCATACGAGAAGCCCTGGCATGGCCTTGACATTAAACTACCTGCTGAAGCTGACAGTGTTTTCAGTGCTGGGTTACATTGCTTGCTCGGGAATGGCAACAACATCAGGTTCTGGACCGACCCCTGGTTGAAAGGTTCTAGTTTACAGCAGCTTGCCCCGTCACTGCTAAAGTTTGTTCGACCTGTCGCCATACAATGCTCTGTTGCAGATAGTCTGCCAAACGGGGCGTGGATGACTGACCTACGTGGGAATCTTGACATACATGCAATTGCGGACATCCTAAAAATCTGGCCACTTATCTCTGGGCAAAATTTGTTGGAGCAGCCGGATTCTTTCAGGTGGAGGCAAACATCGGATGGATCATATTCATCAAGTAGCGCTTATCACCTTTTCTTCCTTGGCCGGGAGTTTCTTCCTGGCGCAGCGGAGCTTTGGACTTCATGGGCACCTCTGGAAGTAAATTTTTTTGTCTGGTTGGCCATCCACGATCGGCTGTGAACCGCAGATCGTCTTGCAAGACGGCAGCTTGAGCACCCAGAGTCTTGTGTGCTATGCGCGCAAGATGAGGAGAACCTGAACCATATTCTGCTTGGCTGCTCCTTTACCAGGGAAGTCTGGTACAACATCCTACTTTTGTGGCGTCTACATAGAAGAACTCCAACCTCAACTGACAGTATTAAGGAGTGGTGGCCGGCGCTAAGCAACGCGGTTCCTAGTACAGGTCGTCGCAAGGTTAACACCATGGTCTGTCTTGTGTTTCGTTTCCTCTGGCTCGAGCGAAACAGGAGGGCTTTTGACAAAATCGCGCTTATGCCGCATGTGGTAGCTAGCAATATCCGAAGAGAGTTTCAACTGTGGATTCAAGCAAAATTAGGTGGGCTAGCGCGAGACATTACATAGCTTGTAATAACCTAGAACTGTGGACTGCGCACTCTGCGCTTGTAATTACTCTGTAAATGCCTCTTCCATCTTCTTAAATGAAAAAGCGCGCAATGCTCTTGCGTGTGCTTGAAAAAAAAGAATTAACTAGCTAGCTTTTTTTAGACAAACTGCAAAGCTTTATTACGTCGTCACAATGTTTACAGGGACGAAATCAAGATCGTTGGGCTGGCCTAACCAAACATGGCGGCCAACCCGGAAAGATAAAGCGTGCTTTGCTAGTTTGTGAGCCTCGATATTTGAGCTCCTAAATTCATGAAGTATATCACAGATCTCAAATTCAGACCTATGTTGTATGATTTCATGTGCAATAGCCTCGTAGCTTCCTTTGCTTTGCTGTTGGATGTCATCCACGGCCACTTTACAATCCGAAGCAACATAAACCCTTCTGACATATATATCATCTGCCAATGCCAGGGCCTCCCTGATAGCGAGCATCTCAAAAGTGCCTGGATATGAAAGATGGGAGAAAACCACCGCTGAAGCTCCCAAGAAAGCTCCATCTTGGTCTCTACTGATTGCTCCCGCTGCACCTCTCGCCCGGCCTACGGCGGCATCTACATTGATCTTTACCAATCCCTGTGGTGGTGGGATCCAGCTGTTAACTCGAGCTTGTGGCACCCTAACCCCAGCGACACTCGGCTTCTGGATGGCCTTGAGTTCAGCTATGTAGGAATCGACAAACCCCTTGATGGCATGAGGTGTCTGGAAGATATCCTCGTACACTGCCTTCCTCAAGGGGGAAAAGCCTACGGGCTGGGTGTCGGCCCGGTCTTCCGCTGGACCCATGTCCAATCGCCAACTTTACGTCCTGTCAAAGTACTGTTGCATATTTTTTTTCTAAAAAAATCAAAAGGGAAGGAAACGCATTTTCCTTGCCAAAGTTTTTGCAGAGCACGGAGTATCTCCAGGGCCGAACATCAAAACTGCTCCTCCATATATGGGCGGAAAAACGGACGCCCATCGACCTTCCCCATTTTGTCTTCCCCGTATATCCGGTTCATTTTATTACTCCCTTCGATCCGTATTAATTGGTCGTAGAATATTTTTGTACTACTTTCATCACATTGCACGACCGGCCAAAGTTAAAAAACACATTCATCGGTAAATATTACTCCACTCACCATCTACCTTGGTTGGTGAGATTTTTGAATTAAGCCCTATAAACCGAAAAAGAGGGAGTAAGCACTAGCAATGCTAAAGGATCACGATCAGCTGACCGATCAGCAAACATCCCTGTCGCTGGCTTGCTCGACGCGAGAGCGGTCGTACCATGTAAAAATACGAATTTTGATCAATGTTCTTCCTATGAACACTAGCATTTGTTTAGTTGCATATATGTTGCGAATTTTGATAAATATTCTTCCTATGGACACTATTTGTTCAATTGCATATTCTGGCGAGTTTGCATTTTACATGACGATTCAAATGCGATATTTTTCACTTTAACCTGGCCATTGATGTGCACACGGTTCAACTAAATGAGTGTGTGCGATCCAAAACGGAAAGCACACGTCATTCATAGCGGAATCGTCAGTGATACACAACAAATCACACACGATTTGCAACACATCTACGTGTGCGTAGGGCATTCTGAACCGTTTGTGTTAGCATATTATTACACACGAAAGCTTATAGGAAACCATGGCCAATGAAAAATACAATCCCACAATCCCACACTTAAATTGTTCAAGAAATGTGTGCGATTCCGAATGGAAAGCACACGTCACTCATATCGCAACCGTCGGTGATCCTACGCAAACCATGGCCAATGAAAGGGGTTAAACCGTTTGTATATCAGCTCACTGTATGAGTGACTCTCTAGATTGTGGTCGTCGTGTTTGGTTCGGACAGCCACATGATCCCGTTTGTATCCCTAGCGTTGTGAACTTTGCTTCATAAGGGCATCTACAACGGCCACCAGTAAATTTGCTCCCGCATCCGTCTGTGGATAGGGGAGATCAATCCGGAGACATGGATGCGGGAGTCGGCCATCCAAAACTACCCGCAAACGTCTTCCTTGCTTTTTCAAAATCCGCCCAATATGTATGATAATCCATGAATTAGTAGCTTCTCCAACACTTGAAAAAGGCTTCAGCCAACACATGCATGACTAACTATGATAATGCATGGATTGTTAGTAGCTTCGTTAAAAAACGAACACACTTCTGGTGGTAGCCTTTATGTGTTAGCGAAAGGGAATGTGCATGCATAAAAATGTCACTTTACATGTACTTAGCACACAGTAATCCAAATGAGTATTGGCGGAAGCCTTTCACAAGTGTTGGCGGAAGCACTACTAATGCATGGATTAGTAGTTAAAAAATGAAATAAAGTGGCTTCCGCCTAACATGTTAGGAGGTTTCAAAACCTTCCGACAAACACTAATGCAAAGCAAAAGAATTTGCTCCAGATAAAGAAGGGTACGTGGTGGTTTTTGATTGATCAGACGCACGTCCGGACTCCCGCAAAGCTTCCCTACATTTGTCTTCAATTTGCGGGAGAAAGTACGTCCGAACCGCGCCGCGGACCGACAAAGGACCGCGTTGGATGGCTTCCGTGGTCCGGACGGTTGCGGGAGGTTTGTGGGTCCACCTTGGAGATGCCATAAAGCTTGGTTATTCTAAACAAAATGTTTCTAAGATAAATCCTTTTTTAATGAGGAATCCCCTTTCCATTAATCGCAATCGTATATCGGGTTATGTTTTGTTAATTTTGCTTTTCTTGCCCGCGAAAAATATATTCAGACCCCCCCCCCCCCCCAACCCCCGCCAAAATACAAGAAATAACAAAAGGTCACTAGGATCCTCCACATTGAACAAGACCTGCACCTGTCGCTGCCCAACGCGCGTTGCCGCAGTGCCTGCCGGAGGGAGAGGACATGAACCATCAAACTTTGAAGTGAGGGTGCATCCTCTTTTATCCATGCTTTTTAGATCCTCTTGAGCGGCCTAAAGGTCGTCTTTCTGTGGTTCGTCGGCCGTACCTGTGCCCGGTACACCACTCTTTAGGTCTGACACGAACACCACCGAGGCGGGGTAGGCATGCAAGACCATCCCACCGCCCAATGTAGGACATATGTTGAGCTTGCCATCCCCTTCCAAGACCAAAACCAAGTCCCCTAGGTGGAGAAGCTAGATGTGGCGCACCTCTGTCCAGAGATCCCACTGAGTTCCACACCGACTTTGGAGCAGCTATCAATGTAGCAGAGGTGAACTCTAGGTCAAAATCTTCTGCCGGTGGCACCACTCCTACCTCGACGTCGTTGGCCAAGAATACACATCTCACCGCCGTGCACGGCAAGCGAACAAAACCTAGCCTCGAAACCCTAAAAGGATCCCATGAATCTACTCCCACCAGACCACCATCCGTGCCAAATCGACTTTGGCCGGAAGGAACCGGACCTGTGGAACACACAAGCAATGCGGCACAGGAATCACTTTCAGAGTTAGAGTTCCCATCCCTACCGCCGCCACCAGAACGGTCAATGGAGGGGAAGGGAACCCAGGGATTGACCAACATACGAAGGGGGAGATAGATCGCATGTGGAAAGAGGCGTTTGGCTGGTCCCCTCGGGCCTTCCCATTGAGGAAGGCGGCGAAGGAAGGTAGAGGTGCTTGGGAGGGAGAAGTTCGAAATATGAGGCGCTTGGGAGCAAGAACACGAGCGAGGACCAATCGGTCCAGTAGAAGCATTTATCATAGAACCATTTACCTTGTTTCAAATGGGATGCACAAAAAAGTGAAACATGGTTCGAAACTTCAATTCTCTCTACGAAAGTATCTCCAAAGAAAATTGATAGGAAGTCCCTGCTTTGTATTAAACCAATGGATCGCCACAAGATCTACAGCAAATTACAAGCCAGAAGGCAAGCAAAAGGAGAAGTGCAACCTGACACACTATGAAATGAAGTAGTAGTACACAAAACATGGCAGCACCGTAGTAAAACAGAAGAGCAGAGAGGGAGGCCAAGCAAATCCAAGAGTCCACAGGGAGTCTTCCACAGTCGACGAAATGCCTAATAAACACCTCTACGCAGCGTGATATCTACTACGTGAAATGGAGATGCAAATTTTTTTGAATCACATGTTAGAAATTCCAAGGCCGCCTATAAGTGTACCTCCAACTTATTTTCCCTGATCGGCTTGTTATTATAACTATGGATTAACACGAGATCCACACCGAATTACAAGTCATGGTTTCTCAACAAAAATACAAGCCATGGAGATCATGAAAAATATGTGTAATCCGACAAAGTGAAGTACCATGCAAACGCTAGACTGGAAAAAAAGAGTAGCAGGCGGGGGGACGGGACGCGGGGGGGGGGGGGGGGGGGGGGTGCTAGTAGCCGCCTATGCCACGCGGCGTGACATTTATAACACGCATCTTGTAGCTTGGCATCGGCGCAGGCCACCTGAATGCAAAACAAAACAAGATGTGATGACGGTGGTACAAATAAAGCTGTAACACATGGCATCAATATTTTTATAAAAGAAAAGAAAAGAAACAAAATGCCTGTTATAATTGTTCTCTTTCAGCATCTCCACAACGATAGTTTTTGATAGTGTGCTGCCATCTCTTTGCCGCTTTATCACAACCTAATAATATAGAGATTGTAAATAAGAAGAGATAATTTTATGAAAAAAAGAATATGGCAAAGAAAAGTAGAAAAGAACCAGGGATATGACGGTATCCAGAAACATATCTTCTGGACGGACATACTAAATACCTCAATTGTCATGTCTCCATCACAACCTCCAAAGGATTCAACATGGGCCACCGCAGCATCCAATAACATTGAACCAAACTAATGAACGCATTGTGAATTTATATTGATTAGTACAAAAAGCAAAAAACCACAAAATCATAACAATAAGCTACGGGAAACATAGTTACCTCCGGAGCAGTCAGAAGTACTTTTTCACCGCATTTTACAATAACATCACCGACACATAACCCAGCAACATCAGCAGGTGATCCCTCAACAACCTAATTAGCAATTTATTAGATCCATTTTATACAAACATGCTACTGAAGAAACTATATAATAAGACAGAAAATAAATAAATAAACATAACTCCGATATTGCATTTTTTGGAATTCAAAAATCTATATGGATATTGTGAAAATAGTATATTAAAAAGCCAACAGGTGCACCGTAATTCAATATACAATTCACTAACTTCCAAAGCAAATCTGCTGAAAATATTTTTTTTGACGGAGCTACGGCGGGCTTACGCCGGCCTGAACCATTTTCATTATCATAGTTAAGGCAGAGATACAAACACAACAGCTGCACAAGTGTAGCACCCAACACACACAAGAAGGAACAAGGGACAACAGAGAAGAACCAGGAAACAAGCTACGACAAGTAGCTGACACCAAGAACTTAGCACCCATCACCACTAGGCTAACCGAGAAGAGAAGGAGCTAGCTTTGATGGATGAGTCGAAAGGAGATTCGTTGCCGAGAAGACGAAGAGAAGAAATCACCCGCTGCCCTGCGATCACTTACACCATGAAGAGCTAGGAAGTCACAGTCGCCATCGAAGGGCATCCCATTGCCTAGCCACGTCGCGACAGAGAGAGCCACTGACCGTGCCGAAGGGCAATGCTCCGCCGAGACAGCCCCTGCACCTCCTCTAGGCCACACCATGGCCACCATCACAAATAGAGGGAGCCAGAGCACTATGCAAAGCAACAAAACCTCACGCGCCGTCGAAGGGCACCGAACACCGAGACATCACCGTCGCCACGAGCCCCCATGAGAGGTCAACCAACAGCACCAGGATGACCAAGGCACCAGTCGCCGCCACAGACCACTTCCACCGCCACCACCGAGCATTCCAACCACCCCATCAACCTCTGCTACCCAGACATCGAGCAACCAACAGCGAATTTCGTGGCTCCAAAAAACAACGCCCCAAGGGGGAGAACGACATCGAGATGCCATCGTTGTCCGAACCAATAAAGGATCTAAGGCTTTCGCCCAGAGCACACGAATGAGCAGGTGGCAGCAGCTCCCCAATGACCCTTCAAGAAGGGAAACGACGCCCAAAGGCGTCGCCGTCATCGTTGCCGACAAGGTCGGCACAAGGCTTTCGCCTGAAGCATCCCCAATCTGGTCGTCTCCGCAGATGCCAGCGCTTGATTCCAGCAACACAAGACCACCCCATCCCCATGCTAGTCACGGCGAGCGTCCCCACCAGGTCCAGCAAGAAGCTCCGAAGACACGGCCGCTCACCTCGAGCATCTGTACAAAAAGGTGTTAGAGCAACCTTAGCTGCCATCAGCACCGAACCTCCCACCACTGGCCACACGCCTCCTCCACCGCAACATCATGCCCCGCCAGCAGCATCCACCACCGACCCCCCCCCCCCCCCGGCCGTGGCCACGGAAGACCGCCGCCCGAGCCAGCTGCTGCCACAGGAAAGGCCGGATCTGGACGCCATGAAGCTTCACAGACCAAGCAGAGCAGCTCACCTTCGCCACCTCGCTGTCCGTGCCACCACGCCGCACCGCCCAGCATCTCCGCCCCGCCATCATCCTCCGGCCACGGCCACCGGGAGCACCGGCAGAACGAGTGAGCAGCTGCTCAAGGGGAGCCAGATCTGGGCATGGAGCACCCCTAGATCGATGCGGCTGACCCGAACCACTGCCGCCCACGCCACCGCGCTGCTCGCGCCGCCTCCAAGCACCACCGCCGCCGGCGCGCGCCCCAGGCCGCACGCAAGCCCCCGCCGCCAGTGGAGCGCCCAGCGCCACGCCATCCGAGCGAGAGGAGAGCCGTCCCCGCTGCCGCCGGCGCCGCGTGGGATTTTCCCGGCAACGCCCTCCGGCTGCGGCGGGAGGAGGAGGAAGAGAGGGGGACTGCTGCGGTGGCGGCTAGGGTTCCTCCCGGGTCGCCCACGGGAGCGACACGGGAGGGGAGAACCACAAGCACTTTCATCCAGTGCCGGAGCTACATGCAATGCTGAGGGTGCCATTGCCCCCCAGCTGTAGCATATTTTCTGAAGGAAAAAAATTAAGAGCCTTAAAATAAAAGGATTGTTCTCATTTGGCCCCCCCAAAGGTGCATATTTTTCCTTTGGCCCCCCCTTTGAATCTCCGCTAGCTCCGCCACTGCTTTCATCTGCTGAAAATATAGTAGATAAAAGCATGCTCTTATGTGTAGGAATGCTTTATGACTAAACAAATGCCCCCTGCTATCTATTTTTCTTACCATCTCCATAAGCCATGTCATCAGGTCAACTCATAAAACTCATGTTTTTCCCTTCTCCCAAAGACACCTCCAGCATGCCTCATTCAAATCCTCACATTACATAACCATCAGGGCAACCATTCAAACACCCCTAGCGAGTAGCGAGGATCAATCAAGCAGCAGAACACGACCAAAGAGTAAGGGATTTAACTCTGCCCCTTCACACCATCATATTTCAATATGTTCTCATGTTTCTGTTTCTTTTCATTAAAATCGCAGAGTTGCATCAACTTTGCTGATAGTTTTGGTACAATATATTGTTGGACAAGACCATTAAGCTCCTGACAATTTGGTATTCAAGGTATGCCACTAAAACTCCCGTTCCCCAACCCATAAATTTCCATGCTAAAAAAGGGCCTGAAGCCAGCAATTACTATACGTGATTGCTTTCAGAGTTTTCTCTTATGTAATTAAATTGGTGCCAACAAGTATTGTTTACCGAAACGGGCTATGCCTTCAATGGCTGGACAGCTAGTAGATCCTGTACTGGAATTTGAGGTAGGTGATTCAGATTTTTCTTCTTGTTCATCAATGTAACGAGGAGAGTAATTGGTTTAAGTTTTTTCCTTTGTTATTTTTGCATACGGCACTGTACATATACTTTTCAGCAAGTTATACATATATTCCTTTTAAGATAACACACACGCCATGTAATCTGCATTCCAATTCCTAAAGAAGCTTCTTTTGTGAGTTCCCTTTATTGTGCATGGAGATTGCCATGCACTACTGAATAAGAAATTTTACATGTTTCCTTTCATCAGCAGCACGATTTTGTTCAATGGTCTAAATGTACAGATACTGCTACTCAAGGTCAAACATTCTGTGATCTGTGGAATTGATCAAAGCAAAGCTAACCATTAATTTTCAAAACTGATGAAGAAGGTATTAGTGTGCGGCGAAGAATGAAATAGCATCAATGGCATGTAAGACTACGTAGCAAGTTATTGGCCTGAAGTACCTCATGCCGTCAAGTTTAACAGCTCACCTTTATGAGACACAGATGGTGAAGAAATAATCGGGTCATAAATTCAATTTTTCTTTCATCGTTCTATGTTAAAATCTTGGTCAATAGCATAAATAGAGCTCCTTCCATGTTCTTTTACAAATTTCCTCCCTCATTTCCTTGCCTATTCGTGCAACTTCTAGACTGCATATCATGCACGTCTTGGAAGGAAAAACTTTAGCAAAATTTAATATCTCCGTGCTTAGCTATTTATACTACTTTCGCAGATCCAACATTTTCTGTTTGGGCCCGC
Source organism: Triticum timopheevii (assembly GCA_963921465.1). Lineage (NCBI taxonomy): Eukaryota > Viridiplantae > Streptophyta > Magnoliopsida > Poales > Poaceae > Triticum > Triticum timopheevii. The sequence continues at coordinate 625,330,905 of OY997264.1, read as the reverse complement.
GGCAATATTAATGCAGGAGCTACAAAATAGTACTCCCTCTGTCTAGTGTCAAAAAATGTCTTATATTATGGGACAGAGGGAGTACTAATTAATGAGGAAATCCTAATTGGATGAGCAACAAAGAGTTTCCATCAAGCAGCTAAATGCTTGTTGTAGCAGCCTATATTTCAGCATCACCTACGGAGAAATTCTGATTTGATATGCCATTCCGAAATATCAGACTGGCACCAATCAAACACTATCCAACCTTTCAGAGATATAAATCAGTCCGATGCAAACGATCTGTATTGACACTGCTGTCTGCCTAGCGGTGCTTGAGGAGCATTGGCACACTAACATTGCTGTAGCCTTTCAAGCCATCAGCATGCTGCTGTGTGACTATGCCTGGCAACAGAGCTATTCCGGATGGCAACAGGGCTATTCCCCAGCTTCCTTTTATGTTTTCAGGGGAGATCTTGCTTCCACCACCATCCCCACCAACGATTTAGCGGGAAACAGGGCCCGGTTATAAGAAACTAAATCAAATAACATTGGCATTAATATTATCAAATAGGAACATAACATCTTTATATTATTAAGTATGTTGAGGCCAATCCTGTACAAACCCAATCCACTATTAAGAACGTGTCTAACATTTGAGCTAAAGATGACATCATGCAATGCCTGTCAGTTTACTCTAAAACTGGAATGCTCATATTCTTAAGAGGAAATTTTTGACATACAAATAAGATAAATAAAGCATAAAAGAATTAAAAAAATATAAGAGATACATACCTTTGAAACATATAAACCTTGGTCAACATCTGGGAATTTTCGATAGATACGCTCCAGGGTTGCCAGTGACACCATATGAAGAGAAGTATACCTTAATCCAAGCCAAGGGCTATTTAATTTCCTGCACAATAAGAATTTTTTTTCTTATTTGACACATACTCAGCCAAAATAAAAAGGATAAGGTAAGTAATAAAGAACAAATGACGAGTCCATTTCCCCTAATAAGAGTGCAAAGGCAAAAAATATAATCAAAAAAGAATAAGTAGAAGCATCACAACTAGAATAGTTTACCCGAAGCTCTGATGTTGTTCCAGGATCCTTGAAACAATTAACATTGGAAGGTACGATGTTTGATTGTCTTCATAGAAGTTCATACCGAGAACTTGACCATTGTAATTGACAAGAGGTCCTCCAGAACCAGCCTTCCAAAACAAAAAAAAAGGGGGAAAAAGTGTCAGCATAATCAAGAAAAAAACAAATAATTTGCTAAGTCTCCTGGGGCCAATTGGGCAGCACCATGGATGGTGGATTAGCCAGTTTAGATTCAGCTCATCCCTCATTATTTTTTGCTTGTGTGTGTGGTGGGGTGGAGGGTCAATAATTTCATCATGGAATATGTTCAAAAGAGACCACTTCCTTCTGTCTTACAGATTGAAGGAGTACCATTCTTCATGATTGCCTAGTTTCACTAAATTGAGATTACAAATAACAAAACAAGAAAGAATCAGAACTATGGTCAATTAATTAGACTATTCCTCTTTCTTAGGTTTTATTAATTTGTTATTAGTTCAATCTAGGTTTGTGCGGTACACATGTCATAACTATATGAAAGGGGGTCAATAAGAAAATAATAAAGTAAATGTGATATATATTATACCATGGATATTTCGCAGCTTGACACCAATAGCTCCAAACACCCAAAAGTGCTTTTTTTGTTTACAGCTTGACCCCGTGAACACATGAGATAACCGCCTTCATATGCACGTCCAAGTGCTAACACAACTCCATTGTTGGTAGTGCCTTCTTCTAAGACTGGTAAATCAGTTTCAACTTTGACAACAGCTACATTATAGTGAAAATCCACAAGAAGGATATGGCCATCGGTTATACCCCAATCCGGTAGAAGCACCTTGACCTGAATCACTTGTCAAAAAATAAATAAATAAATAAGGACAAACTACTAAAAAGTAAAAAATACATCTACAGACTTGGCAAGGATTAAGGCAACAGTTACCGTCACGTCAGAGATCACATTGTTATCTCCATTCAGAGATCTAACAAGTGTTGCTGAGGTTAAAACCATATTTGCATCGGTATCGTCTTTTCGGCGCATCACAAATCCTGAGCAAACCCGGATCCTCTTTCCACCTAAACTTTATCAACAACACCTTATTGAGGATTCAGTGCAAACCAAATATGGAAAAAAAAAGTGGCTACTAAGTAAACATACGATATACGTATAAACCTGCAAAAGAAGACAGGCTGACGATTGACTTTGAGACCAACAATGCAACTTTGCGAGCCTGGAGACTCTCAAGGCTGCCATCATTGCAGTCACCAAATGTATCCTCCACAGAAAAGTCACTTTCCCCGTTGAGGCGTTTAACTACGATATGCAATTCATAACCATGGATAAAGTCAGATAGAATGATGTGTCTGATGCCCAATTAGAGTAAATGATTATGCAGAGATAACAGATTAACCGTCCAAGTCTTGCACTAGTTTTCCAGACTAAAGTCTACTGCATATGATCGATGACATGCCGCCGCGAAACAAAATCCTGAAAATGACCGAGAAAACCTTTTCCACGTATGAAATGACTGACACACTCATAATCCGATTGGGTGCTTTATGATACAGTCTAACAGTCACCAACAATTGCAAGTAGAAATACTGAAGGCATACTGATACATTTTTAGACGGTATGCAGAATACTAAAGGCATACTGAATGGAGGTAATAATGTGATCTGTGAGTAAGCAAATCGAAAGGCGCTCTGAATTCATAGTGACAAGTTACTGGTTTTGGGTTAATTTTGTACTCAATCAGAGAATGTAATATAATTATCACCCCATGTACACACTAATGCTACCAACTACTAGAGTGATTGGTTCAATTTCTCAGGGTCAAGGAAGGATGTGAGAACTAATGAAGCGTGAAACATTCCACGATCGACAGCAGATATACTGTATCTAGTGTTATTCCTTGAAAGAACTGCGGAAAGATAATAAAAAGATCTAAGGAAGAGAAAAACAGATAGCAGTTACTGTATTTCTTACGTAGCTCGGGAAGTTCTTTCTTCCTGGCGTCGCGGACGGCAAGCATATGCCGCACCTGCTCGCCCACCATGGCCCTGACCTGAGCCGACCGTTCGTCGTCGCTGGTGGTAGCGCGGTGCTCCTGGGATGGGGCAGGTGGAGGAGGCGCAGGCGCAGGCGGCGTAGCCTTGGCGCTGCTCCGCTTCCTCTTCCGCCTCCTCTTCCTATCCTTCTTCCCCGGCCCCGTCTCGCAAGCGACGCGCCGGCCCTCCTCCCTGCCGTCGGCACCGTCGTCGTCAGACTTCATGTCAGCACCGCAAGGGGTGTCAGGAACAGCTAGCTGCAGAGGCTAGGGAGGGCGATTAGGGCTTTGAGGATCGTGGGTCGGGGCCGGGGGTCGAGGGCGTAGGGGGAATCGGGGAAGTGGTGGCTGGTGGACGGTGCGGCGAGCCCGGGGCGGTGGCGACGCGTGCTGATCGCCTGATCGGGGAAGAGACGGTTTTTTTTTAAATAAAACGAAACTTTATTCATTAGAAATAACCAATACATCGTTTGTGAGGAAGAGTACAATTTCATTGATAGGCTCCTCGAACCAATCTGAAGTTGAAGAAAATCTAGCTAAATTAGCAAGTTCATGTGCTACTCTATTTACCTCTCTATTACAATGTTCGAATCTAGTCACGATAAAATCACATGCGTAGTGGAAGCAGTCATCGAAAATTGCCGCTGCCGCACCCGTTGACTGTCCTCCATCCTGCATGGTCTCAATCACCTCCAGATTATCTGAGTTGATGATTAGGCGATTGCACCCTGCCCTTTGCGCTAGTGTTAGTCCAAATTTGAGGGCTAAAGCTTCTGCCATCAGAACATCCGCGCAATGGTCAATCTTTTCATTTCCTCCTGCAATAAACCTACCTTTGTCGTCACACAAAACCGCCCCCATCGTACCCTTCAGCATGTCATGGTCAAAAGATGCGTCAACATTTAGTTTGACGAAACCCCTAGGGGGACAATGCCAACCCCCTTTTTTCATGGACGCCTTTGAAGATGATGCATTTACAAAATTGTATGTGAGGGCTATGATCCCCATTGATATCTGAGTTGCATTCTGAATTGTTTCCTTGTGCACTAATTTCCTTCTCTCCCACCATAGATACCAAGCTGAAATAGCTATCATTTCTCGTACATTTTTGTACCCCATGACACGCAAATCTTGATCTGGAAGAACTAAAAGGTATTCCAGTATCGCCTCTCCAGCACGATCAACCTCACAAGCTCTATCAATAATCTCATCTATTCCTAGCCTCTTCCAAACCTCCTTTGCTTTATTACATAGGAAAAGCATATGCTTCGTGTCTTCTACACCCTGAGAGCAAGTAGGACAAAGGGGCGAGACCTTCATGTGTCTATTAGCAAGTGTTGCCCGACATGGGAGAGTGCCATGTAACGTACGCTATAGAAAAATTTTGACTTTTGCCGGACAGGATAATTTCTATATCTGACACCAAATAGGGTTAGGTGTGGTTCGCCCCATCCCGTTAGAGTGTTTTAGTTTACTGCCGTACTGATCATTCCACTCCACAAAATAAGCAGACCATACCGAGAACATACCATTTTTCGTATAACTCCAAGCAATGAAATCTGACATGTTATGTTGCGAAAGAGGGATTTTAAGAATCCGTTCAGCGTCAATGGGCCACATAGTTTGTCTAATCAGGTCCTCATCCCAAATATTGGAAACAGGGTCAATCAGATCAACCACTCTTGATAACAATTGTCCCCTCCTAGGAGTCACAATCTTCCTAGTGGCACAATTTGGGATCCATGCATCTTCCCAAATGTTGATGTTATGTCCATTTCCCACTCGCCAAATATAGCCGCGTTTCAGAGTAGTAATGCCTGCCATAATGCTTTGCCAGGTGAAGGAAGCACCATGTTTTGGCTTGGAATTCAGCAAATCGCCATCAGGGTAGTACTTGGCCCTTAGAATAGTGGCACACAAGGAATCAGGATTATCAAGGAGACGCCATGCCTGTTTGGCCAGCAAAGCCAGGTTGAAACAGTGGATATCACGGAATCCCATTCCTCCTTGGATTTTAGGTACACACATTTTCCACCAGGCCATCCAGTGCATCCTCCTCTGGTTCTCCTCGTCTCCCCACCAGAAATGCGCTATCGCGTCAATGATTCCTTTACAATTTCTTTTAGGAATTTTAAAGACCGACATTGCATAGGTAGGTATGACTTGGATCACAGCCTTGAGCAGGATCTCCTTCCCCCCGGCAGATAGTAGTTTTTCCTTCCAACCACTAATTTTCTTAACAATACGTTCAATCAGAAATTTAAAGCAGTATGTTTTATCAACGCCCATATTTGCTGGCAAGCCCAAGTATTTGTCATTCAGGGCCTCCGTCATTATATTGAGCATTGTACACAAGTGTTCTCTGACCTCTACCTTTGTATTGGGGCTAAAGAAAATACTAGACTTTTCCACGCTTACCAGCTGTCCCAACGCCGCACAATAAAAATCTAGTGCTGATTTCAGGGCCGCCGCATTATGTTGGTTGGCTTTCATCAAGATCAACGAGTCATCCGCAAAGAGGAGATTAGTTACTGGTGGGGCGTCTCTACAGACTTTAACTCCTGAAATGTTCCCATTCTCCTCAGCATGCGAGAGCAAGGTATTCAACCCTTCTGTGCACAGCAGGAATAGGTAAGGTGATAGCGGGTCCCCCTGTCTCAACCCTCTAGTAGGCTTAAAACTCTCACTTTCCTCTGCATTTATCCTTACTTTGTATTCTACTGTTGTGACGCATTGCATAATCAAATTAACCCACTCTCGACGAAAACCCAATTTCAGCATAATCTCCTTCAGAAAAGCCCACTCGACTCTATCGTAGGCTTTGTGCATGTCAAGTTTTATAGCACACAAGCCCTCTCTACCCTCTCTTTTATTCTTGATTGTGTGAAAACATTCGTAGGCCACTAAAATATTATCGGTTATCAATCTTCCTGGTACAAAAGCACTTTGTGTTGGACTAATAATTTCTGGTAGAAGGATCTTCAATCGAGAGGCCACCATTTTTGCAAATATTTTGTATACCACATTACATAAGCTGATCGGCCTAAATTGGGATACCTTTTCTGGTGTGTTAATCTTCGGAATCATCACGATTGCAGTATCATTCCAACCATCCGGGATAGTACATGTGTTGATTGCTTTCAGAACCTCCTCAATTAGGTCTTCCCCTAGCATGGGCCAGAACCTTTTATAGAAGATAGTGTGGAGTCCATCTGGTCCTGGAGCTTTCAAGTCTCCAATATCAAATAAAGCCTTGCGAACATCTTCTGCGGTATAAGGAGCAAGTAGAGCATTGTTCATTTCGTTTGACACTCTCTTACGCACAAGTGATAAAACTTCTTGATTCGGATGCTGAACTTCCGATGTGAAAAGCTTTGTGAAATATTCAGTTATGTGATTGGAGGAGACGGGTTACTTCGACGTGTTTGGAGGGCCAAGCCTCTCTATTCCCCGCGTTACATGGGCTGGCCAGTTTACATGTTTACAGTGTGTTTTTTAACAGGTTTTGCAAGGTTCTAGGAAACCGATTTTATATGTTTTTCTTTCCTGATTTTACCGGTTTTTAGTTTTTTCTATTTTTTTGACAATTATCTCCTCCTTTATTCATTCATAAGGATCATAACATCGCTTATAATAAGAGGAATAACCACATCCGGGACGGTGTCCATTCAGATATTTGGAGGAGAAAATCTAGCTATCCTAGCCGGTTCATGAGCTACTTGATTTCTTTCTCTATTGCAATGATCATAGATGACATGTGTAAAATCAAGCGACATAAAAATAATATTCATCAAAGATAGAAGCTACCGAAGAAGAGTAACCATCGATTAGGGCAGCAACAACCTCCACACCATCAGAGTTGACCTTGATCTTACTGCATCCAATTGTACATGCCAGCTTTATTCCAAACCTTGCTGCAATTGCCTCCCCCGTGAATGAGTCAAAGCAAAGATCAATCTTTTCATTTGTATCTGCAATGAACTCTCCATGATGGTCTCGGATGACTGCTCCAACAGTCCCCTCAAGCGTGTCCACATCAAAATCCGCATCAATGTTTACCTTGACGTAGCTATATCTTGGTTTCAACCAAGCGCCTGATCGCACTTTGGCCCTAGGACTGTATGAGATAATATAGTTAGCGGCTAAACATCTCACTACCATATTAATTTGAGCAGCGTTTTGTGTTTCTTCTTCGTGTGTCAACTTTCAAGGATCGTGGGGCAGGGTCGAGGCTGTAGGGGGAACTGGCCAACCGGGGAAGTGGTGGCTGGTGGACAGTGCAGCGTGGTGGGCGATGATGAGCGGGGAAGAGACGAGTTACGTCAACTTGTTTGGAGGGTCAATCCTCTCTATTCCCCGAGTTACATGGGCCGGCTTGTTTACATATTTCAGCAGGTCTTGGAAGGTTCTAGAGAAAAAAAATCAATTTTACACATTTTTCTTTCCTGATTTTACCGACTTTATTATTTTCTAATTTAATTTTATTTTTTTGGAAAAATAATTCTTGAACATTTCCTGAATTTGGGAAACATATTTTAAAGTCGTGAACATTTTTATGAATTAAGGAATATTTTTAATTTCCTCGACACTTTTAAAATCCGGGAAAAGACTTAAAAATCCAAGAATATTTTTCGGATTCATCACAATTTTCTAAAAGTCAGGAAACAATTCTAAATTTGTGAACATGTTTCATGATTTTTATGGATGTTTTAGAACTTTTTATATTTCATGATCATTTATTCAATTCATTATTGTTTTCGAATTCATGGCATTTTTAATATCTGACCATTTTTTGGAAATTGTGTATTTACTTTTAATTAGTGAACATTTTTAACAAATTCGTGGAATTTATATAAAAATTTAAACATTTTTGAATTTGTGTTTCAAGAAATTTGAAACACTCGAAATGCATGCAAAAACGTAGCTATCAGCAAGAGACGAATAAAACAAAGAAAAATCAAGCGGAATATGGGCCGGCCCATCTAGAGCTCCAAGAGGGGAAGAATTTACACGTAACACGTTTGTACTATATCCAACGCATAGCGCGTGGAACAGGAACACTCATGTTTGGGTCGATAACCATAATTTGTTAGGCTCACAAAGAAAAGATGTTTGGACAACATTGGTGTTTGATTGCCATGCATTTCTCCCTGCAAAAATACCGGTCGGATTATTTGATACTCCATACATAAAAAATATATAAGAGAATTTAGATCACTAAAGTAGTGATCAAAATGTTGTTATATTTCTTTAAAGAGGGAGTATATATTTTAAAAAATATTTTCAAATTTTAAAAATGAGCACACAATTGAAAACTATTTGTGAGTTTGAAACCTGTTCACAATACTTTAAAAGTTAATGAATTTGAAAAAAATATGAACTCAAAAGTGTTCATGAATTCAACAAAATATGAATAGAAAAAATGTTTGAGAATAAAATCACAAGTTTGAAAAATATTTTTACTATTTTCTAAAATTTGTATGATTTTTAAAAAGAAAAGAAAAAACCAACAAATAGAAGTAAAAAAAGGGCCCAAATGAATGATTTGTACGTTTGCTGGTTTTAGGTTATTTATGGACAGGGGGATCACGTTAATTATGGAGTAACCTATTAATTTAGTGTCCGGTGCTAGTCGTTGTTTTCTACATGTTTTTGGTTTTACAGAAAATTCATAACTACAGAGGTCAAAATACCCTACGGATTAATAAAACTTCTTTCGGGGCACGAAGATTCCAGGAAGCATCGAGGGCAACGAGAAGATGCAAGGGGGCCCCACACGGCCACCTAGCACGGCTAGGCCCTAGGGTGCTCCCCCTAGTCGTATGGGCCCCACACTTTACCGCCTTTCGTCCATTCAACCGCCATAAATTTCTATAACCCTCTGAGATATTTTTATCTGATTTTTTTTGCCGCAAGCTTCTTCCGAAGAGATCCAATCCGGAGGCCTGTTACGAAGCTCTGCCGGAGGGGGAATCCATTGTCGGAGGCTTCTTCATCAGTCTTGTTACCTCCATGACCATGTGTGAGTAGTTCTCTTAGGACCTTAGAGTCCATAGCAGTAGTTAGACGTCTCTCTCTCTCTCTCTCTCTCTCTCTCTCTCTCTCTCTCTCTCTCTCAGGTCCTAAGAGAATGGGGACAAGACACATGTTGTATTGTTGCCACTAAGGATAAAATGACGGTGTCTCATCATACTGCTTGATGTTTTGATGTCTACATTATGTCACCATGCTTATTGCAATGCTCTGTTTCTTGTAAACTTAATACTTCAGGATACATGTTGGATAGCGGTCTTTGAGTGGAGCATTAGTAGTAGATGCAGGTGGATTAACAGTCTACTTATTATGGATGTAATGCCTATATGAGATTATACCATGAATGATCATAGTCATAAATATAAGTATTCCAATTTAATCGCTGCCCAATTGTAGTTTGTTTACCACACCACTTGCTTGTTCAAGAGAGTCTGTTATCCATTACTGAAATCTTCATCGAAATTGCTACTTTTACTTTAACGTTTTACTTTGCTACCAACTATCTGTATCATTTGCATTTTAATCTTGTAACTAGCAAGACAAGGGGCTTGACAACCCTCTTGTTGTGTTGGGTACAAGCGTGTTTTGTTCTTTGTGTGCAGGTACTGCTCACTTTGTTTGCTAGGTGATCCTACTGGTTCGATTAGTTGTTGCTCTAACCGAGGGAAATACTTACTGCTAGGTTACAACACCCTTACACTTGGGGGATCCCAAACAATCTTACGAGAGAGCAAGCAAGGCCTATGGAGTGGAGGTTAAGGAGGGAGAACAACAACTAATTAAAATCAAATATGACATAAGAGGGCCTCCCTTTGATGCAAAAAATAAGAGAGAAAGAGGTATTGCCGTGAGAGGAAGATGAAAACATGCAACACCTCAAAACCACTCCGCTCATGCCATCAGGAAGAAGAATATGAAGCAACAGAGAAAGAAACTCGACATAGAGAGAAGATATCATGGACCAGAACCGTCGAGGAAGGGTCAAGAAAGCAGGATTTTTCAAGCTCCAATGGATGAAAAGAAAGCGAAGGAAGAATACGACAAATTTTTTTTTTGATGTCACGATATTAATATATTCCTGTCGGTGTACTAGAGTAAGGGTACCCTAGTATCCCGAACTTGTGCACGGGCAGTCGCAGCACCCCGCGGCAAGGCTTGCCGGGTGACCGCCAAGGTCCTCCGTGGTTCCTTTGGAGCCATTCAAGAACAAAGTATTCAAGCCAAGGAGACAAGGCCCCGGCAAGAGGAGCTTGCCGGGAAGGCCAACCAAGGCATCTCAAGGAACTTGCCGCGACGCGCCACGCGTCCCGGCAAGGCCCGGTGGGCGATAAGCTTCCGGACGCGACAAGACAACGACCGCGGCAAGGCGCTTGCCGCGGCAAGCTACCACTCTGTACCTGCGCTCCAGCACATCCACCAACGTGTCGCCCTGGGACCTTTCCAGGCGCGCGTGGCAAGAGGCTGTGCAGCCAGCGGTGCGCGGTGGCAAGCGACGCTGACAAGATTGCCATCGTGGCAAGCGGTGGCGTCCCTGACGGTCCCTTTTTGCACTATTTGGGCGACGCAGACGGGCATTTAATGCCTTTGTCCCCTGCCGTCAGGGTTAGGTATGATACACTGTACAGGTAGTTGTACCAACCGCAACACCTTTTCCATTTTTACCCTTGTCTACGTTGCCACCTGTCGGTGACCCCTTGAGCATATAAAAGGAGGCCCATGCGCAACGTAGAGGGGGGTGGGAAGGCAGAAAACACTCACGCTCGGTCTCGTTAGCAGCTAGTGTGTACTGTAGCATTCAGCGCTCCCGAGCAAGAACTCAATACAATCAGACATGCAGCAGTAGGAGTATTATCTCTCCGAAGAGCTCCGAAGCTGGGTAAACTACTCGTGTGCTTTGCCTCGATCCGCTCTTCGCGCGACCTCCGCCCCCCGCCGAACCGAAAGGGGCTCGATTCGCCGGCCCCATAGGTGTCCGTGGATCAGTTCCCCACGACATCTTTGGCGCGCCAGGTAGGGGGCGTCGAGGCTGTGTGAACCTGATCCGGCGCTCACACGAGCTAGATCTTCAACTTCTTCATCGACATGCCACCGAAGAAGAAGGCTTCGGAGGTGTCTGCTCCGTCCACGTCGATCCCACCACCACCGGAGCAAACGGGTGGTGGGGTAGACGCCGGCGGAAGAACGGGCGTCGACGAGGGAGCTCACGGTGCTGCTAGGTCCAAGGACAAGGCTGCGCAGACCTCGGCGTCCATACATGCACCGCGCCCATCTCAGGAGGCACAGGACCGACAGCGTCATGGTACTCGCGGTGCCATACGTTCGTTGGACCAAGATCGAGCTGGTGGATCTCGGGATGCTCAAGACCAGCATGCACGCCAACATGCTGGCACGAGCAAGACACGGTCACCTGGACGGGATACTGCTCCTTCTAACATAGTTAGAAGTCCGAGCATATCTCGTACCTCGCACCATTCGCCACTACCGCCCACCACTCCAGCAGAACCTTTAGCGCGAGCTCAACTGCTCCTGGATTACCCTCCAACGGCAGACAAGATCGACGAATGGAGGGCCACCATTTAGAGTCTCATCGGCTTCGCCAACGGCGACGGCAGCCGAGTACATCGCAGCCGCGGCAAGATTGCCAGGCACGAGCCGATGGCGACAAAACCGGTGGGGGTGCAACCACCGTGCACTCTCCACCCCGAAGGCCAAGATCGCCGACTCGCCGGATCTACCTCGACAGCGACTCCACCTCATCATCAGATACACGAGCTCGTCGCGATCAGCGCCAAGTTCTTCACGAACGACAGCAAGAAGACGCTCGTACTCGCATCGAGCGCCGAAGAGAAGCGCGGCGTCAATAGGACCAGCGCGCTGGGCCCTCTGTCGACATGCATGCGCCAGGGGAACCAGGCGACTTGCCATACGCGGTAGGTTGCCCTACGTTCACTCGTGAGCTGCGGCAAGTCCAGTGGCCCAGCACGAAGAATTTCAAGCCAGACGTACCAGAGAAGTACGATGGCAAGTCGCATCCGTCGGAGTTCCTTAGCATCTACACCATCGCGGTGCAAGCTGCCGGGGGGCGGGACGACAAGATCCTTGCCAACTACTTCCCACTGGTGCTTAGGCCCAATGTCAGGTCCTGGCTCATGCACTTGCCGGATAACTCCATATCCTCCTGGGCAGACCTATGCCATCAGTTTGTCGGTGCCTTTACCGGCGGCCACAAGCCTCATGGCCAGGAGAGCGACCTTCATCTTCTCGCCCAGAAGGAAGGAGAGCCCATGCGCAAGTACATTCAGAGATTCAGCCGTGTACAGCACAACATCCCAGATGTCCACCCTGCCGCGGTCATCAGCGCGTTCCATCAGAATGTGCGAAACCGCAGGATGCGGGAGGAGATGGCGATGTGCAAAATCAGAGACGTCAGTGAGCTATATGCCCTGGCCGACAAGTGTGCACGTGCTGAAGAAGGGAGGAAACTCCCCGGAGAGAATACAGGAGCAGGAGGATCCGACAGCGAGGATGCTGCCCAGGCAAAGAGAAACCGGCGGCGGAACAACAGGAAGAAGAAAGGCAAAGATGTGCTAGTCATTGAGCAGTCCGGCAACGAAGGTGGCGCCAAGGACGCTGTGGCGGTTGCCGATAAGCAGGACGGCACCAACAAGCAATACTGCAAGATCCACCGCACCAAGGGCCATGACCTCCAGAGCTGCAAGAAGGTCGAGCAGCTTGTCGAGCAGCAAAAGGCTGAATACGAGCGACGCGACAAGGAGAAGGCCCAAGAAGGTACTGGAGGATCCGGCAAGAAACGCCCTGGCCGAGGAGGACGCCGCGGCAAGGCCAAGCAGCGGCAAGGAGACAGACCTCCCCGCGGCCGCGACAAGGATGAAGACGACGATGACGATGAAGATATGGATGATGACGAGACCGGTGAGCGGGAGTTCCAGAAAGCCACAGAGGTCCTGTGCGTTGACGGCGGTGCTTCTCTGCATACTTCACACCGCCAGCTCAAGCAGTGGATGCGGGAAGTCAATGCTGCAGAACCATCCATCGAGTCACGCAAGCCTCTGAAATGGTCCAGCACGCCTATCATCTTTGATATTGAGGACCACCCTGATCGCATAACTGCGGTCGGGTGCTTGCCGATGTTGGTTTTGAAGGAAATATGCCCTAGAGGCAATAATAAAGTTATTATTTATTTCCTTATATCATGATAAATGTTTATTATTCATGCTAGAATTGTATTAACCGGTAACATGATACATGTGTGAATACATAGACAAACACAAAGTCACTAGTATGCCTCTACTTGACTAGCTCATTAATCAAAGATGGTTATGTTTCCTGACCATAGACATGTGTTGTCATTTGATTAATGGGATCACATCATTAATGGGATCACATCATTATTATGAGTTTATAAGTTTTGATGTACCGAAGTTTGTTCGGAGTCCCGGATGTGATCACGGACATGACGAGGAGTCTCGGAATGGTCGAGACATAAAGATTGATATATTGGACGACTATATTTGGACACCGGAAAGGTTCCGGGAGTTTTCGGAGAAAACCGGAGTGCCGGGGGGGGGGGGGTTACCGGAACCCCCCGGGAGAGTTAATGGGCCACATGGGCCTAGGTGGGAAGAGAGAGGGGCGGCCAGGGTGGGCCGCGCGCCCCCTCTCCCTCTGGTCCAAATTGGACTAGGAGGGGGGGGGGCGACGCCCCCCTTTCCTTCCCCCTTCTCCCCCTTCCTTCCCCCTCCTAGTAGGAGTAGGAAAGGAGGAATCCTACTCCTACTAGGAGGAGGATTCCTCCTCCCTTGGCGCGCCCAAAGGGGCCGGCCGGCCTCCCCCCTCCCTCCTTTATATACGGGGGCAGGGGGCACCCCATGGACACACAAGTTGATCTACGGATTGTTCCTTAGCCGTGTGCGGTGCCCCCTTCCACCATATTCCACCTCGGTCATATCGTCGCGGAGTTTAGGTGAAGCCCTGCACCGGTAGAACATCGTCATCGTCACCACGCCGTTGTGCTGACGGAACTCATCTCCGGAGCCTTTGCTGGATCGGAGGGCCGGAGATCGTCATCGAGCTGAACGTGTGCTGAACTCGGAGGCCCCGTACGTTCGGTGCTTGGATCGGTCGGATCGTGAAGACGTACGACTACATCAACCGCGTTGTGCTAACGCTTCCGCTTACAGTCTACGAGGGTACGTGGACGAACACTCTCCCCTCTCGTTGCTATGCCATCACCATGATCTTGCGTGTGCGTAGGAAATTTTTTGAAATTACTACGTTCCCCAACAGTGGCATCCGAGCCTAGGTTTTATGCGTTGATGTTATATGCACGAGTAGAACACAAGTGAGTTGTGGACGATATAAGTCATACTGCCTACCAGCATGTCATACTTTGGTTCAGCGGTATTGTGAGATGAAGCGGCCCGGACCGACATTACGCGTACGCTTACGCGAGACTGGTTTCACCGTTACGAGCACTCGTGCCTAAAGGTGGCTGGCGGGTGTCTGTCTCTCTCACTTTAGTTGAACCGAGTGTGGCTACGCCCGGTCCTTGCGAAGGTTAAAACGGAGTCTATTTGACAAACTATCGTTGTGGTTTTGATGCGTAGGTGAGAACGGTTCTTGCTAAGCCCGTAGCAGCCACGTAAAATTTGCAACAACAAAGTAGAGGACGTCTAACTTGTTTTTGCAGGGCATGTTGTGATGTGATATGGTCAAGACGTGATGCTATATTTTATTGTATGAGATGATCATGTTTTGTAACCGAAGTTATCGGCAACTGGCAGGAGCCATATGGTTGTCGCTTTATTGTATGAAATGCAAACGCCCTGTAATTGCTTTACTTTATCACTAAGCGGTAGCGATAGTCGTAGAAGAAATAGATGGCGTAACGACAACGATGCTACGATGGAGATCAAGGTGTCGCGCCGGTGATGATGGTGATCATGACGGTGCTTCGAAGATGGAGATCACAAGCACAAGATGATGATGGCCATATCATATCACTTATATTGATTGCATGTGATGTTTAACCTTTATGCATCTTATCTTGCTTTGATTGACGGTAGCATTTTAAGATGATCTGTCACTAAAATTATCAAGAAGTGTTCTCCCTGAGAATGCACCGTTGCCAAAGTTCGTCGTGCCGAGACACCACGTGATGATCGGGTGTGATAAGCTCTAGGTCCATCTACAACGGGTGCAAGCCAGTTTTGCACACGCAGAATACTCAGGTTAAATTTGACGAGCCTAGCATATGCAGATATGGCCTCGGAACACAGAGACCGAAAGGTCAAGCGTGAATCATATAGTAGATATGATCAACATAGTGATGTTCACCATTGAAAACTACTCCATCTCACGTGATGATCGGTTATGGTTTAGTTGATTTGGATCACGTGATCACTTAGATGACTAGAGAGATGTCTGTCTAAGTGGGAGTTCTTAAGTAATATGATTAATTGAACTTAAATTTATCATGAACTTAGTACCTGATAGTATCTTGCTTGTCTATGTTTGTTTGTAGATAGATGGCTCGTGCTGTTGTTCCGTTGAATTTTAATGCGTTCCTTGAGAAAGCAAAGTTGAAAGATGATGGTAGCAATTACACGGACTGGGTCCGTAACATGAGGATTATCCTCATTGCTGCACAGAAGAGTTACGTCCTGGAAGCACCGCTGGATGCCAGGCCTGCTGCTGATGCAACTGACGACGTTAAGAACGTCTGGCAGAGCAAAGCTGATGACTACTCTATAGTTCAGTGTGCCATGCTTTACGGCTACATCAACCGCGTTGTGCTAACGCTTCCGCTTACGGTCTACGAGGATCGGTTGGATCGTGAAGACGTACGACTACATCAACCGCGTTGTGCTAACGCTTCCGCTTACGGTCTACGAGGGTACGTGGACGAACACTCTCCCCTCTCATTGCTATGCCATCACCATGATCTTGCGTGTGCGTAGGAATTTTTTTGAAATTACTACGTTCCCCAACAGGTTTCACCAACTATCCGCAACCTCAAGGTCACTAAGATGCTAGTTGACGGCGGGGCCGGCTTAAACCTGATCTCCTCCGCGGTCCTCCAGAAACTCCAGATCCCTGATAGCGAGCTCGAAGAGACCGGCACATTCCAAGGAATCAATCCGAGAAGGAGCAAGCCGAAGGGAAAGATCACGTTGCCGGTGACATTTGGCAGCGAGTTGAACTTCAGGACTGAGAGGGTCACTTTTGACGTTGCTGACTTTCCATTGCCTTACAATGGGATACTCGGTCGTCCAGCACTCGCCAAATTCATGGCAGCCTCTCACTATGCATACAACATGCTGAAGATGCCAGGCCCGATAAGTGTCATCTCTGTCCCTGGCGACAAGAAGGATGCTCTTATCTGCACCGACAAGATCTACCGGGAAGCAGCAGCCGCAACAGATCGCAAGTCACTTGCCATTGAAGCTCCCGGGGGGAAGAAGAAGACCAAGTCCGGCAAGAGTTCTGATGCCCACTCCAGCAAGCGCACCTCTTCGGAGTGCTGCGCTACCGTCGAGGACGCACCATCGAGCTCCACCGGCAAGCGTAAGAAGGCAATGGCAGCTCCGCCAGAGACCAAGAAGGTGTCCGCCAAGGAGGACGACACTGGTGGTACCTTCACCATCAGTGCCACTCTCGACCCTAAATAGGAAAGCGCGCTCATTGCTTTCCTGCGGGCGAACGTCGATGTGTTTGCATGGCAACCGTCTGACATCCCCGGTGTTCCCAAGAAAGTAATCGAGCACCATCTTGTCGTCTGTCCTCATGCGTGGCCCGTCAAGTAGAAGGTCAGGAAACAAGCAGTGGAGCGCCAAGAATTCATCGCAGAAGAAATCAACAAATTGGAAGCAGCAGGCCTTGTCAGAGGAGTGCTCCATCCTACGTGGTTGGCCAATCCTGTAGTTGTGCGCAAGGCAAACGGGAAATGGAGGCTTTGTATCGACTTTACCGATGTCAATAAAGCTTGTCCCAAAGACCCATTTCCCTTACCGCGCATTGACCAGATTGTTGACTCCACGGCTGGATGTGACTTGCTTTCATTTCTTGACGCATATTCAGGATACCATCAGATCTTCATGGCAGAAGAGGATGAGGAGAAGACCGCATTCATCACTCCATGTGGCACATACTGTTTCATACGGATGCCTTTCGGTTTAAAGAATGCTGGTTCAACATTTGCAAGGGTAGTCCATGACGCTTTTGAGCCACAAATGCACAGAAATGTGGAAGCCTACATGGATGACATAGTGGTCAGGAGCAAGGACAAGGCAACTCTGATTCAGGATTTAGATGAAACCTTTGCAAATCTGCGCAAGATCAACCTCAAGCTTAACCCCGAGAAGTGTGTGTTTGGAGTCCCCTCCGGCAAGCTTCTCGGGTTCTTCGTGTCTCAGCGGGGAATTGAAGCCAATCCCGACAAGATCAAGGCCATTGAGCAGATTGAAGCACCAAAGCGCGTCAAGGATGTACGAAGACTTGCCGGTTGCGTGGCTGCTCTCAGCAGGTTTATCTCTAGGTTTGCTAAGTGCGCCCTGCCGTTTTTCAAAATATTGAAAAAGGCAGGTCCAATGAAATGGACTCCGGAAGCGGAGGCTGCGCTGCAGGACTTGAAGAGATACTTGTCTTCCACTCCAACACTTGTCGCACCTAAGCCACAAGAAAAGTTGCTGCTGTATATAGCGGCAACCAATCAAGTGGTTAGTGCTGCGTTAGTAGCAGAGAGGGAGGCGGATGATGAGCCAACAACCACGGCAGATGCATCCAGCGACAAGCAGGGGACTTCACCGACAAGCTCTGGTCCCGACAAAGAGGGATCTGCGCAGGCGCGTGAGGAGATACAGAAGAGAATGGTGCAGCGCCCAGTTTACTTTGTCAGTTCCCTTCTGCAGGGGGCTAGGTCAAGGTATTCCGGTGTGCAGAAATTGCTTTTCGGCCTTCTCATGGCCTCGAGAAAGCTGCGCCATTACTTCCAAGCACATGAGATCACAGTTGTCACTCATTTTCCGCTGAAGAGGATACTGCAGAATCCAGAAGCAACAGGCAAGATTGTCGAGTGGGCACTGGAACTGTCAAGCTTTGGCCTCAAGTTTGAGAGCACTTCAACTATCCAAAGCAGAGCATTGGCAGAATTCATAGCAGAATGGACGCCAACACCGGATGAAGAAATTCCAGAAACGAGCATTCCCGTCAAGGAAGCAAGCAAAGAGTGGCTGATGTACTTTGATGGTGCCTTCTCGCTGCAAGGCGCCGGTGCGGGCGTGCTACTTGTTGCGCCCACCGGGGAGCGCCTCAAGTACGTAGTCCAGATGCACTTTCCCAAGGAGCAAGCAACAAACAATACCGCAGAATATGAAGGTTTGCTTGCCGGTCTCAGGATCACAGCAGACCTTGGGATCAAGAAGCTCATTGTCAGGGGTGACTCGCAGCTTGTCGTCCACCAAGTGAACAAGAATTATCAGAGTCCGTTGATGGAAGCTTATGTTGATGAAGTGAGAAAGTTAGAAGAGCACTTTGACGGCCTACAGATGGAACATGTTCCAAGAGCTCAGAATGACATTGCCGATAGCCTGTCAAAGTGCGCAACACTTAAGTTACCTGTGGAGCCAGGGATCTTTGTGCTCAAACTGGCTCAACCGTCTGTAACCCCATCAACTCGACAGAGCAAGAAGAGGAAGTTGATTTCTGGTGACTATTTTCCGGCAGAGCTCCCCGAAGCCGCCGCCAAGAAGGTCCCCAAGATCAACACCAAGGGTGCTGAGGAGCAGTCTGCTCCGGCAAGCCCTAGGGTTTGTTCCGTTGAAGCAGACGCTCCCGACAAGTTTTGCTCCGGCAAGCTTGCCGGGGAACGTCAAGCTCCGGCTGAGCCACAGGTTCTCGCCGTAGAAGCGGATGTTCCCGCAGCAGCAGATGTGCCTATAGTCCTTGTTGTCGAGCCGCAAGCTCCAGCATGGGCAAAGCAGATTGTCCGTTTCCTTTAGACAGGAGAACTTCCCGAAGAGCTAGAAGAAGCGGAAAGAGTAGCCCGGCAGTCAAGTATGTACCAGTTTGTCGACAACACACTGTACAGAAGAAGACTCAACGGAGTGAAATTGAAGTGTATTCACCGGGAAGATGGACAAAAGCTGTTGGCAGAGATACATGGAGGCATATGTGGTCACCACATTGGCGCAAGAGCACTTGCCGGCAAAGCATTCCGGCAAGGTTTCTTTTGGCCGACAACCCTCCAGGATGCAACTGCACAAGTAATCAAGTGTGAAGCGTGCCAGTTCCATTCCAAGCAGATACACTAGCCAGCTCAAGCTCTCCAGACGATCCCTTTATCCTGGCCATTTTCGGTCTGGGGGCTCGACATCCTCGGCCCCTTTACCCGAGCTGTCGGGGGCTTTGAGTACTTGTACGTTGCAATCGACAAGTTCACAAAGTGGCCGGAAGTGGAAGCAGTGAAGAAGGTGACAGCACAGTCAGCAGTCAAGTTCATCAGGTCGATTGTTTGCCGCTTCGGGATCCCTAACAGGATCATCACCGACAACGGCACGCAATTCACGAGCCGCACCTTCATGCAATATGTCCAAGATCTAGGCGCCAAGGTCTGCTCCGCTTCTGTTGCTCATCCGATAAGCAACGGTCAAGCGGAGAGGGAAAATGCTGAAGTGCTGCGCGGGCTCAAGACCAGGACTTTTGATAGGCTACGCAAGTGCGGAAAGAACTGGACTGAGGAGCTGCCGGTGGTTCTTTGGTCGATCAGGACGACGCCAAATCGAGCCACTGGCCAGACACATTTCACTCTAGTCTATGGAGCAGAGGTAGTTCTCCCCACGGAACTCGTATACGGGTCACCTTGAGTGCTCGCTTATGATGAGCTTGAGCAAGAGCAGCTGCGGCAAGATGACGCGCTGCTCCTTGAGGAGGACCGTCTTCAGGCTGCTGTACGAGCTGCTCGATACCAGCAAGCTTTGCGCCGCTACCATAGCCGTAAAGTTAATGCCAGAAGTCTCGAGGAAGGCGACCTTGTTCTTCGGCGCGTTCAGTCCGCCGAGAATTCCAACAAGTTGACGCTGAAGTGGGAAGGCCCTTACCGGGTGAAACGAGTCACTAGGCCTGGCGCTGTCCGCCTTGAGACCGAAGATGGCGTTCTGGTGAGAAACTCCTGGAACATTGAGCATCTTCGTAAGTTTTACCCGTAAGGCGCGGTTGCCAGAACCTGTTTCGGCAACCACCTTTTGTACAAGTCTTGCCGCTGTTGCATGTAATCCTTTGTACAAAGCCGGGCGCAGACCCCGTGCATAAGTAAAGCTCATGTGCTCCGCATATCTTGTCAATTTCATGCTTTCTATTTTTTGCATGTGTTATCTGACACTTTGTGCAGCACCTACCTCCGGTAAGCAATAACGAGCCGTAAGGCTCCATATCTTTATTTTCTCTTCTTTCTCTTTCTCAAAGAAAGGAAGGTTCCCATGCCCACAAGTTTGCCGGGGGGAAGGAGAAGATAATGGTGTGGACCAGGCGTCGTTCAAGAAAGTTTCACCTTACCGGGAAGCAAACGACAGAAAAGCTAAGTTGCCAAAGTTTGAGCAAACAGTTTTTAAAAAATTTTAAGTTATCTTCCTCGAACGACCGTGCTTTGTATGAAAAACCTGTGCACGGAGGAACCAACTCGTAGCTAGTTGCGCCCTTACTTTGTTTTCGAGTCCGCTCAACAACTTAAGTGAGCTGCGACTAGTTACGACAAGGTTTCTTGCCGGTAGCAGCACCGCCAGCAGGCTGCTAACGTCCCGCACTCAGCGCTTGCGGCTAAGGTGCCTGCACCGGCAAGTTCCCTAAAAGCGTAGGGCAAAAACATACAAAGGAAGGAGTCGAGTAAAGGAAATAACATAGCAATCGCTACCCAAAATAGAGTTATATTACAAGATAGCTTGTCGCAGCTCTAATAGATTGTTCTCATAACATGACCAGCAGCGGCAAGAAAAGGAGAAAATGGGCGGCCTAATCTACGCGATCGCCCTCAACCCTCTTGATCTCGCTCACCTTGTCCACAATGGGTGCGACAAGGGTCTTGAGCGCTTCCAGATCAGCGTCCGGCGGCAAGGTCTTGAGGACATTGGTGAGGTTGAGGCCTGGGTTGCGGAAGGCCACCTTCACCAACACCTTTTGAAGAGCTCCCGCGCAGATCTTGCGCGACTCGTCGGCCAGCTGCTTTGGGATCCTCTCCCGGAGTCGCTGGAGGGCCGTCGCCACGCCTTTGAAGAACAAACTGAGCTTGCCGCTGGGTTGGAGGTTCTCATCGGAGGGATACCCGAAATCCCCCATCCCCAGCCGCGCCAGCTCCCTGTCGATGGCTGCGGCAACATCCACGAGACCCTCTGTCCAGTGCTCCACATTCTCCCTAAAAGTATTCTGGGTGGCAGCAGCACTCGCCAGCAGCGCCTCGTCGGCCTTGATCTGCTTTTTCAAGGCCACCTCCTGCTCCCTGGCGCCGTCCAGCGTCTTGGTCAAAGTAGTCGGCTTCAACTCAAGATCTGCATTGGAATACTTGGCGACGCTAAGCTCCTTGCTCTTCTCGACGAGACGACCCTGCAGCTCGCCAAGGGTGTAGGCGTCCTTCTCGTGCTCATGCTTGAGCGCGGCAAGCTCTTCACCCCTCGACTTGAGATCGGCCTCCAGCTGCGCCACCTTCGCCTCCAGCTCCTTCTTGGCGGCCTCAGCAGCTGCAGCAACATCCTCTGCTTCCTTGAGAGCCCCGCCGAATGTTTGCTCGCGCGCAGCAAGCTCCTCCTCGTGGCTGTCAAGGTTGACCTTCCGCTGCACCAACTCGCCCTCCCACGCAAACAGCTCCTCGGCGGCAAGCCGCCGTTGCTCTTCAACTTCAGCCTTCTCGAGGAGGAAGGCTTTCCGCTCCTCGGCGAGTTGCTCCCGCTTCTCTGCCAGGGACCGGAGAGCCTCCTGGTTGCGGCCCCGGAGCTCCTCCGCGCGCTTCTCGATGTCCACTCCCGCCTTCGCGACAAGCGCTTCTCGGGATTCCACCTTGGCCTGCCGAGCGCGGTAGAGCGACAACAGCTTCCGCAGCAGCTCCTCCTCCTCAGACTCGCCGCTGCTGCTGCTCGGCGCATCAACCAGTGTCAGCCCAGCGGAGGCGAGCACCTCTCCATCCAAGGTTTCTCCTTCGACCGACGCCCTAGAGCTTGATGCCCAGGGGAGCTTGATGAAGACGCCATCGCCGGCCTTCAAATAGGCGCCAGGCAGGGGCTCTTCGGAGCCTGACGCTGCGGCAGCGGCAGGGGGATCGGCGGTCGGTGTAGCGCCTGACGCTCCTGCGGCCTCAGGGCCGTCAGTGCGATCGCCAGACCCCTCGCCGACTTTTGCGGGGGCAGCTTTGGCGGCCTTTTCGCCTGCGGGATTATCAGCGTCAGCTGCTTCTTCGGTGGCAGCGGCGTTGTCGGTATTGCCGCGCGCGTTCTCCTCGCCGGCAACCTCGGTCTCCATCGGCTCCGTAGCAGAGGAATCTGCCGGCCGGAAAAGGGAGAAAAGTCAAGCAAATATCCAAAAAGAAAATCAGAAGAAGAAGAACCCAAGGGAAGTTTTTCAAGCAAGAGGGTTACCTGTACTAGGTTCTACAGTCACGGTCTCCACCACCGGGGGGTCGTTGGTGCTGTCCCTTGCCGGAGAATTTTCCCTTACCGGAGACTTCTCCCTTGCCGGAGAACGCTCCCTTGTTGGGGAATCCTCCCTTGGTGGTGTAGTCGAAGCAGATGGCACATCGGGGGCGGCTTCCGGGCACTCCTAGTGAGGCTGCTCTGCTCCTACACAAACCGATAGTCAGATGTCAGCAAAGAAAGAGCACCCATGCGCGCCTAACAGCGGGAAGTAAACCATATACTTACGCTGGGGGCTGCGCTGGGGGCTGCTTTGGGGAGTAGTTGCCTGGTCCGGCAAGGTGGTCTCGGACACACCCCCTGCTGTCGCGGTGGGCTCGTCCTCGATGACAATCACCGGGACCTTGGCTCTCTTCGCCGCTCTCTAGGCCAGAGTCCTGAAAAGGAATGAGTTCGGAGTAAAGCAAATCAGATACAAGAAAAAACAGCAAGAGTTGAAGAACTACAAATACAACAAAGAATCTTAATCTTCTTCTTCCTCGTCGGAGCTGAGTGCGGAGAGGTCGAAGTCCGGCCCACCTTCGGCGCGACGAGGCGGAGGAGTGGGTTCCCTTAACTGCTTGGCGGTGGCAGCGGCAGGAGCAGAAGCGGTGGTCCGGGAAGACCCCGCTCCAGTTGCCGCACCGGCGTGAGGTGTTCCCGCGGCAACAGTGCTTGCCACGGTAGAGCGTGTCGCGCGGCGCGGCGGCTGTTGACTCGTTTGCCGCCCCGCTATGTCCCCGGCCTTGCGGAGACGCCTTCTTGGTGGAGCTGGGGGCTCTGCTTGCGGCGAGCTGTCTGAAGATGAGGAAGAAGAGGAGTTGGTCTCCGACGAGCCGCTCGCACCTTCGGCGGGCTCGCTCGACTCGACTTCAGGCCCGGCAAGCTCTCCCTCGCCGGCAAGCTCTCCCTCGCCGGCAAGCTCCTCTCGCTCGACAAGGCTTGCCGCCTCTGCTGCCTATGCCTCCTCCACGGTGAATCCAAACTCGCCTGCGGCAGCAGCTGCCGTTGCCTCTTCCAGCCTAGTGGCGATGTGCTGCATCTCCGCATCGGTGGTGTCGCAAGTAAGGCTTTTCTGTTCATCGGCGCAGACCGGCACTTCTACCAAGCCATCAAAGAACTCCTGCACGACATCGTCTGCAGGCTCTTGCCAAGTTGTGACAATTCCATGCGAATCGCACAGCGGCATCATTGCACGGATGCGGTCGAGCGAGGAATTATTGCACGGCGGAACGACATCCTTCGGCAACCTGAACACTTCGGGATGTTGACGGTCGTACTTGAACAGTTCCTGGAGCATCGCTTCCAGTTCCAGGACAGTGAAGTTGAAGTTGAGGCCCGGGCGCAGCCTCATGATATCCGCCACATTATGGAACTCCCAGGCGGGTCTCCTCCTCTCCTGTAGGGGGGCGATGCGACGGCGAAGAAAATCTGCGCCAACGGCGCCTACAGTGAGCCCGGCAAGCCTGAGGCGTAGGATCCTGGTGACGGCAATCTTCAGCCTGTCCTCTTCCGGGGCCATGCTGCTCCAATCGTTGCCGCGCGCTACTGGGGCTTGGCGCTGGGCGGTAAATGGCTGCGGGTTCTCCTCGACAATCCAGCACCAGTCTGCTCTCCATTCCTTCCACTTGCCGCGGAGCTCTCCCTCCAGATAAGCTTCCTTCTTGCCGGCTCTCGAGATCCAGGCGATTCCGCCAGATAAAGGCTCTCCTCTCTCAACTCGGGGCATAAAGAAGTCGCGAAAAAGAGCTACATTTGGATGGACTCCGACAAAGTTTTCGCAGAGATGTGCGAAAACTGCCATGGTTAGAACGGCATTGGGGGTGAAGTCAAGGAGGTGGAACCCGTAGGTGTTCATAATGTCGCAAAAAAATTCAGAGAAAGGCGGGCAGAGCCCGCAGTAGAAGAACAACGCGAAGAAGGGATATCCATTCGGAGCCCGTTCCGAAGCGGCGCCGGAGAGTACCTTCGTGCGCGGATGCGCTCGCGTCTCCGTCGACCAAAAGAGGTAGTAGTACTCCCTCAGCTCCTTCGCGGCGAGCTTGGGGGGGGGGGGAGGTTGTCCGCTCCTTTCGCAGCGCCGCGAGTCGCTGCACCTCGGTCGACTTCACGGCCTTCCCCTTGCCGGATTTCGGAGCCATGGCGGAGGTGGTGGGGGAGATCGACGGCGTTGGTGGTGCTGGTGGCAATGGGGGGCGGAGCGCTGCTCTCTTTCAACTTTGGGAAGGAGGAGAGCGGCGGAGGTTTTCTGAGATTGGAACAGCAATCGGCGAGATGGGCGAACTGCCCCTGTTTCCCCTGCTTATAAAGAGGGAGGGGGCGTACGTTCCGTCTTTCCAAATAAAGAAACCACCCACGATCTCTCCCACGACGCCGCATTCAACGCGTGCCGTTCGGGGAGGGCGCGGTGGATACGGAGTAAGATACGGCGTAACCCAGGCCGCGCGTGCCCGTGCCCTGTTTTGGGCCTGGCCCAACAGCGCTCGGCACCGTGTGTGGCCCAGGCCCGGGGGCTCCTGTCAGTGTACTAGAGTAGGGGTACCCTAGTATCCTGAACTTGTGCACGGGCAGTCGCAGCACCCCGCAGCAAGGCTTGCCGGGTGACCGCCAAGGTCCTCCGTGGTTCCTTTGGAGCCATTCAAGAACAAAGTATTCAAGCCAAGGAGACAAGGCCCCGGCAAGAGGAGCTTGCCGGGAAGGCCAACCGAGGCATCTCAAGGAACTTGCCGCGACGCGCCACGCGTCCCGGCAAGGCCCGATGGGCGACAAGCTTCCGGACGCGACAAGACAACGACCGCGGCAAGGCGCTTGCCGCGGCAAGCTACCACTCTGTGTTGGAAATATGCCCTAGAGGCAATAATAAAAGTATTATTATATTTCATTGTTTATGATAATTGTCTTTTGTTCATGCTATAACTGTATTATCCGGAAATCGTAATACACGTGTGAACACATAGACCACAATACGTCCCTAGTGAGCCTCTAGTTGACTAGCTCGTTGTGATCAACAGATAGTCATGGTTTCCTGGCTATGGACATTGGATGTCGTTGATAACGGGATCACATCATTAGGAGAATGATGTGATGGACAAGACCCAATCATAAGCATAGCACAAAGATCGTGTAGTTCGTTTGCTAGAGCTTTGCCAATGTCAAGTATCTCTTCCTTCGACCATGAGATCGTGTAACTCCTGGATACCGTAGGAGTGCTTTGGGTGTATCAAACGTCACAACGTAATTGGGTGACTATAAAGGTGCACTACAGGTATCTCCGAAAGTATCTATTGGGTTGACACGGATCGAGACTGGGATTTGTCACTCCGTATGACGGAGAGGTATTTCTGGGCCCACTCGGTAATGCATCATCATAATGAGCTCAAAGTGACCAAGGTGTTGGCCACGGGATCATGCATTACGGTACGAGTAAAGTGACTTGCCGGTAACGAGACTGAACAAGGTATTGGGATACCGACGATCGAGTCTCGGGCAAGTAACGTACCGATTGACAAAGGGAATTGTATACAGGGTTTGATCGAATCCTCGACATCATGGTTCAACCGATGAAATCATCGAGGAGCATGTGGGAGCCAACATGGGTATCCAGATCCCGCTGTTGGTTATTGCCCGAGAGTGGTCTCGGTCATGTCTGCATGTCTCCCGAGCCCGTAGGGTCTACACACTTAAGGTTTGGTGACGCTAGGGTTATCAGGAAGACTAGTATGTGACTACCGAATGTTGTTCGGAGTCCCAGATGAGATCCCGGACGTCAAGAGGAGTTCCGGAATGGTCCGGAGGTGAAGTTTTATATATGGGAAGTTGTCATACGGACACCGGAAAGTTTCCGGGGGTTATCGGTATTGTACCGGGGCCAACGGAGGGGTTCCGGGGGTCCACCGGGAGGGGCCACCCCTCCCGGAGGGCCACATGGGCCGCAAAGGGGAGGGAGCCAGCCCCTGGAGGGCTGGGCGCGCCCCCCACCTTGGGCCCATGCGCCTAGGGTTGGTGGGGAAACCCTAAGGGGGGCGCCCCCCTTGCTTGGGGGGCAAGCCTCCCCTCCCTGGCCGCCGCCCCCCCTCTAGATCCCATCTAGAGGGGTCGGCCCCCCTTGCCCCTTCCCCTATAAATAGAGGGGTTGGGGGAGGGCTGCAGTACACAACTCCAAGGCGCAGCCCCTCCCCTCCCCAACACCTCTCCTCCTCCGTTAAGCGCTTGGCGAAGCCCTGTCGGAGTATTGCTGCCCCAACATCACCACGCCGTCGTGCTGCCATTGGAGCGAGCTTCCTCAACCTCTCCTTCCCCCTTGCTGGATCAAGAAGGAGGAGACGTCTCCCGTCCCGTACGTGTGTTGAACGCGGAGGTGCTGTCCGTTCAGCACTTGGACATCGGTGATCTGAATCACGTCGAGTACGACTCCATCATCACCTTGCAAGCTTCCGCACGTGATCTACAAGTGGTATGTAGATGCAAACTCTCTCCCATGACTCGTTGCTTAGATGAACTCATAGATGGATCTTGGTGAAACCGTAGGAAAATTTTTAATTTTCTGCAACGTTCCCCAACAGTGGAATCATGAGCTAGGTCTATGCGTAGTTCTCTAATGCACGAGTTGAATACAATTTTGTTGTGGGCGTGGATCTTGTCAACTTGCTTGCCTCTACTAGTCTTTTCTTGCTTCAGCGGTATTGTGGGATGAAGCGGCCCGGACCAACCTTACACGTACGCTTACGTGAGACCGGTTCCACCGATTGACATGCACTAGTTGCATAAGGTGGCTGGCGGGTGTCTGTCTCTCCCACTTTAGTTGGAGCGGATTCGATGAAAAGGGCCCTTATGAAGGGTAAATAGAAGTTGACAAAATCATGTTGTGGTTATTCGTAGGTAAGAAAACGTTCTTGCTAGAACCCAATTGCAGCCACGTAAAAGATGCAACGACAATTAGAGGACGTCTAACTTGTTTTTGCAGCGATTGATCATGTGATGTGATATGGCCAGAAGTTGTGATGAATGATGAATTGTGATGTATGATATCATGTTCTTGTAATAGGATTCACGACTTGCATGTCGATGAGTATGACAACCGGCAGGAGCCATAGGAGTTGTCTTTATTTTTTGTATGACCTGCGTGTCATTGAAGAACGCCATGTAAACTACTTTACTTTATTGCTAAACGCGTTAGCCATAGAAGTAGAAGTAGTCGTTGGCGTGACAACTTCATGAAGACACGATGATGGAGATCATGGTGTCAAGACGGTGACAAGATGATCATGGAGCCCCGAAGATGGAGATCAATGGAGCTATATGATATTGGCCATATCATGTCACAACTATATAATTGCATGTGATGTTTATTATGTTTATGCATCTTGTTTACTTAGGACGACGGTAGTAAATAAGATGATCCCTTACAAAAATTTCAAGAAGTGTTCTCCCCTAACTATGCACCGTTGCTACAGTTCGTCGCTTCTAAGCACCACGTGATGATCGGGTGTGATGGATTCTTACGTTCACATACAACGGGTGTAAGACAGTTTTACACAGCGAAAACACTTAGGGTTAACTTGACGAGCCTAGCATGTACACACATGGCCTCGGAACACGGAGACCGAAAGGTCGAACACGAGTCGTATGGAAGATACGATCAACATGAAGATGTTCACCGATAATGACTAGTCCGTCTCACGTGATGATCGGACACGGCTTAGTCGACTCGGATCGTGTGACACTTAGATGACTAGAGGGATGTCTAATCTAAGTGGAAGTTCATAATTTGATTAGAACTTTATTATCATGAACTTAGCCTAAAACCTTTGCAAATATGTCTTGTAGATCAAATGGCCAACGCTAATGTCAACATGAACTTCAACGCGTTCCTAGAGAAAACCAAGCTGAAAGATGACGGCAGCAACTATACGGACTGGGTCCGGAACCTGAGGATCATCCTCATAGCTGCCAGGAAGCAATATGTCCTAGATGGACCGCTAGGTGACGCTCCCGTCCCAGAGAACCAAGACATTATGAATGCTTGGCAAACTCGTGCTGATGATTACTCCCTCGTTCAGTGCGGCATGCTTTACAGCTTAGAACCGGGGCTCCAAAAGCGTTTTGAGCATCACGGAGCATATGAGATGTTCGAAGAGCTGAAACTAGTTTTTCAAGCTCATGCCCGGGTCGAGAGATATGATGTCTCCGGCACGTTCTACAGTTGTAAGATGGAGGAAAACAGTTCTGTCAGTGAGCACATCCTAAAGATGTCTGGGTTGCACAACCGTATGACCCAGCTGAACATTAACCTCCCAGATGAGGCGGTCATTGACAGAATCCTCCAGTCGCTCCCACCAAGCTACAAGAGCTTTGTGATGAACTACAACATGCAGGGGATGGTGAAGACCATTCCTGAAGTGTTCTCGATGCTGAAGTCAGCAGAGGCTGAAATCAAGAAAGAACATCAAGTGTTGATGGTCAATAAGACCACTAAGTTCAAGAAGGGCAAGGGCAAGAAGAACTTCAAGAAGGACGGCAAGGATGTTGCCGCGCCCGGTAAGCCAGTTACCGGGAAGAAGTCAAAGAATGGACCCAAGCCTGAGACTGAGTGCTTTTATTGCAAGGGGAAGGGTCACTGGAAGTGGAACTGCCCCAAATACTTAGCGGATAAGAAGGCCGGCAACACCAAAGGTATATTTGATATACATGTAATTGATGTGTACCTTACCAGTACTCGTAGTAACTCCTGGGTATTTGATACCGGTGCCGTTGCTCATATTTGTAACTCACAGCAGGAGCTGCGGAATAAACGGAGACTGGCGAAGGACGAGGTGACGATGCGCGTCGGGAATGGTTCCAGAGTCGATGTGATCGCCGTCGGCACGCTGCCTCTACATTTACCCACGGGATTAGTTTTGAACCTTAATAATTGTTATTTAGTGCCAAGTTTGAGCATGAACATTGTATCTGGATCTCGTTTAATACGAGATGGCTACTCATTTAAGTCTGAGAATAATGGTTGTTCGATTTATATGAGAGATATGTTTTATGGTCATGCTCCGATGGTCAATGATTTATTCTTAATGAATCTCGAGCGTAATATTACACATGTTCATAGTGTGGATGCCAAAAGATGTAAAGTTGATAACGATAGTCCCACATACTTGTGGCACTGCCGCCTTGGTCACATTGGTGTCAAGCGCATGAAGAAGCTCCATGCTGATGGACTTTTAGAGTCTCTTGATTATGAATCGTTTGACACATGCGAACCATGCCTCATGGGCAAAATGACCAAGACTCCGTTCTCCGGAACAATGGAGCGAGCAACCAACTTGTTGGAAATCATACATACTGATGTGTGCGGTCCAATGAGCGTTGAGGCTCGCGGAGGATATCGTTATGTTCTCACTCTCACTGATGACTTGAGTAAATATGGGTATGTTTACTTAATGAAACAAAAGTCTGAAACCTTTGAAAAGTTCAAGGAATTTCAGAATGAGGTGGAGAATCAACGTGACCGAAAGATAAAGTTCCTACGATCAGATCGTGGAGGAGAATACTTAAGTCACGAATTTGGTACACACTTAAGGAAATGTGGAATCGTTTCGCAACTCACGCCGCCTGGAACACCTCAACGTAACAGTGTGTCCGAACGTCGTAATCGCACTCTATTAGATATGGTGCGGTCTATGATGTCTCTTACCGATTTACCGCTATCATTTTGGGGATACGCT
The DNA here is from genome assembly GCA_963921465.1 of Triticum timopheevii. Classification (NCBI taxonomy): domain Eukaryota; kingdom Viridiplantae; phylum Streptophyta; class Magnoliopsida; order Poales; family Poaceae; genus Triticum; species Triticum timopheevii. Next base: position 625,300,374 of record OY997264.1, on the reverse strand, counting down.
CTAGAGACAGCTACATTCACTTTAAATAGGGCACCGTCTAAATCCGTTGAGACGACACCGTATGAATTATGGTTTGGGAAGAAACCTAAGCTGTCGTTTCTAAAAGTTTGGGGATGCGATGCTTATGTCAAGAAACTTCAACCTGAAAAGCTCGAACCCAAGTCGGAAAAATGCGTCTTCATAGGATACCCTAAGGAAACTGTCGGGTATACCTTCTACTTAAGATCCGAGGGCAAGATCTTTGTTGCCAAGAACGGATGCTTTCTGGAAAAAGAGTTTCTCTCGAAAGAAGTAAGTGGGAGGAAAGTAGAACTCGATGAAGTACTACCTCTCGAACGGGAAAGTGGTGCAGCACAGGAAAATGTTCCTGTGATGCCCACACCAACTGAAGAGGAAAACAATGATGATGATCAAGGTACTTCGGATCAAGTTGCTACTGAACTTCGTAGGTCCACAAGGACACGTTCCGCACCAGAGTGGTACGGCAACCCTGTCCTGGAAATCATGTTGTTAGACAATGGTGAACCTTCGAACTATGAAGAAGCGATGGCGGGCCCAGATTCCAACAAATGGCTTGAAGCCATGAAATCCGAGATAGAATCCATGCAAGAAAACAAAGTATGGACTTTGACAGACTTGCCCGATGATCGGCGAGCGATAGAAAACAAATGGATTTTCAAGAAGAAGACGGACGCGGATGGTAATGTTACCATCTATAAAGCTCGGCTTGTCGCTAAGGGTTATCGACAAGTTCAAGGGATTGACTACGACGAGACATTCTCTCCCGTAGCGAGGCTGAAGTCCGTCCGAATCATGTTAGCAATTGCCGCATACTATGATTATGAGATATGGCAGATGGACGTCAAAACGGCATTCCTTAACGGACATCTTAAGGAAGAGCTGTATATGATGCAGCCGGAAGGTTTTGTCGATCCTAAGAACGCTAACAAAGTATGCAAGCTCCAGCGATCCATTTATGGGCTGGTGCAAGCATCTCGGAGTTGGAACATTCGCTTTGATGAGATGATCAAAGTTTTTGGGTTTATGCAGTCTTATGGAGAAGCCTGCGTTTACAAGAAAGTGAGTGGGAGCTCTGTAGCATTTCTCATATTATATGTAGATGACATACTCTTGATGGGAAATGATACAAAACTTCTGGACAGCATTAAGACCTACTTGAATAAGTGTTTTTCAATGAAGGACCTTGGAGAAGCTGCTTATATATTAGGCATCAAGATCTATAGAGATATATCGAGACGCCTCATAGGTCTTTCACAAAGCACATACCTTGATAAGATTTTGAAGAGGTTCAAAATGGATCAGTCCAAGAAAGGGTTCTTGCCTATGTTACAAGGTGTGAGATTGAGCTCAGCTCAGTCACCGACCACGGCAAAAGATAAAGAAGAGATGAGTGTCATCCCCTATGCTTCAGCCATAGGATCTATTATGTACGCCATGCTGTGTACCAGACCCGATATAAACCTTGCCGTAAGTTTGGTAGCAAGATACCAAAGTAATCCCGGCAAGGAACACTGGACAGCGGTCAAGAATATCCTGAAGTACCTGAAAAGGACAAAGGACATGTTTCTCGTTTATGGAGGAGACGAAGAGCTTGTCGTAAAGGGTTACGTCGACGCTAGCTTCGACTCAGATCTGGATGACTCTAAGTCACAAACCGGATACGTGTATATGTTGAATGGTGGAGCAGTAAGCTGGTGCAGCTGCAAGCAGAGCGCGTGGCGGGATCTACGTGTGAAGCGGAGTACATGGCAGCCTCGGAGGCAGCGCATGAAGCGATTTGGGTGAAGGAGTTCATCACCGACCTAGGAGTCATACCCAATGCGTCGGGGCCGATCAAACTCTTCTGTGACAACACTGGAGCTATTGCCCTTGCCAAGGAGCCCAGGTTTCACAAGAAGACCAGGCACATCAAGCGTTGTTTCAACTCCATCCGTGAAAATGTTCAAGATGGAGACATAGAGATTTGCAAAGTGCACATGGATCTGAATGTCGCAGATCCGTTGACTAAACCTCTCTCGCGGGCAAAACATGATCAACACCAGAACTCTATGGGTGTTCGATTCATCACAATGTAACTAGATTGGTGACTCTAGTGCAAGTGGGAGACTGTTGGAAATATGCCCTAGAGGCAATAATAAAAGTATTATTATATTTCATTGTTCATGATAATTGTCTTTTGTTCATGCTATAACTGTATTATCCGGAAATCGTAATACACGTGTGAACACATAGACCACAATACGTCCCTAGTGAGCCTCTAGTTGACTAGCTCGTTGTGATCAACAGATAGTCATGGTTTCCTGGCTATGGACATTGGATGTCGTTGATAACGGGATCACATCATTAGGAGAATGATGTGATGGACAAGACCCAATCATAAGCATAGCACAAAGATCGTGTAGTTCGTTTGCTAGAGCTTTGCCAATGTCAAGTATCTCTTCCTTCGACCATGAGATCGTGTAACTCCTGGATACCGTAGGAGTGCTTTGGGTGTATCAAACGTCACAACGTAATTGGGTGACTATAAAGGTGCACTACAGGTATCTCCGAAAGTATCTATTGGGTTGACACGGATCGAGACTGGGATTTGTCACTCCGTATGACGGAGAGGTATTTCTGGGCCCACTCGGTAATGCATCATCATAATGAGCTCAAAGTGACCAAGGTGTTGGCCACGGGATCATGCATTACGGTACGAGTAAAGTGACTTGCCGGTAACGAGACTGAACAAGGTATTGGGATACCGACGATCGAGTCTCGGGCAAGTAACGTACCGATTGACAAAGGGAATTGTATACAGGGTTTGATCGAATCCTCGACATCGTGGTTCAACCGATGAAATCATCGAGGAGCATGTGGGAGCCAACATGGGTATCCAGATCCCGCTGTTGGTTATTGCCCGAGAGTGGTCTCGGTCATGTCTGCATGTCTCCCGAGCCCGTAGGGTCTACACACTTAAGGTTCGGTGACGCTAGGGTTATCAGGAAGACTAGTATGGGACTACCGAATGTTGTTTGGAGTCCCGGATGAGATCCCGGACGTCACGAGGAGTTCCGGAATGGTCCGGAGGTGAAGTTTTATATATGGGAAGTTGTCATACGGACACCGGAAAGTTTCCGGGGGTTATCGGTATTGTACCGGGGCCACCGGAGGGGTTCCGGGGGTCCACCGGGAGGGGCCACCCCTCCCGGAGGGCCACATGGGCCGCAAAGGGGAGGGAGCCAGCCCCTGGAGGGTTGGGCGCGCCCCCCACCTTGGGCCCATGCGCCTAGGGTTGGGGGGGGGGGGGAAACCCTAAGGGGGGCGCCCCCCTTGCTTGGGGGGCAAGCCTCCCCTCCCTGGCCGCCGCCCCCCTCTAGATCCCATCTAGAGGGGTCGGCCCCCCTTGCCCCTTCCCCTATAAATAGAGGGGTGGGGGGAGGGCTGCAGTACACAACTCCAAGGCGCAGCCCCTCCCCTCCCCAACACCTCTCCTCCTCCGTTAAGCGCTTGGCGAAGCCCTGTCGGAGTACTGCTGCACCAACATCACCACGCCGTCGTGCTGCCGTTGGAGCGAGCTTCCTCAACCTCTCCTTCCCCCTTGCTGGATCAAGAAGGAGGAGACGTCTCCCGTCCCGTACGTGTGTTGAACGCGAAGGTGCTGTCCGTTCAGCACTTGGACATTGGTGATCTGAATCACGTCGAGTACGACTCCATCATCACCTTGCAAGCTTCCGCACATGATCTACAAGTGGTATGTAGATGCAAACTCTCTCCCATGACTCGTTGCTTAGATGAACTCATAGATGGATCTTGGTGAAACCGTAGGAAAATTTTTAATTTTCTGCAACGTTCCCCAACACTCTGTACCTGCGCTCCAGCACATCCACCAACGTGTCGCCCTGGGACCTTTCCAGGCGCACGTGGCAAGAGGCTGTGCAGCCAGCGGTGCGCGGTGGCAAGCGACGCTGACAAGATTGCCATCGTGGCAAGCGGTGGCGTCCCTGAAGGTCCCTTTTCGCACTATTTGGGCGACGCAGACAGGCATTTAATGTCTTTGTCCCCTGCAGTCAGGGTTAGGTATGATACACTGTACAGGTAGTTGTACCAACCGCAACACCTTTTCCATTTTTACCCTTGTCTACGTTGCCACCTGTCGGTGACCCCTTGAGCATATAAAAGGAGGCCCATGTGCAACGTAGAGGGGGGTGGGAAGGCAGAAAACACTCACGCTCGGTCTCGTTAGCAGCTAGTGTGTACTGTAGCATTCAGCGCTCCCGAGCAAGAACTCAATACAATCAGACATGCAGCAGTAGGAGTATTATCTCTCCAGAGAGCTCCGAAGCTGGGTAAACTGCTCGTGTGCTTCGCCTCGATCCGCTCTTCGCACGACCTCCGCCCCCCGCCGAACCGAAAGGGGCTCGGTCCGCCGGTCCCATAGGTGTTCGTGGATCAGCTTCCCCGACAATTCCCTTTGTCAAAAATAATAATTTTTGATGTTATTTATGTTTACGAGTCGTTTTGTGTCTTGTCACTAACGTCTAATGGCCTTCTTAGCTGCTTTCAATGATATAATGCGACCTACCAAGGGAATACATGATCACTCAACCCGTAAAGTAGTTGTGAACCAACCTATAGTTGGATGGTTACGAGGACAATGGTTGTGAACCAACCTGTGAGTGGATGGTTAGGAGCACAGTGATAGTCCTAGACTTAACATTGCTTTTCTGGATTTATTTCAGTTCTTTCGGCAATGCCGTTCAGTGGGAGGAGATGTTCCTGTCGAGTATGAAGGCGTCTGTGGCGACTTTGTTAATCTCAAGATGATGTGCTGGATCGGTACCTCGGAGATGTTCATAGCGGATAGGGTGTGCGTGCGTGCATTTCTAAGGGTGAGCATATGTGCATATGTATGAGCGTCTACCTCTGTACTGTGTTAAAAAACCCTAAAATAGTTATTGAACCTATGATCATATATGTAAATCAAATATGATTGAGTTATTTAATATAAACCTACAAAATCCAGTCTGCATATTCATGAGAATGAGAGGGCGTGCATTGTCTATTCACCTAATAGATATATATGTGCAATGCATGTTAATATTAGGAACCGGTCTTGGGTTTGGATTTGGATGCTCTAATTAATACACAACAAATTATTACTAGCAGATTTTAATCTTCAGATTATTGGTATTTATTAGATCCTCTAGTTAATACTCAACAAATTAGAGGATTAATCTTGTGACCTATATAGATAAAAAAATGCCTTTTTAAAAGTTTATTTAAGGAGAATGTATTGAAGCGCAACCCTTATTATTTTATTATAATTATTAGGTGCGCGATGCGGCGAGCGTCACACGACCTCAACGATAGCTCCGCCCACCGTTCATCAGCCGGTGGGATGCTCATCGACGCCGCCGTTGCCGCCTACATGGAGATTGAGGCCATAGCTTATGCACTGGTGCACGCACAGTTCCATCCTTGACGGGTCATGGTAGTGATGTTGACATTTCATCTCGCAGAAAGCTCTGCTGGGATGATGATGCTCCCGGCCGTGGCACTCGTTCACGCACCGTCGTCTCCCGGCGGGGTCATGCCAGTGCTGGCACTTGATGTCGCACATGTCGTTGCTTCGGGCGTCGGCACGCCAGCCGACCTCCACCTCCCAGGCGTGGGGATGCTCATCGACGCCGTTGTTGCCGCCTACATGGAGGTTGAGGCCATAGCTCATGCACTGGTGCACGCACAGCTCCATCCTTGACGGATCATGGTAGTGATCTTGGCACTTCATTTCGCAGAAAGCTCTGCTAGAATGATGAAGCTTTTGTCTGTGGCACTCGTTCACGCACCGTCGTCTCCAGGCGAGATGTTGCCCGTGTTGACACTTGATGTCGCACATGTCGTTGCCCTGGTCATGGACACGCCCATCGACCTCCTCCTCCACCTCCGCGGCGACGGTGGCCATGGCCCCATCATCCTGCTCCGCCCCTACGGCCGCCGCAGCAAGCAGCACCGCCGCGAGAAAGAGAAACCACCAAACCGCACCCTTGTGAACGAACACCATTATATTGCTGTCTACGCGAGACTAGAAGAGACAGATGACAACGGGACGCCGGCGCCGGCCTTTATATAGACGCCTGAAATATTTGCCGTTTTTTATCAGGTCTCAAGCAAAGTTGATTTAGGGTCGGCCCTTAGCGAATGTACGTCCATGGTCTGTAGTAGTGCACGTAATGCAAAGAAAGGTTGTATAAAGAAACCGCAAAGAAAGCAAAAGGATATCCAGATAAACACACATCGCGTGGCCAATGTCGGTGTACCTAAAAAAAAAAGTAATATCCGGGTATATTCTAGCTGCTCAACTGAAATACTACTGGTAATGTATGTACTAACAAAACGCATTGATGATTTATCATGATACCAAGCAACCGCCTTTTTAGATGAAAACATATGCACACACACAGATCTAGCACGGCTCTTCCCCGCTTTCATCGCATCATGGTATCACTATGATTTTGCATGACAGCTAAGAAATGTTTCTAGCACATCGATATAACACATGTCACACACTGTTTTAATGTCTTGTGGCCTCAGTCATGATTTGGCTGGACATCTAAAAGATGTTTTTGGCAAACCAGTTTAGCACACATCTTGCACCGTTTTTGATGCGTTTTATCTCGACTCATTATTTTATCAAACAACATGAGATGTTTCTAGCACATCGATCTAGCACATGCATTTCTTTGTTTTCTACTGAAAAAGGCTCCGCGCCCCGCTTTTATAGATAAAGCTATCTTTCTCTGTTTTCAATGATCTCCCTCACGATTTTATCCAACTAAGAGATGTTTCTAGCACACGGAGCTAGCAAACGTCTACCACCGCTTTCAATATGTTGTGTCCAGACCAACTCAGCAAAGATGCCTCTGCCAAGAGGAGTCCAGCCGTGTCACCTTTGTTGAGTGCCGCGTGAAAAAGGTCTTGGAAAACACTTCACCGAGCTGATTTGGCTCACCTAGTACCCTTGGCACTAGGCAAACATGATAATTCCAGAAAAGAAAAAAAAAGGTAGTCTGATGCATGTAGCTTCCGCTTGCGCAGGGTTTGGGCTCCGGGGAAGGGCCTGACTACTTTTGGTTTATTGTATGCACCATTCCTCTATATTTATGCAAGAGGCTGTTTTCATGTCACAAGACAACGATTTTACCTCTGCGCCAAGCTCTCTTTGTGCTAATTCGAGTAGTTGGTGAGAAATTATTTTGTGTCATACGGTGGCGTAATAGAACATACTTATAAGTCTAAAGATCGATGTAACGAAAGATGTACATGCTGTTGCCCGCGGGCCACTTTACTAGTTGCATGGAAATTTCAGCAAAGCTTCGTGGAACCGCCGAGGAGTGACGACTGACGACCACGACGACAAGGTCGACTGTAGCGTACGTGCCACGGTCTCTTTCGTGCGTTTCATCGTGCGAATGTAGACCATTGGCGATTGGCCAAAAGACCTCCAGAGTGCAGCAACAATGGCGCCGTATCCACGAGCCATGCACAACCTTCTCCCTCTGCTCCTCCTCCTCCTGGTTGCCGCAGCCCACGCCGGCGATCCTTCCTACTCCGAGTGCCCAAGAGACACAAACTACAAGCGCGGCGGCGTCCTCCAGACCAACCTCGACGCCCTCCTCTACCCGCCGCAGCAGCCGGCGCGGCGTCCGGATTCGCGACGAACACCACCGGCGCGGCGCCCGACAGGGCATACGGGCTGGCGCAGTGCCGCGCCGACATCAGCGCGTCCGACTGCCTCACATGCCTCAACGCCTCGGTGCATGACATGGCCATCCAGTGCCCCGGCCGGAGAAACTCCATGCTCGTCTACGACACCTGCCTGCTGCGCCGCGCCAGCGCGAGCTTCTTCGGCGCCCCCGACACGTCGTGGGTCAAGTACTGGTGGAATCCGCAGAACGCCGCGCAGCCGGAGTGGTTCGCGTCGCTGCTGGGCCCGCTGATGGGGAATCTCACCGAGAGGGCGGCGTATGCGTCTCAGCGGATGTTCGCCGTCGGCACTGCGGACCTCACGTCCTCCGACAGGATCTACGGCATCGCGCAGTGTACGCGTGACCTCGATAACGATGACTGCCACGGCTGCCTCGTCACTGCCGTCTCAGGCTAGTCCCAGTGCTCCAACCTGGATCGCTGCTTAGGCTGGTTGTAATGGGTAGTATCATAAGTTAGTATCATGCATATGATACTAGTGTATGATACTACCTCCCTAATGCATAGTATCATATGGTAGTATCATATATGACTTTATTTATTGCCATGCATGACACATACTAGTGTAGCATTTATTATGATACAGTATCATGATATGATACTCAACCCTCTCTTACTTCATTTAATTCTATGTCACCTCATCAAAATTGCCTAGTTGGCATGCATGATACTAGCTATGATACTTCATTACAACCAGCCTTAGCCTGCCATATCAGCAGAATTCATACGTGGCAGGTTAATTAAGGAGGAGAGAGAGCGAACCGGTAACCCCACAAAGGAACGACTCTAAGCACACGACCCTAGGTGAAAACGCAGTAAATTCGATCCCGTGTGAAGCACCGTATACCTTCGTCCCTTCTGTTTTTATCCCCTTCTTCCCAGCGACCAAGCGGCGCCTTCGCCTCCTCTTCCTCCTCGCCGTGCGCCGCCGCCCCAGCGCAGCCACTTCGTCCTCACCGCGCGGTGCTGCCACGCCTCTCAATCGTCGTGTCAGCCGTCGTTCCGCCTGGTCGTTGAAGCTCCGGCGGACCCTCGAGCCTGCATGGACCGCCCAGTTCAGTTCAGTTCGCCACTGGCACCACAAGTTCAGTTCGCCGCAGCCGGGAGCTCCTCCGGCCACTCACAGACGGCTCAAAGGTAATTATTTCTTTTCACAAAAGTAGATCTGCTAGTTTGTTTCAAAACGTTCAATTTCACCCTGTGCTTGCTCTCTCCTTTCCATGCTTAGATGGGTTTTTTCTCTGCTTCTTGCTAATTGATAGTTTGAACCATATGTAATTGATAGACTGAACCATAGCATCGAGACTCTAATCTGAATAGCATATCATCTGAACCATAGATAATTGATAGTCTGAAGTCTGAACCATGTAGAATTGAGTCTGATATAAATAGTATGTGATCCCATGATTTCTTTTGTACATTGCCCATCTAAAAAATCTTACAGAATGTACTACTAGTTGATTTTGTTTTAGGCAATTGAAGGAATTTAGTATGACAATAGTATCAACATTGATGCAATGGACACTAGCTTGTATCAGGATACTACAGAACTAGCTCCGCCGGCCAGCCACAATCTGCTCGATGGTATCGTCCTTTCACAAATCAGAATACTATTTTGTTCTGTATCCTAGTGCGCCTCATGATTTGTCCCTCCCATTCTTGCTTAGATGAGATTTTTCTCTGCATCAGACTTGGGCTGTGGCCAAAATTTGACTGATAATTGGCCAAGAAGACCTAGTTGATTTCACATAATTTTTGTTCAGTTCAGAACGTTCTAATTGATTTCAGAACATACTACTTCAGCTCATAGTACACAATGGTTCAGTTCAGTTTAGTTTGGAGGCAGTTGATTGTATGCATTGGCATTGGGAAAAATGTCCTATTGCATGGAAGGGCCAATTTAGGGTGGCCTAGTCTTATTCTGGAGGCAGTTGTTTCGCAAGATCTCCGGATATGGCATGCCTACTTTGGTATTGCTGGGTCAAACAATGACATCAATGTGCTAAATCAATCACCATTGTTTATCAAGCAACTGAAAGGCCAAGCTCCTCGAGTGAACTTTTTTGTAAATGACAAGGAATATCAACATGGTTATTACCTTGTAGACGGGATATACCTAGAATGGGCAGCTTTTGTGAAGACAATATCGATGCCACAAACAGAGAAGCACAAGTTGTTTGCTGCACATCAGGAAGGGGCAAGGAAGGATGTGGAACGTGCTTTTGGTGTTTTGCAGGGTCGATTCTCTATCTTGCGTCGTCCTGCACGTTTGTATGACCGGGGTGATATCCAGAAGGTCATGATAGCTTGCATCATTCTTCACAATATGGTAGTCGAGGATGAAAAAGAAGCGGCGGCTAATATTGTTGATTTGAACAAGGAGGCAGGTACATCCATTGTTCTACCATCAGTATTCACACACGGCGACATACCGGTATTCGCCCAGGTGCTACAAAGGGATGCAAGAATCCGAGATTGCGGGACTCACAGAGCACTCAAAACCGATTTGATAGAGCATATTTGGAAAAAGTTTGGGCCAAAATAGATTATTATCATATTTTATTTTAAGCACCATTAATTGTAGGTGTAATTTCCATGTGTTATTGGCACTTTATGTATGGACTCAAGTCAACTATATTTCCATGTGTTTTCCTCAAGGGATATTATTTGCTTAATACGTAGCACAAACATGCCACAAAGTTTATATACTACAAAAGATCCTTAGACTAATTAAATGAAGAGAGCTTAGCTAAAAGAAGCTAAGCACCTATGCATTGGGGAGTTTGGTTGCTAAGCTATTTAATATGCTTAGCACCCCATCTAAGCACCGGTCCATTGGCAGCAGCCTCAAGGATCCCGACCTGCTGCGCCGGGAAGCGGGGTGGCCAGTTCATCTTCCGGACTTGCTCCATCCGGTTCGAGGTCTACCCTTTCTTCAACTCCCCTTGTGAGGCCGCCATCTCTCAGGCGGCCATGTCGCCTTCGCTGCCGCCGCCAGCAGGTGCGGGTAGGGACTACTCCACGCCCGGAAGCACCGGTGACGGTGAGTCGATGTATGCCTTCGAATTTTTGTCCAAAGAAACCATCTGCCGAGTCAAATTGTCAGAAAAGACCACCTCTAAAATAAATTGACAGAAAGGACCGGCTGCACCGTGGCGGCAGGTGCGGCAGCGAACACGTGTCACCTGCCGCCAGATAGGCCGGCGGCAGGCCCTGCCGCCAGAGGAGCAGGCGGCAACTCGGGCTTAACAGTTCCTTTTGTCCGCGCGCGTGCTACAACGGAACGGACGGAAGTGATGGGCCCTGCCGCCATAGTGCCAGACGGCAGCTACTGCTGTTGCGTGTGCGCCGCGACAGGCCAGGTGGGCCATGCCGCCACAGCACGAGGCGGCAGCCGCTGACTCCGATTCAATACAGATGGCCAGATGGACGGGATGCTTTAATCTGAGCTGACACAAGTTACTTGAACGTCGCTGCATGCTGCTTGACTTCCATCCGCCCATATGCGTGCATGCATGGCGTTGAGGCACTAAACAGAAGCCAATGCTTCAATGCGCCTCTCGCACTCGCCGTCCGGTCTGCCTGACAGCACGTAGAGGCTGCCGCCTCTGGCTATGGCGGCGGGGCCCACTTGGCCTGTCGCGGTGCGCTGGCAGCAGCAGTGGCTGTCGCTCGCAGTGTGGCCGCAGGGCCCATCATTTCGATCCGTTTCGTTGCATCTGTTACGCGGATGAAAAAACCTGTTACACCCCGGCTGCCGCCTGCGCCCGTGGCGGCAGGGACTGCCGCCAACGCGTGTGGCGGCAGGTGCCACGTGTCGGCTGGCGCACCTGCCGCCACGGTGTAGCTGGTCCTTTCTGTCAATTCGTTTTAGAGGTAGTCTTTTTTGGCAATTTGTCTCGGCAGGGGGTCTTTTTGGACAAAAAATCGCATGTCACGGCTGCTCGACTGCTGCTCTGCCGACGGGCTCCGGCCGCAGGATCGAGATGCTTCGTTGCATCCACGTGGGGCGGCTCTACGCCCAGCAGGACGTGCACCTTCATTGTTCAACAGCCGCTCGATTACGCTCGCCTTCATTGTTCCGAGCCACGGGACTGCGTGTCCAAGAGAAAAGGCAAACTAATCCTCAAAAAAAAAGAGAGAGAGAAAAGGCAAACTAGAGGGACGAGACTTGCCTGCTCCCCCAGCGTGCTCCCATCCGTGCTCCTGCATACGTGGCATGATTTAATTGGAACAAAATAAGGCCCGGCCCCACCCCCTTAAAATCAGGGGGGGGGAGATGATTAGATTAGAAAAAAAAAGGAGAAAAGGACAGCCGTAGGATGGAGTGGGAGCACGGATGGGAGCATGGCGAGGAAGCAGGCAAGCCGGATCCAAACTAGAGAGGAGACATGCAGTATTCATGGGTTCCGTTAATTAATTAGCGATGTCTATCCGTCGGCGCGGACAGAACAGGGATACATCTATTTCCAAGACAAGTAATTCCGGACGGAGGGAGTACGTGCTTGTTGCACGATGATGATCTGATCTGGCGAATCGAATGGAACCGACGACCGAGAGCAGCAGGCACTCATTCCGCGACTCGATCTTGCATCCTCCTCTTTCTCTCTCTCCGCGCGTTGCAAAACAAGCAGCGTGACATCTATATATGTGGGCAATTAATTTAGAGTCAATCCAATCGAATCGATTCTTGTTTCCCTTCTTAATTTTTTTTGGAAAAACTCTTTCCCTTCTCAATTTGTCAACCGCAATCGAATCGGACTCAGGGGGTGTTTGTTTCCAGGGACTTTTTGGTGTAGGGACTAGAAAAAGTCCCTAGCAAACCAAACAGGGTGAGACTTTTTTGGGACTTTTTGCTAAAAGTCTTTAGAAGCACCTCCTTGAGAGTCTTTTTCAAAAAGTCCCAGGGACTAGAAAAAGTCCTAGGACTAGAGAAACAAACACCACCTGAGTCCTCTCGTCGCCCGCCCGGTCGACCTCGCTGCCTGCCTGCGCCTTCAATTCCTTGCGATGGCAATACCAACTAGATCGGAATCGCGCCTTGGCGCGAGGGTGCCGGTCCAACGTTTTTGAGAAGCAAGTGATGCTAAGTCAATAGTAATCCAGATTTAGCATATGCATTCACATAAGATAAGTCAGTAGTAATCCACGTTTAGTATATGCATGATAACGATGCAGTGAAGAAAAAACATTCAACTGTTATAGGAGCGAGACATAGTGGTGCTCAATATCGGCATGAGTCTATAAGGCAAAATCAATTTCAATGCGTTCATAAGACCACTCGACAGAAAGTTCGAAACCAATAGCGCACCCACTCAACAGGAAGTGCAGCTTGACGCACCCAACTTGACCCTGTCATATCCAGTCCACCAAAACAATAACACAGATGGGTAAAACACTATTAGTAACGACTATAACCACAATGAGTCTGCCATTGCAGGTATATACTTACACCACAACGAGCTTTACATTGCAATATATACACTTACACATTGGCTGATAACACGTTTTAGGGTGGACAGGTAAGGCGAGACTCGATACAACTTACCAACCACTATCATTATCACTTATAGTCTCAAAAGTGGTATGTTGAGCAATAAAAATGAACAACTCCTGTTACAAAAAGATAGTAACTCTTTAGTAGGGTAAAGGGCAAGCTTTGCTAAAGTCACTTCGTCTGGGTCAATCGCAAGGATCCGATGCTCATAGCAAATAAAACAGCATGTGACAATGATATTGTGGAGTTGTTTCATGGGGAGCAAGTCCTTGATGCTTCTTCCTGTAGTTTGTCAAGTATTTCAGGATGCTGCAGTTCCAATTCCTTATTTCAAACTACAAAACAGAACCACAATGAAAAAATGATTAGCAAATTGGTTCAAGAATATCGAACAAAAATACCCACTTTCACTTTAGCTTATTTTTGATATCTTGTTTTTTTTGTTTACCTATGATTTCTTTTGCAAGTCAGTCATATAAGAACAAAGATAAATCACAGATGACATATACAACAAAATATTATAGAAATGTACAAATAGTAACTGATTGAAAGAGAAAGCTACTTAAAACGCTTAATTAGACTGAGCACATACATAACTGGAAGGGAAATGAATTTGCCTTAGACAATGAAATTTCATTATAAGATGAAACAACACAAAATAACTATCTGGCCAACGATAATTGTTTCACTCATTTACCTGTTGAAATATCCCTAGTTGGATTGTCTTGGATCTTCCTAGGTTCTGCCATTCGGAAAAGTGCAACATGGACGGCCAGAAAACCACGGTTGCACCCACACGTCGGTTGTAGTTCCTACAACGCGCGTACTTTGCATCAGACAAACAAATCTTGCTAAGAATTGCACTGAACATAGCCCTTGGCCTGACCGTGATAGCAGTCATCTCCTTCAAAAGGCAAATGAAGTTAACAAAATGCAAAGGCACACCCACATGCTTGTAGTTGTAGGAGTAATTTAGAGACGAAGCAGTGCATGTTTTAATCAAATCGCAATGGCAGTGGTATAAAATTGTATTGCTTACACAAACCAGTTCTAAGATGGGCAAAGATATATATGTATTTCCTCCGTTCACAAATAGATATTTCAGTATGGGCTATGTATGGACTGAAATGAGTGAACAAACCAGAATACATAGTCCATATTGGTTTGTTATCCATTCGTAGTCCAACAACTTACATTAGCTCTGTCAGACAACCCATCTTCCATCAAATAATACAAAGAATATTCTAAAAAACACCGGTTTCTAGCTAGCACCAATCACTGGATCTAATAGAATAGAGGGAGGGGCAGAAATTTGTGCATGATTTTAAAAGGCACCAAAGAAACCGCACCATGTGGTGGATGATTCGGTGGGGAACTTGAACCGGAAGAATCCAAGGAAGCTAGCATCACGGGTTTGATCGGTGGCTGGTGAAGGAGGGGGTTGATGCAGTGCGAGGCAGAAATGGCGGTGGCGTAAGAGGCCATGGACGACATATTCGACGTTGCAGCCTGGTCTAAGGCGTCACGGCCAAGCCCATGACATACAAAACCTTCTACTTGGTCATCAAAAACCAATACTACTACTTTGAGACATCAGCGCCCTACAAAATATACAGAGGGTGTAAAATGAATGGGATATGTACTGCACAATAATAACTGAATGATTATCGGCGCAAGAAAAAAATCAATTTCCTTTGGATGTTCATTTTATTCATATGACAAGTATGGGTTTAATCAGCAGTACGCAGAAACTTGTGTGAATTAAAATACCAACTTCACTATGGGAAGTATAGTTTCTCCGTATGTCATTGTGTCAAGATAAAGCATGTTATTTCACACCCACTTAGAATCATAAGTTCAAGTGAACTTTCCATGCATCAATAGAAAATAAGAAGTCCTTTCATCTTTACCTTTGACCGAACAGGCAAGTGGTTGAGCCCAGCCCTTGCATGATGTGAAACTGTCGATTGTAGAACTGAAGCGCTATTAAAAGTAATTACATCTGGAAACAAGAAGTAGAATTGGCAAGATACTAAGAAGCACAACACAAACTGATCAGCGGTATAATCGTTACAAAGTGAGAAGCAAAAATGACATTATTGGAACAAAAAGAGACACAATAATCTTAATGAAATAACCACATAGTAAACCGAATACAATGTTCTACAGGCTTCAGCCGTCTTGTATTTCGTTTGTTCCACGAAAGAATCAAATCATTAAATTCTTAAAAGTCAAATGAAAGTAAAGCACCAAGTCAGCTAGGAACATATGTGTTTTAGAAGTATATATGAGAGAAAATGTCATCCTTTATTATCTAGCTAGCTATATTTCTAACAAAATGACAAAGACCAATATACCAGTTGAAAAAGGAAGCACAATTTTCAGTGAGTCATTGATCAAAGTTTTATATGCATGCTTTACTTTTTTTTCTGTAAAGAAATAGGAACATGGTGTCTCTAATGTACCCTTCATTTTAGTTATATCGAATGCAAAACAATACAACTGACTGTAAAAGAAAAAAGGATCTTTCAAGACAAATAATCAGAAATAACAGAAAACTAAGATATGTGACCTACTTACATGTTGCGGTAATTACCTGTTGCATTGATGGTCTGAGGTCAAGGCCCCTGGATCAGAGTATGAACCTGGCATAAATAGTCTGTGAGATACACAACATAGAAGTAACTTTGTGAGTTGGCAGGTAACATGAACCTGGCATAAATGATAACTACTTGTTTATTCTTGCATATCAGACCAAGGTAAAGTAATAATATGGTTTTCACTAATTATTTATTCCCGAATATCAGACTATAATACTTGGTATGGAACCATTAACCATTCATGCAACGAATACATTAATTGCAAAATCAAACATTTGCCTTTCTAACATGGTGACCAGATTACCTATACTACAATCAAAAGTATGATATACTGCGATAGATATGCATACACCTCAATGTCTTATCACACAATTATACATAAAATTAACCAGTGAAATGAGGCTAGGACCTAGCGGCTGTAGCAAGGGATTCAATCGAACAGACGTTGGGGCTAAACACTGGTCATTGGGGTTGGTGAATGGAACAGGCAGGTGATTCCAACCATTAACAAAGCTACTCCAATCTTCTTAATCACGACAACATATAAAGGCAGGAGGCTCACCTTGTTGTTGTAGGTTGGCGATGAGGCAGTAGCTGCAAGATCAGAGAGGCCGTTAGTTGGGGAGAGGAGGAGGCCGAAGCGAGCTTGTTCCGGTCGGTGGCAACGGGATTTATCTGGAAGGCAGCTCCTGGGCGCCTTGCATGGCGTATCAAAGGCTTCTCACCTCGGGCCATCCGGGCCATCCTAGGAAGAGCGAAACTGCGCTGGCATTAGTATTCGTACCTTTGCTTGTTCAGAACTTTGGATCAAAATATAATTGCACCTGTCACAACAATATAACATGAATACACATGTGCATTTGTGTGTCTCATATATTTGTTTAGAGCAGAACTTGTCACAGACACGCGCGCGCACACACACGCACACACACACACACACACACACATTGGAAACAATGGTATTTAATTTTGTGGCACTGAAAATCAAGGAAAATAGCGCTACTAACAGAGGCTATAAAATCATTCCAATGAAAATCAAAAAGCTGGGACAGTCATCAAATTATCATGGCATTGGCATCTCACAAAGACATGTCATCTCAGCTTTCAATCCATAAGAAAATCGAGATTGAGAGATAGATGGACATGTACGTCATCGGCAGTCACTTCAACGAGTTCTACATGGAAGTTGTCTGTCTCTTCGGTGTGGCGGAGGTTGTGCCTCTCTTGCTGAGCACCAATTGGCATAATAAGGTTCATGATGTTTGAACAAGTAATAGAGGTAGATTTTGCATAATATGGCAGCGCACCATATCTCACAATTAGAATACATTATAATATTGAAAACAGAAAATGAAGTGGCCAATTAGACTACTCCAATTTAGGTGACCACATTCTATAGTTTAAATTCAAAAGTTAGGCTTCTCCCTAAAGCATGCACTCAAATAGGGGGCATTTAAAAAGAATCTGGATGAAACGTATACAAAACTGCATAGTTTTTTTTTTCTGAAACGCATAAAGGTTATGTAGAATATCAAGTGATCTAACCTTGATTTATAAACAATGCAAGAAAAGCCTCTTTTACTTAGACCATACATAACAACGAGAGATGGGATGGTGACCGTGTAAAATAAATTACCGGCAGTGGAGATCAGCGACAATCGTGACTCGTCACCATAAAAGCCATAAGCCCTCCCACACTCATCATACATAAATATACAAGAACATAAGAAAATATATTTTTTAGGAAAAATGATCAAAAATACACATTTTTTGCTTGTGATGATATACATGCAGCAGTTAATGTATTATCCATAAAACAAAGAATGTATGCCTCATATTAATCATCCTTTCACACATAACTTAACATGCAGCAAAAGGATTTAATCTATAGTTCAAGATCAAAATGAATGAGTCATTTACAGTAAGGCAATTATTGATTATAATGGAGTGTGAAGACATCATATATTTACTTGATGGAAATTGCAGTCAAGAAAAGCATAGAATGAGTCGAGTACCTTCTGGTTTGCCCAATTTGCTTGTGGTCATCAAAGGTGTTCTCGAGATCAAACAACCAAGTATGAACTCCCAAACTTCTGACCAAATAGCAGGGTGTACACCTTAAACCACAGAGAATAGAGAGCCGGCCCGTGTTAGAGATTATATGAGAGGTAGGCAAAAAAGTAATGGTCTTAAAATAAAATGAGGGATGTCTCAGATATCTTTACCCTTGTCAGAATCCAGTTTAGAACATAGGGAATATTTAGGGAGCCTTGTTGCAGAAATATAGCATGCCATTTTCAATCACCCAATGTTTTTGAAGCTGAAACTGAACCGATTGGCACTATTGATTTATCACACTTCTCAGAGATCAGAATCCTTCCCATGGCGCCTCATTCCGACTGTACGCATACCCATGCCAAATTAATCACATTTGTAGAACGGTGCTCCAATGATGTAATCTGAGAATTTGTACAAGACAAAATTTTCTGAATACAAGCAAGTGTAAGTCGGATGAAAGTTTACACATAATTCAGTCCAAGGGTCTATGTTGGGCGAGCAGGAGTCACAGCAGCGTGCAGCTTAGCCGCGTACAGCACGGCGGCTAATCTGATTGAATGTGAACTGATATACAGAATTTGTCTGAATGCTACATTGATGTACAGAATTCTGTGATGTAATCTGACTAAGTGTGAACTGATATAGTCCGTCTATGTAATCTGTCCATGTATGTTGCTGTCAAATGTTATCACTGACGATCCATATGAACTTTGGGTACTGTTTACTTAACTCATGGAGTGAATCAGTTC
Organism: Triticum timopheevii; assembly: GCA_963921465.1. Taxonomy (NCBI): domain Eukaryota; kingdom Viridiplantae; phylum Streptophyta; class Magnoliopsida; order Poales; family Poaceae; genus Triticum; species Triticum timopheevii. The sequence goes on along the minus strand of OY997264.1, from coordinate 625,281,703 downwards.
ATTTTGCCAATAATTTTTGACAAGAACTCTTATGGACAGAAGTTCATCTTGCCAATAATTTGAAGCAACGAAATGGGAGGTGGGGAGGAAGAGGGGAGGGCCGTACCATTTCGGGCCTGAGGAAGACGGTCCTGCCGAGCACGATGAAGGATCCGGACTCGTCGAGCGCGCGCGCAACGGAGGGCCCGTCGTCCACGCCCGCGGCGTCGCAGCAGAGGCGCAGGAACTCGGCGTAGGGCACGGTGCCCTCGCGGGACGCCCGCACCCGCGCGTGCGCCGCCTCCATCTGTGTGGCGCGCAGCACCTTCCGCGCCTCCTCCACCGTGAGGCTGCCCACCACCGCGGCGGCCTCCCTCTCCCTCGTCGGCTGGGTCTGGGGGCGGGCGGCACGAGGCCGTCGAGGTTGATGCGCGGGAAGGAAACATAACTGGATAATTTCATATGAATAACTATATGAGTAAGAGCCAAAATTGACTATTTTCAGCAGATGCCCGATTGACCAGCCTTTGTCAGACATAGCAAATCATTGCATTAATTTTGTTAAAAGGAACATGGTGAGATTTTAAGACAAACTGAATTTAAACTTTTAAAGGGCATGAATATTCAACGGAAACACTATACAATTTTGAAAACACTACAAAATGTTAGTTTAGCTGTGCAAATATAAGAACCATTAAATTCCTCCTATGCATTTGCCTAGAATTAGATAGATATAGTTAACATAGCAGACATAATGGGTTTGGTTTGTTTCTAAAATGAGAGTTACCCAATAAAAAAGAAGGATGAAATGAACAACGAAAATAGCATTTGCTTCAACCTGTTGGTAGGCTATGCTTTTAGAAGACAAATGTTCATTTGTAGAACAAATCCAACTATCATTGCACACACAATTGAACGAGGTAAATGTATCAGTTCTCCCATGGGCCAGCCTAATGAACAATTGACCATGGAGGAAGGGGTAGGGAGAACAGTAAAAGCAACTGGTATACCTGGAGGTGGTACAGAGATGACTCGTGAGCGACATCTTCTCGATGCCGAGGAGCGCAGCGACGCGCCCACACCACTGGTGCTGCTTCAACATGCCCTCCTTTTCGTAGCCGCAGTTGTCTCCTGCAAGGCACACTAAGTTATCAATTCCTATTTTCACAACATTACCAGATAAAAGAAAGAGAGCACCAAGATTTGATCAACAATTTTATACAACATATGAGAATCTAGTTAAACCCTAAATACTCCCATGAATCCTAAGAAACAACACATACATTCTACCATGACATATAATTTTTATTTCAAAGAGGCAAGACATCAAACATCTCGCGCCAAGAGAGATTTAGTAGAAAATTTACCGCCTAAACCAGTAGGCAAATAACAAGCTAGTGTGCAAGTGTACAAATAATAATGCATGACAGAACTGTAGAAACATAAAAATTTGAGACTAAAAAACGATGGCAAAAACAAAAACAAAGATTGTTGCATTATCTCATTAATCATTATTGAAGGAAATAGTAGACATAATAATATGTACTGGTATTTAGAGCATAACAAATTGTAGTTGTGATCGGACCTATTATTAGTATTTATCAGAAAAGACTATCCAATATGCCATGTCTAATTTATCTGAGGTCAGGGATAATACATCTGAATACTAATTAATCAGGGCAATTATTCTCCATAGCAATCCACAACTACAAAACCAAGAATAACCTTAGTGATCATGTCATGGATGAACTAACAAAAAGGGGACTGGAACGAGAAAAGATACATGCATATAGAGTGAGGGAGACATTGCCTCACATTAGCACCACCAACCGTTGGATGCGACACCAAGCTCTCACTGCATTGACGACGTCATTTTTTTGCTCTATGCAAAAACAGAAAAGGGGGATCAGTACTGTGTTCATATGAGTGCATGCGAGATAGAGGAACCTGGATTTACTACATGGTGAACTATATTAGATAAAACACACACACACACACACACACACACACACACACACACACACACACACACACACACACACATATATATATATATAGTATGTGTATTTGGATTTAGTACAATATGTAAATATGCATGATAATCAAAGTACACGGCACAGAATCTTGTTTCCAAGCTGTGGTCAGCAAAAAATATATAACCATTAAAACTGAACATGAGAACAAGTGAGGCAGGCCAAATGGAAACAAGATTCTATTTATTTGATGACAAAAGCTTAGAAAAACAACAATCGGCCCTGGAGCTGATGTTCAGGCCCGGACACTCACCTGAGAGTGGCGCCGCATGTGCGTTGGTGAGCATGGCCGCGAAGCCGGAGAAGTCATGCCTGTAGCTGTAGAGGATGCCCTCCTCGGCCAACTGTATACTGCAAAATCACACGGCCAACACACGTACACAACTCTTGAGTGTGTGAGGCGTTCACCAAAGTAATAAGCGACCATGGATGGACTAAGAAGAAGAGGAAGAAGACTCATGGCTCACCTGCCGAGGACGGCGGCGAGCATGCTGTGGTGCGAGTTCTTGCTTGCTTGCCTTTGAGTCTTCTCCTAAATGAGGTTGGTCTGACATAGCTTCTGGCCAAGTAGGCATGGTCTAGGATCAGAACCTCGGGCTGGTGACAACAGCAGAAGCACCCTATGCATAGCAGATTGCTTACAAAAATTTGTTTCATTCTGCAGCACAAAAATTCTCTATCATTACTTGCAAACAAAGTTGCAACAGAAAGATTCACTTTTTGCTTAGCATGTCTGCATGGAATTTCCTACATAATTTTCCTGGACTCAGGCAATGGCCTGTAATAATTAAGCAGACTAATTTTAGTAGCCCAAATACGAAAACAATTAAATAACAAGCAATAGGAAACAATTAAAAGCCTGATCCAGAACTACAACTAAACTGGAGCGAGCAGTAGATTTCTTAGTCTGGCAAAATCTGATTTGGTTGTGCCTATACATCAAAAAATGTTTATCAACAAAAAAACTATGTGATGCAGTATTTACACAATCCAATATTTTCATATAGGGTCAGCACCAAAGAAACAATTCTGATGCACTGAGATAAATAATTCCAATGTACTTGTTCATATGAATGTTTGGGTGTTTCCACGAGCATGTTTGGGTGTTCTTACAATGCTGAAATTCTATTATTAAGACCAGTGCAATAAGCCATTAACCGACAGTTTTATTTATTATTCTATCATAATGGCTATACTATCCAAGAGCTATCACTCCCCCTAATTTTCTGTCTCGGAGAAGATGCACATTGGTCCATCAAAATAAAACACTAAAGCCTGGAGCTCGTTAGGAGGCAGTGATATCCCAACATGCAGCTAGCCGAAGATCACCTAAAGAAGGGACTATAGTACCATATAGTTGGAGTTGAATCATTGAGTTACATGCCTGGGAATTTGAATGGGACTCTAAATAATTCCCTGGGTTCAGAACAAGGCGCCTATGCCTCCCCTCTTGTAGCAATTTACTCTTTATAATTCACTTCATCAAGTTCTAGCTATCTCTCTCCCAAATTGAGGGATGGGGCAGCAAATATTCATATGCTCACTTCAACAAGTTCTAGCTATCTCTCTCCCAAATTAAGGGATGGAGCAGCAAATACTCATATTCTCATGGGAAATGAGAAGGCACGAAAAGAGAAAAAGGAGTGAGGAATTTTTACCTGCGCCACAAGGCTCGCAAATCTGCGTCGCCCTCCGCCAAAAAACAGTGCGAAGATGTCCGCCTCCTTGTCCTGGCCGCGGTTCTTGTGGATGGCGCCCATGGATTTGAGGTGGGGTGACTTCAATCCCCTCCCTCGATATGGCTTGCTGTTGCCTTTTGAAGTTTGTCCATGGAGAAGAGAAGCGGAGGTCGTTGGCCCAGCACCGCACCGGAGCAGACGACAGCGAGCTCGACCATGTGTGGGCCGTGGTGGTCGTCCTCGTCCATGGGAGGATGGTGGCTGCTGCACCGAATCAAAGAAATAAGCGAGTGGGGCGGGGAGAGAAGGAAGAAGGGGAGAGGAGAGGGCATGAATCGAGGGAAGAGGAGAGCTCACCTCGCCGGCGACGACGACGGGGAAGTGGACGGCCGCCTCGCCTGGACCCGGTGCGCCCCTCGACCCTGAGCTTGGACGGGCAGGGCGAGGGGGCGCGGGAGGGGAGAGGAGGCGGCGCCGAGGTGGGAGAAGGGGGGCGCGGGGGAGGAGAGGAGGCCGCGGCGAGCGGGACGGCCGGGCGAGGCGGCGGGGCGCGGGGGAGGAGAGGTGGCGGCGGCGAGCGGGACGGGCGGGGCGGTGGGGCGGGCGAGACGGCGGGCGGCGGGACGGGCGAGACGGCGAGACGGCAGGGCGGGGCGAGCGGCTAGGGTTCACCAGGGGAGCCGGCCCTTTTATACCCCCACCACGCGAAATTACCAAAATGCCCCCGCCCAAACCACCGAATTGCCCACCTTTGCCATCTGTAAAAATATCCAACGGCTTACGTCGATTGATGAAATATCCAACGGACGATGTCACTCGGGGCTGCGATCGAACGGTTAGCAGCGACTGGGAAAACAGATCCAACGGCCGAGAAGCTCTGAGCTCAGCTGCGGCTCAGGCATCCCTCCCTCTCATATTCTGGATACGGAGCGCAAAGACCGCAGCTTTTTTCCCACCTTCCAATAACCTTCTTCTTCCTATTCTTCTTCTTCTTCTTCTTCTTCTTTTTCTTCTTCCAACGTTGACGTCGACTGGCCGGCAGCAAGCTATCGACACCCATGACAATCCCGACCACGGTTGCCCGTACCGTACGTACGTCAATCTCACATCGGCGTCGGGCCACAAAAAGCTCACATCTTTTTGACCCAGCATGCATGCAAGCGCGAGCACGACCTCCAGGGTGCCATGCGCGATCGCCTCCAGGCCCCTGCTAATTAACCGCTGCGTGCACCGGAGGTAGCTAGGATCAAGATCGTACGTAGGGTTCTCGTTGCGTGCACGTACACGACCAACCAACATGTTTATAGACCCTCAAATCAAACGAAAAATGGGTCAACCACGTCTGCATGCGTGACTAGCTAGCCACCTCGCAAAAAAAAAAAAAAAAAACAACGGCGACGTTTAGGTGCCGTTCACCTTCCTGAGGGCGAGGTCTTGGAGGTTTAGGTGCGCAAGGGTGTAGTGCGTTGTTGTGTTCAGATCTTCATGTATTTTCTTTTGGTCTCATAGTGTTCTGTGTATGCCGTTATCTCGGGATCGTCTTTGTAAGAGGAACACCTCACCACCTTGTATTGTTCTGCCATGTACCTTGTTCGGTTGTGGTTTTATATATAAAAGCAGAGCGAAAGCATGTTTCCAGATTACTGAAAAAGTAGTGTAAAATACACACATGCCAAGAAACAAAAAGTAATGTCTATTTGGCAGTACACATCAGGTTGTTTTTCCTTTTTCGGTGGATCTGAACAAGGATACATTGTCACGATCCTCCAATACATAAACAGAACAAAATCAAACTTCCATGAACAAGATCACTCATTAAAGTTTCCATGTCAAAAAATTGTACATATCAAATACAATGGAATAAACAGTCCATAATCTACCACTGTCTAAATAGGAGCACCCCACTGGTTGTTGCAGTCTTGCGCAGAGCCTCGTGTTTTTTCCTTCCATTCGATGCCTCATGGATATACAATGCAACATTTAGGTTTCAGTTCGAGATGGCGTGACTGGATCTCAATGTTGCTATTAACGGCCTCCTCCTCTGTTTTGCTCAATGAGGATCTGGGAGATCAAATCTGACATTGCCAAGGTCTGTGGCAGGGGGGCCATTGTCCCCTCTATTTTTCATCCTCGCCATTGACCCGTTGCATCGTTTGCTGGCTGCGGCATCTGAGCAAGGGCTTCTGGCACCACTGCTTGGGCGTGGAACAAGCATGCATCCCTGTTTTTACCACACTGTGCTTTTTTTAATGTTGCTTTTAACCTTTACAGCTGATGATGACTGATGACGTCAGTACACAACCGTCAGAGTCCCATGGATGAGAAATGGCGAATATTGTTAGAAATTAATTAAGTATAATTAATTAAGAGAATCCCCTCTTTGAACCAATGCGACTGTAATCATCTTCAGTAATAAAGATCATGGTTACTGTTCATTTACTTTTGTCTCTAAACACGTTATCACGCACGTCTCTCCGTAGAGAGCGAATAGACCAGAGAAAGAAAAAACCGAGGAACGACACCGTCCCCGGCGAAAAGGGAGGCAGCAACTCCGGCGAACTTCATGGACTAGTAAGTGTGCACGTGCAACGCACGTCTTGATTGATACACATAATTTGTAACCAATCCATTTTGATATAACACAAGTACGCAAGCCAAATGTGCACATAATAACCCTAATCACTGCATCCTCTTTTGCTAGTCACAATTAAACCCCTGACATTGGCTAGTACAATTAGGAGAATGATAAAAAAAAGTTCTGTGCGCAGGGAGAGATACCAAATCACAACATATTTTACAGCCTTTGTACTTTTATAAAATGCTCCCCTTTTGCAACTCTGAATCAGAAAATATATTCAACGAATAGTTATGATTTGTCCATATGGCTGCCGGGCCGTAAGAGGTTCACCAACCAATGTCGTTTCAGACAAGGCTATGCCATCTCCGATGCTTGCATGTTCTGCAACCTCTCAAAAATAGTTGAGCATGCTCTTCTTCACCATCCAGGTCTGTAGTAGAAGTAGAACTAAGGAATTGTGGGAGGGGTCTTTACTTTGCAAAGTTTGGTCTTCACTGTCACCGAGAATAGTTTCATGTTACCCCAAGCAAAGCAATATATACCGATGCTTATTAAAAAAGACTTAAGACTCTGACTTGGCCACTGTCATAGATAATAGTTTATAGTTATCTTATGCGAAGCAACATCCAAAACAAACATTTGGGAACAGAGAAATCATGGAAAGAAAAACAACCATATAAAGTTTGCATTATTTCATGTATGTGGCTTCAAGTTTTTTCTGCTTAAATTGGCCAAAATGTTGAAGAACCGAAGTAAAATAGTGTCTTTAAAAATTAGAAGATATGGCACTATATAAAATACTCCCTCCTTCTCATTATGCAAGACATTTTTTGACTCTAGTGTAGTGTCAAAAAAGTGCTATATTATGGGACGGAGAGAGTAACTAATAAAGAGTTGGTGTGCAACAAAAATTGAGGGCAAGAAGAGCACTGCTATGCGGACGACGGATTCATGCACGATTGACAGACGACAAGTCATCTAGACCATTAGATTTCTTCTTTCCTAATCTGCGTGGCTTCTAATCAAGTCATGCATATCAACTACGAAGCACCGATACGTGGAAAACCTGTGTTTCGCCATCCTGTACGTCACCGATACGGCGATACGCAAGATACGGCAGCGATACGGGTATCCCTGGGGTATCGTGATTTTTGATTTAAAACAAAAGGAAATAAATGCCGATACGCCGCCGGGACGGCGCCGACACGCCGGCGACACGGGAAGCCCAGTAGAAGCCCACTCCACCACTCCCAAAGTCGTAACCCTAAACAACCAGCACTTTCTCTCTCAGTTTGCTATGCAGCAGATTGGATCGAGGATTCAGGTGCGACCGCACGAGTGCGCCGCCGCGTTGCTACCACCGCCGCCGCTGCCTGGATTCCGTCGCGGCCATCTGGACTCGCCTCGCCGCTCCGTGGACTCGTCTCGCCGCCGCTTGGAGTGTCCGCCGCCGCCGCCGCCTGTTGGCCGTCACCAGCAAGGTATCCCCCGGCCCCTTCCCAATCTCTGCTCTCTTCTCTGTTCCGGTGGTGTCTGCTCCTCCCGCTCTTGCTGGCTTGCTGCATGCTGATTCTGTATGTGCTTGCTGCCGAGTGCGTGCGTGGTGTGTGCTTGCTGCGGCGTGCGTGCGTTCGTGCTCGGTTTGTCCGACTGCATACTTGTTCTGTAATTGTGTGCGTGCTTGCTAGCTACTGCTGGGCACTGGGTGTTGGCCTCTGTTGTATCAGCTATGATTTGCTGCTGACCCGCTGAAGTTGCGGCTAGTGCTAGGGAGTGAAATACTGACAATGACATCTGCAGGCCAATCTTCAGTTGAGAGGCTGGGAAGGATCAATCATGTATTATTGGGTAAGCAAGCTACAAGCCAACGTTTTCACTGTTTTAGGATTTTAATGCACAAGTGTTATGTTTAGTTCAAGTTCTAATATTAGCATATGATGTATTTTGCAAGCAGCATGAGGATTCTGTAATTTGATGATCATTCAGTCATGGAGACGACTCGATGAAAAGAAGAGGCATGGGTGCAACTTATGGGGCAGTATTTTGATCTCATCTCATGCATTTAATTATTCTTTGTCTTTATAACATGCAATTTACTAAATATTGATCTATACTTGCCGTATCGCCGTATTGCTGTTTCTGGAAATTGCCGTATCCCGTATCGCCGTACCCGTATCGCCGTATCGGTGCTACGTAGCATATCAATAAATCGTGTGTACAGCAGTTTCGGGGCAAGAAAGTAGAAATACCTCCGCTGGGCCTCAAGTGGTAAAAAGGATCACTGCCCTTGTGTACGCATTGTCCACGGCTACAAATCCAAGGCCGCAATAATCTGCCAGGCCATCGAGGTGTCTGTTTCGAGGTGCAGAGGCCAGAGGAGCAATATATACATGCAATCGAGCACGTCCAATGCACATATCAACCAATATGTAGCATATTGGAACTCTAGACGACATAACAAAGCTACGCCTCAACCAATAATAATCAAAAGGAGAATGTTTGGAAGCAGACGAAATCCATACATGTTTACAGTTACACACTAAGAATATAACTGATAAACCATGAATTTCCATGTGTTATTCTGCGAAAAAATGTAACTATAGATCTAACTATTGAATATTCATGATGACCCTTTTTTGTCTCTTGAGAGAAGGACCAAGCAACTGAAAAAAAGACATTTCTAAATAAATAAAAAACATAGTGGAAGTGATCTATCGATGGCATCAGATACAGCGATTTGTGGAGACTTAAACTTGCTCGAAAATACATGACACATCTTTTCAGAAATAGTTTATTAAAAAAAATTGCAGCTTCGTGCGGTCAGCACATATGTAATAGCCACTTCAAACACAAGACTGCTGTGTGTGTATAGTATAATAATGTGAACCTGCAATATATTTACATGAACCCTTGTGTGTGTTTTGACTTATAAGTTCAACTACTGACCTGGATCATAGTGCATGCTGAGCTATCAACATTTTTCTGCTCCAAAGTGGAGACTTTTAAGATTATTAATTTTCACTACCTTCTGGCCTGCAACTCAAAGGAGATTCATCTTAACTCTGTAAGAGCACACGGTATCTGTTTCATCTGAGCAATAAAACCGGCACACCGCAAACTCCAAAGACCTAGACACAGATAAAAAGTGCCCACAAGCTTCATGACCGTAAGAGGAAATATCTTGAACGCAATTTACATAATAAATAGCATGGGATTCCATGAAACTGACCTAGGAACATAACAAAGATGAACGACCAACCATTTATTCTTCTTTTGAAGGCCAATACACTCCCCTGAACTCAGACTCTGCATGGAGTTCCAGTGGAAGGGAAAAACGCGAAGGCTGCCTCTAAAAGACTCCACGCTTGAATGGTCAATAAGAAAGGAACCTGATGGGTGGATGCAGAACCTGAATGGGTTTTTTCAGCTGCACAACACACAACAATTTATTAGAAACCACAAGAGGCATGAGGTAGCGCACCTTTGCGGCCGAAAATGATAGATGCGCTCACCCAGATCACAAATCAAAGGACATCATCCGGCCTAAGAGAAAGAACAAAGACTTCGACCTGTATATATGTGAACGGAGCAGCAAGGGGCGGCCGAAGACCGGCAAACTTCGATTGTCCCATGAGGAAAACGAACAGCTGGAGAGAACAATCATGTGACCAAATGCACATAAGAATTATTAGAACGAAACTGTAGAACAATCATGTGAAAAAACGGTACCTGCACACGTCGTTGCCCCTAGCGGCGAGCCTCTGTTGCTGCCGCAGCACACCCAGTGAATCTCGAGATCCGCATACGTCGTTGCCCCGCTGGCGTGGCCGTGATGCACGCGTCGACGCGCCCAGCTGCCTGCCTGTTAGAGCCACGCCATGTGCCGCACGAGCGCCAGCGCCGCGGCCCTGCAGCCCGTCGCCGCCCATGCCGAGCCGCCGCTGTTTAAGGGCTGTTGCATAGGCGCCGCTCAACACCGTGCGAGCCGCGTCGTGCCGCGCAGCCGGAGGTGGAGAGGGGTGTCGGCACACCTATTATGGACAGGGAGAGACGACGGCGGGGGCGTCGTTGCCGTGCTCGTCCTCCTCTTCTGGCCACGGTTCTCACAATGGAGGCGGCGGCAGGATGGGAGCCAGTGGCGTAGGTAGGATCGGGCACGGGCGCCCTGGTGGATTTCCTGAACCAAGATTTGGGAGAGCTAGACGCCGGGATTTTGGGTTAGCGCTTATTTCGAGGTGCGATTAGGTGGAGGTTAGCGATAATTGAGGGTGGGATTACGTGGTTGCCAATTGAACCTCTCTCTGCTCGCTGGCAGAGTTGTCGTCCGCCGGACTAAATTGCTAAACGCAGATTTGACTGAGGGTTAGTATAATTTTAACGGTTAGATCAGATAAAGTGATCTAATCGTGAGGGTGTAATTGATCCGTGTTGTTATGAGTACGTTAGGCTGTGTGCACTTAGCGATGAATATGTTTGCTTGTTTAATAATAGTAGAGATAGAAAATCGCTGGAAGAATAGGTGGCAGGGATTACGTATGATCTTCACGCTCATACAACGGTTCAAAGTGTAGTTTTGACGGTTCTTTGTGGCGAACCCACCACCTACATCCGTGTCATGTTGTCTGGTTCCTTGAAGGTCGGATGCCGGTTCTTTGCAAATCGTACTACAGTTCAAAGTGTAGTTTTGACGGTTCTTTGTGGCGAACCCACCACCTCCCTCCGTGTCACGTCATCCGGTTCCTTAAGGTCGGATGCCGGTTCGAAGTGTAGTTTTGATAGTTCTTCATGGTGAACCAACCTCCTGGCGGGTGTAGCCGAGCTTGGGTGCAGAAACGTAATTATTCTTTGTATAGACTCGCTTGATTGAATTATAGTGTTGCGTGAGTAAATATGGCTGAACCAGATTACATTCTTTTTTTAACACACATAATTAAAATTTTGACACGAATATATAACATACTTCCTCTGTTCCAAAAATAGTGTCTCAAACTTAGTACAATTTTGTACTACTAAAGCTAATACAAAATTGAGACACTTATTTTGAGACAAAGAGAGTATGAGGTTTAGTGTGGTTTACACATAATTAGTAAGTGTAAGGAGAGATAATACTAGGTGTCGAGCAACAACACCAGCTCCAAACGATCTAGTTGTCCCTTCAGTTTTTATTTGATGGCCAACTTGAAATACTAGTTTGCATGCCTACAGTCCTTCCATTCTTTACCAAAAATACAAAAGAGGCAGACTCCAGAGCGGGTGGCAGGCAGCTGATACTGCAGAAGGCGTCCTGTTCGCGTGCTCGGGAAGGCTGAAACACTGGTCAGCTTTGTGGGGTTTTCGACATGGGCTCCCAAGTCAACCGTGTGACATGTATGCTCGTGAACTGTTACCAAGGAGGAAAATGCAGTCTCAACCTTTCTGTGTGTGGCTTTACACAGTGTGGCGTTTTCTCCCCTGCGTCGTCGGTAGCCGGAGCAGTTAAAATTTCTGAACCTAGGCCCAGACCATGGCACACAGTTAAAAGAATTTGAATCCAAGATTCCGAAATTATCAACGAAAGTGGCTTTGATGAAATTTAGCACTAATCATTTGTGAAGTACGAGTGCATCATACTCAGATACCTTGTGTGTAGATCTAAAAGCATGTGCGTTCCTTCAGATAACATTGGCAATTGAGGTCAAATTCAACATGCGCTGATTCAGAGAACAGTTTCTTCAATGTTTCACTTACAATATTTATTCAGATTTACATCTCCCCAAAATTACCAAAATCAGAAGTTAAAAAGTGTTGCAGCCATGACCAGAAAATGAGCTCAAAATGTCCATCAAAGATTCACTAGTCAACTTTCAGAAGATTAAAACTCGGTGCAGGAGCACAAGCATCACACTTCAAAAGTTAAAAGTGTTTTCGAATATTGTAAATATCAAAGTCCGGTTAGGAAAGTTGCAAAGTCATGTACAAACAATTATATAGCATACAATTTAGCAACACCGCAATGAAACAAAGCAAGAAGAGGGAAGCTCGGCAACACCGCAATTACATAGGTGTAATAATCCATCCATCTAATTCTACTTGTTACTCCAGGATCACGACTCATCAAAAGCATTGCAAGAAGGATTGGAGGGGGGACTGCAGTAAGCTCACCTCAGGGCCAACTTCAATTTCAACAACGTTGATGTGGATGGATTTTTTTTCGGTTTGTGTTCACAGCGGCAATCTCTCCCCGCCACAGCTGCTCCTCCTCCCCACCACGGCCAGCTCACCTCCTCCCCACCACGCCGTATCCTGCCGATCTGCAGATCGGGGCCGAAGGCCATCAACGGCCGCGACGGACACCATGGTGGCCTGCACGCGTGGTGGTTGACCTGAGCGAGCAGCCGCTGTCGTGGTCGCTCGGCGTGCACGCATCGTCCAGCTTGCCTTGGGCTAGCTGCCTCATCCACCGGTCCACCAGGACTGTGACGGGGGAGTCCATGGATGGGCTGCAGCCGCGCTCTCGAAGGCGACAGTCACACGGCTCTCGACAGAGGTGGCAAGCGAGGAGAAGAGCACGTCGGCGAGTGCTCCTGCCCGTCCAGAACATCAGCCTCCCCATGCAGATCTTGGTGTAGGATGTCGTCGCTCCCGGTGGAGGAGGCGACAGGGAGGCTGGATCCGTTCCGTTGAGCTCCATCTCCGTGAGGATGGTGGGCCCTCGCGTGGTGGCTTTGGTGCTCCAGAAAAGTGGAGGTGGAAGAAGAGCACGAGGCGGTGGATTTGGTGCTACGCGTGGAGGCGGAGTGTCGGCGTGGTGTGGGTGGAGGAAGAAGCAGAGGGTGAAGGGATAGAGACACGGGGTGGGGCGGCGCACGCGTGGGAGCAGGTGAGAGAGAAAGAGAGGGATCGATGGGTGTGCTTGGATTCACGGATAATATTCCGTTGCGGTGGATGAGGTTCGCGCTCGTGACCACCTCCTGCAGGCCACTCTGCGCTAGCTCGGGAAAGACTGCAACCATGGCAAAAGAAAAAAAGGCTGGACGCCCGCAGAAAACCAAACAACCCGCCCCATTTTTCGGCCAGCGAATCTCAGCACGGATCTCCGCGCGCGCGTCAATGGCAGCGATAGTTATGCCCATAGTCAGTTTGGATATCCACAATTTCGCATATATATATATATATATATATATATATATATATATATATATAGGAAAAATCAATCAGGAGAAGGCCAACATGGTTGTCTTTTATCAAAGTATGGTAACTAACTATGTATGTATGGTATGTAGCTTGTGCGCAGAAGATATGAGCAAGAAGCGGAAGGAATTCGTCACCACATCAGGCACATGCAGCCGAGAGGCAACAAACAAGATCACTCACCCGCATCAGCGATGGTAGCTGCACGCGTGCGTAGCTTTTTTTTTTTTTTTTTTTGCGGGGACACGCGTGCGTAGCTACCAAGCACCGATACGTCCAGAAGCTGTGTACGAGTGGCGTATAATACGTTGCTGATACTTCGATACGTCAGATACGCCATCGATACCCGTATATAAGGAGTATCCTGTTTTTCGATTTTAAAAGAAGGGAAGAAAAATGCCGATACGGGAAGCCCAGTACAAGCCGACTCGTGACCCTAAACAGCCAGCGCACTCAGTTCGTTCGGGCGGCAGATTGGATCGAGTATTCGCGGGTGAGCGCATCGCCGCCGCCGGCTGGAGTCGCTCACCGCCGTGTGGACTCGCCTCTACCTCCTCCACCCGCCGCCCGTCGCCGTGACCGTGATGCGGGTGTGCTGGCCGGGTTTGCTGGCTGTGTGTGCTTGTTAGGGCATCTCCAGCCGTTCGGCCCCCAGGGCGTCTAAATTCGGCATCCCGGGGGCGTGCCGGCGCTAGCTCGGCCCCTGGGGGCGAGCTAGCTCCCAGTCACGCACCCACGCGCCGGCACCAGGACGCGGTTAATTCAAACTTGGCCGTTCCCGCTCTCATCAAGATGCCGCAAGTCCGGCGATCAGGCGTAGTCTGCCGTTACAAAAAAAGAGCGCCGAGGGTCATTCATCACTCGGCGGGGTTGGTCCCAGGTGTTGGCGGAGTCGGCGTGCGCGAGCTCGGCGGTGTCGGAGCTGCTTCGGTGTTGGGCTGCGTCGGCGCGGCTTCGACACTGCTGGGCGGCGACGTAGAGGCTTCGCTCGGGCTTGGCGTCCGTGCGGCTGTGGGCGTCGTCGTCGTCGTGGGCGTTGCCATCGGCAGCTCGTTCAGGATGAGGCCGCGCTGAACCAGGTACCATGCCTTGAGCTTCTCGTCGTTGCTCTGAAGTAAGTCCGCCGCACCCATCAGAAAAGCCATGTCGGTGTTCCTCTTCTTCGCGGTGACGTTCGTCCGGAGCAGGTCGAGCTTGATGGCGTTGTTCTTCATTAGCGCCGACCACCGCGCCTCGGTCTTCTCTTCGCGTAGGACGGCCCGGGCCTGGACGTCGGCGAGGCAATGCTCGATGGACTCCTGCACTCGCGCGGTTGCCACGTCGACGTTCTTCCCCTTCTTGGCCAATTTGTGGCCGTCCGGCCGCCCTTCCGTCGCACCCGGAGTCGGCGCGTCCGGCTTGTACGTCTCCTTGGCCTTGTCGAGGGCACGTCGGACTTCCGCCCACTTCTCGCACTTGTCAATGCGCTTGTAGACGTGGAGGTGCTTGAAGTCGGCGTCTTGGTTGTCACCCCGGAACATGGCGAACATGCGCAGCAGCTGCGCGGATGGACGAACAGTTGGCGAACCACGGGCTCAGGGGACGAAGATGTGCGGGCGAACGGCGTGCGTACCTGATCTTCAACGGTGGCGCTGCTCTCCGGGTGAGCCGCGACCTCCTCGACGATTCCGTGCCATTTGTTGCACGCCAACTGGATACGCCCCCAATGGTTCGCCATCGCCTTGGCCCCGCGCTGCATGTAGACGCCTTTGAAGTAGGGGTCGACGAGCTTCCGCTCGTCGAACTCGGCCTTGATGCGGTCCCAGTACGTCTCCAAGCTCTGGTTCGCGCCGGTGGTCGGGTCGAGGCAGACGACTTTCCACGCTTCGGCGAGGCATTCCTCCTCCTTGGACGTCCATTTGATGCGCGGCTCGCCCGACCTCGCCGCCCGCTTCTTTTTCTGGCGCCCCTTCGTTGGAACAGGAGCCGGCTCCTCCTCCTCCTCCTCCTCGTCCTCGTCCTCCTCCTCGGGTTCCTGCGCATCGTCGCCGTAGACGTAGCCGAGCTCGGCCTCCATGTCGCCGCTGAGGTCGACTACTTCGTCCTGGGTGGCGAAACCGGGAGACGAGGCGGCCGCGGTCGATCCTGTCGCGATGATGTCGTCCATGTCGGCTCCCGTGTCGTCGGCGTCGCCGAGGTGCGAGAAGGGCAGCGGCCCGCGGTAGAGATGGGGCGTCGGCGTGGTTGCGTAGGCGGGGGGCGGCGAGTAGTTGTATGGTGGGTACTGCACACCGGCGAAGGCGGACGATGGCGTGCGCGTAGCGGAGTGACCATGAGGGAAGGTCACGTTTGGGTTGAACCCGCCGTGCGCATCGCCGTCGGCATAGCGGGGCGACGATGAACCCCATGGAGATCCGGCGCCTTGCTGTCCCTAGGGCGCGTACTGGTGGGTGTGGCTGATGACGGGAGCCTCGACAGAAGAGGAGGACGCCGCCGTGCGCGCCGCGTTGTCGCGGGCCTTCTTGGCTATCCCCCGGTTCCGCCTGTCGGCGGTGACTGCTTCTCGACGCTGTACTTCCACCCTCCACTCGGCGTTCGACAGGCCCGGCGGCTTCGTTGGAGGCGCCCTCGGCTTCCTCTGCTTCGGTTGGGTAACGACGCCCGTCGCGGTCGCCGTCGTGCGCGGCATGGAGTACTTCTTCGGCGACATGGCGGCGGGATGCGAGCGGGGTTGGCGGGAGAAAGGGGGGAGAATGGCAGGAGCAAGGCGAGCGAGCGGGAGAGAAGTGAGAAAAAGCGGCAGCAAACCGGCGGGAAAAGGCCCTCGGGTCGCCTCCAGTGCGGGCCCACGCGCCTTTTTCGCTTGCGCCGGCTCCCCAAGCGCCCCCAAGGGCGCCGGGTTCGGCCTGGGTCCGCCGGCACCAGTTTTGGCCCGAGCCGGCGAAAAACGGGCTTCTGGGAACGCGACTGGGGCCTTTTTTCGGCGCCGGCGCGGCGAAATCGCGTGGGAAGGGCCTGTTGGGGCCGCGGCTGGAGATGCCCTTACCGCCATGCATGCGTCATGCCTGCTTATTATGTATGTGTGCGTGCTTGCTGGCTGCTGGTTGGCGCTGGCCACCGCTGCATGCAAGTACCACGAGGATTGAGTAAATTGATGATCATTCATTCATCCAAGAGGCGAGGATTGAGTAAAGTGATGGTCATTCAGTCATCGAGAAAGAGGCATGGATGCAACAAATGGACGGTATTTGATCTCATCTCAGGCATTCATAATATGGCATTTTTTTAGTTATTTATATGCACTCGCCGTATCGTCTTATTGCTGTTTTTAGAAATTGCCGTATCCGTATCCCCGTATCCATATCACCATATCGATGTTGATGTCGCCGTATCGGTGCTTCATAGGTGCATAGCGCATGGAGGCGGCGCCCAGCGCGCCCAATGGCCCTCAGCCACGATAGGTTGGGCTCGGTGAGGTATTCCGGCGCGGCTTCGGTAGTAGTCCACGCATGTCAGATTGGCGAAATCGGTTCAAGATTTGAACGCATGGTTTAAGAGATAAATTATTCTGAATAAATGAATTTATGAAAAAAAGTAAAAACTCCTCGGTTGCTGAGAAGATGGGAGTGACCATTTCTTTGTGGTTGCAAGGGGTTAACGATTTCAGTGAAATAGGGATCACTTTTTTTTAATGGCTATAAATTTGTAGTTTTCTAAATAAATGGTTGATGTTTCTAATTTTTGTGGTATTTTCTAGGATATTCTCTTTTTTTTTGGTGAGCCCATAAAACACTTTTTATATATAATAGATGACTACCATCTACCATCTGAAGGCCTTGAGTATTGCATGCACTAGGAAGTGGACAGGCCCTGCTGGTCGATCTGGGCCATGAACGTTTCGTACTACTACTTATATGGGCCGCGTAGTTGAGCCTGTTCGGTTGACATCCTTATCCATGCCCCCGGCTGTCTCAAGAAAAAATAAAATCCACGCCCCGTGGCGGCGTGTCCAGCCGGCCGCGGCGGCGCCTCCATGGCCCCCGGCAGGTCCGGCGAGGCGTTCGCGTGGTATCTTATCTCAGCTAGATTATTTTACTTTATTCTTCCCCTTCTGTCTTCCTTTCTTCCCTGGCGGCTGTACCATCGGCGGCGGCGCTGGTGGTTAATTGCAACGACGGCAGCAGCGCCGCCGCCGGTGCTCTCTCCCGTTGGCTAGCTTAGCTCCTCCGCGCAAGCTGGACTTGCTTAGGTATACATAACCTCACCTTTCGTTTTTTTTAATTGCATTCGGAATGAGGAACCGGGATGCCTAGTGTACTACAGAATCAAAATTAGTGCAGAAGATAGTTCACAGCAATGAATGCCAGGTTCCTCATCTCCAACTATTTCATTGCAAATCGAATCCAATTTCAAATGTTTCTACTTCATAGTTGTTACAACATAGTGGCTCATAAGCTACATCAGGAAAAGAAGCTGACATAGTTAACTAACTAAACTAATAAGCAACCAAACTTTCTAGTTCTACATACTACGAACTGCACTATTACCATGTAATACTGTATCCCTCAAACACGTAGGACTAGTCCGCTGTGGTGATACGATCTTCATGTTTTGTTATGGCGCGCAACGATTGTCAGATGGGACAAAGGGCTTAGGTGGCATCTGCAGATCCTGCAAACTTCCCAATAGCATGTTTATCACCTTTGTCATCGATGGCCGGTTTTTTGGGTTCCACTGAATACACCAAAGTGCCACAATAGCCAGCTGTCTCGCCTTTTCTTGCTCTTCTGGTGTCACTTCCAGAGTAAGCACCAGTTCCTCTCCAGTCATTACTTTCTCATAGATCCACAACGGGAGATATACCTGGTTCTGGATCCCAATACTTGGGTCTGAGTTCCTCCTCCCACTCACCATTTCTAACACCAGCATGCCAAAACTGTAAACATCTGACTTGTAGGATATCCCTCCAAAGTTCCTAGAGTATAGTTCTGGTGCGATGTAGCCCATTGTGCCTCTTGCTGCGGTCAAGGTAATGATGCTTTGGTCCCTTGCACACAACTTTGCAAGGCCGAAGTCAGAGATCTTTGGATTAAAACTGTAGTCCAGTAAGATATTGTGAGGCTTGATGTCCAAGTGGAGGATGCGCTCATTGCATCCTTGATGCAAGTATTCTATTCCTCTAGCAATGCCTAAAGCAATATCTAGCATTTTTTCTGGTGCCAGGAGTTCTCAGGGAACGATGTAATTACCTGAGAATATATATTTCTCCAATGAATCTTTAGGCATGAATTCGTAAATAATAGCCCTTCTTGTACCTTCAGAGGAAAAGCCAAGAAGGCGGACAATGTTTGTATGGTGGATTCTCCCGATAGTTGCAACTTCATTGATGAATTCCTGCCCCTCTCCATTAGATTTCTCCAGCATCTTGATCGCCACAGGAACTCCATTTGGTAGCTCACCTTTGTACACACTTCCAAATCCACCTTGTCCTAATTTATCCTTGAACCGTCTTGTTATCTTCTTAATTTCGGAGAAAGTGTACCTTGCGGGTTTTGATGTGCCATATGTCTTGAGGAACATTTCAACTTTCAAATGTATCTCTTCATTGTATCTTGTCTGTAACGAAAGATAAAGAGCAGTGGCTGCCATCAACAGAAGAACAACAAATGCGGCCGAAGATGATGTAGCTGAATACATGGAATCAGCATGTTCATTAGGGTTGGAAGTTATTGCTTTAGCGATTGTAATGGGAATGAGAGAATGTAAGTGGGAATATCTAGATGATTACTTTATAAGCAGCAGATATATACATCATTTTCATCTTTGTTTAATACAAATGAAGTATGGATTGGAGCTGTACCTGCAATGATTTTGACACGCGAACCTGCAAATACCAAAGAGGAGATTAAATTTGATTGTTTATTTAGTACATAATAGGAAAATTAACTAATTAAGTTGAGAAAAGAAACATTAGATCCAACATTGATGTATGGCCAGTGGGGGTGGGGCAGGATGGGGTGAGAAAGTTCAGAAGAAAGCTTCCATTACCAACTCTGGTAAGTGGTAACAGAGGAGTCTTTAGGGTCAATCAAGAATCATAAGGGTGGGTCCTGCTCAATGGCTTCATTGGATTAAGGGTTATATCTCACCTTACAGTCACAGTCTCACATATCTTGGCCCGTCACCCGTCAAAACATCCTCCTATTGTAGAAATTTCCTTCTTGTATATACCTTGCACTGCTACTGGCAACCAGATGTCACACTGGGGACACCCAGCCTCCCAGGTAAACTTTCTGCAGGCATATCATGAATTTATTCATTTCTTGCTTTCGCTTCTTATATTTCTCACCATCAGGTGGTTCTTACTCTGTTCTTTGTGATATTTACTCCATTTTATATTCTTCACCATGCAAATCTATTTTATTTTTTTGCACAGTACCACATTATATCAGTATTAGTACAGCTCATGCGGCATCAGGCTCTAGTACTTCATATCCCAGCATAAATATGGTAGCACAATAATGCCTGGAAGTGAATGCATGGTGATGGATTTGAGCTGCCTAACTATAACACGTTTTGAGTTTTCTGACATGAGTCAATGCTATTTGTCATATCAAACTGTCGGCTTGTCACTCCACTCCCTGAGAACAATGGTGACAGCAATGCATATTTGCAGCGTTACTAAGATTACTAGTATGAGCTAGCATGTATATTGGACTGAGTTTAGCCTTGTTGCAACCCGATTTATCTTGGCAAGTCTTGGTACAGTGGGGAAAGGAGGGAAACTAGAAACAGAAACGGCTGTAACATGTTGGCTTGCGTCCAATAGCAACCATAGAAACTTGAGGTTCTTGGAATATGTTATAGGAATTCTAAAGTAAGTATATTACAACTGAGAGATTGCTTGCGTTTATCTCAGATGTGTTTTTGTCTATCTGCATAATTATCATGAAAATGCTAAAAAATTATAGTGGTATACTGTCATATGTAGAGATGGCCATTCGCTAATTGATCAAATAAACCCTAATCATTGCCATAATTATCATGGAATACTTAACAATGGATCTGCTTAGTTTTTTCTTAATTTAATTTTAGACCAACCAAGTTTTTCTCCAATGTTTACAAATATGTGACCCATTTTTGTTTCCTAATTTCAGAAGATTCAGATGAGAGTTTACATGAGCTTATAATGTGTTTACTCAAGCTACCTACCCAAATGGTTTGTAATACTGTTTATACAAAATAATTTGACAAAAAAACTTCTGGAAATGTCGCACAGTAGAAATTAATGATACCTTTATGAGGTTGAGACAAGCAGAATGTTCCGTTCTTTTGCGGGCTGAATGCGCAGCGTTGCCCGTTTTTCTCACATTTTTGGCACTCAGAGGAAATGGATGACGGCTCCTGTTCACTCCAGTCGGCTGCTATGTCATAAAAATGGAGGGCTCCTTCAACACTATGCTTGGATGCTGAGCCATAATATCCTGTGCCAAATATCGGGAGGGCGGCATCTGATATGACCTTGCAGTCTAATGGAAGATCATACATGAATGCATAAGTTGCCACCAAATACGAGAAGTGGGTTTTGTTGCTAAGGCAGAAGATTGGGCCGGCGATAGTATCGGCAGCTGAGGCAGAAGCATAGTAACTGCCTCTGTCGTCATAGACAGGATACTGAGTAATCCCGCTTGGCGTGAACTCCCTCGAGCAGCATACAAGCCTTCCAGATCTGCTATAATGTGGAGTACAGTGGTGGCCAGTGCCAGCCGGTGGTGAACTTGTCGATATGAGATTCTGAATCATTGTGCACGCGGAGGTAAGCGGGGTGATGTTGAGGAGGGCACCGGTGTAATTTATGGCGTTGACACTGCATGGGCCAAGAAGTGGGTGAAGCATGATAGTAGATTGGCCTGAGCATGCTAGCTTCGCACATGTTGCACCGCAGGATGATGATGTATTGCTGGAATCAAGCCGGAGTGAGAACCGGATCTCGGGTCCATCTTTGCTGCACCGGGACGGCCGGCAGTTTCTGAAGAAATCTTGGTCATCCCAAGCTGCCGAAGCTGTGGCCATGTCGGCTCCATGGCTGACAAGGCAGACCACCAGGGCTGTGACAAGAAATATACTCATCTTTCTCCTTCTGCACTGTGGAGATGGATGAAGGTAATCCAGGTATTGTGATTACAAAGACATAAGAAGCATAAGAAAATCAGTAGTTTAAGTTGTGCTTGCCTGAGTAAGAACTTCCTCCGTCCGTGGATCGGTGCAAACCTCCTGTATGTTGTTTTCTAGTAGGTGACTGCATCGTTGTAGATAAGCTTTGTAGACTGCATCACTGCAGTAGAATCCAAGACCTGACACTGACAGGTATCAACCCCCTTGCCAAGTCACAGAGGCATATACCAGCATCCCTGCCTGATAATACTAACTAGGAGGAGTTAACAAGGATCATATACATATGGCAACATCCTCTTTATGATGACATATGGCAGCAGTGATGTGGATGTTAACCATCTCTGACCGGGTCATTCTACAGTTTTTTTATTCCATCATCCCTTGTATATGTCGTGTTTGTTTTAACCCTTGTTTCCTTGCTGTCCATTAAACATGAGAAGAAAGCACGCAACAAAGCCAGAACAAGAGATAAACAGTTGACTTTCGTCGATGCCTCCATGGTGGTTCCTGGTGCACTTCATGGTAGCAGTTCTTGCCGTGGATGTTCAGGGGCGACATGATATTACTCATAATAGCAGGTATGCATGCGCTCCTTTCTCTTGCGGGCATCTCCAAGATGTCCAGTATCCTTTCCGCCAGCAAGGAGATCCATGGTGGTGCGGTTCTCCATCATATGAGCTGACTTGCACCGATAGCAATGCTACAATTCAGATCAACACAGGGACATACTTTGTCACTGAGATTGACTACAAGTATTCTTCCTTCTGGGTCGTGGACGCCAACTTGGACATGAGCAGTAGCTGCCCTCTTCCTCGCTGGGATCAACGCCCTTATCTACATGGCCTCCAGCAGTCCGACGGCTTCATCGTATTTGACCCTTTTATAGTTACGTGGGCTAGCTTTGTGAGTTGTTCGCGGGTGGTCAGGAACAATAGTGACTACATGCCTGTCGCTTGCCTGAACACGAGGTATTCTTTTGTCTATGTGTTGATTGACTATATTTCTGTTGGGAACCTTGAGCCTTCTTGCGGGTACTTGGCCATGGCTGCTTTGGGTGGTTGGAGCATGCGATACGGTAATGCAAGTCATGAAATTCTGGTAGAATCCATGAGGAGAGGATTTGCCGTTAGGTTTCCTTTCAGATATGAAAGGACTCCGGAGGACTTCAAGGGGTGCCTAAAGGATCGCTTTGTGTGAGTTTGAAATCTATACACCATGATTCTTTTCTGGAACATACTTATATGCTTGACTTTTCTACATTTTCTCCATTGTCTGCAGCCCACGCCCTGGATATTCAGTGGCTCGTCGTGTCTTGCATTGGATTATGTCCATTTTGTTTGTCGACCTTGAATTCTTGAGTTGTGCATTTGGAACAACAGTTCCTTCCAATGAAAATCTCAGCACACTAAGGTTTGCAACAGTATACTCCACAACAATATTGAAGTTGATTGCTGGTACGTTGATCGAGCTACATATACTAGACAAACGAGTAATTTCTTGGCGACCCCACGTAAAATTGTTCTATATTTGCAGTACTATGCAGGTTAGTGGTTGCTCCTCTGGTGGTACTGTTCTTCCTAGCCCACAAATACTGGAAAACAAGGATCACAATCGATGCGGTTGAGAAGTTCCTACGGATGCAGCAAATGGTCGGCCCGACAAGGTATGCCTACACGGATATTGTCGCAGTAACAAGCCATTTCAGAGACAAGCTGGGCCAGGGAGGCTATGGCTCTGTGTACAAGGGCGTTCTACTCCCGGGCGATGTCCATGTGGCCATCAAGATGCTAGATGGTAAATCCAGCTGCGACGGAGAAGATTTCATCAGTGAGGTCTCCACCATCGGCAGGATCCACCATGTCAATGTGGTGCGTCTGGTCGGGTTCTGCTCAGAGGAAATGAGGAGGGCGCTAGTCTACGAGTATATGCCCCATGGTTCTCTGGACAAGTACATCTTCTCGGCCGAGAAGAGTTTCTCCTGGGAGAAGCTCAATGAAATTGCCTTGGGCATTGCCAGGGGGATCAACTACCTGCATCAAGGATGCGACATGCAGATTCTGCACTTCGACATCAAGCCGCACAACATCCTTCTTGACAGCAATTTCATCCCAAAGGTTGCCGATTTCGGCCTTGCCAAGCTGTACCCAAGGGACAACAGTTTTGTGCCGTTGAGCGCCCTACGGGGAACCATTGGGTACATAGCTCCTGAGATGATATCTCGGAGCTTCGGCGTCATATCGACCAAATCTGACGTTTACAGCTTTGGGATGCTACTGCTGGAGATGGCCGGAGGACGGAGGAATGCCGACCCAGGCGCGACGAACTCAAGCCAGACATTCTACCCGTCGTGGGTGTATGACCGGCTAATCAAACAGGAACTGGGTGAGATACGTGCTGAGATGCATGAGTTGGAGAGGAAGCTTTGTGTTGTTGGGCTTTCCTGCATCCAGATTCAGTCTCATGATCGGCCGGCGATGAGCGAAGTCATAGGGATGCTCGAAGGCGGCGTGGATGGCCTGCAGTTGCCTTCGAGGCCATTCTTCTGTGACGATGGGCAGACCCCTGTAGCGGAGTCTTACGATTTCTGCTCTGGGCTGACTGCCATTTCAGAGGAGCATGAGTGAAATTTTGTCTATGTTCGATTCATGTATTACTACCGAGGCGACGAACATGTGAAAATTTTCAGTGATGGTTGTTCTGGAGCAAAAGAATGTGAATTATCTACCTTTTTTTTTCACGGTTGGACCATTTTTCTTTTGAATGTTATCCGAAATTCAATCATATCAAGTGTAACATTTCATTTGACCTCCGAAATCTTAGGATGATCTCCCTTGCGAAAAACGTGTGAACTGTTTTTTTTTTTGAAGAAAAACATACATCAGCAAATTACAAAGGAAGAATGTATATGGAAAATACGATGAGCTGTTGGCGAGAACCCGAGGATGCCAGTGTCCTAGCTCGGTAGCTCCTGATGGCACATCTGTCTGTGCAGCCAGCTGAAGAAGCATGGCACTGTTGGCGCGTGTCACTTGACAAATGATAACTCAAACTAAAAGCTTCATATCTCCGAGTCCGATTAAGTTACAAATTTCTTAGAGATGCCCTAAGCACAAAACGGATCTGTGAACCTGCATGATCCTGACTCCTGAGGTACTGCACCTTTTGGAAGAATAACTATACTAGGCATCCCTGTCGGGTTCTTATTGGCGTTATCCCTATCCCTACTCTTATAAAAAATTGAGTTGGTGGTGATGGTGTGCCTGCCATCTTACAATATAGACCGTTCGATCTGTATCTGACGGATAGAAAGCAAACTATGGCAATTTTGCAAAAGGATACCCGCACCTCTCTCGTTCATCCTTATCTCCCACAACTTCATTGTTGAGTAATTAAAAAAGGAAGCCCCTAGAACAATCTGGCATGGTGACCGCTGCCGGCATCGTCCATCCCCATGCCTCCGCTAAGTCCGACCACCAATTAAAAAATGCATTTTGATGTTCCGTGCAATGCACGGGCATCTTGCTTGTAAGAGCCAAAATTGAAGTTGCTAATTCATTGCACACAAAGCGGAGGTCAAAAGACCCTAAAACTTGGTTACAGTCACACTGGCTATTTTCCATGAAGAACAAGCTACTTTGGTGTTCAAAAGTGGCCCTGCTAAATAAAGGGGAGCCCCCAATTTTTTATAAAAAAAGCAAAGCAGACAGGAATGTAACATTTGGGAGTAAAATCACAACAATATCAAGAAGACCAAAGACATGTTATTTAGCGAAGAACTTCTGTCAACAAAGAAGAACTTCAAACCACAATACAAGGATCATTATTCTGTAAATCTGAGCAATATGATGATCACCCTACACAGATAAAGGAAATGTTATATTGCGTGGCATTCCTTGGCAATATATATCAAGTGAAAAAGTGCAAGAAAAGGTGGCTAGGGTTTCTGCCTCCTGGCGTCGGCGGCACCGATCTCCCATGTTTCCTGTGGCCTTAGGGCCATGGGTGCGCAGTGGATCCCGACCCTTGCCGACGGGAGGGCTCTGTTTTCAGGTGCTTCTTCAAGTTTTGTTAGGGTTTGTCTCCTGCTCAAGAAGACGAGACGGTGGCAGCTTCTTGAAGATGGAATAAGGTTCTCCCCGCCTAGCCCCCGTCACAATGGTGTGTCTAGCATCGTCGGAGGGTGTGTGGAGGTGTGTCTCCGGCGGATCTCGCGAGATTTGGTCAGTGGTTGTCTTTGGTGGATCTGCTCGGAACCGGTCTTTGTTCGTCTTTGTTCATGTGTCTTCAGGTTGGATCCCTCCGATCTAAAATTCTCTTCATCGGCGGTGGTCGCTGTTCTGGGGCGTTGGTCCTATGGGACCTTAGCACGACGATTTCCCGACTGTCTACTACAGCAAGTTGTGCCCGGCTCCGGCGAGGGAGGGGCGATGACGGCGGTGCGCCTTCGGCTCGTTTCAGCGCTTGTAGTCGTCGCTAGGTGGTCTATGAATCTGGATGTAATTTTTATTATTTCTGGTGTTCGTTGTATCGAAGATGAATAGATTGACAGTTTTCCGCAAAAAAAAGGTGAAAAAGTGCAACGAAAAAAAAGGCGAGGAAAACTACCAAAATAATTTTTTGCCAAATAAAGTGAAATTGCCAAGGAGCGCATGCACCCTAGGTGATATGCTCTCCCTTAAAGCAAAGAAGAAATAAGATTTCAGTAGCATACTTATTATTATCTTGTAAGCCAAACCAAGATTTGACACAATGTACTAATATTAGTTACTTCTCTCAGAAGTGACACAATGTACTAATATTAGTTACTTCTCGCACAAGTTACAATATAGAGAACAACATCTCTTTGCAGGTTGCTTAACAAATCATCTAGGCTGCACCCACAAACCGAAATGGGACCATGACACTAAACCCTGAATCACAAGTCTCAGTCACCCTCAACTTCATGCTTATAAATAGTGGTTATGTTCTCGCAATCGGATTATGCTTTTGATGAGAGTTCAAATCATCTAGGCTGCACCCACAAACCGAAATGGGACCAACGTACACAGGATTGCATCTGATTTGATCACACACTTTCCACCAAACTTGTAGATCATGCAACACCAATTCGTGGATAACTGGGGCACGAGGTCATCCCTTATCTGAATATGCTTCTGAGAGTTCAAATCATCTAGGCTGTAGGCTGTACCACGCACACCGAAGTGGGAACAACACGGGATTGTATCTCATCTGATAACACAGTTCTCACCAAACTTGTACGTACATGATGTAGCACCTATTCAGGGAGAGCTGGTGCACGAGGCCATCCGTTTGCCTTCTCTGGTGCAGGATCACTTGCCTCCGCTTGGCCGCTAAGGTCTCACCAGAGGGAACGACATGTGACCACTGTGTGAATCTTAAGAGAGAGAGAGAGAGAGAGAGAGAGAGAGAGAGAGAGAAGCAGAGGAGACCTGAATCAGTGAGATTATAAATAAACCGAGGGGGTCTAAAATTAAACCTTCGGCTTACAAAAAATAAGAAGGTACTCAGCTTGCAGCCACATCTCAGCAATGATCGTCGCCAGGCAGCTATCACGGAGGCTGCAGATGGCAACATCACGGAGCTAGCCGAGCCCGGAACCCGCTAACACTCGCCTATTTTTCCATAACCTATTTTTTTGTGTAAAATATATTTTTAATGTGGTTCATTGTATTTATATTTAGGTAATTGTTTGCGTCCGGCGCGCCGGCCGAACTTTCAGCCGGCTCGCGCCACGCTGGCTGTGGCCCCTGCCTGTTTCCTGTGCACGTGAAGTCCGTCTCGCACGCCACGCGTGCTGTGGACCCGCTCGACCGCTTTTTCTGCCTTGACCTTATCTCTTTCTCTCCAGCGGTCCAGTCCCTTCCACTCATTCTCATCCCCATCGTCTTCTCATCCCCGTCATCTCCATCCAGCAAACAACGACCACCACCGTCGCCCTGCCGCCGGCACCTCCCTCAAATCCACCTGCCGCACAGCGAAATTAACCGGATGCTGCGTCCATCTAGCAAGAAGCTGCAACCGCCCCCGCAGGGAGTTGCAACCTCAATTCCGGGGAGCTGCAAAGTTTTCCGGCTGCGGCGAGCGGCGATGGTTGAAGCAACATGAAGGCGAATCCGGTGTTGCAACCACCACAGCAACGACCGACGAGCGACCGGGACGGCGAGAGTAGATACTGGAGGCGGAGGGAACCTCTACTGGCGACAATGGGGGGTGAGATGCTGCAATCGGCATTCGTGGTGCTACAACGGGCATCACCGGAAGCTGGAACCAGCGTTCGCGGTGCTGGAGCCAATGCACCATTTTTTGCATTTTTGCTACCACCGTTTTGTGGTTTGCTACAACCAGTGTCAATTTTTGCTACCATCCCCTTTTTGATTTTGCTGGAACCAAGGCTCAGTTTTGCATTTTTTGCTACCACCTGTGTTTTTATTTGCTGGAACAATACCCAATTTTTGCTACCACCATTTCTTGGTTTGTTGGAACGCCTAAATTTCCCAATTTTGCTACCAACATTTTTTTTTATTTTTGCTGGAACCATCATGCTGTTTTGCTACGACAGGCAGCAATTTTGTTGCGTCCAATAAATCACGGGCGAGGTACAACACAAGCTCGACGACGGGTGTTGCGGCGCCCGTCGCCACCGGAGTTGCGGTCATCTCTACCGGAGTTGCAACGGCGGGGTGCACCGTGCACTCTGTTGCATGTGTGCTGACGAGAAACACATGCGGCGACCAGCGGGGAGGGCGGCGACCGACGGCGAGGGCGGTGACCGGTGGCGAGGGTGGCGACCGGCGGCGAGGGACCTGCGGCGGCGGTGCTTCGAGGGTTGTTGCCTGGGTCATCCATGGCGAGTGTTGGAGGTGGGCACTGCTTTTTTCGTGTTCCCCTCTGCTTTTTGTTGGATGCGATTATTTTACAGAAAAAAACGATTCGGGGCCGTGATCTGGCGGCTACACACGCTGTTAAATCGGACGGCCGCGCATTGACCGGCCGAAAGTTTAGACGGTGCGCCGGCGCCTATAAGTGCCCTTATATTTACTTATTGCATTTTATTTGTTTCCTCTTTTTCTCACCCATTATGTCTAAAGTTTCAATAGCCCTTTTGATGGGCCAATTTCGCGATCTCTCTCTAGTTACTTACCACCATATTGTATAAGTTGTTTCGAACCTTAACGCAATTTGATGAATCTCTTGTTCGGTAAGCCCGGAAATGTCTACCGCCTAGCTTTTCTTCAAAAAAGGGGTGATTCCATCCGCACTATCCTATTTGTATGTGTTACAAGTTGTTACAAGACCACGAGAAAATCCATATGACCTAAGGGACAATAAGGAAGGAAGGTCCGGGACTTAGAGTGCCGGTCCCCCCACTTCATGCCGGCGGGAGGGGATCTTGTGACTGCATGCACTCAAACTTGGTCTGGCATCTCACCATGACCTACCATAACACAAACCAAGAGGAATTCACAATGGTCAACCCCTTCTCGCAGCTAGTCAAGGCCCTAGGTCACGCGAAACCGACGGATGGGCGCGTAGTCAAAAACCGTGCGAGGAATGGACCGAACACCACCCCACCTACATGTTGCCCGAAGATATGTATGAAAGGGTGGTGCTATGTTTAAATACCTGATGTACACCTGCCTCACAAACTAGACAGTCTGGTGGGAGGTTTAGGTCTTAGGGTGTCGCCCCCTCCCCCCCTCTTCGTGTCGATGGGAGGGAATCTTGTGAACTCATGTGCTGAAACTTGGTCTTGCATGTCACCATGACCTACCATAACACAAACCAAGAGGAATTCACCATGTTCAACCCACTCTCGCTACCGATCAAAACCCTAGACCGCGATGTCTTGACGGATGGGTGCGTCATTGAAAACCGTGTGATGGAAGGTCAAAACACCACTATGACCTGCATGTGGCCCAAATATATGTATATGAAAGGGTGGTGTGATGTTTAAATACCCAATGCACAACATTGATGTGGCACCTGCCTCACAAACCGGACAGTTCGGCGGGAAGGTTCAGGACTTAGGGTGCTCGCCCCCCCCCCCACTTCAAGCCAACGGGAGAGAATCTTGTGAACGCATGCCTCAAACATGGTCTGTCATCTCATCATGACCTACCGAAACACAAACAAAGAGGAGTCCACCATTTTTTAAACCCCTCTCGCTGTCGGTCAAAGCCTAGACCCTGCGCCCAACGAATGCGTGTATCATCGAAGTGGGAGGGTCAAAACACCATCCTGACCTGCATGTGGCCCAAAGATATGTATTAAAGAGTGGTGTGATGTTTACCCAATGCACAACTTTGATGTGGCAGATGTCTCACAAACCGGACAGTCGGGCGGGAAGGTAGAATTAGGGTGCTTCCCTTCCCCCATTTCGAGCCGGCAAGAGGAAATCTTGTGAAACGCATGCCCTCAAACTTGGTCTGGCATCTCACCATGACTACCGGAACACAAACCAAGAGGAATCCACCATGTTAATACCCCCCTCGCTGCCCGTCAAAGCCCTAGACCGTGCATGCCCGACGGATGGGCGTGTCGTCGAAAACTGTGCGGGGAGTTAGAACACAACCCTGATCGACCTGCATGTGACCCAAATATATGTATGAAATGGTGGTGCAATGTTTAAATACCCAATGAACAACTCGACAGTTCAGCGGGAAGGGTTAGGACGTGCTCGTCCCCCACTTCGAGGCTACGGGAGGGAATCTTGTGAGCGCATGCGCTCAAACTTGGTCTGGCATCTCACTATGACCTACCACAACATAAAGCAAGAAGAATCTACCATGGTCTAACCCCTCTCACTGCCGGTCAAATCCCTAGACCACGCCGACACGACAGATGGGCGCGCCGTGAAAACCACACGAGGGAAGGTCAGAACAACCCCCGGGCCTACATTTTTTCCAAAGATGTGTATGAAAGGGTGGCACGATCTTTCAATATCCAATGCACAACTTTGACGTGGCACCTGCCTCACAAACCGAAGAGTCCGCGCAGGAAGGTTCAAGACTTAGGGTGCTCGTCCCCCGTCCCCCCCCCCCCCCCCCCCCCCCCCCCCGCCCGCCCCAACATGCACTCCGAGCAGATGAGAGGCAATCTTTGAACCCATGCGCTCAAAATTGGCCTGGCATCTCACCATGACCTACCGCAACACAAACTTAGAAGAATCTACCACGGTCAATCCCCTCTGACTGTCGGTCAAAGCCCTAGACCGCGCGGGCCCAACGAATAGACGCTTCGTCGAAAAGCACACGATCGAGCGAGGGTCGGAACACCACCCCAACCTGCATGTGGCCCAAAGATATTTATGAAAGGGCGATGTGATGTTTAAATACCCAATGCATAGCTACGGTGTCGCACCTGCCTTACAAATTACAATGTTCCACAGGAAGGTTTAGGACTTAGGGTGTCGGTCACGCCTTGGTGCTGGTGGTAGGGAATCTTGTGAATGCATGCGCTGAAACTTGCTCTTGCATGTTACCATTTCCTGTAGTGACAGGAGAGCTCTGGGAGCATGCATGTGTTGGGTTCAGATGCGAAATGCCATGTCCTGATGCAGGGGTGGTTATCATTGGGGCAAGTGCTGTTGTGCTTGAGACATGGGGGCGGGGCAAATTTGACAAATTTAACCTATAGGCGAAATCAAATCATAGAATGAACTATCTGTGAAACTATTTCACACGGCTGACCTTTTTGTGTGACGCCCGACACGACGGCGCCACACTACACTGTGCAACGCTTTAGAGATAGGCGCTACACAGCCAGCATCGCACCCGTGTGTTCAGAAAATTACTAAGTCAGTGTGCAGCGCCTGAGAGCTAGGCGTCACACTATACAGTGCAGCGCCTAGCTCCCGGGCGTTGCACTAGTGCAGCGCCTTGCTCCCGGGCGTTGCACTAGTGCAGCGCCTGAGAGCTAGGCGCCACGGGTCAGCCGCGTGAAATAGTTTCACGGACAGTTCATTCTGTGATTTGATTTCGTCTATAGGTCAAATCTATTAAATTTTCCCGGGAGCGGAGTAGGGGTGAGCGGTGGTACAAGAAGACAAGGCGAGGCGTCCTGCGCATTGTTCTCTCTGGACTGACCAATCGTCTTGTTTTTCTTTTGAGCAGTAGACCAATCACCGGGCGCGCCAAGGCTATATATCCCCAAACTAGGGGGCTGTTTGATTTTTGCCCATGCTAACCCTGTCAAGGCACGGTCAAGCCAAAATAGTGGCGCAACTTTTTGCCGCCCAAGTCTCAGCCAATTGTTAGCTAAAAAATGAACTGATTTTTTTTAGGGGAAAGCCAATTTTATTACTCAAAATCCACAAAAGGTGGGATACAAACTTGGTCATGGGACTAGCCAAGCCACACATAACGTCCCTTAGGGAGGGAAACAACAAATCTTGCTAGTTTACGAGCTTCTACATTAACTACCCTGCTTTCAAAAATGAAACTACAAGAAAAAGGTACTGCTCTAGACTTGATCTCCGCAACTATAGCTCCATATGGACCCTGGTTCCCTTTGGCAATATCATCGATAACTTGCCTACAGTCAGACGAGACAATAAATTGGTGTTGACCAAGATCTTGAGCCAGGGCAAGTGCTTCCCTGCATGCGATTGCTTCTAGTGTTGCTGGGTCCCAAACGCCATCAATTACCAGAGCTGAACCTTGGGTGCTCCGGCAGATTGCAGCTGCCACCCCGCCTATGTTGGTACGTACTGCAGCATCGACATGGATCTTTGCATGATTAGCCGGTGGTGCGCATGGTCTTGGAGCAGGTTGCTGAACTCTTGTTACAGTATTTGATGTTGGTTTGATCACCCGGACTTGGTCTAGATCGGCGATGAAGCGGTTTATAAACGCATGTATATCATGGGGAGTTTGAAAGATCGCCTCACGTATTGCCTTTCTTCTGGATGACCAAATCGCCCACAAAGTCACCGTCAGCAGGACAAACTTTTCATGTGTGAGCGTGTCGAGCAGATTGAACAGCCAGCTCTTAGCTCTCATCTCCGTTGTCGCTACCAATGAGCAAGCAAGTTCATCATCTACCAGAGCCCACGTACACCTGGAAACAATGCAATCCAGGAGGGAGTGGCGCCACGAATCTGGAGCCCCGCACAGGCCACATGTGCTCGATTTGACATATTGCGGTGCGCCCTCACATCCTTAGTTGGAAGAGAATGCTTGGCCAATCTCCACAAAAACATGCGGACGGAACCTCAACTTTCCACAATGTCTTCCATGAGCCTTCTTCAACACCAGAAGTTGATGGTCCGGCTGACCCATATAGCCATGCTTCTCTCCTTTGTTTGATTGTAACTAGCATATTATATGCAGACTTAACAGAAAATTGGCCTCTCCTCTCATGCGCCCAACTCCAAAAGTCAGGGACGTTCATATATAGTGCATAAAGGTATACTCGATATCAACTTTGCATCAAAACTCAGAAACGTAGCATTAAGCTTATTGATATCCCATGAAGCCGAAGTTGCATCCATCAATTCTGACACCAACACAGGAGGGTTTGCGGTGATGCAGCCATATGGTCTCATCATTTCCTCTTTGGGCAACCAATTATCCTCCCATATGTTCGTGCTTTCTCCATTACCGATGCGTTTGATCAGGCCAAGTTTGAGCGTGTCATGCCCCTCGACTATAGCCCTCCATATCTGACTCGGGTGACTCCCCAGAGTTGCATTCAAAATTGTTGATTGTGGATAATAGATACTCTTCAGTAAACGTGCGCAAAGAGACTCCGGGTGTTGAAGTAGGCGCCATGCCTGTCTCGCTAACATTGCCAAATTGAAGAGTTCAAAGTCTTTGAAGCCCAAACCACCCATGGCTTTGGGTTTCGTCATTTCCTCCCAAGATACCCAATGGGGTTTGCGCTGCCCATTCTTGCTGCCCCACCAAAATCTCCTTATTAGCTTGTTTAGATGCTCACACAAGCCTCTTGGTAGCTTGAAAAAGGACATTAAGTAGACAGGGACAGCTTGCGCGACCGATTTAACCAAGACTTCCTTCCTTGCTGTAGACAAAGATTTTTCAATCCATCCCTGAATTTTACTCCAAAGTCTATCCTTGAGGTATTGGAAAGCCCCATTCTTCGAACTACCAACATCAGAAGGCATCCCAAGATACTTATCATTTAGGGTTTCATTTGGGATATTGAGAAGTCCTTTTATCTGGGTGCGCATACTATCAGGAACACAATTGCTGAAGAAAATTGATGACTTTGCATAATTTATTCGCTGACTTGACGCTTGACAATAGGCTTCCAGCACCCGGTTCACCTCGGTAGCTCCCATACTATTTGCCTTGAAGAACAGCAGGCTGTCATCAGCGAATAAAAGATGGTTTATCGGAGGTGCCGTAGGCGCCACCTGTATCCCACTCAAGTTGGATGACTCACATTTTGATTTTAAAAGGCACGACAGGCCCTCTTCTGCTAACAAGAACAAGTATGGGGATATCGGGTCCCCTTGGCGAATCCCTCTAGAAGGCTGAAATTCCTCGAGTTTCCTCCCATTGAACATGACTGAAAATTTGACAGAAGTGACCATGCTCATAACAATATCCACCCAGTGCGCAGTGAAGCCCAATTTGAGCATGATGGCCCGAAGGTAAGCCCACTCAACTCTGTCATATGCCTTCATCATGTCGAGCTTCAATGCACATGATTGATGCTTCTTTGCCCTGTTTCGCTTCATGAAATGCAGGCACTCATAAGCAGTTATAATATTATCAGTAATCATTCTGCCCGGGACGAAAGCAGATTGCTCTTTGGAGATGATATTGTTGGGGAACGTAGTAATTTCAAAAAAATTCCTACGCACACACAAGATCATGGTGATGGCATAGCAACGAGAGGGGAGAGTGTTCGTCCACGTACCCTCGTAGACCGTAAGCGGAAGCGTTATCACAACGCGGTTGATGTAGTCGTACGTCTTCATGATCCGACCGATCCAAGCACCGAACGTACGGAGCCTCCGAGTTCAGCACACGTTCAGCTCGATGACGATCTCCGGCCTCCGATCCAGCCGAGCTCCGGAGATGAGTTCCGTCAGCACGACGGCGTGGTGACGATGATGATGTTCTACCGGCGCAGGGCTTCGCCTAAACTCCGCGATGATATGACCGAGGTGGAATATGGTGGTGGGGCACCGCACACGGCTAAGGAACGATCCGTAGATCAACTTGTGTGTCTATGGGGTGCCCCTGCCCCCGTATATAAAGGAGGGAGGGGGGAGGCCAGCCGGCCCCTTTGGGCGCGCCAAGGGAGGAGGAATCCTCCTCCTAGTAGGAGTAGGATTCCTCCTTTCCTACTCCTACTAGGAGGGGGAAGGAAGGGGGAGAAGGGGGAAGGAAAGGGGGGCGCCGCCCCCCCTCCTAGTCCAATTCGGACCAGAGGGAGAGGGGGCGCGCGGCCCACCCTGGCCGCCCCTCTCTCTTCCCACCTAGGCCCATGTGGCCCATTAACTCTCCCGGGGGGTTCCGGTAACCCCCTCGGCACTCCGGTTTTCTCCGAAAACTCCCGGAACCTTTCCGGTGTTCGAATATAGTCGTCCAATATATCAATCTTTATGTCTCGACCATTCCGAGACTCCTCGTCATGTCCGTGATCACATCCGGGACTCCGAACAAACTTCGGTACATCAAAACTTATAAACTCATAATAAAACTGTCATCGAAACGTTAAGCGTGCGGACCCTACGGGTTCGAGAACTATGTAGACATGACCTAAAACCATTCTCGGTCAATAACCAATAGCGGGACCTGGATGCCCATATTGGTTCCTACATATTCTACGAAGATCTTTATCGGTCAAACCGCATAACAACACACTTTGTTCCCTTTGTCATCGGTATGTTACTTGCCCGAGATTTGATCGTCGGTATCCAATACCTAGTTCAATCTCGTTACCGGCAAGTCTCTTTACTCGTTCCGTAATACGTCATCTCATAACTAACTCATTAGTTATATGCTTGCAAGGCTTAGGTGATGAGTATTACCGAGAGGGCCCAGAGATACCTCTCCGACAATCGGAGTGACAAATCCTAATCTCGAATTATGCCAACCCAACATGTACCTTCGGAAACACCTGTAGAGCACCTTTATAATCACCCAGTTACGTTGTGACGTTTGGTAGCACACAAAGTGTTCTTCCGGTAAACGGGAGTTGCACAATCTCATAGTTGTAGGAACTTTGTATAAGTCATGAAGAAAGCAATAGCAGTACACTAAACGATTAAGTGCTAGGCTAACAGAATGGGTCATGTCAATCACATCATTCTCCTAATGATGCGATCCCATTAATCAAATGACAACACATGTCTATGGTCAGGAAACATAACCATCTTTGATTAATGAGTTAGTCAAGTAGAGGCATACTAGTGACTATGTGTTTGTCTATGTATTCACACATGTATCATGTTTCCGGTTAATACAATTCTAGCATGAATAATAAACATTTATCATGATATGAGGAAATAAATAATAACTTTATTATTGCCTCTAGGGCATATTTCCTTCAGTCTCCCCCTTGCACTAGAGTCAGTAATC
This sequence comes from Triticum timopheevii, assembly GCA_963921465.1. Classification (NCBI taxonomy): domain Eukaryota; kingdom Viridiplantae; phylum Streptophyta; class Magnoliopsida; order Poales; family Poaceae; genus Triticum; species Triticum timopheevii. Next base: position 625,245,534 of record OY997264.1, on the reverse strand, counting down.
TAGATTACATAGTAATGATTCTAACACCCATGGAGTCTTGGTGCTGATCATGTTTTGCTCGTGAGAGAGGCTTAGTCAATGGGTCTGCAACATTCAGATCCGTATGTATCTTGCAAATCTCTATGTCTCCCACTTGGACTTGGTCCCGAATGGAATTGAAGCGTCTCTTGATGTGCTTGGTCCTCTTGTGAAATCTGGATTCCTTTGCCAAGGCAATTGCACCAGTATTGTCACAGAAGATCTTCATTGGTCCCGATGCACTAGGTATGACACCTAGATCGGAAATGAACTCCTTCATCCAGACTCCTTCATTCGCTGCTTCAGAAGCAGCTATGTACTCCGCTTCACATGTAGATCCCGCCACGACGCTTTGTTTAGAACTGCACCAACTTACAGCTCCACCGTTTAATATAAACACGTATCCGGTTTGCGATTTAGAATCGTCCGGATCAGTGTCAAAGCTTGCATCAACGTAACCATTTACGACTAGCTCTTTGTCACCTCCATATACGAGAAACATATCCTTAGTCCTTTTCAGGTATTTCAGGATGTTGTTGACCGCTGTCCAGTGATCCACTCCTGGATTACTTTGGTACCTTCCTGCCAAACTTATTGCTAAGCATACGTCAGGTCTGATACACAGCATTGCATACATGATAGAGCCTATGGCTGAAGCATAGGGAACATTTTTCATTTTCTCTCTATCTTCTGCTATGGTCGGGCATTGAGTTTGACTCAACTTCACACCTTGTAGCACAGGCAAGAATCCTTTCTTTGCCTGATCCATTTTGAACTTTTTCAAAATTTTGTCAAGGTATGTACTTTGTGAAAGTCCTATTAAGCGTCTTGATCTATCTCTATAGATCTTGATGCCCAATATGTAAGCAGCTTCACCGAGGTCTTTCATTGAAAAACTTTTATTCAAGTATCCCTTTATGCTATCCAGAAATTCTATATCATTTCCAATTAATAATATGTCATCAACATATAAAACTAGAAATGCTACAGAGCGCCCACTCACTTTCTTGTAAATACAGGCTTCTCCAAAAGTCTGTATAAAACCATATGCTTTGATTACACTATCAAAGCGTTTATTCCAACTCCGAGATGCTTGCACCAGTCCATAAATGGAACGCTGGAGCTTGCACACTTTGTCAGCACCTTTTGGATCAACAAAACCTTCCGGCTGCATCATATACAACTCTTCTTCTAGAAATCCATTCAAGAATGCAGTCTTGACATCCATTTGCCAAATTTCGTAATCATGAAATGCAGCAATAGCCAACATGATTCGGACAGACTTAAGCATCGCTACGGGTGAGAAAGTCTCATCGTAGTCAACCCCTTGAACTTGTCGAAAACCTTTCGCAACAAGTCGAGCTTTATAGACAGTAACATTACCATCAGCGTCAGTCTTCTTCTTAAAGATCCATTTATTCTCAATGGCTTGCCGATCATCGGGCAAGTCAACCAAAGTCCATACTTTGTTTTCATACATGGATCCCATCTCAGATTTCATGGCCTCTAGCCATTTTGCGGAATCTGGGCTCATCATCCCTTCCTCATAGTTCGTAGGTTCATCATGGTCAAGTAACATGACTTCCAGAATAGGATTACCGTACCACTCTGGTGTGGATCTTACTCTGGAAGACCTACGAGGTTCAGCAGAAACTTGATCTGAAGTTTCATGATCAATATCATTAACTTCCTCACTAATTGGTGTAGTCGTCATAGGAACCGGTTCTCGTGATGAACTACCTTCCAATAAGGGAGTAGATACAATTATCTCATCAAGTTCTACTTTCCTCCCACTCACTTCTTTCGAGAGAAACTCCTTCTCTAGAAAGGATCCATTCTTAGCAACGAATGTCTTGCCTTCAGATCTGTGATAGAAGGTGTACCCAACAGTCTCTTTTGGGTATCCTATGAAGACACATTTCTCCGATTTGGGTTCGAGCTTATCTGGTTGAAGTTTCTTCACATAAGCATCGCAGCCCCAAACTTTAAGAAACGACAACTTTGGTTTCTTGCCAAACCACAGTTCATAAGGCGTCGTCTCAACGGTTTTAGATGGTGCCCTATTTAACGTGAATGCGGCCGTCTCTAAAGCATAACCCCAAAACGATAGCGGTAAATCGGTAAGAGACATCATAGATCGCACCATATCAAGTAAATTACGATTACGATGTTCGGACACACCATTCGAAACTATTCCGCATTGTTTCAAATGTAAACCAAACTCGTAACTCAAATATTCTCCTCCACGATCAGATCGCAGAAACTTTATTTTCTTGTTACGATGATTCTCCACTTCACTCTGAAATTCTTTGAACTTTTCAAATGTTTCAGACTTGTGCTTCATTAAGTAGATATACCCATATCTGCTCAAATCATCTGTGAAGGTGAGAAAATAACGATATCCGCCACGAGCCTCAACATTCATCGGTCCACATACATCTGTATGTATGATTTCCAACAAATCTGTTGCTCTCTCCATAGTTCTGGAGAACGGTGTTTTAGTCATCTTGCCCATGAGGCACGGTTCGCAAGTACCAAGTGATTCATAATCAAGTGATTCCAGAAGTCCATTAGTATGGAGTTTCTTCATGCGTTTTACACCGATATGACCTAAACGGCAGTGCCACAAATAAGTTGCACTATCATTATCAACTCTGCATATTTTGGCTTCGACATTATGAATATGTGTATCACTACTATCGAGATTCAATAAAAATAGACCACTCTTCAAGGGTGCATGACCATAAAAGATATTACTCATATAAATAGAACAACCATTATTCTTTGATTTAAATGAATAACCGTCTCGCATCAAACAAGATCCAGATATAATGTTCATGCTCAACGCTGGCACCAAATTACAATTATTCAGGTCTAAAACTAATCCCGAAGGTAGATGTAGAGGTAGCGTGCCGACCGCGATCACATCGAATTTGGAACCGTTTCCCACGCGCATCGTCACCTCGTCCTTGGCCAGTGCTCGCTTATTCCGTAGTCCCTGTTTCGAGTTGCAAATATTAGCAACAGAACCAGTATCAAATACCCAGGTGCTACTACGAGCTCTAGTTAGGTACACATCAATAACATGTATATCACATATACCTTTGCTCACTTTGCCATCCTTCTTATCCGCCAAATACTTGGGGCAGTTCCGCTTCCAGTGTCCAGTCTGCTTGCAGTAGAAGCACTCAGTTTCAGGCTTAGGTCCAGACTTGGGTTTCTTCTCTTGAGCAGCAACTTGCTTGCCGTTCTTCTTGAAGTTCCCCTTCTTCTTCCCTTTGCCCTTTTTCTTGAAACTAGTGGTCTTGTTGACCATAAACACTTGATGCTCCTTCTTGATTTCTACCTCCGCGGCTTTCAGCATCGCGAAGAGCTCGGGAATAGTCTTGTTCATCCCTTGCATATTATAGTTCATCACAAAGCTCTTGTAGCTTGGTGGCAGTGATTGGAGAATTCTGTCAATGACACTATCATCAGGAAGATTAACTCCCAGTTGAATCAAGTGATTGTTATACCCAGACATTCTGAGTATGTGTTCACTAACAGAACTATTCTCCTCCATCTTGCAGCTGTAGAACTTATTGGAGACTTCATATCTCTCAATCCGGGCATTTGCTTGAAATATTAACTTCAACTCCTGGAACATCTCATATGCTCCATGACGTTCAAAACGTCGTTGAAGACCTGGTTCCAAGCCGTAAAGCATGGCACACTGAACTATAGAGTAGTCATCAGCTTTGCTCTGCCAGACGTTCTTAACGTCATCAGTTGCATCAGCAGCAGGCCTGGCACCCAACGGTGCTTCCAAGACGTAACTCTTCTGTGCAGCAATGAGGATAATCCTCAGGTTACGGACCCAGTCCGTGTAATTGCTACCATCATCTTTCAACTTTGCTTTCTCAAGGAACGCATTAAAATTCAACGGAACAACAGCACGAGCCATCTATCTACAAACAAACATAGACAAGCAAGATACTATCAGGTACTAAGTTCATGATAAATTTAAGTTCAATTAATCATATTACTTAAGAACTCCCACTTAGACAGACATCTCTCTAGTCATCTAAGTGATCACGTGATCCAAATCAACTAAACCATAACCGATCATCACGTGAGATGGAGTATTTTTCAATGGTGAACATCACTATGTTGATCATATCTACTATATGATTCACGCTCGACCTTTCGGTCTCTGTGTTCCGAGGCCATATCTGCATATGCTAGGCTCGTCAAGTTTAACCTGAGTATTCTGCGTGTGCAAAACTGGCTTGCACCCATTGTAGATGGACGTAGAGCTTATCACACCCGATCATCACGTGGTGTCTCGGCACGACGAACTTTGGCAATGGTGCATACTCAGGGAGAACACTTCTTGATAATTTTACTGAGAGATCATCTTAAAATGCTACCGTCAATCAAAGCAAGAAAAGATGCATAAAGGATAAACATCACATGCAATCAATATAAGTGATATGATATGGCCATCATCATCTTGTGCTTGTGATCTCCATCTTCGAAGCACCGTCATGATCACCATCGTCACCGGCGCGACACCTTGATCTCCATCGTAGCATCGTTGTCGTTACGCCATCTATTGCTTCTACGACTATCGCTACCGCTTAGTGATAAAGTAAAGCAATTACAGGGCGTTTGCATTTCATACAATAAAGCGACAACCATATGGCTCCTGCCAGTTGCCGATAACTTCGGTTACAAAACATGATCATCTCATACAATAAAATATAGCATCACGTCTTGACCATATCACATCACAATATGCCCTGCAAAAACAAGTTAGACGTCCTCTACTTTGTTGTTGCAAATTTTACGTGGCTGCTACGGGCTTAGCAAGAACCGTTCTTACCTACGCATCAAAACCACAACGATAGTTTGTCAAATAGACTCTGTTTTAACCTTCACAAGGACCGCGCGTAGCCACACTCGGTTCAACTAAAGTGAGAGAGACAGACACCCGCCAGCCACCTTTAAGCACGAGTGCTCGTAACGGTGAAACCAGTCTCGCGTAAGCGTACGCATAATGTCGGTCCGAGCCGCTTCATCTCACAATACCGCTGAACCAAAGTATGACATGCTGGTAGGCAGTATGACTTATATCGTCCACAACTCACTTGTGTTCTACTCGTGCATATAACATCAACGCATAAAACCTAGGCTCGGATGCCACTGTTGGGGAACGTAGTAATTTCAAAAAATTTCCTACGCACACACAAGATCATGGTGATGGCATAGCAACGAGAGGGGAGAGTGTTCGTCCACGTACCCTCGTAGACCGTAAGCAGAAGCATTATCACAACGCGGTTGATGTAGTCGTACGTCTTCACGATCCGACCGATCCAAGCACTGAGCGTACGGAGCCTCCGAGTTCAGCACACGTTCAGCTCGATGACGATCTCCGGCCTCCGATTCAGCTGAGCTCCGGAGATGAGTTCTGTCAGCACGACGGCGTGGTGACGATGATGATGTTCTACCGGCGCAGGGCTTCGCCTAAACTCCGCGACGATATGACCGAGGTGGAATATGGTGGTGGGGGGCACCGCACACGGCTAAGGAACGATCCGTAGATCAACTTGTGTGTATATGGGGTGCCCCCTGCCCCCGTATATAAAGGAGGGAGGGGGGAGGCCGGCCGGCCCCTTTGGGCGCGCCAAGGGAGGAGGAATCCTCCTCCTAGTAGGAGTAGGATTCCTCCTTTCCTACTCCTACTAGGAGGGGGAAGGAAGGGGGAGAAGGGGGAAGGAAAGGGGGGCGCCGCCCCCCCTCCTAGTCCAATTCGGATCAGAGGGAGAGGGGGCGCGCGGACCACCCTGGCCGCCCCTCTCTCTTCCCACCTAGGCCCATGTGGCCCATTAACTCTCCCGGGGGGTTCCGGTAACCCCCCCGGCACTCCGGTTTTCTCCGAAAACTCCCGAAACCTTTCCGGTGTCCGAATATAGTCGTCCAATATATCAATCTTTATGTCTCGACCATTCCGAGACTCCTCGTCATGTCCGTGATCACATCCGGGACTCCGAACAAACTTCGGTACATCAAAACTTATAAACTCATAATAAAACTGTCATCGAAACGTTAAGCGTGCGGACCCTACGGGTTCGAGAACTATGTAGACATGACCTAAAACCATTCTCGGTCAATAACCAATAGTGGGACCTGGATGCCCATATTGGTTCCTACATATTCTACGAAGATCTTTATCGGTCAAACCGCATAACAACATACTTTGTTCCCTTTGTCATCGGTATGTTACTTGCCCGAGATTTGATCGTCGGTATCCAATACCTAGTTCAATCTCGTTACCGGCAAGTCTCTTTACTCGTTCCGTAATACGTCATCTCATAACTAACTCATTAGTTATATGCTTGCAAGGCTTAGGTGATGAGTATTACCGAGAGGGCCCAGAGATACCTCTCCGACAATCCGAGTGAAAAATCCTAATCTCGAATTATGCCAACCCAACATGTACCTTCGGAAACACCTGTAGAGCACCTTTATAATCACCCAGTTACGTTGTGACGTTTGGTAGCACATAAAGTGTTCTTCCGGTAAACGGGAGTTGCACAATCTCATAGTTGTAGGAACTTTGTATAAGTCATGAAGAAAGCAATAGCAGTACACTAAACGATCAAGTGCTAGGCTAACAGAATGGGTCATGTCAATCACATCATTCTCCTAATGATGTGATCCCATTAATCAAATGACAACACATGTCTATGGTCAGGAAACATAACCATCTTTGATTAATGAGCTAGTCAAGTAGAGGCATACTAGTGACCATGTGTTTGTCTATGTATTCACACATGTATCATGTTTCCGGTTAATACAATTCTAGCATGAATAATAAACATTTATCATGATATGAGGAAATAAATAATAACTTTATTATTGCCTCTAGGGCATATTTCCTTCAGATATCTGGTAATATTTGTTTCAGTTTGTTGGCGGTGACCTTCGATGCTATCTTATATAAAACATTACACAGACTGATTTGGCGGAACTGAGATAGGAGAGTCGGATTTTTTACCTTTGGAATCAAAACCAGGATTGTGTCATTAATGCATGCGGCTGACTCCATTCCGGCCACAATCTTAAGGACCACCTTGGTGACCTCATCCCCGCACAAACCCCAATGACGCTGAAAAAAGTGTGTCGGGAATCCGTCAGGACCAGGTGCCTTAACCGGGAACATCTGAAATAGTGCGTGCTTGACCTCTTGCTGAGTATAAGGCGCATTGAGAACCTCGTTCATCACCGGCGTTACTTTTGTTGGCACCGTTTCCAAGACCGGATCCATATCTTGTACTCCTCCCGCTGTGTACAACTCCCTGTAAAAATCTGTGGCCATCGCCTCCATCTCTAAGTTATTCTCCGTCATACTCCCGTCAGTCCTTTGCAACGCCTTGATTTGATTTTTACGACGCCAGCGACTAGCTCTTAGATGGAAGAAGAAAGTGTTTTTATCACCATGAACGAGCCAATCCAATCGCACCCTCTGTCGCCACAGCATTTCCTCACGATGGAAAGGTTCGACCAATCGATCAGTTATCTTTGTTTCCTCGTGGGACGGGCCGGATCTCCCTTGGGCAGTATGCATTTGTTCTAGAGCAATTTTTAATTGGCGAATCTCTCCTCGTACTGACACGAACTGGCTGCGGTCCCATGCCGACAAGTCTCCCGCCAGGTCTCCTAGTTTTGCGCGGATGGTGTCGACAGATTCTGCCTCCTGCATGGTCCATCGCCCGTGAACAGTAGTAAACAATGATTCATCCCGCTCCCACATCGTCTCGTACTTAAATGCCCTTGGTCCAGTATTGCATGCATGCATCTCACGTAGTGTGAGGAAAATTGGGACATGATCTGAACTTGCTGCAGTTTTGTGTGTCAACCTCGTGTCTGGTAGGGCTAAAGACCATTCTGGATTGACCAAGCACTGGTCCAATCTAACCCTTGTGAAGGTTCCTCCCACAACCTTCTTTTCAAAGGTCCAGTCTGTTCCTGCGTATCCTATGTCAGATAGGCCGCATGTGTCAACAGCATCCCTAAACCCTTCAATCTGGCCTTGGCTCTGGTTACCAACACCATCATGTTCATGCACGTGAAGAACTTCATTGAAATCACCTAAAATGGCCCATGGTCGTCCTTGTGTTTCGGAGATACCTCTAAGAGTATCCCACGTCTTATATCTCTCTGGCACCTGAGCTTCCCCATAAACAAAAGTCACTCTGACCTGCACATCGATCATATCATCTATCAAAACATCAATATGATATTTCGAGTAACCGATAACCTCAACTTTTATTTCATCTTTTCAGAAAATACCTAGGCCCCCGCTTCGGCCAGAACTGTTTACAGCAAAACTCTTATTGTATCCCAAAGATTCTACCAAATTTTCAACTCTCTTACCCTCTATTTGTGTTTCTAGGATGCAAATAACAGAGGGGGCAAGTTGCCTCGTGAAATCGCGAAGCTCTCGAACTGTCGCGGCCTTTCCTATTCCGCGACAGTTCCAGCAGAAGAGACTCATTGCGCCTGGCGGTGCCCCCCAAGGAGGCCCGCCACACGCGCATCGTTGTTTTTGTTTGGGACAGAGTTCTTCGCCAGACTTGACTCATGGGTTGTTGTACTTGTCTTGTTTCTCTTTGGTTCTTGCTTCACAGATGGACTAACCGGTATCTCCGGTGTAGGCAACATCAGGGGTTTGTTTGCTTGGTGTGTGGTAGCTGCTCCCTTCTGGCCCCCTTCTGCAACTGCCGCAGCCCTCTTCCTTTTACCATCCGCTTCCAGCATCGTTACATCTTTTTCAGTCTCACCCGAGCTGTCATAGTTCTGGTCGTGATGGGGACCGAATTGTGTCCTTCCGCGTCCTCCGCCTCTTCCAGCATGGCCTCTCCCTCGTCCACCTCTGGACCCATTGCCATCTCCTGGTCCATTGCCGGGCCCCCTAGACCAAGATGCCTTGAGATCCTTGTAGACTAGGGCTTTGGAAGGCTGAACTCCATCGCCGCATTCCTTGAAAAGATGGCCAAGGTACCCACAAACTGCACACCATTCGGGGAGCCTTTCATACTTAACTCTGAAGATTACTCATTCTAGAGTTTCCTTCCTCTTGACCACTAGGGAGACAGCGTTCTTCAAAGGCTTAGTAACATCGGTTTTCACCCGAACACGAGCAAAGTTTCCCTCAAAGTCATGTGACTTAGGTTCGGCAAATATGAATTCACCAACAGTAGCTGACAGGCCTTTGATTTTGGAGTAGAAACCATCCGGGAGATCGTGGATCTGAACCCAAATATCGATCTTGTTAAGCTCGATTGTGGAGGGCTTGGTGAATCCATCATAGGGCGCCATCACGACAGCTTTTCCGTTAAAGTTCCAGGGGCCTTCATCCATTACTCTCTCCCAGTCGCCAAGGCATGAAAATTGCATAGAGTACAGATTATCCTTGAGAGGCCGGATTTTCACCTCTTGCGCCAGATCCCATGCCACCCTCATATTCCGATAGAACCAATATTGGTTGTAGGGTTTGTCAATATGAACCCTAGCCGAAGCCATCCAACGAGTTGCTTCAGGGATCAACTCGCTATCATCCACAACCACGTCCTGGAGGTCATCCTCCTTCAAGCCTAGTTCCTCCATCAGCGCTTCGAGATCGGATGTCACCGTAGCCGAACTCGACGCCGCAGTAGCCATGATTCTCTTGCCCGGGGTTAAGTGACCCGCGAGCGGTATGATCCCGATCAAAACCCTAATGCCGCCCTGCCCACCAGGACTCGTGAGCCCCGGCAGTCACTAGTGAAGGAGGGAAGGGCCGGGGAGGAAGCCGATCTCTACGGTTTGACGTCGCCGCCGCCGAGAGGAGGAAGAAACCCTAGCGAGAGGGGAACGTCGGCGAGCCAAAACCTGAGCTACGATCCAAGCAACGCTCCAGCCCTTGGTCAACACCAACTATTTGGTGTGGCGGGTTGGGGCTCCCAATGAAACAGCCCCTAGGCGGCAGTAGCGGGCCAACCTATTTTGTAGCGAGGGTACTGAGCCCACAGGTTCGCTTTGTTCTTGCTCGTAGCGGCCACCGTAGGGTTTGCTCGCTCCATTTTTTCTTTTTTCTTTACATTTTTTCTTCCTTTTCTTCTTTGTTTTATACCAATTTTTTATTTTATTTTCTTTCTTCTTTTACGCTTTGGTTTTATTTTATTTTCCATGGTTTTTTTTCTTTTTTCCTTTATACTTTTGTTTTCTTTGTTTTTTCTGCCTTTTTGGGTTATTTGCTTTTATTTTTTATTTTGTCGTTTTTCATGGCTTTAGTTTCTAATACACGTGTAGTCTTATTACATCCATTTTTGTATATATTTAAAACATTTCTTTTATACCCGTTTAACATTTTCCAAATGCATGTTTACCCTTTTCTTAGAAAAACACGTCTAGATTTTATTTCCAGATACGTGTATAACATCTCTTCAAATACATGTGAAATCATTTTTTGAATGGTAAAAACCATCTTTTGGCACTGTGTAAACATTTTTGTACATTGTACAAACATTTTTTGAAAATGTCATGGGCACATTTTTCAAACTTGTGAAGATTTTTTTAAATGTGACCTACGTTTTTTAATGTACGAACCTTTTTATCGAATTACCTGAATGTTTTTTCCATTTGTAAAAATGTCACGTATATTTCTGTTGAAATGCGTGACATTTTATACTTGTCACCTTTTTCGTACATATGGTTAACATTTTTCATACATATATGTAACATGTTTCGTACATATCATTAACTTTTTTTATATATGATTAACATCTTTTTACTTTTTACATTTTTTGTATACAATAGTGACATTTTTCTATACACATTTAGCACTTTCCTAATCCAAGATTAACATTTTTTCGTAATTTTATGTATAGCGTTTTTGTAACATATATATTTGAAATATTTCGAAATATGAACACAAGTACAAAAAAAAAAGTGAAGAGAAACCAAAAGAATGTGATAACGTCATCTGACATCAACACGGCGCGGCATCTGGTTACTGAGCTGGCCAGTTCCCGCTCCGGGCAGCGACCCATTCATAGGCGCTGCAGCGGGCGGCACATAGCCGTGCCCCTATGTCGCGCTTCAGGCAGCCGTTAGATTCGGTCGGCCAAGCGCGGACACTTGCCTTCACGTTTTTTTTTTCATCCGTTCTTCTCACATTTTTGCATTCGTGTTTTCTGCTTTACTTTTTTATTTCACTTCTAATTATAAATATTCTGAATATATATAATATAAACATTACTTTATATACAAATTTTGAAAAATGTTAATCATGAATTTATAAAATGTTAAATGTTTAGAGAAGAAGTGTTTCCGATGTATAAAAATAATGTACAATGTGTAAGGAAAAAAATAGACATAAAAAATATAGGTTTCCAAAATGTTAATCATATATTTGGACATTGTTAAACGTGTATATAAGAAATGTTTCCATGTGTAGAAGAAATGTACGATGTGCATGAAAAAAGTAGGCATAAAGAAATATGTTCTAAAAATGTTAACCATGTATTTTGAAAATGTTAAACATTTATATATAAAATGCTTCTGACGTATAGAAAAAATGATAATGTTTATTGAAAAAGTAAACATAAATAAAGTAGGTTTGGAAAGTCTTAATCATGTATTTTTAAAATGTTAAATGTGTATATAAAAAATGTTCCTGCTGTATACAAAAAGTGCAAAGTGTTTATGCAAAAACTAGGGATTAGAAAATACTCCCTCCGTCCCAAAATAAGTGACTCAAGTTTGTACTAACTTTGTACTAAACTTAGTACAAAGTTGAGTCACTTATTTTGCGACGGAGGGAGTATAAGTTATCAAAAAATGTAATCACGTATCTAGAAAATGTTAAACGTGTATATAAAAAATGTTCCTAGTGCAAATGATAATGCACAAAGAAAATCAATAAAAATCAGAAAAAATAAACACAGAGAAAAAAAGGAAAACAAAAGAAAGAAAACCAAAAACCAAAAAAGAAACAAAATAAAATGGGAAAGAAAGAAAGAAAGCCGGTAAAGTTTGTGAAATAAATGGTGAAAAACAATGAAAAACCGAAAACTGAATAAAACGGATGCAGATATTAAAGAAAGCAGAATGAAAAATAATTTAAAAAATGAAAAAAGGGCGATACTAGTACGTAGAGTGAGCGACTGAGCTTGCAAGTGAGTGACCGCGCTAACGGACCGGCTCATATGCGCGACCCCTTCTGGCCAGATGGATGCTAACCTCGCTATAGCGAGATATAGTGTTTCACGCAAATCGTTTGGTGCAGAGCCGTGAGGCATCCGCAGGACGATAGACTATAAAAGTTAAAAATGGTTAAGTCCCGGTGAACCACAGGCTAGTAGTTCCTTTTGTTGAGTTGTAACGTTCATGTGTATGAGATGTTGTAACGTTTATGTGTATATGAGATGCCCACGGTTGTAACAGCTGGACCGGGTCCAGTGGATAGCTACCTAGTCTTACGGCACCTCCCCTTCACGATCCCTGCATGTAGGGATGGGAGGTTGGCCCCTTGTGTATTTGTATCGATGCCATGAGGAACACGATGTGCTGTGTGGGTTTTCATCCTTCTTCTTGGTAATCAGAGCGCTAGGTTTTTCTTCCATGTCGCCTAGTCCACCACCCTCCCCGCTGGCCGACGCCGCCCCCTCCGAGCAGTCCGGCGGTGCCCAAACCCCTTCTGCTGAAGATCTCGCCGCTGCCGCGGCCGCCGACTCCTCTGCCGCGCGTCCTCGCGCCTCCCTCACCCCCGATCTCCCCCCCGCCAGTGACCTGCCCCTCGCCAACTCCACCATTCCCCTCTCCGTCCCCTTCACCTCCGCTCCGGCCGAGCCTCTTCCCTCCAACATCTCCCACATCGTGGATTTCAAAATTTCTTTGGATGGCTCCAACTTCATCCGCTGGCGGAACTATTTCAATCTCATCTTCGCCCGTTTTCATGCCGAGGATCACATCCGTGCCGGCGCCGCTTCGCGCCTCACCACCCCTCGCTGGCGTGACGACGACACCACGATCGTCCTGTGGTTCTTTGCCACTATCGCCGGCGATCTCCTCAATGTCATCGCACCGGCTGGCTCCACCGCGTACACCATCTGGCAGCGCCTCCACGAGTACTTCCTCGAGAATGAAGCCGAGCTCGCGATGCACCTCGGCCAGGAGTTCTGGGTGGCTGTGCGTGGCGACCAATCCATCAATGATTACTGCCGCCGTCTTCAGGGCCTCGCCGCCGCGCTCGCTGATGTCCGGGAACCGGTCACGGACCGTACCCTGACGCTGCAGATGCTCGACGGCCTCGGGAAGAAGTTCGAGCTCTAGGCGGCCATCATCCAGTCCACCCTCCCGCTCCCCACCTTCGCCCAGGCCCGGTCGTGCCTGGTGCTCGCCGAACTCGCCATAGACAAGCGGGCGCGCGCGGAGGGTGCGCAGGTCCTCGCTGTCCAGGCGGCTGACGACCGCGGTGGTGACCGCAACGGTGGTCGCGGCGATCGCAGCTACCGTGGCGCTCCAGGCGGCGGCGGGGGTGACCGTGGTCCGGCTGGTGGAGCTGGTCGTGGCGGTGACCGTGGCGCTCCTGGTGGGAACCGCGGTGGTGGCGGTCGTGGCGGCCGTGGCCGAGGCCGCAGACGTGGCCGCGGTGACGCTCCTGGTGGCTGCCGGGGCTCGCAGCAACCCTGGCTGGGGTATTTCGCTCCCATGGGGATGCCCTTCCCCCCGCCGCGCGCTCCTTGGATCCCGCCGAACTCGGCTGGCGTCCTCGGCCCCCGCCCCGGCCTGTCCACACATGCCTACCCCGTGCTGCACCAGCCACCGCCGCCTCCTTCGCCATACTCCTGGGATAGCGCGGCGATGTTCCACTCTGCTCCGAGCTATGGCGCCGCCTTCCCTCCTCAGGCCGACTGGATCATGGACACGGGCGCCTCTTCCCACGTGACCGGGGACCCAGGTATCCTCGACGAGTCTCATCCTTTATTGGCACATAATACTCGTCATATTATTGCTGGTAATGGGGCTCGACTTCCGGTGGTCGCCGTCGGTAACACTCGCCTCCCACCTCGGCCATTTTATCTCACTCATATCTGCTTTCGCCCAATATAGTTCAGAATCTAATCTCTGTTCGCCAATTCACTCGTGATAACTTGTGCTCTGTTGAGTTTGACCCCCTCGGTTTTTCCGTGAAGGATCTTCGAACCAAGGCGGTCCTTCTGAGGTGCAATAGTTCCGGCGACCTCTACCGCTTCTCGAACGACCATGGCGACACTCCTCCGGTGGCCTTCACCGTCAACTCATTAGATCTTTGGCATAAACGACTCGGGCACCCGAGCTCCTCCACTTTAGTTTACTTTCCATTTGATGTTCCTCCAAGATGTAATAAAACTACTTCGTCGTCGCTCTGTACTGCCTATCAGTTGGGCAAACATGCACGTCTCCCTTTCCTCACCTCCCACTCCTATACCACTGCGCCCTTTCAATTGTTGCATTGCGATTTGTGGAGCTCACCGATTGTTAGCTTCTCGGGCTACAAGTACTACCTCATTATTTTAGATGATTACACACACTATTCTTGGACCTTCCCCCTCCGTGCCAAGTCTGATACATGTGCCACGCTACAACATTTCTTCACCTTTGTGCTTACACAGTTTCATGTTTTGGTACGGTGCTTGCAATGTGACAATGGTGGCGAGTTTCTCACTACTCAACTTCATGATTTCTTCTCCTCCAACGGCATCTCCTTTCGCCTCACATGCCCCCACACCTCTCCCCAAAACGGCAAAGCGGAATGACACATCCGCACAACCAATGACGTGGTGCGTACCTTGCTTTTCCAAGCACATCTTCCTCCCCCGTTCTGGGTCGAAGCTCTCCACACCGCCACTAGCCTTCTCAACATTTTCCCTTCACGTGCCATCCACCACTTCACCCCCACTTCCCCCTCTACGGCAAAAACCCAACTTATGATCACCTCCGCACTTTCGGGTGTCTTTGTTTCCCTAACCTTTCTGCCACTACCACGCACAAACTATCACCGCGCTCCGCTCGTTGTGTTTTCATTGGGTACCCCCGTGAGCAGAAAGGCTATCGGTGCTTTGATCTGTCCTCGCGCAAGGTCATTACCTCCCGTCATGTTATTTTCGATGAGGCCTCCTTTCCCTACCCAGAATCACCGGTGGCCGCAAAAGATCCCGCCCATCCAGCCGCACAGACTGCTCCCCCCCTCGGATCTCCCCCGTATCCCACTTTTCCCGATCCACCCACTCCAGCCATGCCACGCAACCACCTCGTACCCTCCCCGACGCGCTTTCTGGGGCCCCCACTCCCGCATGCACACCAGCCCGCCCATGCCTCGCGGCCCCACCCAGCCATGCAGCCTCACCCATTGGCTCGCCAGCTGCACGAACGACAACTCCCGCTCCCAGCCCACGCAGTCCGCCTATCGCACGCCCTGCCTCAGATCTCTCGCCACAATACGCTCGTCCTCAGCCTTGCCACGGCCAATGGGTGGCCACTTCGGCAAATGGACGTCAAAAACGCCTTTCTTCACGGTGATCTCACCGAGACCGTCTACTGCCAACAACCCTCCGGTTTTGTTGATTCCGCTCATCCTACCCACGTGTGCCGCCTCAACAAATCCTTGTATGGGCTCAAGCAAGGGCCCCACACTTGGTTCCTTCGTTTCACCCGCTTCCTCCATACACTCGGCTTTGCCTCTTCTAGATGTGACACATCTCTTTTTATCCTCCGACGCGGGTCCTCCATGGCGTATCTCCTACTTTATGTAGACGACATCATACTCACCGCCAGCTCTGCTTCCCTCCTCACCTCGCTTGTGTCGTCTCTTACTAGCGAGTTCTCCATGAGTGACCTTGGCGACATTCACCATTTTCTCGGCATCAACGTGCATCGCAACACCACCGGTCTCTTCCTATCTCAAGAACAGTACGCCTTGGAGATTTTGGACCGCGCCAACATGCTCAACTGCCGCCCCATTTCTACACCTATCGACACTCGCTGCAAGTTGTCTAGCTCTGGTAGCCCTCCCTTTTCGGATCCCTCCAAATATCGCAGCATTGCCGGCGCGCTCCAATACCTCACTCTCACCCGGCCGGACCTCACCTACGCAGTGCAACAGATTTGCTTGTTCATGCATGCTCCTCTTGACTCACACTTTCAACTGGTCAAGCGAGTCCTGCGATACCTCCGCGGCACCACTCACTACGGTCTGCAGCTCCACCGTTGCTCGTCGCATGATCTCGTGGCTTATAGCGATGCTGACTGGGCTGGATGTCCTGATACTCGCAAGTCCACTTCTGGTTTCTGTGTCTTTCTTGGCTCCAACCTCATCTCCTGGTCGTCCAAGAGACAGCAGACCGTATCCCGCTCTAGTGCCGAGGCCGAGTACCGTGCTGTGGCCAACTGTGTTGCTGAATCCTGTTGGCTTCGCCAGCTTCTTGCCGAGCTCCACCGCCCCCCGCACCGCGCCACGATTGTCTATTGTGACAACATAAGTGCCGTGTATCTCTCCTCCAACCCGGTGCAGCACCAGCAAACGAAGCATGTGGAGATCGATCTTCACTTTGTTCGTGACCGCGTCGCCATTGGAGAGGCCAAGGTTCTCCACGTCCCGACCACATCACAGTTTGCGGATATCTTCACCAAGGGCCTCCCGTCATCAGTATTTTGTGATTTTAGAGCCAGTCTGAACGTCCTTTCCAATGACATTTGGACCGCGGGGGGGGGGGGGTGTTGAGTTGTAACGTTCATATGTATGAGATGTTGTAACGTTTATGTGTATGAGATGCCCACGGTTGTAACAGCTGGACCGGGTCCAGTGGATAGCTACCTAGTCTTACGGCACCTCCCCTTCACGATCCCTGCATGTAGGGATGGGAGGTTGGCCCCTTGTGTATTTGTACCAATGCCATGAGGAACACGATGTACTGTGTGGGTTTTCATCCTTCTTCTCCTTTTTGCGAATCAAAGTGCTTTATTGATCAAAGGTTTTGATTACAATCTTGGCGGAGAACATCGGCAAGGAAAGGAGGAATGTAGTTAAGCCAAAGGCATCGACGCCTGGAGTCGCTCGCTCTGTGAGCACACAGATGTTGCAACATTTGCATCCCCAACAAAGCTCAAACAAAAAGAACTAAAATTTGCACTAAGTGCCTTAACTTCATGAAGAGCAAGTGAGCGAGCGACTTAGCTAGAACAAGGCATGATGGATAGTTTCTTGAGCTCCACAATCTTCACAAAAATCTATCTGTTGTTCAATATGACGTATTTCAATATAGCTTTGCATGGAATATAGTTTTTATTAACTCGCCGCCACATGTTTCGGACCTTTGGAGGAACCGGTAGACCCCATAATTTCTTCCAAAAAGATGTATTGTCTCCCCCTGATCCACCTGGTAGCGACATTGTTCTTTGATCATCGATAATAGCTCTGTAAGTAAACCGGACCGAAAAATACCCATTCCTCTCGAGGTGCCAGCCCCAAGTATCATCCATCCCTCTCCCAATAGGTATCCTACATATAGCATGCACATCAGCCGGTATAAATTGTGTTAGCTATGTACTTAGCGTTCCTCATGAATTAGCCCACTGAGTCTATGGATTTGTACGACTGTACCTGCAAAAAAGACTATGGATCTGTGTGTCGCTCCTCCTGACCAGTATTTTTTTAAAGGAGCACACTAATGCATTCCATTACATAAGGTTGCTTGACAAATCTCCAGCTACACAGTCATTTAAAAATTGTGGAAACTGACCATGCCAGCACTTGAAAGTGCCTACATTCATGACTCCGCCATAAGTAGCAAGGGTGTGTGCAGCTTAGTTACATGACCTTGAAACATGTTTAATAGATACATCAGATAGGCCAACTTGTAACTGAAATTTGATCTCCCTAAACATAACACCTAAGTCAGAGAGATTATAATCTTCAGATGTGATAGTCTGCTTCAACACCAACGAATCAGCTTCAGAAATCACTTACAACATGTGGCGAGTGCTTGTTATCCCTTACAACATGCCTCCAAATGTCGGCTCGATAGAATCAAACTACATGATGGCCTTGCTCATCCCAGGTCTTAAAAGTCCTGAAAAGGATTTTGATTTATTCATGGAGCCTCTTGTGGAGGAACTTCAATAGCTATGGAGGGGTGTTCTCACTCGAGACCTATATAGCAGCCCACCAACTGATTTCTTTCTGCATGCTATTATAATTTGGTGCATCCATGATTATCCGGCTTTGGACACTATGTCAGGGCGAAAGACACATGGTTACAATGCATGTGTTCGCTGTGACAGGAATCCGCTGTCGTACGCAATACTTAGCAAGATCTGTTATATTGGACACCACTATTTCCTTGCCAAGGACAAGTCGCATCCTAGAAAATACCAAAGACATGTGTTCAATGCAAAGCATGAAAACCGTGCTGCACCAAAGAGGCTCACCGCCGATGAGTTGCAAGTGGAATTAGAGAGGGTCAGGCATATTACACCAGGAAACCATCCTGGTAATGGTAGAGGGAAAAGGAAGCGTGGTAGGGCAGAAGAGATATTATTGTTTACCCGCAGGTCCACTTTGTGGGACTTGGAGTATTGGAAAATTTTGGATCTGCGACATAATCTTGATGTGATGCACATCGAGAAAAATATATGTAACATCATTATCGGCACACTTCTTAATATTGAAGGCAAGAGAAAAGATACCTTAAAATCTAGGATTGATTTGACACACCTGGGTATCAGACATGATTTGCAGGTGCAAGATGAAGGTAAACCACGGGATATGGCACCAGCTGTGTATGTCTTGGACAAGGTAAAAAGAAAAAAAATTCTACAAGGTCATGTCACGTGTGAGATTGCCACATGGATTTGCTTCCAACCCTGAAAGGAGAGTCATAGCAGATGTACAAGGGTTGAAAACTCATGACTGCCATGTCCTACTTCAAAGGGTTTTACCTGTTATGCTGACTTATACAGAGCAGTTGTAGAGTTGGGACAATTCTTCAGGGAACTCTGCAGTAGAAATATTAGGATAGATGCTTTGGAGCGCCTTGGAGACAAGATACCAACTATCCTATGCGACCTTGAGAAGATTTATCCTCCAGCCTTCTTTGATGTGATGGTGCATTTGGCTGTTCATCTACCTGATGAGGCACTACTTAGAGGTCCAGTACAGTATGGCTGGATGTACCCTATTGAAAGGCGGCTAGGCACTTTCAAGGTCTATGTTAGGAATAGAGCTAGACCCGAGGGTTCCATTGTTGCTACAGAAGCGTTGACATTCTACTCAAAATACATTGAAACAGCTGATCAGCTTAGCAAAGAGGTGGGTGAAGACAATCCCGGACTCAATGTTTTCGATTATTCTATTCAAGTTATAGGGAAGAGTCGACAAGAGGACGAACCTAAAGATTTGGACAAAATGGTTTGGTATGTGTTGAATAATTGTCCTGAGATACTACGTTATATCAAGTAAGTGCTAAGTACTACAACTTATACATCGTAATCTACTAAACTTGCAGCACATTCTTATATATTTAGATGTTTGACGCGATCACTATATTATGCAGCATCTACAAAAAGGAGTTACTGCCGCAAAATCCAAGAAACATTGACAAACTAGTTTTGGCAGGATTTGCGAAATGGTTCAAGAGCCATGTAAGCTTTTGAATTGCAATGTTAGTTTTTTAATATATTGAGTACATAAGATGATCAACTTGTCTATTTTCTAACCATAGGTTAAGAAGATGCGGGTGGATGGGCAGGCAGTTGATGATGCCCTTTAATCACTAGCAATTAATGGGTCCTGATACTCGGGTAAGACATTATGAATCTTGCGTTGTTGGAGATGTGCGCTACAACACCCTTGCACGCGACGAAGGCAGGAAGACAAAAAACAGTGCCATCATGAGCACAGATACGTACAACAAAGAGACAACTGAAATGTATGCTAACATAACAGACATTGTTCAGTTGCAGTATATCTCCAGTTTAGAGGATCATCAGTGTGTGGTTCTGTTGTGCTGTCGTTGGTATAACCTGTTTTCCAGGATCGCAAAACCCAGAGCTGAGGATTATTTCAAATCCAGCAATGTCAAGGCGGTGTACCAGACCAACGAGCCTTTTATTTTGGCAAATCAAGCAACACAGATATTTTTCTTGGAAGACACATTTGCACGTGGTGATAACTGGAGAGTATTGCAAAGATTTGAGCAGATGAGTTCGTTTAATGAAGTTGCACAACAAGATGATGCTTACACTGCTCCTGATGTACAAGATAACACAGATATTCCTAATATCTTTGAGAACCATCACGTCAATGACGCCGGCGAAAAGAATGTCTGTCGTGCTGTGGACATACAAGAGTTGATCAAGAAGAAGCCAACGTTCGAGGACATTGAGGATGAAGAAGAAGATGACACTGTGGGGAATTACGATTCGGACTGATACACATGGTGAAGATGTTCACGCTGCTGCTACGGATGATGATTAGATTGCTTTTGTCATATTTGCCTGTGAGAAGATGTTTTTTTATCTACTATGTGAAATTGTGTTCGCTATGACAACTGAAACCTGATGAACGTGTTGTTTAGTATTTTGGTGTGAGAACATCACTTGTTGTGTATGCTGATTTGTGTTTGGTGATTGCAGGACGACTAAAACATGATGACATTGTTGTTTAGTTCTACTCATATTTGGCTGTGAAACTTGAATTTGATGGCATAGTTTGCTGTTGGACTGCAATTTGCTCGACATCTTCGAATGGGAACAAAGCTAACCTGACAGGGCCTCTGCTAATTTATTTATTTATTACCAAAAGGGCCTTTGCTATTTATTTATTTATGAGCAAAAGGGGATACCCCTGATTTCCGTTAATATAAATCATTAGATGTTCACAACACTATGCCCAGCCTGCTACACAGGTTTCATTCATTACTAGTTTCAGCAAAGTGCTCATGTCATAGCCACTGAATACATCACGAGTGCTACATACGCTGCAAATAAAGAGACAATCATCCTACAGAGCACATTGATTTTTCCCATTATCTTCACAAGCTCTTTCATCTCCTCATTGCTGTCAAGGCCGTTCAACAACTGTTGCTTGGCCATGATCAGAGGAACTGCATCTTTAACCTTCTGCTCTGCATCTTCCTCTTCTGTCGTTCCTTACTTGTCCAACACCCAACCTGCTGGTATTGGGATTCCTCGGCTAACCAAATAATCAGCGTAGTTGCATTCCCCCACATCAGCAACTTCCCAGAAATACAAATCACATGAATCTTCCCTTTTTTGCACAAATCAAATTGGAAGGTCATCAACCAAACTATTAAAAAATCAGCAACTGAAAGCAGCAGAACAACACTTAAACATATTATTACCCCATGATTCAGGCATTTGTAGAAGACCCGGCCAGGGTTGAGGATTGTGGTTGAGACGCGATGGATGACTCTACATGATTTGCAGCAGTGGCACCACACCAACGGCAGCGGGTTGTGATGAGCAACCGGCTGCGATGCGTGTGCCGGCGGGGGTGTGATGAGACCCACAGGCGATGGTACGGGTGGCGACTTGGCGCATATCTGGTTGTTGCCTGCTGAAGAGCAGGTGGACGAGAAGCCAGCGGACATGGTTGCTGCGACCAGAGCTTCTGATGCTAGGCAGAGTAAGTAGAGAAGAGGAGAAGCGAACGTTGGATATGCCAGTTTCATTACTTGCAGAGTAGCATAGACCATATATAGTCATAGTCTAGGTTTGGATTCGAACCAGCTACAGGAGCACGTCTCTCTTAAACTCAACAATGTCTCTTTACTGGTACACTGGCTTGTTCTATACGCCTTCTCAAGTCTTAGATTTTCTTTCTTTTTTTGAGGAAGGGAGAAGGACAAAATTGAGAGTTCCTAGGACTCGAACCCAAGACCTCTCGGTTGAAAACCAAGGGTGCTAGTCACTTATGTGGCAAACGTTCCCTGGAAGGAGGATGGCAAACAAACGCATTTTCCTCGCAGTTTTAGTTGCGACGCAAGATCGAATGGTCACAGTTTCGGGAATGTTATCAGGCGAATGAGCCTAGTTTTTCTTTTCTTCTTATATATAAAAAAGTATGCTACTTGGTGTCGGTTTAGTCAACAAACGATTGTGCCAACCTTGACCGTTGGATTGACATTCAATGTCTGTCATGTTTCTTCAGTCTCTTCTTCCTCCAGCCGCCAAAGCCAAACCAGCGCCGGCAGGACCGCCTGCTCCCGCCTCCCACGACTGGCTATGCTGCCGCGCACGCATCGTGGCCACATCGCACCCTTAAACTATGCGCACCTTCCCGGCTCCTATTCGTTCCCGTCCGAGGCCTTACCATCGTCCTCCGCCTTGGTTCGCTCGCCACGGTGCCGACCTTCCGTGTTGTCAACATGGTAAACAACCGAGAGGAATAAGGAGATGACTGTACATGATGAGGATGACAGTAGGGTCCCAGCAGCGCGCACGGTAATTTTGTTTTTTCGGGACGGAGAAGGGTATCAACTGGGTTGTGCGGGAGTTGTGGCCTGTCTAGCCCAGGCTTTTATTTCATATGTTTAGCACATGACCAGCCCAGTTTGTTTTTTCCTTTCTGAAAATGGCTAGCCAGCTATTTTGTTTGTTGCAGAATAACCAACGTAGGCCTACTTCCTTTTCTATGCCCTGCTGGGCCGGAAATCTTTCAAGACGAGGAGGGATGCATTTTGCCCAGGAAATGGGCTATAAGTAATAAAAAATGGGCTATAAGTAATAATAAATGGACTGTAAAATGAAAAATACAACAAACAGGCAATTAGTTCCAAAATACTTTTTTCTTTCGGATTTTGATATTTTAAATTTCATTTTTTTGTGTGGGTAAAATTTCATTGAATTTAAATTAAGGTATATTTAATTTTAAATTTATTTTGAATCTGGCTAGAAATTTCGGGTTGTATGCTGTTTGGGACAAATTTGGAGGCTAAGTCGTGGGTCTACTAGGTTGACGTGTACGAAAGGCTTTGTCAACTTAGTCCACAAACGATTCTAGCAGCAGTGACCGTTGGATGTTAATCCAACGATCGTGCTGCTTCTTCAATATCTGAACTTCTTGCTCCAGCCGCCCAAACCAGCGCCGGTGGGACTGCCTACTCCTGCCTCTCGTGGCCGGCTGTGCTGCCGTGCAGGCCGCACCGCCCCACCCTACTCCATTGCTGGCTAGGCCATTCCTCTACTCACCCACACCTCCTGTTATTTTCCGGCGATGACAGCCGGACCAGTAAACCCTCGTACTCCCCACCGCGTGGGCAACCACTACCGAGTCTTCCCCGGCTCCGTGTCGTTCCCTTCCTAGGCCTCGCAGTCGTCCACCGCCATGGTGCTCTCGGCGCGGCTTGGTCAACATGGTCAATGAACGACATCCATCGGACGTGGACTGTACGTGGAGAGGCTGACAGCTGGGTCCATGGCCGCACACAAGGAAATGCCTCCTTATTACGCGCAAAATAATGATTCCTCCACCTGACATCTGGGACCCACCGGAAGGGCCTCTGTATTTCGCGAAAAAAAGTTCCTCCAGCTGACAGGTCGAACCCACCAGCTATATCTTCGCACGCAAGGAAGTGGCTCCTTATTATGCACAAAAAATGAATACTCCCCCTACTAGCTGGAACCCATCATAGTGGGAGGCTGACTTGTAGGCCTACTAAGTTGACGGGGACGGAGGGTTTTGTCAACTTAGTCAATAAGAACGATTCTAGCTCCAGTTACCGTACGATGTTCATCCAACGACCGTAGTGCTTCTTCAACCTCTGGTCTTCTTGCTCCAGCCGCCCAAACCAGCGCCGGTCATGCCGCGTGCTCCTGCCTTCCATGGCCGGTTGTGATGCCGCGGAGGCCTCACTGCCCCCTACTACTCCCACCGCTAGCCAAGGCATCCCTCTACTCACCCACACCCCCTGTTATTCTGCGGCGACGGCAACCTCACACCACAGCCGAACCAGTGAACCCTCGTACTCCTCTCTGCCTGGGCATCCACTACCGCGTCTTCCCCGGCTCCGCGTCGTCCCCTTCCTAGGCCTCGCCATCGTCCACCGCCTTGGTGCTCTCTGCGCGACGTGGTCAATGTGGTCAACGACCGACTTCCATCGGAAGAGTACTGCACGTGGAGAGGCTGACAGTTGGGTCCACGGCCGCAGCAAGGAAGTGCCTCCTTATTACATGAAAAATAATGATTCCTCCACCTGACAGCAAGGACCCACCGGACGGGCCACCGTATTTTGAGAAAAAAAGTTTCCCCCTGACTGCTGGGACCTACCAACTACATCTTCGCACTCAAGGAAGTGCGTCCATATTATGGTAAAAAAATGATTCGTCCCCTGATTGCTGGGACCCACAGCTACACCTTCGAAGCAAGGAAGTGCTTGATAGTCGGGACCCACCTAGTCGAAGCATACGTAGTATTGTCATTCTGGTCGCGAACGTGTACGTACATACTGGTCGATGTAGAGGCGCGCACATGTCGTAGTAGAGGCGTGCACGTAGCATGTACACGTACGTACAGTGGCTAGGGTGCAAGAAAGTAAATACGGCTATGTATGTACATGCGGGCGGGGTCTCGAACGCCTACTCGCGCATACGTACGGCCAGGGCTCGTGTGTTGAGGAACGCGTTAATTTCAAAAAAAATTCAACGATCATGCAAGATCTATCTATGTGATGCATAGCAACGAGAGAGGAGAGTGTGTCCACGTACCCTCGTAGACCGAAAGCAGAAGCGTTATGACAACGCGGTTGATGTAGTCGTACATCTTCACGATCCGACCAATCTTAGCACCGAACGTACGACACCTCCGCGATCATCACACGCTCAGCTCGGGGACGTCCCTCGTACTCTTGATCCAGTTGAGGCCGAGGGAGAGTTTCGTCAGCACCACGGCGTGGTGACGGTGATGATGAAGTTACCGGTGCAGGGCTTCGCCTAAGCACTACAACGATATGACCGAGGTGTGTAACTGTGGAGGGGGCACCGCACACGGCTAAACAATGTCAACTTGTGTGTCTATGGGGTGCCCCCTTTGATGAGAATACAGACCCGGGGTAGGGTCATAGACCTGACCTACACATCCTACCCAAGGTCACTACCCTAAGAAGTCCAAGAGACAACAAAGAACCCCCAGTCAAAGGTGTCGAGTGCAATCCACTCGACCAATCATATCACTCGGGTACCCGTCCTACCTGAAGCCACTCGACCATACAAGGAATCACTCGACCTACTGAAGACCAGGAGTCGCTCAACACTGCAATGGTCAGGCGTTCACTCCGTAGTCTTTAAAATCATTAATAGCACTTATGGCCGGCGTTATCAGTAACGCCCTGTCTTTATGTACATTGAACCTCTTGTAATGGAGGATGGCTGGGGTCCTGGCGCACTCTATATAAGCCACCCCCTCCTCTGGCACAAGGGTTCGCACCCCCTGTAACAGCACACACATATAATCCAGTCGACAGCCTCCGGGCACCAAGACGTAGGGCTTTTACTTCCACCGAGAAGGGCATGAACTCGTAAATCTTGTGTGTACACCTTCACCATAGCTGAGATCTTGCCTCTCCATACCTACCCCCCTTTCTACTGCCAGTCTTAGAACCATGACAGTTGGCGCCCACGATGGGGCAGGTGTCTTAGCGACTTGTTGGTGAAGTTGCAATTTTTTCCGATCCCCATCATCATGGTTTCTAGCGGTAGATTGGCTGAGGGCCGTGAGATCCGTCTCGACGCGCTCGTTTTCATCGCCGACGACTCCGCCTGGCTTCAAGAAGCTTCCCTTGACGTCAAGGCGCTCCTTGTCCGAGGGGCCACATACTTTTGCGTGTGCGTACACGGCGTCCTTCTCCGGCAGCCGTCGACCCAGTATCGGTCGGCTCCGATGGTGTCTTCTCTCCCCGCTGTTCGCCGCCGAAAGCGATCCGGTCGGTCGCAGCTTCAGCGGTGGGTGAAACACGTGGTGGCTCGACATTTGGCCATCCATAAAGTCGTGGCAATCAAGCTCGACGAAACTCTCCATGGCCTATTCGACCCGTCGACTCGCTCCTTCGAGATTGCATCCGAGTGCGACAGCAGCGACCCTGCGGCTGAAGTCTTGATGGTCGACGGACCATGTAGTCCGCCTGGTTTCCGCCGTGAAGATGGCGGGGATGGTGGCGGCGATCCTCCGCGTGTCCACGAGGAGTACCATCCCGTACCCCTCTCTTCGCAGCAGAGGGAAGAACTTCGTCGCCGCAACATGGATGCACTCCGCACGCCCATCATTGGAGAAACCCTCGAGGCTCGGGCCTTGGAAGAGGTGCGCTTGGCTAATTTGGCTGAGCACACTCGACTGGAAAACCTCCAGCGTGCACTCGACGAGCGTGCTCGAGAGCGGATACCTGATTCTAGTCGACGACAGCTTTTTCCACCTCCACCTAAGGTATACCGCACTCTGATTCAAAATCTCACATCTGCGGCCCGAATAGCAGAGTCAATTCAACCTTCCTAGTCGGAGGCTGGCAGAGGTTTGATGCAGATCCGGGCCTTACTCCGGGTAGCAGGAGAATAGAACACAGCAGTGTCTCAGTCGCGAAATAGGATTCTTAGCAGATCCGTGGTAGCGGATACAGTTCAGTCGGCCCACAGCCCAAGATCGCTCCTGCGGCGTGAAAGCCGTGGGCAGTATGACCACCGACTCGACCGCGACAATCATCGTCGAGTGCCCACACCTCCTCCGAGGAGCGGATCATATGTGCCTCGGCAATACGATGACAAACGCCATCACAGCGGCGAGCGCAGAGTACCGGCCGACCCAAGAGAGCCAGGCTTTGATGCGAGATCTATTCTCGTTCAAGGTCTAGTCGACCGGAACAGGGCGCATAGGAAGGACCTTGACAGGAATCGTCCAACTGGTAGCAGAGTTCATGTTTCAGGTCCGGAATGTTTTAGCAGAGCCATCAGGGATGCAGTGATTCCTCCCAACTTCAGGTTGGTGATGTGAGTCAGCAAGTTCACTGGAGAGTCCAAGCCTGAAACTTGGCTTGAGGATTACCGAGTGGCTATGCAGATCGGTGGCGGTAATGATGAAGTGGCCATGAAACATCTTCCTTTGATGTTGGAAGGGTCAGCCAGAGCATGGTTGACTCAGTTAGCCCCTGGCAGTATATTCAGTTGGGAAGAGCTTGCCCGAGTGTTCGCCAGGACTTTTGAGGGCACTTGCAAGCAACCTGTGGGGTTAACAGAATTGCAACATTGCATACAGAAACCGAGTGAAACTCTAAGAGATTACATTCAGAGGTGGACCACTTTGCATCACACAGTGGAAAATGTATCAGAGCACCAAGCAGTGTGTGCCTTCAAAGAAGGCGTCGAATATCGAGAGTTGGTCCTGAAATTCGGTCGGACTGGAGATATGACCCTGACTTAGATGATGGAAATAGCCACTCGATACACTAACAGAGAAGAAGAGGATCGACTCCGCAGCTGAAAGAGTAAACCAGTCGGCCAGGACGTCGGGGGAGGCAATTCCAATCGGAAACAGAAACGTAAGGCTGAACCTGCAGCGCCTGGTGAAATTGCGGCTGTAGTTCAAGGAAAGTTTAAAGGAAAACCTAAGGGCCCTGGACCCCTAAGAAGGTAAAATATCAAGCATGAAATGATGTGTTGGATTTACCATGTCACATTCATACGAAGAAGGATGAAGAGGGTAATCTGATTTATCCTAAACACACCACTCGGCAATGTCGACTCCTGATCCAGCAGTTCCAAGAGAAACAACCCAGTGAGAAGGAAAAAGAGTCGGACAAAGACGAGGATGAAGAGGAAGACGATGGTTATCCCATAGTCAATTCCACCCTGATGATTTTTGCTGATGTTGAGAGCAAGAGTCGATGGAAAGTTATCAACAGAGAAGTGAATATCGTTGCTCCAGTGACGATGACCACATACCTGAAATGGTCACAAACAGCCATCACATTCGACCAGTCTGATCACCCGGCGCGTATAGCCACTCCTGGGAGGCAAGCGTTGGTGGTCGGCCCAGTGGTCGAAGGCACTCGACTGACCAAAGTGCTAATGGATGGTGGTAGCGGTCTGAATATCCTTTATGCTGAAACCTTGAAGGGGATGGGCATTTCGATGTCCGAGCTTAGTGAAAGCAATATGAGCTTTCATGGTGTTATCCCTGGAAAGAAAGCCGAATCACTCGGCCAGATCGCCCTTGATGTGGTTTTCGGTGATTCCAAGAATTACCGCAAGGAAAAGTTGACATTTGAAGTAGTAGATTTCCGGAGTGCTTTATCATGGTATTCTGGGTAGGCCTGCTTATGCACGTTTTGTGGCTCGGCCATGTTATGTGTACCTCAAGATGAAGATGCCCGGCCCCAGATGAGTGATCACAGTCACTGGTAATCGGCAGAAAGCAGAAGAATGCTTCCAGAAGGGTTCTAAAATTGCCGATGCACAAATTGCAGCAGTTGAATTCGAAGAATATTAGAAGAATGCAGATCCGAGTGATTTGCCCCGAGCTAATAAGCCTGCCAAAGATTCTGCATTTCAGTCGTCTGGAGAGACAAAGCCGATTCATATCCACCCGACCGATCCCAATGCTGCACTGAATCATATCTCAATGACACTCGACAGTAAATAGGAGGAAGCGCTCATCCAGTTCCTCCGTGAGAACTGTGACATCTTTGCATGGAAACCTTCTGACATGCCGGGTGTACCCAGAGAACTGGCTGAGCACCATTTGCATGTCAATCCAAAGGCAAAACCTGTCAAAGAGCATCTTCGGCGGTCCGCCGTGCAGAATAGAAAAGCAATTGGCGAGGAAGTGGCTCGGCTCCGAGCAGCAGAGTTCATCCGAGAGATCTACCACTCCGAGTGGCTTGCCAATGTGGTCATGGTCTCTAAGAAGGACGATTCACTTCGTATGTGCATCGATTTCAAGCATATCATTCGGGCCTACCCGAAAGATCATTTCCCTCTCCCCCGCATCGATCAGATTGTCTACTCGACTGCGGGGTGCGAGCGCTTGTCTTTTCTAGATGCATATTCCGGGTATCATTAGATCCGACTGTATGGTCCCGATGAAATAAAAACGGCTTTCATCACTCCATTCGGGTGCTTTTGTTATGTCACCATGCCATTTGGTCTTAAAAATGCTGGCGCCACATTCATGAGGATGATTCAGAAGTGCATGCTCACTCAAATCAGTCGGAATGTGGAAGCATACATGGATGACATTGTGGTCAAGTCGTGTAAGGGTTCCGACCTGCTGACCGACCTTGCAGAAACCTTTGCCAACCTGAGAAGGTAGGATATCAAGCTTAATCCGTCGAAGTGCACATTTGGAGTCCTGGGTGGAAAACTACTCGGTTTCCTCGTTTCTGAACGGGGTATCGACGCGAACCCAGAGAAAGTCGATGCCATCCTCCGAACGAAATGCCCTGTGCGTGTGCATGACGTTCAAAAGCTTACTTGTTGTTTGGCCGCCTTGAGTCGATTCATTTATTATCTCGGTGAAAAGGCCTTACCTCTTTACCGATTGATGAAGAAATCTGACAAGTTCGAATGGACTGATGAAGCTGACGCTGCGTTTGCAGAGCTCAAAGCCCTGCTTTCCACCCAGCCTGTGCTTGCTGAACCAATCAGCAAAGAGCCTTTACTGCTTTACATTGCAGCCACTGGACAAGTTGTCAGTATAGTACTCACGGTCGAGCGGGAAGAAGAAGGAAAATCCTATAAAGTTCAGCGCCCAGTGTATTATCTTTCTGAAGTTTTGACTCCATCCAAGCAGAGATATCCGCATTATCAGAAGCTTGTTTATGGAATTTACATGACCATGAAGAAGGTTGCACATTATTTCTCTGATCACTCCATTATAGTTGTCAGTGATGCACCATTATCTGAAATTCTGAATAACAGAGATGCAACTGGTCGAGTGGCAAAATGGGCGATTGAACTCCTTCCATTGGATATCAAGTTTGAGGCAAAGAAAGCTATCAAGTCCCAAGCAATTGTAGATTTCCTTGCCGAGTGGATTGAGCAGCAACTGCCGACTCAAGGTCACTCGGAGCATTGGACCATGTTCTTCGATGGCTCCAAGACGCTGAATGGTTCCGGTGCTGGAGTAGTATTGGTATCCCCCCGTGGAGACAGGCTCAGCTACGTTCTCCAGATTCATTTTGATTCCTCCAACAATGAAGCTGAGTATGAAGCACTTTTACACGGGTTGCGTATGGCCATTTCACTCGGTGTCCGTCGCCTCATGGTCTACGGCGACTCAGATTTGGTGGGTAATCAAGTAATGAAAGAGTGGGATGTCAGGAGCCCGGCTATGACGGGTTATTGCAACACAGTAAGAAAGTTGGAAAAGAAGTTTGAGGGGTTGGAGCTTCACCATATACCCCGACTGAAAAATCAAGCTGCAGATGAATTGGCAAAGGTAGGATCCAAGAAAGAGACCATCCCCAGCAATGTGTTTCTGGAACATATTCACTCACCTTCAGTTCAGGAAGATCCTTTTACTGAAGAGCCCCCACAGCCTAAGAGCACCACAGATCCGACTGAAGTCGAAGTCCCAGCCGTAGTCAACTTGATCATGGAGGTTTTGGTCATCACTCCCGACTGGACAGTGCGATACATTGCATACATTCTTAGGAAGGAACTTCCAGAGGATGAAGAAGAGGCTCGACAGATCGTCTGTCGATCCAAAGCCTTTACTGTGATAAGAGGGCAGTTGTTCAGAGAAAGTGTAACTGGAGTCAGCCAAAAATGCATCACGCCAGAAGAAGGCCGAATGATCCTCAATGATATTCACTCAGGAACCTGTGGTCACCATGCATCCTCCCGGACCATCGTGGCCAAAGCATACCGAGCCGGATTTTACTGGCCTCATGCCAACGAGATGGCAAAAGAAATAGTAGACAAATGTGAAGGCTGCCAGTTCTACTCCAACATGTCCCATAAACCCGCGTCAGCTCTGAAGACTATTCCACTCGCCTGGCCTTTTGCTATTTGGGGATTAGATATGGTCGGACCTCTGAGGACTGGCAGGAGTGGTTTTACTCATGTGCTCATAGCAGTCGACAAGTTCAGCAAATGGATCGAAGCAAAACCCAATAAAAACATTGAAGCACGTACAACTGTTAGCTTCATCAGAGAATTAACATTTAGATATGGTGTTCCACACAGCATCATCACTGATAATGGGTCGAACTTCGATTCTGATGAGTTCAGTGCCTTTTGTGCTTCCCAAGGCACTAGGGTCGACTATGCTTCAGTCGCCCACCCTCAGTCGAATGGACAAGCTGAAAGAGCAAATGGATTGATTCTCAAAGGACTGAAACCCCGATTGATGCGTGACCTCAAGCATGCAGCAGGTGCCTGGGTCGATGAACTTCCATCAGTACTTTGGGGATTGAGGATGACACCAAATCGGTCGACTGGCCAAACTCCATTCTTCCTAGTCTACGGAGCTGAAGCTGTACTCCCGAGTGATTTGCTTCAGAATGCACCTCGAGTCGAACTTTTCTCAGAAGATGAAGCAGAACAGGCTCGACAAGATGCAGTTGATCTCCTAGAAGAGAAAAGAGAGATGGCCTTGATCCGGTCGACCATCTATTAGCAAGACCTGCGTCGATTCCACGCCAGAAATGTGAGGGGTCGGGCATTTCAGGAGGGAGACTTGGTTCTTTGGGTGGACCAGCAGAAACCACACAAGCTCGCTCCTGCCTAGGAAGGCCCCTTCATCGTCACCAAAATGCTCCACAATGGAGCATACCGACTTTACAACGTCTAGCACAATAAAGACGAGCCACGCGCTTGGAATGCGGAGCTTCTCCGCCACCTTTACACTTAGCTTTCAGACTATTAAGATGTAATAAGAGATACCTTCTTGCTTGATTATAAAAGGATTTACAGTCTCCTGAATGATTGTTGTTCCTTTTTACATGTCCTAAATCCCCTAGTGGGTGCCTTAGCTGCGAATCCGCTTCGCCTAAAGCTGAAAAATCCTTCCGAGTGGTGAGCAAGTCTCTCACTCGGGGGCTTAGCTGCGAATCCGTTTCGCCTAAGTTGAAAAACTCCTACTGAGTGGTGAGCAAACCTCTCACTCGGGGGGCTTAGCTGCAGTCCAGTACTCGCCTAAGTTTGAAAAATCCTACCGAGTGGTGAGCGATCCTCCCACTCGGGGGCTTAGCTGCAGTCCAGTACTCGCCTAAGTTTGAAAAATCCTACCTAGTGGTGAGCAATCCTCCCACTCGGGGGCTTAGCTGCAGTCCAGTACTCGCCTAAGTTTGAAAAATCCTATCGAGTGGTGAGCGATCCTCCCACTCGGGGGCTTAGCTGCAGTTCAGTACTCACCTAAGTTTGAAAAATCCTACCGAGTGGTGAGCGATCCTCCCACTCGGGGCCTTAGCTGCAGTCTAGTACTCGCCTAAGTTTGAAAAATCCTACCGAATGGTGAGCAATCCTCACACTCGGAGGCTTAGCCGTAGTCTAGTACTCGCCTAAGTTTGAAAATGCATTCTGTCCCGATCCACAAAGACGGCGGGGTGCAGGTCGACCACGACCCCCTCCTCAAGGTTGCACCATCAAGAAGAACGACGAGATTGAGCGTGTTGCCAAGGTGAACCGCTTTCAGGAACGTCAGGACCATTGCTGAGTGCCTCACTAATGAGCTGATCAATGCTGCCAAGGGCTCATCCAACAGCTGATGCCAAGGCGAACTGCTTTCAAGAACATCAAGACCATTGCTGAGTGCCTCGCTGATAAGCTGATCAATGCTGCTCAAGGCTCGTCCAACAGGTCAACTATGGCCTCTTCTTCAGAAGCTGTGAACCAATCCGAGTGAAGAACGAGTTCCACTGAGAGACAAACACAACATATTCAAAGATAAACCAAGTTCAGATAAATCCAAAGGTTCCAGACCGCGGATTAAATTACTCGGGTGTCAGGACCGAAGGAGTTTCAACTATTACAAAATCACTCGGCATTCCGAGGCAAATAAAGCATAATGTTTTTCAGTCACTCGTCAGGGGAAGGACTGGCTGGATCACAGAAGCTGTCAAGGTCAATGCTGTCTGCAATGCGAGTGGCAGCCTCAAGGAAGGTGTCTATGAAGGACTGGAAGGTGTGCTTCATAGTATTCGCAACCTTGAGGGCCGCCAACTTGTCTTCTCGGGCGTCCTTGCAGTGCACTCGGACCAATGACATGGCGACATCAGTGCCACAGCGAGCAGATGATTTCTTCCACTCCTGCACTCGTCCAGGGATATGATTTAGTCTAGTCATCAGCGACTCGAGATCTTGTGAAAGTTCCGCCTAAGGCCAGAGTTTGGTGTCAACCCGAGTCATCGCCGCCTTCAGTCGAGCCAAATAAGCAACGACATTGTCCAAGCATGGTTCCAGCCGCAGCAAGTTCATCGCAATGTCATCTTTCACACGACAGTTGATGGGGTCGAGACCCGTATTGGCCCGCTCAGTCTCAGCCTCAAAATCCTGGCAAAGTTCTACACAATCAGGAAAAATAGTGAGTCTACAATATAACAAAACACTCCAGTCGACGGCAACTAACCAGTCGAACGGTGATACCTTCAAGCTTCAGGACTAGTTTTGCAGCAAGTTGTCCCAAATAGGACTCCAGCTCGCCTGTCCTGGCTCTGAGGATTCCAACTTCATTGGTCAAGTTCTCCTTGTCCTTCTTCAGTTGCTCAACTTCCCGATTGGCTTCAGAGATGGCAGTCTTCATCTTCGAGTTCTCCTCTTCTAATTTGCCGACCGAAGCCAGCTTCTTGTCTGCAAACGCTGTCTTCTCTCGTGCCTCCTTCTAAGCAGCAACAAGATCCCGATCCTTCTTCTCCAGAGCTTCCTTCATTCTCTCTAAAGAAACAACACTCTTCAGATGAGCTTGAAGCTGACAGTTTTCACTACACACATCTGCTCGTGTGAAGTCACTCAGTTCAAAGAGACTGAAAGAAAAAACATTGAATGGCGTGAGCCACGAGGTGGACAAGTGTCGATAGGTTACCTCCCATGATGGTTGTTTCTTTTTGAGTAGTCTTAAGGTTCTTCTTCGCCAGTTCAAGATCAAGTTCGAGGTTGATGTGCTTCTTGTTCAACTCAGAAAGTCGAGCCCCAAGCTCACAAAACCTCTGTAGCCAGCGAGAGAAATATGTCAGTCGAGAGTAACAAAAGACAATGACAGCAAAAGTTACTCTAAGACTACTGCCGAATCAAACATTCAATAGTAGTCTCGGGGACTACACCCAGTGGGTGCACTCAGTGTGCCCCCACTGGTTTAGATCAACACACAGCATGGTCTGCCCGACATGAGTCAAAAAGAGTAGATTCTAAGACCTCAGCCGGCTGCCAGCAGTCGACCGTGGTCTTGGGGACTACACCCAGTGGGTGCACTCTGCGTGCCCCCACTGGTTCGGACAGAACACTAAGACTCAGCAAGAGTCGAGTGGAGTGGAAGATCTCTTAAACTCTAAAATAGGCACACCCCAGTGGGTGATCAGATATGAAACATATGCACATTCAAAAGTTCAGTCGGGGGATCACTGACCTTAACATTGGTCTGCAGAGAGATGTTGGCATTATAGGCCACCTGGCTTGCCTCGTACATCACCTTCACCTGCTCCATAACAAGGTTCACCTGGCGAAGAGCCTCCCTGCCAGCACTTGGCGAGTCATCTGGGGTCCGGTATGCAGCAAAAAGTGATGGCTCCAAGGCGGCCGAAGAAGATACTGGGTCAGATGAGTGGAGTTGCACTGGAGCAGCAAGAGCCGGAGTAGCCGACCCTGATGGATGATCAGACATGAGCGGGTCGGTGAATGCGACGTTGGTCTGAACCAGATCTCCGGATTGCTCGACCACCGCCTCAAGCACCGGCGTCGACTGAGGGACTTGAACTTCAAGCCCTCTCCTGCTTGAGCCCCTGCCTCCCCTCCTCCTCTCCTGTAGAGGCACCTCTTCTGCTTCATCATCGGGAAGCACGACGATGTCTCGCAGAACTGTAGCAAAAGAAAAACATTGGAAATTCAACTGACCAATAACTCAATCGACTAAATGAGTTCTGGTCGAGCAGACTTACCAGCTCAGGAGGTGGCCGCGTGGTCGGTTTCCTCATCTCCTGGAGCCTTGTCAATATCCATGTCAGTCACAGTAGAGGTTGGGCTGGAAAGGTACATGATCCATTCGGTCAGAACAGAAGTATCAGTCGGCCTAGATAAACACAAGAAAGGTTCTCACCCTGAGGCAACAGGGACGTCCATCTTGATCCTCGGCAGAGTCTTCCGAGTCTTTGGAGGAACAACCTTGGGCTGCTTGGCGACTATCTCTGTTGGCTCTGGAGTCGACGTCCGAGTGCGCTTCTGTGTTTGGGTGCTTGGAGCCACGTTCTTTCCGTGCCCACCCACCGAGTCATGGTGTTGCTTGGATTGGCATTCAGAGCGAGGCGGCGAGTCGACCGCCTCCTCGTCGTCTGATTCCTTGCTTTCCTCCTCCTCTTCTTCATCCGAAGATTTCCATTCACCACTCTCCTCCGCACTGGCCTCTCCCTCCTTGCCCTGCTCCATAACTTGTTCACCGTTGGGCATTGAATACATGTCAGTGAAAACCTACAAGACAAGAAGTCGAGTAAAAGTCAGT
The DNA here is from genome assembly GCA_963921465.1 of Triticum timopheevii. Taxonomy (NCBI): domain Eukaryota; kingdom Viridiplantae; phylum Streptophyta; class Magnoliopsida; order Poales; family Poaceae; genus Triticum; species Triticum timopheevii. The sequence goes on along the minus strand of OY997264.1, from coordinate 625,209,797 downwards.
TGAGCTCAAGAGTAGTCGGAATGTACATGCAAAAACAGTCGGAATGAAGAACATACCTTGTCGGGCTGATTGTCATCACTGAAGGGGACGACTCTCCTGGCCCCTCTAGGGTTGTCCTTGTTGCCTGTAATGCTCTTCAACCACATGGCCACGGTCTTGGCTGGCACTTCCTCTGGATGGACCCGAGCAGTGTTGTCAGCCCCAGAGTACAACCACATGGGATGGTCACGGGCCTGAAGGGGCTGGATGCATCGACTGAGGAATACTTCCAGCAGGTCCATGCAAGTGATGCCTTCATTGATCAGTTGGACCACCTTCTCGACTAGCATTTTCTTCTCCACGTTCTCAGCAACAGTCACTTTCAACGAGGAAGGAGTTTGGACACGGTCAAAAGTGAAATGGGGAAGGCCGGTCAATTGACCTGGGGTTGTGAGGTCCTGGCAGTAGAACCAGGTCGACTGCCAGCCCCTAACCGATTCAGGGAGAGTTATGGAAGGGAAAGAACTCCTCTGGACTCTTTTGGATACCCAAACTCCCACACATCTGAATGACATGTGTTTTCTCATCACTCGTGTTCGCCTTCTTCACCGACTGAGAACAGATGGTGAAAATATGCTTGAAAAGACCCCAGTGCGGTCGACCCCCCAGAAAGTTCTTGCACATAGACACGAATGCGGCAAGGTACGTAATGGTATTGGGGGAAAATGATGGAGTTGGGCACCAAAGAAGTTCAAGAAGCCCCGGAAGAAGGGGTGCGGAGGAAGCGAGAAGCCTCGGTCGACGTGGGTGGCGAGCAGTACACACTCACCCGGTCGAGGCTGTGGCTCCATATCCCCCTCGTGCAGCCTTGCCGCACCCTTGGCGATCAGCCCGGACCCCACCAGCTCGTCCAGATCTTCCTGCCGGAGCAAAGACCGGATCCAATCGCCTTGGATCCAGCCTGGCGGCAGCCCCGAGCACGACGACGACCCGCGATTTTGCTTCTTTCCCTTCGCCGCCCCCGTCGCCTTCTTCGCGCGTTCCAGCGATGCCGTCTTGTCCTTCACCTTGGTGGCGGAGCGGCGGCGTCGAGAGCGGAGGAGCCGGATGCAGTGGAGAAGCAGAGGAAGAAGAGAGAAAAACAGACACGCACAGTACAGGCGCCTCGGCTCCGTCGCCTTATAAAGGGTCGCTTCTGAGTGGCTGACGTGTGGGACCAGGCGATCCTGTCAAATCCCGCAATAGTCGCGTGCGATGTACGTGGCGAAAAAGGTGGCGCGGATATCGAGGCGCTCATGTTTATCCATCCCGCTTACTTTGGCACGGTGCGTCCCGCACGCTTCCCAGAAATTTCGAATTCTGTGAAATCTGGGATACACTGCAATCAATCGCGCCAAAGATTCTGCGCCCCAAGACAACACTCGGCAAATTATGTTACAAGTTCACTCGGTGACTCTCTGAATCGATCAAGATGACTGAATCAAAGCCGAAGTATCAACGTGAGCCTTCCATCCTGTGTAAAACACTCGTGAGACGCAAAGCTCAGAGCAAGTTCAACTTCAACCCACTTTCCACTCGGACCTTAATCCATTCGGGGGCTACAGATGAGACTACAGACCCGGGGTAGGGTCATAGATCTGACCTATACACCCTACCCAATGTCACTACCCTAAGAAGTCCAAGAGACAACAAGGAATCCCCAGTCAAAGGTGTCGAGTGCAATCCACTCGACCAATCATATCAGTCGGGTACCCCTCCTACCCGAAGCCACTCGACCATACAAGGAATCACTCGACCTACTGAAGACCAGGAGTTGGTCAGCACTGCAACGGTCAGGCGTTCAATCTGTAGTCTTTAAGATCATTAATAACACTTATGGCTGGCGTTATCAGTAACGCCCTGTCTTTATGTACATTGAAAATCTTGTAATGGAGGATGGCTGGGGTCCTGGCGCACTCTATATAAGCCACCCCCTCCTCTGGCACAAGGGTTCGCACCCCCTGTAACACCACACACATATAATCCAGTCAACCGCCTCCGGGCACCGAGACGTAGGGCTTTTACTTCCACCGAGAAGGGCCTGAACTCGTAAATCTTGTGTGTACACCTTCACCATAGCTGAGATCTTGCCTCTCCATACCTACCCCCCTTTCTACTGCCAGTCTTAGAACCACGACACCCTTCACCCGTATATAAAGGAGTGGAGGAGGGGGAGGGCTGGCCCTCTATGGCGCTCCCTGGAGGAGTCCTACTCCCACCGGGAGTAGGATTCCCCCTTCCCTAGTTGGACTTGGAGATAAGGAAGGAGGAGAGAGGGATGAAGGAAGGGGGGCCGCCCCCACCCAATTAGGATTGGGCTTGGGGGGGGCCTCCACCTGGCCGCCTCCTCCTCTCTCCCACTATGGCCCAATAAGGCCCATATACTTCCCGCGGGGTTTCGGTAACCTCCCGGTACTCCGGTATATGCCCGAACTCACCCGGAACCATTCCAAGGTCCAAACATAGGCTTCCAATATATCAATCTTCATGTCTCGACCATTTCGAGACTCCTCGTCATGTCCGCGATCACATCCGGGACTCCTAATTACCTTTGGTACATCAAAACACATAAACTCATAATACCAATCGTCATCGAACGTTATGCGTGCGGACCCTATGGGTTCGAGAACTATGTAGACATGACCGAGACACATCTCCGGTCAATTACCAATAGCGGAACCTGAATTCTCATATTGGTTCCTACATATTCTACGAAGATCTTTATCGGTCAAACCGCATAACAACATACGTTGTTCCCTTTGTCATCGGTATGTTACTTGCCCGAGATTCGATCGTCGGTATCTCAATACCTAGTTCAATCTCGTGACCGGCTAGTCTCTTTACTCGTTCCATAATACTTCATCCCACAACTAACTCATTAGTCATAATGCTTGCAATGCTTATAGTGATGAGTATTACCGAGAGGGCCCAGAGATACCTCTCCGAAACACGGAGTGACAAATCCTAATCGTGATCTATGCCAACCCAACAAACACCATCGGAGACACTTGTAGGGCACCTTTATAATCACCCTTTTACGTTGTGACGTTTGGTAGCACACAAAGTGTTCCTCTGGTATTCAGGAGTTGCATAATCTCATAGTCTGAGGAACTTGTACAAGTCATGAAGAAAGCAGTAGCAATGAAGCTAACACAATCATAATGCTAAGCTAACGGATGTGTCATGTCCATCACATCATTCTCCTAATGATGTGATCCCGTTCATCAAATGACAACACATGTCTATGGTTAGGAAACATAACCATCTTTTATAAACGAGCTAGTCAAGTAGAGGCATACTAGGGACTATATGTTTTGTCTATGTATTCACACATGTACTAAGTTTCCGGTTAATACAATTCTAGCATGAATAATAAACATTTATCATGAATTAAGGAAATAAATAATAACTTTATTATTGCCTCTAGGGCATATTTCCTTCAGTCTCCCACTTGCACTAGAGTCAATAATCTAGATTACATAGTAATGATTCTAACACCCATGGAGCTTTGGTGCTGATCATGTTTTGCTCGTGAGAGAGGCTTAGTCAACTGGTCTGCAACATTCAGATCTGTGTGTATCTTGCAAATCTCTATGTCCCCTTCGATACTTGATGACGGATGGAATTGAAGCATCTCTTGATGTGCTTGGTTCTCTTGTGAAATCTGGATTCCTTTGCCAAGGCAATTGCACCAGTATTGTCACAAAAGATTTTCATTGGACCCGATGCACTAGGTATGACACCTAGATCGGATATGAACTCCTTCATCCAAACTCCTTCATTCGCTGCTTCCGAAGCACCAATGTACTCAGCTTCACAAGTAGATCCCGCCACGATGCTCTGCTTGGAACTGCACCAACTGACAGCTCCTCCATTCAATAAAAATACGTATCTGGTTGAGAAGAAATACGGCACCCACGATTCCCAGTAGTAAGTCGTCGGCATATCGCGCGTAACAAATCCTTATTAATAAGGAATGGCTTTTAAAGGGGGCCAGCTTACGGGCCAGGCCTCTCTCTGACCTGATAACTAGTATCGCCTCCCCGCCCAGCTCTATCAGCAGGCCCCTTCTTTTGCAATACTTAAGAAGGTCTCTCATGGCCAAATTCTTATTAAAGCCTTCTCTACCATTGAATTCGGCCTTCGGGGTCAACCCAGCGGCTTCTATGAGGAAGGCGGCGCAAAGGAGGCTCGAGGGCTTGTTAAGGAAGGCGGCTAGGGCCGACTTAGAGTCATCCGGATCGGTGTTAAAGCTTGCATCGACATCACCATTTACAACGAGCTCTTTTTCACCTCCATAAACGAGAAACATATCCTTAGTACTTTTCAAGTACTTCAGGATGTTCTTGACCGCTATCCAGTGTTCCACTCCGGGATTACTTTGGTACCTCCCTGCTATGCTTATAGCAAGACATACATCAGGTCTGGTACACATCATTGCATACATGATAGAACCTATGGCTGAAACATAGGGAATGACTTTCATTTTCTCTCTATCTTCTACGGTGGTCGGGCTTTGAGTCTGACTCAACTTCACACCTTGTAATATAGGCAAGAACCCTTTCTTTGACTGATCCATTTTGAACTTCTTCAAAACTTTATCAAGGTATGTGCTTTGTGAAAGTCTGATTAAGCGTCTTGATCTATCTCTATAGATCTTTATGCCCAATATGTAAGCAGCTTATCCAAGGTCTTTCATAGAAAAACTCTTATTCAGGTATTCCTTTATGCTATCCAGAAATTCTATATGCTTTCCAATCAACAATATGTCATCTACGTATAAGATCAGAAATGCTACAGAGCTCCCACTCACTTTCTTGTAAATACAAGCTTCTCCAAAAGTCTGTATAAAACCATATGATTTGATCACACTATCAAAGCGTTTATTCCAACTCCGAGAGGCTTGGACCAGTCCATAAATGGATCGCTGGAGCTTGCACACTTTGCTAGCACCCTTTGGATCGACAAAACCTTCCGGTTGCATCATATAAAACTCTTCTTCCAGAAATCCATTCAGGAATGCAGTTTTGACATCCATTTGCCAAATTTCATAATCATAAAATGCAGCAATTGCTAACATGATTTGGACAGACTTAAGCATCGCTATGGGTGAGAAAGTCTCATCATAGTCAATTCCTTGAACTTGTCGAAAACCTTTCGCAACAAGTCGAGCTTTGTAAACAGTAACATTACCGTCTGCGTCTGTCTTCTTATTAAAGATCCATTTATTTTCTATGGCTTGCTGCTACGTCTTGAGCTTGCATTGGTTTTCCATGAAGAGGAAAGGGTGATGTAGCAAAGTAGTGTAAGTATTTCCCTCAGTTTTTGAGAACCAAGGTATCAATCCAGTAGGAGGCTCCTCAAAAGTCCCACGCACCTACATAAACAAATAAAGAACTTCGCAACCAACACAATAAAGGGGTTGTCAATCCCTTCACGACCACTTGCGAAAGTGAGATCTGATAGACATAATATGATAAGATAAATATTTTTGGTATTTTTATGATATAGATTGGAAAGTAAAAAATGCAAATAGAAGTAGATGGTAAACTTATATGATAAAAGATAGACCCAGGGCCATATGTTTCACTGGTGGCTTCTCTCAAGATAGCATAAGTATTACGGTGGGTGAACAAATTACTGTCAAGCAATTGATAGAAAAGCGCATAGTTATGAGATTATCTAGGCATGATCATGTACATAGGCATCACGTCCGTGACAAGTAGACCGACTCCTGCCTGCATCTACTTAAGCCTGGGAATAGTTTGTAATCCAGATTGAATCCAGCCCAGCCCATACAGGTATAAGGGCATCAACCAAACCAAACCAGACTAAATAGTGAATGCTACACTCCAAACCAATCCAAAATGTACGCATTTTCAAGCCAGACCAATCCAAATTATTCACCCGCATACAGTCTAGAACTGAAGTTTCAACCAAGGGTGTGTCCGATTATTACGGGAAGAGAAGAGAGGCGTTGGAAGGGCGATTAGCTGCTGCTGCATGTGCATGTTACTCACCACAATGTACGTGCATCGTACATAGAACATCCATATAAGCACTGTAGTTGACTATAGCTGAACTCCATCTATCACGGGTTAAGGAGATCCTGTTTGCACTGTCCGACCTCGTCGGCCAACTCGTCGGCGCCGTTGAGCGGGAAGAAGTAGCGACATAGCTCATAGAGTGCCATGCGACTGTTGTATATCATGCGGTCTGACAGTAGTTGGGCAGCTCGGCCACCGTGTGCGCCATACACAGCCCGCAGTCCGCCGCCGCGATGTCCTGGCGCAATACCCAAGCCTGTAGATGGTCCTCTTGGTTCCGCCGCCGCCGCCGTGTCTGAGATGCAACGTGTCTGTTGCCAGCTCATAGTTCGTGCTGTTGCCGGCGTTGCCGGACATGAACTTCCCCTGCACTCGGTTGAAAGTGACCAGGTCCATGCCGGTGGTGTTCTGGGTGTTGAGAGGAAGGCTTAGCTTGTGGCCCGTGTCCGCACCGCCGCGGCCATGCAGAGCGCGTAGTCCTGCCGGGGGACATTGCCGCAGCACTGCACAAGGCTTCAGATTGCCGAGGAATATGAGAAGACGATGGCCGTGCCGTAGTAGGCCGAGGCTTGCGAGATGAGCGCCCATAGAACTTGGTCGATGCTGGTCTACATCGCCATGCTGGCGCAGTACACGCCGATTGGGTACATGCCAGAGCACGGACATGACATGTCATTAAGAGAGCAAGAGCATGGTCGACACCAGCAGTGGAGAAGACGAGGACGTTGCCACTGCATGTTTTCTTTGATCCGGAAGGGGAGCTGGTCGCTGATTTAGTTCTCAATCCATGGGTTGGAACGGTTTGAGACCGTTTGGTCTATGACGAGACCAAACCAGACCAAGCCGATAATAGGAAAAACCCAAATCAAACCAGTCTACATTTGGACGTCAGCCCGTTTAATCCAAACCAAAGGAGACCAATAGGAAAACCGATCTGAAACTATAGTTTCAGTCCAAACCACTCCCAGGTTTACATCTACTACTATTACTCCACACATCGACCGACTCCTGCCTGCATCTAGAGTATTAAGTTCATGAAGAACAGAGTAACACATTAAGAAAGATGACATGATGTAGAGGGATAAATTCATGCAATATGATATAAACCCCATCTTTTTATCCTCGATGGCAACAATACAATACGTGCATTGCTGCCACTGGTGTCACTAGGAAAGGACACCGCAAGATTGAACCCAAAGCTAAGCACTTCTCCCATTGCAAGAAAGATCAATCTAGTAGGCCAAACCAAACTGATAATTCGAAGAGACTTGCAAAGATAACTTAATCACACATAAAAGAATTCAGAGGGGATTCATATATTTCTCATAGATAAACTTGATCATAAACCCACAATTCATCGGATCTCGACAAACACACCGCAAAAAGAGTTACATCAAATAGATCTCCAAGAAGATCGAGGAGAATTTTGTATTGAGATTCAAAGAGAGAGAAGAAGCCATCTAGCTAATAACTATGGACCCGAAGGTCTATGGTAAACTACTCACAACTCATCGGAAGGGCCTTGGAGATGATGTAGAGGCCCTCCGTGGTCAATTCCCCCTCCAGCGGAGCACCGATGAAGGCTCCAAGATGGGATCTCGTGGATACAGAAGGTTGCGGTGGTGGAAATAGTTTTTCGTGGTGCTCCTGGATGTTTACGGGGTACCTGGGTATATATAGGAGGAAGAAGTAGGTCGGTGGACGCTCAAGGGGCCCACGAGGGTGGGGGGCGCGCCGGGCACCCTCGTGGCCGCCTCCTCTGTTACTTGACGTCGACTCCAAGTCCCCTGGATCACGTTTGTTCCAAAAAGATCGTTCCGAAGGTTTCATTCTGTTTGGACTCCGTTTGATATTCCTTTCCTTCGAAACACTAAAATAGGCAAAAAAAAAGCAATTCGGGCTGGGCCTCCGGTTAGTAGGTTAGTCCCAAAAATGATATAAAAGTGTAAAGTAAACCCACTAAACATCCAAAACGGGTAATATAATAGTATGGAACAATAAAAAATTATAGATACGTTGGAGACGTATCACTTGCCGATCATCGGGCAAGTCCACCAAAGTCCATACTTTGTTCTCATACATGGATCCGATTTCAGATTTCATGGCCTCAAGCCATTTCGTGGAATCTGGCCTCATCATCGATTCCTCATAGTTCGTAGGTTCGTCATGGTCTAGTAACATGACTTTCAGAACAGGATTACCATACCACCTTGGTGCGGATCTTATTCTGGAAGACCTATGAGGTTCGGTAGTAACTTGATCGCTTCATGATCATCATCATTAGCTTCCTCACTAACTGGTGTAGGAATCACATGAACTGGTTTCTGCGATGAACTACTTTCCAATAAGGGAGCAGGTACAGTTACCTCATCAAGTTCTACTTTCCTCCCACTCACTTCTTTCGAGAGAAACTCCTTCTCTAGAAAGGATCCATTCTTAGCAACAAAGATTGTGCCTTCAGATCTGTGATAGAAGGTGTACCCAACAGTTTCTTTTGGGTATCCTATGAAGACGCACTTCTCCGATTTGGGTTCGAGCTTATCAGGTTGAAGCTTTTTCACAGAAGCATCGCAGCCCCAAACTTTCAGGAACGACAACTTTGGTTTCTTGCCAAACCACAGTTCATAAGGCATCGTCTTAACGGATTTAGATGGTTCCCTATTTAAAGTGAATGCAGCCGTCTCTAAAGCATAACCCCAAAATGATAGCGGTAAATTAGTAAGAGACATTGTCAGTGTCAAAACCGGCGGATCTCGGGTAGGGGGTCCCGAACTGTGCGTCTAGGCGGATGGTAACAGGAGACAAGGGACAGATGTTTTTACCCAGGTTCGGGCCCTCTCGATGGAGGTAAAACCCTACTCCTGCTTGATTAATATTGATGATATGGGTAGTACAAGAGTAGATCTACCACGAGATCAGAGAGGCTAAACTCTAGAAGCTAGCCTATGGTATGATTGTTGTTTGTCCTACGGACTAAAACCCTCCGGCTTATATAGGCACCGAAGAGGGTTAGGGTTACACAGAGTTGGTTACAATGGTAGGAGATCTACATATCCGTATCGCCAAACTTGCCTTCCACGCCAAGGAAAGTCCCATCCGGACACGGGACGAAGTCTTCAATCTTGTATCTTCATAGTCCAGGAGTCCGGCCAAAGGTGATAGTTCGGCTATCCGGACACCCCCTAATCCAGGACTCCCTTAGTAGCCCCTGAACCAGGCTTCAATGACGACGACTCCGGCGCGCATATTGTCTTCGGCATTGCAAGGCGGGTTCCTCCTCCGAATACTTCATAGAAGATTTTGAACACAAAGATAGTGTCCGGCTCTGCAAAGTAAGTTCCACATACCACTGTAGAGAGAATAATATTTACACAACTTCAATCTGCTGATGTATTCCGTGGCGTGGCATCACACCACGGCCAAGCCTTTATTCAAATCGTTTTTACTGTTCCACCTCAGCGTGTTTAGCGAGGCGGTTTCCTTGGCACGTCTCGTCAAAGCAGAGATCGTGTCCCCTTATTCCGGGATTCTCATTAATACGGGCGTGGGTAACCCAGTCGTGCCTGTTGGTACGTCTCCTCTATCGAAGGCGAGTCCCGAACGGTCACGGGGAAGGCTCTTGGTATTCAACCTCTTTATAAAGAGACCAAGGCTCCACTTCTTTCTTTCAATCTCAATCGAATCCGCCCCTTGCCTCGAGTTCCAACACCCAAAGCTCCAGATTCATGCGCTTCGGACCTTCGATGATGTCCGGCTCCGACCTGCAAGGCCGGTGGATGCCTTCCTCCGTTACGGAAGAAGACGTGCTAAAGCTAAGAGATGCCAGGTATCTAACCGGCAAAATTTCGCATAGGTTGCCTGCCCAAGGGCAGGTTATTCCCACTCCCAAGCCTGGTGAAAGCGTAGTGTTCGCGTCTCACTTCCTTCGGGGGCTAGGCTTCCCGACGGACCCCTTCGTGAGGGGGCTCATGTTTTACTATGGGTTGGAATTTCATGACTTGGATCCGGAGTCCATCCTCCACATCTCATCGTTCATTGTCGTATGCGAAGCCTTCTTCTGCATTACCCCTCACTTCGGATTGTGGCTCAAGACCTTCAAAGTGGAGCCGAAGATGATCAAGGGGCAGCATGCAGAGTGCGGAGGGGCTGTTATAAGCAAGAATGCTGATGCTCCGTGGCCCGAGGGCTCTTTTCAAGAGGAGCTCGGCTTATGGCAACAAGAGTGGTTTTATATCACAGCTCCCAGGGGCACCAAATGGGTGGCGCCACCTGCCTTTCGCTCGGGTCCTCCGCCACGGCTGGCGTCATGGGTCAATAAAGGACTTGACTGGGGGCCGTCCAAGGACGTGCCCTTGCTGCAGGGCCGCATTCAAGATCTCCTAGAGAGAGAGATCACTCTGGTCGTAGTAGCGCAGGCCATGCTGATTCGTTGTACCCTGCCCTGCAAACGTCGCCCCCTCCTCCTGTGGGAATTTAACCCGGAGGGACCACGAGCTCTCCAACATTTTATGGGCGCGACGCCCGTGGAGATGTACAAGCTTTTCTTCAGATCACAAGTGATGTGTCCGGACTTGACCGAGGACGCAGGTATGAACTGCAATCACCCGGATACTCAAGTAAGTAGCCTTGTACCCGGACACGCTACCCCATATTTATCATGAATTCGCCCTCAAAAGTGATGTCCCTTGAACAGGAGTGGATAGCAAAAGCAAAGTTAATCAGGTGTCCGGCCCCCATCCCTGAGACCATGCCGGATCCCGTGTTAACCAGGATGCTGGAGGTTGCGCCTTCGGACGAAGGTGAAGGGGGGAACAAGGAAGCTACCGCCTCCGCGAAGGAGGCTGCCAGGAAAGGAGGGATCGAGAATCCCTCCATCCAAGGGAATAAGAGGACCGCCTCTGAAGACCCGGAGACCATGGTCTCAAAGCAGGGGAAGAAATCTTCATCAGAGGGTCCTGCGCCAAGAGATGCCTCGGCCGCATTATGCCCCCAAGGGGATCAGCCCTCCACCGAGACGTAAGTAAAAATGGGAGTTTTTAAAATAAAGGATATCCCTGCCCTATTTCTGATGAAGATAACCGAAGTTTTACCTTGTAGTTCGGATCTCAGCCCTTCTCAGCAGAGCTCATCTTCGGGGGATCTTCGTCCGGAGATGATAGAGAGCGAAAGCCTCCCCCTGCCGTACCGTCTTGCGAGGCGGGTGACCCTGAGGTGTCGTCGCAGAGGGTTTCTCCGAGTCCGGCACCACTTGGTGTACGGTCGGAGGAGCTGGAGGATCTGCTCGGGCGAGCATCTATCTCAGAAGATCACCGTGCGTTAATGGGTATGGTGATTGAAAGGATTTCATCCGCTGAGAGCGGATTGCACGAAGCCGTCAGAAGTTTACTGACAGGTTTTGAGGTACGCAAAATGATGTACCTTCTGACAGTTCCGCATATAAAATGCGCCATGTGTAGATAGTAGCCCCTAGGCTCGGTGTGTTGTCAAAAATGACAGCGCGCCAAGGATCATAATCCCAGGTATAATGTGTCTCCCTTCCTATGCAGGTGGCAAAGGGTCCGGTGGCTAGCTGGACTGATGAATTTGCCGAACTAAAGCGGCAACTTGACGTGGCGGATGCCGACATCGCACTTGTCAATAGGCGACTTAACGAGTCACAAGGTATGCAATTTCTCCATGGACACATGGTAAGGGAGCCTGATGCCCGTGCCTTACAACATGTATGCTTGATGCAGATGGTGCCGCTGCCCTGGAGAACCTTCGGGCGGAGCTCGCCCGAGCCAGGGAGCAGGCCAGAAAGAGTGATGCGGCTGCCTTAAAGGCGGCCGAAGAGCTAAAAGCCGAACAGGCTGCTCACTGCTGAAGCAAGAAAGAAATGGCTGAGAGAGTTGAAGAATGCTACCGACCACTGCAAGCTTCTTGAAAAAGAAGACCGAGCGGTGCAAGAGGACCTGAAGAAGGCCGCTACCAAGGCCAGGGATGCTCGCTCTGCGATGATAGCTATGAAGGAAGAGCTGCGTCAGGCCTGAGGTATCGCGGCTGGAAAGCCCTTTCTGCTGCGGAGGAAATTCATGGATCCTAATTATGCTCAGTTGGACCGGCTGTGGAGTGCGGAGGATGCTTATCTGGACTTGGCGGCAAGTGCCGCGGATGCGGCCGAACACTTTGGAGATCAAAAAGATCACGAAATGGAAAGGGTTTTTTGGTCGCAGTTCCATAATCCAGAGCGCCCACTTCCATTAACCGATCGCTTGGCCGAATGGGCGGAGCTAAATAGGTTATACGGACTTGCCATGAAGGATGTCGTGAGTCTTTTGTGGCCGAAAAGGCCCGAGCCGAAGAGTTATTTTGGCTTGGTGCAGCAGTTCCTTGGTGCGGTGCCGCATATCAATGCAATGAGGCGGTCGGCATGCATAGAGGGTGAGCGGATGGCTCTTGCCCGTGTCAAGACATACTGGGCGGAGATGAAGGCCACCGATGTTGCATCCCAAGATTCGGACGGAAGCTGAGTACCTGTCGAGCACTATTTTCAGGAAGTTCTGTAGGGCGCTCGTTTAATAGAGACGCAGTGCTCGAAGGATATTATGTTCGAATAACATGTATTATTGTGGAACAATGTATCGATGGAATATAAAAGCTTTTTATACTTGTGCCTTTCAAGAATTAAAATACCTCCTGTGCGGCCGCTAATGTATATGTATATATAGCCTGAAAGATGACAGTCTTCGGCTTCAGCCCCCATGCATATAATGCGGGGGTGTTTGCAAAAGGTGCATTTTCACACTTGATCCAACGTCTTGGTCCTATAAAGGAGGTGGTAGTGCAGCAAACTAGGCAACTGTACTATAATGCTTTATCACTTTCACTTAGCCATAGGAGTTTGACAGTGGGGCTACTATATAGCCCCTAGGGGCACCGCGCTCAATTAAATTCGGGGCGCGTATGTGCCTGACCGGGAAGCAGCCCTTCGTCAATGCGAAGGAATCCTATAGATTCTGGCGGGTCATCAAGTGGTTGACCAGTCTCACGCTATATCATAACAGTCAGTTTTCGGCTTTCTCTACTGAGGTGCTCGCCTGGCCGAACCGGGGAACAATCACAGTAGTTCTCCTGGTGCCGCCTTAGCCGATAGAGTGGAACGTAAGGCAGCAAAACGCAGGAGCCTGGCAAACCCAACATTTGACCAAATACATGATTCGGAGTTGATGCATATAAGGCCTAACTCGAGACGCCGAACACTCCCTAAGGTATTCGGTCTTTATGAAAATGGGACGAACAACGCCCTTGGTAATAAGCCCCTGGTGTCTAGGTACGCGCAAAATTCTGACGTGGCCCATGCCAAAACGCCAGCCTCCTCCTCGGTTATGGCAAGAAACCAGGGGATGTGTATCAACAAGAGACAGTAAAAAAGGTTTACGCAGGGTCTTAATCTGAAAAGAATCCTTGCAACGGTTCCCTACTGCACGTCTGCGCCTGTGTCTCCGTTGTGTCGTATCCTGGACGGGTGTAGCACGGTGTTCATCTGTAAAAGAGAGGAACTTAGTTGAAAAAGATCGTGCGAAAATGTACGTTATATTAAACAAAGTACGATTCAAAAAATGAATAAGATTGAGCTTTATTGTCTCTTGTTGTACAGGCGCGGAGCCCCTTGTGCAGGGGTATGCGGCTAGTAAGCCCTTGTATGTTTACGCCGGACTCATCTAACCGTGTCCGGGGTCTGGACGACCTGTTTAGGTGCTTTGATTAGTGAAGCCGGTTTAGTGTGTGGCTGTCAAGGCAGTCACACAATCTTTCGCGCTCGAGGAACACTCGATATTTCCCTTTAAGGAGATGATGCCTCGCGGACCGGGCATTATAAGTGTAAGGGATGCATAATGCGGTATTGCATTAAAGCGGGCGAAAGCTTCGTGCCCCAGCAGTGCTTGCTAGCTACTTGTAAATGGGGCGAGGTGGAAGGTTAACTTTTCGTGGCGGAAGTTGTCGGGTGAGCCGAACACAACTTCTAGCAGTAGAGAGCCCATACAATGGGCGTATGGGCCTGGCATTACCCCTTGAAAGGAAGTGTTGCTATGGCGAATTTTGGTTGGGTCTATCCCCATTTTGCGGATTGTGTCCTGGTATAGCAGGTTTAGATCACTACGGCCGTCCATTAGGACTTGTGTAAATTGGAGTCCGCCAATTATTGGGTCTAATATCAAGGCAGTCCATCCTGCATTCCGGATACTTCTAGAGTAATCCTGATGGTCGAAGGTGATTGGATTTAACAACCAGTGGCGGGACTCCTCTAGGATAGGCCGTATGGCGCGTACCTCTATGGGCGCCGCTCTATTTTTCCCTTTTGTCACATGAAGTGAGTTAACTGTCTTGACTTCTTGTGGGAAATTCTTTTGTTTTCCGTTGCTTTGCTTGTGGGGTTCGTCATTGTCCTCGCTTGGTGCCTTGTGTTCGGCGTTGAGTTTGCCGGACTGCTTGTAGACCCAACAATCTCTATGGGTATGGTTTGCAGGCTTCCCGGGAGTACTGTGGATTTGGCATATCTTGTCCAAGATTTTGTTTAAGTTGGATAGCTCGTCCCTGTTATCCTTAAGGGGCAGTTTTTTATGATTCTGCCGAGAACTTTTGAATCCGGCGTTGACTGCCGTGCTCTTCGGGCTGTTTCCCTTGGTCCGACGCTGGTCCTTGCTGCGTTGCGGTTTCTCGTTTCCATCCCTGACTTCGGATGTACTTGGGTCGCTGGTACTGCATCTCACTACTAGGGAAAAGCCTATACACAAAATCTTAGCAGCAGCGAGGGTTAAAAACCCTCACTACTGCTACTTACTAGCAGCGCAGGTTTTTAAACCTCGCTACTAATAAGTTGATAGCAGCAGCGCGGGCTTATAACCCTCGCTACTACTAAGAGGTCTCTACCGTGCCCCCCGGGACATTCCATAGTAGTAGCGCGGGTTTTTGACCCTCGCTACTACTAAGTTGATAGCAGTAGCGCGGGTTTTTAACCCTCGCTACTAGTAAGTGGCCCCTGGACCATGCCATAGTAGTAGCGATGGTTACAAACCCGCGCTACTACTAAGTTGATAGTAGTAGCGCGGGTTTCTACCCCTCACTACTACTAATCGTCTGCCATAGTAGTAGCGCGGGGTATGGCCTATTTGCAAAATTTTCAAAGTCTACCCCCCCCCCCCCCCCCCCCGTGGACCGCCTTTTCAGTTTTTAAAAAAATAAAAGAAAATGATAAAAATGTCAAAAAAATAAAAGAAAATAAGTTTCCCATGTGATATGTGGTCTAGTTGTTGGGAAAATTTACAAATACGAAATTCGACTTTATTTGCAAAATCTCTTTGGAAATTTGTAAAATGGCCATAACTTTTGCATACGAACTCGGATGAAAACGTTTTTTATATGAAAAATCATCTACTCGAAAAGTTGCATTTTAAAAACATTTTTAAGATCCTCAAAAACCTAACAGAAAAAAAGTTACAGGGCTTTTAAGATCTGGAGGCAAAAAAATTCAAAAAAAATCAGTTTTTTTAATTTTTGTTAAATCTAGTCAAACTATGGTCAAACTAATTATTCAAGAATATTAGTGTTACTAAATAATTATTTTAGTTTTTTTTGAATTTTGGTCAAATCTGGTCAAACTATGGTCAAACTGTGGTCAAATCTGGTCAAACTGTGGTCAAACTGTGGTCAAACTAATTATTCAAGAAATATTAGTGTTACTACTTTTTTAGAACAATAGTTTCAAACTCAAATAGTGAAATATGTGACTTCATGCTCAAGCTAAATTCCTGAGGTTAATAGGATTGACATCTTACTATTGTCAGGAAAACAACAAGTGCAGACTTGGAAACAAGGGAGAATAGAACCCGGAAGTTAAGCGTGCTCAGGCTGGAGTAGTGAGAGGATGGGTGACCGTTCGGGAAGTTAGATGATTTGGAATAATGAGGGGTGATTAGAGATTAAATTGAGCAGCGATGAGGGGTGATTAGAGATTTGATGTTAAAATAAGTCAAAAATTTGAAAATTAGGGAAAAAATAAAAAAAATTTGAAAAAATTCAAAAAAAAATCAGAGATTACAGATTAGTAGTAGCGCGGGTTTTTACCCACGCTACTGCTATACGTTAGCTGTAGCGCGGGTGGCACCCGCGCTACTGCTATAAGTTAGCTGTAGCGCCTTATTAGTAGCACCGGTCCCCGCGCTACTAATAGGCCCAAAACTCGCGCTGCTGCTAGGCTTTTCCCTAGTAGTGTCTTGCCAGCCAGCTATCCTCTCCCGCGCAAAAGCGGGTCATGAGGCTTGTTAATGCGGCCATTGTTCTTGGCTTTTCTTGGCCGAGGTGTCTGGCGAGCCATTCATCTTGGATGTTGTGTTTGAAAGCTGCTAAGGCTTCGGCGTCCGAACAGTCGACTATTTGGTTCTTTTTAGTAAGGAATCTGTTCCAGAATTTTCGGGCTGACTCTCCGGGTTGTTGAGTTATGTGACTTAAATCGTCTGCATCCGGAGGTCGAACATAGGTCCCTTGAAAATTTGCCCGAAAAGCATCCTCGAGCTCTTCCCAACTTCCAATGGTGTTTTCGGGGAGGCTTTTGAGCCAATGCCGGGCTGGCCCTTTGAGCTTGAGGGGTTAGTATTTTATGGCGTGGAGGTCATCTCCTCTAGCCATGTGTATGTGGAGGATGTAATCCTCAATGCAGACTCCAGGGTCTATTGTTCCGTCGTATGCCTCTACGTTTACGGGATTGAATCCCGCTGGAAATTCATAATCCAGAACCTCATTGGTGAAACATAGGGGGTGTGCGGCATCCCTATATTTAGGTGTACCGTAATATTCAGATACTTGATGTGTTGCATTGCTTACTAGAGCTTGCTTTCTTGGTCCATAGATAGATCTAACTGGGCCGTCTTTTTTATGCGAATCCATGTGCGGATCGCGTGCCGGCTTGTGTGCGGCGCCGTTTGCTGCTCTATGTTTGCCATTGGGTCGTCTATCCGACCCGGTGGTCTCCTTGTTCTTTGATTGCGGGGGATCTACGACCTCCTCATCAAATTCGGGCAGTAGTTTTCGCTTCGGGTAGCTCTTTGTTCGGCGACTGTCGCCGTATTTGTCTGCGGTGTTGAGTACTTTCCTCCATCTGATTCTGAGCGCATCTTCCACTGTTTTGAGCTTCCGCTTCTGCTTTTTCAGGCTTCGTGCAGTGGCGACGAGCCTTTTGTGGAGGTTCTTCTGCTTCGGCAACTTGTCCGGCGTGAGATCGCCCGGACTGTTATCTTCGCCGGGGACGGATTGTTTATCCATATTGTCATGTTCGGACAGTTGCTCGATAGCATGTTCGCCGTCCATCGGTTCGCGCTGCTCTATGGCTGGGTCTGTATGGCTGCTGTCTTTGTCGAGGCGGGATTTTGAGCGGCGCTTACGTCGCCGTTTTGTCTTCTTTTCGAGGGAATGATCCCTCGTGGCGTCCCGTTGTTCCTCGTCATTGCTTCCTTTAGGTGTGTCCACCATGTATACATCGTGAGATGAGGTGGCTGTCCAGTGCCTTATAGGTGCTGGTTCATTCTTATCTCCTACATCGTCGTCCATACCATCGATGTCTTCGGAGTCGAAATTGAGCACGTCGTTTAAACTTTTGACAGTGACTACGAAGTGGGTGGTGGGTGGGCTTTGAATTTCTTCATCGTCCGCATCCCAACCTTGCTGACCATAACCCGGCCAGGGCTCTCCTGGTAAAGAGAGAGACTTTAGTAAATTCAGGATGTCGCCAAAGGGCGAGTGCTGAAAGATGTCCGCGGTGGTGAACTCCATGATCGGCACCCGATCGGATTCGATCGGCAGGAGCGCGGAAGGTTCGGAGTCCGGAGGGGAGTCCGGCACCTTGGAGTCACGAGCTTCGCAAAGGACAGGGATGGTGTTCGGCTCAATCTCCGTAGAGATCGCAGCCCCCGAGGCGGTGTCCAGCCACCCGTCCTCGATCGGCGCAGTCGGCTCCGAGCTAAGGGTTGGAGCAGACACTGGTGTGGCCTCCAGGGCACTGTCCGGCCGTAGAGCTAGATCATGCCCATCGTGACAGTGCAGCGCGCTTGGCTGTGGCTTGAACCCGTCGAAGATCAAGTCCCCGCGGACGACAGCCGTATAGTTCAAACTTCCAAATTTGACCTGATGACCAAGGGCGTAGCTTTCAATCTGCTCCAGATGGCCAAGCGAATTGGCCCGCAGTGCAAAGCCACCGAATACTAAGATCTGTCCGGGGAGAAAAGTGTCACCCTGGACCGCATTGTTTTTGATGATCAGAGGAGCCATCGGGCCTAAAGATGACGACACAGAGGAACTCTCAATGAAAGCACCAATGTCGGTGTCAAAACCGGCGGATCTCGGGTAGGGGGTCCCGAACTGTGCGTCTAGGCAGATGGTAACATGAGACAAGGGACACGATGTTTTTACCCAGGTTTGGGCCCTCTCGATGGAGGTAAAACCCTACTCCTGCTTGATTAATATTGATGATATGGGTAGTACAAGAGTAGATCTACCACGAGACCAGAGGCTAAACCCTAGAAGCTAGCCTATGGTATGATTGTTGGTCGTCCTACGGACTAAAACCCTCCGGCTTATATAGGCACCGAAGAGGGCTAGGGTTACACAGAGTCGGTTACAATGGTAGGAGATCTACATATCCGTATCGCCAAGCTTGCCTTCCACGCCAAGGAAAGTCCCATCCAGACACGGGACGAAGTCTTCAATCCTGTATCTTCATAGTCCAGGAGTCTGGCCAAAGGTGATAGTTCGGCTATCCGGACACCCTCTCACCCAGGACTCCCTCAGACATGATAGGTTGCACCATATCTAATAAAGTACGGTTACGATGTTCGGGCACACCATTTCGTTGTGGTGTTCCAGGTGGCGTTAATTGTGAAACTATCCCATGTTGTTTCAAATGAAAACCAAACTCATAACTCAAATATTCTCCTCCACGATCAGATCGTAGAAACTTTATTCTCTTGTTATGATGATTTTCCACTTTACTTTGAAATTCTTTGAACTTTTCAAATGTTTTAGTCTTATGCTTCATCAAGTAGATATAACCATATCTGCTCAAATCATCTGTGAAGGTAAGTAAATAACGATACCCACCACGAGCATCAATACTCATTGGACCGCCTACATCGGTATGTATTATTTCCAACAAGTCAGTAGCTTTTTCCATTGTTCCGAAGAACGGAGTTTCAGTCATCTTGCCCATAAGGCACGGTTCACAAGCACCAAGTGATTCATAATCAAGTGATTCCAAAAGTCCATCAGCATGGAGTTTCTTCATGCGCTTTACACCGATATGACCCAAACGGCAGTGCCACAAATAAGTTGCACTATCATTATTAAACTTCAATCTTTTGGCTTCAACACTATTAATATGTGTATCACTACTATCGAGATTCAACAAAAAAAACACTCAGCAGGGGTGCATGACCATAAAAGATATTACTCATATAAATAGAACAACCATTATTCTTTGATTTAAATGAATAACCGTCTCGCATTAAACACGATCCAGATATAATGTTCATGCTCAATGCTGGCACCAAATAACAATTATTCAGGTCTAAAACTAATCCCGATGGTAGATGTAGAGGTAGCGTGCCGACCGCGATCACATCGACTTTGGAACCATTTCCCACGCGCATAGTCACCTCGTACTTAGCCAATCTTTGCTTAATCTGTAGCCCCTATTTCGAGTTGCAAATATGAGCAACAGAACCAGTATCAAATACCCAGGCGCTACGGCAAGAATTAGTTAAGTACACATCAATAACAAGTATATCAAATATACCTTTCACTTTGCCATCCTTCTTATCCGCCAAATACTTGGGGTAGTTCCGCTTCCAGTGACCAGTCCCTTTGCAGTAAAAGCACTCAGTTTCAGGCTTAGGTCCAGACTTGGGTTTCTTCTCTTGAGCAGCAACCTTTTTTTCGTTCTTCTTGAAGTTCCCTTTCTTCCCTTTGCCCTTTTTCTTGAAACTAGTGGTCTTATTGACCATCAATACTTGATGCTCCTTTTTGATTTCTATCTCCGCGGCCTTTAGCATCGCGAAGAGCTCGGGAATAGTATTTTCCATCCCTTGCATATTAGAGTTCATCACAAAGCCTTTATAGCTTGGTGCCAGTGATTGAAGACGCCAATGACACAATCAACTAGAAGATCAACTCCCAGCTAAGTCAAGTGATTATGATACCCAGACATTTTGAGTATGTGTTCACTGACAGAATTATTCTCCTCCATTTTGCAGCTGTAGAACTTGTTGGAGACTTCATATCTCTCAACTCGGGGATTTGCTTGAAATATTAACTTCAAATCTTGGAACATCTCATATGCTCCATGACGTTCAAAACGTCTTTGAAGTCCCGATTCTAAGCCGTAAAGCATGGCACACTGAACTATCGACTAGTCATCAGCTTTGCTCTGCCAAATGTTCTTAACGTCATCAGTAGCATCTGCAGCAGGCTTGGCACCCAACGGCGCTTCCAGGTCGTAATTCTTCTGTGCAGCAATGAGGATAATCCTCAAGTTATGGACCCAGTCTGTGTAGTTGCTATCATCATCTTTCAACTTAGCTTTCTCTAGGAACGCATTAAAATTCAAAGGAATGGCAGCACGGGCCATTGATCTACAACAACATAGACATGCAAAATACTATCAGGTAGTAAGTTCATGATAAATTAAAGTTCAATTAATCATATTACTTAAGAACTCCCACTTAGACAGACATCCCTCTAATCATCTAAGTGATCACGTGATCCGAATCAACTAAACCATGTCCGATCATCACGTGAGATGGAGTAGTTTTCAATGGTGAACATCACTATGTTGATCGTATCTACTATATGATTCACGCTTGACCTTTCGGTCTCAGTGTTCCGAGGCCATATCTGCATATGCTAGGCTCATCAAGTTTAACCCGAGTATTCTGCGTGTGCAAAACTGGCTTGCACCCGTTGTATGTGAACGTAGAGCTTATCACACCCGCTCATCATGTCTCGGCACGACGAACTGTAGCAACGGTGCATACTCAGGGAGAACACTTGTACCTTGAAATTTAGTAACGGATCATCTTATAATGCTACCGACGTTCTAAGCAAAATAAGATGCATAAAGGATAAACATCACATGCAATCAAAATATGTGACATGACATGGCCATCATCATCTTGTGCTCATGATCTCCATCACCAAAGCATTGTCATGATCTCCAACGTCACCGGTGCGACACCTTGATCTCCATCGTAGTATCTATGTCGTCTCGCCACCTATTGTTACTACGACTATCGCTACCGCTTAGTGATAAAGTAAAACAATTACATGGCGATTGCATTGCATACAGTAAAGCGACAGCCATATGGATCCTGCCAGTTGCCGATAACTTTGTTACAAAACATGATCATCTCATACAACAATTTATATCACATCATGCTTGACCATATCACATCACAGCAAGCCCCGCAAAAACAAGTTAGACGTCCTCTACTTTGTTGTTGCAAGTTTTACGTGGCTGCTACGGGCTTCTAGCAAGAACCATTCTTACTTACGCATCAAAACTACAATGATTTTTCGTCAAGTGTGTTGTTTTAACCTTCAACAAGGACAGGGCGTAGCCACACTCGATTCAACTAAAGTTGGAGAAATAGACACTCACCAGCCACCTATGTGCAAAGCATGTCGGTAGAACCAGTCTCACGTAAGCGTACACGTAATGTCGGTCTGAGCCGCTTCATCCAACAATACCGCCGAATCAAAGTATGATATGCTAGTAAGCAGTACGACTATTATCACCCACAACTCTTTGTGTTCTACTCGTGCATATAACATCTACGCATAGACCTGGCTCGGATGCCACTGTTGGGGAACGCGGTAATTTCAAAAAATCCTACGATCACGCAAGATCTATCTATGTGATGCATAGCGTTATGACAACGCGGTTGATGTACATCTTCACAATCTGATCGATCTTAGCACCGAACGTACGGTACCTCCGCGATCAGCACACGTTCAGCTCGGGGACGTCCCTCGTACTCTTGATCTAATTGAGGGGGCGTCCCTTGTTTCTAATGACGGTGATGATGAAGTTTCCGGTGCAGGGCTTCGCCTAAGCACTATGACGATATGACCGAGGTGTGTAACTGTGGAGGGGGGCACCGCACACGGCTAAACAATGTCAACTTGTGTGTCTATGGGGTGCCCCCTTCCCCGTATATAAAGGAGTGGAGGAGGGGGAGGGTTGGCCCTCTATGGCATGCCCTGGAGGAGTCCTACTCCCACCGGGAGTAGGATTCCCCCCTTCCCTAGTTGGACTAGGAGAGAAGGAAGGGGAAGAGAGGGATGAAGGGAAAGGGGGGCCGGCCCCCCACCCAATTCAGATTGGGCTTGGGGGTGCGCTCCACCTGGCCGCCTCGGGCTGGGGGGGCGCCATCCACCTGGCCGCCTCCTCCTCTCTCCCACTATGGCCCAATAAGGCCCATATACTTCCCGGGAGGTTCCGGTAACCTCCCGGTACTCTAGTATATGCCCGAACTCACCCGGGACCATTCTGATGTCCAAACATAGGCTTCCAATATATCAATCTTCATTTCTCGACCATTTCGAGACTCCTCGTCATGTCCGTGATCACATCCGGGACTCTGAACTATCTTTGGTACATCAAAACACATAAACTCATAATACCAATCATCATCGAACGTTAAGCGTGCCGACCCTACGGGTTCGAGAACTATGTAGACATGACTGAGACACATCTCTGGTCAATAACCAATAGCGGAACCTGGATGCTCATATTTGGTTCCTACATATTCTACGAAGATCTTTATCGGTCAAACTGCATAACAACATACGTTGCTCCCTTTATCATTGGTATGTTACTTGCCCGAGATTCGATCGTCGGTATCTCAATACCTAGTTCAATCTCATTACCGGCAAGTCTCTTTACTCGTTCCATAATACTTCATCCCGTAACTAACTCATTAGTCACAATGCTTGCAAGGCTTATAGTGATGAGTATTACCGAGAGGGCCCAGAGATACCTCTCGGAAACACGGAGTGACAAATCCTAATCTTGATCTATGCCAACCCAACAAACACCTTCGGAGACACCTGTAGAGCACCTTTACAATCACCCTTTTACGTTGTGATGTTAGGTAGCACACAAAATGTTCCTACGGTATTCGGGAGTTGCATAATCTCATAGTCTGAGGAACTTGTATAAGTCATGAAGAAAGCAGTAGCAATGAAACTAACACGATCATAATGCTAAGCTAATGGATGGGTCCTGTCCATCAAATCATTCTCCTAATGATGTGATCCCGTTCATCAAATGACAACACATATCTATGGTTAGGAAACATAACCATCTTTGATAAACGAGCTAGTCAAGTAGAGGCATACTAGGGACTATATGTTTTGTCTATGTATTCACACATGTACTAAGTTTCCAGTTAATACAATTCTAGCATGAATAATAAACATTTATCATGAATTAAGGAAATAAATAATAACTTTATTATTGCCTCTAGGGCATATTTCCTTCATCGTGTACATGGCTGGGTCAGAATGGAGAAACTGCGTCAGCGTCGTGTTCATGGGGAGCCAACCGGCTGGGTCGGAACGGAATGCGTCTTCGTGTTCATCGGGAGGGCTTGGATGGAACAGCCGATGGAAACGAGGCATAGCGTACCGTAGAACGGAGGAAACGACCTTGTGTTTGACCAGCCATGGTCGAAACGGGATCCTGTTCATCGGGAGGGGTCTGGCGTACTGCAAAAAGGAGGAAACAGACTTCTGTTGGACCTCCTACGGTCGAAACGGGGTCCTGTTGATCGGGAGGGGTGTGGTGTATCACAAAACGGAGGAAACGGACTTGTGTTGGAGCGCTACGGTCGAAACGGGGGTCATGTTCATCGGGAGGGGTGTGGTGTATCGCAAAACGGGACTCCACGGGATATTGTTCATCTCCACTGTCGACCTCCTCCAGCCTCCACGGGATATTGTTCATCCATCGTCGACCTCCTCCAGCCTCCACCTACGACTGTTCATCTACGGGCTCCTGTTCATCCAGCCTCCACCGCACGCTCCTCCACCGGCTATTGTTCAACCAGCCCTCTCCACGGGGTCTTGTTCAACCACCCCTCCACGGGCTACTGTTCATCCAGCCTTCCACCGACTATTGTTCAACCAGCCCTCCACGAGGTCCTGTTCATCCAGCCCTCCACGGGGTCTTGTTCATCCACCCCCAACCGGCTCGATGGGGGTCATGTTCATCCAGCGGCAACGGCCTCTACTACCACCGGATCCTGTTCATCCAACCCCCCACCAGGAACTGTTCATCCACCCCCCAACAATGCTCACTGTTCATCCATAGGCATCATCGATCAGCTTCAGTTAGCAGCAGTAGCGAAGGAACGCTCGATCGGGTTCAGTTAACAGCCATTGATCGATCGCTTGGGTTCAGTAATGCGCAGCCTGCAGTGCAATCTCTCGGGTTCAGTAGGCGAACGCCTCGCTCGGGTTCAGTTAGAGCCCAACGCCCCGCACCCACGTGCGTGCGTGTATGAGAGAAACGCGCAAACCTCTATGCATCACTCAGGCCCGGCCACCCACCGTAACTGGGAACATCCTGATATTTTCCTCGCCCTCGCTTCTTCCACGGTTTTTCGTCATGGACGGCCCAAAGAATGTCATGCAGCTGCGTCTCCGGCCCGCCCAGGATGAAAAGCCCATTTTCTGTCATGATTTTTTGTAATAGAAGTAGGAGCCCACCACATCTATAATGATACCTGGTTTTGTCACAATTATCGTCATAGAAGTGTCATAAGTATGACAGAAAAAAAAATTGTTCGGCCCAAAATGTCACGGATGTGTCTTTTTTTGTAGTGTCACCTAGTGGAAGAGGGGAAGGAAGGGAGAGGGAGAGGGAGAGGGAAAGGGGGGCCACGCCCCCTTCCCTTGTCCTATTCGGACTCCCCATGGGGGGGGGCGCCTCCCCTATGTGGGCTGCCCTCTCTCTCCCCTATGGCCCATGTTGGCCCATTGCTTCCCCGTAGGGTTCCGGTAACCCCTTCCGGCACTCCATTTTTACCCGAAACCACTCGGAACTCTTCCGGTGTCCGAATAACATAGTCCAATATATCAATCTTTATGTCTCGGACATTTCAAGACTCCTCGTCACGTCCGTGATCTCATCCCGGACTCCTAACAAACTTTGGTCATCAAAAACACATAACTCATAATACAAATTGTCATTGAATGTTAAGCGTGCGGACCCTACGGGTTCGAGAACTATGTAGACATGATCGAGACACATCTCCGATCAACAACCAATAGCGGAACTTGGATGCTCATATCGGCTCCTACATATTCTATGAAGAACTTTATCGGTCAAACCGCATAACAACATACGTTGTTCCCTTTATCATCGGTATGTTACTTTCCCGAGATTCGATCGTCGTTATCATCATACCTAGTTCAATCTCGTTACCGGCAAGTCCTCTTTACTCATTCTGTAATAATTTATCCCGCAAATAACTCATTAGTTACATTGCTTGCAAGGCTTATAGTGATGAGCATTATCGAGAGGGCCCAGAGATACCTCTCCAAAACTCGGAGTGAAAAATCCTAATGTCGATCTATGCCAACCCAACAAACACCTTCGGAGACACCTTTAGAGCATCTTTATAATCACCCAGTTACGTTGTGACGTTTGATAGCACAAAAGGTGTTCCTCCGGTATTCGGGAGTTGCAGAATCTCATAGTCTGAGGAACATGTATAAGTCATGAAGAAAGAAGTAGCAATGAAGCTGTAACAATCATAATGCTAAGCTAATGGATGGGTCTTGTCCATCACATCATTCTCCTTAATATGTGATCCTGTTCATCAAATGAAAACACATTTCTATGGTTAGGAAACATAACCATCTTTGATTAACGAGCTAGTCTAGTAGATGCATACTAGGGACACTATGTTTTGCCTATGTATTCACACATGTACTAAGTTTCCGGTTAATACAATTCTAGCATGAATAATAAACATTTATCATGATATAAGTAAATATAAATAACAACTTTATTATTGTCTATAGGGTATATTTCCTTCAATTGATAACCTTGGTTTGATAACCGAGGGAAATACTTACCGTTGTTGTGCTGCATCATCCTCTCTTCTTCGGGGAAATACCAACGCAGATACAAGCAATCATATGTCATCGTGCTTATTGCAATGCTATTTTTGTATTAAACTTAGTACTTCGAGATGCATGATGGATAGTACTCTTGGGGTGGAGTATTAGTTGTAGATGTCATTGGACAACAGTCTACATATCACAGACGTAATTCCTATATGAGATTATACGATGAATGATCCTAGTCATAAATATAAATATTGCAATTTAGTCGCTGCCCGACTAAAATTTGTTCATCACACCACACTTTTCTTCTTGGAGAGATGCTACTAGTGAACCTATGGCCATGAGTTTCTATTTTACTTTACTAAAAACATCACACCAAAAATACTTTAACATGTTGTACTATTTTATTTATTTTACCTATCTATCAATTTTTGCCATACTATGCAATTTAATCTTGGAACTAGCAGGATAAGAAGCTTGACAATCTTCTTGAAGTGTTGGGGGCAAGTTTGTATTGTGTTATGTGTGCAGGTACACATGACTTTGTTTGCTGGAAGAACTCTTTCTAGTTAGATAAATTTTGTTTCTCTACTGAAAATACTTATTGCTAGGTTACTTCACCCTTATATTTGGGGGTTACCCAACCACTCTTACGAGAGAGCTAGCATGTATGTCTGTTGATGGAAATATTTTCTTATGATAGATTGTCCGGAGAGCAAAAGCAGCCTTAACAACATTGAGAGAGTGAAGAACTTCGTCAATACCAGGCAACTGGAACCTCTAATCGTATCACCTAGTATATACTGCATGTAGGACTTTTCAATAAGAATGCATGTAGGAAAATATTTAATTTACTATGCTATGTTATGCCACCGAGTAGCAGAACCTTAGGATTGTAACCTTGTTCCGTGTAACTAGCATGCAGTCGCATAGCTTAGCTTGTTATGAAGTAACAGAGTGGGGACACACTAGCAGACATATTATTATTCATGGATGACTACTTAGGCTAGTCATAATGGGAGTAACTTAGGTAGTAACATAGCGCATTTTAAGAAAATTTTGCTTACGTGGCAAGTAGTTAATGAGAGGTGGTAACATAATATGTTACTGTTGTTGAGGAACGTAGCAGAAATTCTAAATTTTCCTATGTATCACCAAGATCTATCTATGGAGAAACCAGAAACGAGGGGAAGGAGAGTGCATCTACATACCCTTGTAGATCGCTAAGCGGAAGCGTTCAAGAGAACGGGGTTGATGGAGTCGTACTCGTCGTGATTCAAATCACCGATGATCCTAGCGCCGAACGGACGGCACCTCCGCGTTCAACACACGTACAGAACGGAGACGTCTCCCATGCCTTGATCCAGCAAGGAGGAGGGAGAGGTTGATGGAGATCCAACAGCACGACGGCGTGGTGGAAGTAGCGGGATTCCAACAGGGCTTCGCTAAGCGCTGCGGGAGGAGGGAGATGTGTCACGGGAGGGAGAGGGAGGCGCCAGGCCTTAGGTATGGTTGCTCCTCCTTTTCCCCACTATATATAGGGCCAAGGGAGAGGGGGGAGGCGCAGCCCTTGCCCCTTCCTCCAAGGAAAGGGTGCGGCCAAGGGGGGGAGGAGTCCATCCTCCCCAAGGCACCTCGGACGTGCCTTCCCCCTTTAGGACTCTCCCCTTTTCCTCTTCTCTTGGCGCATGGGCCTCTTGGGGCTGGTGCCCTTGGCCCATGTAGGCCAAGGCGCACCCCCTACAGCCCATGTGGCCCCCTGGGGCAGGTGGCCCCACCCGGTGGACCCCCGGGACCCTTCCGGTGGTCCCGGTACAATACCGATGACCCCGAAACTTGTCGCGATGGTCGAAATAGCACTTCCTATATATAATTCTTTACCTCCGGACCATTCCGGAACTCCTCGTGACGTCCGGGATCTCATTCGGGACTCCGAACAACTTTCGGGTTACCGCATACTAATATCTCTATAACCCTAGCGTCACCGAACCTTAAGTGTGTAGACCCTATGGGTTCGGGAGACATGCAGACATGACCGAGATGACTCTCCGGTCAATAACCAACAGCGGGATCTGGATACCCATGTTGGCTCCCACATGTTCCACGATGATCTCATCGGATGAACCACGATGTCAAGGACTCAATCGATCCCGTATACAATTCCCTTTGTCTAGCGGTACGATACTTGCCCGAGATTCGATCGTCCGTATCCCGATACCTTGTTCAATCTCGTTACCGGCAAGTCTCTTTACTCGTTCCGTAACACATCATCCCATGATCAACTCCTTGATCACATTGTGCACATTATGATGATGTCCTACCGAGTGGGCCCAGAGATACCTCTCCGTTTACACGGAGTGACAAATCCCAGTCTCGATTCGTGCCAACCCAACAGACACTTTCGAAGATACCTGTAATGCACCTTTATAGCCACCCAGTTACGTTGTGACGTTTGGTACACCCAAAGCATTCCTACGGTGTTCGGGAGTTGCACAATCTCATGGTCTAAGGAAAAGATACTTGACATTAGAAAAGCTTTAGCATACGAACTACACGATCTTTGTGCTAGGCTTAGGATTGGGTCTTGTCCATCACATCATTCTCCTAATGATGTGATCCCGTTATCAATGACATCCAATGTCCATGGTCAGGAAACCGTAACCATCTATTGATCAACGAGCTAGTCAACTAGAGGCTTACTAGGGACATATTGTGGTCTATGTATTCACACGTGTATTACGATTTCCGGATAATACAGTTATAGCATGAATAAAAGACTATTATAATGAACAAAGAAATATAATAATAACCAATTTATTATTGCCTCTAGGGCATATTTCCAACAACTGTAACATAGCGCTTCCCGAGACAAGATGATTCTACAAGTTAATAAATGAAGCCATCCATGATACTACTATTATGTTACTTTGCATTATGAAGGTAGTAACTTAGACTAGTGTCATGCATATGACACTAGTCTAAGTTACTCCCCACTATGGCCAGCCTTAATTAAGCAGTCATTTAGGCGGATTGGTGAATGGTCAATGAGTGGTTGCAGGTTGGATCTGCCGTCCAGAATGTGACTGTACGGGTTCCAAGTTAAGTAGCTTCCGTGTGTAACAATGAGTAATTATGGGCTCTGTGTTGACTAAGTAAGTAAGTGCTCCCTCCGTCTAGGTGAGTAAGTCATCTTAGGTTGTGCACCATGACCAAGGAGGAGGGAAAAACGAGAGGACTTAATGTTCATTTGCTAATTAATAGTATTGCATGCAGTGAGCTAACCACTGCATGTCGTGTTTGGTAGTCTCAAGTCATTAAAAGGATGCACACCCCACATCTCTTATTGGTTGATATGTCAAGAAACAAGAAACGAGGTAGAATTTAATGCACCGCGCCTAAGTGTTTTGGGATTATTTGGTTTTCGTAAGATGACTTACACACCTAGACAGAGGGAGTAAGTTGTGGGAAACCTGGCCCGATAGACACAGATGTAATTGGAAGTAGGTAGGACTAGTTCTACCAAGGTGGAACAGGATTATGCCTCTAAAAGGTCTTGTCTTGGTCTACCTAGCTATTCTACACTTGAGTTTAGTGACAGGAAGGTTAGACTGTGTTAAGAAACATAGTAGAAAAAAAATCGCCCAGCGAACACCAAGGAAACAAATGAAGGTGCATTAGAGGATTGGGTCATACTTGGAATCCCTTGTACTGCCGATGAACGATCCCGTGAACCGCCCTCGAACAATCCCTCGAACTGAAGACCGAAAAGACGGCCTGTCTACAGTTTGCAAGCGTACGGCGCTTCGTTGTCTAGAACTAATTGCCACCAGATAATTAGAGGAGAAGATTAGAGCCACATATGGCTTCTAATTATGAGGATTAGACGAACTAGAACTAGCTCTAATTGTCTCAAATAGAATTTAGAACTAGTAGTATTGGACTAGAGGAGTCCCCAAAACTTGTATGTCAATTGTGGCCAATAGCTCGAGTATATATAGGCTAGAGGGAGATGAGGGGCTGCCACCAAGGAGGGAAAGTCCCTCCTTGGGGCGCCGGCCAAGAGGGGGAGGAGGACCCCCCCCCCCCCCTAGTCCAGTTCGGCCTTCCCTCCTAGGAAAGGGGGCCGCCACCTCCACTTGGGCCTTGGTGGATCAAGTTGCCTTCCACCACTAGGCCTTTTAAGGCCCATTGATATTGAATTAAAAATAAAATCCTTCTAAAAATTATTATATCATTTTATATATAATTTAAC
Source organism: Triticum timopheevii (assembly GCA_963921465.1). Lineage (NCBI taxonomy): Eukaryota > Viridiplantae > Streptophyta > Magnoliopsida > Poales > Poaceae > Triticum > Triticum timopheevii. The sequence continues at coordinate 625,179,320 of OY997264.1, read as the reverse complement.
ATCACCAGAAATATTTTCCACCTATATATTAGTTATCGGGAATACTCGGTATTGGCCGATAAACTCCGAAACCCTTCCCATGACTCTGAAATGTTTATGGTTCCTCTCAGAACTATTACAAATATTAACGAAACTATTTCTCAAATAAATCCTCCATACACCCATCCTACTAACACTCAACAGATCGTGATTACCTTCAGCTTGTGACCCTTTAGGTTCGGTAAATCATATACATGAACGAAACCCCTTCGTTCATGACCGGTAGAGGAGCCGTCGACGTCCATATCGATCCCTATGATTACATGAATAATATTCAAGTGAAACTTTGGTTATCATGTGATGTTCTCTTTGCTTCTTGATACTTTAGAAATCCCAAGGTGAGATATATCGGTATCCTCTTGAGTCATACACATGCGCAGTATACCGGTCTCCTCGCCATTGGATTTGTTCTTCTTTCTCGTTGTGGTGTTCCGGTATCCCCGTGATAGAGTCACCTGTGTCTAGCTAGACGATGATGGATGCCATCACACCGAGAGGGCCCTAAGAATATCTCTCCATCGTCGGAGGAGAAAATTCCACTGTCCAACTATCGTGTCACTTGTCAAACTTTCCGATGAACCTGTAAGTTGTCGTTATGGTCACCAAGTTACTGATGACGTTTGAGCAACCCCAATGCTCATCGCATGCTAAGAAGTTACTACGATACTCTCATGGTCTAAGGAACTAAAATCAAAAGTTAACACTCCGTGTTATAACAATTGACTTATGAAGATCTGGAAGACGTGGTCACAGACAACACTTGAGCTAGTCTTAGAGGCGAGACTAGGAATCTCATTTTGCCCTTTAACGTCCTACACATGCATATGATTTTTCCACTGAATCGCATATTCCAGGATAATAGCACTTATAGCGTAGAATATAAACTCTTAATTATGAACGCGGAAATATAATAGTACAATATTATTGCCTCTAGGGCATACTTCCAACAGACTGGGTCTTACGGGTAAAGTACACAAATCTCTTAAGAGTAAACATTGATTATAATTAGTCGAGCCCTCGGTTATGGAAAACTTTGAGTAACTTGGCCAGGACTTGTCTGGAAGATCTCGCCACCATTTCTCTTAATTAAAACTTGCTGGGTTGAACATTGGTATAGACCTCTGCTAGGAAGCAACTGATGGTGGAGCACCTCCATTAGGTTTGAGCTAACGGGTCTAGGGCTACCATGTGATGCAGTATGTCTAGTATATTAGAGTAGACCCACCTATTAGAAAGATGGATAAAATCTATATTGCTTTATGCAAAGAAAGCCAGCCAACACTTTCCCCCAAAAGCATGATTAGGTTTGTTATACTTATTGGTGAAACTTGCCAATACATTCAATGTAGTGAACCTTGTGGCTATGACGTAGCATGTTGCAGGACTTATGCATGATGGGTAATGATTACGAATTTGGGTTACGATGTCTATGCTTAACTTCCGCCTATGAGTGGATGGACATCACAAGATAATACTGTATGTTTTGAATTTTATTGCAAGTTAGCCATGAGCTAAGTAGGTATGTAATGTAACAAAGACTAGATCTGTGATGTAATACTCATGACTTGCGATTATCTTGGTATTTGATCGTGTAATGTGTGTGCTAGCAATTGATGAAGTGACTAGCACAGAAGATGCAAAGATTCCGACTTCTTATCGGGACCGGGTCGCTACAAACAGAGTACTGCTTTGTAGCTAGTTCGGTGGCTGAATGTTGTTGGCTCCAGCAATTACTTGTTGAACTCCATTGCTCCATCGACAAGGTAATTGTTGTCTTGTGCGACAATGTTTCTACCATATACCTCTCCATGAACCGTCGACATACCAATTGAGTTAGACATTCACTTTGTACGCGAAAAGGATTCTCTTGGACAGTTTCGTGCCCTTCACGTGCCTACATCGGGACAGCTTGCTGACATCATGACGAAAGGGCTACTGATGCGAGCTCCGAATGATTTCGTTCCAGCCTTGGCATCATCTCCGATGACACTCCGACCCAGGTGGGGGGAGGGGGGAGGGGTCTGCGGCGGAGAAGATAACGACGGGCTCCATATTTCATGCGTTTCTCCATGCCAATCCTATCTATTCATGTTTACAATCTTGTATAGATTCTGTAGTTTGTTTAAACCCGTTATTAGATTTAGATTTAGATTTGGGAGGTTAGGTGGGTTGTACAATGGGCTGGGCAATTCCCAAACCTACACAGACGAGCACGTGCAACTGGGAAGGCCCAAGGCCAAGCAACCCAACTAACTCCCACTTGGGGCGGATTGGTTGGTAGCAATGGTAGGTAGACGTGTCGCTCGCTCCCATCTCCCTATCCCCGCATTCGTGGCCATCCATCCTCCCGTCCGATGGACCTAACCCCCTTCTCCCAACGGCCAGCTTCCGCTTACTTACCCACCCTTCCCGTCTATATATCGGCGTCCCCCATACTCTCATGGCACCACACCACACCACGCCAGTACAAGCAGCGCCTGTCATTTGTCTACCACCTGCTAGCTGCTTCCCTCCGCACCCCGCAAACTTAGACGTCACGCAGCCGGCCACTGGTGCGACAACTCCTAGCTCGTCGGCCGCTGGTACGTACGTAGATCCATCGATGGCGGCCACCATGACCGTGGAGGAGGTGAGGAAGGCGCAGCGGGCGGAGGGGCCGGCCACGGTGCTCGCCATCGGTACGGCGACGCCGGCGAACTGCGTGTACCAGGCCGACTACCCCGACTACTACTTCAAGATCACCAAGAGCGACCACATGGCCGACCTCAAGGAGAAGTTCAAGAGGATGTGTAAGTCTATGTTCACCATCGATCTGTGTTCGGGCGTGCATGCACGGCTTGCTTCCCATAACGGCGCTACTATATAATATACATGTGTCTGCATGGATGCCAATATTTTACTCCTTATATTAATTCCCGTAAACTGTTGATAGTTAGAAAATAAGTACTAGGAGGCACATCGACCACTAGCAATAAGCCAAGATATTTTTAATAGCCATGGATCGGAGTAGCATATATACGTGAAACGACGAACACAATAAGCATGGCCATGGAAACTGGGTAACGGCCGTACACGCCGAACGTGTTGTCCATTTAACGGTTTGTTCGTTTTAGCTGCAAGGTAGGTAAATATGTAATACTCCTGCACGTAATTGTTTTTTGATAACCCTGCACGTGGGTAGCACCATCGAGTGGCTCGCCTACATATCAGTAGCATGCATGTTTAAAGGTCAACACTCAACAGTGTTACACTGGATCGGTTCGACCGAAAATTAATTCCCAAACCTACGGACAGTTGATTACAGAATGGACTAATTTCCTCACTAATGGCACATCCAAATCATCCTTAGACGTACCATTAATTACCGATTGGTCGAACAATATGTTCCCATATTTTATTATTTGATTTTTTTCAGTTGAAGCATTCAAATCTTTTTATAGAAAACAAAACTGATTTTCAGAAGAAAAAATGACAATGGTGGAGTATTTTGGTGGGGTAAAGGGTGTTTTATTCCATAGTGACAAGATTTTTTTTTTGCGAAAAGATTAGATCTATTATAAAGATTCACCGGAAGTACAAAACACCTCAAACATAATAAAAATTACATCGACGTTCATAGTGACAAGATTACAATCTCGTAATACAAGATTGTGAATCGACAATGATTTGCAAAATACTCCGTATCTAATAGTAGTATTGCGTTGATTTCCTAAAAAAATATCAGTTTTACAAAGAATAGACATGTTTGCATGAACCGCCAATTTACTGATAATTTCTAAAGACAAGCAATTAATCCAGAATGTCGCTACCGGACGCGACTATGACTTGACACTGTACCTAGAACTTTTCTTTTGAGTGCACATTGTACCTATAACTAGTGGGCCACTCGACTAAGAAAGTACAGTACTAGCAAGTAGAAACATGAGCGAATCCATGAGTTGACTTCACAGCTAATCTCTTAGTACACTATTTTCTCCAAATAGTAATTAACCTCCTACTCCATTAAAGAAAGAGAACCCCAAATGTAGACATCGCTTGCACACCTAATCAACCCACGAATACTTGTCTCGGTCCCGTCTCGTTTGCCTTTCCTCGTCTGGACACGCGAGCGAGCTAACACTGCCTGCCTGCCGGCATGGATTTGCAGGTGACAAGTCGCAGATCAGGAAGAGATACATGCACCTAACGGAGGAGATCCTTCAGGAGAACCCCAACATGTGCGCCTACATGGCGCCCTCCCTGGACGCGCGCCAGGACATCGTCGTCGTGGAGGTCCCCAAGCTCGGCAAGGCGGCCGCGCAGAAGGCCATCAAGGAGTGGGGCCAGCCGCGGTCCAAGATCACCCACCTCGTCTTCTGCACCACCTCCGGCGTCGACATGCCCGGCGCCGACTACCAGCTCACCAAGATGCTCGGCCTGCGCCCCTCCGTCAAGCGCCTCATGATGTACCAGCAGGGCTGCTTCGCCGGCGGCACCGTGCTCCGCCTCGCCAAGGACCTTGCCGAGAACAACCGCGGCGCGCGCGTGCTCGTCGTCTGCTCCGAGATCACCGCCGTCACCTTCCGCGGCCCGCACGAGTCCCACCTCGACTCACTGGTAGGCCAGGCGCTCTTCGGCGACGGCGCGGCCGCGGTGATCATCGGTGCCGACCCCGACGTGTCCGTGGAGCGTCCCCTGTTCCAGCTCGTGTCCGCGAGCCAGACCATCCTGCCGGACTCCGAGGGCGCCATCGACGGCCACCTCCGGGAGGTCGGCCTCACCTTCCACCTCCTCAAGGACGTTCCCGGGCTCATCTCCAAGAACATCGAGCGTGCCCTAGAGGAGGCCTTCAAGCCGCTCGGCATCGACGACTGGAACTCCGTCTTCTGGATAGCGCACCCAGGCGGCCCGGCGATCCTTGACATGGTCGAGGCCAAGGTAAACCTCAACAAGGAGCGGATGCGCGCGACCAGGCATGTCCTCTCCGAGTACGGCAACATGTCCAGCGCATGCGTCCTCTTCATCATGGATGAGATGCGCAAGCGCTCTGCCGAGGATGGCCACGCCACGACCGGCGAGGGAATGGACTGGGGCGTCCTCTTCGGCTTCGGCCCCGGCCTCACGGTTGAGACCGTCGTCCTCCACAGCGTCCCCATCACCGCCGGGGCAACCGCATGATCATCGCTCCTTCTCCATTTATCTTCCCCATGCAAGGAAAACAACCTACTACATACAGCTTCTATTGCCGAGTTTGTACCATATATATTCTACCGTGCGTGGTTTGTACTATGTGTTGGTAGATGCATTCGATCTCCTGTTAGTCTGTGTCGCGCACGCCGTCGCATACTTACTAGTAGTAACACAACCGAGCTTTTACAGGTTTATTGTAAGCAAAGTGTGGTCATAATGTGGAGTGTGAGGTGTATTACCTGTGTACGAAAAGATTGGCTGTTCAATTTGAACCTTATGTGGTTGGAAAGCAAATGGTAATTCTTTCAGCAGAGCTTTATTGAGATATATCCTCCTCTCTCCTACTTTGTTTATGAATATAATGCTTTGTTTAATTCATAATGTAGCATCAAGGAGGTACAAACCATAATGAACACACTCCTCCGGCCTCTAAAAGAACCCAACCTCACTATAGGGATAACACTAGAAGCGGAGTACACACTATACTCAGCTAAGACCCAAAACATACAGGGAGCAGCTATAGATCAATCGACTGATTGTACAATGTGGTCAGTCGATTAGTTAAACAAAAGAGAAGATAAGAAGACACAAGAAAACTAACTAACCCAAAATTAGGGTCAGTCGATCAGCCCAACAAGAAAACTAACTGATCCATCGTTGAAAAGCTTCTGCTGCCGTGTTCTGCCTTCTGTCCAGCCCAAAAGTGAAACGGGCCTGAACCCGCTAAGGAACCAAAGCCACTCCACTCAAAACAAGTGGATCGAGCTCACGCACAAAATCAGATTAAAAAAGCTCATGCACAGAAGGTCTTCTTCCTCCCTCCTTCTTCCCGATCACCAACATAGCCGCTCCCATGGATGCACAAACAAAGCTCAGATGCGTTGATGTCTTGTGATGTCTCCATAGATCTTCTTCCTCCCATTTCTTCCTTCCAACCTCCTTCCTCCGATCGCCCAAAGTTCTACAACACCAATACAATTCAGCCTGGACGTAGCGAGCGGGCTTTTGGGCCCGCTCGTGGACCGACCAGGACCGGACCGATCGGTCCTGGCCCGCTAGGAAAACTGGCCGGTCCGAGCTGACAATTTCGGCCCGAAAATCGACCGGTCCGGTCCGGTCTTAGCTCGGTCCGGCTCGGAGGACCGACGGCCCAGCCCAATTAGAGCTAATCAGGAAGCCCATCACGCATCACACATATAGATCGTGCGTGTGTGCCTGACCTAAACTCATCCCGCATCCCTTTCGTGCGTGTGTGCGCCGCCGCTTCCACCAGGACGCACTGCGCCGCCGCCGCCGCTCCTTCCACCAGCGGGCTGGACTAGCACCAGGCCGCGCCGCCGGCCGCCGTGCCTCTGCCTCGCGCCGCCGCTCCCTTGCGCTGCTGTTCCTCCCCTCTCCCCCTCGCGGCCGTGCCTCTCCGTCTCTGTCCCTCGCGCCGCCGTGCCGCCGCCCATCACTGTTCGTCTTCTCAGTCTCCGGCCACCGTGCTGCTGCGCCGAGTACCGCTCCGACAGCCTGGGCCTACATGGCAGTGACGGTATGCGTCAGGACCATGAGGACCGACGGTCCGCACCGAGCTTTGCATCTGCCGGTCCGGTCCCTGAAATTGGGACCGCCGCACTGCTCGGTCCGGTCCGGACCGGACCGCCGGCGGCCGGTCCAAACGACGGCTCGGACCGGGACCGGACCGGCCCGGACCGTGCCCACCCTGAAATACAATGGATAAAGCTTTAGATTGTACCCAAAACACAGATCTCTCAAAAGGAAAAGGAAAAGGAAGAAAGCTACAGAACAAGGTGCTTGTAGTCAGTCCAAGGTAAATGATGATCTGTTCCCCCTCCCCCTCTTCATTTTTTCTATGGTGTCAATTTGGTGGCCTGCAACTTAAGTGACGTCCTGACATTTTGAAGTAACCACAATAGTAAATTCAGAGAATGCACTAGAATGCACAAATTGACTGTTTCATATAAATGTTAATCAGATGCAAAAATCATGTACATCTTCAGAACCCAACTATAACTTCTGAATAGATGCCATGTTTGTACTTCTACTAGAAGTTGTTAAACTACAAGCAAAGTCAGAACACCTCCCTAAAGGAAGAATTTAAATATTCCACATAGGAACTAACTTTGCATATTCAGGGAACTAAGCTTGCAGTTGTTGTCGAATAGCAACATACAAGAACTATACTACGAGCATGCATACATATTTGCAAATAGATAACCACATCATCTTCACCCAGTTGTACTAGAAGTTATTAAAGTACAAGGGCAGAACACCTCCCTAAATGTACAATTTAAAAAATCCATATAGGAACTAAATTTGCATATTCAGAGAACTGAACTTGCAGTCGTTGTTCAAGAACAACATATAATACGATACTACTAGCATGCGAACATAGGTACAGAGAGGAACCATAACATGTAGACCTAGTTCTTAAAGAAGTTGGTAAGCTACAAGTAAGGCAAAACACCTACCTAAAGGCATAATTTAAAATTTTCATCATTACAACTAAATTTGCACCTACATAGAACTATACCTGCACTCGTTGTTCAAGAGCAGCATATAGTATGATACTACAGGAGCATGCGAACATAGGTACATAAAGATAACCATAACATCTACAAGTAGTTGTACTAGAAGTTGTTAAACTACAAGAGAAAACTAAACTTGCAGTAATTTCACAATAGAGATAAATCTGGATTAAACAATAATTATGAAGAAGCATATTAGCATGATGGAACAAGTTAACTAGAGGTAAAGCACAAAACCTTCGGTAGCATATTCCCATAACTGAGTTGCATATTCAGATAACTAGATAAAAATTTGCAAGCAAATAAATCGCCAAGAACAAACACTACTACACCATATGCAATTATAATAGCTACTCATGCAGGATTACACATTCACTTAACTATATTTCTCTTAGATTAAATTTCACACACATTATTATTAAAAAGCAAAACATTGCAGACATTATTATGAACCTAAAAATCTACCTAAATTACACAATCAGCACTCACAATTTGCACATATAAAAAATAAGCAAGTACTAAATGCTACAAGTACAGACGTGCTATACAAAAAGATTTTAAAACTAACCAATAAAAACATTACTATACTCAAGCTAAGAAAAAGCATACTACAAGTGCAGGAACAAAAACTACAAGAAACAAAAATCAATAATGCATGACTACATAGAAGCAAAAAGTACAAGTACATTGACTTAGTACATAAATTCTTATCCACTTAGGATTTTGCTAAAAAAAACTGCAAGGATAGTTCAAAAAACTGCAATGATTTGGCATGACATTGACCATACACACAATGCATATAACAAAAAGGCTGGATTAGACATGCAATCAACCATACACACACTGTATATAACATTTTCAACAACCTAGAAACTAATTACACACGAAATGGACAAATGACCTATAAAATAGCATTAGAATAACAGTATACACAAGAAGATTTGACCTTTGAAGACATACAAATCACTGATTAACCAAATAACCCTAACCAGATAAAAGTAATAGCAAATCTGAACTATCCCTAACCAGACACAAATCAGAGAAAATTTCAACACTACAAAAACCCTAACGGAAGCATGCTAAACAAGAACCCTAACCGTACTACTCGAACTACCATCAAAAACATTTACCACGAAACCTAACCAAACAAAAAATAGATCAAATCCGAAGACTACAGATACACTAACTGAAGCATTTTAAACAAGAACCCTAACCATACTGCTCTTACTACCACAAAAAACAATACAAAAAGGCGATTGAACAAAAGGAAATACCTCGAAACAGCAAATGCAGCGAAGGAAGCCCCTAATCCAAGAAACCTCCGACAGGTAAATCCTGCAAACAAAAGAGCAAAACAAAATAGAGAAGTGCCTTAGCAAATTCAGAACTAGAGCAGATCTAAACAAGAAAAAAGAAGAGGGAGGGGGGGAGTCGTAGGACAGGAAGAACTGGACGAACCCTAGCTCTACGTAGGAAGAGGAGAGGACACATAGCAAAGAGAGACTGAGCGGGAGAGGGGAAAGTGACTGACAAATCGAGAAGCGAGGAGATATGAAAGCGGTGACGGTCGGGTTCCATGGCATGGGTTGGGCTGGGCTATAAGGTTGCTAACGGGCGTGCAGAAGAAGATAACGGGCGAGCGCGACGAGAAGGAGCCCAACAAAGCACAATCGACTGACCAAAACAAGAGTTCAGTCGACTACACGAGGCCCCAACTCACCAGCAAAAACGAAAAAAAAAGAACAAGCACAATCCAGTGGCTAAAAAAATCGATTGACCCAAAAGTAAAAAGTCAGCTGACTGAAATGTAGCTAAATTGAAACATACGCGGATATATCTGTGCAACTGGGTGTAAGCCGGTTGTCACTTGTCGGGTACTCCGCAAGGCTTAAACCGAGTGCTAAATCAGGATGCTCGGCAACATAATGCACTTTCACGGCCGGGCTGCATTAACGTCTGATTACATGGCACTTGCTATAATCCAAGTGTTTTGTCAGCTACTCGGCTTATAGATAGCCCAGTGTCTAGTGCTCGCAATCCCTTTCTGCCAACGGGTCTCAGCGGTTGCCACATATCTAAGGCAGAGTGTCGACTGAACCATGCTCGGCATATATATAAGCCAAGTCTTTGGTGCTGGACTTATATGTCCATCAGGAGGTCCTAATGATTGCCACATGTGTATAAGTAAGTCAGGTGTTAACTAAAGCATGCTCGGCATATATATTTAAGCCGAGTGTCTGGTGCTTAGCTTATGTGTCCGGTGTAAGCTGAGTGTTTATGTGTGACACTCGACTTGACCCATGCACTAGCAATGCCATTTTGTAGTGGGTTTCCAGGTCGTGCCACATGTCCCTAAGCCGGGTGGAACATTCGGCATACCCATATAACCCGAGTAACACTCGGCTTACTTGCTAGTAGTTTTTTCTATTTTCTCACTGAAGCAACCGTGCAGTTTAGCACTTATATACCATGCAGTTCACGAATACATATAATCATACAGTCAGCACACATTACTCAGCAAGCACATATAGCATGACAACCTCATAGGTCCATAGAAGCAACAAGTCACAATATAAGTATACAACACTCTCCAACAAGCATACATTTAGCATGACAACCTCATATAAGTCCATAGCATAATAAGAATACAAGCAACATAGGCACTCCAAGAAAAAATTTAAAACCAACAAGCAGCATAGACACTCGAAGAAATGCAATGAGCTTCACCGTCGATAGCGTCCGCGATGAAACCTACAAGTTCAGAAGCACAAGCATGAATTTTCAAGTTCAAATGCAAATGAGCTACTAGGGGTATGTTTCAGGCTCTTTCTCAAAAGATGTGCACACTAAGTTAGAATGTGTTTCTTACGGCATTTGTGAGAAAATATTAGTGGTGTGGAAGTTGTGTCTATGGATACAAAATCATATAATTTATGAGAAAGCAATGATGAGATCAATGGTGGTTGCTTATCTCATCGAAAGAGGTGACTTTTCATTGCAATCAAATGCAAGCAAGAGTATCAAGAACTAACCTGGCCTGGAGTCATTGTTTCCTGGAAATCGAAGGAGCATGAGCCGAGGCGTCACCGGGCTTCCTTGCACAGGGCCAGATGTATGATGTCTACTACACAACTTATTCTTGTAGACTCGTGTTGGGTCTCCAAAGCGCAGAGTTTTGTAGGACAGTAGCAATTTTCTCTCAAGTGGATGACCTAAGGTTTATCAATCTGTGGAAGGCGTAGGATGAAGATGGTCTCTCTCAAACAATCCTGCGATCAAATACAAAAAAATCTTGTGTGTCCCCAAACACACCAAAAACAATGGTAAATTGTATAGGTGCACTAGTTCGGCGAAGAGATGGTGATACATGTGTATTATGGATAGTAGATATAAGTTTTTTTAATCTGAAAATATAAAAACAGCAAGCTAGCAAGTGATAAAAAGGAGCACAAATGGTGTAGCAATGCTTGAAAACAAGGCCTAGGGTTCATACTTTTACTAGTGCAACCTCTCAACAGTGCCAACATAACTGAATCATATAACAATCCCTCAACATGCGACAAAGAGTCACTCCAAAATTCTTCTAGCAGAGAACGTAAGTTGAAATTGTTGTAGGGTACAAAACTACCTCAAAGTTATCTTTTTTCGATCAATCTACTGAGCCATCCCTATAAGTGTCACAAACAACCCTAGAGTTCATACTAAAATAACACCATATGATACGCATCAACCAACACTAATGTCACCTAGATACTTCAATGTCATCACAAGTATCCCTGAGTTTATTATTCGATATGTATCAAACAATCTCAAATTCATAATATTCAATCCAACACGAAGAACGTCAAAGAGTGCCCCAAGGTTTATACCGGCAAAAGTAGGATGAAAATGTGCATCAACCTCTATGCCTAGATTAACCCAATGTCACGACGGGAATCCGTAAGTTGATTGCCAAAACAAATATCAAGTGGATCAATAGAACACTCAATTGTCACCGCGAATATCCACATATAAGACACACATCAAGTGTTCTCAAATCCAAAATATTCAATCCGGTAATAGTGAAACCTTAAAGGGAAAGACTCAATTCATCACAACAAGATAGAGAGGGAGAAACACCATACGATCCAACTAAGCGATACGATCTGTTGCTAAGCTTACGGTTGGGTCTTGTCCATCACATCATTCTCCTAATGATATGATCCCATTATCAAATGACAACTCATTATGGTTAGAAAACATTAACCATCGTTGATCAACGAGTTAGTCTAGTAGAGGCTCACTAGGGATATAGTATTTGTTTATGTATTCACACATGTATTTAAGTTTCCGGTCAATACAATTCTAGCATGAATAATAAACCTTTATCATGAACAAGGAAATATGATAATAACCAATTTATTATTTCCTCTAGGGCATATTTTGTGACACCCGGTTTTTGCCCTTTTTCTGTTTTTGGAACTTTATTGCAATTTGGTTTGAAACTGAGTTTTGAATTAGCTCATTTGGACTTCACACTTGGGCATTGTTTTGATTTTCACCCAAGTGACTCCACTCACTCCCAAAAACATCTCTTGCACTCTGATCTCTCAAAATATTTCCATGAGAATATTTTTCATATAAGGAAAATATTCATTTTCTCTTTGAAAATGAACTATGTTCACTTCTGCTCCAAAGAAACACCTATTTTTCTTGCTCTCAAAAATCTGAGAAATTTCCCAAATATTCTTTGAACCTTGGCCCAACTTCCTGCGCAAAAATATTTCATGGTCATGTGGAATATTTTTGCTATAGATAATCATTTCCATTCTGGTCAGAAAATGCACTTTGTGAAGGAAGTGTATTTTTGCTTGATCTCCTTGAGCCAAATTTTTTATGGCCTAATGAACTTCCTAAGTAACCCTTAACCTCCAATTTTCAGCTCCTAACCCTCTCTAGAACTCTCCCAAAGATCCTCACAAGTTTCTGTCCAGAAACTTGCCAAGGAGCTCAAGTCTATTCTTGTCGACCTGGCTTTGATCCATCAGCATAGAGTGACTAAGAACTGCAAGTACAAGCCAGTAGACATGATTTAACCACTCGGGTGCACCGTGTTGTGCCAGTGCACGCGGTGACCGCGTGGCCACGGTGCCAGGCGTGTGTTCGACGCGCTCTGTGCGCGGACAACCTCTCGGTTCGGCCGTGCGCTCGCCTCCGGCCATGCCCATGTGTCTTGGAGTTTCTCCTGCCTCGACTTGTCGCCCATGAACACTCGCTGGAGCTCCCTGATGCTAGCGGAAGCTCCTGCAGACGTGGCCACGGTGGAGCAGAGCGACAGTGCGCCCGTGTGCTCGAGCCGTCCCCCTCCCGCGTCATGTTCTTCGCCCGTTGCCTCCTCTATGTGCGCGTGAACCCCCTCAACCTCTCCCATCCGTTCTGAGCGCCTTTCGTTGCCGCTCGCCGCTCCAGAGACTTCTCCGGCAACCTCGAACCCCTCCTCGGTCGCGCCTATAAATAGAACCCGTCCCGAGCTCATCTGGCCACACCACCCACCTGAACATAGACTCTTGATTTGGTACCATTGTCCGGGACCGTTTTGTTTTGCCACGAAGGTGGCCGTTGGGTGTCACGAGGTGACATCGGGGCCACCCATGACTTAGCCCAAAGGGTAGTTGGTCGGAGTGGCCGGGAGAGTGTCATGGCAATAGATTGATTCTGTCGAAACGTCGTTGGTCCACCTTTCGTGGTTCTAAGTCTGACAGTAGAATGGGGGTAGGTATGGAGAGGGAAGATCCTAGCTATGGAGCAGTTGTAAGGACACGGGATGTACGAGTTGGGGCCCTTCTCGGAGGAAGTAACAGCCCTACGTCTCGGAGCCCGGAGGCGGTCGACTGGATTATGTGTGTATAGATTACAGGGGTGCGAACCCTTTACACTGAGGAGGGGGGTGGCTTATATAGTGTCTGCCAGACCCCTCCGGCCCTTAGTTACACAGGGTTTAAAGTACATTAAGGCTAGGCGTTACTGGTAACGCCTTACATAAAGTGTCCTAAATGCCATAAAGACTACTTAATTACAGACCGTTTGGATGCAGAGTGGCTCTTGACCTCCTGGTGGTCGAGTGAGCCTTCATGGTCGAGTCCTTCGAGTCTGTTGAGTGAAGTCTTTCTTGGTCGAATGGAAGGCAGCTTCTTCTGAGGGTGACCTTGGGAAGGGTACTCAGGTCAGGTCTATGACCCTACCCTAGGTACATGACTTCATCATTAGCCCCCGAATGGATCGAGGTTTGAGTGAGGAAGGAGTTGATAATATTTCCGACCTGCTTTTGTGTTCTGAACATGTATCATCTTGGACCAATAATCTCTTTGTTGATAACAGCAACTTTTCTTTCAGTCGCCTTGATCCATTCTTTTCTCCCGTCGAGTGAACTTTTGAACTAGTAAACTTCCGAGCGACGGATCGCAGGAAATCTCCCGTCTGACAGATTGATCTGCTGTTAGCGGATTTTGTGGGCTCCGAATTTTGGGAAGCGTGCGAAGCGGGGCGGACCGCGGCGCTCAGATGGGATAGGGCATAGACGCCTCGATTTCTGCGCCGCCTTTTTCGCCATGTATCGCGTACACGCGACTGTTTCGGGATGTGATAGGATCATCCGGGCCCACTCGTCATCCACTCGGAAGTGCCCTTATAAAAGACACCAGGTGAGGGTTTTTTGAACAATATCTCTTTATTCCTCCTCCTGCCCTCTCCCTCTCCGCCTGCTGCGCCTGTTCTTGCCCCTGCCCATCCACTCCTCGTGTGCTTCGTTGGTGACAATGGTGAAGGAGAAGACGGCGGCTTTGGAGCGCGCGAAGAAGACGACGGTGACGAGGAAGGCGAAAGGGAGAGCGCCCAGTCGGGGCGGATCCTCGTCCAGGTCCCGCCTGCCGCATGGCTGGGTACAAGGGGATTGGATCCGCTCGACCATCACCGAGACGGATCTCACTAAGATGGCCAACGAGGGCTTGATCCCTCACGGGGCAGCGAGGCTCCCGGGGAACGAGTGGCAACCACAGCCGCAGGAGGGTGAGTGCGTCCTTCTAGAAACTCACGTCGACCGCGGATTCTCCCTGCCTCCGAGTGTTTTCTTCCGTGGTTTCTTGAATTTCTTTGGGGCGCAACTCCACCATTTCAATCCAAATTCCATCGCCTACCTTGCTGCCTTCGTGTCCATGTGCGAGAACTTCCTGGGATGTCGACCGCACTGGGGTCTCTTTAAGCACATATTCACTTGTCGCTCATAGACAGTGAAAAAGGTGAGTTCGGATGACGATAGGACTAAGGTTATTCAGATGTGCGGGGGTCTTGGGATTCAGATGAGGAGCAAGAGTACCTTATCGGCCATGACTCTTCCTGAGTCGGTCAGAGGGTGGCAGTCGACTTGGTTCTACTGCCAAGACGAGTCGACGCTGGGGCAATTGACTGGTCTCCCTCCGTTTTCCATGGACCGAGTGAACAAGCCCTCTTCTCTGAAGGTGCTTCCCGAGGAGAAAGCCCAAGTGAAGATGTTGATGGAGCGTGTAGTCCAGTTAATAAGGGAAGGAGTGACGGGAATGGACCTTCTGGAGGTCTTCCTTAGGCGGCGCATCCAACCACTTCAATACCGAGGCCATCCTATGTGGCTGTACTGCGGAACCGAGGATGAAACTCGGGTCCATCCAGAAGCAGTCGACGACGCCACATTGGAGAGGTGGATGGCCGCGATCACAGGGAATAAATACAACCCTCGAGGAGCCAGGAGGATTCCGCCACTCGACCATTCTTACACTCCGGACACGGTATGCCCACTTTATCTTCAATTGTAATCTCACTATACTTATTCTGCTTTTGCTGCAAATTGGTCGATTGATCTTTGTTTTGTTGTCTGTCAGGCCACCACCGAACTATACTCGATGCCCAATGGAGCACAGACGCCGACTGAGGAGGAGGAAGGAAGTGGGGGCGAAAGCCAGGAGGAGTGGGATTCGGATGCTGCCTATGATGATGAAGGTGATGATTCTGGTGAGGAGGAAGAAGAAGAGGAGGAGGAGGAAGTTGCCCCGCCTCGCTCGGAAAGACGCTCGAAGCTCGTCCATGACCCTGCAACCGAGCATGGTAAGGGGGTCGCAACCGTCGTTCAGTCGACCAAGCGTCCTCGAACCACTTCTCCGGTGCCGACCGAGAAAGCTCTGAAGCAATCCAGGGTGGCGCCGTCGAAGCCGGACAAGGTCTTGCCGAAGATGAAGGTGGTGATCCCCACTATCTCAGGGTAATGATACCACTTGAGTTTTTCTGTTCCACATGAACTTACTTTTGGTCGACTCATGAATCAACCGACTGACTTCTGATACTGCAGCGCTGCTACTTCTGATACCTCGGCCAGGGCTGACGATCACGAGATGGAAGACGCTGCCACTTAAAAACCTGGTATGACTTTCATAATTCTGTCTTCAGTCGATTGGCTCTTTGTCTCTAATTTTGATTCTTTTATTGTAGCTCCGTCTAATGTCGTTATCACCCTTCCTGACGACGACGATGAGGAACCACTAAGGCATAGGAAGAGCAGGAAAGCGTCTGCTAGCAAGGCGACTCAAGTCGTGCCAGCACCCGAGAACATCACTCGGCCTACCGTATCTTTTGCGGTGCCGCTGACGAGTGCTCGCCCTTCATCGTCGAGTGCTGCACAGCCGTCTCTTTTCTCGACCCACTTCGTCCCAGAGGACCAAGCCAGTGCAGCGAAAGAAGCAATACGCCAAGAGGGATTCATGATGGAGCAAGTGAAGGCCATCCGAGAAGCTAGCCAGGCCGCCTATGACGCAGTTCAGCTCTCCAGAGTAACGTTCAGGTCAGTCGGTCACCACCTGTTCTGTTAGGATATGATATCTGAAAATTCTCCTTTCTGAAATTCCTAGTGATTGTCTTACACCCACTGGGTGTGTCGATTGAAATTCTTAGTTAGTGGGGGCACGCTGAGTGCACCCACTGGGTGTAGTCCCCAAGGCTATGGTGGACTGCTAGCAGTCGACCATAATCTTAAGTTTTTCCTTCAATCGATTAGATCGAATGGATTTACAGACCGGTGGGGGCACGCTGAGTGCACCCACTGGGTGTAGTCCCCGAGACTGTGGTTAACTGCTGGCAGTTGACTACAGTCTGAAGAACATGTCCCCCTTTTTTTGCTGCTGGTCGACTGGTCGATTCTAACTTGATAGAACTAGTGGGGGCACGCTGAGTGCACCCACTGGGTGTAGTCCCCGAGACTATGGTCGAATGTTTGTATTCGGCTATAGTCTTAGAAACGCATGATTTTTTTATTAGTCACTCGGAAGTGAATTGTCTTTGTCACTTGGTCGATTGGTTCTTCGTAGAAATCTTGCGACCTTGCAGCCCATTACACTGAGTTGGAGAACAAACACATCCAGCTCGAGCTTGATCTGAAGTTGGCCCAGGAGAATTTGATGAAGGCGAAGGAGGAAGCCAAAGGTATGCTTGGTGAGGTTTTCGACGACTGCCTTTTGCCTCTCATTTGTTTCAAATTCTGATCTTGCTGTAACTTTGCAGGCAAAGTGAAGGATGCCCAGAAGAAGAAAGACCTTGAGTTGGCTGAAATGCAGAAAACAGCTTTAGAGAAGACCAAGCTCGCTGACGAGAAGTTGGCTTCGGTCACCAAGCTCGAAGAAGAAAACACCAATCTGAAAGCTGCTCTTGATGCTGCCAACAAAGAGGTCAGTCGACTGAAAAGTGATAAGATTGCTCTGAGTGACAAGGCCGGCGAGATGGTGGGGAATAAGAACGATCTGGAGGCTTATCTGGGCGGACTCGCCAAGAAGCTATTCCTCATGCTCGAAGGTAAACTTTTGCATCAAACTGGTATTTTAACTGTGATCTTTCCATTCGACTGTTGTCATGACTCGGTGGTTTGTGCTTGCAGAATTTTGCCAGAACTTCAAAGAGGAGACTGGTCGACTAGAGCCAAACCTGGACCCCATTAACTCTCCCGTGGCGGATGAAGTCACCATGAACGTGTTCCGGCTCGAATCTCGTGTCGCTGTCGTCATTGATTATCTCGCAAGGCTGAAGGTCGCCACTTCCCGCATCGACACCACGCTCTGGCCCAGAGAGACGCTCCAGAATGACCTCGAGTCTCTGATGACTCGACTGAACACAGTCCCAAGTCGAGTGCAGGAGTGGAAGAAGTCCTCTACCAGGTGCGGCGCTGACGTTGCTCTATCTCTGGCCCGAGTCCATTGCAAGGAAGCACGAGAGGACAAGCTGGCGGCCCTGAGGGTGGCTAACACCAAGAAGCACGATTTCCGTACTTTCATGGAGACTTTCATCGCCGCTGCCACTCGGATTGCTGATGGGATTGACATTGACGAGTTCGTTGCACCTTCCAGCCCTCCATAGGAGGGGTAAAAAACTTCTTGAGCTTGACACTTTAAATTTGCCTCGGTATGCCGAGTGATTTTTGTAACCGACAAACCTTAACAGGCTTAGCGCCTGAGCACTTTCGGTTTCGTTAGGTATTTATCCGAACTTGGATTCGACATTTGAATATGCTTTCATTTGGTTTGAGATGTCTTTTGCAGGTTAAAGCGAAGTGCTTATTGCAATCGACTTGTTCCCCAATTCACTTAGGCAGGCACTGGGCTGCAGCTAAGCCTACGAGTGTGAGGTTTGCTCTCCACTCGGTAGGGTTTTCAAAACTTAGGCGAGCACTGGGCTGCAGCAAAGCCCCCGAGTGGGAGGTTTGTTCTCCACTCAGTAGGATTTTCAAAACTTAGGCGAGCACTGGGCTGCAGCTAAGCCCCCGAGTGGGAGGTTTGCTCTCCACTCGGTAGGATTTTCAAAACTTAGGCGAGCACTGGGCTGCAGCTAAGCCCCCGAGTGGGAGGTTTGCTCTCCACTCGGTAGGATTTTCAAAACTTAGGCGAGCACTGGGCTGCAGCTAATCCCCCGAGTGGGAGGTTTGCTCTCCACTCGATAGGATTTTCAAAACTTAAGCGAGCACTGGGCTGCAGCTAAGCCCCCGAGTGGGAGGTTTGCTCTCCACTCGGTAGGATTTTCAAAACTTAGGCGAGCACTGGGCTGCAGCTAAGCCCCCGAGTGAGAGGTTTGCTCTCCACTCGGTAGGATTTTCAAAACTTAGGCGAGCACTGGGCTGCAGCTAAGCCCCCGAGTGGGAGGTTTGCTCTCCACTCGGTAGGATTTTCAAAACTTAGGCGAGCACTGGGCTGCAGCTACGCCCCCGAGTGGGAGGTCTGCTCTCCACCCGGTAGGATTTTCTCGTCGTGCTTGTGGCGTAGCTCAAAGGAGAGGGTAGCAGTCGACCTGCACCTCGTCCCCCTTGCGGAGCACACGTTGCACTTGTGGCGTAGCTCGAAGGAGAGGGTAGCAGTCGACCTGCACCTCGTCCTCCTTGCGGAACGCACGTTGTACTTGTGGTCTAGCTCGAAGGAGAGGGTAGCAGTCGACCTGCCCCTCGTCCTTCTTGCAGAGCGCACGTTGTACTTGTGGCGTAGCTTGAAGGAGAGGGTAGCAGTCGACCTGCACCTCGTCCTCCTTGCGGAGTGCACGTTGTACTTGTGGCGTAGCTTGAAGGAGAGGATAGCAGTCGACCTGCACCTCGTCTTCCTTGCGGAGCGCACGTTGTCTTCGAACTTAGGCGAGTACTTAGACTGCAGCTAAGCCCCCGAGTGGGAGTCTGGCTCACCATTCGGTAGGATTTTATTGTAACTTAGGCGAGCACTGGGCTGCAGCTAAGCCTCCGAGTGGGAGGTTTTCTCTCCACTCAGTAGGATTTTCAAAACTTAGGCGAGCACTGGGCTGCAGCTAAGCCCCCGAGTGGGAGGTTTGCTCTCCACTCGGTAGGATTTTCAAAACTTAGGCGAGCACTGGGCTGCAGCTAAGCCCCTGAGTGGGAGGTTTGCTCTCCACTCGGTAGGATTTTCAAAACTTAGGCGAAACGGATTCGCAGATAAGCCCCGGAATGGGAGGCTGGCTCGGCACTCGGTAAGGATTTTTTTTACAAACTTAGGCGAAACGGATTCGCAGCTAAGCCACCCACTGAGGGGGAATTTTAAGTGAGAAAAATAATTGGGGAAATTATGACACTATTATCTTGCAAAATATGAACTACAGGAGTACTTTTATTACAACTCATCCGAGTGAATACTTAAGTATAAAAAGGGCGGAGCAGATCTGCTTTCCAAGCTTGGGGCTGGTCGATGTTGTGCTCGACGTTGTAGAGGCGGTACCTCCGTTGTGGAGAACCTTTGTGACGATGAAGGGTCCTTCCCAAGAAGGAGCAAGCTTGTGTGGTTTCTGTTGATCCACTCGGAGAACCAAATCTCCTTCCTGGAAGGCTCGACTCTTCACGTTTTTGGCGTGGAAACGACGCAAGTCCTATTGGTAGATGGTCGATCGGATCAGAGCCATCTCCCTTTCTTCTTCTAGAAGGTTGACTGCATCCTGCCGCGCTTGTTCTGCTTCAGCTTTGATGTAGAGCTCGACTCGAGGAGCATTGTGGAGCAGATCGCTCGGTAAGACCGCTTCAGCTCCATAGACCAAGAAGAATGGAGTTCTTCTGGTCGACCGATTAGGCGTGGTCCTTAGACCCCACAGTACCGAGGGAAGTTCGTCGACCCATGCCCCAGCCGCATGCTTAAGGTCACGCATCAGTCGGGGTTTCAACCCTTTGAGGATCAAGCCATTGGCCCGCTCCGCTTGTCCATTCGACTGGGGATGGACGACTGAAGCATAGTCGACTCGAGTGCCCTGAGATGCGCAAAACGCCTTGAATTCTTCCGAATCGAAGTTTGATCCATTGTCAGTGATGATGCTGTGTGGGACTCCATATCTGAAAATCAGTTCGCTGATGAAGCTAATAGCAGTACCGGTGTCGAGGTTCTTGATGGGTTTCGCCTCAATCCACTTGGGGAACTTGTCGACTGCTACCAGTACATGTGTGAAACCGCTTCTCCTGTTCTCAGGGGACCAACCATATCCAAACCCCATACTGCGAAGGGCCAGACGAGTGGAATGGTCTTCAGAGCTGATGCAGGCTTGTGTGACATGTTGGAGTAAAATTGGCATCCCTCGCACTTGTCGACTATTTCCTTTGCCATTTCATTCGCCCTTGGCCAGTAAAACCCGGCTCGGTATGCTTTGGCCATGATGGTCCGAGAGGACGCATGATGGCCACAGGTCCCCGAGTGGGCGTCATTAAGGATTATACGACCTTCTTCTGGCGTTATGCACTTCTGACCAACTCCAGTCGCGCTCTCTCTGTACAGCTGCCCTTTGATCACAGTAAAGGCTTTGGATCGGCGGACGATCTGTCGAGCCTCTTCCTCATCCTCCGGGAGCTCTTTCCTCAAGATGTATGATATATATGGTACTGTCCAATCGGGAGTGATCACTAAAGCCTCCATGACCAAGTCGACCATTGCTGGAACTTCAACCTCAGTCGGATCTGTGGCACTCTTGGGCTGCGGAGCTTCTTCAGTAAAAGGATCTTCTTTGACTGACGGAGTATGGATATGCTCCAAGAATACATCACTAGGAATGGCTTCTCTCTTGGAACCTATCTTCGCCAAATCATCAGCCGCTTGATTTTTCAGTCGGGGTATATGATGGAGCTCTAACCCCTCAAACTTCTTTTCCAGCTTCCTCACTGCATTGCAGTATCCAGTCATGGTTGGGCTTCTAACGTCCCACTCCTTCCTCACTTGGTTGACCGCCAAATCTGAGTCGCCATAAACCATAAGGCGACGGACGCCGAGTGAAATAGCCATGTGCAACCCATACAAAAGAGCCTCGTATTCTGCCTCATTGTTGGAGGAATCAAAGTGAATCTGGAGCACATATCTGAGCTTATCTCCTCTGGGGGAAACCAGGACAACCCCAGCACCGGAACCATTTAACATCTTAGATCCATCAAAGAACATGGTCCAATGCTCCGAGTGAACTTGAGTCGGCTGCTGTTGTTCAATCCACTCGGCAAGGAAATCTGCTATTGCTTGGGACTTAATGGCTTTCTTTGCCTCAAACTTGATATCAAGGGGAAGGAGTTCAATCGCCCATTTCGCCACTCGACTAGTTGCATCTCTGTTGTGCAGAATCTCTGAAAGTGGAGCGTCGTTGACGACTGTAATGGAATGATCAGAGAAATAATGAGCAACCTTCTTCGTGGTCATGTAGATCCCATACACAAGCTTCTGATAATGAGGATATCTTTGCTTTGATGGAGTCAAAACTTCAGACAGATAGTACACTGGGCGCTGAACTTTGAAGGCTTTCCCTTCTTCTTCCCGCTCGACCGTAAGTACTGTACGGACGACTTGTCATGTGGCTGCAATATAAAGCAACAGAAGCTCTTTGCTGATTGGAGCAGCAAGCACCGGCTAGGTGGAGAGCAGAGCTTTTAGCTCGGCAAAAGCTGCATCAGCTTCTGGAGTCCACTCGAACTTGTCTGCCTTATTCATCAGTCGGTAAAGAGGCAATGCCTTTTCACCGAGTCTTGAGATGAATCGACTTAATGTGGCTAAGCATCCAGTAAGCTTCTGGACATCATGCACCCGCACGGGGCGTTTCATTCAGAGTATAGTGCCGATTTTTTCTAGGTTAGCGGCGATTCCTCGTTTGGAAATGAGAAAACCGAGTAATTTGCCACCAGGAACTACGAATGTGCACTTTGATGGATTGAGCTTGATATCATACCTCCTGAGGTTGGCAAATGTTTCAGCGAGGTCAGTCAGCAGGTCGGAACCCTTTCGCGACTTGACCACGATATCATCCATGTACGCCTCCACATTCCGACTGATTTGAGTGAGCAAACACTTCTGAATCATGCGCATGAACGTGGCTCCGGCATTCTTGAGGCCAAATGGCATGGTGACATAGCAGAAGCACCCGAATGGAGTGATGAAAGCTGTTTTGATCTCGTCAGGTCCGTACAGACGGATCTGATGGTACCCGGAATAGGTGTCTAGAAAAGACAATCTCTCACATCCCGCAGTCGAATCGACAATTTGATCGATGCGAGGGAGAGGAAAATGATCTTTCGGGCAGGCCCGATTGATGTGCTTGAAATCAATGCACATGCGGAGTGACTTGTCCTTCTTGGGAACCATTACAACATTGGCGAGCCACTCGGAGTGGTATATCTATCGGATAAACTCTGCTGCCAACAGTGGAGCCACTTCCTCGCCAATAGCTTTTCTCTTCTGGACGGCGGACCGTTGAAGATGTTCTTTGACAGGTTTTGCTGTTGAATCGACCCTAAGGCGATGCTCAGCCAGTCCCCTGGGAACACCCGGCATGTCAGCAGGCTTCCATGCAAAGATGTCCCATTTCTCATGGAGGAACTGGATGAGCGCTTCTTCCTATTTAGGGTCGAGTGTTGTGGAGATATGGGTCGAAGCTGCATTGGGGTCGGTCGGGTGAATGTGAACGGGCTTCGTCTCACCGGACGACTGAAATGCTGATTATGTGGCAGGCTTCTTGGCTCACAACAAATCACTCGGATCTGCTTTCTTCTTGTATTCCTCCAGCTTGACTGTTGTTACCTGGGAATCGGCAATTTTCGAGCCTTTCTGGAAACACTCTTCTGCTTTTTTCCGATCACCAGTGATAGTGATCACGCCTTTGGGTCCGGGCATCTTCAGTTTGAGGTACACGTAGCATGGTCGAGCCATGAACCGTGCGTAAGCTGGTCTCCCCAAAATAGCGTGGTAAGCGCTCTGAAAATCCACGACTTCAAATGTCAGCTTCTCTTTGCCGAAATGCTTCGAGTCGCCGAACACCACGTCCAGAGCTATGTGGCCAAGTGACTCAGCTTTCTTTCCAGGTATAACTCCATGAAAACTCATGTTGTTAGTGCTCAGTCGGGACATCGGAATGCCCATTCCTTTCAGCGTCTCCGCATATAATAAGTTCAGTCCACTACCACCATCCATTAGTACCTTCGTCAGTCGAGTGCCTTCGACGACTGGGTCGACCACCAAAGCTTGCCTCCCAGGGGTGGCTATTCGAGTCGGGTGATCGGACTGGTCAAATGTAATGGGAGTTTGGGACCATCTCAGATAACTGGGCGTCGCCAGGGCGACCATATTCACCTCACGATTGATAACCTTCAGTCGGCTTTTACTTTCCACATCCGCAAAGATCATCAGAGTGGAATTAACATGAGGATATCCTCCATCACTGTCGTCCTTGTCTTCGGCTTTGTCCAACTCCTTTTCTTTGTCCTTGGGCTATTTACCTTGGAACTACTGGATCAGGAGCCGGCACTGGCGAGTGGTATGCTTCGGGTAAATGAAATTACCCTCTTTGTCTTTCTTCGTGTGGATGTGACATGGCAGATCCATCACATCATTTCCTTCTTTATCCTTCACCTTCTTGGGGTTCCAGGATCCTTTGGGTTTCCCCTTGAACTTGCCTTGAGTCACGGCCAGAGCCTCCCCAGGAGCCGCTGGCTCGGCCTTCCGTTTCTGCTTCCGACTGGAGTTTCCTTTCTCCGACTGACTCGACTTGTATTTGCCGCTCCGGAGTCGGTCCTCCTCTTTGCCGTTGGCGTACTTGGTAGCAATCTCCATCATCCGACTCAGGGTCATATCTCTGGTCCGACCAAACTTCAAACTCAATTCTCTGTTCTTAACACCATCCTTGAAGGCGCAGACTGCTTGATGATCAGACACGTTCTCCACGGTATGATGCAAAGTGATCCATCTATGAATATACTCTCTTAAGGTCTCATTCGACTTCTGCACACAAACTTGCAGCTCTGTCAATCCAGCTGGTCGCTTGCAAGTTCCCTCGAATGTTGTGAAGAACACTCGGGAAAGATCTTCCTAAGTGTAAATGCTGCTAGGAGTTAACTGATTCAACCACGCCCGGGCCGAACCTTCCAGCATGAGCGGTAAATGCTTCATAGCCACTTCGTCATTTCCGCCACCAATCTGCACCGCCACTCGGTAGTCTTCAAACCAAGTTTCAGGCTTAGATTCACAGTGAACTTACTTACTCCAGTCGCCAACCTGAAGTTGGGGGGAATCACCGCGGCTCTGATAGCCCTGCTGAAACATTCCGAACCCGAAACATGCACTTGGCTGCTAGTGGGCGCATCTCTGTCATGGCCACCTCGATGAGCCCTGTTCCGATCGACCAGGCCTTGCACGATGATGGATCGCGCGTCAAAGCCTGGTTCCCTGGGGTCGACCGGAGCTCTTTGCCCCACACTGAGCTGACGCCTGTCATCTTGCTGCCGAGGAGCGTAGGACCCACCTCTTGGAGGAGGAGTGGGCACTCGATGCCTATCATCACGATCATATCGGTCACCATATTGGTCCTGTCGATTCTCGCGTCCTTCATGCCGCGGAGGCGATCTAGGGCTGTGAGCCGACTGAACCGTATTCGCAGCGACGGATCGACTGTGAATCCTGTTGCGTGACTGCGACACGGCTGAATTCTGATCTCCTGCCGCCCGGAGCAAATCTCTAATCTGCATCAAGCCTCTGCTAGCCTCCGACTGAGAGGGCTGAATCGACTCTGCTATTCGGGTTGCAGCTACTAAATTCTGAATCGGGGTTCGATATACCCGAGTCGGCTGCGGGAAGAGTTGACGTCGACTGGAGTCGGGTACTCGTTGCCGCGCGCGCTCGCCGAGTGCTCGCTGGAGATTCTCCAGACGAGTGCGTTCAGCCAAGTTGGCCAAACACGCCTCCTCCAAGGCACGAGCCTCGGGGGTTTCTCCTGTGATGGGAGTATGCAGGGCATCCATGTTCCTGCGGTGAAGTTCTTCCCTTTGCAGGGAGTTAAGTGGCTCGGGCTGATATTCCTCATGGAGATGAGCGGGGTCGCCTCCACCGTCCACCCCGTCGTCGCGGGGGAAGCCGGGAGGGCTACGAGGCCCGTTGACCATCAAGACCTCCGCCGCCGGATCGCTGCTGTCGCACTTGGATGAGGTCTCCACGGAGCCAGTCGACAGATCAAACAGGACGTAGAGAGATTCGTCGGGCTCGATTGCCGCGACTTGAGTGGTGGCCGACTGGCGGGCCACCGCGTGTCTCACCCACCGCTGGAGCCTCGATCGACCAGAGCGCTTGCGCTGGCGGGAGACTGGGAGGGAGGACGATAGGGGAGTCGACCGATAAGGAGTCAACGGCTGCCGCAACAAAATGCCGCGAACACACGCCCGAAAATGCGTCGCCCCGCGGACGGGGAGCGTGTCGATGTCGAGTGGAGCTTCCTGGAGCCAAGCAGAGTCGTCGGCGACGAAGGTGAGAGCGCTGAGACGGATCTCGCGGCCCTCGACCAAAACTCCACCAGAAACCATGACGAAAGCAATCGGAACAATTGCAACTTCTCCAAAAATCGCTAAGACACCCGCCCCACAGTGGGAGCCAACTGTCGTGGTTCTAAGTCTGACAGTAGAATGGGGGGTAGGTATGGAGAGGCAAGATCCTAGCTATGGAGCAGTTGTAAGGACAAGGGATGTACGAGTTCAGGCCCTTCTCAGAGGAAGTAACAGCCCTACGTCTCGGAGCCCGGAGGCGGTCGACTGGATTATGTGTGTATAGATTACGGGGGTGCGAACCCTTTACACTGAGGAGGGGGTGGCTTATATAGTGTCTGCCAGACCCCTCCGACCCTCAGTTACGCAGGGTTTAAAGTACATTAAGGCTAGGCGTTACTGGTAATGCCTTACATAAAGTGTCCTAAATGCCATAAAGACTACTTAATTACATACCGTTTGGATGCAGAGTGGCTCTTGACCTCCTGGTGGTTGAGTGAGTCTTCATGGTCGAGTCCTTCGAGTCTGTCGAGTGAAGTCTTTCTTGGTCGACTGGAAGGCAGCTTCTTCTGAGGGTGTCCTTGGGAAGGGTACTTAGGTCAGGTCTATGACCCTACCCTAGGTACATGACTTCATCACCACTCGAATGGGAGTTCGAGGCCATGAGTTATGTGGTGTGGGTACAGTGCACTAACCTCTACAGAGTGTGTTTAATCTATTGATAGCCGTGTCCTTGGTCACGGACACAGTTCGTAGTAGGTCACACCGTGGATCAACAGAAAAAAATGAACCTACACACTAAAATTATACTTTTGGCACTTGTTATAATGGTGAAGTTGTCGAGACCATCGAGATGATTTCTTTTGTGAGCCGGAGGTGATCACTGTGGTAAGATGATGTTGGTGGTTACAAGGTAACCAAGATGGTAAGCGGGTCTGAGGGACCCTGTTTGCAAGCACTGTCGCTTCATGAGTAGCATGCTAAGTTCTTGCATTTAACCTGCTTAAATATCATGTCATTGTTTGCCATTGTTCCTTTATTTGTGTGAGCTTGCGAGTACATTCAAAATACTCACCTGGCGTGTCATGCCAATTTCAGGAGAAGTCGTACCGGAGTTGAAGTTGCATCGTTGCATCGCAGTCTAGACCGTGTCCACATCAGTGTCCCTGTGAGATGGAGTTCCCTTACGTCGTAGTTCCGCTGCCACGTAACTTCATCATCGTGATCGAGGCCCCTGTCATGTTCATTAAATAATGTACATATGTGCAGCAGCACCGTGTGTGCCGCTTGGACTCGCTATCTGATGTATCATCGAACCTATGTATCAATAAAGGGTTAATTATCCTTTTGCTCTTAGTGGTGTCCATCTGCTCAGTTTTGCCCTCAGATGCAAATTGTGCTCAGTTTTGCCCCTAGTCCGCGCACACTGACTAGTTCTGTGAACTTTGGCGTCTCCGTCAGGTCAACATTTTGACTCGGCCCTTACAGGTGGGACCAGGCGGTAGAGGCGGCCAATTTTATTCAGACCGTTGCACGCGTGGCTTGCAGGACCCAGCAGAGAGCCGTTGAGCTTAGAGTCGTTGCGGGTGTGCTATATTAGCGGGCGACAGCGGCGGTGACCATGGCGATAGAGAGCATGGCGCTGACCACGGCGAGAGAGCGAGAGCACGACGGCGGTGGGAAGCTAGCTGTGGAGGGCACGACGGTGGAAAGCTAGCTGTGGAGGGCGCGGCGGCGTTGAGATCCCGTTCGGCTCCGAGCTCCATGTCTTCCGCAAGCTCCCGCGCCACCTCACGGATGCAGAGCCGGGTGTGTGTGGAGATGCCTGTCTTCGTCTGTCCGCGGTGCCGGGCGAGCGTTGATCGGAGGGTTTCTCACACACCGAGGAACCACAATCGTCCGTTCTACGTGTGCAGCGAGAATGGGGTAAGAATCGGGGCAATTGCACCATTTTCGTGGTCGGGATATTTGAGCAATCGGTTGATCTGTTCCGTGTTCATGCAGGTGACATGCTTCTTTCTTTGTGTCGATGCTCTGCCAAGACCCTGATAAATGAACTGCAAGAAGAGCATGGCGAATGGTTGCGCATGTTGCCACAAACCGCAGTGGCCGCAGCACGAGCTCCGGAAGAAGAGATGGAGGGCGAAGCACGCACTGACAGAGAGCTAGCTGTTGAGCTTAGGATGTTGAAGAAGAAGGTTAGGAAGCTTGAAGATCAAGCACTACCAATACCCATTTGCAAATACTTTTGGCCATTTGTAGGTATGGTAATCGCACTGGTTGTAATGTTGAAAATGTATAGAAAGGCATGAATTATGGAGGAATTTGTAATCTTGAAATTGTATGAGAAATTCACCTATTTTAAATGTTGGTCAAATTTGTTTAAATGTTGAAAAAAAGAGAAGAAGTGACCAACATTTAAATATGTTGAAAAAAAGGAGAAGAAATGAAGAATTCAGAAACTTTTGATCAATGAAATGCAGCTAATAAATTATTCCAGAGCCAAACAATTAAGGTTAGAGATTTTTTGGAGCTGTTAAATATTTAATAGCAATTTAAGTAATCCAATTCAAATACACCGTGATTTAAATCAAAGACCAAAATGTCATGGAAAATGTTCCTCAGCTCTGGTAGATGTTTACACCTAGTGCCAAAATAAATGAACATTTTAAAGGGCATTACATTGAGTAGAAACTAATTTTTCTAAAAAATGAAGGGTGGAAAATGCAAAAAAAATATTGGTGCGGTTGGGGACTCGAACCCAAGACCGCGTGGGTTTGTGGTGTTTAGGGCTGCGCTGGTAACCGCTAGGACAGATGGCAAGAGTTTGACATGGGAAGGGAAGCAATGTATACATAGTGAGACTGTGAAATTTGTCAAAAAAATGAAGGGTGGAAAAATGCACAAAAAATTGGTGCGGCTGGGGACTCGAACCCAAGACCGCGTGGGTTTGTGGTGTTTAGGGCTGCGCTGGTAACCGCTAGGACAGATGGCAAGAGTTTGACATGGGTAGGGAAGAAACGTATACATAGTGAGACTGTGAAATTTGTCAAAAAAAATGTGAGACCGTGAAAACGTATGTTTGCACTACCATGTGGTTTTGGTTAGAGTGGCACTTGGTTTAGTGTTAGAGTGGCACTTGGTTTAGGATTTAAACGGATTAAATTTGCATGTTAGTTCACGACTTATTTTTTTTGAATAAAACAGAGGGCTTCTCACCCCCTCTTTTGGATGACAACCACAAGTTCTCGAGCTTCATGACTTGGTTTAGGAAAGAAATTATGTGCTTGGGCACGGACATTTTTTAACACACATAATAAACCCTAATAAATAACTTAGATAAGATGAAACACAAGTACCATTACAATAATAGAAGTTCACGGACAGTTCACGGACACATGACGAAACATGACACGACACGACACGACATAGAAAAGCAACAAATAAAAAATGAAACAATCTTCATCTTGATCTCCTCCTTCCACTTTGGCCGCGCGCGCCCCTTCAACACCATCTTCATCTTCACACCTCCTCCTCGTCGTCGTAGGGAAGGGAGTGCATCCCGGCTGGAGTGGGGAAGATGTTCTCGTAGTTGGTGTAGATGTTGTAGACGGTGAAGAAGATGGCCTCGCAGCCGCACCAAAAGACTTGGCCGAGGAGCTCGTGCGCGTCAAACGGGTTGGTGAAGGTGACCGTGAGCAGTAGGAGGATGCCGCCGCGGTCACGAACCTCGTTGAGGGTGAACATCCTCGGCGAGCCCCATGGGAGGTGGGCATAGCCGGCTCTGAGGAAGGCGCGGGTGAGTTCGACGGAACCCCTCCACCTTGAAAAAGCCCACACGCGGAGCTCCCTCTCCACGAGCACGCCCGGTGGGTAGCGCCGCTCCGGCACGACAGGCGGACGGCTGAAGGTCGGCCCGTTGAACTGCATGGTCTCGCTTGGGGAGGGCTTGGTCGATTGGGTGTTTGAAGTTGGAGAGAATGGATCGGATCTGGCTTATGGGTGGGAGAGGAACATAGGCACCCCATTTATAGGCCTGTGGGTGGGAGAGGAAGAGAGAAAGGGTGAGAACGGTGCGTGTGTGAACCCGAACGCGTGTGTGTATCCGTTACGCTTTGCACTCTAAAATTTTTGCACAAAAACGATGCATGCATGGGGCGCGGGCGTGCATTTGAATCACTGCATAGCTCTTTGACCGGACAGTGCATCTGACTCGTTGAACCACCTAGCTGGCCTCGCTAGCCTAGCGCGCCTAGCACGCCTCGCTCGACTCGCTCGCATGCATGCACGTCGCAGCCTCCCGCGCATGCAAACGCACGTCGCAGCCTATGCACGTCGCCGCCTCCCATGCATGCATGCAAGGCCTGGAAAGGCTGAGACGGGCTATTTACTGCGGTCTCAGGCCCAGACAACGAGACGGCCCAACGGTCCATCCAGCGCGTCCGATATTTGTTTAAAAAAAGAATCTCCCAGCCAATCAGATTGCATCTCGCGGATCGCCCCCCTTCTCCCCACAGATTCCTTCTAGAAGGGTTAGATCGATGGCCCTTGTTCAGCGCTAGGGTTAGATGAACGGTCCTGGTTCAGCGCTAGGGTTAGCGGGGTTTGGGAGGGGTTTGGAGCAGTCAAAGCTATGTTTGACTAGATTTCAAACGAGCATAATAAATTAAATAAAAATCAGAAAAATAAAAAACCAGCGCACATAGTCTTCTTATGTCATATACTAACGATTTAAGTTGATAAATAAGGTTTACATACATTTAAACGACAAGTTCATGTGTATTTGTATGATATCTCGAGTATCTCAAACTCTTTTCTATGAAGTGAAGAGAAGTGTTTTGGGGAAATAAACATGAAAATTTCAAAAAACCCACCACAGATTCATTTTAGAGTGACTAAGAAGGATCGAGGCTTAGTTTTTCATTTTGATGTTTTACACTTATTTAAATCTTGGTCAAAGTTAAGTTTGACCAGATTTCAAATGAGCAAAACAAATTTTAAAAAAAAATCAAAAAATGAAAAAAAAAACAGCGCACATAGTCCGTATATATAGAATATATGTTTAGGAAAGTTATTTGGCTGATTTAGACAAGGTCGAAAAAAACCTTGCTTAGAGATGAGGCCGTTTATCCTACCCTTGGACCCTTATTTTAGCATATTTTTCATGAAAAGTTCAAAATCCTCACCACAGCTTCATTTTGGATTGACTAAGAAGGATCCAGGCTTAGTTCTTCATTTTGATGTTTTAGACTTGTTTAAATCGTGGTCAAAGTTAGGTTTGACCAGAATTCAAATGAGCAAAACAAATTCAAAAAAATCAAAAAATGGAAAAACCATGTGCTCATTCAAACATCATCCAACAGATTTAACCATCATGTCAAACATAGTTCTAACATCATCCAACAGAAATACAACATTATTCATAATGTTTCATAATTATTCACATATAGCGTTCGGGCTTCTGTCTGTTCCTTGAGCTTCTTGCCATCACTTTGCTCCTCGTGCACCTTGTGCTCATTGCTTCTTCTCTTCTCCTCTTGGTTGTCGGTACCTTGTGCGTCTTCTTCAAACCTATCATAGAGCTGTGCAAAGCATAAAGGGTAATGAGATCATGTCAAGTGACCCATAAATGTACAGTAGTATTTGACCCTTGCAAGATTTACATACCTAGCAGAACTCACAACAACAGAAGGTTGGTCACCATTTAGAGCCTCACTTGGATCATCATTTGGAGCCTCACTTGGATCACCAAGATCATCATTTGGAGCCTCACTTGGATCACCATGATCATCATTTGGAGCCTCACTTGGGTCACCATGATCATCATTTGGAGCCTCACTTGGATCACCATGATCACTATTTGGAGCCTCACTTGGATCATCGTCAAAATCATGCGGCTGCTGACCATCATTATTTTGAACCTCGTCAAAATCCTCATCTGATGCAACCGGCTGCTGTCCATCATTTTCATCGAAGCCTTCATCGAAACTCTCTCCGAACGCTAGATCTACCGTGTTATCACAATACTTACTGAAATGACCAGACCCACCACATCTTGTGCACTTACGCTTCCTCTCTCCAAGTCCAGCTCCTTCGCTGCGAGGTCTGATTCGACTCTTCCTTGGTCTACCTGCTGCTCTTTTCAGAACTGGAGTGCAAAGCTTGAATCCAGGGTCCACCATGTCCCATTGTTGTTTTCCCTCCATAGCAGGCAAGGAATAAGCATATGTGGCTTTGAACCTTGCAACAGAGTAGTAATCATGCACATACTGCTGAATGTTCCCTGCTGGACCAGGGAGAGAAGTGATGAAAAACAAGGCATGAATGCATGACAACCCAGTTATCTGCCATTGCCTACAACTGCAAGTTCTAGCTTCTAAATCCACCGGATATCTCCATTCCCTCTTCTCTTTATCCAAATATGGTATCTCTGCTGTGGTACCCAAGCAAAGAGTCATGTTCATTTCCAAGCCTGTTGTTTTCTGCATCAGCTCATTCATCACGGCAGGGATGATAATGTGGCCCATGAATTTTGCCTCGGCTATTCCTGCACGATAATGAAATTTCTGCATGTATTCTATCCTTATCCTGTCCAGCAAATCCACCACATAATGACCCTTTAGTTTCCGGATCGTTGAGTTGAAAGACTCTGCTAGATTATTGTGCACATAGTCAACTTTGCTCAGTTCACTGAATTGGCTTCTGGCCCATAACTTGGAGTGGTGTGTTTCCAAGTATTCTTTCACTTTGGGATTCATGTATAACTGCCTCAAGTGGTAGTTGTGCTTCTTCACACTGCAAGTCAAAGATGCTGGCCATAAATTGTCGGTATACACCTTTCCTTTGAATTTCTTCATGAAATTTGTAGCAAGGTGACGCATGCATTCCCTATGCTCTACTCCAGGGAACACATTGTTCACGGCCACTTCTAAACCTTTGCAGGCATCTGTATGAATGACCAACCCATTGGGATGTGCAATAGCCCGGCGCAGATTATGCAAAAACCAAGTCCAGCTCTCCTCAGACTCTGTCTCCAGCACACCGTAGGCAACTGGAAATACAAAACTGTGTGCATCAACCGCACAAAGCAGCTACTAACTGTCCTTTAAACCTCCCTGTGAGAAAAGTTGCATCAATAGCCAAATAAGGCCTGCAACCTGCCAAAAAACCCCGACGACAAGCCTAAAAGCAGACAAAAACCCTCCTGAAGCATTCCTTGGTCTTTGTCACTCCCCTAAATGTGTACTCCACGGTGTGGTGATCAATATCTACAATACTACCTAGGCTTGTCCTCTCCACTTCACCTTTGAATGAATACAACAATTGAAAACTTTCCTGCCAGTTACCATACATAGAATCCATAGCCTGTTGTTTACCATTGAACAACCTCATGTATGGTAAATCTATCTTGAATTTATCTTTGATGTTCTTCTGCAATTCCTTTGGACCCACTTGCTGGTTTTCTTTCACCCACTTCTTTACTTCTTCTGCCACCCATCTTGACTTGGCTCTACTGATTGTATCCTTCCTAAGGGTTGATTCCTGGCATGTGTGCTTAAAAGGGTTCACTTTGACCTGAACATTAGTGATATTTCGCATTTTAGATGCGAGCAGCCTCCATGGACAACCCTCAGTCAGACAGTGCACTCTGTAACATACTTGATCGCTCTTGTCAACTTTGAAAGTACGTTCTACCTTGATGTAGTATGTCACAACTGCATTTCTACACTCATTCATGGATGCAAAAACTGTACCTTCTTCCAAATTAGAGTTCAAAGGGTCCCATTCAACAGCTGCAAGGTCTTCGTCCTCACCCACCGCGTCATCATCCACACAGACTGCATTGTGAGCCTCATCTTGGTTATCAGCATGAGGTGCCCGTCGTAAATTCCGAATAACATCAGAATATAGCTTCTCTTCATCAATCCCAGAATTGTAGTCATCATGCTCCACTTCAAGGGGGACCCTACTGCTGTTGCCCACACTTGTCAAGCCACCACGTCGCCATGCACCAACTAAACTGTTCTGGCTAGAGATGCCATTACGACGACTTGGTTCTCCCCGAGATGTTGCACCCGTCATCCTAGGTCCAAATGCCTGCTCAAGCACATCAACTTGCAGCCTCACATGAAAATTATCTTTCTCTTTATGCCTAACAGACATGGTAACTAGCTCTTCATCATTACTAACTGTCACCCATTTCTTTTCCCCATCATAGTATTTGTATACCACTTCATCAAGCAAACCCCAAGGATATTGGCTACAAATTACCTCCCCAAATTGTCTGAAACTCCAATTACTAGCCATTGGCAACCGATAATCAAAACCTCCTTGGTATTTCTTCTGATCCTTTGCATCGAACGTGTACAGGTCCCTTCTAATGTGCATCAAGAAAGCAAACCACAACTCCATCCTAACCGGCGAAAAACAGAGACGCAATCAGCACACTAATTGGGCGAACCTACTCGAATCGAGTGTTCAAATGCACAACTAAGCTCAATCTAAACAGGAGGCAAGACTTACCCCTCGGGAACCCAGTCGTGGACGCGGCGGATCTCCGACCCGATGCCTGCCTCGCCAGATACTCCGGGGTCGCCGCTGCTCTCCATTTCGGCCTAGGTTCTTCCTCCTAGTTCAAATAGCTCCAGCAGCCCCCACCTTTGAGCGCTCCGGCCGGGCGCACCGAAGGAGGCCGCGCCGCGGGTCATGCAGGTGGCGGGCGCCCCACCTGTGGCGTCGCAGGAAGGTGGCGGGCGTCGCAGGCAGCCGTGGAGCGTAGGCGCAGAAAGGTAGCGGTGGAGTAGGTGTGCAGCTGGTGGCGGGGCAGGTCCTGGCCGCGGCGCAAGTGCCGGCGGCGGCGCAGGTCAGCCGGCCGGCGGGGAAGCGGATGTGCAGAGAGCAGCTACGAATGATTTGGGGATTTAGTTGCACGGGCCTACATGTCAGCTCCGGACCCACGTCCACGCGGTCCCACGTGTAAGCTCCGGACCCACGTCCACGCGGTCCCACGTGTAAGCTCCGGACCCACAACTTAATGCTGGCGGACGGAATGGACTCAAATATGGCCGTTTGGCCTCGTCATAGTAGCTGTGCATGGACTAGGGGCAAAACTGAGCACAATTTGCATCTGAGGGCAAAACTGAGCATAGAGACACCACTGAGGGCAAAAGGATAATTAACCCATCAATAAAACGGTTATCTTTCTGTACCAAGTTGTTGTGTGTTGCCAGAAGACATGATCCATGGGCTGGCAATGCAAGGTAAACCGGTTGCTCTGAGCCGGGGTGCCACATATTTCCAACAGTTGTCGTAGTAACAAGCCATTTCAGAGACAAGCTAGGCCAGGGAGGCTACTGCTCTGTGTACAAGGGTGTTATGCTCCCAGGCGATGTCCATGTGGCCATCAAGATGCTAGACCGATGAGCACATGGTTATATCATATGTGACATTTCAAAAATGTGCAAAATTTAGTTGGAAAGAATTACTAAGCCGAATCAAGCAAAGACATACCCAGGTGATCGCTAACTTAAGTTCATACTATAATCTTGAATACATGGCTGCATTTTCATCTCCATTGTTATTGGTTGAACTTAGGTATCACATGGAAGAAATCCAACAACATATGAGCTCTTGAAGCAACCACTTTGGAGGAATAAGTTTGGAGAAAACAAGTCTCAAATGAAGCCGATGCTATCAGTTTTTACCTCTGACGTTTTGGTGTGCCACACCCATATGATGGAGAGACGGGGCCATAGGGGTACATCAACAGAAGCTAAATCAAATTATCTTTCCAATTCAAAAAACCTCACATCATTTGGAGTTGTGAGTCAAAAATTCTAGTCATTCTCGTGGAAGGTGTCCAGGCTGTCAAGACTTCGCGAATTTCCGAGGAGCTCTGCAACAACTCCCAAAGTTGACTGCTTATTCACCCAAGGAAGCCATGCAAACCTGCTTACTTTTGAAACCATTTTCACACCTAGCTTAGGGGGGTTGTCCCTGCTATAAAACCCCATCTCCCCCATCCTCTAGAAAAGACCTTTTGTCAAACTTTCAGCTACAAGCTTATGCAACAAGACTGCTAGAGAGATCCAAGAGATCTTGCTACCTTTGCTCTTCTGAGTTCATTCGGATTCGCGAGAAGGAGCCTCTGGTTCCCCCTAGTTCGTGCTCTACGGTTTCGGCTGTTTTGTGTGGATTAGTCCCGGTTTGTGGTTCTGCGATTGTTCGGACAGCGGGTTGGAATTCTTGTAGCTTCGGTCAGCCATCCCCAACGTAAGGGTTGCATCCAACCTTGGCAGGTATAAAGCTAGTTATCCCGGCTGCTTGCAGCTAGTTATCCCTTCCAATTCGATCCTACGACGTGAAGATCGGGCCACCCTCGGGCGTGAACTCGTTCCTCGGGTTCCCACCTATCATAGACGGTAAATCCTGCTGTGATGGAGAAGATTTCATCAGCAAAGTCTCCACCATTGGGAGGATCCACCACATCAATGTGGTGCCCCATGGTTCTCTAGACAAGTACATCTTCTCAGCTGAGAAGAGTTTCTCTTGGGACAAGCTCAATGAAATTGCCTTGGGTATTGCCAGGGGGATCAATTACCTGCATCAAGGATGCGACATGCAGATTCTGCACTTTGACATCAAGCCTCACAACATCCTTCGTGGCAGCAATTTCATCCCAAAGGTTGCCAGACTTCGGCCTAGCCAAGCTATACCCCAAGGGACAACAGCTTTGTGTCGTTGAGCGCCCTACGGGGAACCATCGGGTACATAGCGCCTGAGATGATATCCCGCAGCTTTAGTGTCTGATACGTCTCCAACGTATCTATAACTTTTGATTGCTCCATGCTACTTTATCTACTGTTTTGGACTATATTGGGCTTTATTTTCCACTTTTATATTATTTTTGGGACTAACCTATTAACCGGAGGCCCAGTCCAGAATTGCTGTTTTTTGCCTATTTCAGTGTTTCGAAGAAATGGAATATCAAACGGAGTCCAAACGGAATGAAACCTTCGGGGTCGTGATTTTCCAACCGAATGTGATCCAGGAGACTTGGACCCTACTCCAAGCAGTGCCCGAGGAGGTCATGAGGGTGGAGGGCGCCCTCCTGGGCATGCCCCCTACCTCGTGGGCCCCCTGACGCTCCACCGACGTACTCCTTCCTCCTATATATACCTACGTATCCCCGAACGATTAGAACAGGAGCCAAAAACCTAATTCCACCGCCGCAACCTGCTGTATCCACGAGATCCCATCTTGGGGCCTGTTCCGGAGCTCCGCCGGAGGGGGCATCCACCACGGAGGGCTTCTACATCATCACCATAGCCCCTCCGATGAAGTGTGAGTAGTTTACTTCAGACCTTCGGGTCCATAGCTAGTAGCTAGATGGCTTCTTCTCTCTTTCTGGATCTCAATATAATGTTCTCCCCCTTTCTTGTGGAGATCTATTCGATGTAATCTTCTTTTTGCAGTGTGTTTGTTGAGACCGATGAATTGTGGGTTTATGATCCAGTATTATCTATGGAAAATATTTGATTCCTCTCTGAATTCTTTTATGTATGATTGAGTTATCTTTGCAGTCTCTTCGAATTATCCTTTTTGGTTTCGCCAACTAGATTGGTAGTTCTTGCAATGGGAGAAGTGCTTAGCTTTGGGTTCAACCTTGCGGTGTCCTTACCCAGTGATAGAAGGGGCAGCAAGGCACGTATTGTAGTGTTGCCATCGAGGATAACAAGATGGGGTTTTTATCATATTGCATGAATTTATCCCTCTACATCATGTCATCTTGCTTAAGGCGTTACTCTGTTTTTAACTTAATACTCTAGATGCCTGCTGGATAGCGGTCGATGAGTGGAGTAATAGTAGTAGATGCAGAATCGTTTCGATCTACTTGTCTCGGACGTGATGCCTATATACATGATCATTGACTAGATATACTCATAACTATGCTCAATTCTGTCAATTGCTCAACAGTAATTTGTTCACCCATCGTAGAATACTTATGCTCTTGAGAGAAGCCACTAGTGAAACCTATGGCCCCCGGGTCTATTCTCATCATATCAATCTCTATCACTTTATTTACTTGCTTTGCTTTTAGTTTGCCTTTTACTTTTACTTTGCATCTATCTATCAAAAATACCAAAAATATTATCTCTATCAGATCTCACTCTCGTAAGTGACCGTGAAGGGATTGACAACCCCTAAGCGCTGGTTGCGAGTTGCTATCATTTTGTGTAGGTACGAGGGACTTGTGCGTGGTCTCCTACTGGATTGATACCTTGGTTCTCAAAAACTGAGGGAAATACTTACGCTACTTTGCTGCATCATCCTCTCCTCTTCGGGGAAATCCAATGCAGTGCTCAAGAGGTAGAAAGAAGAATTTCTGGCGCCATTGCCGGGGAGGCTCACGCAAGCAAGTCAACCATACCAAGTAGCCATCGTAATCCCTATCTCTCGCATTACATTATTTGCCATTTGCCTCTCGTTTTCCTCTCCCCCACTTCACCCATGTCGTTTTATTTGTCCTCTCTTTCCCATTCTCCTCCTCTCTTTTCCGTTTGCCTTTTTCCCTTTGCCTTTCTGTTTGCTTCTGTGTTGGATTACTTGTTGCCATGGCACAAGATAATACCAAGTTGTGTGATTTCTCGAATACCAATAATAATGATTTCCTTAGTACTCCGATTGCTCCTCTTAATAATGAAGAGTCTTGTGAAATCAATACTGCTTTGCTGAATCTTGTTATGAAAGATCAATTTGCCGGCCTTCCTAGTGAAGATGCCGCTACTCATCTAAACAATTTTGTTGATTTGTGTGATATGCAAAAGAAATAAGATACGGATAACAATATTGTCAAATTGAAGTTATTTCCGTTTTCACTTAGAGATCGTGCTAAAGTTTGGTTTTCGTCTTTGCCTAAAAATAGTATTGATTCTTGGAACAAGTGCAAAGATGCTTTTATCTCTAAGTATTTTCCTCCCGCTAAGATTATCACTCTTAGGAATGACATCATGAATTTTATACAACTTGATCATGAGCATGTTGCCCAATCTTGGGAAAGAATGAAATTAATGCTTCGCAATTGCCCGACTCATGGTTTGAATTTATGGATGATCACACAAAATTTTTATGCCGGATTGAATTTTGCTTCTAGAAATCTTTTAGATGCGGCCGCGGGAGGCACTTTTATGGAAATTACATTAGGGGATGCTACCAATTTGCTTGATAATATTATGGCTAATTATTCTCAATGGCACACCGAAAGATCTTCTAGTAAAAAAGTGCATGCTATAGAAGAAATCAATGTTTTGAGTGAAAAGATGGATGAACTTATGAAGATGTTTGCTCCTAAAAATACTCATCTTGATCCCAATGATATGCCTTTATCTACTTTGCTTGAGAATAATAATGAATCTATGGATGTGAATTTTGTTGGTAGGAATAGTTTTGGAAACAACGCTTATAGAGGGAATTTTAATCCTAGGCCTTATCCTAGTAATCCTTCTAATAATTATGGAAATTTCAACAACAATGCTTATGGAAATTTTAATAAGATGCCCTCTGAATTTGAGAGTAGTGTTAAAGAGTTTATGAATTCACAAAAGAATTTTAATGCTTTGCTTGAAGAGAAATTGCTTATAGTTGATGATTTGGCTAGGAACATTGATAGAATTTCTCTTGAAATTGATTCTTTAAAGCTTATATCTATTCCTCCTGAGAATGATATCAATGAGTCTCTCAAATCCATGAGAATTTCCATTGATGAGTGCAAGGAAAGAACCGCTAGGATGCGTGCTTCCAAAGATGCCTTTATTAAAGCGTGTTCTTCCAATTCCTATGAAAATCAAGATGAAGATCTAAAAGATATTGATGTGTACCCCATTAAATCTTTGTTTTACAATATGAATCTTGATGAAACTGAATATGATCTTCCTTTACCTAGAAGGCGTTCTAAGAATTTGGAGTTTCTAGATCTTGATGATGAAATTGATGAAAGTGGGATTGAAATAAATAAGAACCGTGATGTTGCTAAACCCACTATTTTGGATCTCAAGGAATTTAATTATGAAAATTTCTCTTTGATTGGTTGTATTTCCTTGTTGCTATCCGTGTTAGATTCTCCTCATGCTTATAGTCAAAATAAGGCCTTTACCGAACACATTGTTGATGCCTTGAAGCAATCTTATGAAGAAAAAATTGAGTTGAAAGTTTCTATCCCTAGAAAACTCTATGATGAGTGGGAACCTACTATAAAAATTAAAATTAAAGATTATGAGTTTCATGCTTTGTGTGATTTGGGTGCTAGTGTCTCTACTATTCCCAAAGCTTTATGTGATTTGCTAGATTTCCGTGATTTTGATGATTGCTCTCTAAACTTACATCTTGCGGATTCCACTATTAAAAAACCTATGGAAAGAATTAATGATGTTCTTATTGTTGCAAATAGGAATTATGTGCCCGTAGATTTTATCGTTCTTGATATAGATTGCAATCCTTCATGTCCTATTATTCTTGGTAGACCTTTCCTTAGAACGATTGGTGCAATTATTGATATGAAGGAAGGGAATATTCGATTCCAATTTCCCTTAAAGAAGGGCATGGAACAATTCCCTAGAAAGAAAATAAAATTACCATATGAATCTATCATGAGAGCCACTTATGGATTGCCTACCAAAGATGGCAATACCTAGATCTATCCTTGCTTTTATGCCTAGCTAGGGGCGTTAAACGATAGCGCTTGTTGGGAGGCAACCCAATTTTATTTTGTGTTTTTTGCTTTTGCTTCTGTTTAGGAATAAATAATCCATCTACCTTATGTTTGGATGTGGTTTTATGTTTTAATTAGTGTTTGTGCCAAGTAGAACCTATAGGATAACCTACGATGATAGTTGATTTGATTCTGCCGAAAAACAGAAACTTTGCGAGCACAAATTTAGTTATGATAAATCACAGGGATGTGATTTTCCGTTTATTCTTTTTGCTGCTGTTCAATAAACAAATTTTCCAGGACTTCCTATTTTGGTATAATTTTTAGAGTTCTAGAAGTTTGCGTTAGTTACAGATTGCTACAGACTGTTCTGTTTTTGACAGATTCTGTTTTTCGTGTGTTGTTTGCTTATTTTGATGAATCTATGATTAGTAAAATAGTTTATAATCCATAGATAAGTTAGAATACAGTAGGTTTAACACCAATATAAATGAATAATGAGTTCATTACAGTACCTTGAAGTAGTCTTTTGTTTTCTTTCTCTAACGGTGCTCACGAGATTTCTGTTGAGTTTTGTGTTGTCAAGTTTTCAAGTTTTGGGTGAATTCTTTTGATGGATTATGGAACAAGGAGTGGCAAGAGCCTAAGCTTGGGGATGCCCATGGCACCCCCAAGATAATCCAAGGACACCAAAAAGTCAATGCTTGGGGATGCCCCGGAAGGCATCCCCTCTTTCGTCCACTTCCATCGGTAATTTACTTGGAGCTATATTTTTATTCACCAACATGATATGTGTTTTGCTTGGAGCGTCTTATATTATTTGTGTCTTTGATTGTTAGTTTACCACAATCATCCTTGATGTACACATCTTTTGACAGAGCCATATATGATTTGGAATTTGTTAGAATACTCTATGTGCTTCACTTATATCTTTTGAGCTTGATAGTTTTGCTCATAGTGCTTCACTTATATCTTTTGAGCGTGATAATTTTTGCTCTAGTGCTTCACTTATATCTCTTAGAGCACGGTGGTGGATTTGTTTTAAAGAAACTATTAATCTCTCATGCTTCACTTAGATTATTTTGGGAGTCATTAATAGCATGGTAATTTGCTTAATGTTAATATACTTAGTGTTCAAGACATGTGAAACTTTCTTTTGAGTAAATTGAATACTAAGATAAGTTTGATGCTTGATAATTGTTTTGAGATATGGAGGTAATAATATCAAAGTCGTGCTAGTTGATAATTGTGAATT
This sequence comes from Triticum timopheevii, assembly GCA_963921465.1. NCBI lineage: Eukaryota > Viridiplantae > Streptophyta > Magnoliopsida > Poales > Poaceae > Triticum > Triticum timopheevii. The sequence goes on along the minus strand of OY997264.1, from coordinate 625,137,324 downwards.
TGAGAAATACTTGTGTTGAAGTTTGCATGTCCCGTAGCATGCACGTATGGGTAAAGTTGTGTAACAAATTTGAAACATGAAGTGTACCTGGCTGGTGCATCCTTATGAGTGGCGGTCGGGGACGAGCGATGGTCTTTTCCTACCAATCTATCCCCCTAGGAGCATCCACGTAGTACTTGAATTTTTTGATGGCTTCTAAATTTTTGCAATAAGTATATGAGTTCTTTTGACTAATGTTGAGTCCATGGATTATACGCACTCTCACCTTTCCACCTTTGCTAGCCTCTTCGGTACCGTGCATTTCCCTTTCTCACCTTGAGAGTTGGTGCAAACTTTGCCGGTGCATCCAAACCCCGTGATACGATACGCTCTATCACACATAAACTGTTGGGGAACATTGCATAAAATAAAAAAAATTCTACGTTCACCAAGATCAATCTATGGAGTCATCTAGCAACGAGAGAGGGGAGTGCATCTACATAACCTTGTAGATCGCGTGCGGAAGCGTTCAAGAGAACGGGGTTGAGGGAGTCGTACTCGTCGTGATCCAAATCACCGGAGATCCTAGCGCCAAACGGACGGCACCTCCATGTCCAACACACGTACGGTTGAGGAAGACGTCTCCTCCTTCTTGATCCAGCAAGGGGGAAGGAGAGGTTGATTAAGATCCAGCAGCACGACGGCGTGGTGGTGGATGCAGCAGTGATCTCGGCAGAGCTTCGCCGAGCTTCTACGAGAGGGAGAGGTGTAGCATAGGAGAGGGAGGCACCAAGACTTGGGGTGCGGCTGCCCTCCCTCCCCCCTCTTTATATAGGCCCCCTAGGGGAGGCGCCGGCCCTAGGAGATGCCATCTCCAAGGGGGGGCGGTGGCCAGGGGGAAGGCTTGCCCCCCAAGGCAACTGGAGGCGCCCCCCCCCCCCCCACCCTAGGGATTCCAACCCTAGGCGCAGGGGGAGCCCAAGGGGGGCGTGCACCAGCCCACCAGGGGCTGGTTCCCCTCCCCACTTCAGCCCACGGGGCCCTCCGGGATAGGTGGCCCCACCCGGTGGACCCCCGGGACCCTTCCGGTGGTCCCGGTACAATACCGGTGACCCCCGAAACTTTCCCTGTGGCCGAAACTGCACTTCCTATATATAATTCTTCACCTCCGAACCATTCCAGAACTCCTCGTAATGTCCGGGATCTCATCCGGGACTCCGAAAAACTTTCGGGTTACTGCATACTCATATCTCTATAACCCTAGCGTCACCGAACCTTAAGTGTGTAGACCCTACGGGTTCGGGAGACATGCAGACATGACCGAGATGCCTCTCCGGTCAATAACCAACAGCGGGATCTGGATACCCATGTTGGCTCCCACATGCTCCTCGATGATCTCATCGGATAAACCACGATGTCCAGGATTCAATCAATCCCGTATAGAATTCCGTTTGTCAATCGGTACGTTACTTGCCCGAGACTCGATCGTCGGTATCCCAATACCTCGTTCAATCTCGTTACCGGCAAGTCACTTTACTCGTACCATAATGCATGATCCCGTGACCAGACACTTGGTCACATTGAGATCATTATGATGATGCATTACCGAGTGGGCCCTGAGATACCTCTCCGTCATACGGAGTGACAAATCCCAGTCTCGATTCGTGCCAACCCAACAGACACTTTCGGAGATACCCGTAGTGCACCTTTATAGCCACCCAGTTACGTTGTGACGTTTGGCACACCCAAAGCACTCCTACGGTATCCGGGAGTTGCACAATCTCATGGTCTAAGGACATGATACTTGACATTTAGAAAAGCTCTAGCGAAACGAACTACACGATCTTTGTGCTATGCTTATGATTGGGTCTTGTCCATCACATCATTCTCCTAATGATGTGATCCCCTTATCAATGACATCCAATGTCCATAGTCAGAAAACCATGACTATCTGTTGATCAACGAGCTAGTCAACTAGAGGCTCACTAGGGACTTGTTGTGGTCTATGTATTCACACATGTATTACGATTTCCGGATAATACAATTATAGCATGAACAATAGACAATTATCATGAACAAAGAAATATAATAGTAACCATTTTATTATTGCCTCTAGGGAATATTTCCAACAGTCTCCCACTTGCACTAGAGTCAATAATCTAGTTACATTGCGATGTATCGAACACCCATTGCGTTCTGGTGTTGATCATGTTTTGCTCTAGGGAGAGGTTTAGTCAACGGATCTGCTACATTCAGGTGCGTATGTACTTTACAAATATCTATGTCTCCATCTTGAACATTTTCACGAATGGAGTTGAAGCGACGCTTGATGTGCCTGGTCTTCTTGTGCAACCTGGGCTCCTTGGCAAGTGCAATAGCTCCAGTGTTGTCACAGAAGAGTGTGATCGGCCCCAACGCATTGGGTATGACTCCTAGGTCGGTGATGAACTCCTTCACCCAGATAGCTTCATGCGCTGCCTCCGAGGCTACCATGTACTCTGCTTCACATGTAGATCCTGCCACGACGCTCTGCTTGCAACTGCACCAGCTTACTGCCCCACCATTCAAAATATACACGTATCCGGTTTGTGACTTAGAGTCATCCAGATCTGTGTCGAAGCTAGCGTCAACGTAACCCTTTACGACGAGCTCTTCGTCACCTCCATATACGAGAAACATATCCTTAGTCCTTTTCAGGTACTTAAGGATGTTCTTGACCGCTGTCGAGTGTTCCATGCCGGGATTACTTTGGTACCTTCCTACCAAACTTACGGCAAGGTTTATTTCAGGTCTGGTACAGGTCATGGCATACATGATAGACCCTATGGCTGAGGCATAGGGGACGACACTCATCTTTTCTCTAACTTCTGCCGTAGTCGGGATTGAGTCGAGCTCAATTTCACACCTTGCAACACAGGCAAGAACCCCTTCTTGGACTGATCCATATTGAACTTCTTCAATATCTTATCAAGGTATGTGCTTTGTGAAAGACCTATGAGGCGTCTTGATCTATCTCTATAGATTTTGATGCCTAATATGTAAGCAGCTTCTCCAAGGTCCTTCATTGAAAAACACTTATTCAAGTAGGCCTTTATGCTGTCCAAAAGTTCTATATCATTTCCCATCAAAAGTATGTCATCCACATATAATATGAGAAATGCTACAACGCTCCCACTCACTTTCTTGTAAATGCAGGCTTCTCCATAAGTCTGCATAAACCCAAACGCTTTAATCATCTCATTAAAGCGAATGTTCCAACTCCGAGATGCTTGCACCAGCCCATAGATGGAGCGCTGGAGCTTGCATACCTTGTTTGCATTCTTAGGGTCGACAAAACCTTCCGGCTGCATCATATACAGTTCTTCCTTAAGGTGACCGTTAAGGAATGCCGTTTTGACGTCCATTTGCCATATCTCATTATCATAGTATGCGGCAATTGCTAACATGACTCGAACGGACTTCAGCTTCGCTACGGGAGAGAATGTCTCATCATAGTCAATCCCTTGAACTTGTCGATAACCCTTAGCAACAAGTCGAGCTTTATATATGGTAACATTACCATCCGCGTCGGTCTTCTTCTTAAAGATCCATTTGTTTTCTATTGCTCGCCGATCATCGGGCAAGTCTGTCAAAGTCCACACTTCGTTTTCATACATGGATCCTATCTCGGATTGCATGGCTTCAAGCCATTTCTTGGAATCTGGGCCCGCCATCCCTTCTTCATAGTTCGAAGGTTCACCGTTGTCTAACAACATGATTTCCAAGACTGGGTTGCCGTACCACTCTGGTGCAGAACGTGTCCTTGTGGACCTTTGAAGTTCAGTAGGAGCTTGATCCGAAGTATCTTGATCATCATCATTAACCTCCTCTCTTGTCGGTGCAGGCACCACATGAACATCTTCCTGAGTTGCGCTACTCACCGTTTCAAGAGGTAGTACTTCATCAAGCTCTACTTTCCTCCCACTTAATTCTTTCGAGAGAAACTCTTTCTCCAGAAAGGACCCGTTCTTGGCAACAAAGATCTTGCCCTTGGATCTTAAGTAGAAGGTATACCCAATGGTTTCCTTAGGGTATCCTATGAAGACGCATTTTTCCGACTTGGGTTCGAGCGTCTCAGGTTGAAGTTTCTTGACATAAGCATCGCATCCCCAAACTTTTAGAAACGATAGCTTAGGTTTCTTCCCAAACCATAATTCATACAGTGTCGTCTCAACGGATTTAGACGGTGCCCTATTTAAAGTGAATGTAGCTGTCTCTAGAGTGTATCCCCAAAACGATAGCGGTAAATCGGTGAGTGACATCATAAATCACACCATATCCAATAGTGTGCGATTACGACGTTCGGACACACCATTTCGCTGAGGTGTTCCAGGCGGCATGAGTTGTGAAACGATTCCACATTTCCTTAAGTGCATACCAAATTTGTGACTTAAATAATCACCCCCCACGATCTGATCGTAAGAACTTTATCTTTCGGTCACGTTGATTCTCTACCTCATTCTGAAATTCCTTGAACTTTTCAAAGGTCTCAGACTTGTGTTTCATCAAGTAGACATACCCATATCTACTCAAGTCATCAGTGAGAGTGAGAACATAACGATATCCTCCGCGAGCCTCAACGCTCATTGGACCGCACACATCAGTATGTATGATTTCCAATAAGTTGGTTGCTCGCTCCATTGTTCCGGAGAACGGAAGTCTTGGTCATCTTGCCCATGAGGCATGGCTCACATGTGTCAAACGATTCATAATCTAGAGACTCTAAAAGTCCATCAGCATGGAGCTTCTTCATGCGCTTGACACCAATATGACCAAGGGGGCAGTGCCACAAGTATGTGGGACTATCGTTATCAACTTTACATCTTTTGGTATTCACACTATGAATATGTGTAACATTATGCTCGAGATTCATTAAGAATAAACCATTCACCAGCGGGGCATGACCATAAAACATATCACTCATATAAATAGACCAACCATTATTCTCGGATTTAAATGAGTAGCCATCTCGAATTAAACGAGATCCTGATACAATGTTCATGCTCAAAGCTGGTACTAAATAACAATCACTGAGGTTTAAAACTAATCCCGTAGGTAAATGTAGAGGTAGCGTGCCGACGGCGATCACATCGACCTTGGAACCATTCTCGACGCGCATCGTCACCTCGTCCTTCGCCAGCCTCCGCTTATTCCGCAGCTCATGCTTTGAGTTACAAATATGAGCAACCGCACCGGTATCAAATACCCAAGAGATACTACGAGCACTGGTAAGGTACACATCAATTACATGTATATCACATATACCTTTGGTTTTGCCGGCCTTCTTGTCCGCTAAGTACTTCGGGCAGTTCCACTTCCAGTGACCACTTCCCTTGCAATAAAAGCACTCAGTCTCAGGCTTGGGTCCATTGCTTGACTTCTTCCCGGCAACTGGCTTACCGGGCGCGGCAACTCCCTTGCCGTCCTTCTTGAAGTTCTTCTTACCCTTGCCCTTCTTGAACTTAGTGGTTTTATTCACCATCAACACTTGATGTTCCTTTTTGATCTCTACCTCTGCTGATTTCAGCATTGAATATACCTCAGGAATGGTCTTTTCCATCCCCTGCATATTGAAGTTCATCACAAAGCTCTTGTAGCTTGGTGGGAGCGACTGGAGGATTATGTCAATGACCGCATCATCCGGGAGATTAACTCCTAGCTGAGTCAAGCGGTTGTGCAACCCAGACATCTTGAGTATGTGCTCACTAACAGAACTATTTTCCTCAATCTTACAACTCAAGAATTTGTCGGAGACTTCATATCTCTCGACCCGGGCATGAGCTTGGAAAACCATTTTCAGCTCTTCGAACATCTCGTATGCTCCATGTTGCTCAAAACTCTTTTGGAGCCCCGGTTCTAAGATGTAAAGCATGCCGCACTGAATGAGGGAGTAATCATCAGCACGAGACTGCCAAGCGTTCATAATGTCTTGGTTCTCTGGGATTGGTGCTTCACCTAGCGGTGCTTCTAGGACATAATCTTTCTTGGCAGCTATGAGGATGATCCTCAGGTTCCGGACCCAGTCCGTATAGTTGCTCCCATCATCTTTCAGCTTGGTTTTCTCTAGGAACGCGTTGAAGTTGAGGTGGACATGAGCATTGGCCATTTGATCTACAAGACATTTTGCAAAGGTTTTTAGACTAAGTTCATGATAATTAAGTTCATCTAATCAAATTATTGAATGAACTCCCACTTAGATAGACATCCCTCTAGTCATCTAAGTGAAACATGATCCGAGTCAACTAGGCCATCTCCGATCATCACATGAGACGGACTAGCTAACATCGGTGAACATCTTCATGTTGACCGTATCTACTATACGTCTCATGCTCGACCTTTTGGTCTTTTGTGTTCCGAGGCCATGTCTGTACATGCTAGGCTCGTCAAGTCAACCTAAGTGTATTGCGTCTGTAAATCTGGCTTACACCCGTTGTATTCGAACATTAGGATCTATCACACCCGATCATCACGTGGTGCTTCAAAACAACGAACCTTCGCAACGGTGCACAGTTAGGGGGAACACTTTTCTTGAAATTATTTCGAGGGATCATCTTATTTAAGCTACCGTCGTTCTAAGCAAATAAGATGTAAAACATGATAAACATCACATGCAATCAAATAGTGACATGATATGGCCAATATCATATTGCTCCTTTGATCTCCATCTTCGGGGTGCCATGATCATCTTCGTCACCGGCATGACACCATGATCTCCATCATCGTGATCTCCATCATCGTGTCTTCATGAAGTTGTCACGCCAACGACTACTTCTACTTCTATGGCTAATGCGTTTAGCAATAAAGTAAAGTAGTTTACATGGCGTTCTTCAATGACACGCAGGTCATACAAAAAAATAAAGACAACTCCTATGGCTCCTGCCGGTTTTCATACTCATCGACATGCAAGTCGTGATTCCTACTACAAGAACATGATCATCTCATACATCACATATATCATTCATCACATCCTTTGTCCATATCACATCACAAAACACTTGCTGCAAAAACAAGTTAGACGTCCTCTAATTGTTGTTGCAAGTTTTTACATAGCTTCTATAGGTGTTCTAGCAAGAACGTTTTCTTACCTACGTAAAAGCCACAACGTGATTTGCCAACTTCTATTTACCCTTCATAAGGACCCTTTTCATCGAATCCGCTCCAACTAAAGTGCGAGAGACAGACACCCACTAGCCACCTTATGCAACTAGTGCTTGTCAGTCGGTGGAACCTGTCTCACGTAAGCGTACGTATAAGGTCGGTCCGGGCCGCTTCATCCCACAATACCACTGAAGCAAAATAAGACTAGTAGTGGCAAGAAAGTTGACAACATCTATGCCCACAACAAAGTGTGTTCTACTCGTGCATAGTAACTACGCATAGACCTAGCTCATGATGCCACTGTTGGGGAACGTTGCATAAAATAAAAAATTTCCTGCGTTCACCAAGATCAATCTATGGAGTCATCTAGCAACGAGAGAGGGGAGTGCATCTACATACCCTTGTAGATCGCGTGCGGAAGCGTTCAAGAGAATGGGGTTGAGGGAGTCGTACTCGTCGTGATCCAAATCACCGGAGATCCTAGCGCTGAACGGACGGCACCTCCGCGTTCAACACACGTACGGTTGAGGAAGACGTCTCCTCCTTCTTGATCCAGCAAGGGGGAAGGAGAGGTTGATGAAGATCCAGCAGCACGACGGCGTGGTGGTGGATGCAGCAGTGATCTCGGCAGAGCTTCGCCGAGCTTCTACGAGAGGGAGAGGTGTAGCAGGAGAAAGGGAGGCGCCAAGACTTGGGGTGAGGCTGCCCTCCCTCCCCCCTCTTTATATAGGCCCCCTAGGGGGGCGCTGGCCCTAGAAGATGCCATCTCCAAGGGGGGGCGGCGGCCAGGGGGATGGCTTGCCCCCCAAGGTAACTGGAAGCGCCCCACCACCCTAGGGTTTCCAACCCTAGGCGCAATGGGGGCCCAAGGGGGGGCGCACCAGCCCACCAGGGGCTGTTTCACCTCCCCACTTCAGCCCACAGGGCCCTCCGGGATAGGTGGCCCCACCCGGTGGACCCCCGGGACCCTTCCGGTGGTCCCGGTACAATACCGGCGATCCCCGAAACTTTCCTGATGGCCGAAACTGCACTTCCTATATATAATTCTTCACCTCCGGACCATTCCGGAACTCCTCGTGATGTCCGGGATCTCATCCGGGACTCCGAAAAACTTTCGGGTTACTGCATACTCATATCTCTACAACCCTAGCGTCACCGAACCTTAAGTGTGTAGACCCTACGGGTCCGGGAGACATGCAGACAAGACCGAGACGCCTCTCCGGTCAATAACCAACAACAGGATCTGGATACCCATGTTGGCTCCCACATGCTCCTCGATGATCTCATCGGATGAACCATGATGTCGAGGATTCAATCAATCCCGTATACAATTCCCTTTGTCAATCGGTACGTTACTTGCCCGAGACTCGATCGTCGGTATCCCAATACCTCATTCAATCTCGTTACTGGCAAGTCACTTTACTCGTACCGTAATGCATGATCCCGTGACTAGACACTTGGTCACATTGAGCTCATTGTGATGATGCGTTACCGAATGGGCCCAGAGATACCTCTCCATCATATGGAGTGACAAATCCCAGTCTCGATTCGTGCCAACCAAACAGACACTTTCAGAGATACCCGTAGTGCACCTTTATAGCCACCCAGTTACGTTGTGACGTTTGGCACACCCAAAGCACTCCTACGGTATCCGGGAGTTGCACAATCTCATGGTCTAAGGAAATGATACTTGACATTTGGAAAAGCTCTAGCGAAACGAACTACATGATCTTTGTGCTATGCTTATGACTGGGTCTTGTCCATCACATCATTCTCCTAATGATGTGATCCCGTTATCAATGACATCCAATGTCCATAGTCAGGAAACCATGACAATCTGTTGATCAATGAGCTAGTCAACTAGAGGCTCACTAGGGACTTGTTGTGGTCTATTTATTCACACATGTATTACGATTTCCGGATAATACAATTATAGCATGAACAATAGACAAATATCATGAACAAAGAAATATAATAATAACCATTTTATTATTGCCTCTAGGGCATATTTCCAACATAAACCTCCTTATATCTTCCTCAAAACAGCCACCATACCTACCTATCATGGCATTTCCATAGCCATTCCGAGATATATTGCCATGCAACTTCCACCATCATCATCATGACATACATTACTTTTGTCATATTGCCATTGCATGATCATGTAGTTGACATCGTATTTGTGGCAAGGCCACCATGCATTATTTTCCATACGTGTCACTCTTGATTCATTGCACCATCCTGGTACACCGCCGGAGGCATTCATATAGAGTCATACTTTGTTCTAAGTATCGAGTTGTAATTGTTGAGTTGTAAGAAAAATAAAAGTGTGATGATCATCATTATTAGAGCATTGTCCCAAGTGAGGAAAGGATGATGGAGACTATGATTCCCCCATAAGTCGGGATGAGACTCCGGACGAAATAAAAAAAAAAGAGGCCATAAAAAAAGGAAGAGAAAGGCCCAAATAAAAAAATAAAAAAAATGAGAGAAAAAGAGAGAAGGGACAATGCTACTATCCTTTTACCACACTTGTGCTTCAAATTAGCACCTTGTTCTTCATGTAGCGAGTCTCATATATTGTGCTTCAAAGTGTTGGGGAACGTAGTAATTTCAAAAAAATTCCTACGCACACGCAAGATCATGGTGATGACATAGCAACGAGAGGGGAGAGTGTTGTCCACGTACCCTTGTAGACCGTAAGCGGAAGCGTTAGCACAACGCAGTTGATGTAGTCGTACGTCTTCACGATCCGACCGATCCAAGCACCGAACGTAGGGCACCTCCGAGTTCAGCAGACGTTCAGCTCGATGACGATCCCCGGGCTCCGATCCAGCAAAGCTTCGGGGATGAGTTCTGTCAGCACGACGGCGTGGTGACGATGATGATGTTCTACCGGTGCAGGGCTTCGCCTAAACTCCGTGACGATATGAACGAGGTGGAATATGGTGGAGGGGGCACCGCACACGGCTAAGGAACGATCCGTAGATCAACTTATGTGTCTCTAGGGTGCCCCCCCCCCCCCGCCCCCGTATATAAAGGAGCAAGGGGGGAGGCCGGCCGGCCCTTGTGGGCGCGCCAAGGAGGAGGAGTCCTCCTCCTAGTAGGAGTAGGACTCCCCCTTTCCTATTCCTACTAGGAGGGGGAAAGGAAGGGGGAGAGGGGGAAGGAAAGAGGGGGGCGCCGCCCCCCCTTCCTAGTCCAATTCGGACCAGAGGGAGAGGGGGCGCGCGGCCCACCCTGGCCGCCCCTCTCTCTTTCCACTAAGGCCCATGTGGCCCATTAACTCTCCCGGGGGGTTCCGGTAACCCTCCGACACTCCGGTTTTCTCCGAAATCACCCGGAACACTTCCGGTGTCCGAATATAGTTGTCAAATATATCAATCTTTATGTCTCGACCATTTCGAGACTCCTCGTCATGTCCGCGATCACATCTGGGACTCCAAACAAACTTCGGTACATCAAAACTTATAAACTCATAATAAAACTGTCATCGAAACGTTAAGTGTGCGGACCCTACGGGTTCGAGAACTATGTAGACATGACCTAGAACTATTCTCGGTCAATAACCAATAGCGGAACCTGGATGCCCATATTGGTTCCTACATATTCTACGAAGATCTTTATCGGTCAAACCGCATAACAACATACGTTGTTCCCTTTGTCATCGGTATGTTACTTGCCCGAGATTCGATCGTCGGTATCCAATACCTAGTTCAATCTCGTTACTGGCAAGTCTCTTTACTCGTTACGTAATGCATCATTCCGTAACTAACTCATTAGTTACATTGCTTGCAAGGCTTATAGTGATGTGCATTACCGAGAGGGCCCAGAGATACCTCTCCGACAATCGGAGTGACAAAACCTAATCTTGAAATACGCCAACCCAACATCTACCTTTGGAGACACCTGTAGTACTCCTTTATAATCACCCAGTTACGTTGTGACGTTTGGTAGCACCCAAAGTGTTCCTCCGGTAAACGGGAGTTGCATAATCTCATAGTTTCAGGAACATGTATAAGTCATGAAGAAAGCAATAGCAATATACTAAACGATCAAGTGCTAGGCTAACGGAATGGGTAATGTCAATCACATCATTCTCCTAATGATGTGATCCCATTAATCAAATGACAACACATGCCTATGGTTAGGAAACATAACCATCTTTGATTAATGAGCTAGTCAAGTAGAGGCATACTAGTGATGTTATGTTTGTCTATGTATTCACACATGTATCATGTTTCCGGTTAATACAATTCTAGCATGAATAATAAACATTTATCATGATATGAGGAAATAAATAATAACTTTATTATTGCCTCTAGGGCATATTTCCTTCACAAAGTAGCACCAAGATCTTCATGATAGTGAGTCTCATAAGTTTTCTTTTTATACTAGTGGGAATTTTTCATTATAGAACTTGGCTTGTATATTCCAATGATGGGCTTCCTCAAAATGCCCTAGGTCTTCGTGAGCAAGCGAGTTGGATGCACACCCACTAGTTTTCTTTTGTTGAGCATTCATAGCTCTAGTGCATCCGTTGCATGGCAATCCCTACTCCTCATGTTGACATCGATTGATGGGCATCTCCATAGCCCGTTGATTAGCCTCGTCAATGTGAGACCTTCTCCTTTTTTGTCTTATCCACACAATCCCCATCATCATATTCTATTCCACCCATAGTGCTATATCCATGGCTCGCGCTCATGTATTGCGTGAAAGTTGAAAAAGTTTGAGATTATTTAAGTATGAAACAATTGCTTGGCTTGTCATCGGGGGTATAGAAGTTGGGAACATCTTTGTGTGACGAAAATGAAGCATAGCCTAACTATATGATTTTGTAGGGATGAACTTTCTTTTGCCATGTTATTTTGAGAAGACATGATTACTTTGATTAGTATGCTTGAAGTATTATTATTTTTGTGTCAATATGAACTTTTGTCTTGAATCTTTCGGATCTGAATATTCATATCACAATTAAGAAGATTTACATTGAAATTATGCCAAAGTATCACTCTGCATCAAAAATTCTTTTTTATCATTTACCTACTCGAGGACGAGCATGAATTAAGCTTGGGGATGCCTGATACGTGTCCAACGTATCTATAATTTCTTATTGCTCCATGCTACTTTATCTACTATTTTGGACTATATTGGGCTTTATTTTCCACTTCTATATTATTTTTGGGACTAACCTATTAACCGGAGTCCTAGCCCAGAATTGTTTTTTTTTGCCTATTTCAGTGTTTCGAAGAAACGGAATATCAAACGGAGTCCAAACGGAATGAAATCTTCGGGATCGTGATTTTCCAACCGAACGTGATCCATGAGACTTGGACCCTACTCCAAGCAGTGCCCGAGGAGGTCACGAGGGTGGAGGGCGCCCCCCTGGGCGCGCCCCCTACCTCATGGGCCCCCTGACGCTCCACCGACGTACTCCTTCCTCCTATATATACCTACGTATCCCCGAACAATCAGAACAGGAGCCAAAATCCTAATTCCACCGCCGCAACCTTCTGTATCCATGAGATCCCATCTTGGGGCCTGTTCCGGAGCTCCGCCGGAGGGGGCATCCACCATGGAGGGCTTCTACATCATCACCATAGCCCCTCCGATGAAGTGTGAGTAGTTTACTTCAGACCTTCGGGTCCATAGCTAGTAGCTAGATGGCTTCTTCTCTCTTTTTGGATCTCAATACAATGTTCTCCCCCTCTTTTGTGGAGATCTATTCGATGTAATCTTCTTTTTGCGGTGTGTTTGTTGAGACCGATGAATTGTGGGTTTATGATCCAATATTATCTATGGAAAATATTTGATTCTTCTCTGAATTCTTTTATGTATGATTGAGTTATCTTTGCAAGTCTCTTCGAATTATCCTTTTTGGTTTGGCCAACTAGATTGGTAGTTCTTGCAATGGGAGAAGTGCTTAGCTTTGGGTTCAATCTTGCGGTGTCCTTACCAAGTGATAGAAGGGGAAGCAAGGCACGTATTGTATTGTTGCCATCGAGGATAACAAGATGGGTTTTTTATCATATTGCATGAATTTATCCCTCTACATCATGTCATCTTGCTTAAGGCGTTACTCTATTTTTAACTTAATACTCTAGATGCATGCTGGATAGCAGTCGATGAGTGGAGTAATAGTAGTAGATGCAGAATCGTTTCGATCTACTTGTCTCGGACGTGATGCCTATATACATGATCATTGACTAGATGTACTCATAACTATGCTCAATTCTGTCAATTGCTCAACAGTAATTTGTTCACCCACCGTAGAATACTTATGCTCTTGAGAGAAGCCACTAGTGAAACCTATGGCCCCCGGGTCTATTCTCATCATATCAATCTCTATCACTTTATTTACTTGCTTTGATTTTACTTTGCCTTTTACTTTTACTTTGCATCTATCTATCAAAAATACCAAAAATATTATCTCTATCAGATCTCACTCTCGTAAGTGACCGTGAAGGGATTGACAACCCGTAAGTGTTGGTTGCGAATTGCTATCGTTTTGTGTAGGTACGAGGGACTTGTGCGTGGTCTCCTACTGGATTGATACCTTGGTTCTCAAAAACTGAGGGAAATACTTACGCTACTTTGCTGCATCATCCTCTCCTCTTCGGGGAAATCCAACGCAGTGCTCAAGAGGTAGCAGTGCCATATCTACCAAGTCTGACTTTTATAGCTTTGGGATGCTGCTGCTGGAGATGGCTGAAGGAGGGAGGAACGTCGACCCGGATGCGGCGAACTCAAGCCAAGCAGTCTACCCATCGTGGGTGAATAACCGGCTAACTAGAACTGGGCTGAGATGCACGAGTTGGAAAGGAAGTTGTGTCTTGTTGGGCTATGTTGCATCCAGATCCAGTCTCACGATCGGACAATGATGAGCGAAGTCATAGGGATGCTCGAAGGAGGCATGGATGGCCTGCAGTTACCTTCAGGGCCATTCTTCTGTGACGATGGGCACACCCCTATAGTGGAGTCCTACAATGTCTGCTCTGAGCTGACTGCTATTTCAGAACAGGATGACTGATTATTGTTGACGTAATATTGTACTATGAGGTGATGATGAACTTGTGAAAAGTCAAAGTAACGTTTTTTTTTGGAGCAAATGAATGCAAATCCTGTACCCTGTTTCTCTTCTGAATGTTATCCGAAATTCAAACATATCATGCGCTCCGGGACTCTTAAGCCTGAAGTACATCTGAGTGTAAAGTTTCATTTGACCTTCCAATGATCTCCCTTACTGAAAAAGGAGTCTACTATTGTGGAAAATAAAACTGAAGAAAAGTAACAGCAGAGAATTACAAAGGAAAAATGTATGCATAAGTATCTGATGATTCCAAATGAAGAAAATCTGATGATGTCTCTCAGTTTTAGCAAAAAAAAAGTTGTAGTGGTAGTTGCTTTTCATCGTTCTATAATTGCTATGGGTTGTAATCACCGTCACCGAACTCATCCAAACACATCCCCGACATAAGAAAATGCTAGAAGCTTCTAAATGATGATGGAAGTTGCACTAGCATATATATTAATATATGCCATCAATAGAGGGAGTGCAGTGCTGCAATTGTAGGCAGTAGCGGTTCTCTACTCAACATTGGTTGTTCCAAAATCAGTTCATCATAATGATAACAACAAAGCACCATTCAAGTAGACTGAAGCTGAGAGACATTGTGAAAACAACTTACACTCTCCATGAGATATCTAAATCAGAAAAAAGGATGTTTGTCAGTGGCCTGCTTGAAATCTGATTGTATTGTAATGTTGTCGACCTGCGGATCTGATGACGCTAATCGATACTCATAAGCGCGTAATGGATTAGTGAACTTGCATGCACTGATCCTGACTCCTGAGGTACTTGGGTACTTCATTGCTGTTGAATTTTCATAGCCTGCACCTTTTTTAAGAACAAGTATTCAGCGCATCCCCATCAGTTTCCATTACGGTTCTTATTGGTGATGTTATAAGAGAAGCCAAGCGTGAAGTTGCTAATTCTTTGCACACAATTTGATTACATTCATACTGTGGGTATTTTTCATGAAGAACTAGCTACCTTGATGACACTGCTAAAGTAACCCAGCATTTTTGTTAGCAGAGCAGACATGAAGGTAAAAGTATTGGAGTCGATCTAACAACCACACGCCCGATACATCAGGAGAAACAACTCATATAGACAAAGCAAAACGGCAAATCATTCAACCACAAAATCATCGATCAGCAAAGCCTGAAGTAAAATGCAGAACACTCGCATCATAGCAAGGTAAGATAAGAACAAAACCGCATGGTAATAGCAAACGGAGGGATACAATTATCATGCAAGGGGTCCGTCATCTTTTTCCTCGAATAAAACAGAGGATAAAATTAAAAGGTGTTCATGGGCGTATGCTACAGATCGATGTGCCGCCTTGAACAGATAATAACAACGAGGTGCACGCACAAGCTAGAACTCGATCTGAATCTTTGAACATAGAAACTCATCATCAGAGAAACATCATGAATAACCAATCCTTGCTATGGAACTCGGCCCTGATTAATCAATTAGTCTTGGTCGGAATCGGAGAAGGTGAGGTCTTTGAATACCTCCTTCCGTACTTGGTGGCTGTATGCTTTGAGCTCGGCCCTGAGATCGATGGCCTCATCGTCTACCTCCACGTAGCCCTTCTCCTGGAGCTGGCTAAGGACCCAGGCCTGGTACTCGGCGACACTCTCTCGAGATTTGTAGTACAGACGGGCGCCGGTGTACAAGGCCACCTTAGACTTGTCTGTCATCTCCTCCGGCGACGGCACCAAGCTGGGTTTTTCGCTCCTCAGGGCCTGGAAGAGACGAGGGGGCCGACTGGCACTAGTGCAGAACCGGCCTTTAGTGCCGGTTCGTGACGGCCTTTAGTGCCGGTTCGCCAACTGGCACTAAAGTGTGGGGACTAAAGGTCCCCCCCCTTTATTACCGGTTCGTCACGAACCGGTGCTAAACTGCAAACACATGGCACGAGCCAGGCCCGGCTGCGCGTAGGGCTTTAGTACCGGTTGGTAACACCAACCGGTACTAAATGTTTGGGTTTTTTTAATTTTTCCTTTAGTTTTGTGTTTTCAATTTAATTTAGTGATTGTTTTACATTATAATGAGTTGTTAAATCATTAGGTGAAAGTACCGCGGATTAGTTTCGACTGAAGGATCTAGCTAGCTATAAGTGCTCAAGTATATGTCATATCGATATTATACTTGATCACCTAATTAGGTGATCAAGTATAATATATATGGATATGGCATATATATACTTGATCACTTAGGTAGGATCCATCCAGCTGAAACTAATCTGTGGTTTCTTTCATTAAATGATATAATAACTCATCATCATCATCATATTAATATAAAAACTCTTGCATCATATCATCAACATGAGTATATATATACTCTAGCTAGCTAGCTAAAAATCATCGTAGTCATCATTATCACTATTTAATCATCATAGTCATTACCGCTATCTAATCACCACCAACAGTAGCTTAAAGAAGAAACATTCACTTGTACCAGAAGCAAAAATATCATCGAGTTCAACATGATTGTCATGATATTCAGAACGAATAACACGGACATGAAAGGACAAGTACTAAGAGCAGCATGAAATAGCTAAATCACTCCTGCTAGCTACTCTCTCTCTGGTAAAATAGCATAGAACATGTATAGCTCTCCTGATTCATCACACTGGAGCATGCAGATGAACCTGTCTCCTAATCGTGGGCTCCACTTCTCATTGCTGCCCCCTAATACTTCTCTGCGGTCGTTAACAATTTTCCTCCAATCTTTCACTATTAAGTATTCATCACTTCTAGAAATCCTGAATGCATTCATGTGCAATGCAGGATATCTTGGCCGTAAGCTAACAATTGACATGCGACCTTTAGTCTCGATCCCCTGAGGCACAACTGTCATCGGTAGTCCATGTTGAAGAACATCGTATAGTACTTAATTAATATACTTAGCAATGAAAGTTTAGCAAAAAAATTATGTATGCAAAAGATGCACTGAGGACAAATAGTAAAAATCTTACCATCATTCCTAAATAGATGTGACCGTAGTTCAATACCATCACTATTGGTCGCACGTTTTGAGTAGTAACATTTCTAAGTGCAGGAAGAAAATCTGTCTTGACAGTATGAAGATCCTCAAGCCATGAAACATAATGACTTATTTCCTCGCAGTTTAGTTCAGCTCCGGGACAGTAGTAGGTCCTGTCTACCAAGCGCCGGACATGTTTTCTTGAATGGAAATAAGTTGTCAATAGAAATTAGTTGTCAATTATTTTTGAATAAGCAATATCAAAGATAAAAATATAGTTGAGAAGAACTCACATAATGGTAGAACTGGAGGCATCTGCACATCGACCTGTATGTCTCTATTACCTTCAATATCATCTTCCGGACGAATATCAAAGGTGATAACCATATCAGGCTCAAATGCATAAGCCTTGCATAGTGCTTGCCAAGTTTTGCATTCAAAATAGGTGTACGTGTGTGCATTGTATACTTTGACGTTGAAAGTATAACCATACTCAGTTTTCAGGTAAACTCTCTTTACCTCCATAGTTTCCATATCATTGAAACCTATCTTATCCAAGACAAAAATTCTTGCATGGCAGGGAATGCGCTAGTAGAATAGTGAAAATTAAAAATTATAAGTCAGGCAAATGAAGCATATATAAGTCATGCTTAATTACGAAAACAGATTTGTCGTTGCGACTTACTGTATCGAATTCGAAGGTCTCATCCAGCTTGATGCTGAATCGCCTATCATCAACAAGGAAATTTCTGTCGCACTGGCCGCGCTGGTCTTCACAGTATTCGCACATAATGAAATTTTTTCCGTCATCAAACGACATTTCCTATGTTCATATTAGGCGAAACATTAAACACTTACTAAAAATAAACTAGTTCTATTAATTCAACTAGTTCAACTAAACATTTACTAAAAATAAACTAGTTATATTAATTCAATTAGTTCAACTAAGCATTTACTAAAAATAAACTAGTTCTATTAATTCAACTAAGCATTTACTAAAAATAAACTAGTTCTATTAATTCAACTAATTCAACTAAACATTTACTATAAATAAACTAGTTATCTTAATTCAATTAGTTCAACTAAGCATTTACTAAAAATAAACTAGTTCTATTAATTCAACTAATTCAACTAAGCATTTACTAAAAATAAACTAGTTCTATTAATTCAACTAATTCAACTAAACATTTACTAAAAATAAACTAGTTATATTAATTCAATTAGTTCAACTAAGCATTTACTAAAAATAAACTAGTTCTATTAATTCAACTAGTTCAACTAAACATTTACTAAAAATAAACTAGTTATATTAATTCAATTACTTCAACTAAGCATTTACTAAAAATAAACTAGTTCTATTAATTCAACTAGTTCAAATAATCTCATATACATAAATTTCTTACTAAAAATAAACTAGTTCTAATTCATCTAACATTAACATTTCTAACATTCTAAAAATAAACTAGTTATATTAATTAATTCATCTGAACAATAGAAAACAGAAAATAAGTAAAAAAAATGTGTGTGTGTATGTGTCTGCGTGTTTGTGCGTGTATGTGTGTAGTGTGTGTGTGTGTGTGAATGTGTGTATGCGTGTGTGCGTGTACGTGTGTAAGTGTGTGTGTGTGTGTATATGTGTATGTGCGTGTGCGTGTATGTGTGTGTGTAAGTGTGTGTGTGTGTGTATGTGTGTATGCATGTGTGTATGGAGCGGGCGCGTATGGGCGGCGGCGGCGGCGGCGACGGGCGGCGGCCGGGGACGGCGATGAGACGGGCGGCGGGGACGGCGGCGGGGGAGGCGACGACGACCGGCGGCGGGGGCGCACGACAACGACGGGGACGACGACGACGGGCGGCGGGGGCGGCGAGGGCGGCGGGGACGGCGACGACGT